>CM076848.1:37012669-38274670 GCA_039519185.1 Astragalus membranaceus | reverse complement strand
GGCACGCAGTGACTAAGGGTCAAGTCTATGATACGGTCAATATTGTAGTGACCATGATGGTGAATGAGTTATTGGTGAATTCCGTTGAATGGTTAAGTGGGTAGGTGGTTTCCATAAGTGTGGTAGGATGAAGAGTGAAGAACTTGTTGTTGTGAATCAAGTTAGGGTATGGCCACATTTTCCAAAGAAGAGGAATCAATTAAAATATATTTTCAAAAAGGCTTCGTCTCTCATCAAACAGCATGCCAAAAAAAACTTATGAGTTTCATTTTTTTATTTTTTGGAAAAATTATTTGAATAAAGCAGAATGCATGAACATATGGATGTTGTACACAGACAATGATGCGGGTGAATGGAATGCATAATGATACCTTAAGCAAGTGTGTGATTTTTATTTTTTTATTTTTTAAAGTTCAACTAGAGTGGGAGGCTAACAAAACAACAAAAACTATTGGATGATGAATAATGCAAGAATAGAAGAAAATGAAGCAAATCCTAATTTTGTTTTAATGCATGTGAGAGGATTAACGACCTTGATATGGATGTGAGAGGAATAAATGACTTTGTTTTTGTTCTTTATGACGCATGAAGGAGCTGTTTTTGAGATGCATGAGAAAGAATGACTTTTGTTTTTGTTTCTTCATGATGCATGAAGAGGAGTAATGAAATAATGAATGAATGAAATTTTTTTATAATATCAAGGTGATATTATTTTCTTATTTTTGGCGTGTGGCTTATGCAAGATGAAGTAAAATAAAAAATATGATATTTTGTTATTTTCTAGATGATGAGATGCATGTTGGTACCATGATAATGAAAACGATGACCGTATTCTATTATGAATGCATGATAATTTTTTTTTATTTTCTAGTTGAAAGACTAACTATGCTCATGCTACAAGAATAACCAAGTTAAACGCACCTTGTGTCCTAATGCATGAAGGAACACATGGTGAAAAATGATGAAAATGCAGATGCATGAAATGCGTGCATGAATGATCACTTGGAAAGGCCAGTTATTCTAAATGATTTTTGGAGACACTGCGGCACGTGACCGATGCAGAGCCTCTTTCATGTATCAGAGTGAAATGCTAAATACGTATCTATGAATGATGCGAAAATGATGACGTAATTTTTGACATGATGCATGTTGAAACGGTATATAAATGATGTGTGGATGAAATGGGCGTATGGATGATTTAATGGGACAACAGTTTTTTTTGGACGAGTGAAAAGGTGCGTGAATGCTATCATGATATTGCAAATGATGAAATGCCTATATTATTTAACGATGGTTTTTGTGAATGATTATGAATGAATGAAAATGCATGCCAAATGAGATATTCAGTTATTTATCAAAAATGTGATCATGTTTTTTTATTTTCCTTTTCATGAAAGAAATGCAATGTATGAACGAATAACGTTGCATGATGCAGATGCGAGGAAGGTGAATGAATGATCGCTTGAAAAGATTGACTATCCAAGATGATTTTTCGGAGGCAATGCAATATGATGATGAATAATGTAAGAAAGTGGCATCATTTTATTATTTTCTTTTATTTTGGACATGATGCATGCTAGATGACTGATGCATTCGAGGTGGTTAGGAATGGGGAGCTTTTGTCTTTATTTTTATTTTTCTATGCATGGAGAGGAGTAACGAATATAGTATATTTTTTCCTATATGAGTATGCAAGATGATGCAAATTGGACAAATATGTAGTTTCTTTGTTTTTTGGATGATGATGTGCATGTTAGTACCATGAGAACGAGATGCATATGGAAATGAGCGATTCGTTCTATGGTGATTTTTTATTTTCTAGCAAAATATGATGACGGATATGAAAATGCATGTATGCATGAAGAAGTAAATGTTCGATGCAATTTTTATTTTTTAAGAGGTAGTGCAACATGTATGCAAACTCTCATTTTTTATTTATGGGATGATGAATGGTGAAATACGTTTTTTTTTTTATTTGGAAAGTGGTACATAAATATGGAATTGATGCATTTAGACTAGGATGACAACACGGGGGAAATGATGTATGAATGCTATGTTTTTTGATCAAATGATATGCTAATTTTTATATGGGTAAGAATTGTGTTTTTTTTTGGCGTGTGAGGAGAAAAATGCATGACACTCGCAACGATTTTTTTATGGGTGGGAAATAGTAATGAACATAATTTTTATGTAATACGGGGGTAATATTTTTTTTGGTGTACGGATGTGCAAGATGAATGCGATTTTGAAAAGAATGATACCTTCGCGATGCATGATAGTGCAATAACAATGAAACGCTTATGGAAGAGTGATTTTAGTATGAATGAATGGTGATTTTTTTTTTGTGTTTTCTTTGAATAAAGTATAATGCATGATCATATGGACGTTTGTTGTACCTGAGCAACAATGGAGATGAATGAAATGCGTGATGGTTTATCCTTTTTTTTTTATGCTTCAACTAAAATAAAAGCTAACAAAATGCTATTGGGTGATGAATGATGCAATAATGAAGAAATTTATAATTTTTGTTTTGACGCATGTTGAAGGACTGATGCATTTGAGATGGATAGGAATAAATGACTTTTGTCCTTGTTTCTTATGATGCATGAGGATGATGCATTTAAAAATAAATTTTTATAATAGCAATGCGATGTATGAGTATGAGAGATGATGCAACTAGGATAAAATAATGCATGCATGGAGAAATTGCGCATTTGGACTATGATGCATGTATGGAGAAATGATGCATGCATGGAGAAATTGCGCATTCGGACTATGATGCATGTATGGAGAAATGATGCATGTATGGAGAAATTGTGCATTTGGACTATGATGACAATATGAGCGAAATGTTATAGAATGTCTCATGCAATTTGTAATAATGATGTTGCAAATGACAAGATGCCTACACTATTTGATGATTTTTTTCGACATTTATGAATTATGAATATATGATGAATAGTACGGTAGGGAAATGGCAATGTGAAAAAAAGATCTTATTTTATGATAATTTTTTGTATGATGAATGAAAGGAATGATGTCGTCTCGTATGCATGCAAATGAAGGAAGCATGAAAATTTTTTGAGTGATTTTAATTTTGGAGAAAAACTAACCAGATTGATAGAGAGGGTAAGTATAGTGCCCCTGTGTCCTAGGTGGGTCATGTCTAAATTGGGATTTTCAACATGATCTAGGGTCACTTATGTGATCAATCTCTCAGGTGGCTCAATTCACTTCCTCACAAAGGTCTCCAGAGCTAAAATCCCCTTCATGATATGATCCACAACGATAGCGAGCTACCTGGTGTGGGATACCATGAAAGAGCGTACTCTGGTTGAGACTTTCATGAGAGTCAGACAGATAAAATCCAGAATGACTGTCACTAATAATCTCCACTCGTCCTAGGTTATTTGCAGACCCGGGTATAGGGCCCCACTCAAAGGTGTGTGCGAAAGTGTAAGTGAGGTGTGTGATGAGAGCAAAATACCTAGACTAACCAAACTGGACAAGATGTACAACAATAATAACAAAAAGTCGTCTACCCTAAGGTTCAATAATATAAAGAAATGCTAATAAATAAATAATATAAGAATAAAGGTAAAAACAAAATATTAATAAAATTAACAAATACTTACACATTTAGTTAATTTGGCTTGACTCTCTTAATTTTCCCCAGTGAAGTCGCCAGCTGTAGCGACCGAAAAATCCGAAGGAGGGGATTCTTCGAAGTTCTTGAATGAAGCCGCCACCAAAGTTTTAGTTTAAGGGCAAACATTGGAAAATCCCTATTGAGTGGATAAAGGGGTCTTGCGGACCAGATTTAGGCTCGGGAGTCGTTTATGCGTAGGGAAGGTATTAGCACCCTACGACATCCTTCCTAAGGAAGGTTACCTTTTAACTAAATGTGTAAACATTTATTAATTCAAAAATAATGTTTTTACCCTTATAATAATAATAAAAAAAAGACTCGATAGACAGTTAGTTGTTTTTGCACTTTTTTGAGAAAAAGGAGAGAAGTTAATTAAGAGAAAAAAAAGGTTTTTATTAATGCAATTGACAGAGGTCGGCCGCCCTCTGGTCCTACGTATCTCCTGGTAGAGAATCAAATCACACGTAGTTCTTGGTAGAAAATGTTTGTTGGTTGGTGTTTTTTAATACAGGGGTTTTAGGACTGTGTGATCTGTGTTGAAGGACCACTGGGGGTCTGAAGGAGCGCTGGGGCTCTGAAGGACCACAATTCACTTATCCTAAAAAGCTGACTAACGCGGTCGTACGACCGACTTAATCCCCTAATTATATTTTGTGGGTTTTTGTAAAAAATGAATTAGGAAAGAAAGGTAATGGAAATTGTTTATTTTTGCGCTTGACAGGGGCGTGGCCCTGCTCCTACGTATCTCCTGTAGAGAATCAAAGGCTACGTAGTTCTAGGTAGAAAATGTTTGTTGGTTGGTGTTTTTTAATATAGGGGTTTAGGACTGTGTGATCTGTGTTGAAGGACCACTGGGGGTCTGAAGGAGCGCTGGGGCTCTGAAGGACCACAATTCACTTATCCTAAAAAGCTGACTAACGCGGTCGTACGACCGACTTAATCCCCTAATTATATTTTGTGGGTTTTTGTAAAAAATGAATTAGGAAAAAGAAAGGTAATTGGAAATTGTTTATTTTTGCGTTTGACAGGGCGTGGCCCTGCTCCTACGTATCTCCTGGTAGAGAATCAAAGGCTACGTAGTTCTAGGTAGAAAATATTTGTGTGTTGGTGTTTTTATTTATTTATTTTTGGAATTGGGCAGGCACTCGAAATGACCAAACAAGTAAAACTCAGAGTGGTCGTCGCCCATAGCTCGTTTGAAAACTAAAGCTGTTATTAACGGTCTAACGAGCTAAGCTCAGAGTGACCATTAGTAACGAACCATGTCTATATTTAGGAAAACATTTATCGTTATTTGGGAAAAAATAGGTTTGTGAAAGAAAATACTTATTTAGGGAAAAGAAATTTTTTTAAAAAAGAGAAACAGGGGTGCTGTTAGGAAAGGGGAGGGTGCAGTTAGCAGCAGGGTGTCGTATTTTAAAAGGGGGTGCGTAAAGCAGAGCCCAACTCGTTTTTTTTGTGTGTTGGCCTACGCAACAAAAAGGCTAGGAATGGGTGTATGAAGTAAAAGTATGGTTGCATTAGTAATCTGAATTTTAATTTACAAAAAAAAAAAAAATAGGAAAATGGGAAGAGGATATAAAAGGAAATCATTTACCTCAGAACCCTAATTTCCTATACCTCTCAGCGCCGCTCCACCATTCCAAAGAGAGAGATGGCTTCATGAGGGAGAAAGCGAGCCTGCTTGCGACGGCGACGGAGGCCTGCGGTGTTCACGTCCGCCGGTAGGTCGACGCATGGTGCCACGGTTCTAGGAGTACTGCACGGCTAGAGGAGGGAATACGAAGCCAGATGCAGGGATGAGGGAACGGTGACAGCGGCGAAGTACGGGGAGCAGGGGCGGTGTTGACGGTGGTGCGACGGACAGAGGAACGAAGCGACGAAAGTGGACGTCGTGCTCACGGGGGACGGCGCGCTCACGGTGGACGGCGTGCTTACGGAGGATGGCGACGGTACCTACGGAGGTCCAGGACGAACGGCCACCGTCTACGGTGGCCGGAGCTGCAGGTAACCGAACCCTCTCCTCTTTTCTTTTTCTGCTTTTCTCTTATTTTGGGTTTTTGGTTCTCTGTTTTTATTGTTGTTTTTTTTTGGTTTCAAACGGTACGGGGAGGTAGAGAGAGGAACCGAGAGGGAGGGATGCGAGAGGGGTGTTTGGTGTGGTGGCGCACGGTGGCCCACGGTGGTGATGCCTGGTTGTGGTGGAGACAGCAATGAGGGTGTTGTTTTGGGTGGTCACGGTGGTGACCACCGCGTGGAGGCAGGAGCTTCAAATTCCTTTTTTCTTTGCCTTTCTTTTCTGATTTCTTAATTTTTGGTTCTCACTGTTTTTGTGTTGCTGTCTGTGATCCCCCCCTTTGATTGCTGATTTCGTTTTTATGGATGGAGAAACTTCAGTTTTGTTTTTTTATAAACTGAAATGTCTCCTTCAATTTCCTATCTCATGATTCTGTTGCTCTGGATTTGTGCTGCCCTTTTGCTTATTTTCTAGTTTTGGATATGCAGGTTTAAGCTATAATAGAGACGTGAGAGGGAGCAGAGGAGCAGTGCATCAGTTCTGTACTTTGCAACTTATGAACACACCAAGACTTCCTTCAAGAAAAACAAACATGGACACTACCCAAAATGAAGATGCTCCGTCCTATTTTATTGATGATATGCGTGTTGTGCATATAGAGATAATGGGGTGCTGAGCAAAATGAATACTTTGTGATAAAAAGAATTAGCTCCGTACACTGTAATAGCACTTCATGATCCTTTGTAAAATATCATCTCTTATTTGTATTATAAAAGAATGAATGAACTCAAGTCTTATTTTTTGGGTTTTTACTATTTTCAACTTTGTTTTGTCTTTTCGCAAGATAAAAATAAATGTTAAATAAAGGCCTAAAAACTAAATTCAAAGAAGCAATATTTTTCTTTTTTTAAGAGTTTTTAATTAGTCGAACAAAATTAGGGTATGACATTGGGTTAGGGAGGAGTTGGATGTTGGGTTAGGAAGGAGTTGGATTGGGTTTGGTGGAGGAATGGGCTTTAAATGGCCCAATCTTGATTGCACCTCTATATTTTTTACAAACCTCCCCTATTTCCTCCTTTGCTTATTTTTGTTTGATACTTCTAATTATTATTATTTTTTTCAAAATTAAAACTTGTAGCAAACTAAAATAAAATAAAGCATGGCATGAAAATAAAATAATTATTTTTATTAAAAATAAATAAAATTTCTTATTTTTGGATAGGACAAAATTAGGGTATTACAGCTGCCCCTCTTTATTTCACATTTCGCCAAGAAATATGACTTGGCCTTTTCATATTTGTTGGTGAAATGGAAATAAAGATATAGAAATAACACTAATTTTGTCCGCTCCAGAAAAGCTCAAATTTTCTTTTTGTTATTTTCCTTTTGAGAAAAGGGGGGTTAACACTTGTCGCATTAACGGGAAAGCAGTAAATTGGAAAAGCGGTGAATTGGAAAAAGCGGTAAATTGGGGAATTCGGAGGTTGCCTAAAAACCTTCTAACGAACTCTGTCGAGTCCGAGCTTTGGGGGTGGCCTTTTCGAGCGGCCGATCAACATCAGGTCCGGAACTGATTTGATCAATGGATTTACGCTATGCCTTAGGCTGACACAACTAATCCGAAGGACTTAACGAAGTCTGATGGATCCATCGCGTGCTCGTACACGATGTTGTGATCTGTGGAAGGAGTTCACTAACTCTGTGTTGATGGAGTTTACTAACTCTGGGTTGATGGAGTTTACTAACTCAGTGCTGGTGGTGATTTTCTAAAAAATGAGATTTTTGGGACTCTCTGGTCCGAAGTAACTTCTTGGATGGTGCATGAAATGCATGCATTTGGGTATTTGGATGCACATGAATGCAATGATTGATTTTGGTGGGATGCTTTTTCTGTTTGATTCCTCATTCACTTCTTTTTCTTTTGTTATTCTTCGCTCTTCTGAGATGCGAATTTGAAAGTGTAATGCACCACTGTTTGATGACGAATGGTATGGATGGTATGATGAATGAAGATGTTGTGTTCTTTTATGTTCCGTCTTCTGTGATTTTTTCTTTTTTGTTTTTGTTTATCTGTTTGTTTTCTTTAAGCAGCTTTCTTTTTTCTGCTTATTTGTTTTTTTCTTTGGCACTCTTTTTTTGCTGGTTAAATCGATCTGCCGGGCGAAGGCTGTTCCAGGACGATGATCCCGCGAGGATTGCACACTGGTTCGTCACGACTGTTTTTTCGCAATTTTATTCACTTGGGAATCACTTCTTTCTGTATTTTTTCAAAGATTTCGCAATGATCCTGTAATGCTCTGAATGTGCACATGTTTTGCAATTCGATTTCATCAATCATAAAAGTTATTATTTTGAAAGAAACTGAATAGATGAAAGCAGAGACACGAAAAGCACACATATGAAAGAAAAGTTGGACTTTTATTGATATAGAAATTGGACGTGCAGAAAGTCACGCCAATCGAAAGTGCATTGCAATCTTTCTTTTAAACTACAAAAAATACAAGCAAAAGGAACAAATCTCGTGATTTCGTCTCTGAAGTAACGGTGCCCACCGTCCATACTCATAATACTGATCACCCCCTTATCCGAACCTTTGGAGCGCTGATTGCCTTTTTCTTTTCTCAAGCCCAAGTTTTCTGACCCTAATTTTTGCCTGGATCGCCCTTTGCGGGTTTTCAATCCACCGGGCCACTCTGATTTTGCCTAGGTCGCCCTTTGCGGGTTTTCAACCTAGCGAGCTGATTTTTCCTTGGCTTATCTTTCTCTTTTTTCGTCTATTTTTCTAGGCATAATACTTCTTGACCACATCTGAGTTCACTGGATTTGGGATCTCATCTCCGTCCATGTTTGCCAGAATTAAAGCTCCTCCTGAGAATGCCTTCTTCACCACATAAGGTCCTTCATATTTGGGAGCCCATTTGCCCCTAGAGTCTGTCTGAATCGGCAAGATCTGCTTGAGCACAAGATCTCCTTCTTGGAATTCACGAGGACGGACTTTCTTGTCAAAAGCCCTCCTCATCCTCTGTTGGTACAACTGTCCATGACACATTGCGGCCACCCGTTTTTCATCAATGAGATTCAACTGGTCAAGACGAGACCGAACCCATTCTGCTTCATCAAGTTTTGTCTCCATTAACACCCGCAGGGATGGTATTTCAACCTCAATGGGGAGACTGCCTCTGACCCATAAACCAGGGAGTAAGGGGTTGCCCCTGTTGAGGTGCGTACTGAGGTTCTGTAACCATGCAGGGCAAAGGGAGCATCTCATGCCAATCATTATAGGTCACGACCATCTTCTGTATTATCCGCTTGATGTTCTTGTTAGCTGCCTCAACTGCCCCATTCATCTTTGGGCGGTAGGGAGAAGAGTTGTGATGTTGTATTTTGAAGTCTTTACACAAATCCTTCATCATCTGCTGTTCAAATTACTACCGTTGTCTGTGATAATCTTGTTTGGAAGGCCGTAGCGGCAAACCAAGTCTTTCTTGATGAACTTAGCAATCACTGAGCTCGTTACATTGGGATAAGAAGCAGCCTCCACCCACTTAGTGAAGTAGTCAATAGCAACCAGAATGAAACGGTGACCATTGGAAGCTTTGGGTTCAATGGGACCAATGATGTCCATGCCCCACATTGAGAATGGCCATGGTGCGCTCAAAACATTCAGAGAAGTTGGAGGTACATGGGTGTGATCTGCATAGATTTGGCATTTATGGCATCTTCTCACAAAACTGTAACAGTCTGATTCCATCTGCAACCAGTAGTATCCAGCTCTCAGGATTTTTCTAGCCATTGCGTGCCCGTTGGAATGAACCCCAAATGAGCCTTCATGAACATCTCGCATAATCTTTACTGATTCTTCTCCTGTTACACACCTGAGGAGTACCAAGTCATGGTTTCTCTTGTAAAGGACGTCTCCACTCAAGAAGAAACCTGTTGACAGCCTCCTGAGGGTTCTCTTGTCATTCTCTGTAGCTCCGGGAGGATACTCTCTGTTTGTGATATACTGCTTGATGTCATGGTACCAAGGCTTACTATCTGATCCCTCTTCGACTGTCATACAGTAGTGATAAGCAGGCTGTTCTCTGTGCTGGATTCTGACAGTCGTCAGACTTTTGTCACAGCTGACGTTGAACATAGAAGACAAAGTTGCCAAGGCATCTGCCAACTGATTCTCGCTGCGGGGTATGTGCTGGAAAGTGATTTCCTCAAAGGGCTTGATTAATTCTTGAATGTAGTCACGGTAAGGAATCAAATCAGAATTTCTTGTTTCCCAGTCTCCTTTTACTTGATGGACAACTAGAGCTGAATCTCCGTACACGTCGAGCCTCTTGACTTTCCGATCGAGAGCTGCCTGGATACCCAAGATACACGCTTCATACTCTGCAATATTGTTTGTGACATAGAAGCTTAGTCTGGCGTGACTGGTATAAAGCGGTTGTCTGGGGAGATCAGCACTGCTCCGATTCCGTGCCCCCACATGTTAGAGGCACCGTCAAACAACACTCTCCACCTTTCATCATCTTGAGATTTCCCTGCGTCAAATAATGCCATAATGTCCTCATCTGGGAACTCACATTGCATTGATTGGTAATCCTCAACCGGTTGATGTGCCAGGTAGTCTGCCAGTGTGCTACCTTTAATCGCCTTCTGGGTTACGTACACGAGATCGTACTCTGACAGAAGCATTTGCCAACGAGCAATTCTACCTGTGAGCGCAGGTTTTTCAAATATGTACTTGATTGGGTCCATTTTGGACACCAACCAGGTAGTGTGACTCAGCATATACTGTCTCAGTCGATGCGCAGCCCAGGCTAGAGCACAACAAGTCTTCTGTAATGATGAATACCTTGCCTCACAGTCTGTGAACTTCTTGCTTATGTAGTAGATCGCATGTTCTTTCTTTCCTGACTCATCGTGTTTCCCCAGCACGCAGCCCATAGAGTTGTCTAGCACCGTGAGGTATAGGATGAGGGGCCTGCCAGACACCGGTGGCATTAGGACGGGTGGATTTTGAAGATACGCCTTGATTTTCTCAAATGCTTCTTGACATTTATCATTCCACTTCATCTCTTGGTTTTTGCACAGCAGTTTGAAGATTGGTTCGCAAGTTGCAGTCAACTGGAAGATGAATCGAGAGATGTAATTTAGTCTTCCCAGGAAACCACGAACTTCTTTCTCTGTTTTAGGTGCTGGCATCTCCAGGATTGCTCGTACTTTGCCCGGGTCTACCTCAATTCCCTTCTGGCTAACAATGAAACCTAACAGCTTCCCTGACCTAACCCCAAAGGTGCACTTAGCGGGGTTCAACCTGAGTTTGTACTTTCTGAGACGCTCGAACAGCTTCTGCAGGTTAACCACGTGCTTTTCATCAGTCTTTGATTTGGCAATCATGTCATCCACATAGACTTCGATCTCCTTATGCATCATGTCATGGAATAGGGTTACCATCGCTCTTTGGTAGGTTGCCCCGGCATTCCTCAACCCGAAAGGCATGACTTTGTAACAGAAAGTTCCCCAAAGGGTTATGAAGGTGGTTTTCTCCATATCCTCTGGAGCCATTTTGATTTGGTTATAGCCTGAATACCCATCCATGAAGGAGAACATCGAATGCTGAGCAGTACTGTCCACCAAAACGTCAATATGGGGTAGAGGGAAATCATCTTTAGGGCTTGCTCTGTTCAAGTCACGGTAGTCGACACACATTCGGACCTTTCCATCTTTCTTAGGGACTGGAACAATGTTTGCTACCCACTCAGGATATTTTGCCACAGCTAAGAATCCTGCATCAAACTGTTTCTTGACCTCGTCCCTGATCTTCAAAGACATTTCAGGCTTCATCCGCCTTAACTTCTGTTTCACAGGGGGACACTCTGATTTCACTGGCAATTTATGTTCAACAATATCTGTGCTCAACCCTGGCATGTCCCGATATGTCCATGCGAATACGTCAGCGTAATCGAACAGGAGCTGAATCAACTTTTTGCGCTCTTTATCCTCCATTGCGGTACCAACCTTGATCTCTTTTCTGTCTTCCTTAGTACCCAAATTGACCATTTCTGTAGACTCCTCATGGGGTTCGATGACCTTTTCTTCTTGTTCTACCATTCTCATGATTTCTGGAGGAGTATCCCAATCATTCTCAAAATCTTCCTCGGCTTGATTAACCGGGTAATCAAAATCACAGTATGAGTTATGGGCATTGTTATTTTCAGAGTTTATTTTTTATCTGCATTAGAATGGAGCGGCGAATAAAAACAAAGAAAAAGCAACACAGATAAAAGATGAAGACAGAAATTTTATTGAAAATTCAAAATAACACTTTATTGATTGATGATTTTTGACGAAAACATGTGTGCCCGAATGAAATATCCCAAGGCCTTGGGCAGAGCCGAGGGATCTGCATTACAATGATAATTACTTTAAATTGAAAAATACGGGGTAATCCATGATCTCCCAGTTTTGCAGCTTCTCTCCAGCCGCACAGCAACGCACCAGACCTACAGCACGGCCACTTGAGCTTGATCCTTCTTCAACCATATTAACCTGGTCAGGGTTCAGCATACTAGCACTCCGGAAGTTGCTCTTAAGATCAACGATGACCATTCTCCCCTGATTGGGTGCCCTTCCTCTGAGTTTGGCCAGCCATTTCTCCCTCCTGTCAGATGCCAGCCTCTCCCGATCAGCAAGACTTGGGATGTACCCAACACCGAACCTCTCAATATTACCCCTCAACTGGATAGGCATTACAATTCCTTGAGCAGCTTTTCCTAAGCCTTTACCAATCTGATACCCATGTCTCAGCATCACCTTTGCAGCCATCATGTCGGCCCTGGACCACTTAGGCTTCCATCGAGGCTCCCCTTCGAGGAAGACAGTGTTTAAAACCTCCAATCCTTAGAAAGCAGTCTCAAAGGACTCTTCTGCTGCTTCCACATAATATTCAGGTGGTGATCGATTTATCAATGTTTCTTTCTCTCCGGAGATCACTATCAGCTTTCCCCTAGCCACAAACTTGAGTTTCTGATGAAGCGAGGATGGCACTGCCCCAGCCGCATGTATCCAAGGACGTCCTAGCAGGCAACTGTAGGATGAATTGATGTCCATCACTTGAAAGACGACATAAAATACTTCGGGGCCTACCTGCAGCGGCATTTCTACTTCTCCAAAAACTTCCTCCACTGACCCATCAAATGCTCTGACCAAGGTGGAGCTCGGTTTTAGATATGAACAGTCTACATCCAGCTTATCCATTGTAGACTTAGGCAGCACATTCAAGGATGAACCGTTATCAATAAGCACCCTGGCAAGTATATGGTCCCCACACTTGACTGAGATATGAAGAGCTTGATTATGACTCTTTCCTGCCGGAGGCAGCTCAGTGTCTGAGAAGGTCAAGTAATTAGAGGCTACAATGCTGCCAACAATACCATCAAGCTGGTTTACTGTAATGTCATGGGAGACGCGAGCTTCATTCAGAACCTTTAGCAGTGCAGCACGATGTGCCTCTGAACTAAGCAGCAAAGAGAGCATTGAGATCTTGGATGGGGTTTGATTCAGCTGGTCTACCACCCGATATTCACTCTGTCTCATTACTCTCAGGAATTCTTGAGCTTCTTTGTCCGACACATCCCTGACTTCTACAGCTTCCTTGTCTTTTCCCTTACGGGCCCTTTCTTCATTTCCCTTGGATTGCTCTCTTCTAAGGTTTTCAGGAGTATACAACCTTCCACTCCTTGTGATACAACTACCTCCAGCAATGTTTGTTATATCCAGAGTGCCCTTAGGGACCTCCGCTTGCATTTGCACATTGCAGCTCCATGGAGTCATCCTAGCCTCCCCACTAGGGGTAGCAGCAGGTACTGGAATAACAACAGTCGAGGGTCTCGCCACAGCTAGGCTGGAATTCAGATTGCAGGGAATTTCAATCGGTCTCCTGAAGCCTCCATTGCCTGATTGCGAGGTAAATACACTTTCTTCTTTCTCCTGGATTCCCACTTGGACCAGGTGTCTGTCTAAGAGATCTTGGAGAATTGGTTTAAAGCCTTCACATGCCCCGATGCAGCGAGGATTATCACAGGCGTCTTTCCTAGCACATCCTTCTTTGATGACACCAAAACGGCATAATTCAGCATGGATAAAATTCAAAGGCATCTGGATGCAATCAACTTTTCTAACCAAACACTGACCCCCCTGATGGTCAGCGGCATTAATAGCAGGTCCTCCATGCCCTGGCAACGGATTGGTGGCTACATTGGGTTGTTGAAATGATATGCTTTTCGTATCAAGTAATTCTTGCACCACATATTTGAATGCTTTACAATCCTCCACCACATGACCTACTGCCCCAGAATGAAAGGCGCAGGTGGCATTTGCGTTGTACCCCCTGGGATAGGGAGGCTGATATGGCTTCATTTGACGAGTACTGATTATTTTGTTGGCGATGAGGTAATTAAACAAGTCCGTGTAGGACATGGGAATGGGATCAAAGACAACAGGCTTCCTTTCATTATAGTTCCGGTACTGATAATTTGACTGAAAAGGATGTGCCAGTGGTGCCTAAGGAGGAACCGAAATAGCTTGCGGTGGATTGCTGTGCGACGGACCACTGGCTCCAATGACTGCATTAGTTTCACCTTCTTTCTTCTTATGAGACCCAAAAAATCCAAAAAATGGCTTTTTTTTGACCGGCAGGAGGTGTCGGGCCCTGAGCTATTCTTCCGCTCCGCATACCATTCTCTACTCTTTCCCCTGTGACCACCATCTCAGAGAAGTTTGAGGCTACGCTGCCAACCAACCTATCATAATACACCGCAGGAAGGGTTTCCATAAACATGTGGACCATTTCTTTGTCCAGCAGAGGGGGTTTTACTTGAGCCGCAAGGTTCCGCCATCTCTGAGCATACTCTTTGAACGACTCGTTATCCCTCTTAGACATGCATTGTAGCTGAGTTCTATCTGGAGCCAAATCATTGTTATACTGGTATTGACGCATGAAGGCATCCGCCATGTCTTTCCAGCAACGGATATTAGTTGGCTCTAACTGCATGTACCAGTCAAGGGGAGCTCCGGCTAAACTTTCTTGGAAGCAATGCATCATTAAGTTATCATCACGGGCGTAGGCAGTCATCTTTCGGCAGTACATTGTCACATGGCTGACTGGGCAAGTTGTCCCTCTGTATTTGTCAAAAGTTGGTGCTTTGAACTTGGGCGGCAGGACTAGATCAGGAACCAAGCACAACTCATGGGCATTCCTGGCTCGGGAACCTGCCCCTTCAACAGCTCTTGACCTTTCTTCCAGCATCTGATACTGACTTCTAGCTTCGGCAGGGTAATTCTGTGGGAAACCGCCGGCACCATAGTGAGGGTTATTCATCGACGCCACGACCGGGGTCATGTGTCGGTGAGCAATATTCTGAGGGACTGGGCCCTGTACGTGTGGATGAACCATTATTGGTGAATTGAAACCCGCCGGAGTTCCTGGAGTAATAACAGGAATTGGGATCTGAATCTGGGCTTGATGCGTCCCTGTTCCAACTTCATTCACAATTGTATTAGGCTGAGCGTGCCCTGTGGTTCCCGAAGGATCTCTTCCAGGGTTTGCATCAGCAGCGGGAGGCGTATAGCCCAGTGGGAGACCATAGGGAGGCCATTACACGGCTTGAAGGGTTTGAGAGATCCCAGACCCAGGAAGGGGAGGAGGATTGTTCATCCCAGCAACAGCAGCTTCAGTTGTGCCAACATCTCTTAAGGCACTTAGCACTCTTAAGACCTCCGCCATTCGAGCCTTTAGGACTTCCATCTCAGCTTGAATGACTTGATTCCCCTGATTCTGATCATGCTGACCCTGACCATTAGGATCCAGACCTCCTGGAATTCCGTCATCCTGATGTGGCTGCGGATCGTTCTGATCAGGATTGGCTTGATTGTTTTCCATGTTTCTTGCTTGCAGACGCGTCCAATAGCGATGATTAACCAGCTTGCCTAATTTTCTGTTGACGGAACACGCTTATGAACACAAGAACGAATAAATGAATGCAATGCGAATGAATGCGTGTTTAGTCTTTCCTGCCGAGAATCGCAGTGTATTATGTCTTGTCATAGATACGCAGGTAAATCTTTGATTATTTTTGTTATATCACTTTCTTTGGATCATACTGAAATTGGAATCTGGAAGCGAAACGGGTGTATTTAAACAAAATACTTCAAAATCTGAGTACGACATTCTGATACAATGATTGAAAAAGGAAAGGTACAATAAAACAAAATGGAAAATTACAATAAAGAAACTCAAATACAAAGAGCTTTGACATTTCCACTCCTTTTCCTTTTGTTGTTGGCAGAGGTACTTCCGGCTTTTCCTTTGGCTTCCTCAACTAGGGCTCTGCAGTACTCCACAAATTTGTACACCTCAAGCGGGGTGTTGAGGGGATACATCTCAGTTTCGGCTTTTCTTAATTTCCTGGGCATATCCGCAAGAGCCTGGTTGACCAATTCTGATAGCTTGGAGAACCTATCCTTCCAGTGTTGAACTTCGTCCCTCAGCTCAATGATGACTGCCTGCTCTTCAATCCTACCGAGCAGCTCAACATAGCGATGTTCCCAATACTGACTTTCATCCCTCACTTGCCGGTACGCATCGCTGATGTGACAAAGGCGCTCCTTCAACTCATCAGAATCCTCTTGCTCTGCTTTTAGGGCCCGCTGATATTCTCTGAGGATGTTCTCAAATGAGTCTCTCTCTTGCACAACACTGTCTAACTTACTCTCCCATTCAGCTTGTAACATGCGGGATTCCCTTTTTGACTTGGCAAGCAAGCTTTTCGCAGCTCTCTCTTCCATTTTTGCTTCATCCCACAATTCTTTCCACTGATTGGCTTCTTCCCGGGCCTTCTTCTCTTTCAAGCTTCGCCTCTTGATTTCCTCCCTGGCTCCTTGCAGATACCTTTGAACTTCTAACTTGCTCTCCTCTTCCCCTTTTAGTTTCTGACTGAACTTCTCAATGGTAGCAGACTTCAGGGCATTTTCTTCTTTCAACCTTTTGTTCTTCAGAGCCGTCTTCTCTATCTCAGCTTGCAAAGATTTCTTCTCTTCCTCTGCCTTCATCAGAGCCAACTTAACCTCGCCTAATTCTTCGACAATAGGGACACTGGCGTCTACTACTTCCCTCTCGACTTGCAACTCTTTTTGGTAGGGCAGTTGAACATTCTGGATTCTTTTTCCGAACCACTGAGCGAAGGTGATACCACTAGTCCTCTGAGCAAGCTCTACTTTTCCCATGCGAACCACCGTACTCCAGGCTTGCAAGACCTTTCTAAGCAAACTGTCATCTTTTGGTCCTCCTTCAAAGATGTAAAGCGGGAATATCGTCTCTTCAGTAGGCGAATTCCTCATCGGATACCCCAATTGCCTCAGAGTCAGGGACGGGTTGTAGTTGATGCATCCCTTAGTGCCCATCAGCGGGACATTTTGAAAACCACCACAACGGAAGACTACCTTAGGCCTATCTTCCCAGCAAGATGAGAGATACCAACGGATCGAGTGCTCATCTAGACCCCCTAGAAACTGGATCCACTCTTGAATACTCATGGCTTTCGCCTCACAAGTTACAGCGTAGCCAATCAACTTTTCCGCTCGTGTCGGGTTGGTGAAGGCATGAATGAGAAGCCATGCATACAACAGGTGAGAAGAGTAAGATATTTTCTTCCTTCTCAAATCACAATGATGAGTGAAAGCAGAATAAGTGTCAGCAAGGATGGCGGGAATTGGATTAATGGGGCTCCTCTTATTCTGAAAAGCTAGGAAAATACCAATAGCAGTCACATCCACATACCTCTCAATCTGCGGAAAGAGAACAACCCCAAAAATTGCTAAGGCCAAAACTCGCTTGAAGACAACCCAATTTTTACTTCTAGCATAGGCTCCCATTAAACCTTCAAGGTAGCTCTGCGGGAAACCTATCACATTGTTTCTCTTCTGCTTTTGGAGCTTCAGATCCTCTACACTCACTTGCAATAATGCAGCGAACCCCTCATCTGTGTAGTACTGTTCTTGATACCGGTAGGGGACAGCTTCTGTCTGAGTGAAACCCAAAATCTGCTGATATTCCTCCAATGTGGGGGCCATTTGAAAATTTTTGAAAAGAAAGCACCTGATTTCTAGGTCATAGAATCTACTCAAAGCCACAATAGCCTCAGTCTGCACCTCTAGCAACAACAACTTCCGGAGGTTCCCATAAGCATTGTCAAACGATCCCCTTTCGATAGGTCCCATCAGGTCAACACATTTTTTCAGACTAGTCACATCTACCTTGTTTACAACGGGGTACCTTGGAGTATACACCGTTTCCCTTCTAGATTCCATGCCGTATCTATGACAAAAATTTCTCATTACTTGGGGTTCTCGGCAAGCAAACCATGATGAAATGCAGAGATGCATGCGAAAACTATTGAAAATGTATGTTTTATGCAAAGGATGTGTGTAAATGATGATGATGTTCCATGTCTATGTAACTCAGAGACCAATCCTTATTGGCAGTGATTCAAGTTTTTCTTTTTGAAAATGCGGGTTGTACGTTATTTCATATGGACCGGTATGAGAAAGGCTACAACGGTAACTCTTTTACCCCCCTCTTTTTTAAAAAAGTAAAGTGGTTCATATGTCACTTCGTACAGACCGGCGAAAGAAAGGTTACAACGGCAACTCTTTCTCTATTTTCTCTTTCTTCGAAAAATCTCCTTTTCTTTTTGAAAACGTGCCTAGTTTACAATGCAGCACACAATTTGGAAAGCCCTTGTGACCTAAAAAGAGGTGAGACCTACGATCTAGGGCAATTTAAAGGGTAATCCTCCCATGTGGCTCTATTCACTCCCTCGCAAAGGCTACCAGAGCTAAATCTCTCTCACGATAACACCCACAACGATGGAATGCCATCTGGTGTGAGGTACCATAAAAGAGCATACTCTGGCTGAAACTTTCGTGAGAGCAGAAGGACATCGGTCCAATTGGCAGTCACTACTCGTGTCCACTCTCCTAGGTGTTCTTCAGACCTTGGGTTTTAGGCCTCTCTCAAAGCACATAATCATAAGGGGTGAGTGTGTGTAGCGGGGACATACCGCCTAAAACTACCCACATATATCCCCTCCTGCGAAGGAAAACCCAGAACAGTCCAGACAATAGCAAGCGATGACATGTTGTCTACACTAGGGTTCAATATCAAATAAGCTAGCCTAGGGTTTCAACAATAATCAAGTGCTTTGCTTACCTCAAGAAAGGGGGCCAAGAAGAGGGGAACATAACAAGATGGGGGGGGGGGGGGAAGCATGAAGGTACTAAGCACATAAGCAAAGACGAGGAAAAATAAACATGGAAGGAGAGAAAACAAATGCACATGCATACAACATGATAAGAAGAGCAAACCGAAAAGGGATAGAAGCAAACAAAGTATCCAAATCACATCGATAACACACTAAACCACACATTTAATTAGTTAGGCTTGACCCACTTAAAAAAAGAAAAGTCCCCAGCGAAGTCGCCAGCTGTTGCGCCCGAAAAAGTCCCTGAGGGAATCTTCCTTCGTTTACAACTTTTTGAAAATCAATGAAGTCGCCACCAATATTTTTTATAAGGAAAATATTGAAGAAAAACCTTTTTGGAAAGCGGATGGCCTTTTGGAAAACCGGAAGATTTGGGTTCGGGGGTCGGTTAGGCATGGAGAAGGTTTTAGCACCCCACGCCTCCTTTCTACCGAAAGGGAACCTTTAATTAAATGTGTGGTTTTAAGTGCGGATTTGGAAAATACTTAAATTTGCCCCTTTTTTGAAAAGAGAATGAAAAGACTTAATGAAAATTTTTATTTTTGGCAAAAGTGTTTGTTTTTTTTTTAAAAGGAAAAAAAAAGGGTTTTAGTTTATTGTGCTTGACGGAGGATATCCGCTCCTACGTATCTCCCGGTGCGATGGAGAATTCAAAGCTACGTAGTTCTGGTTTTTTTTTTAAAAAGGTTTTGCTTTTTTTGATTCGAGTGTTCGCGATGACCAAACAACAACGGTTTAGAGTGGTCGCACTACTAACTCTTTTGAAAATGAAATCAACATTAACAACCAAACGGCAACGGCGCGCGTGATCATCGATGACAATTGGTTTTATTTGAGTTGGAGTGTTCATGAAGACCAAACAACAACGGTTTAGAGTGGTCACACTACTAATTCCTTTGAAAATGAAATTATCGTTAATAACCAAACGGCAACGGCGCGAGTGATCATTAATGATAATTGATTCTTATTTTAGGTAATCAAAAGAGTTTTCGCAATTGAATTGATTTTTGGTTTGTGAGACATTTATCCATCATTGGGAAAAGAGGGTTTGTGGAAAAAAGAAAATAAGTTCGCTTAGGGAAAAGAAACGAAATTTAAAAAGAGAAACAGGAGGTGAAATAGTAAAAGGGGGGGTGCAAGTAGCATGAGGCTGTATTATCAAAAATGGGGTGTAAACAGCGAGGAGGGTTGCATTTTAAAAAAGGAGGGGGTGCAGAAATCAGGAAATTGTTCCAATGGGCTGTGTAAATGCTGGGCTCTTTCAAAGGGGTTAAGTTATCAAAATTAGGGGGTGTGGGGAAAAAGGAGGCCCAATTCGCATAGGAGGGCCCAGTTAGCGAAACTGGGCTTAAATGACAAAAAGGGCCTTATGCTTGAGTCTGGGGGGTGTAGATAGCAGTTTACTTGTTTTAAAAAAGTTTTATTTACCACTCTTTTTTACTAAGGAAAAGCTTTTTTGTTCTCTTTTTTGATTCTTTTGTTATCAGTTTTTGGTTGAGATAATTTCTGGTTTAAAAAAAAAAAATAAAAAAATAAAAAACGAATAAATAAATAAATAAAAAGAATAAAACATAAAAAAAAAGTTTACTTGTTTACTTAATAATAGTAAAAGGAATGTCTTGACTACCCTTTTTTACAAATTACTAGGAGATGTTTTTTTCTTTTGTTTTTGGGGGTTCTTTTGTTATCATCATTTTTTTAAAAGGATTATTTGGTTTTCATAAATCTGAAATGTGCAACCAAGAGTGGTGGTGTTTTTTTTAAAAAAATAATTTAAGTGAAATACAATAACAATTGTAACAGAACATAAACTTAAAAGAACAAAAACATCTTCATTATAAACACCTATAAAAATTACGAAATAAACATAACTAAACTATCATGAGCATAAAGCAGAGAAGCAAACTAAACTAAACAAATTTCATGGAATCTAGTATGAACACTACCAAGGGACATAGAGATATGAACAACTTCAACAACAAAATTTAGAATAACATAAAAAAGAACAAGATTTATAAGAAAACAGAAATGAAATAAAATTATTTACCCAATGTGCTTGTACAATGAAGCCTCCAGATCTCACAATAATAGAAAAATTTCTATGGAACTTTTATAGAGAAAAGGAAACAAAAAAAACTAAAAATGAAAACTTTGCTATCTATTTCACTCAAACATCTCTCTAGATCGAACTTTCCCTTGGATCTTTACTCGAGTCTAGCCTTTTCTTTTCTTGCCTCTCAAAAATCGTCCCCTTCCTTCAAGATCTCAACTCATATTTATACTAACAAAACCGAAATCGTAGTGGTGTGCTTTGTCTTTCGGTTTTTTTCACCAAACCTTGTGTATATATCCGTTTGTGTGCTAGCCTTGGAGAAAACGAAGTGGAAAGCATGTTTCTTTGGATGAACCCGTGAGCTTTGGAGGGACCAACGGCCTCTTGTGTAGTGATGCCCAAAGATGGCGATTTCGTGGGAGAGGAGAGAAAGAAGCACCAAAAATGGTGATTTCGTGAGAGGATGTGAAAGGAAAAACGTGTGGAGATGGAGAAGGGAGGGTGGACGGCTAGGGCTTGATGGGAGTGGTGGAGGTGATGTGTTTTGGAGGTTGTGTGAGAGAAAGGAGATGGAGGGGCGTATGAGAGAGAGAGAGGCGTGGAAGGGAGAGAAGAGGGTTGAGTGTGTGAAGTGAAAAGATGAGAGTGAGTGTGATAGGAGAGTGTGAGAGAGAAAGGGGCCGTAGGGGGAGGAAAGAATGAGGGAGGAAATGTTGAGTGTGAGAAGTGAGAGAGTGATGTGAGGGAGAGAGTCGTTGGGGGATGCGTGAGGGAGAGAGAGAAACGTGTATGGGGAAGAGGAATGTGGGGAAGTGGGAAGTGTGTGGGAAGAGTGAAGTTGCAAGTTCCAAGGAGGGAAAAGGGGGAAAGGTGGCCGAATTTTAGGGAGGAGAGAGGGGATGAATATGGCCGAATTTTAGGGCTAGGGGGGAGAGTGAATGTGGACATTTTTTGGGGTAAAGGGGGGTGGCCGAATTAGGGTTAGGAGAGGAGGGAAATTAGGGTTTTGGTGAGTTGGGTTATGGGTTGGATATGAGTTAGGGTTAGGATATGGGTTAGGCGAATTGGGTTAAGGTTTGGTGGAGGAATGGGCTTTAAATGGCCCAATCCTGATTGCACCTCTATATTTTTTACAGACCCCCCCTATTTTATCCTTTGTCTATTTTGTTTTGACACTTCTAATTATTATTGTTTTTTTTCAAAAATTAACACTTGTAGCAAATTAAAATAAAATAAAACATGGCACGAAAATAAAATAATTATTTTTATTAAAAATAAATAAAATTTCTCATTTTTGATCGGACAAAATTAGGGTATTACAGCGAACAGGTTCCGTCGCGACGCGAAGAGTTACAAATAGTTTTGCGCCACAAAAATTTGAAGGGGCCGCGACGCGACAGTCACGGGTCGCGACGCGACGATTGCCAGAAGTGCAGAAAACAAGTTTTCAAAAATTCGATTTTGTTCCGTTTCGCTTTCAATCCGGTGCCGAGACATTTTATAACTTCCGAGACTTAAAAACAGATTTAACAACCAGTAATTCCAGTCCAGAACAATCAACGAAACATCAATCAATCAATCATCATGAACATCAATAATCAAATACGACCTAAAACACGGTATTTCGAAATTACAGTTTTTGACTCGATTTGCTTAAAACCGAAAACAGTAAAACCTATAAATTCAGACACGAAAAATTTCCCTAAGCGAGTATAGAACTCACCGTTTTGACGAATTCGCAATCAATCGAGATTCAACGGAACACACTTAACACGGTAACCACACGAACAATCCCCGTACGGCTCCTCTCGCTCCCACAGCCACGAAATCACTCCAAATGAACTCCAATGGGTCTAACTACTGAACCTCCCTCAAATATACCTCAATCAACAATGAAATTCTCAGCTATACCATACACTGGCCTCAATTTGGACATGCAAGGCTCCAAGATGCTTAGAACTCCATCTTTTTGCCAAGTTGAGCTTTGAAGCTTGAACCAACTGGCGACGCTTCCCGCGATCGCCCCACCCTCTTATGTTTAACGATAGATATTCATGAAGACCGAATATCGTTCTCCCTCCTACTACACTCTCCTTCATCACGTCTTTCGCCTTGCTCAATCAAGTCAACATAAGTATCATCAGACAAATTACCTTGGACTCCCAAACGCTTAGCATTTTCTCAAACCTTTCTTGCTACGGCCTTATTTTGAAGAGCCCAAAATTTGTTATTGAACACCCCAATATCTCCAATTGAGATGGAACCCCCACAAAGAACCGTACCGGTAGAGAAAAGAGACGATTGATTCCTATCAACCTCCTGTGAATCACGTTGGTCAATAAGGACCTGGACTGATCCAATCGAAACCTCCTTGAGTTCTCTTATTGCCAACGGCAATTTACCCGCCAGTGGTTTTTTTTTGCTCGCCAACCTTTAACAACTTTCTCTGTTTCTTCTTCCTCGCTTGACCCACAACAGCAGTGGGCTTGTTTTGGATTGAAGGAAGATCTAACCCCTGAGCATTCTGGCATGGATTTACTGGACGTTGCACAGGAGGGGGTATTGAATCCACAACAAAGCTTTCCTCTGGCTGAATTGGTGTTCCTCCCACTGGGGGGATTCACCCCCCCTCCCCACCAAATCATCAGAATCGTTGACAAAGGAGTTCAAGTTTTTATCCATAAGTTGCGGATCAACGTTACCAGAGATCTTTACTGCATTAAGCAGGTCATTCAATTCTTCTTCACCCACCTCGACATCATCATTAAAGTCACCAATGCCAGAATACATACCGTCGGATAAATCATCATCAGCACTTGAATCAACATCCTCATCCCCCGCTTTATTAGCATCCTTATAACTCCGACAGAAACCTCCCCCCCCCCCCCCCCATTCCTCCACCACACTAATGGAGAAAGGTAAACCATTAATAACTACCTTAACCGCCTGATTAACCATGTTGAGCTCTTGAGTCTGGATCCTTAACCTTGCTACATCAAAAGATCTTTTCCGTTCAGTGTCTTCGTCAACACATATGAACCCTCCCACTCTCCCTGCCAACTTAGAGAAGAAGGCCGAATTCCAAGCGTGAACCGGAATGCCATAGCATCGTAACCAGATAGATCTCTCCGGATCAACATCAGATGGATTCCATGGACGAATCCACTTGAACCACTGGTCCAACCATTCACGAGCGTCTTCAATGCATTCGGCAAAATCACCATCTTCCTAATCCCCTTCCAAGAGGACCATATTGGATCCCATTGGAGTAGCTTTAATCGCGAAAACTCCCATATGAGCCAGCTCGTCTTGAATGTAGTAAGATTTCCCGGGTAATATGACTTCGCCTACCATGGCCCGCGCTAACCGAGGGTCCGTGTCAACTGATTTAATTTTGGGGTTCGCATGGTTAAACCAAAAGATGGATCAAACGCAACTATTACTAATATTTTAAATTTTTATTTTTAATTAAAAATGTTTGCAATGACCAAGTCAAAAATGGCTAAATGAGTCATTGGGGCACTAGTAGATGCCGCTTCAGCTTTCTTTCCATATTTTGCCTTTATTTATCTTCTTCTCTTCACCACCAGCCATGTAATTTGTTCTTTTTCTTCATTTAGCATTTCTTCCTTTTGCGAGATTCTATTCATTCCTTCTTCCACCACCTTTTCTGGAGTAAATAGTTTACAATGTTGGACTATTAATGTCTTCAATGGTAAGTTCAAGCTTCTTCATTATTTTTGTGTCTTTGTTAATTTGTTGAAGCATATGATTCGGTTGGTTTAAAGCTTGTCTGATCAGTCATTGGTTTTTTAAGAACTCAGTCGAGTTAACGGATTCGCATTGAGACGTAGACATGAATGATCATGAGAGGTGTTCAGATTGGTGATAACTGATAGCTCTGCAATATTGTATAGTTTGATCTTCTTTTATTTAGTTTTCCGTTATTTAACTTTCATATTAGATAGCTTTCGAAGTAGAATAACATTGTTTTCAATAGTGAGTTCAAAGACTTCGGTTTGTTGTTAAGTCAGTGTTTTTTGGGATACTTGGTATTCTTAAACCTTCCATTTTTGTGTCCATCACTTAGCTAGGTAGGGAGATAACCAAGCAACCAGAAGGAAACAAAAGGACAACTTCAATTTAATGTTTCATTGCCTAGCGACACAACAGAGAAAAGAAGAATTTTTTTTGCACAGTTTCGCCTTGTGACCAAACTGCATCGCCTCGCGATCAAGGCTATTAGTGGTCCATCGTCTCGCGATGGTCTGTAGATTTGACATCATTTAAGCCCAAATTCATGAAAAATTATGGCATCTCGAAATTGGGGCGGACCAAGGAGTTTGGAGGCAGCCCTAGGGCGTGTTTTAGAGCTCGTGGCGACTAGGATTCACATCCTATTGACCTCCATTGATGATTCAAACTTGGGAACAAGTCTTTGGAGCATCAATGTCGTCGGCTTCTCCCTTTAGTTTGTTTACCTCTTTCGCAAAGATTGATGGATCCTTCATGTATTTAATTTGAATCCCTTTTAAATGATTGACTCTTATGAGTTTATGTTTCAATCTCCGTTCTTAATGCTTTCCAGGAATTTATCACTCTTAGGATGATTTTCGGTTTGTGATCGTGAATGAAAGTTTGAGTTACAAATACTTGAGTTTTGAAATCTTTATATCTCTAGTTTAGGAATAGTCACACTACAACAGAATTGTTAAAAAAGGGCGCACCATTTAGAGGCCATTTTTAAGAAGCGCCCTTGATTCCCAAATACGGAGGACCTTTAGAGGCGCTTTTTAAAAAGCGCCCCTAAAGGCCCTCCGTATTTTGGGCATCAGAGGCGCTTATTAAAAAGCACCCCTGATGCTCAAAATACGGAGGGCCTTTAGGGGCGCTTTTTAAAAGCGCTCCTGATTCCCTAAAATTCTAATTTCCTCTATCTCCCTCTCATTTGCGAAAACCCTCTCATTCTCTCAACGTTCACACACAGTCTCCCCCTCTCTTGCGTCGTATTCCTCTCTTCCTCCCTCTCTCTTGCGCTGTATCCCTCTCTTCCTCCCTCTCTCCGGCTGCCTACGACGCCCAAACGTCGTTCTTCCTTCGACGGCCTCTTCCCACTGTGAGCTGTCTTTTCCAGTTTTACCTCCATTCGCGACTCCTTGAGCCGCCTTCCCTCCTTCGTGAGCTCGACGACGCTTTTCCCTCCGTGAACGGCGCGACGCTGCTTCGTCCTCCATCCTGCAAATCTGCCATTGTTGGTTGCTGGTGACATAGTTCACGATTTGCTTCTTTTTGGTAATACTCTTCACAAAGTTTGCTTCTTTTTTCTTTTCATTTCTGGTTTTTTTTTCTTTTTTTCCTTGGTAGCTTTAAGCTTCAGAATTACTGTGTTCGTTTGGAGTGTGATTCCCTCTACATATGTATTTGATTATGAAGTCTATTACTAGTTTCATTGGTGTAGCAGGAATAAATTTGTTGTTTTATAAAAGTGGTTTAATAAATTTGTTGATTAATTTGTTTTGTTATATCTAGTTCGAGTTCTTTTTGCGGAGCTTCAAGTTCTTTCTTTATCCAGTTCACATCTAGTTCGATTTCGTTTTGCTTCCCCTTAATTTTCAGGTACTTTTCTTGTTCTCATCCTTTTATTGTGGGTATTGTTTATACACTTGAGCAGTTCACATATGTATTCATAATTGGTGTATTTGAAATTGATGGATTGTTTGAGTTATAGTTCACATATGTATTCATATTAGCAAAGACCTTATCCAAGGTCGAATGTCTTGGTTTGAAAAAATTGTAACTTGTGTGTTTTTCACCTTTAATATGTTTATGTTCTCTTATCAGGAATTTATAATAAATTTCGGTCTAATATGGATAGAAAGTGGATGTCTGTCAATCGTCTATCGAAAGAATATGCCGATGGAGTGGAATATTTTGTGAACTTTGTTGTTCGACGTTTAGGAACTTCTAGTAAGTTCAAGTGTCCTTGTTTACGTTGTTGTTACGCCAATTGAGTTACTGCAGTTGAGTTGGAAAGACATTTAAAGGCCAACGGAATTGATCAAAATTATACTTATTGGACAATGCACGGTGAGGAAAGAGGTGAACCTTCAAATATGGATAATAGTAATTAGAGATGTGATCCGGTTGATTATCCTGAAACACATACATTTGATGGCCACCAATTTGAAGAGGTGGCAAAGGCGGTTGAAGACGATCTTAATGATTGTCCTCAAATGTTTGAAAAGTTGATAACTGACGCGGAGACACCGTTGTATGCGCGTTGTACTGAATTCACAAAGTTATTGGCTGTGATAAAGCTGTATAACTTGAAAACTTGTCACGGATGGACAGATAAGAGCTTTATGGAATTACTCGCACTATTGAAAGATATGTTGCCGGAAGACAATGTGCTCCCTTCTCGGACGTATGATGCAAAACAAATGTTAGGCACCATTGGTTTGAACTATGTATGTATTTCAATTAATTAATACATTTATATGTATGATGTTTCAGTTGTATGATGACTTATTGGGGATCGAATGAGAGGAGGGCTAGAGATGGGAATGTCAACAATAAAACAAAATGGATAGTAATAACGGTAAGTTTATAATCAATATTCTTATCCATGTAAATATTGTTCGCATTTTAATAATTAATTGTTTTTTGATTTCTAGTGTCCTAGACAACCAAACAATAATGATTGCGAGTATTACGTTATGAAGTTTATGAAGGACATAATCACTCACAATCAAATGGAAATTCCAGAAAATGTATGTAATTTATATAGTTTGTTTTTGAAAGGGAGAGTGGTGTCATCATGTTTCCCGTTTGATTAATGAAAATCGAAATTCATCTAACTTTGGTTAGCTGGTTTTTTGTTCCCCACAATGGATGTCATGTCATTTTTGCTGTCTATGTTAACATTCAGAATTTGGTTAATGATTTATGTTATTTTTGTTGGTACTTTGTTGATATATATATATATATATATATATATATATATATATATATATATATATATATGTATATGTATATTAGATGGATTTATAAGTTTGTTAGTCGGAATTTGATTTGCAATTGGTTAGTTGATTTGAAATTTGGTTCATATTGGTTGTTGAGTTGATATTGGTTGTTGTTGGTTGATGAAAATGAGAGTAGGGATGTGCTGTAAAATATTGGATATACCAGAAACAGGAAAAAATATTTTAAAAAGAAAACATAGAATCAGGGGCGCTTGCAGTTAGAAGCGCCCCTGTTGGTCTTACCCCCACTTGACAATCAGGGGCGCTTCCAGTAAAAAGCGCTTCTGTTGGTTAGACCAACAGGGGCGCTTCTAACTGCAAGCGCCCCTGATTGTTAAAGTGCGCTAAGACCAACATGGACGCTTGTTACTGCGAGCGCCCCTGATTGCCAGAGGCGCTAAGACCAACAGGGGCGCTTTTTTTAGCGCTTATGTTTCCTAATAATTAGAGGCGCTTGTTGTGCGCTCCTGTAGAAGGGTTGACAACAGGAGCGCCAGATTTAGCGGCGCCCGAAAGCGCCCTCAATGGATAAAAAAAGCGTCCCTAATGGCCTTTCCTGTTGTAGTGTCATTTATTTAACAAGACGAGAAAACTAAACTATGTCATACAAGACGACGAACAAAACAAACGACACTGCACCTAAATGATAAAATAAAAAAAAACTCTAAACTACGTAAATAACACTTATTTATTTAGACGAAACGAGAGAAAAAACTATATTGAATAGCATCCATCTAAAGATATGATACAAGAATATTAATTTAATTAGTATGAGAAGTCATATGTTTTTAAACTTAATAAATGGGCTTACAGCATATTATCGGACGACTTATAAATATTTCACTCATTTTTTTTTTTTGAATAGAAATTAAACTCATATAACAATTGTCAAATTGGGGAAATTTAATGAATGACGGTAGAAAACTTTTTCACATTTTCGGTGCATACATAGACGAATCTAAGGGTATGTTTGGGAGGGGGTTTTGGGAATGTAAGAGAGGGGAGGGGAGGGCATATTTTTCAATTTAGAATTGAATAAGCTATAAAATGTCTCTAAACATAAATCAAGTGTGATTAAAAATGTTATATGGATATTTATCAACTTGTTCTTTTAATTTTTTAAAATCTTAAATACATATTAAAATATAGACTAATCTTTTTCAAGCCCTCCCCTCCTTTTCTCTCTCAAAACCCCCCTCCCAAACATATCCTAAGGGATTTTGTTCATTTCTCAACCAGGAATCATTTGTCTTTAAATTCACGTGCAACATATTAGATGGATCTGTTAAAGCCTTAAACTCAAATATTGATATGAGAAAGAGAAACTCACTCGCATGAAATTATGGTATTACTAGCGCCGGGATGCGTGCGATGCATGGGGCCAAAGCTTTAGCGAGTACTTAATTGCTGTGATATTAAAATTTGATGGATAAATTAAAAATCAGCACACAAATTAACGAAAATTTATAATTCAAACAAATTAATAGTCCATGGAAATAAGGTAGCATAGTAATTTGTAATTCAAACAGTTATTTTTTTTTTTAAATCAGCACACAAATGAACCTGATCCATTAAAATATAGAAAACAAATGATAATCAAATAACTGTAGTTTAACGCATTATCACATTACATACGATCTCATAGAACAACACACTACATAACATATTTGAATAGATGAATTTTTTTTACGAACGCTAAAGTATAAAAAAACACACTACTTAGCATTGAACTTTACATATTTTGTTTTGACTTTGTTTTCACCAAAACAAATTTTGCGCATTCATACAATTATTTTTTTTTTTGATATTCAGCACTGAACGTTGAGCATTTGAACGGTTAATTTTTTTTGTGAACACTAAAGTATAAAAAAACACACAACTTAGCATCAGACCTTACATATTTGTTTTGATTATTTTTTTCACCAAAACAAATTTTGCGCATTCAAACAGTTAATTTTTTTCCGATATTGAGGACTGAACGTTGAGCATTTGAATGATTAATTTTTTTCCAACACTAAAGTATTTCAAAACACACTATTTAGCATCACACTTTACATATTTTGTCACGAAATTATATTTTTTTTCACCTAACCAAATCGATTACTGAGGCACAAACTTTGTATATTTGAATGTTACAATATATAATTTATGTATTTTCATCTTCACTACTTAGCACAAACTTCACCTAAATTTTAATGTACTCTTAAAAATGAAAATATGAAAAAAAAGGGGTGAAAATGAAAATATGAAAAAAAAAAAGAAAAAAAAGGGGTGGGGGGGGGGGGCAAAAGCTTCATTTAATACATAAATATTGTAACATTGTATAAGAGAAGATAAAATTAATTATATATTGTAGAAATGTGTGACAATGTAAATCATAATTAAAAGTATCATTTTTAATTAACAAACACATTGAAATGGAAGCAATTAGAAAGAAAAGAACACAACACAATTAGAAAGTGAAAAACGTGGGTATGTAGGGTTCGATGAGAATCACCAATAAAATGGAAGCAACTATACAAAGTTAAAGGAATATGGTCTTTAAATTCTTTTTTCCGAAGCATCTTTAAATTATTTTTTTAAAATCCAGAAAAATATGATCCTAAAGAATATAAAGAGAAGAAATAAAAAAATAAATTGATTTTTAAATCAATTATCGAGGAACAAACTTTTAGTATTTGAACAGTAATTTTATCCAAATGCAAAAGTACCCACAAGCACACTACTTAGCATCATATTTTACGTATTTTGTCACGAAGTTATTTTTTTAAACAAACTTTGCGTATTTAAACTTTTAAAATTTTTGTCGAATGCTAAGGTAACCCAAAACACACCAAGAAATTAATTTTTGGTATGACCAAACCAATTGTTGAGAAACGAACTCCATGTATTTGTATATCTAATTTTTTTTGAATCCTAATTAAAGCACCCAAAACACACTACTTAGCATCGTATTTTATTACAAAATTATTATTTTTTTAATAAAATTAATTATCGAGTAACAAACTTTGCGTACTTAAACAATTAATTTTTTTCCGGATTTTAAAGTACCCCAAACCATATTGTCTAATGTCACACTTCACACAATTTGTCACGAAATTAATTTCCCTTTCGACGAATTCGATTATGTTGGAACAAACTTCACGTATTTGAACAATTGAAATTTTTTCCATATCTTAAAATACTTTAAAACACACTGTCTAGCGTCACACTTTACATAATTTGCCACAAATTAATTTTCTTTTTTACCAATCTAGTTATAAATGAACAAAATTTGCTTATTTAAATAATTTAAATTTTTTCTAAACTCAAAATTACTTAAAAAAAAGAAGAAAAAGAGCAAAGGATTAAAGAAAAAAAAATTAAAAAAAGAGGGAGTCTTGGCCGGATTTATATTTTAGGATTTCCATCAAGGCCTAGCTAGATTCGCTGCACTCCAAACTGTCGACCCAAGTAAAGCCACGTCACTACATTATCCACATGTTGTCGAAAATTTGAGCTATTTGACGATGACGTGGCACGACCAATTCCCTCTCTGACTCTTGTTGATGGGGGGTTCAATTCAATCCCATTTTCTAATTCTAATGCAACGTGTTATTCAAAAAAAAAGAAATAAATCGTGTGGAAGAAATGGATTGAGAGAGATTTTAGAGTGTGGGGTTTGAAACAAAGTCCACATGATGAACAAACCAAACTGAGAACCATTAGTACTATCACTTTACTTTCTCTCTCTATCATCACTCTCTTAACAAGACGGGAAGAAGAGAATGGTGGCCTGTGAAAGATGAAGAGGGTTGTGTTAGTGTTATGCATCTTCAATGGCATCTCATAGTGCTTACAATACTGCCTTCTTTTTTTCACCAACCAGAGCCAACCCCATTATTTCAAAGCCATCCACCAGGTTCAGACCCTTTCTCTTTTGTGCCATGAACAGTACCACACCATCCTACAACACTCTTGTTTCTGAGGTCCCTCTCTCTCTCTCTCTCTCTCTCTCTCTCTCTCTCTCTCTCTCTCTCTCTCTCTCTCTCTCCCTCCCTCTCAGTTTAATGGCTAGTACTAGGGAAATTGTTGGCTTTTTGTTATGAATGTCTTCTTCTTTAATGTGGCTAGGTTTTTAGGCTTTTAGGTCATGAATTTTACTTGTTTTCAACACATAAAACATAGAATTTTACTTGCAGTTTCAGCACATAATGTACCCTTATAATTTAGATAGTTCAAAATGTGAAGTGAAGTGACATACACACATGCAATTAGGGAAGTAGTTTATAGATGGTTAGCACTATAACTAATTGCATAGTTCTATGATGATTTGTCCTGATTTGGAAAGGTGAAAAGATTTGCTTCCTACCACATTCACTTCTTCTAGCTAATAACCCTGCTGCTGGTTCTTCAGAATTTCATAAATAAGTATGCAAATATGAAGTCAGCTCCCAAGATAGAATCCATCATAATTCATGATAATTAATGTAGGAAATTGAAATTCTTAAACCATATGCAAGAGAAGTTCACATCTCCTGGAATGATTTTATTTGAATTACTTATTCCTTATTACTCAGCTGTGAATATGTAGAACGAATTATGCTTCCTGCATTTTACTACATTATCCGTAGAGATGTGTTATACCTGTCAAATATTTTCTGACTATTCTTGACCTGTTACAAGTTACAACAAATGCATTCTTTGACTTTTCCTGCATTGAAGTTATCACGAAATCATGGATAAACAGCTTACAATGTATAATTACTTTCTGGCTCCAATGCTAATTTACAAAATTGAGATTTCTTATCTTGATCCATGCGCAAAAAAAATATGATTCACAAGGCAATTCCTTGCAATTCAAGATCCATCTAAATGTTTGCTCATGGTAGTCAGTAATTTTTATTGGAATGAAGAAAACAGTGAATACCTTCCTTCTAATTTAATTTACAAGATTACTTCTTTTTTTAATCTTAGGCTGTTAGACTCTTGGGTCCTCCAACAAAATTTGAAGCATCGAAACTGAAGGTTGTTCTATTGGAAGATCAGATAAACAAGTATGCAAGTATTATTCCAAGAACCTACATTCTATCCCACTGTGACTTAACAGCTAATCTGACTTTAGCTGTTTCCAATGTGATCAAACTAGAGCAGGTATGTCTCCTTACTTTTTGCATGTTTGACATGAAAATCATTGCCCAACGCATATTTTGAACAAGACAAATGCTATTGGTTAATGCATGCTATGGTTTCAATTCCTTCTGTGTCTGGCAGTTGAGAGGGTGGTACGAGAAGGATGACGTTGTCGCTGAATGGAAGAAAGTGAAAAATGAAATGTGCCTACATGTTCATTGCTTTGTCAGTGGTCCTAATCCCTTCCTAGATCTGGCTGCTGAATTTAGATATCACATATTCTCCAAGGAAATGCCATTGGTATGTTTGATTGCATTTAATTTATATTGTCCCCTTAAAGCATCCTATCAATACAAAAATAATCTGAAAAACAAAGACTAGGTATTCTACCTAACAAGTATTTGGGTACATGAGTGGTGAAAGAACCCTCAATGAGTGAACTGTTATTGGCTTCTATTGTTCTCATATTATTACTTGCAAGGATAAGTGTCTCACTTTTTTCTGAGCCTAAATGTATTATGACACATGTTTGGGTTCTTGTGTTGAGCATGCCAGGTACTAAAAGCAATTCAATGTGGAGATTCTGCACTTTTCCATGAGCATCCAGAATTGCTTGATTCTACAGTTCGAGTATACTTCCATTCTAGCTCAAAAAAATACAACAGAATGGAATGTTGGGGACCTTTAAAGGATGCCATGGAGGTAAACTTAGAAATACTGAAATGAGCAATGCTTTGGCTTACCAATTGTAATTGTTTGCTTGAAATGTTAAACCTCATTTTGGTCTCCTTACCATTTACGTACTCTTACTATTTTATTATAGATTAGCATTTACATATTTTTTTGTTGGAAATTCAAGTGTGAGTGGTTATAAGTCCCACATCGGCTATGAATGAGTTATATGAATGACATATAAGAGAGGGGACCCATATACCTAACACCTTAAGGTTTTGGGTGGAGATGTGACGTCCAAATCTCATTGGTATAGTGATGTGGTTGACTCACACTTGGGGGGAGATGTTGGAAATTCAAGTGTGAGTGGTTATAAGTCTAAGGTTTTGGGTGGAGATGTGGCGTCTCGTTGTTGCTCCCCCGTGCTCCCCAACATTTTTTAATTATGTTTCTTTTGTTTTTAGGGAAAACGAGCGGATCAGTACCAAGGGTTAATAAGCAGAGATTGTCCTCCTGAAAAGTGGCGAAGCCCAATGTCTATCGTCCAAGCTCTCTTTGCTTTTCTTCTTTGAAATGTATCAGTTGTAACTTGGATGATTTGTTAATATATCCACATTCTTTCCACAGCTCCGTATTTCAGGTGGTTTGGACCAAGCACAAGTCCCTTGCAGGAATGAACTGATCCCAAAGAAGAAACTAAAAAACATTGGGAAGACCCAAAAGGAAAATATAAAATTGCAGTATTGCACAAAAGCGTGTTTCTTGTTCGACAAAGGCGTTTTTTCCATTATGAGTTATGTAATTACACTTGTTGGAATGAATATGATCCTTTGGGTTTTTTTAGTCTTTGTTGGAATTTAATGCAAAATTTCTAAAAATACTCTCAGAATAGATATAACGGCTATTTACCTATTATAGCTGTTATAAGTCAGTTACAAAGTCTGTTTTACAGTTAAACAGTTTGTTATTTCAACAAACTAGGTTTGTAACTAACACAAACCTCTCTAACAGCTAATATCTAGAGAAAGCTGTATAAATACATGTACATATTGTAATCTAAACTACAGTTTTACAAAAATAAAAATTACATTTGAAATTTTCGTTTTACAAGTCTTCTTCCCCTGTTTTCTTCTGTGTGCATTTCTCTTCTTGAGTTCTGGGCGTGAGAGTTTGTGAGTGTGTTCAATGTGTGTTTACCTTGCAAACAAGATAACAAACACAAGTTAGGTGTTGTTCTAAGTATCACAAACAGAAAATGGAAGTAAGAGGAGTTTACCTTCTGTGGGGTTAAGTGAAGCCTTCAAAACAGGTTGGTGTTCTGATTGTTCATCAAGAACAATCATCCAGGTTCATGAAATTAGGAACAAAAGAGGAAAAATCAGTATCTGAAAGAAAGAGAGTTTTAAATGAAATAAATAATACATAGTGCTGTGTTTTACCTTCCTTGAAGCTTTGATTCTCTTCCTGTCTCAGTAACCTAAATATCAAGAGATTTAGAAATTAGGGTTTTTCTGAATCAAACATAATAAAAACAAAATAGATCAGTGTAGTGATTCATACCCCTGTGTTGTTCCTAGTGTGATTTGTTGAAGGATTCAAGCTGTGAAACCTTCGCATCAACGATCTCCCTGTTTCGTATGTGAGGAAACAGAAATCGTGTCAATCGTGTAACAAAACAGAGGGGTTTTGCTACGCGTTGCTTACAATCAAATCAAAATGTGAGATTGAAGTGTTTGTGAGCCTAAATCATTGGTTCACAGTGAAATTTCTGGAAACCTAGCAGAGTGAGAAGAAGAAGGAACGAAACGGCGTAAAGGAAAAGAAGGAGAAACAGCGAATTTAGGGTTTCACCTTTTATATTGGTGAACCGGGTCAAACCCGTATCCAGTTGCAACCTGCGTGTTGCAACAATGTAAGACCCAGTGGGTTCCGTGTCAAATTTTTTGTACCCATGTGGCTTGGGTGAAAGTTTGGGCCTTCTAGTTTTTGTTTCTATTTCTTGCACCTGCTGTTTTGTTGAATACAACCTGCAGAAAAAGAACAACAATTAAATGGTTAACAATTTCAACATGGTAACAATCCAAGGACAATTCTAAACCTAAATTTTAGTTCTTTATCTTTCTTTACCTATTTTTTACTTTCTTTACAGATTTGTGTTTTCTGTTTTGCCTACATAGTAAGTGACTGTGTAGGTGTGAGTTTTTTGACAGTTTTAAGTTTTTTGAAACAGGTGTTAGAAGGTGCTAATCAACTAATCAAGGTTTCAAAACAGTATGTCAAATGCAAGTTTATCCACCCAAATCCCCAAACTAAATGGGAAAAACTGGGATAGGTGGAGTTTGCAAATGGAAGCCATTTTTGGCTTCCATGATGTCTTAGAAATTGTTCAAGAAGGGGTTCCAGCACTAGCTCAGAACCCAACCCCTGAACAAAGGGCTAAATATAAGGAAAATACCAAGAAGGATTGGAAAGCCATTTATCTCATACACCAGGGGTGTGATGAGAGTAATTTCGACAGAATTAGAGGCATCAAAGTCTCTAAAACTGCTTGGGACCTCCTTGACAAATATTATAATGGTGCTGCACCAGTCAAGGAGGAGAAGCTGCAATCATTGAGAAAGCAGTATGAAAATTTGAATATGCAAGAGGGTGAAACCATTACTGATTTCTTTGGAAAACGAAAGAAAATCACTAATGCAATGAGTCTCAATGGAGAGACATTAACAGAACAAACTGTTTGTAAGAAAATTCTTAGGTCCTTAATAAGAAAATTTGGTTTTATTGTAAACAGTATTGAAGACACCATCAAGCCTGAAGATCTTAAAGTTGAAGACCTCCAAAGTAGGCTTGAAGCCAAAGAGATTAGGGTGAATCTCTTGAATGGTGAAGGTGAAGAAGATCAAGCTATGTTTGCTGCCAAACCAAAGGGAAAGAAATGGACTAAGGGCAACAACAACAACAACCAGTCAGGTAAAGGTAATTGGTCTAAGGGTAAGTCAGGTAACTCTAATGGTAAGGGTGACTCCACTAATAAAAATTCTGATTCTAGTAAAAAGAAGGACAAATCTAAGGTACAATGCTATAGATGTGATAAATATGGGCATTATGCTACTGAATGCCCTACTGGAAAGGACTCTAAGCCTAAGGAAACTGGAACTGAAGCCAATATGGCTAAAGAAGATTCTGATTCTGAATCTGAACATGTAGGCTTTAGTATGATAGCTGATGAGTTAGGAGGAACAGAACCTAGGGAGGATTTTGTTGTAACTAACCTAGACTTAAAGGTAAACAGTGACTGTGTAGTCCTGTCAGTTACTACAAGTGATGGTAAAACCATCACTGAAATCTGGTATCTAGATTCAGGGTGTTCCAATCACATGACTGGAAACAAAGAGTGGTTAGTTGACTTTGATTCTAGTAGAAAGACCACTATAAAGTGTGCTAGCAATAAGGCTATGTTTTAGGGATCAGCTGTAACCTTATCAGCCTAGGACAGCTTATAGAGAAGGGTCTTTCAGTAGTAATGAAGGATCTAAAACTAAAGTTGTATGATGTTAAAGACAAAACTAGTTTTAACAACACATTTAGCCACCAATAGAACCTTTAAAAACCAGCATTAGGGTCACAGAGACAGATTGTCTAAGTGCCACAGCTAATTTTGAAGGTATGTTATGGCATAAAAGGTTTGGGCATTTAAATTTCAAAGACCTAAGTAACCTAAGTACTAAAGGGTTAGTAGAAGGGTTACCTAAAATTGAAGTTACTAAAGAAACATGTACTACTTGCCTAGTGGGTAAGCAACCTAGAAAGAAGTTTAATAAGGAAATGAAACATTATTCTAAGGATATTTTGCATGTTGTATATTCTGACCTACGTGGACCACTTGATGTACCCTCTATTAGGGGAAATAAATACTTTATGACTTTTGCAGATGAATTTTCCATAAAAATCTGGCTATATCTACTTAAGACTAAAGGATAAGCCTATGGTATTTTTAAGGAGTTTAAGGCAATGGCGGAAACTCAAAGTGGTAAGAAACTTAAGGTCTTAAGGACTGATGGTGGTGGTGAGTACACCTCAAAAGATTTTGAGGGATACTGCACCACTCAAGGTATAATACATGAGGTAACATCACCCTATACTCCTCAGCATAATGGTATTGCGGAAAGGGGGAATAGGACAATACTTGATATGGCTAGGAGCATGATCAAGTCAAAGGGGCTACCTAAAAGGCTATGGGCAGAAGCTCTTCATACAGTTGTTTACAAGTCTTCTTCCCCTGTTTTCTTCTGTGTGCATTTCTCTTCTTGAGTTCTGGGCGTGAGAGTTTGTGAGTGTGTTCAATGTGTGTTTACCTTGCAAACAAGAGAACAAACACAAGTTAGCTGTTGTTCTAAGTATCACAATCAGAAAAGTAAGAACAGAAAAAGAAAGTGGAAGTGAGAGGAGTTTACCTTCTGTGGGGTTAAGTGAAGCCTTCAAAACAGGCTGGTGTTCTGATTGTTCATCAAGAACAATCATCCAGGTTCATGAAATTAGGAACAAAAGAGGAAAAATCAGTATCTGAAAGAAAGAGAGTTTTAAACGAAATAAATAATACATAGTGCTGTGTTTTACCTTCCTTGAAGCTTTGATTCCCTTCCTGTCTCAGTAACCTAAATATCAAGAGATTCAGAAATTAGTTTTTCTGAATCAAACATAATAAAAACAAAATAGATCAGTGTAGTGATCCATACCCCTGTGTTGTTCCTAGTGTGATTTGTTGAAGGATTCAAGCGGTGAAACCTTCGCATCAACGATCTCCCTGTTTCGTATGTGAGGAAACAGAAATCGTGTCAATCGTGTAACAAAACAGAGGGGTTTTGCTACGCGTTGCTTACAATCAAATCTAAGAGTGAGATTGAAGTGTTTGTTAGCCTAAATCACTGGTTCACAGTGAAATTTCTGGAAACCTATCAGAGTGAGAAGAAAAAGGAACGAAACGGTGTAAAGGAAAAGAAGGAGAAACAGTGGAGCGAATTTAGGGTTTCACCTTTTATATTGGTGAACCGGGTCAAACCCGTATCCAGTTGCAACCCGCGTGTTGCAACAGTGTAAGACCCAATGGGTTCCGTGTAAAATTTTTTGTACCCATGTGGCTTGGGTGAAAGTTTGGGCCTTCCAGTTTTGTTTCTATTTCTTGCCCCTGCTGTTTTGTTGAATACAACCTACAGAAAAAGAACAACAATTAAATGGTTAACAATTTCAACAGTCTTATCATATGTTCAGGCCTCTTGGTCAAACCTCTAACTAGTCAAAGGAAAAGAATCGCAGGGATTCGGTTTAATAAACGAGTGTGTTCTGTCGAAGGTAGAGTTTGTCAAGTGTCTTCTTTTTTTTTTGTCAACAAGAGCTCTCGCCTCCTCTTGTTGGAAAAACGGCTAGCATAGCAGTGGCCATGGTTGTGGAGCATGGGTCGTTGAACTTTCTAATCATATCAAGAAGAGTATCGCAATACTATACTTGACAAAGTTTCAAGTTTCACTTTCTTGTGACCTTATCATTTTGCTTTTTCTTCAATATAATTGGGGGTTAGGGGCGTTAGTATTCGTCCAAACAATCAATAAAATATGTTTGCTAAATTTGTTCGAGTAATGTTATGTAACTAAAATGTTTCGGCTAAAAATAGTCAAAAACTATGTTATAATACCAACTAATTAAGTTTTATAAGCCATTAACCAACCTGTTTTTTCATAATTTTCTAGGCCATTGACTAAAAGCTGTGAAAAAACAGGTTGGTTAATGGCTTATAAAACTTGGTTAATTGGTGTTGTAACTTAGTTTTTGACTATTTTTTGTTAGAATATTTTGGCTAAATAAGATTACTCAATTTGTTTTTGTTAGTTTGGCCACCCGCCAATAGTGAATGGATTTTGCTTGACGCATGTAGCATTTAATTAGCTGATTTATGCTAGTTGTGTGGTCTAGAGGTGATGGCATTCTTTATCTAAGGTCCTAGGGAAGGAAACACATCTTTAAACCCTTAAAAGGCTAAATTGAATATAACTAAGTTTGGTGGTGCTATTTTGGAGCCAATTTTTAGGTGGGTTTCACAATCATTTTAGTGGGTTCCACAATCAAGATGTGAGTAAGAAAATAGGGATATTCAATTTGTAAAAAAAATGTGTGTGTTTTGAGTGGGTCCCGCTATGGTTACATGTAGTTTTTAATGCTATTATCTTTTAATCTTAAGGCAAAATTGATGTTAACGAGAGTGTTTTGCGGTACTTTAGAGTTTGATAAAAAATTTAATTGACCAAATATGCGAAGTTTGTTCCTTAATATGCGTTTTCGTGAAAATAAAAATTAATTTTGTGATAAAGTACGTAAAGTGCGACCCTAAAAAGTGTGTTTTGGGGTACTTTAGGGTTCAATTTTTTTAACTGTTCAAATACACGAATTTCGTTCCCCAATAACCGGTTTGGGGAATAAAATTACTTTCATAACAAAATACGTAAAATGCGACGCTAAACTGTGTGTTTTGGGGCACTTTATGATTCGGAAAAAAATTTAACTGATCAAATACGCAAAGTTCTTTCCTCAATAACCAGTTTGGTGAAAAATAAAACTCGTTCATGAAAAAAATATCTAAAGTCCGATGCTAAGCAGTGTGTTTTTGGGTATCTTAGGGTTCATAAAATATTGAACTGTTCAAATAGGCAAAGTTCGTTCCCCGATAACCAATTTTGTGAAAAATAAAATTAATTTTATAACAAAATATGTAAAGTGCGGGGCTAAGCAATATGTTTTGGGGTACTTTATGGTCCGAAAAAAATTTAGATGTTCAAATACGGGAAGTTTGTTCCTTAATATCCGGGTTGGTGGAAAAAAATAATTTCGTGAGAAAATGAGAAAAGTGCGACGCTAAGCAGTGTGTTTCGAGGTGCTTTAGGGTCCGAAAATAATTTTACATGTTCAAATACGCGAAGTTCAATCCTCAATAACTGGTTTGGTGAAATAAATTAATTTCTTGACAAAATACTAAAGCGTGATCATAAGCAATGCGTTTTGGCGTACTTTAAGGTCCGGAAAAAACATTTAACTGTTCAAATTCACAAAGTTCGTTCTTCAATAACCGATTTGGTAAAAAAAAATGCGACAAAATATGTAATGTGTGATGCTAAGCAATATGTTTTGGGGTACTTTGGGGCTTGAAAAAAAAAAATTTAACTGTTCAAATACACCAAGTTCGATTCTCAATAACCGACTTACACAAAAGAAAAATTAATTTCATGACAAACATTTAAAGCACGACACTTATCAGTGTGTTTTTTATACTTTAGGGATTGGAAACTTTTTTAAGCACCCAAATCAAATCCCTTATTTAGCAAACCTCCATGTGCATCAGAAAATCATTATAAATTCTCAATAGTAAAGTTGTTAAACAAGAATGAAGTAATTATACATTTAAATTTAAAATAATTGGGAAATTCCAAATACTAATTTTATTTTTTCTGTAAAAAAAACTTTATTTTTGTTTTCATTTTTAACTCAAATACTTAAGTGAGTTTTTTTTCTATTTTAAAATTTAATCTCGATATATGTCACTAATATTGTTTCATCACATAACTTTATTTGTGGGTTAGATTTGCCTTTTTATATAAAATTCTCCAATAATATATTGCATATCAAATAGTTCAAGCACCTAACAAATCAAAATATGCATAATACTATATATTTTTTAATAAGAATATCTCGTGCATCGCACGGGGGTAAGATCTAGTTAATAAAAGAATCATTCTAATCTTTCTGAGCGTGAACGTACATTTGTTTATCACAAACGACGGAGTTGCTTGGTACTCTTTCCGAGCGCGAACGCACATTTGTTTATTAGCTACAGCCGTCTGAGTAGCTGGATGGAATCTACTATCAATATATACAAACAACCTACTACTAAAAATACTAAATTATCATTCACTTTTATCTCAATCCTAAGGATAAAAATATCATTTCTAATTATTTCCTCTAATTTTTTCTCTCTCTCACTTTTACCATTAGTAGGTCCCACTCTCACATCATCTTTTAATTTTTTATTTCACTTCTAAAACCTACTTTTCTCTTGCCGCTCCCCCCCCCCCCCTCTCTCTCTCTCTCTCTCTGTCTCTCTCTCACCTCCCTCTATTTAATATTTAAAATATTTAATCATTATTTTGTTTTTAAACTTTAACTCTATCTCATTTTTGTTATTTTTCACAATATATTTTCTAAATTCATCTACATGTCTCCTTCATTTTTTTAATATTTCATTTTTTCTATATCAATAAGTTTTATTTAATCTCTACGGAAAATATTACAATTTGAAAATTTTGAAACTTTAATACAATTTTGTTTTTTAAACTCTACGAGAAATATTACATATTGCTGGTAAATGTTCACGGGGTAATATTCGGACTAATTAAATTACTATTTCAAACTCATTTTTATCTACTTTAAATTAGTCTTAATATTCACGGGGTAATGTTCAGACTAATTAAATTACTATTTGAAACTCATTTTTTATCTACTTTAAATTAGTCTTGATATTCACGGGGTAATGTCCAAACTAATTAATAAGTTTTTTTAATCTCTACGGGAAATGTTACAATTTGGAAAATTTGAAACTTTAATACAATTTTGTTTTTTAATATCTACGGGAAATATTACATATTGCTGATAAATGTTCACGGGGTAATGTTATGACTAATTAAATTACTATTTGAAACTCATTTTTTATCTACTTTAAATTAGTCTTGATATTCACAGGGTAAGGTTTGGACTAATTAAATTACTATTTGAAACGCATTTTTTATCTACTTTAAATTAGTCTTGATATTCACGAGGTCATGTTCGGACTAATTAAATTGCTATTTGAAACTCATTTTTTATCAATTTTAAATTAGTCTTGATATTCACGGGGTAATGTCTGGACAAATTAAACTCGGTCTAAGCCTATTAATAACGATAACATGACAATACCCATGCGTATGCACGAGTATACTGCCAGTACTATAGGATAAACACCCACTACCAAATTTACTAAAATACCTATAGCTGAAAAGATTATCACAACATCATTTGAGGGGTAATTTGGTAATTGATTAGCAAACAGAGATACTGTACTTTTTGAAAACATAATAGTGAGGTAGAGAGAGATAAAGGAATCAGAGAAAGAGAAGAAAAAAAGAGAGAGAAACATATGTGAGAGAGGAATGGAGAAAGAAAAGGAAAAAAGTTGAAACAAAATATAAAAACTACTATTAATCTATTATCTATCTTTTAACCACTAGCAAAAAATTTCAATCTAACTTTTTAGTCTCTTAGAAAAAAAAACAAGACTTAATGACTATTCAAACTTCTGATAAATATCTGTCAGTGATACTCAAAGAAAGGATAATTAACTATCACTGATATATAAAAGAAGAACAAATAACGGTAACAATATATAAAAAATACAGGACAAATATTTGTCATTAAAATTTATAATTTTTAAAAACGACTATAAATCTACAATCTATCTTTTTTTTAATATTACTATCTATCTCTTACTATCTACTATAATCTACTAATATACTACACGAGATAAATATTTGTCAATCAATCAGTTTTGAATACTACTATAAATCTACTACCTAAAAATACAAAAAGACTTAATGACTATTTAAACTTTTGATTAATAATTAAAACACACCTAGCAAATAATTGTGGCCGATACGTAAAAAGAGAACAAATAACTGCACTTATATATAAAAAACACGGGATATATATTTGTCATTGATAATAGGCTTAAATAGTTATTACCCCCTGCAAATAGTCCTATTATCCAGTTACCCCCCCTGCAAAAAAAAGATTTAAAATAAACCTTGCAAAATCTAATTTGATCCAGTTACACCCCTCTGTTAGTTTTTTTGCTAACAGCGTTAAGTTTGTTGACGTGGATGCCTAATTGATTGCTGATCTGTTTTCACCTATGACACGTGTGCGTTACCCCCCTCTGATTTGTCACTTCATCATCTTCCCTCTAGGGTTCATTCATCACTCTGTTTCTTCTTCTCTCTCACGAAGCAGAACCAGTCTTCGTCGTCCATCTTCTTCTCTCTCACGAACCAGTCTTCGTCGTCCATCTTGTTCTCTCTTCTTCCATCTCCGTTAGTTCACACCAATGGCCACAAGCAACACATCTTCGAATGCTGTATCAAGGCAAGGGCAAGGCGAACTCCCTGTTTGTGGATGTCGCGAGCCAATGCGTTTATGGATTTCAAAACTTCTGAAAATCCTGGAAGAAGATTTTGGAAGTGTATTAATTGGGGGTGGGGGGGGGGGGGTAAGTAATATGGTTGATTTCAATTCTTGTCTTCAGTTGATTTTTTCGTGAATCTGAGATCACTGTATTTGTTAATCTGTGTAGAAGTGAATAAGCTGCAAGTTTTTATTTGGGATGATGAACTAGATCTTCGTAGAGTGAAGATGGTGACAGTTTTAGAAACAGATGAACATAAGCAGTTGGAATCAACAACAAACACAATTTCTCAATGCAAATGTGGTGACATTTTCAAGGATTGGGAGTCAAACAAAGTTTCAAGGCTGAAGCTGAAGTTGTTAGATGAGAGGAAGAAGAAGAAGTGGATGCAAGCAATACTAAATTTAGTCATTGTGTTTGTAGCATTTCAGAAATTTGATTTGGTAAAAAAAAAAGGGTTTAGGGTATCAATATTGTAATTTTAGTATTTGTGTTAGTGTTTGTGTTATTGTAATCAAAGGCAATATGAATGGGGTTTCTTCACTCTGTTTGTATCAATGACGTTTAATTATCAATGAAGTTTAACTTTGTTTATCAATTAAGTCAGTTTAACTTTGTTTCATTGTGTTTGTTTATTAACTGATGTAGAATACATGAACTGATAAACTGATAAACTGATGACTGATAACCTGATGCAGAATACATAACTGATAAACTGATAAAGTTATTAACTGATGCAGAATACATTTTCTCAAGCTGAACTGGAACTGATAATACATAAACTAGAACTGATAATATATATATAAATTGATAATACATAAATAGATCCAAAATAAGCTGAACTGTTTGGGTCATGACTTCATTCAACCAGTACATGAGTTCCAAAATACATGAGTTCCTAAATACATGAGTTCCTAAATACATTAGTTCCTAAATACATTAGTTCCAAAATACATTAGTTCCAAAATTCATGATTTCATTCTTCAAATCACATTCTCTTGTGTTAAACACCCATCTTCAATATCTTCAACCAGTAGTGGTTTGTTTGGGTCACTTCCAGGACCAGTATAAGGTAGTACAGTTTTCTTTAACCTTGTACTCAATCTAGTCCTCTTGAGACCTAGGTTAGTCATTCTTTTAACCGGAAGTTTAGTCCTCTTGAGACCTGGGTCACTTCCAGCAGCAGAAGCATTGACAGATACTCCTTCAAAAACATTGACAGATTGTTGAACTTTTTGAACTGGTGCAGATTGAACTTCTTGAACTAGTGCAGCAGATTGTTGAACTTTGACAGATACTCTTTCTTGAACTGGTGACAAAGTGAGTTGAACATTGACAGATACTCCTTCTTGAACTGGTGCAGCAGATTGTTGAACATTGACAAATACTCCTTCTTGAACATTTACAGATTGTTGAACTTCTTCAACTGGTGCAGATTGAACTTCTTCAACTGGCGGAGCAAATTATTGAACATTGACAGATACTCCTTCTTGAACATTTACAGATTGTTGAACTTCTTCAACTGGTGCAGATTGAACTTCCTCAACTGGTGGAGCAAATTGTTGAACATTAACAGATACTCCTTCTTGAACTGGTGCAGCAGATTGTTGAACATAGACAGCCTTTCTTGGTTTTCTCTACAACATGAAAACAAACAATATAATTGATATCAAAGACATAACTATAGATCAGACAGATATGAAAGACATACTGCTATTATTACCTTCCTTTTTTGCGCTTCTGGATTGATATCTGTGCTCTTGCAACTCCTGCTATTGTGACCAAATTGGTCACATTTTGTGCATTTGTATGATGTCCCAATCCTCTTTAGCTTCTTAGCATTAGGTTCCTCCTCTGCAGGTTGCCTCCTCCTCAATTTATTTGGCCTACCAGGGCCTCTTTTGTATTGTGGTGGTAGCATATCTTCCACTTCAACAGTAGGCCACATATCTTGGCCATTAATGGCACTTACACCTTCCCTATATGCAAGTTCATAATATCTAGTATAACAAGCATCCACAAAATCTTCAGGTTTTAGTTCTTTTTATGATATGGCAGCACATGCATGCCTACATGGAATACCAACTAATTGCCAAAAGTTACAAGTGCATGTCATTTTCCCTAGGTCAACAATAAAATCCCTATTACCATAAGCATGGTTTATCTGAAGCTGAAGTTCACCAGACCATGTAGCAAACCAATTGCCACTCCCTTCAACTTCCTTATCTAACCTCTTCATAGGTTTAGGCATAACTCTATGTGGCCATCTCTGTAATTTTGCCCTCTGCTTAGTAATCCTACCCATTAAATAATCTCTAATCCACTCACACATGGTTAGAATAGGCTTAGCTCTAGCAGTTAATATGGTACTATTGAAAGCCTCAGCCAAGTTATTCATTACAATATCACACTTAGGTTAGTGAGAGAATGCATGCTTACACCAGAATTTTGTAGGAACAGCCATGAGCCACTCCCAACACTTTGCATCAACTTTCTTGAGTTCATTCATCTTTTCTTCCCATGCTTGGTAGTAGGTTGCCTTTGATGCCCCCATCATAAGGTCTCTAATAATTGATCCTCCACCAAATTTTTTCTTGCAGTTGGCATATAAGTGCATCACACATAATCTGTGCTCTAAACCCATCTCCTCAAACATTTGTATCAAACCCTAGAAGAAAAGAATTGAAAATATTAACAGAAAATATAACTTGAAAATATTAACAGAAAATATAAGTTGAAAATATTAAAATTAAATTAAAAATAAAGATAAAGTTACATTTTGTTGATCTGAAATAAAGATCCATCTCCTATCTTGACCAATGTCCTCCAACAACAAACTTAGAAACCATCCACAGCTCTCCTTTGTTTCGGTTTCAATAACCCCAAAAGCAAGTGGGAAGTATTCATCATTTGGATCTCTCCCAACAGCAACTAGAAGCTGCCCACCATATTTGGTCTTGACGTGACATCCATCAACACAAATAAAAGGCCTACAACCCCTCAAGAATCCTTTCTTACACCCATCAAAACAAAAATAAAAGGATCCAAACCTTGGCTGCAGTGTTGGTGGTCTTACCATCATGTTGATTTTACATGTGTTACCAGGATTCACCCTCCTCAACTCTGCTGCATACCTCCATAACATTGCATATTGCTTGTCTGCATCCCCTTCTATCATTTCTTTCGCTATTTTGTTTGCTCTCTGGGCCCTACCAAATGTAATGCCAGCCTTGTAGTTAACCCTAATCTCAGACATTATATCTCTTATCTTGACATGGTCAGTTGTTTGTAACCTTTTAGCCACTGATTTTGCCACCCACCTTGCCCTTTTATTGCTATTATTTAATACCCTAGCACATGTATGGGTCCCATCCCAAGTCTTCATTCTAAAAGTTTGCTTACAACCCACTTTACTTACAAGTGCTTTAAAGCCACATTTCTTCTTACAAAGACCCTAACTATGTAGCTCTCGTTTTTGACAAACTCTATCTCTCTCCCACTTAATATTGACCACTCCCTAATAACCTCTCTAAACTCTGTCAGACTACTAAATTCTAAACCAACCTTAAACTTGTAGTCTTTGTTAAGTTCTTGAACCCGAAACCTCTCATATTTAGGACAATGACCTTCTTCATCACTACTATTCAACTCCTCAGTCATGTAACCATCACTTACTTGACCCACCTCCTCAGCTGGGGCACTAGAACTTGCAGCATTGCTTTTTCTTGGTGGTCTCTTTGCCCTAGATTTCACTTTATAAGGAGTACCATTAATCACTATTCTTGATCCAGTAGGTGATAAAATAGGTGGTCCATGATGTCTAGGTGGTGTATCAGAAAGAGGTGGTTCATGAACTGTAGGTGGTGTATCAGAAATAGGTGGTCCATCAATTCTAGAAGCTTGTTCTTCATCTCCAAACCCATCATCTTTGCCATATGTTCTTTCTTCCTCACTATCATCCATATGAATTCCCTTAAGCTCATCATCGCTATCACTTTCTTCCCCATTACCAATTTCAATTTCTTCATTTGTGGCTTCAGTTGAAGAACCAGGTTGCTCAATGTGCTCAATGTAGATATGAGCCTCAACTTTGAACTTCAGTGCATGATGATGCATCCTCATCACACAAAAATCTATTGAGCAACACTTCTTCCTCTTTCTTCCACCAAAGACTATAACTACCAGCCTCAAACCCCAACTCCTTGACAATACCAACAGCTTCAAAATAGCTCCATTTATCCACATCCTGCCCTTTCACAGCTGTCTCACTTCTCCTTTCATACTCTAGTATACAATTTTTGACAAACTTCCCCCCATGGTGGAACACAACAGTGATAGACATCCCTGTATAAGGAAATAAAGTAGTACAAATCAGAATCAGGGCTATAAAGGATATTTCATGCAAACTGGTTGGCCTAAATTGGAATTTCACTCCACCCCTAACACAAAAATCAATGGTTTCTACATCGTGGTCCCCCCCACCCACAATCGTACATTAGAGGAAGAAACTAAAAAAAGGTAGTGAGGGATTATTCAAACCTGTTTTTTGCGATAAAAAGAGCACTTAGTACACGTCCACTGCAATGAGCTCTGCAATGCTACTCTTCGCGTGCGTGAGCTTCCTTCTTCTAGCTTAAACAGAAACCCTAGATCTACGCGAACGATGCGAGTGAGCTGAGCTGAGGGAAGGGGGAGATGATGAGATGATACAGTGACAAAGTGAGATGATGCAGTGAGCTGAGGGAGATGATGCGAGTGAGCTGAGCTGAGGGAAGGGGAGATGTGAGACCATGCAGTGACAAAGTGAGATGATGCAGTGAGCTGAGGGAGATGATGCAGTGAGCTGAGGGAGATGATGAAGTGACAAATCAGAGGGGGGTAGCACACACGTGTCATAGGTGAAAACAGATCAGCAATCAATTAGGCATCACGTCAGCAAACTAAACGTTGTTAGCAAAAAAACTAACAGAGGGGTGTAACTGGATCAAATTAGATTTTGCAAGGTTTATTTTAAATATTTTTTTTTGCAGGGGGTAACTGGATAATGAGACTATTTGCAGGGGGGTAATAACTATTTAAGCCTTGATAATAATCATTTTTGAAGACTACTATAAATATATACTATCTAAAAAAACAAGTAGACTTAATGACTATTTCAACTATTGATTAGTATTTAAACTATATGTGACAACTTTTTGTGACTGATACCTAAAAAGGGACAAATAACTGCACTCATATATAAAAAAAAACACGGGATACATATTTGTCATTGATAATTATCATTTTTTAAGACTACTATAAATCAACTATCTATCTTTTACTATCTACTATAATCTATTAAAATTAATCAAATGAAACTACGAGACAAATAATTGTCACTTATACATAAAAAAAGCACGGAAAAATATAATTTCCTGTACAAATTTAAAACGAGACAAAAATTAAGCCAAATAATCTATTATTATTTTACCTTTGATTCCTGACTGAGAATAATATAACGGTTTTCACCGAGTTTGTGCATATAACAGGACAAATAGTTTCTTATATTTTTTATGTGATATATATAGTTTTTGAGTTCGAACGGGAGACGTTATATATCGTTCTTACGAAAAATGATACTCTTATTAGTTTTTAATATGTATTTATTTTTTATATAGTCGGGCTAATTAAATTCTAACTTAATCAATTCATACAAAAAACACGACCGTACCCGTGCGTATGCCCGGGTATATTGCTAGTGTCGGGGCTAAAATTACCCATCAAATAACCACCCACTCCCTTTTTACAACCACCGAATTTGAAGAAAACTCCGACGTTCAAGAGATATAATATTATTGAAAACACAAGTCAACAAATTCAATATGAACCATATACATGACTTTATCAACATATGTAGCAGAGTATTGATTGAACTAAGTACACGCACAATCATGTCTGAAGGTTCCTAAACACAACCACAAAATGGACGCCTCGGTGAGTAAAAGCTGAACCGGATGAATATTCATAAACTGCACCAGCATAATCAGTACAAACACGATCCCTCAATATGACCTATTGGGTTTGGAAGATGAAGAGGTTTTCGACTTTGCAAAATCAACTAGATCTTTGAAAAGGGCATCTTCTGGCTTCTGTTCTTTGGTTGGTGTTGATGAATTCAGAGAGAGATTTTGAGTTTGTCCTACCAAGCTGTCGGTAGATGAACTGGATCCATTACTTGAATGAGAAGTACCTTTTTTCTCAAAAAACTGTTGTCTTTGATTATACTTTGCAGGTGGAGGTGGAATGACGACAGGAGCTTGTGTATCCCAGGGAGCTGGAGGCAGCTGTTCTGAAGACTTGCTCATGGCAGATGGTTCGTCATATATAGGTTGTCGGCTTAAAATTGGAGGCGCGGTACTTAGGGCATGAGGCTGAGTTGAAGACTCGGCTGGAATAGTTGATGAGGTAGGAATAGGGCTAGAATGAGGGGGAACCGCAAATGATGTTGGTTCTGAGTTCTCACTAGGTCCTTCTGCCTTGTATGCCTCACCACTAAGGTAGTCAACCACGCCGGTCCCAGAGTAGACTGGCTTCCTTGATGCTGGTGGTGGGGGAATAAGTGAGTGTAGCCTCACTGGCTCTGCCTTGTCATAGGCTGGTTGCCGATTCTGAGTGTGAGAATCCTTTGATGACCTGCAATAAAGGTATTTTAGTGTTCAGTACAATACAACCATGAAACCAAGAAGACAAAGAAAAGGGATGGGAATTGAGAACTGTTTTCCATGGTTACAAGGGGAATAATGAACAATGAAGGGTATCAACTAGCAAATAAAAATGACATCCCTCAACGGAAAACCTATCTACGCCCCAAAATATATCTGTGCCGCTAAGAAAGATGAAGTAACTAGCAGCAGGATTTAATATAACATGAACTTTTGGGGTTCACCTATGGGCTAGTTGAGCAAAATCATCTTCTGACTCGTCATCTTCATGGTTTACATTTACAAGTGGCAGAACTGGAGTTTCTGCTTCTCTTGCACCTGAATTACCAGTTCCTTTTGCAATACTGTCATGTTTACTGAGTACTCGCTGAAGGCTGTCATTCAATGCCAACCCCTGACCTAAAAGCTCCTCATCCCTGAAAATGAAGCAACTCAAGTAAACCATTTCTATAGATGTTTTTAATTGCACAACAAAAGAATTTAAGCATTAAAACAACTTACGTAGTATTGTTCACAAGAAGCATGACACGCCTCTGGTAAGAACGGCACTGGTCGACAAGGTCAACAATCACTTCCTCCTTCACACCCTGAAATTTTTTGTCAAGAATATAAAGAAACATGTGAATATTGACAACTTGCACAGTGTTGTATAGAACAAAAACACAATGTAAAAGGAAATGCATCAAGTTTGTATTATATCCTAGTTCTGCATTTTGCAAGGAACATTTTCATAGATCAAATATGTTCAGAACCTTAATATTTCCAAGATAACTACTCTTAAACCTCAGCTCAAAACAATGTCTATTTCAGATACCAGGAATTGCTCAGCGTCAAAAAATTTGACTTAAAATAGAAAAAGGGGGAGAATTTCTTTGTTGGTGGAGGGGGGTAACAATTAGGAATCCATTGAAAGTTTTGAATGTATGCACCAGCAGTTTTTTCATTCTTTCTGACCATAATCTGAGATCTGTAGTTTGTACACTTGACTAAATTATAAGTAACTTGATGCTCTAGACATTAGAGCTGTGAAAATCATGAATGATCTTGAGATTGGAACTGGAAATATTCAAATATGATCTCTATGGCCAAAGATTGAATAGAGATTATCTCACTAAAAGACGCAATTCAGTTGTGCCGGCATAGAAAAAAGGCATACTAATAAAACTCTTAACTAGAATCTTGTTAATCTCAGAAGTCACAGCAACAGCTTACTTCAATTTTATAAAATGGGATTATGCCGGATCCAAAATTCCACAATGCCACACAACAGAACATGAAAACGCGGCCGCAGAAATACAGCAACTTCAAAGTTCAAACATATATTTTCCATAAACAAGAAAACTAAACAGAGGTACCAGATTAAAGATGCAGAAATGGAAAAATCACGAAAAATATATATCACCTCAGGGTCTTTCGGATTCAAGGCACTAAGCATTTCCATCAATACGTCGGCTATTCCTTCAGCATTTTTAATCTCTAGTAAACTGAATTCAAACAATTAAAACTAATGAATCTTTTAAAATAGAAGAACAACACAATGAGAGAAAAAGAAAAGCACAAAAATTCCTAAAACAACTGGAGAAAATAAAAACAGAGAACATTAGCTCAAGAGAGAGCTCCAAAATCCAGCAGATCTTCAAGAGAAGGTCCCCTAAATAATTTTTCACCACTTGCATATCTTAAACCTTTTGGGGCAACACCTAGGGAAATTAACACTCCTAAATCCTAATGCACAACAGCACAAGACCGATTTAAGGTTGCCCAATGAGAAACTTAAATACCCTTACTTTTCTACCCATGAATTTTAAATAAATAAAAAAACACCACCATCACAGAATTAATAAGGTGAGCAATTCTTCAGGCTAGATACAACTTTGCAGTGATTAAACAAAGCACTGCTCCAAAATATCATTCTACAATTAGATGTGAGAGATATTCAGAGGGAGAGTCTCACAATTATGGAGGAAATGAAATATGGACATAATCAAATTTACTACAAAAGTATGTTCATAAAATAGTGACAAATCCCAATTTAAGGAAAAAATTAGCCATAACAGTGCTCTACATATTTTAGCGGGTAAGAAAACCTAAAAAAACAAAATAAAAAAATTAACTATTGGCATAAATGATTTTAAACAATGTGGGTAAGCATGTAAACACTATAGCATCTGTTATAACTGACAATAAACCCATTATAATCATTAAATTGAATTCGGTTCCAAGAAGGATTTCAAGATAAATAAACTATAAACTTTCACAATGATCAGTACAGCAGTCATTGACAGCATAAATGCTGGCCACGGTGCACCATTGTTAACATTGTGACATTGGATATCTATGCATCAAAATTTTAAAAAAATCATTAACATGTTATTTTTCATTATTTTATTACTTTCCTGAGTTTGAAATTCAGTGCAATAGGAATAGAGCAAATTTCTGACACATGGTGATTAGTAAACTACCTTGAAACTGAAATATATATCCAAGAAACAGATACTACTGTTACAAAGCAGGGATCATGTGCAAAAACATGTAAGCTGAAAATATAAAAAACAACAATTTACAGGATTCCGCATTATGATTTATGTGAATGCTAAAAATTTGTAGGATTTGTCCTACTGTTGTATATGACCAATTTTATAAGATGTGGGGTCCTTCATACCATGTTAATTTCTTACATAATGTGACATGTAGAATAACATTACTACCCCATACAACAAACATAAGGATTAGAACATTAAGTGTGTAGTGGAGTTTAAAAAGCACCTAAGGTCAGACGCATCTGACTGAAGAGAAGCCTGAATAGCAGCATCATCAAATTCTGCAGCAGAATGAAGAACCGGTTGAGTTTGAGGAGGAGTGAAGAATGGCACGCTATTCTCTTCTCGTGGTGGAAATTCAACTCCAGCAGACTGTTAATCAAAAAAGCAACAACTTACTGATATATAAGTTTTGAACAGTAAGTTTTGATATATAGCCTTTCTGATGTGGAAATTCCATGAATGTTTACCAAAAAGCCAATAACGCAAGTCCACAGTTGGATGCAGCTTGTGCAACAATGTAACTACTAACCAGCTTATAAAAATACCAGAAAAATACAATAATGACCACAGGCTAAAATGGTATGAAAACATTAAAATTTATCAGAGCATAAATATACATCAATAGATTAGAAATGTTAATGCATTTCATTTAACAATATCATTAATGCTTGTAATGTATCAACTAAGCGATGTCAAGATACACAAAAGCTATCACCTTTAATTCATTATAGGCTGCATAGTATTGCGGAAAAGCTCCACTTGGGCCTCCAAAAGCTTCTTGCCATGTATCAATTAAAATAAGTATCTTTTCCCTCACACTTAAGTCCGGCTGTGCAATAGATTAAAAAAATGCAGCTGATTATGAAAATTTTCCACTTCCAAAATATAGATGCAGAAGGCAAAATACTGAAAAAAAAATCTGTCAACAATCAACTAATACCTTCTTCTTCACTATCTTAACCATTTCATGTAAGATATCCCGCTCAACGATTTGCTGAAATACACTTTCACCACAGTTTTTACTGAGGGTCTCCAGTACCTTTGTCAAATACAGAGTATCCATGTCAGATAATCATTGCTTTTTATTACCTCCAACACAAATAATTTCCAAATATAACTAATATCTTTCAAGTTTTAACCACAGCCCAAAAAAGTTATGGCGATGACGAATTTTGCATTTTGCATAATTTACAAATGAGAGTATAGAAAGAACACATGATTCAATCCATGAGAAATGCTAGCAATACCCCTTTTGCTATTGATTTGTTCTCTAAAATTCCTTTTAGTTGCTTTGTAAATAGATCACTTTTTAAAGACAGAGTTCACTTTGTAGAGAATGGGTCAATAATAGAAAGTGTTAAGAGTGCGAGTTGCTAGCATTCCCCTTTGACCCATTATATCCAAGCACAAAATGTTTAACAATTAAACAAGAGTAAAAGAATATAACACTGACAAAAAGAGCCAGCAGCTGTGTTTTAGGATTTTTACTGCCCAAACGCTTCTTAAGTATTTTTAATGCATCCTTTGCTTGCCTGCACATATAATTAGTTCAGTAGAGAATATCAGAAACAACTTAATTAATGAATAACCATGATAATACTCAAAACAAGGACAAATCAAATCAATTACATACTTGAGATCCAAAACTACAAAACAAGATCAAATACGAAAGTGGTTTAGCTTTACTTATAGGTCCTCTCCTAGTACATTAAATTTTGGTTTTAGTCTCCCTATTCTAAACACAACAATACTATGTCCATAAAATTTAAACTGGTAGAATTAAATTCCTCATCTGCTGACATGACTCTACTTGTATTCAAGCGACCTTGTAGTTTGCTGAATGATACAACCATACAACGATGAAAGTTTTTTTTCACTGGGTGGATCAGCTGCGTGCATCAAATGGCATGATAATCTCTTGTTATAAATAATAACAATGCAGACCATTACATCCAAAACCTTCTTAGTGGTTTGGCCTTTTTTGAATCCCTCTCGACATCTAATCAGGGAACTACTCCCCACATGGTTTACCCTCCTTACTATTATCCGACAGTTCTTCTCTGCACATGTGCAAATCGCATAAAATGAGTACTTTGAAAGTGTGATGTGTTAATATAACCCATCTTTTCAATGGACACATGGTACTCCTTAAATGGGAGTGAAAGGAATTATCAGTGCTATTATTCACAAATAGTTCAGTCCATAACATACCAAGCTTCAAAGTTGAGAAAGCAGTGATTGGTGTACAAATGCAAAACAAGGGGTAACTTTGTCAAATGTGATTGGCATAGCAACATGAGTGTTTGAACAATCTGAACAACAGAAAACTCTTGGTAGGAATGCAAGAGTGACACAAAAACACGTAAAAAAGGGTAACTGAAGAACCAGGGCATTGTTGTGCTTATTTTCTCGGATTTAACTAGTATGCACGGAGGACATCATAAACAAATTTACACTAGCTACCAAACAAAAAAAATGACGCGTAAAAATGATCGACTTTTATCTTAGTCATCTTGAAAGTCATGAATTCTTATTGGTTGACCACATAAAAAATCTTCACACCGACTCTGCATACCAATTAAACTCGTATTTCCTCAAACGAAAACATGGAAGTTGCAACTCCTACATCTTTGGAGTGCAAGATTATCAATGAACTTACTTAACCATAGTACAAGCACTTCTTGCATAATACTGGCCAACAAAGAAACAAGTTTAGAATGATTGCAAAAAATAGTATTCTTATCATGTTTCTATTCAAAAGCATACTCCGACATTCCAAGACTTCAGCAATCCATTGGGGAGTTAGAGAAACAAAGGAGGGGAAAGAGAACGATACCTAGGGTCCATATTAATTATATCACACAACTCTAAGTTGATTGCCCAGTCTGGACCAATAAGCATGTCACTAGTTGCTCTCTCAGCACAGGCAGCTGCATTGTTAGCCATGTCTCTCAGGCTCCCGCGAGTCAACTACTTTAATTCCAACTTTCTAAAAATCCAAACAGAAAAACAACAAATCAACAATATCAATTAGCCAACCCACGCACAAAATCATAAAGCAACATACGCACTTTCAATTTTTATAACCATAGTGTGCATCGTACCAAATATTAGCATTTCATATTTTCATCTGATCAGTAACATACAATTGACAATATCAAAGTCCACAGCGTAATTTAATAGGACGAAAACATACAAAACAAAGGAATAGTCAAGTAATCAGCATTGGAATTGACACCGGAGAGACTATTTTAATACTTGATTGAAATTTATGTTATGCTTAAAATTAAAGAGAAGGAAAATAAAAGATGAATCGAGAAATGTTGAGATAAAACAAAACCCTAGAATAGAAGAAGAAAAAGAGGAGAGGAAAGGATAAAACTGTGAAAAGTGGAAATGGAGAAGGGGAAATAAAAAGAAGGCAAATGGAACAAGCAAGGTTGGAAGGCAAGAAGCATACAAGACAAAAGAACAGAAATCGATAAAGATCGCGTGGCGCGTGGATAGATCCAAAGATGGGAGAGTGAGTTTGAGGAACCTAAAACCTCTCGTCACCCATAGTTGAGATGAGAAGGATGAAATGATAGAATAGAGAGATACAGAACTTACTTTTTGTTTACCTGACCTGTTACAATAGAAGAAGAAGATAGATAGATAGATAGAGAATCGAAATTGAGAAGAGAAGCGATTTCGATCGAATGTCAGAAAGAAACTGAGTTGAGACGATGAAATAACTTGATTTCAGACGACCGACTTTTCTTCCTTCTCAACATGCCACGCATTTTCCTTCTCAGTGCTCCCCTTTTTATTTCTCCCAACTCTTACCAATTTTATTAATTAAACAATAAACTAAAATTATTATTATTATTATTATTATATTATCTTCAATGACAACGTAAGAGGCATATCAAACAGACGGTGTTAGTTTGGATTAGGTTAATTTAATATAACATATAACCTAAATTAGTCTCATTCCCGACTTAACCAACATCTTGACTTAACATCTTGAGTTTGAATTCAATTTTAAGAGAGATTTCTCCACCAGCACTAAATTGATTAATAGATTTTTTGTTGTGATAAGTTTGGGTATTCATTCCTTATTTAAAATTCAATATTTAATAACTTTTAGAGAGATAGTTATTTAAAAAAATAAATTACCCGCAATGAATTAAAAAAACAAAACTGTTGACAAATATTTATCTCAGCTTAATTATTATTATTACTATTATTATTTCTCTTAAACCTATATTTAACTGATTCGGCTAGATGAAACATGAATATAAACTCTCATGTATTGCACTAAAAAAAATGTATTATCTTTTTTTTGTTACCATGTTTTTGGTGCGCACCCGAGATTCGAACCCGAGACTTCGGGGTGCGATCCAAGTCAAGTTACCACTTGTGCCAACCCCCCGACCCTTGTAAAAAAAGGTATTATCTATTACTACTACTTTTCAATTTTATCTTTTTAATATATTTATTTAGTAAGAAAATAAGGAGTTAGTCAAAAACAATATAATAAAAAGCAAATAATTCTATAATTAAATCTATTTATATTTTCTTGAAAGTTTAATTACTTAGTAAGTTGCAGTCAAAAAAATTTTTTGGAGATATTTTATTAAACTCAAAGCCGTCTAATATCTGGTTTAATCTTCAAAATAGTTTTTTCAAAGAGAAAATTTTAAAATATTAAGTAGCACTACTATATTTTTTTTAGATTGAATAGAGGGTCGAAGCCCAAAAGGAAATTACAACGGGATTACACGAAGAGTAGAAAGACTCCAACAATATCAGCTAATACTAGAGATTCCAACTAGGGTGGAATAGAGTTATGTATACTAAAAATGTTATCTTGAATACAAGCCATATTGGAAAGGGCATCAGCACAAATGTTCGTCTCGCGATAGCTATGCTGAAACACAAGCTCCCAGTCATTTTGAATGATATGGTGAATTTTGCGCAAAAGTCCCCGACCATCAACACTCCCCAAATCGCCCTTGTTGATGCTATTCACGTCGAGCTCCGAGTCTACATTAATCACAACTTCTTAAAACCCATTTGGAAAGCAATATTAAAACCTTCAAACACTCCCCAAAATTCCGCTACATAAGTGCTACAAGACCCAAGTTTCTTGGAAAAACCACAAATCCAACTACCATCATGTCTCTTGAGAAGACCCCCCACACCCTGCCACAACAAAACCACGCTTGCTAGCACCATCAGTATTAAGCTTGACCCAACCCACATTCGGAAGGATCCATTTGATGTGAGAAGTGATTTCAGACCTTGTATTCTTAGAATGTAGGTTCAACTCTATCCTCTTATATTGAATTGACATTTCCAGCACCACCTTCCACGGATACACGGGTCGACGATATTCCTCTTCATGATGCTCCTTATTTCGCCATTACCCAAAAAATACTACTATAATTCTTATTTTTTATTACAGTGATATCTTTTTTGTCAACATAGTTACAATAAGATCTACACGGATGATTTAGGACAAAACAAAATAATGATAGTGTTCGGTACCGTGCTACCGATCGTGAGGATCGATATTATGCAGTTGGTAGATATTTTGTCCTTGATTTTATCTTTGTCTTCAGGCTGAGAGGAAAGTCTTGTTCGACCCGGGATGTTCGACCTTGAGGGGCGATGTTGAGGTGTTCGATCTTGAGATGTTCGAACTTGGAGGGCGAGGTTGTACCTGCAATGATACTCCGACGCTCAAGTCAGTATTTGAGAGAATGAGTGTTTGGTTAGAAAGTGCTTACCATTAATGAGCATTGAATGGGGTATTTATAGAGTTTTGAATGTGTTTGTGTTGTTTATTCTGAGCCGACCGATCTTGAGAAGACATCTGAGCCGTTGATTTGGTTGGGCTGTTAATGGGCCAAATTGTTAATGGGCCCTAAATGAGGGGTGCAATTATTATTTAAGACATATTACCATAACAGTGGCCCCCCAAGTCTGGTCGATTCGAGGAGCGAGCTTGACTTGATGGGCGACGTAGCCTTGTATTTTTGTCTTTGTTTTGAGTAGAAATTTCTTCAGTCTTGAGTTTATGTCGAGCCTGGGATTTTTGGCCGATGTTAAATGGTCGTCGATCTTCCGAGCGATGTAGATAGTTTTTGAATTCAGTGTTGCTTTGGAATCAGTGCCATCTTGGAATCAGTGCCATCTTTATTGTTTCTGACAAAGCGTGATTTCACAGTGGCGGCGCGTGATGGTGACGTTTATTCTTCATCGTGCGAATTTTAATGGGCTAGGGTTTGGATGTGACGCTTCGACTTCCCGGCCCAGGCCCATAAAATTCGTTTTGCTATAAATAAAGGGTCTCACCTTCCCATTTATTGCTTGCTGATCATTTGTCTTCGTTTTATCGATCTTCGAGAGCTCCCGAGCTTCTTTAAAGTAAACGAGTTTGAAAAAGTTTCGAAGTACTTTTAAGGTCGGTTTCTGTGGATCGACAACCGTATTTCTCCAGATATAATCAACTTGCGGCTTAGTTCCGAGGTTAGTCTATTTTTGATTTTTCTTTACTTTTCTTTTCGTTTGTGCCTGGACTTCCCCCAGTCCCCTTTGATCTCAGAATGGGGGTCGTCAGGTCGGGTTCCGACTTGCTCGCGAACCCATTTTCGATCGTTATTCCTGACATTTCGTCCCCCATTCCTGTAGATTCGCTCTGGCGAGGACAAAACAAACTCGGAGAGACGTTACTCAGTACCGGAAAGAGTTTACGAGTGCGATGGCATCTGGTGGTGAAATCCCTGAGGTCCGTGCCGAGCCTTCCGAAGCCGCCGCCCCGGATGTGCAAGAGCACTCTGCTTCCGCCCCTGTGAGTGATAAGGCGGAAGATAATTTTGAGAGCGAAAGTTCTTCTCCTGCGACCGATGCTAATGAACCGAATGACGATACTCCCGAAGATGTGGAGGAGGATTGCTTGGTGGATGTGATGGCTGTTACTTCCGAGTCTGATGAGGAAATCCCAGTGGAGGAATCAGAGGGTTCCGAGGTCGATCTTGGGTCGAGTTCCGACTCTGCTGAAGAGTCCGATAGAGAGGGTGTCGAAGAACAAGTTGAATCTCGCCCTAAGAGCCAACCGGAGTCCAGCCGAGCTTCTGCCGTTTCTCAGGATGAGTACTCTAGTACTGGTTGCGGGGACCTTGACGTACCGGTGCGAGAGGTCTCCCAATATGATTGGGTTTCCAAAAATATTTTGGAGATCGAATCGTTATACCAGCATGGGTTTAATTTGGAGAGGGTCGGGAGGAAAGCTTCGGGTCGCTCGAAGCGAATTTGGAGAGTTGAGGGAATGAAGAAGGGAGAGCATGTGGCTTTGTGGCCAGGAGAGCTTAAGTTTACTTTGTATCATATGCTGATAAACGAGATGAATATCAGGCCTCCTTTCACTTGGTTCGAGCAGACGGTCTTGGCGACTTTGGATGTTGCGCCTTCTCAGTTGCATCCAAACGCGTGGGCTTTTGTTCGAGCTTTTGAGCTAATGTGTCTTCATCTGGAGAGGCCGGTCTCGCCGTCGCTCTTTTTTCATTTGTTTGAGATCAATCGGAATAGTAGTGAGAATAAGTCCGGCCGTGAACACGTCAGTCTTCGTTCGAGGCGAGGTGCCAAGATTTTTAAAGCCTATGCGGACTCGTTGAAGGGGAATTGGAAGGAGTTATTTTATTGGGTCGAACCGGTGACCGACGAAGCGATTGAGAGAGTGGGAAAGTTTTCAGAGGATGGTCGGACTTTGGTGTCCACCAAGTTTCCCATTGGTTGGAGTCAGGCCCATTTTGAACGATCCACCAATTCCTTTTCGGTTGGTCAGAATCGTTTGAACGCTGCCGATCTTCTTACCAAGAGGATCCTGATGTTTATTTCTGAGAACATTCCGTTTTCAAAACATAAGTATCGGGGTATCCCTGCGGCTAAGATAGTTCAGGCCGGAAAGCGAAGACGAGTGCAAATTGTCTTAGGTAGCTTTGTTTTTCTTGCTATTGATATTTGCATATTTTTGACCGTAGTTTGTATGACCGATTTATGTTTCTTTTCCAGATACCATGGCCCCAAAGAAGCTCGCCGTAATGAAGGCGCTGGCGATGAGAAGCGTCGAGATATCTGGAGATGCTGAGGGGGTTGGTGTACCGCTTCCGACTTCTCCCCAGGCCGAGACTGTTGTTGGGACGGTTACTGCTGCTTCTCCGATAAATATCGTTACCCAGGAGGACCTTGCCTATGAGGCTACGGTCGATCTTGTTTCCAGTTCTCCTCCCCCGACTGCTCCCGAAGTTGGTGCGGGTACCTCGGGGAAAAGGGTGCGCACCGAGGCAAGTGGCGAGCAGAGGCCAGAAAAAAGGAGTAAGACTTCGAGGAGACCGAAGCATAAGAGTAAGACCGTACCCTTGGAGGAGGGTTTTTTGGAGCAGAATTACGCCCAATGGCGGGAGGATCCTGTCGGGGCGTCTGTTAAATTGTTGGCGAATTTGGCCGATGTTCATAGGATCGAGAAAGAAAAATACGAGCAGCGGGCTAAGGGTAAATGACATCACTGCTTTTTATATTCATAAAAACATCTCTTTCTTCATAAACTGATTTCCCTCATTTTTCGATTTTGCAGCTTCGTTGGAGCTTGAGAAGTCAAAAATAGTGAAGCTCGTGGAGGACGTGGCTTTAAAATCGAGAGAGCTTACTCGATCAAAGCAAGAACTTCTGGTTCTGAAGGAAAGCCAAGAGGAGGTTGTACGTCGGGCGGAGTTTGCGGAGAATCGTGTCAAGGAGCTTGAAGAAAGGGAAAAAGTTTTGGAGGGGGAGCTTGCCGAGGCCAACGAGAAGATCAAAGGTTTGGAGTTTCGTGTAGCTGGTTTGGAAGAGGATTTGAAGAAAGCATCTGAGGCACGGGTCGGTACGAGCGGCGATGCGGAGGCTCGAATTGCAGAGCTTGAGGCAGCCCTTCAGCAAAGCAGAAGAAATGCTAAAGAGGCGACAAAACTTGCAAATGAGGCTAGGAGGGAGGCTCGGGAAGCTGCTAATTCTGCAATTGAGCTGTATAAGGAGGGTTTTGAGTCCGCCCAGGAGCAAATTACTTTGGTCCATCCTTCTATAATTTTGGATCGGTCGATTATTGACGCCGACCATGAGGTAGAAGGGGGTCAGATCTTTAAGATCGATGCTCAGACGCAGACGAAGAGTGTGATATTCCCGACCTCCACTGCCTGATGTTGTAACAGCGTTTCTTTTGCAGAAGTTCCTGGTGTATGCTTTTACTTATGCATTTTTTGTATAGATCCGGAACTTCTGTTTGGTCTTAGCTGGAGATATTTGTAACCTCTTTTTGGAATATGCTTATAAGGCCTTTACGAGCTTTAATGAATGCTTTTCGAATTTCGCATGCCATGTATGTCGTTTTTGCGAGTTTTTAACGAGTGCTTTTTAAATTCTGCACGTCGTGTGTGACGTAAAAACGTCGGTAATCGAGGAACTCGATTTACCGGTTTTGAACCTATAGGACAGTTTACTAGGACTCGGCCCAGATTTAACTCGCCCCATAGGGGTATCGGCAGCTGTGGCCGATGGTCGTTCGTAGGACGTTTCGATCCTTGAAGACCCGGTCTCTTTGAGATAGTTTGCCAAGACTCGGCTCGGATTTAACTGTTTTCTCAAAGAGTTTTTGACCTTTGGGTGGTCGCTTTTGGGAGATCTTTTAAGATCGGTCCCAGTTGATTCCTGTTGGGGGGAATTAAGTCCCTTCATTCTGTTTGATGAAAATCAAGAATGTGTGGCGACTTGAAAAAACTTTTGAGAAGTATTGAAAGCGTTTGAAAGAAATGTCAAGCTTCTTTGTTAATAGCTTATTTCGAGTTTACACAAGATCGGTGTGAGTGACTTCTTTCTAAGGATAATAACTTTTCAGTTTTGTTGCGTTCCAAGTTCTCTCAATCTTTCTTCCTTGGAGGGTCTCCAATTTAAAGGCTCCCGTGCCGGTTTTAGATAAAATTCGGTAGGGGCCTTCCCAGTTTGGGGCGAGCTTTCCTTGGGAGGCGTTTTTCTGACCGACGTCAGCCCTTCTGAGTACCAGATCGCCAGGATTGAAATCTCTGTGAACGACCTTGGTGTTGTATCTGGTTGCCACCTTTTGTTTGATGATCGCTTCTCGGAGCGAGGCTCGACCTCGGATTTCATCGATGAGGTCGAGTTCTTCTCTTAGGGCTTGATCGTTATTGCTTTGTGTTTTGGGATTTGCCGTTCTCCAACTAAGTTCGCCGATTTCGACGGGGATGACCGCCTCGCTGCCGTAGGAGAGCCTAAAAGGTGTTTCCCCAGTGGAGCTTTGGGGGGTCGTCCGGTATCCCCAGAGGACGTAAGGCAATTCTTCTACCCAATTTCCTTTAGCATCGTCCAAACGTCGTTTCAGCCCGTTTAGTATTACTTTGTTTGCAGCCTCTGCTTGACCGTTGGTTTGAGGGTGCTCTACTGAAGTGAAATGGTGTTTAATTTTAAGCTCGAACATTAGTTTGCGGAATCCTGTGTCTGTGAATTGCGTCCCGTTGTCTGTTACTACTACCTCGGGGATCCCGAACCTGCTCATAATGCTTTTTTTGAAGAACTTTATGCAGTTTTTTGCAGTGATGGTTGCCAGGGGTTCCGCTTCTATCCATTTACTGAAATAGTCTACGGCGACGATCAAGAATTTGACTTGTCCTGGTGCTTTTGCGAAAGGTCCGAGCAAGTCCATTCCCCACCATGCGAAGGGCCATGTGGAGGATAAACTCGTGAGGTCTGTGGGGGGAGCTATGTGCACATTGGCGTGGATTTGACATTTCTTGCACTTCTTCACGTGATCACTAGCATCACCGATCATGCTCGGCCAGTAGTAGCCGGCTCGAAGGGTTTTTCGTGCTAAAGATCGAGCTCCCATGTGCTGGCCGCAGATCCCCTCATGAATTTCTGTCAATACATAGGTCGCTTCCTCTCCCTCGATGCATTTAATTAACGGGGAAGAGAGGCTTCGTTTATAGAGCGTCCCGTTGATGGCTGAAAAAGCCGAGGCTCTTCTCCTGATATATTTGGCGTCGTTTCTGTCTGAGGGTTCCGTTCCTGAGACGATGTACTCTAGAATTGGGGTTATCCAGCTGTCTGCCTCTTCAAGTACGTAGATGGTCGGGTTAAACAGCGGCTCGATAGATACACTGGGATTGTGTAGTGTTTCTTGGATGGTCGTCCTTTGGTTACCCGGGGTTTTTGTGCTTGCGAGTTTGGCGAGGATATCAGCTCGTTGGTTTTCCGTTCTTGGGACATGAATTACCTCGCTTGCTTCAAATTTAGCTATTAGCGACCGTACCTGAAGTAGGTATTTTTGTAGGATCGGTTCTTTGGTCTCGTATTTGCTTTCGATCTGGGAGACCACCAAGAGAGAGTCGGTATGGAGTTTAATTTTTTGGACTTGGAGGTCAATTGCCAGGCGAAGTCCGGCAATGCAAGCTTCGTACTCTGCTTGGTTGTTCGAGGTGGGAAAACCGAATGCAAGGGAGACTTCGATGATGACCCCAGTCGGGCTTTCTAGCATAATCCCAGCACCACTCCCTTTTGGATTTGAGGAACCATCGACGTAGAGGATCCATATGTCAGAGCCGGTGTTAGCGGGTGTCATCTCGGCGATGAAGTCGACTAAAACTTGTGCTTTAAGTGTGGTTCGAGCTTCATATTTGATACCGAACTCTGAGAGTTCTACGGCCCATTTGATCATCCTTCCAGCCAGATCGGGTCTGTGGAGTATCTGTCTGATTGGGTAGTTAGTGCGGACGACTACCTGGTGGGCGACGAAATAAGCTCGAAAACGTCGAGCTGCAACAATGAGGGCCAAGGCGATTTTCTCGATTTTCTGATAACGACTTTCAGCCCCGTGCAGAGCCTTGCTTGCGAAGTAGATGGGACTTTGCCCGGTTTCGAGTTCGCGTACTAGAACGGCAGCTAATGCCTCTTCCGAGACTGCTAGATATAGGTATAATGTTTCTCCTTCATTTGGGCGAGTTAAAATTGGAGGCTCGGAGAGAGATTTTTTAAGTTGCTTCAAAGCTTCGTCTTGCTCGGGTGTCCATTTGAAATCTTTTTCTTCTTTTTTGAGGATTTTGAAAAGTGGAAGAGATTTGAATGCTGCATTCGATATGAAACGAGATAGAGCAGCTATCATTCCATTGAGTTTTTGTACTTCTCTTTTGGACGTCGGAGTTCGCATTTCTGTGACGGATCGACATTTGTCTGGGTTTGCCTCGATACCTCGTTCTGTTAAGAAGAAACCTAAGAATTTCCCAGCTCGAACCCCGAAAGTGCATTTCTCTGGGTTTAATCTCATTCTGTTTTTTCGTACCTCAGAGAAAATTGCTTTCAGATCGCTCACATGGTCGGCATCATTTTTGCTTTTGGCGATCATATCGTCGAGGTAAACCTCTACGCTTTTACCGATCTGGTTTTGGAAAACTTTGTTCATCATTCTTTGATAAGTTGCTCCAGCGTTTTTTAAACCAAAGGGCATAACACGGTACGCGAAGTTTCCTCGGTCAGTGATGAAGGCGGTTTTTGCTTGATCTGGTGGAAACATGGCGATTTGGTTGTACCCGGAGTATGCGTCCATGAAAGATAACAACTGGAAACCGGAAGCGCTGTCGACCAAACGATCGATACTGGGGACCGGAAAGGCGTCTTTTGGGCAAGCTTTATTAAGATCGGTGTAGTCGACACACATACGCCACTTTCCGTTAGACTTCTTCACCAGGACAGGGTTTGATAACCAAGTTGTGTATTTAACCTCAGAGATAAAGTTGGCTCGGATGAGGTCGTCTACTGCTAAGGTGGCAGCAATGGCTTTTTCTCTGCTTTGGGCCCGCTTTCTTTGGGCGATCCATTTTGCTTCTGGGTCAATTGCGAGGCGATGGCAGGCAATCTCTGGCGGGATCCCAGGCATGTCTTCGGCCGACCAAGCAAAGATGTCTTTGAAATCTTTAAGACATTGGGTTAATTCGGTCTTGATCTTTTCTGGAAGGTCGATCCCTATTTTGATTTTTTGGGAGGGGTCTGAACCGAGTTGTGTTTCGACGAACTTTCCATCAGGCTCTGGTCTTCTGATTTTGCGTTTGAGCTCTTTTGTTAGCTCGTCGACATCTATCTGTTTTTCGACATCCGGACCGCAGTTGGTTCCTACGTTAGTGGCGGTGTTAACTTCAGTCGATCTCCCTTTTGGCATTTTGGGAGTCGCCAGTTCTTCCGAAGGGGGAACCCCTTCATGCTCCGAAGCTTTTCTTTCGTTCTTAGTCCATAGGAAAAAACACCTGGAGGCCGACTCTAAGTCAGAGTTTAAAGTGATAACTCTGTCGCAAAGAGAGTGGAACTTCATCTTTAAGTGAGTGGTGGATGTAACCGCCCCGAGCCTGCCGAGGGTCGGTCTTCCTATAATGCCGTTGTATATGGATTCACAAGGCAAGACGAGGAATTTGGTTCTGATGGTTCGGACCATTGGTTCGGTTCCGTAGGTAACCATTAGCTCCAGATGTCCAAGGGGTTTTGTTCGAGATCCGTTAAAACCGGACAAAGCCGTCCCTCTATAAGGGGTGAGTTCCTCTTTATCGATCCCCATTTTGCTCAGAAGATCGATAAAGATGATGTCTGATGAGCTCCCCTGATCGACCAGGATTCTACGTACCTCTTTGTTGGCTATGATTGCCGATATCAAGAGAGGTACGTGTTTGTTAGCTTTTCCGTCAATAAGGTCGTTGTCACTAAAAGATAATGGAGGTCGGTTAGTCTTGACCGGGGTCGCTGACGTTGAAGCCACGCACAACAATTCCTTCCATTTTCTCTTCATGGATTTTCCCGATCCTTCATGATCGAATCCCCCAGTTATCATCATGATAACCGAGCGTTTTTTATCCAGCTCTTCGCGGTCTGCGTCGATCACTTCTTTTCCTTTTGCCCTGAGGTTTTCATTTCTTTCTCTTCCGAGGTTGTCAGATCGTTCTCCCTCCCTTTTGACATAAGAAGATAGTTTTCCCCGTTTTATTAAATCTTCTATGTCATCTTTTAGGGCGTTGCAATGGTTTGTGTCATGGCCATTGCTTCTGTGGTATCGGCAGTATTTGTTGGCCTTCTGCCCAGGTCGGCTAGGCAAGGACCTGGGAGGCCTGACGTCCCGGAATTCGACGTTCCAACATTCCCCTAGTAACTGGGCGTTGGAGACGTTGAGTTCGGTGTATATCTGGTGACGATTTTTCTTACCGATGTTCCACGAGTTTTTACGAGGGTCGATCTCGACGTGGCGTTTTGATGGTTCTGCATGTGACGACGTTTTATCGACCTTGGAATTTTCTTCTTCGTTAATAAAGCATTGGGATAGTTCGAGGAATTCCTGAAGGGTGTTGGGTTCCCATGTGTTGATGTGCTTTCGGAACGAGCTTCCAGGTAGCAGACCTTGGGCCATGAAGAAAATTCGAAAAGCGTCGTCTAACTGCCGAACCTGAAGAGCTTCAACATTGAATCGCTCTATATATTCCCTCAGGGGTTCATTTACTTTCTGGACAATAGACGATAGAACATTTTTGTTTTTGGGTTTGCTCTTGGAATGGGCAAAGTGCACCGAGAAGTGTTTTGCTAACTGGTCCCATGAGGAGATGGTATTCGACCTTAACGTCCGAAACCATTCGGAAGCCATTTTGTCTAGGGTTAAAGGGAATATTCGGCATTTCATTTCCATGGGTACATTTCGATACTGCATGGTCGTGTCAAATTGGTCTATATGCCTGTCGGGGTCGCCCGTTCCGTCGTAAGTTTTCAAACCTCCAGGGGGTTTCTCGAGATACCGGGGAACCCGGAAGTTGTCAATCGATCTTGTGAAAGGACCTTTTCGCCCTGGTTGATTAGCCCGTGACAGTGGTTGGCGTCGGTGATGGGGTTCAGGATGTCCGTATCGTCGTGTTTGATTGTTTTGAACGCTGTCATGGCTTCTCGATCGTCTCCTTGACGAGGTCGAGCCTTCAATTTGGCGAGCCGGAGGAGAACGGGAACCATTCCCTCGGTGGCGGCGTGGCGGAGAATGAGGATCATCAAGATCGTCATATTGTCGAGCTGATGGAGAACGGGAATCACTCCCTTGGTGGCGGCGTGGCAGAGAATGAGGATCATCAAGATCGTCGTATTGGCGAGCCGGAGGAGAACGGGAACCATTCCCTCGGTGGCGGCGCGGCGGGGAGCGATGAGTGAGCTTTCTCCGAGGGGGTGATCGATGAAAAAGTCTCCTTCGAGTTGGGCGTCGCTCTTCCAGTGAGCTCTGCCCGGATGATTGTTGATCCAGGACGTTTCGATTTTGCAGTCTCGCTACTTCGGATTCGAGGTTGGCGAAACGATTGTTTCTTTCTTCACTTACTGCTTCTTGCCGAGCCAATAGCTGAACGAGCTGTTGAACCGCGTCTGTCAAGGTCGGGAGTAATTGGGGGGGAGGTGGTAAGCTCGTCTCATCTGCGCCCGATTGTGCTCGGGAAGGTCCCGTGTTGGGAAGTCGGCTTGGTGTTTGTGACGAATTCGTGAGTCCCTGGACGTAGCCTTCAGGAGTTTGCTGAGGGTCGAGGTCAGGTTCGGCCATGAGACGAGTCGGTATCGAGCGGCGTGTTGGTGCCATTCAATAAGTTCAAGGAGATGGTGAGAAAAATCGGGTACTGTTCCCTCCCACTGTGGTCGCCAATGTTCGGTACCGTGCTACCGATCGTGAGGATCGATATTATGCAGTTGGTAGATATTTTGTCCTTGATTTTATCTTTGTCTTCAGGCTGAGAGGAAAGTCTTGTTCGACCCGGGATGTTCGACCTTGAGGGGCGATGTTGAGGTGTTCGATCTTGAGATGTTCGAACTTGGAGGGCGAGGTTGTACCTGCAATGATACTCCGACGCTCAAGTCAGTATTTGAGAGAATGAGTGTTTGGTTAGAAAGTGCTTACCATTAATGAGCATTGAATGGGGTATTTATAGAGTTTTGAATGTGTTTGTGTTGTTTATTCTGAGCCGACCGATCTTGAGAAGACATCTGAGCCGTTGATTTGGTTGGGCTGTTAATGGGCCAAATTGTTAATGGGCCCTAAATGAGGGGTGCAATTATTATTTAAGACATATTACCATAACAGATAGAATATTTCATTTACCAAATCTCTCAAAAAGACTTTTTTTCCCATCTGTTTAGATTAATTAAAATATCAATCGAACTACTTGTTTATAATATTTGGTAATGTTTCCTATTTTGACTTTTGTGTGGAATGTAAGAAACGATCAAAAGTTGCAAAACGCGTTTTTCTTTCTTTCTTTGATTTTGGATTATATTTTGGTTCAATGACTCAAGATTCGGACAGTATTTGCCATTTGAGATCACAGGATGCCATCGGAATTTGGATAGAACTTAGAAGGTCAAACTAGTTGTTGGCTTGGAATTTTGGATATTTGGATTGACTAATCTGCCAACCAGTCAAAAGGTTTTTCATTTTTTCAGCTTGTATGTTTTTCTATTGAATTTTTTTCCAACTTATGTGTACGTCGATAGGAAATTTATTTTTTAAAAAAGATATGTCAATAAATATTTATTTATATTAAAAGTAACATAAATATTGTTTACGGTCTAAAATAGTTACAGTTTAATATACTTTAACTTTAAATCCTCGTATTGGGTATGGAGCAGCTTTAAATCCTTGGGTCAGCTGTCCCACCCTTCGAGGTGCCTCTAATTCAGCGAGATGATTAGTCACTGCGTTCGACGGTGGATACTCTGGTATATACCAAAAAAGTTTAATAAATATTTTTTATTTTCTAAAATATTGGAGGGCCCTCAGAGTAAGAGAGCAATGACAATAATTTTGGTTTAGAATATTCTCAATTCCCCTTCTTAATTAGTGAGTAATTGATTGGTTTAGAATAGTCTCAATTCCCATTTTTAATTAGTGAGTAGTGTTCTTTTGTCTATGTAAGGTTTGTTGTGTATCACTCCATGCACAGATGGAGGGAGGGAGAGAGGGAGGGAGGGAGGGAGGGAGGGAGGGAGAGAGAGAGAGAGAGGGAGAGAGAGAGAGAGAGAGTAGTTGTAATGGGAAAAGAATTTGTATTATTTAGCTAACTAAAAACGGTTACATAACTTCCCACTAAAATAGACTAATTGTAACTACTTAACAGAAATCATAAAAGCTCAAACTAGCTAAATGAATTACCTACAACATACCTCTTAATTCATGCTACTTAATGACACCATGCCTAATTTGTCTCTTAGTTCTCGAAACCTTCCAATCTTCAAAGGTTTAGTCAATATCTACTAGTTGATTTTGAGCTGGAGTGCTCCACTACTAATTTTTGTTTTCCCACTTGATCCCTTAGAAAGTGGTACTTTGTCTTAATATGCTTGCTTCTTCCATTTGTAATTGGATGTTTAGCAAGATCAATAGTTGATTTGTTATCAACATAAAACTTCGCAGCACCTTCCTTTCCCATCTTCAACTTTGCCAGCAGCATATTCAACTATTGTGCTTGATAAGCACCAAGGGCATCAGCTATGTATTCTGTTCACGAGATGACAAAGCAACAACATTTTGCTTTCTTGAACACCATGAAGTTGGTGCCTTCCCAAACATGAACAAATATCCTGTTGTACTCTTCCTTTCATCATTATCCTCACAGCAATCAGAATCTGTGTAACCAATAATTTTTGCACTAGAACTATCACTGCTGCCAGGAAAAAAATTCCCAGATCTGATGTTCCCTTATTGCATCTCAAGACTCTCTTAGCTGCATTTATGTGCGACACACTTGACTAGTCCATGAACCTACTAATTAGCCCTACATTGTATGCTAAGTCAGGTCTTGTGTTGCACAAGTACCTCAAAGACCCCCCACTATTGTTTGTAAAATGTTGCATCAAATCGTGACTCTGCATCATCTCTGCACGACTTCAAACCCGAGTTGAGGCAGAATTACACTCAATCATTTTGAATCTCCTCAAAATGTCATTGGAATATTTTATTCGATGAAGGAAAATGCTATTTCTTGTTTCCTTGAACTCCATGCCCAGGAAGTATGATAAATCACTCAAGTTAGTCATGTCAAATTCCTTCATCATGCACTTCTTGGAGAGAGATGCTATTTCACAAGAAGTGCATACATTTCCTGTTACCACCAAATCGTCAACATAGAGGCAAATTAGAATCACACCATCACCATGAAATTGTTTCACATACAACCCATGCTCAGAGGTACATTTCACAAACTTCAATTGCATCAAGAATTCATCAATTCATTTATTCCACGCTCTAGGTGGCTCTGCTCTAGGCCATATAGAGCCCTCCCTCATCTTGTACACTTTGTCACTATGCTTGTTGTTCTCAAAACACAATGGTTGACAAACATAAACTTCCTCTTCTAATGGACCATTTAGGAATGCAGACTTCACATCTAATCAACTCAATGTCCATCCCTTTTTTATGCTATAGCTACAACAAGTCTCACAGTTTCTATTCTTGCTACGAGAGCATACACTTCATTGAAAATAATATGCATTATAAAAATAAACTTTTTAATAGAATATTTTGGGGGAAAGAAAACTATTTGAATCATAGAGGTGTATTAGAAAAAATGATTGTGCAAATAGCAGCCCCTTCCCAACCGTGAACAAATACCAAGCCCTTCCCACTTGCTTGGCTGGTGGGAAAAAATAGAGTACTTGCTTGGTTTCTAAATATTCAACTAGACCATTTCCCGTGCAATGCACGAGAAAAAGTTGTGGACAATAAAATTATTCTTTTTTAAAAAAAAAAATTGTACGATGTTTTCCAAAAGAATTGTAGCCACTTAGTCCTTATCCCCGTCCCATAAACTTTTCCTTGTCGCCGCTCCTAATTCCCATTATGGGAAGTTCCCCCGCCTCTATTCCCTCAGGGGTATGGCAGGTCCCGTCTCTGTCCCCCAAACTTCTCTTCACCTCGATCCCCGTCATGAGAGGTTTTTCTTCGCTGCCCTTGTCTACACAAGGACATTGTCCTTGTCCCCATCTCTGAAATGACCGGCAAGGATTTTCTCCCTCGTCCAGTGTCCCTATGGGGAAAAATTTCCCGCCTATGGGACCCTTATGAAAATATCAAGTTAGAAATGCACAGATTTTGTATATTTATCTCAATGAGCAAATCAAGAAATAGCCAAATTGTTGCTGAACGTTTTATAAATCAGAAACAATACACTTTGAGATAGTTAATTTGTTTATTTCAACATGGGATGTTGAATAAAAGAATTAAAACAAGGTTAAAAGAGTACGTATATCGGAGCCTACTCGCATTCGTAACAAATTTATCACACTACGATCTCCCCACTTTCCGCCGCTCCCGCGTCTTCCATTTCAAATAAAAAAAGAAACTTTCCCTTAAGAATAACTTTTAGTTTCATGTTATCAAGTTCCCCAGCCACAACAGGCGTTTGTGAAATACTTGAGAGAGTTAGAGATCAGAGTGCATGTGAAAGGCGGAATACGAAACAATAAACAAAATGGTCGAGATTCAAAGAATAGGCAATTGGAATTGAAAATGAACTACATTGAAATCATATCCCTATATTAATTCAGATAACAATTTTCAAGTAGCATAAATGAGACCAAGTGTAACACCCTAATATTTCTAACAAGTAGAAATACTAAAATGCACAACTTAGTATACATAAGAGTAAAATTCCTGTATTTGGATATTGAACAATATTCCCTATTATTCAATATCAAAAACAGCAATAGCGAAAATGATTTACAACTTCTAATACGTGTACAAGCCATAATATCGAAATTACATTAAAACTAGGGAATAACATAAACGATAAACTAAGACTCCTCGATCTTCATGGACTTCATCACGTGCACTGTCTAACTGTGCTCCTCAACTTTTGCTCTTCCATGTTTCTCTGTAAAAACCACAACATATAAAGGGTGAGATTACAAATCTCAGTGAGTCCTATCGAGACTACACTCACGGTCCATTTATTTCTTTCGTTCAATCATAGTCCATTTAGGCCCTACATGCATATGCATTTTACATGACATAGTATATCTCCGGTAAAGACTCTGTCGTTACCGTTGAACCTCTGCATTAACTTGCGCTAGCTTCAAACACTCATGAGGTCTAGGTTCCAGGGCTCATAACTTCCCCTCCCCTAGTATACTAATTATCTGGGTCGTCACCCACACTTAATATAATTTATATATCATTACCTTGCTTGAACATTTAGTTCCATGACCTTAAACAGTTGCTTGAACATTTAGTTCCATGACATTAAACATAACACATGTTCGCTCACGAGTACTACTTTACGGTTTTTGAAACATTTATAACTTCCAAAAACAATTCACTTGACACCTTGCAATCATGTTCAAAAACAGAGTATCATTGGTCTAATTACTTGAGGTTGGAAGAAGATTAGAAGAGGTTTGAAATCGAAAGGAGCGACGAAACGAGAATTTTTTCACCTTGGGACAGAACCACACGCACGGTCCGTGCCATAGGGGCGCACGACCCGTGCGTGTTGCACCATTTTTAACCGGCCAACACCGAAGCTGGCGTCCGGTCCGTGCCACAGGGGCGCACGATCCGTGCGCTGTGTTCAGCACACCAAATTCATTCTGTTTCTCTCGTTTCGCTTCTCCGTTCGTGTCCAATCCATAATCTGATAAAAATCCAACCTCAAAACAGATAATACCAGACAATATCCCAGTCCAAACAACATCATTCAATCACAATTCATCAACAATCAATTCATTCCAAGACACACATTATGCATAGTTTTCAAAAATACGGTTTTTCGACTTAAAATTACGGAATGCCTGAAACGAAGTAAACCAGTGACAACAACAATACAATCAGAAATGAAGAGCCCTAAGCGTGAGTAGAACTCACTATTTCAGCCTCAAACAGCATTCAAGCAATCACATAGTCACCAATCAATCGATCGTTCATAACGAAACACATTTTTGCAAATTTACGGTTTTTGACTCGAAACTCAACGAAACGAAAACCGGCACACATTTCAGTCATACACAGTATGTGACACAAAAATTATATCCCTAAGCGAGTATAGAACTCACCAATCGTGATGAAAATCACGAACAATCGAGACTCCACGAAATGCAAGCGACAATATAACCAATCGAACTATCTCAAAATGTTCACCTACGCTCCAACGAACACGAAATCGATCCCGAACGAACCCCAAATGTGTCCAGCTACCGAAGTTTACCCAAATGCATCTCAATCAACAATGTAATCTCCGTTCTACTCCAATCTAATCCCAACTCCTAGAAACGCGACAATTAACTCCAAAATCGGTTTGACAGCATCTGTAAGCTGTTTTGCAATAGACATAGCTAATTCAATTCTTAACCAAAACCATCCAAACGAGTGTCTAATGTGTAGAAAATTTTGTCTATTTGACGGTTCAGGTTTCGTGTTTATACGACAGGTATATGGGGAGTTACAGCGAAAACACGGAGAATAGGTCAACACTGTAACTGATTCATAAACCTAACTTGTGGACATGATATCTTCCTCAATACATAACGAAATCAGGTGATTCTTGTGTCTATTTTGAAGGGTTTCGTGTCTAGTTTCTAAAGAAAAAAAATGAACTTTAAAGGAGGCCTGTACAGTGAGTTACGAATGAAATACCAAAGGGTGTCTAAACTGTTTTGTTGCAGAAAATTGTTGTGAGTTGATTTCTTCAACTACACCACCAAGGACCACGAACACAAGCTCCAAAGATGTTCCAATCACGACCCCCAACAGCTCCTAAGCATCACTTCCAGGTTCTGAAACTACAATGTGGCTACCCAAGTGCCCTAATCTTGCTATAGGCTTCACATGCATGACTTGGAATACTCCAAAACTCCATTCTTGGTGACTTTGAGCTTGAAAGTTTGAAAAAAAATGGTAAAATGAGATTGGTGGAGAAGTAGATGATGATTCTGGTGTCACTAGGTAGAGGGTGATGGGCTGATTCTAGTGGTGTAGAAAAGGATAGCATGCATGAAAGATTGTGGAAACTCTCCCCTCTTCTTCTCCCTTTCCTCATGCCTACTCTCTTTCTTTTCCAACCTCTCCTTTCTTTCTTAATTTCAGAGAATGTTATGTCTGAAGGGAAATTAAGGAAGTGGAAAGGACCAAATTGCCCTTACCTTAAATTCCCACTTAAAACTAAGTTCTAGTCAAACCATTAATCAATAATGCACATCCTCACATCATTAGCAATTAATATAACTATCACCTATTATTTGATAGGCTATATTATTTAGGTTATTTAATCAATTACTTATAACCGCCACTAGGCAAAATGACTGTTTTGCCCTTTAAACTATAATTCTCGTTTAACTCCAATTTTAACTAATCAATCAAACAATAGTTCAATAATTCATATAAATACTCACCTCTAGTTACTCCTATCTTGCTTAATCTAAATTAATTAAAAACCATATATTCAAAAAAAAAATTAATTAGTAACCAAGCATACAATTTATTAATTTAAACACTCACATATGACCAAATACACTAAGTTGCTTATCTTAGCTAAACAATTAACTATGGTCTCTTGCTAATTTCAATATTTAAGATTAGCAAATTTGGGGATGTTACACCACCAGTTACCGAGTAGCATAAATAACAATTATCGAGTAGCATAAATGCCTCGAAAATAGGTCTCACATTAAACTTTGCCAACTACAAATTTCAAAATTTTTGGAAACAAATGCTAATTCAAACACAATAATTCTACAATTTATTATTAAATAGAAAAGATGGAGAAAAGATGGAGAAAACTGAGAAGTCACTTATTATTATCCAATAAATATGGTTATTGTTATGGTCATAAGTAAAAGGCCTCAGCAATTTTTACACCCCCCTGCAAGGCCCAATGACAAACCAGCCCATAGCCAGAAAATTTAGCCCAATCAACCAACTGTTCAGATAACTCGTCAAGATCTGACGGCTCAAGATCGTCAGAACAAACATCACACAAACTCAATAAATACCACCCTCAATACTCATAAATGTAAGTAATTTCTAAGACAAAACACTGACTCACTCAGATACTGACTTTAGCATCGGAGTATTCTTGCAGGTACAGCACCGCCATTTCAAGATCGATCACCGGCACATCAAGATCGAACACCACTGATCAAGGACGACATCTACCAACTACTTCGGAAGTACGGTACAGAACATTGGCGACCACAGTGGGAGGATCTATACTCAATTTCCTCTCCCATTACCTTGATCCACAAATGGCACCCAAACTCCGTTCAAAACCATCCAGTCTTGTGGTCGGGCCTGGGGTAGGACTGGTTATACCCGAGCTCGAAACACAACAAACCCCTGAGGGACATGTTCAAGACCTCACGGATTCCACTCAACTCGGGCACAATTCCCCAATCCGAACCTCGCCCGTTCCCGTACGAACTCATACAGAAATAGTTTACCACTTCCCCCTCCATCGCTTCCAGGCCTGGCCGATGCTGTTCAACAGCTCGTCCAGCTGCTAGCTCGACAGGAGGCCGTAAACCAAGGAAAAAACTGCCGCTTCACCGTCCTCAAGGACGAGGTAGCAAATCTCCGGGCGCGAGATGTTCCGGACCAGGAATCACCCGAACCGAGCTCGCCTGAAAAGAGAAACCCGTTTCGAAGGAGACATCGATCTCCACCCAGGAGAAGACACTATCATCGTTCTCCTCCTCACCGAGAACGAGGGAATGGTTCTCGTTCCCCTCCGGCTCGACAATATGACGATCTTGATGAATTGGATAACTCCCGCTATCATCATTCTCCTCCTCGCCGACAACGAGGGAATGGTTTCCGTTCTCCTCCGGCTCGACAATATGACGATCTTGATGACTATCGTCGTTCTCCTCTTCACCGACAACGAGGGAATGGTTCCCGTTCTCCTCCGGCTCGACAATACGATGGTCTTAATGAACTGGATAACTCCCCCCGACCTCGCTCATTTTAGCCTCTTCATCTCCAAGACGAGGTTCCAGAAGTTGAGGGGATAACCCTGAAAAGGCACAACCTCGACACCACGGTTATCCCGATCCCCATTACTAGCGTCAGCCACGACCTCAGGCGCTGTTAACCGAGCGAAAGGGCCCATTCACCGCGACTATTGATAGCTACCGAGTTCCGAGGTACCTCGAAAATCCACCCGGAGGTCTGAAAACGTATGATGGAACGGGCGACCCAGACAGGCACCTCGATCAATTCGACACCACTATGCAATACCGGAATGTCCCCATGGAGATGAAATGTCGAATCTTCTTGTTAACTCTTGACAAAGTAGCATCGGAATGGTTTCGGGCTTTGAAGACGAACACCATATCAACTTGGGACCAATTGGAAAAACTCTTTTCAGTTCACTTTGCCCATTCCAAAAGTAAACCCAAGAACAAAGCGCTGTTAATGTCTGTGGTCCAAAAGGAAGACGAGTCTCTCAGGGAATACATAGAGAGATTCAACAACGAGGCTTTTCAAGTTCGAGAACTAGACGACACTTTCCGCATTTTCTTCATGGCACAGGGCCTACTCCCTGGAAGCCCTTTCAAAAAACATGTCAACACTTGGGAACCTAATACTTTGCAAGATTTCCTCCAATTATCCCAATGTTTCATCAATGAAGAGGAAAGCGCCAAGATCGGAAATCCATCAACACAGGCCGGACCATCGAAACCCCGCTACGGAAGAGATAACCAAGGAAACGAGAACCGAGGTAACAGGGATCCCAAGCCTCGGAACCATCACCAAGTATACACTGAACTCAACGTCTCCAACGCCCAATTATATGGGGAATGTCGAGTTCAGAGACGTTAAGACCCCTAAACCTCTACCTCCCCGATCTGGACAACGATCCAGCAAATACTGCAGGTATCATAGAAGTAATGGTCATGAGGAACAGCCCTATACGGATTTAACGGATCCCGGACAAAACCGCTAGGCCATTTGGAATTAATGGTTTCCTACGGAGTTGAGCCAATGATAAGAACCATCAAAACCAAGTTCCTTATCCTACCTTGCGAATCCATCTACAACGTTATCATTGGAAGACCGACTTTAGGCAGGCACGGAGCAGCGACGTCCACCAGGCACTTAAAAATGAAATTCCACTCTCTCTGCAATAAAGTTATCACTTTAAACTCTGATCTGGAGTCTGCTTCCAGATGCTTCTTCTTATGGACCAAGACCGAGCAAAAAGCTTTGGAGCAGGAAGGGGTTCCCCCTCCCGAAAACACTACTCCCAAAGGTAAAGCTCGACTTACCGAGGTCAACGCAACAGACTTAGATGCAAGATACGATCCTGAGATTACGGATGATGAAGATGATGACGGGCTGGCCAAAGAGCTCAAACGAAAAATGAAAAGGCTCCAACCTAATGGGGAGTTCATCGAGGTACAGCTCGGTGAAGATCCCTCCAGAACCATCAAGATCGGAGCCGACTTATCAGAAGAGGTTAAAACTGATTTAACCCAATGTCTCAAAGACCATGCAGACATCTTCGCCTGGTCGGCAAAGGACATGCCCGGAATTCCTTCTGAAGTCGCTTGCCACCAGCTCGCAGTTAATCCAGGAACCAAGTGGGTCGCCCAAAGAAAGCGAGCTCAGAGTAGCGAGAAAGCTACAGCCGCCGCAAAAGCCGTAGACGATCTCTTAAAAGCAAACTTCATTTCTGAAGTCAAATACACAACCTGGTTATCAAATCCGGTGCTGGTTAAGAAGAACAACGGGAAATGGTGCATGTGCGTCGACTACACCGATCTTAATAAAGCCTGCCCAAAAGACGCTTTCCCTGTCCCCAGCATAGACCGACTCGTAGACAACCCTTCAGGTTTTCGTCTGTTATCATTCATGGACGCATACTCCGGGTATAACCAGATTGCCATGTTCCCTCCTGACCAAGAAAAAACTGCGTTCATGACCGACCGAGGTAACTTCGCCTACCGCGTCATGCCTTTCGGTCTGAAAAACGCCGGAGCCACGTACCAAAGGATGATGAACAAAGTCTTCCGAAATCAAATCAGCAAAAGTGTTGAAGTCTACCTCGACGACATGATCGCCAAGAGCGAAGCCGATGACAAGCACGTCAACGACCTTAGAGAGATCTTCTCCGAACTGGGAAATTTTTAGGCTTCTACTTAACAGAAAGGGGAATCGAAGCAAATCCCGACAAATGTCGATCCATAACAGAAATGCGAACTCCGACAACCAAAAAGGAAGTCCAAAAACTTAACGGCATGATCGCCGCCTTATCTCGTTTCATATCAAATGCGGCGTTCAAATCTCATCCCTTGTTCAAACTACTTAAAAAAGAGGAAAATGATTTCAAATGGACTACCGAGCAAGATGAGGCCTTAAACCAGCTCAAAAAGGTCCTCACCGAACCTCCGATCTTAACTAGACCAAGCAAAGGCGAAAACTTATAGTTATATCTAACTATCTCGGAGGAAGCCTTAGGTGTCGTTCTTGTGCGGGAGTTAAAAACCGGGCAGAGCCCAGTTTACTTTGCAAGCAAAGCTCTACACGGAGTAGAGAGACGCTATCAAAAGGTCGAAAAAATCGCTTTGGCTCTCATCACCGCAGCTCGACGTTTTCGACCTTACTTCGTCGCTCACCAGGTGATCGTACGGACTAATTAGCCTATCAGGAAAATCCTGCATAGGCCCGATCTCGCGGGTAGAATGATCAAGTGGGCAGTAGAATTATCAGAGTTCGGAATCAGGTACGAAGCCCGAACGGCTATGAAAGCACAAGTTCTGGCGGACTTCGCAGCCGAAATGACGCCAGCGAACATCGAAAACGATCTTGGATCCTGCACGTCGATGGATCTTCCAACCCAAAAGGAAGCGGCGCTGGTATCATGTTAGAAAGCCCGAACGACATCATCATCAAAGCTTCTTTAACCTTCGGCTTTTTAACCTCGAACAACCAACTAGAATACGAGGCTTGCATCGCTGGTCTACGCTTGGCTGTCGACCTCCGAGTCCCCCGGGTAAAACTGTTCACCGATTCCCTGTTAGTAGTCTCCCAAATCAACAACCAATACGAAACGAAAGAGCCGATCTTACAAAAATACCTGCTTCGAGTACGGGCGTTATTAGCTCAAATTGAAACATCAGAAGTGAAACACGTGCCGAGGGCAGAGAACCAAAGAGCTGATATCCTCGCCAAGCTCGCAAGCACGAAAGCTCCTGGAAATCACCGAACCTTTATCCAGGAAATCCTCCACAAACCCAGTGTATCTCCCGACCCTGAGTTTGCCTCGATCATTTGCATAATAGAAAAAGCTCACAGTTGGATCGACCCGATCTTAGGATACATCATTACAGGAGTGGAACCCCCGGAGGAAGGCTTCTTCCTATTCAGTCATTGATGGAACGTTGTACAAAAGAAGCCTCTCCTCACCGTTGTTGAAATGCATTGAGGGAGAAGAAGCAGCTTATGTCTTGGCAGAAATACATGAGGGAATTTGGGGTCAACACCTCAGAGCTCGCTCTTTGGCTCGAAAAACTCTGTGCTGGATATTACTGGCCGACCACAGCGGCTGATGCCAGTGCTTGTGTAAAGAAATGCAAAAAATGTCAGATTCACGCCAACGTCCACATTGCTCCTCCAACAGGTAATAAGTAAAAGGCCTCAGCAATATTTACACCCCCCTGCAAGGCCCAATGACAAACCAGCCCATAGCCAGAAAATCTAGCCCAATCAACCAACGGTTCAGATAACTCGGCAAGATCTGACGGCTCAAGATCGTCAGAACAAACATCACACAAACTCTATAAATACCACCTTCAATACTCATAAATGTAAGTAATTTCTAAGACAAAACACTGACTCACTCAGATACTGACTTTAGCATCGGAGTATTCTTGCAGGTACAATATCGCCATTTCAAGATCGATCACTGGCACATCAAGATCGAACACCACTGATCAAAGACGACATCTACCAACTACTTCAAAACTTTATAATCGATAAAAATAAAATTAAAACACGAACCAATAAGATTTTGTACTGCAAGATAAAATATCTGCTTGCATTACCCAAGGTCACAAAAATGTAGAATTTATTGTCGGCCTTGGTATATTCCCAAGCCTAATTTATGATTGAAATGTTTTGAATTCCAATTTATCCGAGGTCAAAATAGAATACCCAATGGTCCCTCTTATATACATTAAACTAAGACAACTTAAACCAACAGGGATTAAATGAAACTCACAACTTTTTTGAACCATAACAGGAAGAAGAAAAAAAAAACAAATGAGAATATCAAAGAATCATACCTTATAGGAACTTTATGCATTCACATAACCCAAAGACATGCAAATCCAATTTATTTAAGTTACAAAATGTTGAAAGAAGCCAACATATGAATCTAACTTTTTCTCTGTTAAAAAAAGAGAATAAAAATAATCAATCAGTAACACAATTAATCGAAATTAAAAAAACATAAATAGAAGTTCCCGAATAATTGAATTACAACCTACACCAAAAGTATGTAGACACCAATCAATAGATAAATTGATGGGACAAAGAACAAATCCCAAACTGAATCCCCCGCTGAAGCTTGAAGCCGCTAACATTGTGACGATCCATATCCCTAAAAAACTGGGTACCTGCAAAAGAAATATTGTTATTTAATGTGTATTTGGAAAAGAATGAAAGCAATTGATGCTAAGGTGACCATCAGTTTCAAATACTATTAACACCACCACATCCCATAAACACAATATTCTTTGCAAGCCTTCTTGATTCTGAAAAAAAATAACCACTTCATTTGGCACTCCTCAAAAGAAAAGAACCACTTCAGGTTCTCTCTAAAAGCAAAAAGTAATTGGGAAGGGGCTTGTGCATAAGAAAGAAAGAAGATAGAGAGATGAATGAACTAAAAGAAGGCTCCAAACTCCATTTGGCATGCCATCATCAGTGAATCCTCTGCGAGTGGAATCATCAAAGAGCTTCAAGGATTCTAGGAATAGCTTTATCAATGAGCACAACATTGTGGTTCAGTTGTTTAAGATGCAATGATCAATTTCCTTTTTCATGTGTTGTAATGATCCTAGTGGATGAAAGAGAAATCATTACTCAACTAAGCAAAAAGCTGAATGAGGCAAGCCAGCTCAGCAAGGTTGTTATAACCGCAAGACACATACACAAGTGTGGAGGATATAAACCGAAATTGGTAAAGGAAAGAGGCGTGGAATATTTGGCATGAGTCATTCTCTTCTCCCTGGAGCTTAGGCTTTCTTCTATTTCCCTTTCTTGTACCTTTCCCTTCTGCTGCATAGTTGCTCTTGTACTGTTACATTGCAAATGTAGTGAAATCTCTTTCTTCATTACGTGTGCCAATCTACAACTATTACATTGGTGCTTTCATTGAGAGGCTGACGGCTCTCGGACACTGAGGGTTCTGACCAATGGAGGGTTCTGACCGGCGGCGTAACCCGTCGAGTGAAATGTCATCGAGTGAAGTGCCGTGGGCCACCGAGGACGTTGCCCTTGAAGGAGGGTGCTATGTAATGAGTCCCACATCGGGTGGACCAAGCTCAGTGTGAGAGCTTATAAAGGTTGGGTAAACCTCCACTTATAGTCATGGTTTTAGGTGGAGTTAGGCTTAACTGGCGTGAGTCAGTTACATTACGATAGAAATCTTAGTCTCGTCAGATTTTGTTGTTGCTGAAGAGGCGTTCACCAACACCGTTGTTGACAATGGTTGTGGATCTTTTGGTGTAAGTGGTTACATTCTCTGGATGATTCAGCCATGGGAGACGTGAAGTGCGGCTCAACTGCTTGTGTTGAAATCTCTTTGGTTGAGTTCATAACACCATGGAAAGAGCTCCGTGAGAAGTAACTTCGCTGCAGATCCCATTTCGCTTCCATTCGATCCCACATCGTGTAACCAGGTTCGTCTAAATATGCCAGTTGTGACCAGCGAGCGTTATGCTTTGCTTCCATAAGCAACCATTGATCTGCTCTAGCTGGAATTGATGCATACTCTGCCATGGTGACAATGAAAGCACCAATGTAACTGACTCACGCCAGTTAAGCCTAACTCCACCTAAAACCATGTCTATAAGTGGAGGTTTACCCAACCTTTATAAGCTCTCACACCGGGCTTGGTCCACCCGATGTGGGACTCATTACATGTGTCCGCTTTTGAAAAGAAAAAAAAAAGGTGCTAGTGTTGTTGGCATATTGCTACCCAAATTAATGCCTTCAATCAAATATTAAAACTGATAAACTTGCTCATAAGCATAAACTGTTCTGCAATGCAAATGATAGGATAAAAGCAAGTGAAACAGTACCAATCAAGTACAACCCATGAGGCTTTACGCTCTTTGGATTTTGTGGCTATTGAATCCACCGACACATAGAATAACTTACACTTTGTAGTGCACCTTGGATGACAATAGAGACAAACTAAACCAACCCAATTTTAAGCTAAGTGGTAGAGAATTAAAGATTAAGGGACACATACTTGCATCAGATTATTAGCTATGCATACCCGTTGCATCTTATGGACTTGTGCACAGTTAGTTTGGCAGGAGTTATCCTTTTCACTTTGATCAATTGGATTAAAAGAGCTTTCTTCATTAATTGTGCCTCTTAGCCTGTCATTATGTTATAGCGATTAACATTTCAAATATCAGTTCCAACAAAGGGAAGAGAAATATTAATTCCAACCGATATATTGCATGTGATCAACACATCCACTCATTGTGTCAAAAAAAATACATCCACTCTAGCGCCCACAAAAAAAAGGAAAAACATATTTATATCATATGGTGAGGCGAATTTAAATTTAAAATTCTTAGAATGTGGTTGGGCCCTAACTCAACCCTACAAAACCGGCTAGTAAGATGAGAGTTGCCTCTCACTTATAAACTCTTTTAAGACCATATCTTTAGTCAATGTAGGACTTGGATTTTTCCCAATATGTAAAGTAAGATAATGCCTCATTTCTTTCATTGACTAAAGGTGATTATATACATCAAAATATCTTGTTGCCTAAGCTAACAATATGGAAGGTAATTATGTACAATTATCTTGTTGCCAAAGCAAATTATCTTGTTGCCTGAGCTAAGCTAATTATCTTGTTGCCTAAGCTAGTTACAATTAATTTCATTAATTCTGACATATTTATGTTGTCTAACACACCCCCGCAGTCGAAGCGGGAGGTTGCCGTACGTTGAGACTGTCTCTAAAATCTTCAATGAGTATGCGCGGAAGTCCTTTAGTGAATATGTCGGCAATTTGATAACGTGACGGAACATGAAGAACACGAACTTGTCCACGAGCCACTTTCTCGCGAATGAAGTGAATATCCATCTCGATGTGTTTGGTGCGCTGATGTTGAACAGGATTGCTCGAGAGATATATCGCGCTGATATTGTCGCAATAAACTAGTGTGGCCTTATGAACCGGATGATGTAGCTCGAAGGGAAGATTCCGGATCCAACAAGACTCAGAGACCACATTAGCTACTCCTCTGTATTCTGCTTCAGCACTGGATCGAGACAAAGTTGGTTGACGCTTAGAGGACCATGAGATCAGGTTGTCTCCAAAACGTACACAATATCTAGAGGTGGAGCGTCTAGTATCTGGGCATCCACCCCAGTCAGCGTCAGTGTAGGAAAGAAGACCGGAGAGTGAAGATGTAAATCAAGATCAAGGGTGCCTTGAATATAGCGCACAATTCTTTTAAGAGCATGCATGTGTTCATCTCTGGGCGCATGCATATGTAAACAAACCTGTTGCACAGCATATGATATATCTGGTCTTGTGAAGGTGAGATATTGCAAAGCTCCTGCTAAACTTCGATAATGTGTGGGATCTGAGTAGGGAGACCCCGAAGATGCACTTAGTTTGGCCTTAGTGTCGACCGGCGTTGTGGATGGCTTACAAGAGCTCATGCCGGCTCGCTCAATGATTTCTTCTGCATATTTACGTTGAGAAAGAAACAACCCACCTGCATGTCGTGTAACTGCAATACCCAGAAAATAGCTCAAAGGACCCAAGTCTTTCATAGCAAATTCAGAAGCAAGGAGGGACATGATGGAATTATGAAGAGCAGTAGAGGATGTTGTGAGAATGATGTCATCAACATAGAGTAGAATGTATGCCATGTCAGCTCCTTTATGATAAATAAATAATGAATGATCAGATTTGCTATGTGAAAAACCAATAGTGGAGAAAAATCAGCAAACCGTTGGTACCAAGCACGAGGGGCTTGTTTGAGTCCATAGAGATATTTCTTCAATAAGCACACGTAATCGGGATGAATGAGATCTCTGAAACCCATCGGTTGATGCATGTATACGACTTCATGGAGCTTACCATGCAGGAAAGCATTTTTAACATCCAACTGATGAATGGACCAAGATTTTGAAAGAGCAATGCTAAGAATGGTTCGTATAGTTGCCGGCTTCACCACTGGGCTAAAAGTTTCATCACAGTCCACACCAACCTGTTGAGACCTGCCATCACAAACAAGACGGGCTTTGTGCCGCTCAAAAGAACCATCAGATTTCTTTTTATGATGAAAAACCCACATAGAACGAATAATATTAGCATCAGAAGGACGGGGAACCAACGTCCCACGTCTTATTTTTAATAAGAGCATCAAATTCGTCTAGCATGGTCAGTTTCCAATTCGGGTCAGACAAAGCAACATTTGGGTTACGGGGAAGTGGTGATGGTGCAATGGAGGTAGTCAAGTTGAATTGACGTTTGGGTTTATGGATCCCACGCATGCTGCGTGTTTTGATGGTCCGAGTTGGGGCTTGATGTATTTGGTTCGGACTTGGGCTAGGTGGTATTTGGGTTGTTTGAGGTGAGAGGGCCGGTGGTGGTGTAATAGGCCGTGGAGAGGTGGGTGAGTTTGGCTCGTGGTTGGGTGGGATTTGTGGTGTGTTATTTGGCTCAGTTTGTGTTTGATGGGTTGAGGTAGGTTGACTATGTAAGTGGTGATGCCAAAAAGGATGTAAGCCTTCATTTAGAAATTCATAGGTGTGAGATGGGATTTGATGTAACTTGGCAAATGGGAATTGGGACTCATCAAAAATGACATGTCAACAAATGATTATTTTCCCATCTGAGAGATCATAACATTTATATCCTCTATGATTGTTTGGGTATCCCAAAAAGACACAAGGGGTGGAGCGAGGTTGTAATTTGTTTATTGTGGTGGAGGGGATAGCACAAACAACCAAAAAAATGTAAATGTGTGTAAGATGGATCTCTGTGATAAAGTATTTGAGTGGGAGAATAATTTGAGAGTAGCTTGCTTGGGAGGATGTTTAAGAGGTAGGTTGCCATGTGGAGTGCATGATGCCAAAATGATGGTGGCATAGAGGAATGGGCAAGGAGAGTTTAGATCAAGTTGTTGATGGCTCTTATTTTACGTTCGGCTTTGCCATTTTGTGGAGAGGTATATGGGCAAGAAAAACGAAATGTCATACCATGGGTGTGACAAAATTGTTTAAAAATCTCATTATCGAACTCCTTCCCATTATCACATTGAAAACATTTAACATTCATTTCAAATTGAGTGTGAATGAATGCACTAAAAGACAAGAAAGTGGAATAAGCTTGTGATTTTCTTCCAATGGGAAATGTCCATAAGAAATTAGTGTAATCATCCAAGAAAAGAATATAATACTTATGACCGGCAGAACTTAAAATTGGTGATGTCCACAAATCACTATGAATTATATCAAAAGGTTTGGTAGTGGAAGAATTTGAAACATAAAACGGAAACTTAACATGTTTCCCAAAAACACAAGATTGACAGACAGAAGGACAAGAAGAGTGTTTGCAGTCAATAAATTTATTATTCCTAAGGGAGCGTAAAACAGGTGCTCTCGGGTGTCCCAAACGGTTATGCCATATAACAGAAGAAAGAGCTGCAAAAGTTGATTGAGTGTTGTTTGATGGGGGTGTTGGCGATAGGATATAGATCCCCAGTGCTATCACATCTCATTAGTGGGATCCCAGTTAGAAAATCCTTCACAGAAAACCCAAAAGGATCAAACTCAATAGACACAAAATTGTCAGTTGTCAAACGACGTACATATATCAAGTTTTTAATGAGTTTAGGGGCATGCAAAACATTGTTTAAAGTTAAGTGTGTGTGGGGAGGGGATAAAGTTGTTTGTCCATACCCACGAATTGGAATTTCATGTCCACTGCCAACAATAATATTTTTGTTATTGCTCAAATTAAAATAAGACGAGAGAGTACCTCGAGAGGCTGACATGTGGGATGTTGCGCCTGTGTCCATGTACCAATTCTCATCAGGAACATTCAGAGATAGAGTTTGCATTGCCGCATCAATGTCGGTGGTTGCATGTTGTGAAGGAGGCCCATGAGCATTGAATGCTTGTTGTGGACGATTGCCAAGAATTTCGGGATGACGTGCAAGAGGAGGCGGAGTCCATGATGATGTGGGGTAAGGGAAAGGAGGAGCGGCCCATGGTTGTTGTCCCCAAGGTCCCCACGGTGGTACGTGTAACGCCCCAAAATAATTTAATTATTTATTTAATTAAGTTATTTAAGGCTTACAATATTTATTTAATTTGATTAACTAATTCAGGATTTAAATTATTTTATTTTATTTATTTAGGAGGAGTTGTCACGAATTAGGTGGTGCATGAGGGCCCATGATCCACAAGTAGGCCCATGACCCATTGGATGGTCATATGATTCGAAAATCACTTAGGGGTCTTTAGGGCTAGTCTTCATTTTACTCATTCCATCCCAAAGAAAGAAAAAGAAGCGAATAGAGTGAGAGTGAGAAGAGGAGGCGACGGCTTGCAAGAGGAAGGGAGAGGAATTTCGTGGAGCACTCAAGGAGGAGGAAAAGCTTGTTGGTGTCTTGCAATTCCTTGGAGCCTTGCCTAGTAATTTCGACTTCCATGAGGTTAGGGGGTTCTTCTTTCCATTCTTAATAGCTTATGTGATGAGTATTGTCTAGGGTTAGGTTCTAGGGTGATTTCCATGAATGATTGGTATGTTTTGATGTTGTTGCTATGCTGAAATTTTATTTGTGCAAAGACATGTTTGATTGGTGTTGAGTGGAGTGCAATATGAATGATGCATGCTAGGTGTTTGTGGTTATGACTGAATGAATTCTGGTGGAAAATGTGATGGCTAATATTCATATAAGTATTTGGCATTGGTGATTTAATTTGGTATTTGTAGCGACCGAAAAATCCGGAGGAGGGATTCCTCGTTGCTTTTGAACAATGGAGCCGCCATCAATATTTATTTTTAGGAAAACATTGAAAAAACCTTTGTTTTTGGGGTTCGGGGGTCGATTAAGTGCGGGGAAGGTACTAGCACCCCGCAACATCCTAAAAAGGTTACCTTTTAAATTAATGTGTAGAAAAAAAGTTAGTTTTTAAAAGAAGATACTTTATTTACCCTTTTTGTTATTTGCAAAAAAAAAAATCGGAAAGGAAGACTTAATAAAATTTTAGTTTTTTTTTGCGCTCGACAGGAGTGGGCCCCTGCTCCTACGTATCTCCGGGTGCGATGGAGAAATCAAAGCTACGTAGTTCTTGGGTAGAAAATATTTGTGTGTTGGTGTTTTTTAATTATTGAAAACTTTGCGAAAACGGGAGGCCATTCACGGTAGGCCATTCACGGTGACCAAACAGATAAATCCAGAGTGGTCACCACTAACGACTTTATTCGAAAAAGAAAGTATTCACAGCGTCAAACGAGCTAAGCCCAGAGGGACTGTTGTAAATACCCGGTTTGTGATTGAGCGTTTGTTCGTTTGAAAACGTGCTTACCGGGAAGCGTGATAAAAAGGAGTCGAAATTATGTTTGTAATTTAATAACTAAAAAAAGGAAGTTTAGGCGGATGTTTGCGATGATCAAACGAGTGACCTCAGAGTGATCACCACTACTAATCCACTGTGATAAAAAGGAAGTTTAGTCCTAACGGTCAAACAAGCAAGGCTCAGAGTGACCACTAGTAACAACCTATTTTTTACGCGAATTCGATTATTCGAGAGAAAGAAAAAAAACGGTTTGGAAGCATCACGTTGTGAATAAAAGCGGAATAGGTGATAAAAGGGGGTGCAAATAATAGAGGAGTGTTGTATCAAAAATGGGGGTGTGCTTAACATCAGCCCACAATAACATTGTTTGGGTTTTTGGGCCTTTGCGCGAAAATTGGGCTGAAAGCGGGGAGAGCTGTATTACTAAAAGGTGGGGGGTGAAGACAGCGTTTTGACGCTAGAACGAGTGCTGGGGGTGCAAATAGCGTTTTGACGCTAAAAAAAGCAATTGACGGGTTTATTACCTTTTTTACTATTCTACCCTAAAGCACGTGGTTCTTGAAACGCTTTTCCTTAAAAAAAAAAAAAAAACCTAGACTAAACAAGTGGTATTTTGAAAGCGGATTATGGAGAAAAATTCTTTTGTTGTTTTTTTTTTTTTGTTGTCATAGTTATTATTTAATAAAAGGGGGCCTTTTTACTTTTTTTGAAAAAAGATTTTTGTTATTATATTATTTTTTTTAGAAAAGAGTAGTGACACTAGTAACCATTTATTTTTTAAAAAAAATTTGGTATTTGAAAAAAGGCTTTATTTAAGTCCGAAAATAAAAAAGGAACACATTTTTTTTTTATCACTTTCACTTTTTTTTAATCCGAAAAATAGAATAATTTACTTAAAAAAAGCACAACATTTTTTTACTTTCCTTTTTTAGTCCGAAAATATTAGTACCTACATAAAAAGGAACACATTTTTTTTTTACACTTTTTTTTTTATCCGAAAATTAGTAATATAAAAACATCAATAATAACAACATATATATATCTATAAAAACAGCAACTAAACTTAAAAAAAAGCAATAATATGTTCAAGGAAGAAAAAAAAAACAACCAATATTTATAAAAACAGTGACTAATATTTATAAAAAAGTCAATAACTAATATTTATAAAGAAAAAACAGCAACTAATATTTTTTGAAAACGTGAACAACAATAATTAAAATAAAAATGGCAATGATAATATGAACAAAATTACAATAACTAAAAAATTACAAAAAAAAAGCAACAATATTGTGAATTATTACATTTTGTACCTTGAATCAATCCAAGCTTTCTTCTTCGGATCTCTCAATACAACAAAATTTTAAACTAAAAAAAATCTAAGAAGGAAGAAAAGAAGGGGAAGAAAATTTTTCTAAAAGAAACTCTAAAAAAAATTTCTTTCTCTCTTTGAAACCCTAGTTTTTTAGAAGATTTTTCCCCTTTTTTTCTAAGAGTCAAAAATCCTCCCCCTTCTAAGGTAAGGACCCCTATTTATACAAAAAACTTGCTTCCTTCGTTTTTCTTCTTCATCCACTCTTGGATGGTGATGATGACTTTTTGATATGATGGAGGTTTGGGGGGAGTTGTTGAAGGGAAAAAAGATGAGAACATGTGAGATGTGGGGGAGGTGATGGTCGAAGGTATGGGCATGGAGAAGGGAGGTTGAGTGTTGTGTGTGAGGGAGGAGTGCCAAGTGTGAAGTGTGTGATAGGGGGGGGGATTGGAGAAGTGATGAGTGAATGTGAGAGAAGAAAAAAAAAGAAAGGGAAAGAGTGAGGAGAAGAGAGAGTGCCGTAGGTGAGGGAGAGAAAGAGAGGATGAAGTGAAGGTTGAGTGAGTGGAAGAAAGAGAGAAATGATGGTTGAGTGTGAGTGGGAGAAAGAGAAATGAAGGTTGAGTGTGAGAGAGGGAGAGTGGAGTAGGCGTAGGAATGGAGAGAGAAGAGGGAGGTTGAGTGTGAGAGTGTGATGTGGGGAAGTGGGGAAGAATTGGGAAGAGGGATTTAGGGTTCCAATACATGGGGGAAAGGGAGTTTGTGAGTTCCAAGAAAGGGAGAGAGAGGGGTAGGTCGAATAGGGTTTGGGGAAAAGGGGAATGAATTTGGCTTGTTTTTAGGGTTAGGGGGGAATTGTTAAAAAAAGGAAAAAAAAATTTTATTTTTTATTTTTAAAAAAAAAGGTGGCCGAATTTTGAGGGTTTTGGGGGGGAAAAAATTAGGGTTTTGGTGGGAATTGGGTTGAGTTATGGGTTGGATATGGGTCATGGGTTGGGTGGAGGAGTGTGAGGGTGAATTGGGCTAGGGTTTAGGAATTGGGTTGGGTTTTAGATGGCCCAATCCAATTGCACCTCCATTCTTTTTTTTTTCAAACCCCCCTTATTTCCTCCTTGGCTTATTTTTTTGTTTCTTTACTTCTAAAAAAAATATTTTCTTGTGTTAAAAACTTGTGACAAAATAAAATAATGACATAAAAAAAATAAAAATAAAATAATTATTTTTATCAAAAGTAAATAAAATTTTCTCATTTTGGTTGGGACAAAATTAGGGTATTACAGCTGCCCCTCTTTATTTATATTTTGCTAGGAAATCGGAGGGATTCCGAATTTCTCGAGAAAAATAGAAATAAAGATAGAAAGACGCTAATTTTGGCCAGACTGAGGTACTTTGGTTTTTTTTTTTTTTTTGAAAAATCTATGAAAACTGGGTCGATTTAGACAGAAAGTAAATAGGGAGCACCGGGGCTCTGGGGATCGCTGGGGATCTGAAGGAGCACTGGGGCTCTGAAGGGATCGCCGGGGATCTGAAGGTCTAGCTCAAAATCAATGCTTGGCGCATCGACCTGGGTTCGACTGAGGGACCGTCGGGGTCTGAGGGGCATGCCTAAGCCTGAAGGACCAATGGGTCTGAAGGAGCGCTTCTAGCTATGGTACTAGAGATACGGTCTGGGGGTGGCCTTTTTCGAGCGGCCATAGGGTTAATCAGGTCCGGAACTGATATAACCACGAAGGACGTGCACTGTGTTTTTTTTTTTTTTTTAGGCGGACACAGCTAGTCTGAAGGGCCTGGGGCCGGATGATCCGTCGGTTGCTCGATTAACGCGACGTGCGATCTGGATTGAAGGACCATTGTTGGTCTGAAGGAGCGCCTGGGCTCTGAAGGACCGCTGGGGGTCTGAAGGATCTGCTCGCAGCTCGAATACGAGGTGAACTCTGCTTTTGAAGGGACGCTTGGGTCCTGAAGGGATTCACGAATCCTGTTGATTGATTGATTGAAATGGCTTATGCTGCTGCACTGGATTGAGGTACCTGCATATGTCGGCTGATGCGAGGAATGGTGCATGGAGTGTGGACGCATGTTACGCGGGGGCATGTTATGCAAGGGCGTGCTATGCAAATGCATGCAATGCTATGATTCTGGTATAATGATGACATGGAATGCTCCTGTATTTTAATGGAATGACATGCAAAGGAAAACTTTCTCTTCTTTGCTCTTCCTCTTTTTCTCTCTATGAGGAGGAGCAGATTCTGGGCGAGCATACGAGCTCTATAAGTATAGGACGAGCACATAAGCTCTATAAGTATAGGGCGAGCACATAAACTCTACAAGTATAGGGCGAGCATATAAGCTCTATAAGTATAGGGCGAGCACATAAGCTCTATAATCTGGGGGCCAACAGGTCCAAAGCAAATGGTTCAGAAAATTCTTTGGAAAGTTGAATTCTGGGGACCAGCGGGTCCAAGCTTTCTGGTTCTTTTTTTTGGTAGCAAGCATGAGGACTAACATTTGGCGCTTATCTGTATTCACTTAACAATGCATTTGAATGGTGCAGGTCATGCAAGTGATTTATGCAATGGTGGATTGTCTTGGTATGCAAATGTATGTAGTGATTTATTGAATGGAATGCTCTTGTTGTTCATTTCTTAACTTGAATGATGAATGAAATGGGAAACTTTTGTTTTTTTTTATTCCTTTTCTAAAATATGATGCAAATGCAATGACATGAAAGGATTTTTGCTTTTCCTTTATTGCTTCTACTATGAGATGCCAGTGCGAATGCGATGCCTTGTTGTTACGGGAAAAATGAGATACCCAGATGCATGAGGCGAAAATAAGATTTTTGTGAACATTTCGTGATGATAAGATGCGAGCCTTTGGATGCAAAAAGTGAAGGTGAATTTTGATTATTCTTTCGAAACATTTGAGTTAAATTCAAAACCCGGTGCTCTCAAGCTTTTTATTTATCAACCAGCTCATTTATTCTTTCTCCTCCTTGTATTCTCTCTCTTTGAAGCATTGTCTAGTAAGTATACAAAAGAGTGCAAATGTCAGACAGGTGTTTGAGACATGGCAGGTGAAGGGGTGAAAGGCAATGGCTTTTGCCGGACTGCCCCAATCTAGGCTTGGTGACTATGAATGAAAGGCTTGCCCCTGTTTGGTGATATTGACAAACTGGAGTGAACATGGGATGGACACTGAACAGGCTTTCCCAAGACCAGGGTGGGTGAGTGGTGAAGAGAATGCCCCAACTTTTAGATCCGAGTGGTGTTCTCAGTGCAAATCATTGGTTCTCTACTAATGTCTTGACCTTTGGTGTGAAAGAAGCCTCACTTGGTGATCACTAAACATTGTTTCAATGCAGCTTGAATGCGTTTGAAGTGCAAGTCTTTCTTTTTCCGTCAGCTTCCCTTTTTCTGACTGTTTGTTTTTGCTCCCGCATTTCTTTTTCCTGAGGGTTTTTTTTTTTTTTGATCAGCTTTCTTTTTTTCTGATCGTTTGTTTTTCTTTTTGAGCAACCACATTGTAGACAGATAAACTTAGTTGTCTCTAGATTTAAAAAAAAAGAAAACGAAAGCAACCGGTCATGGACTTTTCGGGATTATGGTGTTTTGTTGTGAATGGATGATTGGGTTTATCGAAGTGTTTGGGGCTAATGGTGGGATGATTTTTGTTCGGCATTGGCTGACAATCGATGATTTATGATGGTTAATTGGCTCGATGAGGTGTTTGGAAGTTTTATTCCTGGCTAAGGGTCTGTGAAAGGCGGGATGCCAAGGTCAAAGGGAAGTGTTTGCGGTTTATGGAAGGAGGGGTGTATGAGAATGATGAAGTGTTTGATGGTTTATTGAGACAAAGGTCTCTTGTGTTTGGTAGCAATATGTACCAGCTCACCACTTACATTTCTTTTGTATTTTCTTTTGTTTTGGGATTTTCATTTTTGAATCCCTTTTTTGATTTTCTTTCTTTTTTTTTTTTTTTTTTTCTTTGACTCGGGTGAGCTGGTAAAAAGTGATGCACTGCTTTTTTGATATTTGAGGTGATCCTTGTCTAGGGTGATTTTTGTATTTTGGTTTTTCTTGGCTTAAGGTGGGTAGGAAAGGGACCTTCTGGGATTTTGGTATTTTTGAGGAGATGGCCAAACTTTATTTCAGATCCCGATTGCTTATTTATTTATTTTTTTTGTAAAACATGACAACAGTTCACCTATCTATATGTGTTTGCTCTTTTCTTTGCATTTTTTTTTATGCCCTGATTTTTGCCTGGACCGCTCTTTGCGAGTTTTCAATCCACCGGGCGCTTTTTTTTTTTTTTTTTTTGCCTAGGCCGCCCTTTGCGGGTTTTCAACCTAGCGAGCTTATTTTCTTGTTTATTTTTATCTTTTGAAAGACTTGCACTCAAGGAATATGATATTGACGAGGAAACTTAGTGATCACAGAACTGCCCCAGCATGGAGGACTCAAAGGTTTTAGTGAGGAAAGTAACTTTTTATTGATGACAATATTGAAAAGGAACATGTGGCCTTATTGAAATATCCTAAGGCCTTGGGCAGAGCCAGAGGATTGCATCACAGATAAATGCTTTGAACTGAAAGACTACATAAAAAAATCAACAGTCACTCATACATACTATGAACAGCACGGGAAAGATGATGCTGCCTTCAACATTTTGATCATCTTCAACTGTTGTCATTTTGACCTGATAGCTCTGAACTCAGAGGGTTAAATCCTTCACCACCCTCTTCAAAGGTTAATCGCCTTGAATCAATAAGACCCTGAACCAAATGTTTCAAAAGATAACAATTTTCGGCAGAGTGACCGATTGCCCCAGCATGGAATTCACAAGTGGCCTGTGGGTTGTATCCTTTTGGGAATGGAGGTTGTACTGGCTTCATCTCACGAGGGGAGATCAAATTGTGGCTGATTAGGCATCTGCATAGGTTGGTATACGACATAGGGATAGGGTCGTATCGAGGCGACTTTTTTTGGCCTGTTATTGGATTAGCTTCTTCATTCTTCTTTGCAGGAAACCCGGAAGATGGGTTTTTGTGCACACTTGTGTTACCTGGGGAACTCTGGGCGATCTTGCCACTTCTTAGTCCGTTCTCTATCCTCTCCCCAACAATCACCACATCTGAAAAATTGGAGGATGCACTGCTGATCAGACGATCATAGTATAGTGGTGGCAAAGTCTCCAAAAACATAGAGACCAATTCCTTGTCCAAAAGAGGAGGTGTACATTGTGCAGCCAAAGCTCTCCATCGCTGGGCATACTCCTTGAATGATTCATTGTCCCTCTTGCTCATGCCCTGCAGCTGCGTTCTGTCTGGTGCCATGTCTGTATTGTACTGATACTGCTTGAGGAATGCATCGGCTAAATCCTTCCAACAGCGAACCTGAGATGGTTCTAACTTCATATACCAATTGAGAGATGCCCCTGCAAGGCTCTCTTGGAAGCAATGGATTAGCAGTCTGTCATCATGAGAGTAAGTAGACATCTTTCTACAATACATCGTCAAGTGACTTTTTGGACAAGTCGCGCCCCTGTATTTGTCGAAGTCGGGGACTTTGAACTTCGGAGGCAGCACCACATCAGGAATAAGGCACAAGTCTCTGGCCTCTCTTGTTCTGGAACCGAAGCCTTCAACCCTTCTTAATCTTTCCTCTAGTATCTGAAACTGATCTTTGGTCTGCTGATGCTCAGCGGAATAAACCTGAGGGAAGCTGCTTACATTATGAGGGAGCTGGAGCATTGGAGCCATAGTTGGAGTTGAGTGATGAATCTGAGGGTATGCAGGGTTTCCAGTCGTGAAGTCCTGAGCCTGTGGAATGGCAGCTAGCTGAGGAGTGAAGCTCTGAAGAGTAGCCTGGGGTATAACAGTAGGATGCGGGATCTGAGCCCGAGGTTCACCAATCATTCCTTCAGATCCGATAGATGCCGGTTGTACATTCTCAATAATGGCTACAGGACCAGCTCCCTGATTAGCTTTTGGGTTAGAAGGGAGAGTGTAACCTAGAGGAATTAGAACCCTCACCATTTCTGACATCTGCGTCCTTAACCCATTCACATATGCTTTTAACTCATTCACCTCTGCTTTTAACTCATTCACTTCTGCTCTTAGTTCTTCATTTGTTGCCATGTTCCTAGCTAGAGAACAAGTCCAACTTTGCCGTTCTCTGTCAACAGGACACACACTATAAGCCCAAGAACGAATGACTGGACAAATGCATGCAACATTTTAGACTTGAATCAAAGGGAAGCAATTTTAACAAGGTAATTATGTGATTACAAAATTGCCCCCTTGCACAGAGGATTTAACCCAAAAGTCAATTATGTACCAACACGGGAAGAGTATACACTTTGGGCGAATGGGGCGGGACTAGACTTGGAGGGTGATGAGGGCAAGGAAGGAAACTGACTGACTCGAACAAGAGAAACTGCACCTAGTATGCACGCTCACTAGAAGAATGCTTCACAGAGAGTTACCATTTTTTTTTTTTGAGTTGCTTCAGTCTTTTGTCATGGAATGGATGGGAATGCAGTGTTTTTGAAAGAAATGCCAATGAGCTATTGATTTGAAAAAAAACTGAGTGCTTTGGAACACCCGGAGTTAGCAACCAAATAAGGATAAACTTTTTCAAAAAGGATGGTTGTTTTGCATGAACGTCTCGCTTCTCATCACAACTTTTATTTTATGCAATGAATGAATGAACAAATTATGATATACGAGTATGATGCAAATGCGTGGAGAATGACCACTCGAAAAGTGTGGCTTATTCTAAATAATTTTGTTGCTTTTTTTAATGCAAGACAAAATATGGAATGCCAATGCGAATGATGCAAGGACGATGTCCCCCTTTTTTCAAAATGATTTTTTTTGATTTGATTTTTTTTATTTTTAGAGGCGAGACAAGATACGAAATGCCAATGCCCCCTTTTTTTGAATGATGAGAGATGCAAGAATGGTGATATGAGGCAACTGATTGTCGTTACCCTGAGTAACTTGCATGAAACATTGAGTGGATCCTGACTCAATAATTCACACAATATACTGAAACGTTTCGACAATTAGTTGACTCAATTTGACTTCCTGCTCGAAAATAAAACACGTGTGACTGGGTCAAAGTGCCCTGACATCGCAGAGCAACATCTCAAATTTGTAGTCGACAAACAAATTTGAGATATTACCCTTCGCCGTTCAAAGGTGCAATTCTATCCATTAAGCCATCACATGAGAGATTTTTTTTTTGAAAGGATGCATGCAGGGAGAAATGATGTATTCAAACAAAGTGATGAGGTTAATGAAATGATGCATGAATGCCACATTGACGCGATGTCCACACTTTTTGATGAGGATTTTTGTGAATGATTATGAATGAGTGGCGGTGAATACTAAATGTGATGCTAACGTTGTATGAACATAATTTTTGTGCTTATATTTTTTTTTCTAGGAACCAAATGTGATGCATGAATGATAATGTACGAAATCCTTGAAGAAATGGTCACTTGAGAAGACCATCTATTCTAAATGATTTTGTGTTTACTGTTAGACGCGATGCAACATGTAGATAATGCAAAATGCTAGCTAAAACATATTTCTTATGATGATATGCAAGAGTAATGATACTTATTTTTTTGGAAATGATGCCTTCAGGGAGGAATGATGTATTTGATGATAATGATTACATGATGATGATTTTTGTGAATGATTATGAATGAATGGTAGTGCGAGCTAAAAATTATTTTTGTGCGAGGAAATAGAATGCATGACACTCGCGGTGGTTTTTTTTTAATGCATGGGAAGAAAATAATGCATGAGTGTTGGCGAACCAACTTGCTTGACATGATTTTAACAGATGCATGAGTGTTGGCGAACCAACTTGCTTTTTTTTTTTGCCCTGATTTTTTGGAATATGAATGAATGAGTGTGTATGAGACGCGAATGTATGGTTTTATTAATCTCGTCGGGGAATTGTGAGCTTTTTATTAAAGTATGATCCAGGTGGTCTGACTTTCAAATGTTTGTTCTCTTTAAAAAAGTTTTATGATTCCCCGACGGTACTTGAAATGCATGCAAAATGATATGTTTGAACATTTTTGATATGCGAAAGAATATAAGAAATGCATGAGACATGTTTCTAGAAAAAAAACTGAAAAATAATTAGAATTAGTTGCACGAATGATGCAGTAATAAAAGAATAATGTCATGCCTTTTTGTTTTTGTTTTGTTTTTAGAAAATAATGCCTTTGAGCAACATGATGCATGAATGCATTGTTATTGGGTACAATGACATGACTACATAATAATAATTTTTTATTGTAAGGGAAAAGACAATACTAAAATAAAACAAAGAAGATGCTCCATTGTGTCCTAAATGGGCCATGTCTAAATTGGTATTTTCAACATGATCTAGGGTTACTTTAGTGATCATCCTTTCGGGTGGCTCTATTCACTTCCTCACAAAGGTCTCCAGAGCTGAAATCTCCTTCGTGATATGACTCACAACGATAGCGAGCTACCTGGTGTGGGATACCACAAAAGAGCGTACTCTGGCTGAGACTTTCATGAGAGTCAGACAGATAAAATCCAGAATGACTGACACTAATCGTCTCCACTCGTCCTAGGTTTTTTCAGACCCGGGTATAAGGCCCCACTCAGAAGTGTGTGAACAAACAAGTGTAAGTGATGTGTGTGATATAGGCATAATACCTAGACTACCCAAGCTGCAAAAGAAATACAGATAATAGTACAAAGGTTTTCTACCCTAAGGTTCAATAAAGCAAATAAACAGGTCAATGAAATAGACATGCTAATAGAAGGACTAAGGGTAAACAAAGTACTAAACTAACAATAATCTACATATTTAACTAAATTAGGCTTGACCCTCTTAAATAAGTCCCCAGTGGAGTCGCCAGCTGTAGCGACCGAAAAATCCGGAGGAGGGATTCCTCGTTGCTTTTGAACAATGGAGCCGCCATCAATATTTATTTTTAGGAAAACATTGAAAAAACCTTTGTTTTTGGGGTTCGGGGGTCGATTAAGTGCGGGGAAGGTACTAGCACCCCGCAACATCCTAAAAAGGTTACCTTTTAAATTAATGTGTAGAAAAAAAGTTAGTTTTTAAAAGAAGATACTTTATTTACCCTTTTTGTTATTTGCAAAAAAAAAAATCGGAAAGGAAGACTTAATAAAATTTTAGTTTTTTTTTGCGCTCGACAGGAGTGGGCCCCTGCTCCTACGTATCTCCGGGTGCGATGGAGAAATCAAAGCTACGTAGTTCTTGGGTAGAAAATATTTGTGTGTTGGTGTTTTTTAATTATTGAAAACTTTGCGAAAACGGGAGGCCATTCACGGTAGGCCATTCACGGTGACCAAACAGATAAATCCAGAGTGGTCACCACTAACGACTTTATTCGAAAAAGAAAGTATTCACAGCGTCAAACGAGCTAAGCCCAGAGGGACTGTTGTAAATACCCGGTTTGTGATTGAGCGTTTGTTCGTTTGAAAACGTGCTTACCGGGAAGCGTGATAAAAAGGAGTCGAAATTATGTTTGTACTTTAATAACTAAAAAAGGAAGTTTAGGCGGATGTTTGCGATGATCAAACGAGTGACCTCAGAGTGATCACCACTACTAATCCACTGTGATAAAAAGGAAGTTTAGTCCTAACGGTCAAACAAGCAAGGCTCAGAGTGACCACTAGTAACAACCTATTTTTTTACGCGAATTCGATTATTCGAGAGAAAGAAAAAAAACGGTTTGGAAGCATCACGTTGTGAATAAAAGCGGAATAGGTGATAAAAGGGGGTGCAAATAATAGAGGAGTGTTGTATCAAAAATGGGGGTGTGCTTAACATCAGCCCACAATAACATTGTTTGGGTTCTTGGGCCTTTGCGCGAAAATTGGGCTGAAAGCGGGGAGAGCTGTATTACTAAAAGGTGGGGGGTGAAGACAACGTTTTGACGCTAGAACGAGTGCTGGGGGTGCAAATAGCGTTTTGACGCTAAAAAAAGCAATTGACGGGTTTATTACCTTTTTTACTATTCTACCCTAAAGCACGTGGTTCTTGAAACGCTTTTCCTTAAAAAAAAAAAAAAAAAACCTAGACTAAACAAGTGGTATTTTGAAAGCGGATTATGGAGAAAAATTCTTTTGTTGTTTTTTTTTTTTGTTGTCATAGTTATTATTTAATAAAAGGGGGCCTTTTTACTTTTTTTGAAAAAAGATTTTTGTTATTATATTATTTTTTTTTAGAAAAGAGTAGTGACACTAGTAACCATTTATTTTTAAAAAAAAATTTGGTATTTGAAAAAAGGCTTTATTTAAGTCCGAAAATAAAAAAGGAACACATTTTTTTTTTATCACTTTCACTTTTTTTTAATCCGAAAAATAGAATAATTTACTTAAAAAAAGCACAACATTTTTTTACTTTCCTTTTTTAGTCCGAAAATATTAGTACCTACATAAAAAGGAACACTTTTTTTTTTTTACACTTTTTTTTTTATCCGAAAATTAGTAATATAAAAACATCAATAATAACAACATATATATATCTATAAAAACAGCAACTAAACTTAAAAAAAAGCAATAATATGTTCAAGGAAGAAAAAAAAAACAACCAATATTTATAAAAACAGTGACTAATATTTATAAAAAAGTCAATAACTAATATTTATAAAGAAAAAACAGCAACTAATATTTTTTGAAAACGTGAACAACAATAATTAAAATAAAAATGGCAATGATAATATGAACAAAATTACAATAACTAAAAAATTACAAAAAAAGCAACAATATTGTGAATTATTACATTTTGTACCTTGAATCAATCCAAGCTTTCTTCTTCGGATCTCTCAATACAACAAAATTTTAAACTAAAAAAAATCTAAGAAGGAAGAAAAGAAGGGGAAGAAAATTTTTCTAAAAGAAACTCTAAAAAAAATTTCTTTCTCTCTTTGAAACCCTAGTTTTTTAGAAGATTTTTCCCCTTTTTTTCTAAGAGTCAAAAATCCTCCCCCTTCTAAGGTAAGGACCCCTATTTATACAAAAAACTTGCTTCCTTCGTTTTTCTTCTTCATCCACTCTTGGATGGTGATGATGACTTTTTGATATGATGGAGGTTTGGGGGGAGTTGTTGAAGGGAAAAAAGATGAGAACATGTGAGATGTGGGGGAGGTGATGGTCGAAGGTATGGGCATGGAGAAGGGAGGTTGAGTGTTGTGTGTGAGGGAGGAGTGCCAAGTGTGAAGTGTGTGATAGGGGGGGGGATTGGAGAAGTGATGAGTGAATGTGAGAGAAGAAAAAAAAAGAAAGGGAAAGAGTGAGGAGAAGAGAGAGTGCCGTAGGTGAGGGAGAGAAAGAGAGGATGAAGTGAAGGTTGGGTGAGTGGAAGAAAGAGAGAAATGATGGTTGAGTGTGAGTGGGAGAAAGAGAAATGAAGGTTGAGTGTGAGAGAGGGAGAGTGGAGTAGGCGTAGGAATGGAGAGAGAAGAGGGAGGTTGAGTGTGAGAGTGTGATGTGGGGAAGTGGGGAAGAATTGGGAAGAGGGATTTAGGGTTCCAATACATGGGGGAAAGGGAGTTTGTGAGTTCCAAGAAAGGGAGAGAGAGGGGTAGGTCGAATAGGGTTTGGGGAAAAGGGGAATGAATTTGGCTTGTTTTTAGGGTTAGGGGGGAATTGTTAAAAAAAGGAAAAAAAAATTTTATTTTTTATTTTTAAAAAAAAAGGTGGCCGAATTTTGAGGGTTTTGGGGGGGAAAAAATTAGGGTTTTGGTGGGAATTGGGTTGAGTTATGGGTTGGATATGGGTCATGGGTTGGGTGGAGGAGTGTGAGGGTGAATTGGGCTAGGGTTTAGGAATTGGGTTGGGTTTTAGATGGCCCAATCCAATTGCACCTCCATTCTTTTTTTTTTCAAACCCCCCTTATTTCCTCCTTGGCTTATTTTTTTGTTTCTTTACTTCTAAAAAAATATTTTCTTGTGTTAAAAACTTGTGACAAAATAAAATAATGACATAAAAAAATAAAAATAAAATAATTATTTTTATCAAAAGTAAATAAATTTTTCTCATTTTGATTGGGACAAAATTAGGGTATTACAGTATTTTTTTGTTGAGGGGAACTCAAAAAGTGTTGGAGCCTTAGGTGCCCTAGGTGTGTGTGTGTGTGTTGCTGGAAGAAATTGTCCTATTGTGTCTTGTGTGTTGTTGAAGAAATTGTCCCATTGTGTCTTGTGTGTTGCTGAAGAAATTGTCCCATTGTGTCTTGTGTGTTGTTGAAGAAATTGTCACATTGTGTCACATGATGTTGCTGGAAAATGGTCCCTAAGTGCATTAATGATAGGTGCCAAGTGTTTGTGCCAAAGTATGCTGTGTTCTGCTGCTGTCTGGGCATTTCTGCCAATTTGCGCCTCACTCGCGCCTAAGTCGCGCGCCACGCGCGAATGTTACTGGGCATTTCTGCCAATTCGCGCCTCACTTGCGCCTAAGTCGCGCTCCACGCGCGAAGCCTCAGAATTTTTCTGCTGTTCCGGGTCGTTTTCAGCACGTGTCTCGGTTTTGTCCCAAATTTGTTTTTGACATATCTTTTGACTCGGTTATCCAAATTGGACAGTTCAAAATGCGTTTCGAAGCTAATTTCAGTGTCTATCCAAATGTTCTGGTTTTATGCAAAAATGGATTATTTTACTGGTGTTTCTGGGCTGAGGCGTTCAAGTGTCTAAATGGCAATTTTTACTCACTTTCCCTATGCTGTGTCAAATCCTAAATTGGCCTAATAGAAATTGGTGTTGGTGTGAGTGGTGGGTTGAGTTGGTGAGTGTATTATGGTGTAATTGGTGAGCAGAGGCTTCGGCCTAATTTTAATTGGTGAGCTGATTAATACAATGGTGAGAATATGAATAAAATGGTGAGTTGATTAAATGGTGAATTGATGAATTGTGTGGTGTGTTGTGGTGCATTTCCATAGCATCTCATGAACCATGTGCATAATTGGTGAGCAGAGGCTTCGGCCTAATTTTAATTGGTGAGCAGAGGCTTCGGCCTAATTGTGTTTGGTGACGGATCCGACATGCATGTGCCCGTGGAGTTTGGGTTGCATTTCATGCATAACCATATATATTTTGTAGTGTTGTTTGGGAATGAAATTTTGATGTGGTTGCTGCCATTGTTGTGAATCGGTGTGCCTAGTTACTTTTCCCATGCAGTGCTTATTCCGTATGTTATTAATTATGAAAAGAGACTCACCCTACTGCTTTTAAGTTGCTTCTTATGTCGGCAACGTGCAGGTACTAGCGAGTGAAGGATTACCCTTATGCCTTCGTCTGGTAGAGTGTGTCATGCTCTGATACGTAGCACCGGGGGGGCGTCTTATGTTTATGTGTTATTTTAATTATACCGTTAGACTGTTATTGGTGATGTATTGGATTTGTTTTCGAACTTAATATTTTTCCGCTGTGGTAGTGACTGTATTTAGTTGATGCGAACTGAACCGGTATTTTATGGTGCTATGTATCTTGTGGCTTTTAGCCGAAGCATGCAATTTGAAGTTGTTAATTTAATGGAGTAAGTGTAGCACTCTCTTATAGTGTTTTCAAAAAAAAAAAGAAACTCTGATTTCATTAAATAGTAAGGTTATTAGAAGGGGTGTTACAGTACGGCATCCACTCGGACGGTTGCTGCTGCCACGGTCGCTGCTGTGGTGGTCCACTATGTTTCTGTCCGATGTTGTGGTTGTTGTTGCGACCTCAGCCTCGACCACCACCATTGCACCCGTGTCCACGATTTTGGCCGCGTTTCGGGTCATTGTTGCCACGATTAGAGGAAGGATGAGGGCCAGTATTGTGACCGCGACCAACACTAGAAGCATCATCAGTGGAATGGTTGGTTGCGAGGAGAGCGGTGCCGGCGGCGGAGGCAGCCTGCTTTTCCTTGCGAGTTTCTTCAAGAATTAACCTCGATCGCGCCTCATAGAAAGGCGGCAAAGTCTCATTTAAGCCCGCAATTAATTGAAGAACTAGCCGTTGATTTGAGACCGGTGCACCGACGTTAGATAGTTGATCAGCAAGCATTTTGAGTTCTTGGTAGTATGCCGAGATGTTGGGATAGTCGTCCAGATGGACGTGAGTGAATTGATTCTCCAGGTAGACAGCTGTTGCGCCCGAAAAAGTCCTTAGGAGAGAACTGTTCTCGTTTACAACTTTTTTTAAAACAACGGAGTCGCCACCAATATTTATTTAGGAAAATATTAGGAAAACCTTTTTTGGGAAGCGATTGGCCTTTGAAAACTGAAGATTTGGGTTCGGGGGTCGGTTATGCGTGGGGAAGGTACGAGCACCCCACACATCCTCTCTACTGAGAGGGAACCTTTAATTAAAAGTGTGGTTTTAGTGTGTTGGTTTGAAAATACTTTAATCTTGCCTCTCTACTTCTTATTGAAAAAAAATGCATTGAAAAAGACTTGGTGAAAATCTTATTTATGTGAAAGAAAGAAGAAAAAAAAAAGGTTTTTTAGAGAAAAAGTGTTTGACGGGGGTTACGACCCGCTCCTACGTATATCTCCCGGTGCGTCGGAGAACTCAAAGCTTACGTAGTTCTCCTTTGTCTTTTTCTGAACGGTTTTTGTTTTTTTTTATCTTTTGGTGAGTTTTCGCAATAGGACGAGCATTAGCGAGTGATTAAACTAACAAAGGCTATGGGTAATCACTGCTAAATACTCAAAAAGAGTTATTATCTCTAGTCAGACGAACAAAGGCTCTGATTAACTATTAGTAGCAACTTGCTTTTATTATATTTTCGAAAAGGTTTTCGAAGTAGGACGAGCATTAGCGAATGATCAAACTAACAAAGATTATGGGTAATCATCGCTAAGTACTCATGTGAAATTGAAGAGCGTTCATAGAGATCAAACTAACAAATGTTATGGGTGACCTCCACTACTTGCTCATTTTTGTTTATTGAAAATGCTTTGAAAATTAATTGGTTTGGAAAAGAGTTTTAGAAAATAAGTAAATCATTTTCAATCGAATTCTATGTCCAAAACCAAATGCAAAACGAATGAATGAAACTCAAACATACTCAACAATCAATCAGTCATAAACATGTAGATCATTAACTAAGATTAAGCATGCCAATATAATCAAATAATTCAATTGCCAAAGATGCAAGACAAAGTTTTCAAAACAATTATGTTTGTGTGTGAAGGGGAATTGCTACACAAGTTGGAAGCAATCTCAAGAGGGGCACATATGCCTCTATGCTACACATGTTGGTAGTCTTATAAGGGCACATGATTGTGTAGAAGGGTTTGTGCACAATTAAGTCAAGACATTCAAATGGCATCAAGAACAAAGGAATACAATTGATCATAGGCATAGAGTATTCTAGGTTAGGTGAATGAACATGTGAGCAATGAGGCATGATTAGGTAAGCATGTGGATGCATGAGCATACAAGAATGAATGTATGAATGAGTAGACAAAAGGATGCACGAGAGTGTCGCATAGAATAGGGATGAATGAAGATGCATGAGGGTCAAAATGTTTTGGTAAAAGGTTTAGGTAAGAAAGTGGTAAAATGTTTTTGGGTTTTGGTGTTTTGGAAATGAGATGAAATGTTTTTGGTCTTGAAAGTGGTAAAAGTATTTTGGGGTTTATTTTATAAAGTTGAAAAAGTTTGAAATGCAAGTGAGAAAATGTTTTGGGGTTTTTATGCAAAGATGCAAGTGGTAAAATGTTTTGAATGAAGGTAAAAATGTTTTATGAGATGAGATGAAAATGTTTTGGTAGAAACTAAGTGAAATGGTAAAAACCAAAGTGGTAAAATGTTTTTATGTTTTTTGGTAAAAAGTTAATGAAGTGGTAAAGTAAAATGGTAAAAAGTGAACAAACACAATTGCACAACTTGCATTTACTCAAACACAATCAAAATGACAATTTTCAAGCAATAAAAAGGGCAAAAACCCTAGTCATGGCCGAATGCAATTGTGCATTGAATCACCAACTTATTTCATGCAAATCTTGACAACTAACACATAGAACAAAACAAGGTAAAACCTAATCTATCATGCATATTCCTAAGGTAAAACCTCAATTAACTCATGCTTTTATTCACACTAAATCAAAGATTGCAAAAGAGGAGTATGAACCCTAATTCTTGATGTTAAAACCTAGGAACATACATAGCCTAAATCAACCATTATTCATCCCCAAATCATGAAATAAACAAGAACACACAAGAACTCTAAAAATGAGCTCATGGCCGAATGTCAATCAAGCATGAAATAGGTTTCTTATTTTGTGAAAACTATGCAAACAAGAGTGAATATGCAAGGAAATATGAGAAAACACAAGAACAACTCCTTCAAAGCCAAGGAGCCACCTCAAACACCCAAGCCTCCCTAAGTGATTGTCAATAGTGTTTGAGATGGCTCCTCAAAGCAACAACAACAATATATGAAGGAGTTGAGATGAGGAGAAGGGAGATTATGCAAAAATGGAGAAAATGCAAGAGTTTTGAAGTTTTACCTTGAATCCAAGCTATGAAGGGAGTGATATGAAGAACAAGACCACAAATCAACTAAATCCTCCACAAACCTCAATGAAACTTGCGCCCCTTGCCTTGATTCTTGAGGTTAGATGATGAACAATTAGGTTTTAGTAGAAGAGAAGGATGATATGTGAAGTAGGAGTGGATTTGAGATAGAAAATGGGAGTGAATTGAAAAAGAATGGAGGAGGAATTGGGGGGGGGGGGGGGTAGGCTACGGCCTAGGGGGTCTTTGGAGGAGAGGAAGGTTGTGTGAGGGGGAAATGAGGGGCCAAAGATGCTCATGTGTGGAAATGAGAGGGTATTTATAGAGTTGTTTTAGGTCTAGGGGTAATTGGGTCATTGTTCTTTACTAGGTGCTCTAGGATTGGGTTTTAAATTTGCATGGAGGGTTAGGATTAGGGATCACTTGGATTGTGGGTAGTGAGAAAACACAAAAATGAGAGTGAGGGAGAGGAGGAGGTATTCGCATATTAGAGGAGAGAGGGAGGGAGAGCTTGTCCTATTTTGGGAATGGAGGCTCATATGTGATGTGAGGTAAAAATAGGGTTAAGGGTATAATTGAGATGGAATGTTACCAAAGAAGTAAATTTGTATTTTCTTGTGAAGAGGTGAGTGTGAGTGGGTGGGGTAATTTACAAAAGAGGGCATAAATCTATGTGGGAGTGAGTGATGGTCACCAAAAGGGAAAAGTTAAGTATAGTACAAAGCATATTCTTAAGGAATAAGGAATAGAAGAATGTGGAAGAAATTGTGGGGGGAGAGAGAGAGAGAATTTCGAAATTGTGGGGGGAGAGAGAGAGAGAGAGAATTTCGAAGTTGTGGGGGGGGGGGGGGGGGGTGAGAGAAAGAGAGGAAAAAAAAACTTGTTTTTGGTCTTTTGTCTTATTGAGGACACTTCCTTCTTTTTTGAGTTTTTGAATTTTGGGAATGGAAGTGAATGTGCACCTATTAAAAAGTGTCACATATTTTTGAGCACCATAAAATATTCCCTCCAATTATTCTAGGCAATAAAAATTGTCATTTAGTAATTGGGGAATATTTAATGGTCTTTTTTTGGGTTTTTTATGTACTAAAAACGGGGAAAAAACATTTTTAATTATTTTGGACTAAGACTTTCTTTCCAAAAATTATACAAAAATTACCCTTGGTAGAGTAACATGTATGCCACGTCCTTGACCTGGTTTTGGTCCACAAATAATTAATTCGTTTTTATTTAAATGCCCACAAATGCAAAAATATGCACTATTTTATTTCCTAAAATTCCTAAAATTAAGAAAAGTGTTTTTGGGTGCCAAAAATTACTAATAATCAATAAATGGCATTTTTTGATGAAAATACAGACATGTGCCAAATGACGGGGGCACAGGGCAGCTCACGCAGTTACTACTGACGCGCGCGCGTAATTCAAATAAAAATGCGAAATAGGGGACGAACACACACATAAATGCACCAATCCACTGTTTTCCACACATTATGAATTACCTTATTGCTTCTATTTTTCTGAAGAATGTTTTTTTGACTTGGGCAGACAAAATTGGGGTATTACAGCTGCCCCTCTTTATTTCACATTTCGCCAAGAAATATGAATTGGCCTTTTCATATTTGTTGATGAAATGGAAATAAAGATATAGAAATAATACTAATTTTGTCCGCTTCAGAAAAGTTCAAATTTTCTTTTTGTTATTTTCCTTTTGAGAAAGGGGGTTAACACTTGTCGCATTAACGGGAAAGTAGTAAATTGGGAAAAGCGGTAAATTGGGAATTCGGAGGTTGCCTAAAACCTTCTAACGGACTCTTGCCGAGTCCGAGCTCTGGGGGTGGCCTTTTCGAGCGGCCGATCAACATCAGGTCCGGAACTGATTCGATCAATGGATTTACGCTATGCCTTAGGCTGACACAACTAATCCGAAGGACTTAATGAAGTCGGATGGATCCATCGCGCGCTCGTACACGATGTTGTGATCTATGGAAGGAATTCACTAACTCGGTGGGAGTTCACTAACTCTGTGCTGATGGAGTTTACTAACTCGGGGTTGGAGTTTAGTAACTCAGTGCTGATGGAGTTTACTAACTCGGGGTTGATGGAGTTTACTAACTCAGTGTCATGGTGATTTTCTAAAAATGAGATTTCGGGGACTCTCTGGTCCGAAGTAACTTTTCTCTTGGATGGTGCATGAAATGCATGCACTTGGGTATTTTGGTGCACATGAATGCAATGATTGATTTTGGTGTTTGCTTTTTCTTCTTCTGTTTCTTTTTGTTTCTTTCTTCTGAGGTGCAAATATGAAAGCATAATGAAATGATGAATGGCATGAATGTTGTGAGAATGATGAATGGTATAGGAATGCTGTTTTCTTTTTGTTCCGTCTTCCATTGTTTTTTCATTTTGTTTGAGCAGCTTTCTTTTTTCTGCTCGTTTGTTGTCTTCTTGCTGAGCAGCTTTCTCTTTTCTGCTCGTTTGTTTTTTCTTGCTGAGCAGCTTTCTTTTTTCTGCTCGTTTGTTTTTTTCTTGACATTCCTTTTTTTGCTGGTTAAATCAATCCGCAGGACTTGTGACACTTAATACGAAGACCGCTCTGGGGCGATGATTATTCACTGGCTTGCAATGATTTTGTTACTTTTAAGTGCTGGTGTGTGCAGCTGTTTTGTTTTTCTTGCAGCTTTATTCACTGGGGAGAACACTTCTTTCTGTGATTTTCAAAGATTTCGCAATGCTTTGCGATGCTATGAATGTATGCACATGTTTTCAATTCAATTTCATCAATCATAAAAGTTATCATTTTGAAAGAAACTGAATAAATGAAAGCAAAGACACGAAAAGCAAGCATATGAAAAAAAGTTGAACTTTTATCGATTGGAAACTGGTCGTGCAGAATGTCATGCCAATTGAAAGTACATTTCAATTTTCTTTCAAACTAAAAAAAATACAAGGAAAAGGAACAGATCCTGCGATTCTATCCTTGAAGTAACGGCGCCCACCGTTCATACTCATGATCTTGATCACCACCTTATCCAAACCTTCGGGAGTGCTGATTGCCTTTTCTTTTTTTTCAAGCCCAAGTTTTCTGACCCTAATTTTTGCTTGGATCGCCCTTTGCGGGTTTTCAATCCACTGGGTCGCTCTGATTTTGCCTAGGCCGCCCTTTAAGGGTTTTCAACCTAGCGAGCTTATTTTTTACTTGGCTTATCTTTCTCTTTTTTCTGTTTATTTTTCTAGGCATAGTACTTCTTTACCACATCCGAGTTGACCGGGTTTGGGATTTCATCTCCATCCATGTTTGCAAGAATCAACGCTCCTCCGGAGAATGCCTTCTTCACCACATACGGTCCTTCGTACTTGGGAGCCCACTTGCCCCTGGGATCTGTCTGGATCGGCAAGATCTGCTTGAGTACGAGGTCTCCTTCTTGGAATTCTCTGGGCCGGATTTTCTTGTCGAAAGCCCTCATCATCCTCTGTTGATACAGTTGTCCATGGCACATAGCAGCCAACCTCTTCTCGTCAATGAGATTCAGTTGGTCAAGACGGGATCGAACCCACTCTGCTTCTTCTAATTTGGTCTCCATCAATACCCGCAACGAGGGTATTTCCACTTCAATGGGGAGTACAGCTTCTGTCCCATAAACCAGTGAGTAGGGGGTTGCCCCTGTAGATGTACGCACCGAGGTCCTATACCCATGCAAGGCGAAGGGGAGCATCTCATGCCAGTCCTTGTAAGTCACTACCATCTTCTGCACTATTCTCTTAATGTTTTTGTTAGCTGCTTCAACTGCCCCATTCATCTTCGGCGGTAGGGAGAAGAGTTGTGATGCTGGATTTTGAAGTCCTTACATAAGTCCTTCATCATTCTGCTGTTCAAATTACTGCCGTTGTCTGTAATTATCTTGTTTGGCAGACCATAATGACAGATTAGATCTTTCCTGATGAATTTTGCAATCACTGAACTCGTCACATTGGGATATGAAGCAGCCTCCACCCACTTAGTGAAGTAGTCGATAGCAACAAGGATGAAACGGTGACCATTTGAAGCTTTGGGTTCAATGGGACCAATGATGTCCATGCCCCACATAGAGAATGGCCAAGGCGCACTCAAGACGTTCAGAGAAGTCGGCGGTACATGGATGTGATCTGCATAAATTTGGCACTTATGGCATTTTCTGACAAAACTGTAACAATCAGACTCCATCTGCAGCCAATAATATCCAGCTCTCAGGATCTTTCTAGCCATTGTGTGCCCGCTGGCATGAACTCCGAATGAACCCTCATAAACATCTTGCATTATCTTTACTGATTCCTCTTTTGTTACACATCTGAGGAGGACCAAGTCATGGTTTCTCTTGTAAAGGACATCTCCACTCAAGAAGAAACCCGCTGACAGTCTCCGAAGTGTTCTCTTATCATTTTCCGTAGCACCGGGAGGGTATTCTCTGCTGGTGAGGTATTGCCTAATGTTATGGTACCAAGGTTGACTGCCAGATTCTTCTTCAATTGCCAGGCAGCAGTCATAAGCAGATCGATCTCTGTGTTGGATTCTGACAGTTGTCAAGTTCTTATCACAATTGACGTTGAACATAGAAGACAGAGTTGCCAAGGCGTCAGCCAATTGATTCTCATTGCGAGGTATGTGCTGGAAGGTGATTTCCTCAAAAGGCTTGATTAGCTCTTGAATGTAATCACGGTAGGGGATCAAATCAGGGTTTCTTGTTTCCCAGTCACCTTTCACTTGATGGATAACCAGAGATGAATCCCCATACACGTCGAGCCTTTTGACTTTCCAATCTAAAGCTGCCTTTATGCCCAAGATACACGCTTCATACTCTGCGATATTATTTGTGACATAGAAACTTAGCCTTGCAGTGAATGGTATGAATCGATTATCAGGAGAGATCAAACAGCACTCTCCATTTTTCATCCTCCTGGGATTTGCCTTCGTCAAATAAAGCCATAATGTCCTCATCAGGGAATTCACATTGCATGGACTGATAATCTTCAACTGGTTGCTGTGCCAGTAGTCTGCCAATGTGCTACCTTTGATTGCTTTCTGAGTTACATACACGAGGTCATACTCTGACAGAAGCATTTTCCAGCGAGTAATTCTACCTGTGAGCGCAGGTTTCTCAAAGATGTACTTGATTGGATCCATTTTGGATACCAACCATGTGGTGTGACTCAGCATATATTGTCTTAACCGGTGTGCAGCCCAGGCCAAGGCGCAACAAGTCTTTTCTAATGGTGAATACCTGGTCTCGCAATCTGTGAACTTCTTGCTCAGGTAATATATTGCATGTTCTTTCTTTCCTGACTTGTCGTGTTGCCCCAGCACGCAACCCATTGAATTGTCCAGCACTGTAAGATATAGAATGAGAGGTCTGCCCGGCACAGGTGGCATTAGGACAGGAGGATTCTGTAGGTACACCTTGATCTTCTCAAAGGCTTCTTGGCATTGATCATTCCACCTCACCTCCTGATTCTTGCACAGCAGTTTAAAAATTGGCTCGCAAGTTGCGGTTAGCTGGAAGATGAATCGAGAGATGTAATTCAGTCTCCCCAGAAAACCACGTACTTCTTTCTCCGTTCTTGGTGCTGGCATTTCAAGGATGGCTCGCACCTTGTCCGGGTCCACCTCTATTCCCTTTTGGCTAACCATGAAGCCCAACAACTTCCCTGACCTAACCCCAAATGTACACTTGGCAGGATTCAGCCTGAGTTTATACTTTCTGAGACGTTCAAACAGCTTCTGCAGGTTAATGACATGCTCTTCATCAGTCTTGGACTTAGCAATCATATCGTCGACATACACCTCAATTTCTTTATGCATCAGTTCATGGAACAAAGTTACCATTGCTCTTTGATACGTTGCCCCGGCATTTTTCAATCCGAAAGGCATGACCTTGTAGCAGAATGTACCCCAAAGGGTTATGAAGGTGGTTTTGTCCATATCCTCTAGAGCCATCTTGATCTGGTTATAGCCTGAATAACCGTCCATAAAGGAGAACATTGAGTGTTGCGCAGTGCTATCCACCAAAACGTCGATGTGAGGTAGGGGAAAATCATCTTTAGGGCTTGCTTTGTTTAGATCACGGTAGTCGACGCACATTCGAACCTTGCCATCTTTCTTGGGGACCGGAATGATGTTTGCTACCCACTCAGGATATTTTTCCACAGCCAAAAACCCTGCATCAAACTGTTTCTTGACTCCATCTCTAATCTTTAGAGACATCTCAGGCTTCATCCGCCTCAACTTTTGCTTCACTGGAGAACATTCTGGTTTTACCGGCAGTCTATGCTCAACAATGTCTATGTTCAACCCTGGCATGTCTTGGTACGACCAAGCGAATACATCCATATAGTCCCGCAAGAGCTGAATTAGCCTCTCTCGCTCACTGTTCTCCATCGCTGTACCAACTTTGATTTCTTTCCTGTTTTCCTCGGTACCCAAATTAACCATTTCTGTTGGCTCCCCATGCGGCTCAATGATCTTCTCTTCTTGTTCTATCATTCTCATAATCTCCGGAGGAGTATCCCAATCATTCTCAACATTTCCCTCGGTTTGGTTAACCGGGTAATCAAAATCAAAGTATGAATTGTGGGCGTTGTTATCATCAAGAATTTTATTTGATTCTAAATTAAGAATCACGGGAAAGTCCATGGACTCCCAATTCTGCAGTTCTTCTCCTGTAGCACAACGGCGCACCAAACCAGCAGCACCGCCACTTGCACTTGATTCCCCTCCAACAGCATTGACCTGGTCAGGGTACAGCACACCAGCACTTATGAAATTCTGACTGAGATCCCCAATGATCATCCTCCTCTGGCTAGGGGTCCTTCCTCTAAGTTTGAGCAGCCATTTCTCTCTTCTGTCAGTTGCCAGCTTCTCCCTGTCAGCAAGGGTTGGGATGTAGCCAATTCCGAACTTCTCAGAGTTCCCATTCAGCTGAACTGGTGCTACAATCCCTTGGGCAGCTTTCCCCAGGCCTTTCCCAACTTGATAGCCGTGTCTCAGCATTACTTTTGCCATCATCAGGTCTGCTTTAGACCACTTGGGCTTCAACATAGGTTCACTAACAAAGACAGCATTTGAGATTTCCAACCCTTGGAAGGCAGTCTCGAAGGACTCCTCTGCTGATTCAACATAGTACTCAGGTGGTGATCTATTTATGAGTGCTTCCTCCTCTCCTGATACCACTATCAACTTTCCCTCAGCCACAAATTTGAGTTTTTGGTGAAGCGAAGAAGGTACTGCCCCGGCAGCATGTATCCATGGACGTCCCAATAGGCAACTGTAAGAAGAACTGATATCCATTACTTGGAAGGTGACGTAGAACACTTCAGGTCCTACTTGCACAGGCATCTCCACTTCTCCATATACTTCTTTTACTGAGCCATCGAATGCTCTCACCAAGGTAGAACTGGGTTTCAGATAAGAACAGTCTACATCCAGCTGGTCCATCGTAGACTTGGGCATCACATTCAGTGACGAGCCGTTATCAATGAATGTAGACTGATTGTGGGGATTACAGAAATATGGAGGGCCTGATTGTGGTTCTTCCCTACAGGAGGTAGTTCGGCATCTGTGAAGGTTAGGTAGTTGGAAGCTACGATATTCCCGACAATACCATCCAGCTGGTTGACGGTAATATCATGAGAAACGTGAGCTTCATTCAAGATTTTCAACAACGCAGCCCGGTGTGCTTCAGAACTAAGCAGCAAAGAGAGCATTGAAATTTTGGCCGGCGTCTGATTTAGCTGATCAACCACCCGGTATTCGCTCTATCTCATCACCTTCAAAAACTCTTGGGCTTCTTTGTCAGATACCTCTCTTACCTCTACAGTTTCTTTGCCCTTGCGGGCTCTCTCCTCAGCTTCCTTTGGTGTTTCTTTCCTGAGATTCTCAGGGGCATACAACCTTCCGCTCCTGGTAATACCACTGCTCCCAGCTATGTTGGTCACATCCACAGTACTTTTAGGAATCTCTGCCTTCATCTGCACGTTGCAGCTCCATGGGATTACCCTAGTTTCTCTGCTAGGGGTAGTTGCCGGCACTGGAACAACAAGGGTATGAGGTCTAGTCGCAGCTGGGCTTAGACTACAAGGAATTTCAATTGTCCTTCTGAAACCTCGTTCACTGGAGTGCAAAGTAGACACACTAGCTTCTTTCTCTTGGGTACCAACTTGGACCACGCATCTGTCTAACAAGTCTTGTAGAATGAGCTCGAAATCTTCGCAAGCTCCCACACAGCAAGGATCACTACAGGTCTCTTTTCTGGCACAACCCTCTTCTATGATGCCACAGTGACATAAAGCAGCATGAATGACTTTCAAAGGTGTCTGGATATCCTCAACCTTTCTGATCAAGCATTGTCCTCCCTGATCGTCAATTGCATTTGCAGAAGGTCCACCATGCCCCGGTAATGGGTTAGTGGTCACATTAGGGTTCTGGAATGATATACTCTTAGCATCAAGTAAATCTTGTACAACATACTTGAAGGCTTTGCAATTTTCTACTACATGACCCACTGCCCCAGCATGGAAAGCACAAGTGGCGTTGGCATCATACCCTCTGGGATAAGGAGGTTGGTAGGGCTTCATCTGTATGGTGCTGATTGTCTTGTTCGCAAGGAGATAATTGAACAGGTCCGTATAGGTCATAGGGATTGGCTCAAAGACCACTGTCTTCCTCTCATTGTAATTTCTGAACTGATTGTTGTTGTTGGACTGGAATAGTTGTGCAGGCGGCACCTGAGCAGGGATTGGAATAGCCTGTGGGGAATTGCCATGTGACGGACCACTGATACTGATGATCGCATTGGTCTCACCTTCCTTTTTCTTATGAGGTCCGGAAAAATGTTTCTTCTGACTAGGAGGAGGTGTTGAGCCCTGAGCTATTCTACCACTGCGCAAACCGTTCTCTATTCTTTCTCCTGTAATCACTGCATCTGAGAAACTGGAGGCTGCACTACTGATCAGACGTTCATAGTAAAACGGTGGTAACGTCTCCATAAACATGGATACCAGTTCCTTGTCTAGAAGGGGAGGAGTGACCTGTGCCGCCAATGCTCTCCAGCGTTGAGCATACTCTTTGAAAGATTCATTATCTCTCTTTGACATACATTGAAGTTGAGTCCGGTCTGGAGCTAAGTCACTATTGTACTGGTACTGACGGATGAAAGCGTCCGCCAGATCTTTCCAACAGCGAATATAAGTTGGCTCTAATTTCATGTACCACTCGAGAGGAACCCCAGCCAAGCTTTCTTGGAAACAGTGTATCATCAGATTGTCGTTGCGAGCATGGGCAGTCATCTTCCGATAGTACATCGTGACATGGCTGCGAGGACAGGTTGCCCCTCTGTATTTGTCAAAAACTGGAGGCTTGAATTTTGGTGGCAGGATTAGATTAGGAACCAAGCATAGTTCATGGGCATTTCTGGCTTGAGAACCTGACACTTCTACGGCTTTCAATCTCTCTTCTAGCAGCTGGTATTGGTTTCTGGCTTCTTCAGGGTAGTTCTGTGGAAAGCCACCATAATGAGGATTGTTCACGGATACAACAGCTGGAGTCACATGTGGGTGAGCAACATTTTGAGGAACTGGGCCTTGAGTCTGTGGATACATAGTAGCTGGAGAGTTGAAACCTGCCGGAGTTCCTGGAGCAGTTGAAGGGATAGGGATCTGGATCTGAACTTGAGGTGTGCCTACCCCGACATCATTCATAGCTGGATCAGGCTGAGCTTGCCCTGCGGTTCCCGAAGGACCACCCTCTGGGTTAGCATCAGCAGTTGGAGGCGTATAGCCTAGCGGTAGACCATAGGGAGGCCACTGCACATTCTGAAGAGCCTGAGAAATCCCGGGTCCTGGGGGAGGAGGAGGATGGTTCACTCCTGCAGCAGTAGCACCCTCAGTAGGACCAACATCCCTTAAGGCACTTATCACTCTGATGACTTCAGCTAACTGACCCCTTATGACGTCCATTTCAGCCCGGATAGCTTGGTTTTCTTGATTTGGATCGTGCTGACCCTGACCATTTGGACCCTGAACTGCGTCATTCTGGTGCGGCGGTACATTGCCCGGATTGGCATTGTCTGGCTGATTTTCCATGTTTCTTGCTTGCGAACGCGTCCAGTATTTGTGATTAACCAGCCTGTCTTACCTCTGCGGACGGAACATTTTATGAGCACAAAAGAAATGATTGGATGCAAATGCAATGCAATATGTTCATTATTATGTTAATTGCCGGGAACCGTGGTATAACTTGCTTCTTGTCATAGGCGTATATTTAAACACATTTCCACGAGCGTTAGCAAAGTTGGGATCAACAAACGAAGTAAGCACTTCATTCAAGTATCATAACTTCAATCATTCGAAGAGAATAAAAAGGTACAATACAATTAATTATTCAAAACAAAGCTTTCGAGAAGAACAATTACAATATCCTTAAGAAAATTACAATATTTCAAAAGAGAAATTACAATTTCCTAGAGAATATTCTAGAAGGAAAAATACATTGCAATGAAAATCTAAAAACCTATTGCCTTCAACTTCTCTTCTTTCTTCTTCTCCTTGCCAGTTGCAGCTGCTTCTCTTGCCTGGTCCATGAGTTCTTCTGTCAGAGCCTCGCAGAACTTCACAAAATCATATACTTGTACCGGAGTATTGAAAGGCAACATCTCAGCTTCAGCCCTCCTTAACCTTTTGGGGATATCTTTCACTGCCTGATTTGCCAACCATGCCAACTTGGAGAACTTGCTCTTCCAGAATTGGATGTCCTCCCTCAGATCCTTGACAATTTCTTGGTCTTCTATCTTTCCAATTAGGGCCATGAAGCGCTCGTGCTAGTGTTGACTCTCCGCTCGGACCTGCCTGTAAGCTCCTTCTACACAGCGAAGGTCCCTTTTCACTTTCTCAGATATTTCCCGCTCGTCTATCAAAGCTTGCTGATACTCCTTGAGAATTCCTTCCATGGATACCCTTTCTTGCTCAATGCTTCTCAATTGCCTTCTCAATTCCATCACTAGGTGAGATTCTTGTCTGGATTCAGTCAGGGACTTCTTTGCGGCTCTCTCACTTGCCAGAGACTTCTTGCATAATTTTCTCCACTCATTTGCTTCTGCCATGGCTTCACCTGTCTTTGCATTAGATCTCTTCAATTCATCTTTGGCCCGCTTCAAATATTTCTTCATCTCTTGTTTGCTTTCTTATTCTTTTTTGAGTCTCTCGTTAGCCCCTTCAAGAGCTTCCGCCTTGCGCTTATTCTCACCCTCTAGCTTTTTTTTTTCTCAGCCATTACTTTCCCCAACTTGCCTTGCAAGGCTTTCTTTTCTTCTTCTACCTTAGACAAGGTAGACTTGACCTCACTCAATTCTTTGACGATTGGGGCATTAGGCTCCGGTACTTCCTTTTCAACTGACACCACACCCTGATGAGGAATACTAGCATCTTGCATTTTCTCGTGAAGCCATTGATAGAAAGAGATCTCACTAGTCTTCTTGGTGATCTCATCCTTATCCTTATACACCGGATTCTCCCAGGCTTTTGCAATTGTCTGAAGCAGAGCTTGATTCTTGGAATCTTCCTTGTCAAGAAAGACAGGGATCAACATGTTCTGAGTGGGTGCATTCTTCATGGGATACCCAAGTTGTCTGATTGTGAGGGAAGGATTGTAATTGATATAACCTTGGGTTCCCATCATGGGCACATTCTGGAAATTGCCGCACTAGAACAGTATTGAAGGCCTATCCTTCCAACACGAGTAAGTGAACCAATTGATTTTGAGAGCATTGAGATCCCCCAAGGCATGTACCCATTCTTGCGCACTTCTAGCTTCTACCTCGCAACTCAAGGCATAGTTTACCAAATCCGTAGCTTTCTTCTGGGGAGTGATGACATGATTAAGAAGCCAAGCGTACAAGACATGGAGGGTTTTAGAAAGATAGAAGACCAAGAAATTGGAAATGCTTTGAAAATTGGAAAGATACTTACTATTCCTACACTCTCCACTACTTGCTCATTTTTGTTTATTGAAAATGCTTTGAAAATTAATTGGTTTGGAAAAGAGTTTTAGAAAATAAGTAAATCATTTTCAATCGAATTCTATGTCCAAAATCAAATGCAAAACGAATGAATGAAACTCAAACATACTCAACAATCAATCAGTCATAAACATGTAGATCATTAACTAAGATTAAGCATGCCAATATAATCAAAGAATTCAATTGCCAAAGATGCAAGACAAAGTTTTCAAAACAATTATGTTTGTGTGTGAAGGGGAATTGCTACACAAGTTGGAAGCAATCTCAAGAGGGCACATATGCCTCTATGCTACACATGTTGGTAGTCTTATAAGGGCACATGATTGTGTAGAAGGGTTTGTGCACAATTAAGTCAAGACATTCAAATGGCATCAAGAACAAAGGAATACAATTGATCATAGGCATAGAGTATCCTAGGTTAGGTGAATGAACATGTGAGCAATGAGGCATGATTAGGCAAGCATGTGTATGCATGAGCATACAAGAATGAATGTATGAATGAGTAGACAAAAGGATGCACGAGAGTGTCGCATAGAATAGGGATAAATGAAGATGCATGAGGGTGAAAATGTTTTGGTAAAAGGTTTAGGTAAGAAAGTGGTAAAATGTTTTTGGGTTTTGGTGTTTTGGAAATGAGATGAAATGTTTTTGGTCTTGAAAGTGGTAAAAGTATTTTGGAGTTTATTTTATAAAGTTGAAAAAGTTTGAAATGCAAGTGAGAAAATGTTTTAGGGTTTTTATGCAAAGATGCAAGTGGTAAAATGTTTTGAATGAAGGTAAAAATGTTTTATGAGATGAGATGAAAATGTTTTGGTAGAAACTAAGTGAAATGGTAAAAACCAAAGTGGTAAAATGTTTTTATGTTTTTTGGTAAAAAGTTAATGAAGTGGTAAAGTAAAATGGTAAAAAGTGAACAAACACAATTGCACAACTTGCATTTACTCAAACACAATCAAAATGACAATTTTCAAGCAATAAAAAGGGCAAAAACCCTAGTCATGGCCGAATGCAATTGTGCATTGAATCACCAACTTATTTCATGCAAATCTTGACAACTAACACATAGAACAAAACAAGGTAAAACCTAATCTATCATGCATATTCCTAAGGTAAAACCTCAATTAACTAATGCTTTTATTCACACTAAATCAAAGATTGCAAAAGAGGAGTATGAACCCTAATTCTTGATGTTAAAACCTAGGAACATACATACCCTAAATCAACCATTATTCATCCCCAAATCATGAAATAAACAAGAACACACAAGAACTCTAAAAATGAACTCATGGCCGAATGTCAATCAAGCATGAAATAGGTTTCTTATTTTGTGAAAACTATGCAAACAAGAGTGAATATGCAAGGAAATATGAGAAAACACAAGAACAACTCCTTCAAAGCCAAGGAGCCACCTCAAACACCCAAGCCTCCCTAAGTGATTGTCAATAGTGTTTGAGATGGCTCCTCAAAGCAACAACAACAATATATGAAGGAGTTGAGATGAGGAGAAGGGAGATTATGCAAAGATGGAGAAAATGCAAGAGTTTTGAAGTTTTACCTTGAATCCAAGCTATGAAGGGAGTGATATGAAGAACAAGACCACAAATCAACTAAATCATCCACAAACCTCAATGAAACTTGCACCCCTTGCCTTGATTCTTGAGGTTAGATGATGAACAATTAGGTTTTAGTAGAAGAGAAGGATGATATGTGAAGTAGGAGTGGATTTGAGATAGAAAATGGGAGTGAATTGAAAAAGAATGGAGGACGAATTGGGTGGGTAGGCTACGGCCTAGGGGGTCTTTGGAGGAGAGGAAGGTTGTGTGAGGGTTGTGTGAGTGAGGAATGAGGGGCCAAAGATGCTCATGTGTGGAAATGAGAGGGTATTTATAGAGTTGTTTTAGGTCTAGGGGTAATTGGATCATTGTTCTTTACTAGGTGCTCTAGGATTGGGTTTTAAATTTGAATGGAGGGCTAGGATTAGAGATCACTTGGATTGTGGGTAGTGAGAAAACACAAAAATGAGAGTGAGGGAGAGGAGGAGGTATTCGCATATTAGAGGAGAGAGGGAGGGAGAGCTTGTCCTATTTTGGGAATGGAGGCTCATATGTGATGTGAGGTAAAATTAGGGTTAAGGGTATAATTGAGATGGAATGTTACCAAAGAAGTAAATTTGTATTTTCTTGTGAAGAGGTGAGTGTGAGTGGGTGGGGTAATTTACAAAAGAGGGCATAAATCTATGTGGGAGTGAGTGATGGTCACCAAAAGGGAAAAAAAAACTTGTTTTTGGTCTTTTGTCTTATTGAGGACACTTCATTTTTTTTTGAGTTTTTTGAATTTTGGGCATGGAAGTGAAGGTGCACCTATTAAAAAGTGTCACATATTTTTGAGCACCATAAAATATTCTCTCCAATTATTCTAGGCAATAAAAATTGTCATTTAGTAATTGGGGAATATTTAATGGTCTTTTTTTGGGTTTTTTTATGCACTAAAAACGGGGAAAAAGCATTTTTAATTAATTTGGACTAGGACTTTCTTTCCAAAAATTATACAAAAATTACCCTTGGTAGAGTAACATGTATGCCACGTCCTTGACCTGGTTTTGGTCAAAAAATAATTAATTCGCTTTTATTTAAATGCCCACAAATGCAAAAATATGCACTATTTTATTTCCTAAAATTCCTAAAAATTAAGAAAAGTGTTTTTGGGTGCCAAAAATTAATAATGATCAATAAATGACCTTTTTTGATGAAAATACAGACACATGCAAAATGACGGGGGCACAGGGCAGCTCACGCAGTTACTACTGGCGCGCGCGCGTAATTCAAATAAAAATGCGAAATAGGGGACGAACACACACATAAATGCACCAATCCACTGTTTTCCACACATTATGAATTACCTTATTGCTTCTATTTTTCTGAAGAATGTTTTTTTGACTTGGGCGGACAAAATTGGGGTATTACAACAGCGCGTGAGTTCTTGTTGTCCTGGAAAATGTTTTGCAGTCGCTCCCATGCTTGCTGTACAGTCGAATCTGGTTGCAAGATGGTGTGCAAAAGATCGTTGCAGATGGTGCCGTAAATCCATTGAAGGACGATAGCGTCCAAGCGAGACCAAAGTGTTGTATCGACTTCGACAGCCTTTTCTTTTGCCGTGTCAGTTGATTTTGATGTAGGTGGGATAATGTGATCGATGACTTCGTATGCTCGGCAATGGATTTTGAACGGCTCTGCCCATGAAGCTGACAGCAAGTGCGGGGTGGAAATTCTTGTTGCCTAAGCTAAGCTAATTATCTTGTTGCCTAAGCTAATTACAATTAATTTCATTAATTCTGACATATTTATGTTGTCTAACACACCCCCGAGAGAGTTGGCTCTGATACCATCTTAGAATGTGGTTAAGGTCTAACTCAACCCTACAAAACCGGCTTGTAAGGCGAGGGTTGCCTCCCACTTATAAACTCTTTTGAGACCATATCTCTAGTCAATGTGAGACTTGGGTTTTTCCCAATAAAAATAATACACATGTTCTCTTTGAAAAAAAAACTGGCCGAAACATAAAACATGCATTGTCGAAGATGAAGGTCATTTTAATGCAAATGGATGTGAGGAAGATTTCACAGGTTCAAAATACTCAAAAGCAGAAGAAAAAACCGCCGAACATAAAAGGAAAATACACCTCTAAGAAGCACCCTGCACATCTCTCTTCCTTGGGCATTCAATTGCATCAATAATGTCTCTTAAGAGTGAAGAGGAACGCACCAAATTCCCATTTCCCTTACATTATGACTATTATAACTGAGATTACTTCAACCTATTAGCATTAAATAAACTACAATAACAATATGTTGGGAGTTGAGTAATCACAATTTTCGGTAGAATACGAAATGGCGGTAACTTTTCGTTTACAGTGAACTATTAAAACTTGCAATGAGAATTGTATTTGTTCTTTCTACAATTAAAGCGTGCATCGGTAATAGGAGAGGATAGTTGTGTAATAATGGCAAGTGTGAAAGACTATTATTATGAATAAAATTAAAATGACCAAACTATCCTCCGTTTTGGTAGACTTTTTCCCGCCTAAATGAGTACTTTGTGGCAGACTCCGTATTCTACTTTTATATATAAAAGATTTGGTCAATAAACTATTACTCTCTCAATTAATAAATTAAAAAGGAAATATAATAAACGGTCTTTCAACTATCCGAAATCCATCAAGTTGGTCCCTAAACTATCACCAACCCTTCTATTTAAAAAGTAATCAAGGGACTAAATTATTGAATTAAGAATAGTTTAAAGATTATTTATTTGTATTTTCATGTTTTCATCCTATTTTATTTTAATATTATTTTCTAAATTCTTATAAAAAAGTACAAAATGAAAATATTATAAGAATCAACAAATTTCATGCTCGTTTTCTTGTTTATTTTAATTGGTTTTTATAGCTCTTTTGCATCATGTGTAAAGTTACTATAGGATTATGGATATTCGCGGGTCGGGTTGAGTTGGTTTTGGCCGAAATAATTACTTGATGTACCCAATTAAACTTGACCGGTTTGAGCTAAAAAACCCACATTTTTTCTTTCAAACCCGAACCAACTTAACCAATGATGAGCAGGTTGATTTTGGTCACGCCATCGCGTCATGATCCACATTTTCATATATATATATATATATATATATATATATATATATATATATATATATGGCATTATATATCATAAATTTCAACACTTAGACTAATTTCTACAATTTAAAATCTAATCACGTAAATTGAAACATTTCTAAAGCAATATATAAAAGTCTAAAAATATATTAACTGAAATAATAAAAAAAATCGTAATTTCTTTTGGACAAGTGATGTTTGCGGGTTTAGATCCTCTCATAGTCGCAGGTTGCAATGAATTGAACAGCGACAAAAGGAAGGCCAAGTGATCAGATTCAGATTTCAGATGATGTGCACCTCCTCGGGATTTTTTCAATATTAATATTGTTGTTGGGCAGAACTGGCTTTTGTCTGTTTTGTAGGAACTAGGAACTCTATCGAAAAATTCTTGATGGCCAAGGTTCATAGCATGTCTCATTATCTCCCGAGTGTTGAAGGGGAAGCAATTAGATTATTGAAGGCTCTCAATTGGGCATGTGATCTTGAGCTTAACGATGTCACATTTTTTAAGTCGACTTTCAAGTTGTATAAGGATCAACCTAAAATGAGATGGTTAAGCTCAAGAAGTGGCTTAACGTCTTTGCTAACGTTCCAAACTTCAGCGTAAGTTTTGTTAGGTTGCAACAAGTAAATAGTGTAGCCCACACATTAGCAAAGGAGACATTATCTTTACCTTGTCCCTAAGTGTTTGATCATGTCTAGTGGTGTATACAGCCTTTAATTTTATTGTTGTATTTATAATTTTTTAAGAAAAAACTTTCTTCGTTACCTTCATTGTATTTATAGGCAAATATTACTGGATAGTTAGCTGAGGAGAAATTTAGTTTTCAAAATCCAAGCTTAAGACTTCATGTGCTTAAACTTTTTTAATGATCCTTAACTCATCAACTAAACTACTTAATTTGGGACATTAATTTCACTGATATTGTGTCTTCAAGTACAGAACAAGTTGAATAATTTCGACAATCCTCTAAGTAACTTTCTTCAGTAATTTCACTGTACAAATAAAATATTAGATGCTTCTAATTTTATATATTATAATAAAGACAAAATATGCACACAATCTCTCTTAAGTGAGTCATTCTTTTTAACTTTTCCTTACTCAATGCGACAAACAAAAAAAAACTTTGAAGAATTCTTTAGCACTCTTGAGTTTTGCTGGTTACTAATGTAATATCTGATACACAAAATTAATTTAAAATTTAAATTTATTTTAAAATATATAAATATAAAATATGATATGTATCGGATGTTAAAACTATAGGGTGTTCACCAAATTTTTGTTTCAATCGTGCAATCCATCTTATCATAGATTCATATTAATTTTTTGGCACTTTTTTTTTACCCCTCTCATTAGATCCCATGCCTCTATTTTACCATAAATCCCCAAAATACCCCTAATTTTTTGTAAAAAAAAATATTTTTTAAAAATTTCCAGAAATACACATATTTCTGGAAGGCAGAAATATGGGTTTTTCGGAAATACCTCAAAAAGAGGTATTTCGGGAAGCCAAATACCTCTTTTTGAGGTATTTCCTGAAAACCCATATTTCTGCCTTTCGAAAATACTATTTTTTACGGTATTTTCGGAAGGTTAATTTTCAGGGAATTCCGGAAATACCCATATTTCTGCCTTCCAGAAATACCATTTTTTAGGGGTATTTTGGTCCGTTTGGTCAATTTGAGGGGTATGGGGTACAATGGGGGGTTAAAAAAAAGGCTGCCTAATTTTTTTTTGTATATCCACCGTTTTTTTTCCCATGATGCACAGATATAAAAAAAATGCTAATGAAGAACATCATTCCAAGACATAAAAACTTCTAGACCCTTTGAGTATTTATGAGTTATGAATGAAATTAGATTTACCGCACTATGAATTCCAAAAAACTGACTTGTAAGGTGAGAGATGTCCTTTGAGACTATATCTCTAGTTAATGTGGGACTTGAGTTTTCCCGATAGTTGCTGCTAATTTATACCAGTTTAATCAAGTTTGAATATCACTGTATTTCGATATTACAAGTAGCACATACTGAAGGAGAGATGATGTGTGAGGAACTAAGAAGCCAAACACATAAAACATGATTAGATTTCTTGTATTGCCATTTGTATGATTCAAAAATTAACTTTATTTTGCTAGGACCTTCAAATAAATACAGAAAGGAAAATATGTGAAAAATTACAAAGTTGAGATTGGGTCATTAAGATGGCAGATGGCACCTCCCCTGCACTGATAATAAAGAGATAAACATAACGATATTTGTACAAGTTTAATCCTCGCACATTTTTAGTGAGGTAAAATTGCCAGATTCATTCCAAGTTAATTACAATGAAACTAAGTTGTTCTTAGGTGACTTGCTGCAGAGTCTGCGAGGTGTTTATGAAAATAAAACTTGCAAGTACCATGAATTAATAGCGTACTTAGTTTCATTTCATCATCAGAGGCATCCATCATTATGTATCATTTTTTTGTATGGATTTTGAGTCTGCGGATGAAAGACAAACACCAGCGACCACCATGCTTCTCACGCCTGCATTGCATCCAAAAATTTATTTATTAGTAAACCAAAAATAAAAAACAACTGATATCACACATTCATTCAAGTTCAAGTCCTCAAACAAAAGCAACTGATCAATGTTCTCATCTGACTAATTAATCATCCAAACCAAACAACTAAAAGAAAAAATCTGCCTCTAATCATGTGAAGAGCAAGAAACTAATCATGCTAGCCGTCAAGACCTTTTTATTTTCTTAAATTCAAATTTTAAATCGCGCACATGATCACAAAGTTGCCGCTTCAATTGCGATCATAGCTACATCAAAAACCTTGATGTCACCTTTTGGATGATTTAATTTGCCTATTGTAATAGGCGGAGTGACCTGTTGCCACTATCCATTGAGATTCAAACCTTATTACTTCATTTTAAAAAAAATTATTTGTCACAATAAATTTTTAAAAAAACAATTGAATTTCAAAAAAACTGAATTTACCTGCTGTTACTTCTTCTGCTGCCGCTGCTATTACTGCTACTACTGCTACGGGAGCTTTTGATGCTTCCGGTATTAACACTAGATGCACAAGTACTATCGGTGTCCTTAAACACTGAAGGGCTCTTCTTCCACCATTCTTTTACCGATCCATCAGAAGCTGAAGGTTTGGGGGTAACTTTTGAACTACAATTAACAGAGGACTCATTTTTCTTCAACTTGTTCTTGTTCTTTTTCTTTTTGTCCTTAGATCCTAAAGAAAAAGGAAACGCAACGTTGAGGTAGAAACCTCCACCATCATTAATCTTCTTCTTCTTCACAGATTTCACACGTGGCATCTCACCAACCTTTCTTTCAACATTTCTCTCTTCCTTCGTATTCTCTTCTCTGGGAACAACTCTGTGGTGGTGTTCGACGAGATCTTTTAAGGAAAGTTCGTAGTTTGACTCTGGCATGTTTCGTACCATTTCCATGAGCTCTCGTTGACCTTTGACTATGGCTTCTGTTCTTGACGAGGGTGAAAGGCTTGTGTAATGGATATCAGATGTCTCACTCTCATCCATGTTCTTAGGTTGTGTTCTCAATTGTGCTGGTTTTGAAGGCCATAAATTAGAGTTTGTTGTATATTCCCATGTTTTGTGTCTTGTTTCATCGTACAATTGTAAAGAACTTATCGGGCTGTGGTGGTGTGTTCGTGGATCAAACATGGCTTTCTTTTTAGTTTAACTCTTGTGTTTTTGCTGGTTCTGGTTTTATTTCTCTTGGAGGAAAGCGTGAGGTAATGTTTTTTGTGTTGTGCGGTTGTGATTGTCTTCAAAGCAGCGTTAACGTGATGTGTTCACCGACGTCATAATTATAACATAGCTGAGCTGGGCTTTTGATGGTGATGACTGATGATGCTATTAACTTGTTCGTTTTAAATGGGAGGAGAATTAATTGATTTGGGGTTTGAGATATTTACCTTATTGATTTGGGAACCCTAAAAGTCAAATAATTCTAGATGGAGGTGTGGATATGTAGGCCATTCCTCCGTTTCACATTTCTATCTATTTTAATGCCCTCACTTTTTCTCCTTATTTTCCTGGGAGAAAATACATTTCTCGTCGCTCTCTAGCTCATTTTTGAAAAATAAATAAGATTATTAGATTGTTCTCATTATTTAGGGGGGGACTTCTTTCAACCCCAACAACGGATTCCGCGGCTAGGACCTTTTCGTGCTGCCCTTCTTCTATTATAATCTTAACCCCTTGACGATGAAATTATAAGATGACTCTATTTTTTTTTAAAGTTGAATTAATAATTTTGGAAATTATTTAATTTACGACAATAATCTAATTACAGAACAAGTTTTTAAGAGTGTGTTTTTTTGTCTACTTAGATAAATTGGTAAATAAACACCACACACACCTACTATAATTGGCCACACCTAGATTCCAACTCCGAAGCCGACGTCCCCATATCGCTGAAATTGTCGAGACAAACGAGAGTATCGGAGAAAGTGTGTTTGATTTGAAAGTAGTATGTTAGATACAAAAAACGGCGATTTGAAATTAGTGTTTTCTTCATTATAAGTGTTAAATGTTTCATAATGGTGGAGTGTAATGTGCCGCTGCTGCCCACTGAGAATGTTCATAATGTCATCGAAGACCCACATCGGGTGCTGTTTAAGTCAAGGCAAGGCACTAACAGACACACACATACATATATGTCTTTTCCATTACGAAACTCTCTGCTCACTGATCATTACTATTTCTTATTAATTTGATAATGCTTACAAATAATGTTGAATGTCCTCCACGCAACGGTTGGTTATCAAACCATGCATGATGGAAGTGTATAGCTCCAGAAAGAGATACATGATGGGTACGTACTACTTTAGTTGGTATACGTAGAAATCAGTTCCCAGAGTGTCAATGAAGCCTGATCTCTCCAACCCATGGCATAGTTAGTCAAAGGAATGTTTTTCATTACTTTACACAGTAAGTAAAAATTAGTTCCTATCCGTAATCTGTTTCAGTTCAGCTTTTTGAAACATCATTGGTTGGTTGGTTGAGGCTTCTCCCAATTCATTGGCTACTGATTGTATATAGTCCCTCCCTAGCTACTGGTTGGTTGCTTTTACTTCAGGCTTCTAATAGAATTATATACTATACACTTGTGCCATTGTATAGTTGATTTTCTTAATTTACACTTTTATATAAAGGTAAGTGTTCTATCTTTATCGTTCAAATACTAAGATGTATGTTTTTTTTACCGTACCTAACAAAACTCAAGATATTTAAGAATTCTTCTTTTTTTTTTAAAAAAAAAATTGGATATACATTCTAAATATCTCTTTAAATAATAAATTCAGTAAAATATACAGATATTAGCACAATAGAAAAAACAGACATTTGTCTGCTAGTATTTTATAAAACTGGTCTGGATATAGTGAAAACTACAAATCTCCTACTCAAACATTACTTACTACCGAAAGAAGGTATTAAGCAATGATGAATAAATAATTTTTGAGAATAAAAAATAAAAAATCAATTCAAACAATAACAAAGTAGATCTAATTCCTTTCGGCTGAACTCTGAATTAATCAAGCCTCGTTTTTCTTGGACACTCGAGTGGGGTCAAATGTCTCTAAATTATAAAAAAAATCAAATTTAATTGTAAAATCAAACTAATTGAATGACAGCTAGAGTAACCATTGTTGACCGAGTGATTTAATCGATTTTGGGACACGTTGGTCGACCTGGTGCTCTCGAATTTGATTTCTACAGCAGACAAACTCAGTGTTAACCGGTGCAAAATTTAATGATTTTTCCCTTCAATCAAACATATTTCTCCATCCTGCTTTCTAGAAGTAACAACCGGTTCCTCTTGCACATTATAGTATTTTATATTCTTTTACAAAAAGAAAATTACATAGAAATAGATTCCTCGTCGACTTTCAGGAACTAGATAATTAATTATCTTATAATAATTTACGTATGCATCAAGATACATATGTGCAGATCAACAAAAGCGTACGTGAGATAGACCACATGATTGATAGGGAGAAAACAAATATCAACGGAATGCTATGCATATGGATGCATACGCCTTATTTTATTCATCAAATTAAATATTTATTAGTAAGGGAGACTGCCAACAAACAGAACCAAACAATTTTCAAGAAATGTGGCATCCAAATAATACTAAACAAAACTTATAAAGAAAATGATGCAACTCATCTAGAAGGCATTTGGCACAATGTCAAAACGTCTATGTTTTTTTTTTATAATATTATGTCGATAATACAAAACGTCTTTATTAATAGTTAAGTTGTAGGCACGAAGATACAACAAGATTCCCCACGAGTGGCACAAGGACTGCTGGAAAACAAATATGTCAAAGTTTGCATATGTACAAAGTGAGAGGGACCGACTCTCTCAATATGACAATTTTGCCCTTTGTCAGCTTATTCAATCTTGACTATTAAATTTTAGAAGTTGGGCATCCAACGGTATTCATTTGTTGGCCACTGGTGAACTATATTTTTGCTAGTCCATCTTAGACGTATTTAATTTTAAAGCATTATTGTTTTTTTCTCTCTTGTGGGGACAAAAACTATTTCAAGTAATCAACCAGTAAGTTTTCTTTTCCCTGGTATCATGCTCTATTATCATGCTGCCTTCCTCGGCTTGTTGAAGATTGGAAGCATAATAACCGCACACTATAATACAAGTTACCCAAAAGTAAAAGCGCGAATTAGGTACTGATCGGTTAATCCGTCGTTAACTTTACCGACAAATTATTTGCCGCTAATGGAATCCGTCACAAAATCTGCTGTTGCGCTTCTGCCGCTAATGCCATTATTACCTACGGTTGTTCCATCGGTAATGATGTTAGTGTAATTCTAGAAATATCGGTGTGTGGCATACCAATTTCTGTTTGCAATACAAATCAATCCAATCCCTATCAATTCAATTCAAATTCAATCTACCAATTCAATTGAAATTCAATTCCTATTAATTCAATTCAGCTAATTGCATAATAACTCAATTCACAACTTATAATTCCAAACCAATTCAATACAATCCACCAATTCAATTCACATAAACTATACAATTCCCTAACAACTCAATTCACAACTTATAAATCCAAATCAATTTAACTAAGATGTTCACATAAACTATAAGTTAAATAAGGTAATTTAAGCATTATCAGTTTATAACTAACTATCCCTAATACCTGTGCGATGCAAAGGGACGGCTAATCTAGTTTGTGTAAAATATAGTCTTCTTTTTAGCTTGGACTATTGTTGGCTACTCACATATTGTCTCGGCGTTTTCAACATAAGACTAATGTCTCATCGTGCTTAAGAACAAATTTCGCATTGACCAACACCGAGCTTGTCTACTTTGAGAATGGAACTCGGGAGCACGGGGTCAACCCATGTGTCCCAGGGTAGCCTATGCCATTGGGTCAATGGTGTTAGTTTGCAAAATATAAAATCTAATAACTGTGAATAAAAATTAATTATAACTATAAACTAAATAAAAAGATTATCAATTTAAAAAGGAACATTAACAAAGACATTTAAATTGAACATCCTCCATAGATTTTTTTTTGACCAAAAACATCCTCCATAGATAATAAGAAGAAATAGTCTAAAGAATTTTAATAACATAATCCACATTCATCAAATGTAAATATAAAACTTAACCCATAATTAGAAAGAAAAAAAGATGACAACACGATTAAAAAGTGAAACACGTGAGTATGATGAATGGTTGTATGAAACCCATCACAAAATAGGAGCAGTTATACAAAGGTGAAAAAAGATTATGGAGATTTTATTGTAAATGTGGCTAATTAAAGTTCCCGTTGAAAGAATATGATGGAGGTTCTATTGTAAATGTGGCTGAAATTCTCGCAGGAGCCAATGCAACAACGTTGTACAATATTAAAGAAAGATAAAATATAAACACCAATTTAAGTATGTTTCTAATACCCGTTGGCTCGAAATAACCAAAATAAAGAAGACAACACAAATAGAAAGTGAAACGCGTGGGTATCGTGCAGGGTTGGATGAAAACCACCAATAAATAGAAGCACCAATAGAAAGTTGAAAGAATATGATTGGGGGAATCTATAATAAATGTGGCTGAAGTTCCCGTGAATAAAAATTAAATTATAACTATAAATTAAATAATAAAATTATAAATTAAGTCTAGTGTCTAGCAAAACAAGCCCCAAAATTTTTGGACGAACAGAAAGTTCCCCGTTTCAAAAATACAGTAGCTATGTCCAGAATGCTTCCGGAATATTACCCTATCTTGTGAAACTTATAATTTGATCTAGACAACTCAATTTTTGATGAAACCAGTGCCAAATTAAAGGGCCTTAAGTCTAGTTTTCAAAAATGTATTACACATAATTGTTTAATTACCAGAACTCACGCAACAGCCAAAATACTGAACACACATCCAGAAACTTTCGAACAGTGAAATCTCTTCATCAATTTTTCATATTTTTCAGCAAACAGCAATCATAACAATCAATATCGAAATCTAAAAATCCCTAAACGTGAGTAAAATTCACTGGTATGACGAGTCCCCGAGAAGTCGCTTCCTCGCTCGAACAATCGAACCGTTAACCACTCGAACAATCCCCGTAATCACGAACACGCTCCGAATGCCTCCGCAACTGAACTCAATGGGCCCCACTTGCACAAAAAGCAACTCAATCAATCATTCTTGCTCTGAACTCCTCTCCGGTATATTAAACTGATGACTCTCGAGACTTTGACGAATCGAACCCAAACTCGACGAACAAACATTCCAGCTTTACTTCCATTTCCCAGTATCAGGATACCGATTTGTAACTGGCATAACTAGGTCAATTCGTGACCAAATTCCTCAAATCAGTGCCCATTGTGAAGAGAATTTTGTCTAGATTCTGATGGAGGAAGTTCCAGACGCATGCAGCCAATATTCAGAGAGTTATCGCAAATACAATGGGACTGGTCCAGTACAGTGGCTGATTCTTAACCGAAACTTGAGGACACAATATCTCCCTCATTTCCAAATGAAATCCGACGGTTCTTGTGCTCATATTGAAGCATTTTGTGTCTAGTTTCCAGAGGAACAAAAATCATGAACAGAAGAATTGAATACATGGAGATACGATGAAAACACTGAAGGTAGGTCATACGGGTTTCACCCAGAATTCTTGATTATCATGAATCATCAACCTCAAATACTTGTAACCACGAATTTGTGCTTCAATCTTCAGTACTAGTAGTTCTACAACCTTCAGACACTTCCCAATCAACAATGTAGGCTCAGAATCACTTCCCTAATGGTTCCTACTGAACATGCAAAGCAGCAAGTGTGCCAAAATTCCATTTCTCTCCAGTTGGAGCTTCAAGTGTTCTTCAATGGTGAAAAGAGTTAGGTGAGGAATGGGATTCAGAAACTAGGGTCACTGGATAGAGCTCGAAAATTTGAAGAGAATGGGACAGAGATGAGTTACATGCATGGAGAATCCATGGCCCTCCACTTTCCTCTTTCTTCTTCTTCCCTCTCCTCTTCTCCTCTCTTCACGTTTTCCCCTCCTTTTCTCTATTTCTTTCTTTTCTCATTTCTGAAAGTGTTTTAGCTTGAGGGAGATGAGTGAGACTTAAAACAGTTGAGAGCTAGTAAGGGTGAGAGAAAGACCAAATTGCCCTCACACCTTAAATTCCTACTTATTCCATTTTGAATCCGGAATTAAGTACTCACCAATCCACATGACTTAGGACTTTTAGTAACATTCCCATGATCCTACTATGACTCGGACCCAATATTTATATCGTTGGATGATACATCTTCGATGCGAGGTGAAATGACCATTTTACCCTTGTGGTCTAATTCCCACCACAATTCACACAATTCGAATAATTTGAGTACATTTCATATGCTTGAGTATTTAAACATCCTTTCCACGAAATTGTCATATCCATGACCCGATTTATTATCTAATCGAATAATAAATCGTTCATTAATTTCGTAATCCAAAATTAACAAAATTAGGGATGTTACATCATATGTCCCCATTTATGCGTTTTAGGTATGAAACTTCTGCTCACCTATGGTTGGTTTTGGAGAATTGTGTTAGAGGCGATCTGCTCTCCATATTATGACACGGAGACAACATATCATTGCCTTTGTTTTGAGAGCCTTTGATTAATGTAGCTTGATTCTTTTGGACAGGATTGCACATATAGCTTTGTGAAAGTCCAATGTCATTGACTTTTACTTTCTTTATATGTTTTTTAATCTTGCTCCAACCATTGGGTTCTAAATTATCCGATGTGAATTGCAGTTCTTTTTTTACTAGCGGAAAGACGGGTATTCCCGTGCTCGTCATTCCGATTTTTCTATTGCACTAAAGTAGATACTTACGTAGTTGTAGTTTATTGGGTGTTCCGAAATGGGTTAGTTTAGTCCAAATGGGCTTCGCTCCAAAGGCCCAATAAACACATCGCCACAAACTGCTACGCACACCCTCTTGATCTAATGGCCGAGCTCGACTCGACAAGGTCAAAAGTTCAAGATCAAACACATCTCTTCACGCATGCTTCCATGCGCCTTGAGGATTCGCGTGTCACTCACCAACAACACTTATAAATATGTGACCTCAAGGCTCATGGAACAGTGCATGAAGAGATAAAGTGTGATCTTGACCTTTCGACCTCATCTCGCCGATTTAATTACGCCATTGATGACAAAATAACACGTCATCGTCATTGATGAAAAAAAATACTTAATAATTTTGGTTAGTGATTACCTTGCAAGGATTCTTCTCAGTTCTTCGTAAAAAACTTTATCAATCATTTCTTGTTTTTTGAAAAACTACAAAGTTTATCAGACATGTTATTAATAATGATATTGTATATTATTTTGAAAGTAACAAGAGATGAGCAAATGTAAAAAGAGGAAAAAAAAAGACCTCAAGAATGCATATTTCTTGTTTCAACTGAAATTTGCTAACATGACCGCCACCGTTTTACATTTTGAAGCTCCCTAATATGCGAAAAAGAATTTGGCATCGATTTAAGACGAAAAGACATTGTAACTAATTTTATAGTTGAGGTAAACTTTAACTAACACGTCATCAAAACTAAAATACTTTAACTGTAACATACTATGTAAATCACTTTACTCATACTGCTTTTGCAAAATAGCCTTACATATAAAACTACAATCACCAAGAAGAAAGAAAGAGTAATTTCTAAAACTATGCAAACTTTTTTCAACCACAGAGAACTAATTGGACCCATCTTGTCAAGTAATTGTTAAATGCAACTCACTCTGACTTGAAATTAATATATTTGGAAATCATTTAATCCAAACCAGTGTTAAGAAAATTGAAAAGCATAAATTGAAGTTTGAATACTCACAATAGAACTCTGCTATATATATAAGTGCTCAGCCTAACCAGTTAGCGATTAAGTAACACTGATTTCCCCTAGAAACAACAGTGCGTACAGATTGTGGAATTGTAGCTGTAATTTACAATATTTAATAAATCTCCAACACAGTAAAGAGCATGCCATGATTGCTAAGTAATACATGAAGCATTGAAGCATTAAAGCAACATAATATAATTGATAAATTGAAAATGGGAAATTGCCTAAAAGAAACTCACCGCATTGTCAAAGGGATCATAAGCCTCTTCTGCAAGATATGCCAAAGTTGTTCTAGAATCAACAATGGTACAACATCCCTCTCTGCCAAAAAATAAAGAAGAGGCACTATTATTCTCTCTCTAAACTGCAACCAAAATGGCTTATAAAAACTTCAAAGCAAAAAAGTTGCTTATGTTATGCTATTAAATAATTTAACATTGATACGTTATGCTATTAGCCAATTCCACTCAACATTGAAAAGTTTTAATTACATACAAAGATTACGGAAATCGTTGATTGTGGACTAATTTCATTTCTAAAGTAAAGAGGAAATTACAGAAAAGAACACTTAGAATTCGATTGTGATAATCAGTTGGCACTTTAGTTTGTCTATGCATAAAAATATACATTACTATATTTAAACTAAAAAATTATTTGTTGTATTCTGATGATCTCTTATAGACGATGAAATTTACATTTAAAACAAAAATACTTGAGGTTGAGAAGGAGTAAAAGAGAACTAGCTATTGTCATCTTAATCTGTTGTCATCAAATTCAGAGAGACAAACCCAAATAGTTAGGCTTAATTAACTCAAAGACTAAAGTGCCAAGTTAATTATAGTGAATGGCTTGATAACAATAATATTAATAATTAATAATATAAAGAGGATAGGTTTTGAAGTAGTAGTTGTAGAAAAGAATGAAGAACAAAGATTAGTTAGCATATATTATGAGAGAAGTTTTATAATGAGAGAGTGAGAGGAACCAATCATGGTCATGCATCAAATCATGAGCGGTTGAGATTCAAACAAAAAGTCAATAAAATAACTATCCACTTTTTAATCACAACCACTCATGTATTGTTATACGGTCCAGATTTATTCCTCTCACCCTCTCATATTAAAATTCCTCTCAGTTGATATATATATATATATTTGATGGGTCAGAAAATAAGTATATAAGAGCTTTACTTCCCACTATATTTTTATATTAATTTTTAAATTAGACCCCAAATTAATTAAGAATATACATTAATTATCTATTTTATGAGAAGCAACAATTAATAAATATTAAACTATTTGTGTACATAGAAGTCCTTAGAACCAAACTATTTAAGACATTGTTTAAGGACACAAAGTAAAAAAAAAATACCTAAATTATGTAAAGACGAATCAAAATTAGAATTTTTTTTAAACAGAAACTTCAATTATTGAAATCAAGGTTTCTAATAAAAAGTTCTTAAAATTTATTTTGGTGTGTGAGTTTACTTTTTTGTTACTCTACATGGACAAATGCTCCACGGTTGTGTCTCTCTTGTGAGAAACATAAAGTTATTAAATTCACATCAAAATATCATTTGCTATCCCAAAATAGAAAAAAAAAACATGTGTGAACTTATTTTAAAAAAATTAAATTAAAGAAAACACTTAAAAGAAATTTTGATTTAGCAAAAACACTTAAAGAAATTTAACTTACAATAATCACATAACCTAAATCACTTATACATGCTCTTGAGCCACATGGCTCTTCGGTTTTAAAGGCTTAATAGTGCTCAGTTGAAATCCAGATTGTCCCACTTTGTGAGCTAGTATGTTTACTACAGGTTATGGTTTAAAGCCATCTGACTTATTGGTTTTAAAGGGCTAATGCTCTATTGAAATCCACATTGTCCCATTTTCTAAGTTACATTGTTTGTTTTGTTTTTATCATAGGTTATGCATGTCACTTAAGCCCATATCACTTGACGGGATAGATGGAACGAAGGATATAGTGGAATATAACAGGTAAGTATTATCTCTATACTGAAAATGGAGCCTTGAAATGTACTTTTGTCCCTCTCCCTTGATTTTGGTTTTGCTAAGTTTGACAATAAATATTACTACATTTTGATCTTTTAGCCACTGCCACTATTAAGGGATTTTGATCCCATATTGTTTCATGTTTTATAACCTTTGTTGCTGCTGTTTGTTTGCATCCTCATCCTAATTTGTTTGTTCCGTCTCCTTTAATTTCTTACTGAGATTTCACCTATTTTAGTTAATCCTTAGGATTGGATTTGAATTTTGACATGATTTTCCTTTCTTTCCACAGTTAGATCAGCAGTAGAATAACTTCTTAATTGTTTTTGCAGGGGATATGAATTGGGCTCATGATTTTCGTTTTTTTAGGGATTTTATGCTTTTTTCCGTTTCAATATACTTATAACTGTTGATGTTATCTACTGATATTGATGAGCACTTCCTTAATGATGTATAACATCTAGACAAAGATTCAACTAAGGGGCCATTAATCATAGAACTATTGTTTTTGTTTCTTTCCTCTATCGCATTCAAATTGGCATGTAGAAAGGCATATGATCTGCTGACGACGGGAAGCGGCAACTGGGGGCGGCAATGGAAGCGGCTACAGGAAACGGCGATTGCGGTGGTTGCGATGGAGATTCACTTTAACGGTATCTTCTGCCTTTTTTCTTGATTTATCTACTGTTTTTAAATTCTTATTTTACAATGGGTGAATTGGTTGTTTTGAATTCATTTAGTTTAAACATTATGTATATATGGAGTAAAAGAGATAATTCTTCTTGCAGATTCGATGCAAAGTTTTGTTTTTCTTACAACCACAAACACGGGATGTTATGCTAAAATCATAGAGCAAGTCAAGTTAGTTAATCAATAACCACTTTGTTATACATATGCAGATTCTATTCTTTGTTTTATTATTGTTAATAATATGAAAACTTTATTAGACATGCTGCTATGGGGTTGTTAAATAATCTCTCAAGGATAAATATACTTTAATGGGCATGCTGCTATGGATAATCATATAGTATAGGTACATACCCATTTATATTATATTATGTTAGTTTGTTTTTATTTAGTGCATATATTATGAGTTTAGTGCCTGCTTAACTCTGCTACTATTTTCTATGTTTTTGAGCATAATGGATAGTCTGTAACTACTTTTCTATGTAATGCTAATTTTGTTTTTGAGCAGAATGGGTAGTTCACATCTACTGAAGAATGGTAGCCTGATTAACATATTGTTCTATGTTTTTTTTAAGAGATTTGTTTTACCAATTTTTTCTTACTTTCCATGTTTTGTAAACTGCCCCTAATGATTATAATGTTGTTTTCTTACTTTCCATGCATGTGTTATGGATCAGAATCTAATGTGATGTGAATCATGTACACAAGAATACACTTAAATCATATTATTATTAGAGTTTTATCCCTTGGGATGTGAACCAAACTATGTGTAGGACAACATCTAAAACTTCCACTTTGGTTGGTTGAGAGTAGAAACTTGAGTTGATAATTGGAAATCAATTTTCCCGCATGTTGTTATAAGTTCCAGATGCTGCATACCAGAAATTGCAAGATGTTGTTAGCCTGTTACTGAAGAATGGTCTTCTACAAACCGTTCATCTCATTATCAATCCTTTTGAATTCCATATTTGATGCTTTTGTTTATATGTTCATATAACTGTCTTAATATACTTCTTTGGCTACCATTCCCCTCTTTTACATCATACTAACTTGTGCCTAAAAACTGTCAATCATATAACTACCATTCCCTGATGGTAAATCATTTACAGTACTTTATCAAGACTGAGTGTCATTGTGTTAATTGCATGGATAATCCTGTCCTGTCATGATGTACCTTTATATTAATGTAACTGTATTTGTTGAAAGTGAACTTGGAGTCATGTATTGCACATTTCTATATAGCTGATATAGGTGCCACTTGCTTGCGAACCATGAAAAATGTCATCGAAGTCGTCATTCCACAATGAGTTAATTGCATAAATGTACCCCTTTAACAGTTAGTTCCTCTCTGAATTGTGATACTATATATATATATATATATATATATATATATATATATATATATATATATATATATATATACATATATTACACACAAGCTCAAAGTTGTGCAAAATTTTTCACACCCTTGATCTCAAAGTCCAATTTCTTTATAGACCCTTGCACTCATGAGTCATTGTAGCGACCGAAAAATTCGAAGGAGGGATTCTTCGTCATTTTGAAAATGAAGCCGCCATCAATATTTATTAAATAGGAAAAACATTGAAAAAACCTTTATTTTTCGGTTTGGGGGTCGATTATGTGTGGGGAACGTATTAGCACCCCACAACATCCTTTCAAAAGAAAGGTTACCATTTAATTTAATGTGTAGAAAAAAAGTTAATTCAAAGAGAACACTCTAATTTACCCTTTTTATTATTTGCAAAATTGAAAATGAAGACTTAACAAAAATTTTAGTTTTTTTGTGCTGGACAAGAGTGGCCCCCCTACTCCTACGTATCCCCAGGTGCGATGGATAAGTCAAAGCTACGTAGTTCTTGGGTAGAAAATGTTCGTGTGTTGAGTATTTTTTAAGCATTTTTTAAATTGGGATAGGTATTCGTAATGACCAAACAAGTAAAACTCAAAGTGGTCATCACTCATAGCCCATTTGAAAAATATAGTTGTTATTGACGATCAAACAAGTTAAACTCAGAGTGATCATTAATAACATCCTACTTTCATGTTTGGGAAAATGTTTATTTGTTATTTTGGGAAAAAAATAGGTTTGTGAAAGAAAATGTTTGTTTGTAGAGAAGAAATTTAAAAAAGGGAAAGAAAATGGTGTGCATATTTAAAAAGGGGTGTGAAAAGGAGCGGGAGGTTGCATTCTTAAAAATGGGGTGCGAAGAGCAACGGAGGCAGTATTTATGAATACTGGGGGTGCAGTTAGCGAGTTCAGCTCGTTTTCTGTGAACTGGGCTGCATTTAAAAACACGGGCTTGCATGGGGGATTAGATTATCAAAAACGAGGGTGCAAGAAGCAGCCCATTTTCTTTTCAGGTTTACTAACCCCACGAATTGTGGGCTTTTCAGGGGGTGTTGTATAATTAGAAAGCGCAGGTGCGAATAGCATTCTGATCTTTTAATTTTTAAAAAATAAAATAAATGATAAAAAAAAGGATATTTAAGGCGTAGGGTTTCAACAAAACCCTAATTCCATCCCTTACACTCTCAACGCCGTTTCTGAGAGTTTTTGGAGAGAGAGCGCGAAAATTTTGTTTGGAGAGAGAAAGAGGAATTTCCAGAGAGAGAGAAAGGAGAGGAACGGAAAGGGAGGAGAGGAGGAGAAGGGGGAGAACACGGAGGGAAAGAGGGAGAGATGGTGGTACTGGTGAAGAGAATAGTGGTGGCCATGGTGTGGTGGTGGTAGTGCGACGGTGAGGGACAAGGAGCGCGATGGAGAGAGAGGCGCGATGAGGGAGAGAAAGGGAGTTAAGGTGAGAGTGAGAAGGGCGACAGAGGTGGAGAGAGATATGGTGAAAGCTATAGGGAGGCCGAAGGTGGTTACGCCAGAGGGGTGCCGTGGTTGCGGCGCCGGCGATGGCAAAGGTGACGGAGAGGAAGAAAAGCGTGACGATGGAGAAAGGGATAGACGACGGTGGTAGAGCTCGCCGGAGGTCACGACGGAGCTCGGTAACGGCGACGACGTACGGGGGAGTACGACGACCAGGCTTGTGTTTTACGGTGGTAGTTCTCGCCGGCGATCGAGGCGATGGTGGCGCTTTGAATTTCAGGTTCGACTTCCCCTTTTTTCCTACTATCTCTTCATTTTTTTGTTTCTAAAAAAAGTCTCCAAAACACGTTCTGAACAGACTGGTTTTTTTTTTTTATATGACAAAGGCATGCTTCTGTTTTTCTTAGCCTCAAAGTCGCGAACTGTCAAACCCCTCAAAGATTATTTCGATCTTTAAACAGAGTCTATTAAACATATATACGGTTCGTCCCTATCACTTTTGACGAACTAAGGCATTTAGTTGTTTTTTATATCAACCAGATTACATATGTTTTACATGTTTCAAAACTAATAACGCAAAAACGAACCTAAAATTCCAGCTTCTGAGAAGTCTCCTTTTGTTTGCTCTGCTACTATTGAACTTCTCCTTTGCCTGCTGCTTTGCTTTTCGTTTCACTACTATTGCTGCTCCTCTCCTTTGTTTCGGAATTTTTTTTAGCGCTTCCTGATTAGGACCTTAGCGTGAAACCCTAATCTTTTACTACGATTTTGTGTGTATTTTTGTGTGAATTTTTGTATCTCAATCACTGTGTCCCCTTTAATTGTGTGTGTTGCGCCCGAAAAATCCGGTTTGGGACTTTTCGTTTGACAACGTGGAAAAAGTTTGGAGCCGCCACCAATATTTTAATTTTAAGACCAAAACATTGAAAAAAGGTCTTTTAATCAAGGCGGATGGTCTTTTGAAAACTAGAGATGTAGGTTCGGGGGTCGGTTAGGTACGGGGAAGGTATTAGCACCCCGCACCTCCTTTCTACCAAAAGGGAACCATTAACTTGATGTGTGGTTTGGACGAAAGTTTGAGTTTGAAAGCGGTTTATTCTACTTCTTTTCTTTTCTTTAGGAGTTTGTTTTATTGAAAACAAGAGGGAAAAAGAATATTTTTGGTTATCTTTGAAAATCAGGACAAAACAAAGATTTTTTTTAAGAGTGTGCTTGACGGGACAGGACCCCGCTCCTACGTATCTTCCGGTGCGATTGAGAATTCAAAGCTACGTAGTTCTCGGGTTATCTTTGAAAATCAGGACAAAACAAAGATTTTTTAAGAGCGTGCTTGACGGGACAGGACTCCGCTCCTATGTACCCTCACTGGAAGAGGGATCAAAGCTACGTAGTTCTCGGGAACAAAACAAAGATTTTTTAAGAGTGTGCTTGACGGGACAGGACCCCGCTCCTACGTATCTCCCGGTGCGATGGAGAATTCAAAGCTACGTAGTTCTCGGTCTTTTTGGTTATCTTTGAAAATCAGGACAAAACAAAGATTTTTTAAGAGCGTGCTTGACGGGACAGGACCCCGCTCCTACGTACCCTCACTGGAAGAGGGATCAAAGCTACGTAGTTCTCGGCTTTTGGTTTTGAAAAAGGATTGAGCTTTCGCGAAGACCGAACAACAACGGTTAGAATGGTTTCGCTACTAACTCCTTTTGAAAACAACATCATCATTAACAACCTAATCGGCAACGGCGCGATTGGTGTTTAATGACAATTGGTTTATTTTTGAGAAATGAATAAGTTTTCGAAAATGGGGTAGAGCTTTTGCGAAGACCGAACAACAACGGTTAGAATGGTCTCGCTACTAACTCTTTTGAAAACAAAATCATCATTAACAACCTAAACGGCAACGGCGCGATTGGTCGTCAATGACAATTTGTTTTATTCTTGTTTTGAAAATAAAAGGGTTTTCTTTTGTTTTGAAATGATTTTAGGAAATGGGTTTTAGAAAAGGAGTAGAACATTTCAAGTCAATTCTAAATCCATAACCAAATGCAAATGAATGAATAATACTCAAGCAAACATGAACATATCATTCATTAACCAAGATTAAACATGCCCATACAATCAAAGGATTCAATTATTAAAGATGCAAAACAAAGTTCTCAAAGTAATTGTGTGTGTGCAAGAAGGATTGTATTTACCCTAATGGCTCTATGCTACAACATGCGTGTAGACTTACGTCTCCTTTAGGAGGTCATACAAGTGGAGAGGAGGGCACACAATCAAGTCAAGACATTTACATGGCATCAAGAACAAGTGAATACAATTGATTGTAAACATAGAGTTTTCTAAGTTAAATGATTGAATATGTAAGCAAGGATGCATGATTAGGCAAGCATGTGAATGCATGAGCATACAAGAATGAATGTATGAATGAGTAGACAAGAGGATGCACGAGAGTGTCGCATAAAATAGGGATGAATGAAGATGCATGAGGGTGAAAATGTTTTGGTAAAAGGTTTAGGTAAGAAAGTGGTAAAATGTTTTTGGGTTTTGGTGTTTTGGAAATGAGATGAAATGTTTTTGGTCTTGAAAGTGGTAAAAGTATTTTGGGGTTTATTTTATAAAGTTCAAAAAGTTTGAAATGCAAGTGAGAAAATGTTTTGGGGTTTTTATGCAAAGATGCAAGTGGTAAAATGTTTTGAATGAAGGTAAAAATGTTTTATGAGATGAGATGAAAATGTTTTGGTAAAAACTAAGTGAAATGGTAAAAACCAAAGTGGTAAAATGTTTTTATGTTTTTTGGTAAAAAGTTAATGAAGTGGTAAAGTAAAAATGGTAAAAAGTGAACAAACACAATTGAATCAAATGCACACACAAATGCAAGATCAAAATAACAAAGTTTTGAGCAAAATTTGGCCAAAAGACATGGCCTATGGCCGAATGCAATCATGGGCAAAATCAAGCACAATTTCATCAATTTCTTGCAACCAAATCACATCAATGAGCTCATAAGTATAAACCCTAGGACCTATGCATACATTTCATGCTCAAACAATTGTTATTTCATCATTTATTTCAACACAAAATCAAAGAAACAAAAGCAACAAAAATTCCTAGGTCTCTAATCCTCCAAACCGAGGCTATGTAAGGCCTAAACCCACCAAAAATTCAACCTCAACACAAGATATGAACAAAGAAATGCATGAACAAGAAAAAAACACTACATGGCCGAAGCTAAAAGAAGAGGAAAGCAAGGTTTTATTTCATGAAATTTAGTGAAAAATGTGTAGAAATGCAAGGAAAATTATTCAAACACGAGAATCTTCCCTTCAAGGCCAAGGACCCATCTCAAACACCCAAGGCTCCCAAAGTCCTTGTCCAATAATGTTTGAAATGAGTCCTCAAAGCTTCTTTCAAGAAGGAAAGAGGAGTAGAAGAGAGATTACATAATGAAAATTAAAGAAAATGCAAGAGTTTGTGAGCTTACCTCTAGATCTTGCTTGAAATGAAGAAGAAGATCAAAATAGAAACCAAGAACACTTGAACCTCCTCTTGAATCCCACGAAAATCACTTGATATTGAAGGATTTGATGATGAACTTTGAAGATAATGCAAGATTAGAAGTGGATCTAGTGTAGGAATCAAGAATAATGAAGTTTGGATGGTTGAAAATTGAAGAATTGGTGGTGGAAATGGTGGGAGGTGGTCTTGGATTTGAGAGGGGAGGAGGAGAGGAATTGTGATCTGATTGTGTGCTAGGGTAAAATGAGAATCCTCCTCCCTATGGTCTCTTATTTTGGGTTTTATATGAGGTGCAAAATTAAGGGTATATAGGACATTGTGCTTTTGCAAACCATTGAGATTTGAGATAGAATTTGAATCAAGGGCCAAGATTGCAATGCACATGGATTAGGGACAAAGAGAAAACACAAATGAGTGAGGAATGGCTGGTCATACACGAAAATTAGGAGTTTTTGTTGCACAAAAATTGTTAAGGGCAATTAGGGTTTTGTACACAAAGTTATAGCCTAGGATTTGATCTAGAATTTTAATCAATGGCTAGGAATAGTAAAGTAACGGCGGATGGAGAGTGAGAGTGTGAGAGTGAGAATGATAATAGTAAAGTAACGGAGAGGTAGCGTCGTCCATATCCGACGCTACGAATAATATTTAAAAATTAAGCAGAGTAGCGTCCGCAATTTTCAGAATAGCGTCCGCCATAGCCGACGCTAAAATTTTTTCCCCAACAGAAAATAAATTCGTGGGTTGCGTGGGTCAAGCCGACGCTATTAGTGTGGGTGTCGTGGCCGACGCTAAAATATGGACGCTAAAAAGCCATTTTCTAGTAGTGGTTGTCGTTATAGTCTCTGAATGTATCTAAATTACAAATTCATCCCTTATTTTAGCAAAGCGGCAAGTTTGCTGAAATCCAGAAACAACACAACACCAACAAAAAAACCCAGATCACTGCCACTGCTAAAGAAACCATAAAAGCGTGACATCAAACTGTCAACACCAAAACTACACTCCTGCAATGACCAATGCGCCAAGCAGCAACACATCATAACATCAATCTGACAGCGCCAACATAATACACTAGCAAAGACCAAACAGCAGTATCGTGACAACAAACTTACAACACCAAAACAACAGTACTCATGACAAAGGCTAGCAGTTTTGGTTGGTTCAGCTCAAAACACTACTGTGGCATTTGCTTACTCGATAGATGCTGATAAAGGCTTGATTTGGATGGAAATCAGCCATCAAAATGTTAAAGATATTACTTGTCAACCTGTTATAAAGATACTTGAAACCCAAGTGGAGGAATCCCTAGTTTCGCATATAATTGAAATTGATGACCCATGTATTAGTGCGATAGTGGAGGATACATAAACAGTGAGAAAGGAAACTCAGGCTATTGAGGATGATGAACTGGGAGTGGAAATGGTGACAAACACTTTTCATTGAGTTGGGGAAGGTCAGAATGCGGAGCAAGATGAAAGAGTTAGTGAATATTCCCGATGATCAAAGGAATGACATGAGGAGTTCTAAGTCAAATGTCAGTGTGTAGGGAATCATATAGACTATCCAATGCAAGTTGTTGATACTTCAAAAGCTGCTCTTTCTAATGAGTCGGGCAAGGTCATTCCTTATTAGAATCACTTGAAAGGGAATTAAGTAACCCAACATTTTCAGATAGAGTAAAGTCTAACTTAACGATTCTACAAAAGAATTGGGCGGGAGTTGAAGTAGAAATCATCGAGATAATTGATAATGCTTCTTAGGCTGAGTCTAAGTTTTCAACGGTTAAATCTAAAGTGCAGAGATATACAGTGAGCAAGAATAGAAAGTGCAACGTTTCATACCCAGAATTATGTTCCAAACTCAATTAAAAAATAAAGAATTATGTTCCAAACCTTAAATGTTAATTTGGGGATGAAGATGAAGATGAAGATGAAGGGGAGGAAGAAAAACAAGAGGGACTGAGGGAGGAGAGAGAGTGCAAAGGGAGAGAGATTGACAGTGAGGAGAGAGAGAGGTCCCAGTGGTGGTGCCACGATGAAGAGAGAGTGAGAGGGTGGTGGTGTCGGTGGAGGGTGGTGGAGTTTGGTGATGAAGATGGAGCTTTTTTTGGCAATGTGCACTTTGGACCTTAACGTCACCTATTGACGGCTAGCGTCGCATCTGTTAACATTAGTGGACGAAAAGTTAAAAAAAGACTATTTTGACACATATTTGGAACATAAAGAACCAAAGTGAGAAAAAAAAACATAAATGACCTAATTGAAATTTTGGTGAAGCATAAACTACTAAAAGTGCATTTTAGCCCTTTCTAAAAAATTGTTGAATTTATTAGGCTTAAATATATGTTTGGTCCCTGCAAATATGGTCATAATCCCTTTAGGTCCCTGTAAAAAAAGTTTTAAAATGACCCTTGCAAATATTAAGCGTTTACAGTTAAACCCCTCTGTTAACTTTCCATCCAATAAAACTGACGTGGCTAACGGAGATGACATCAGCATGACATCATCAACGATTAACGGAGAAAGATTAGCAGAGAAATATTATCGTTTTCGAATTGTGTCAATCTTTCTCTGTTAATTATTCTCTTTTTTTGGAACAGACAAAAGCAGAACATAATCGTTTCAATCTTTCTCTGTTAATCATTGATGATGTCATGCTAACGTCATCTCCATTAGCCAAGTCAGTTTTTTTGGATGGAAAGTTAACAGATGGGCTTAACTGTAAACGCTTAATATTTGCAAGGGCCATTTAAAAAAAAACAAATTACAGGGGCCTAAATGGATTATGGCCATATTTCCAGGGGCCAAACATATATTTAAGCCAATTTATTATCCAAGACAAAAAGATGTAGGACATTATCTTGGTTGAATCTATCTTCGCCCCCATATTGGCTATCTACATCCCCAAATGTGTAAAAATAAATTTTAATAACAAAAATACCCTCAGTGAACTGAGTCTACTATAGGCCTGTAAAATTAAAACTCAAAACCTATAGTGAATTGAGTTCACGATAGTTCAAGTCATCTGAGTTCACTAGAACTATCGTGAACTAAGTTCACTATAGGTTTTGAGTTTTAGTAGTTTTACAGACCTATAGTGAACCCAAATCGCTATAGTTCATGTAAACTGAGTTCACTAGAGCTATAGTGAACTCAGTTCACTAGGGTTGTTTTCAACAAAACCGTCACAGTGACCAGAGTTCACTATAGTTCACGTAAACTGAGTTCACTAGAGCTATAATGAACTCAGTTCACTAGGGTTGTTTTCACCAAAACCCAACTGAGTTCAATATAACTATAGTAAACTGAGTTCACTAGAGCTATAGTGAACTTAGTTCACTAGGGTTATTTTCAACAAAACCACTATAGTGAATTGAATTCATTATAACTATAGTGAACTCATTTCACTATGTCCACATAAAGTTCATTAGAGTTATAGCGAACTCAGTTCACTAGGATTGTTTTCAACAAAACCACCATAGTGAACTAAGTTCACTATAAATATAGTGAACTTAGTTCACTCTGGTGATTTACAACAGTAAAGGTAATTTGAAAAATTGCTAATTAATTAAGGGTGTGGATTAGGGATGGAAAAACGGGCTTAATTGGCCAGCCAGTCCGACCCGCTAGCCACCAAAAAATGGCGGGTTAGGTTGGGGATTTTGCCTCACCAACCCATCATAGCCCGCCAAATCGGCAGGACACAAGCGGGTCGGAGCGGACTAGCATGCCAAGTTTAGAATTAGATTTTCTTATTTTCTTATTTTTTCCTCTTGTTTTTATCTATTTCTAAGTATTTTTAGATATTTCTTGGGCGGGTTGTAGTGGGCCAACCCACAAACCAGTCATTTTTACGTCGTTTTTGCCGGGCTTGGGCGGGCCGCCCATTTCAAGCCCAAGAAGTATGTTTTAAATATATTTTTTATTTATTAATTTCAATGGCGGGCTAGCTCGTCGACCCACCAACCCACCTAGGGGCGAGGCAGACTCAACTTCTTAACCCACTATTCTTTGGCGGGCTCATGACGGGGCCAAACGGGTTCACCTGTTTGGCCATCCCTAGTGTGGATAGACAATATGGGGTAGATAGAACCAGCCTATTATCTTTTATGCTACCTTCTAAAAAATAGGTGACTATAAATTAGAAAAGCCATGATTTTTGAACACCCTAATTTTTTGCATTTACCACCTCGATTTATCTATATTTCTCTCTTTTTTTGGTATACTCTCTATATTTCTCTATTATCATGTTTTTTTAAGGTTAAATATGTTTTTGTTCCCTATAAAATTTGAGTTTTTTTGTTGTTAGTCTCTCAAAAAAATTCACCAACTTTTGGTTTTCTGGATACCTCCGGATGAAGGTTGGGCCAAGCTTAATACAGATGGTGCTAGCAACAAAGATTGTAATTTAGCAGGCTGTGGCGGTGTGATTCGAGGAGCTGATGGATTGTGACAGGTTGGTTTCGCCAAATCATTGGGTTATTGCAGTGCTTATATAGCTGAGCTATGGGGAATTTATGAAGGACTATGTGTAGCTAGGAAAATGGGTTACACTCAACTCATTGTTGAAATAGATTCTCTGAATATTGTTAATCATGTGCAGCAAGGCAAGCTAGGTAGAAGTGATGGATGGGGCTTGATGAGGAGAATTGCTGATCTGATAAAGCTGCAGGAGTGGAGTATCAACTTCGTGCACACCTATCGTGAAGCAAATCGTTGTGCTGATACTTTGGCAACTTTGGGGAGTCATCAAGTGCAACAACTGTTGGTTTATAAGAAGGCTCCAGGGGAGATTGATAGAATTGTTCTAGATGATTTAAGAGGAGTTTCTACTCCACGTGTTATTTCCGTGTAATTTTCTCTTCCGGGCTTAGGCCCTCTATCAATTCAAAAAAAAAATTGGTTTTTTGCTTTTTGTCATTCATGATTTTTAATAACGCTTCATGACTTTTAATAGCGTTTTTTTGATTTTTTATAAGTGCTATCAAAAGTTTTGAAACGCTATTAAAAGTAATGAAAAATCAAATTTTATAAGGATTAAAAGCAAAAAATTCAAATTTGTTTGATAAAAGCAAAAAATTCAAATTTTATATGAGGGAGCATAACTATGTTTAACCTTTCATCTACTATCTATCTATACCATTAAGCTACTAACAAAATACCAATCTTACATTTTTCCCAACTAAACAATTTTATGATATTTATGTAAGTTCACTTTTTCACCTTTTCAAACTTTTTCACTCTCTCACACATTTTTTCAAACTTTTTCACTCTCCCTCTCTCACACTTTTTCCAAACTTTTTTACTTTTTCACTCTCTCATACATTTTTTCAAACTTTTTCACTCATTCTCAAACATTTTTTCACTCTCTCGTGCTCTTTCTTCCTCTAACTCTATCTCATTTTTCTATTTTTCACAATATATGTATTTTAATTTCATTTACATGTCTCCTTTATTTTTAATATTCCATTTTTCTCTATCAATAAGTTTTATTTAGTCTCTACCGGAAATATTACAATTTGGAAAATTTGAAACTTTAACACAATTTTGTTTTCTAATCTCTACGGGAAATATTACATATTGCTGGTAAATGTTCACGGAGTAATGTTTGGACTAAAGTCAATTACAATTTGAAACTTTTTGTTTACCTACTTTAAATTAGTCTTAATTTTCATGGGGTATTGTTCGGACTAATTAAATTATGTCTAAATTTATTAATAAAAATAACAGCTGTATGCACGAGTATAATGCTGGTTTTAAAAATAGAAGCATTTAATGGAGTTACTAGGAATGTCAACGGGGCGGGGCGGGCACGGGTATCTCACTACCCGGACCCGCCCCGTTTATTATAAATAGGTCCCGGACCCGTCCCAGACCCGTGACGGGTACCCGTTTAACGGGTTTTAAACGGATACTTTTTTAAACGGGTACCCGCGGGTACCCGCGGGTATTTATAAGTTAATAAATAAAAAACTTTTAAAAATAAAATTTGAAATACCATAGAAAATTAGTTTTTTTAACACCATTTTTTTGATTCATTTATATAAAAAAATTACGCATTTTGATATGCATTTATCGTATCAACTATTTATTAATATATAATTGTTAATAAATTGAGATAAAAAAATTAAAATTATGAAAATAGAAACTTAAAAAATAACAACTAAACATTATCCAAAATATTAGGATAAAAGATACAACAAAATGTGAATAAACATCCACTTAAACAACAACAACAATAGATGATAAAAAAAAGTAAGAAACAACATAATTTTTAACGGGTACGGGTACCCGCGGGTCCGGGTACCCCGCTACCCGGACCCGCCCCGTTTATTGACGGGTAGCCAAAATACCCGTTTATTTGGCCCGCGGGTCCCCGTTTAACTACCCGCCCCGGACCCGTGAAGGGTTTTACCCGCGGGTACCCGCGGGTCCGGGTTTTTTTGACACCCCTAGGAGTTACAGTGTAATTACCCCTGAAATAAAACATAACCCGTAAAACACTCACCACCAATGAAAAATGAAGAAGTGTGTTGTGGGATCGCCAATTAGCGTCGTGCGCCAAAAAACACACGGAGTGAACAAGTGCGGCGTCCCTTTCACTGGTGTCCCTCTACTGAACCAATTCCTCCACCCACGTTCCACCGGCGCCACCACCACCACCGAGGAAGCGATCAAAAGAATCCTCAACTACCTGAAAGCGGGCCGCATCCAAAAAGCCGCATCCATTCTCTTCGCCTTCGGAGAACCCTTCCCTTATCCTCTCTATGCCGACTTCCTCCGTCATTGTTCCTCTCACAAAGCCATCGTTGCGGCCCGCAAAGTCGAGTCCCACTTGCTCACCTTGTCTCCTAACCCACCCACCTTCCTCCTCAACCGCGTCATCGAAACCTATGCCAAATGCTCCTGTATCCGTGACGCCAGGGAACTGTTCGACGAAATGCCCCACAAAGATGGCGGTTCCTGGAACGCCTTGATCACCGCTTATTCTCAATTGGGTTTCCCTCACGAAGTCTTTTCATTGTTCTTAAGTATGAATAGGTCCGGTGTTTATGCCAATGAGGTTACCTTTGCAAGTGTTATTGCTTCATGTGCTGCTGCTTCTGATTTTCTTCTCTCCCGACAGGTTCATGGGCTTGTCACAAAATATGGTTTTTGTAGCAATGTGATACTTGGGAGTTCACTAGTTGATGTTTATGCCAAATGTGGGGTTATGATTGATGCCCGCAGGATGTTTTTTGAAATTCCGCATCCCAATGCTGTCACTTGGAATGTTATTGTGAGACGGTATCTTGATGTTGGTGATGCAAAGGAAGCGGTTTTCATGTTCACAAGGATGCTTTCTGCCCCAGTTAGCCCGTTGAATTTTACATTCTCTAATGCTCTTGTTGCTTGTTCTTCCATGTTTGCACTTAAGGAGGGGATGCAAATTCATGGGGTGGTTGTGAAATGTGGACTCCAAGAGGATAATGTTGTTTCGAGCTCGCTTATCAACATGTATGTCAAGTGTGGTAATTTGGAGGATGGTTCTCAGGTTTTTAATCAGCTTGGTTCTAAAGATTTGGTTTCTTGGACTTGCATTGTGTCTGGTTATGCAATGAGTGGGAAAACTCGGGAGGCAAGATTGCTTTTCGATGAGATGCCTGAACGAAATGTGATATCGTGGAATGCTATGTTGGGGGGTTATACCCGATTATTTGAATGGTCTCGGGCATTGGATTTTGTTTATCTCATGCTTAACACTGTTGAGGAAGTGGATCATGTCACTCTTGGTTTGATGTTGAATGTGTCTGCTGGACTTTTGGATCATGAAATGGGTAAACAGGTTCATTGCTATGTGTATCGGCGTGGTTTCCACTCAAACCTTATGGTCGGCAATGCTCTTCTTGACATGTATGGTAAATGTGGGAACTTGAACAGCGCCAGAGTTTGGGTTAACCAGATGAGTAATTGGCGTGACAAGGTTTCTTGAAATGATTTATTGGCTACCTATGGTCATCATGATTTAAGCGAGCAAGTAGTAACAATATTTTCATAAATGCAATGGGAGACAAAACCAACCAAGTATGAAGTATACTTTTGGAACTCTTTTGGCAGCATGTGCAAATACCTTGGCTCTATTTCTTGGCAAACAAATCCATGGATTCATCATTGGACATGGATTTCAAATAGATACTATAAACAGAACTGCTTTAGTTTACATGTATTCTAAGTGCCGCTGTCTTGAGTATGCTATTGAGGTTCTTAAGGGGGCAGTTTGCAGGGATGTGATCATGTGGAATACCATAATTTTGGGATGTTGTCACTTGTCATAATCATAGGGGAAGAGAGGCACTTGAACTCTTTGGGATAATGGAAGCAGAAGGCATCAAGCCAGAGTATGTGACCTTTTAGGGCGTTCTTCTTGCTTGTGTTGAGGAAGGTCTTGTTGAGTTTGGCACCCAATGCTTCGAGTCTATGAGCAGTGAATATTGTGTCCTTCCTCGGTTGGAGCATCATGACTGCATGATTGAGCTCTGCAGTCGGCATGGATACATGGACGAGCTCGAGAATTTTATGAAGACAATGACAATAGAGCTGACTATTCCAATGTTGAAAAGAGCCCTTGATGCTTGTCAGAAAAATGAATGCTCGAGATTGGGGGAATGGATTGAAGAAAAGATTAATGAATTTGAACGTTAATTGATTTCAACCTGAAGCACGTGTGCATCGTAGCATGGAGCTGAGGTCTATTTCAGCTCAAGAGCCATAAGACAGATTGCAAGTACATACAATGGAAAATGATTACGATCAACGTCCTGTCTTTGGTGATATAATTAGATCAATACCTTGATGTGCTGCTACAGGACGACTTGTATATGCAATTGTAGTGAGCATCACATTCTCTGGTTTTGCCTAAAGAAAATGACCAGGATTTAAGGTATCAAGAATAAGTTTATTTCCCTTGTCACATTCATATGCAAAGAGGAAGGTCAAACTACATTTTTACGAGGATATTGCCAAATGATAAGGGATTTGAGGGACAATTAGCTGACTATCAATTCAAGATTCTTTGGAGATGATGGCTTTGGCAAAGCTAAGCACCGGATAGATTAGAGAAGGGTGTAACTCAGTTATCAAGTATTCCAAAGAGCATGTGAGAGAAGCGAATAAGTTGTGAATACCAGCGCTGAAAAACGCATGTCAATCCTCTCTTCCGGGACAAACTTGTACCATGAGCAAAGACACATGCTCCCGATGTTTAACAATCTGGCAATCCCTCTCCACACATGGCTAACCCAGGAAGTGGTTTGGACCTTCGGGATTTTCCAAACACTCCACACCCATACTCAAAGCATAGAACTCGAACCTAAAGTTTATCTAAAGACTCCAACAAGAATGTCAAACCCGAATCCTTCAAAAGTGGAAACATATTTGTGTTTGTATATGTATTCGATACGATATGCACCCAATACTTTTCGATACATACCCAAAAAATATCCAATTTTTTTTTAATTCTTTTTAAAAATACATCACATGATACTTGTACTTTTCAAATACATCTTTGATACTTCGTACTAACTAAAGATGATTTTTAGATACATTTCATTGTTTTTTATCAACTAAGCACATTATCGTCTCTCACATATGATACTTTTTTAATACTTTTCATCTAGATCCATCGACCCATCCAATTTTTTTTTTGAGCCAACCCATAGAAAGTACAAAGAGATACATGGAGATTAAAAGACCCCACTCTACCATTCCAATTACTTGCCATTTTAGATGATGCGATATAAGTTGACACTAAATAATGCTTTCAAAGAGTCCTACCGGAGCCAAAATGTCGGATAAAATGTCATTCAAATCTATCATAAGCATTTTTAAGATCCAACTTAAAATCATGCTTATCCGAAAAGAAGAAAAAAAACTTAATGATCATGTAACTTGTCTCACTTGTCAAGTTGTTCATATAATGAAGGAGCACTAGTAGGATAATAACATTGTGATATTACGACCCTATTAGAAACTTGTTTGCTTGTAAGTTATAGTATCAGGAAGACTATGTTTGAACTTTGAGGTGTCTTTTCATCACTCGTAACTTTTTTTTTTGATAAGCAATATCATTGAAAAGAGCACAAGGGGTGCCTAACCCTTACAATGAGAGAAAAAAAAGGGGGAGGGCCTCCTCAAAACCTCCCTGAGCCAAAACCCTCAGGAATGAAAGTTATGAGGGATTTCTCCTTACTTTTAAAAATTAGTATATATCAATGAATTTCTTTAACTTTAGGTAAATAGATGTGAGAGAGAAGGTGTGAAATTAGCATTAAATACCTAAGGGAATTTTTGTCTTTTAAATTTTATTTTTTAAATCTGGAGATATAGATAGCCTCTTGGGGGGTACTGTTAGCCACAACCTATCCTTGATAATAAACTACTGGAGTAAGTTTTTATTAAACACTGAAATGTGGCACAAGCACTTGGATTTGATAGTGCGTGGTGGCTACGGGTGGGAATAGGCTTGGCTGAGCTGGATTTTGCAAGGCCTGAGTCTGACCTGTGATGAAAGTGTTAGGCCTGAGCCTGAACTGTGGTCTATTGTAGGCACAACTTTTAGGTCTGGCCTGGCCTCTTTCAAAGTTTGGCAAGGCCTGAAAGCCTGTTTGAAAACCTATTTCATTTGTTTTGTTTACAAAAGCCTACAATCTTTTAAGTGATGTATGCTTTATAAATAGACTAAGAAGCTAATTGGTCAGTGAGATTAAATTCTATTTTATTTGACATACAATTTAAATTATATTTATGATAATAACTTTAAATATGTCAAATATTGATGTAGGTCAATATGTTTTAACTACCAAAAAATATTAGCAAATTTATGATTTAACACGAAGTACAAAAATTTTATAAAATAACAATAATAGTAATAAAAATATTATTTATTTTTACTTAAATAAGCCAGCCTGATAGGCCTAAAAGGCTTTTTCAATGACTTGTAGTCCGACCTTTTTAGCTAAATAAGCTTTTAAGAAAGCCTAAGTCTTGTCTATTTAAAAAAAAAAATCAGGCCTGGTCTGGTCTGACGTAGGCTAGGCCGTAGGCCTTAGTTAGGAAGCCTGGCCTATTCCCACCCCTAGAGGTGGCATCGTAAATAAATAAAATATAACATAAATGAGAATGAAAAAAAAAAAAGAAATGTAAAGATAGAGAACCTTCAAGATTAAAATGAAAGTGAAATTTTGATACAATAATTTAGAGATTTTTATACCAAGCAAAAGTTGATTTGTGTTTGTTTATAATAACCAAAATCATTTTTTAATCCTCCGTGTGTGTCAGTGTTTTTTAAATCCTCTCTATCTTCTAACACACTATTAAAGGTCATATTTTTTCAGAAGATACTCTTTTTTTACTCAAACAAACTTATATTATTTCACTTTCAATAATAGTAGCAATACAAAGTGGACTATAATAATGAACATGAGAGCTAGTATAGTTTCTTGATGCCATTGCAAGAGAATGAGCAACAAGATATGCTTGCCTCCTAATAAAGTTTATCCTAAAGCTTGGAACAATTGATAATAAAGTTTTACAATGAGAAGTAATGACATCAAATTCAGTGTTGAGATGCTTTAGTCACCGCATTGACAACAAAGACACAATCCATCTCTATCGCCACTGCCTCCAAGCTTAACTCCATCAGCCACTTTAGAACACGCCACAGTCCCATTGCCTCTACCTCTTGGGGTTCAGGAATTCCTTCAAACCACATAGTTTTAGCCTCCATAAAGATTCTGTTGAGAATTAAGCAGCAGAAGAACTAAAACCGGCAATGGAACAGTAAACCAGAAACTTGCAATAATGAGAAATCGATGTTACAGATTGCAAACGATGATCAAGAACGATCTTGCAACAAGCAATGAAGTAAACGCACAAAGGATTATGATTCAATTCTACACGGATTGAAGAATTGATCGATAATCCCCAAATCACACCGATGAAACCCTAAGATGCAATTAAGAACCCTAAATCTAAAATTGAGCAATTGCAGTGGAATTAAAGCACACAGAGAACGTGTTTACCCAGTTCAGCATCAGTGTGATGCTTACATCTGGGGGACCAAGCCAAATTGCTTGTCCATTTGCATTGAATCAAAGTATCAAGTTTACACAGATGTGAAGAAACTCCCAATGGTGTTTTCCCCCTCACTACCCGATTCCCACGTTTTTTCCCAATCACTCTTCACACAACCCAATTCTGTTAGTCTTAGTTACAATCATACAAAGCTAGCTATTTAAAGCATTACAAGTTTTGGCGCCTAACTTGCAATGCAAGCAACTAACTAACTAACTTGCAAACCGAATAGTAACTAACTCCAAAGCTGATTCTGGTGTGCTGATAACTGATCTCCAATGCCACGTAGGATCCACATCAGAAGTGAGTAAACCACTAGAAGTGCCACCAAGTCAACAATCTCCACCTTGGCACTTCAAACACAATGCAAATGACATAACCACAAGCAATAAGACTCGATCCGATTTCTCCACTTAGCCACAATCAACATTCAACAAGTCCAAGCAGTGCTTGAACTTGGCTAAGGGAACAACCTTGGTGATGAAATCAGCAGGGTTGTGTGCTGTATGGATCTTCTTTATAACCACCTTGCCTTCAGCAATGATATCCTTTATCCAATACAGCCTAGTATCAATATGTTTTGTCCTTTCGTGAAATGTTTGATTCTTGCAAAGATGGATTGCACTTTGGTTATCGCAATGTACTGTCACACTGTTTTGCTCTATCCCAAGTTCATTTACAATCCCTCTAAGCCACAAAGCTTCTTTTACAGCCTCTGTTATACCAATATACTCTGCCTCAGTAGTTGAGAGAGCCACTACATGTTGTAGGGAGGCTTTCCAACTCACTGTCTTGCCGTATAAAGTGAACACATACCCAGTCAAGGACCTTCTCTTGTCACGGTCACCAGCAAAGTCTGTATCAACATAACCAACCACTCCACCTTGAGCTACATCCTCCTTTCTATATTTCAAACCGAGTTTGCAGCTACCTTTGAGGTACCTTAGAATGTTCTTGACAGCTAGCCAATGTTGTTGGCCCGGATTAGCCAAATACCTGCTGACTAAGCTTAGAGAGTAAGCCAAGTCAGGTCTTGTGCAGACCATGGAGTACATTAAGCTACCAACAGCACTAGCATAGGGAATTACTTCCATTTCCTTCATTTCCTGCTCAGTGCTGGGACTGTCACTCTTAGACAGTTTAAACTGAGAACCGATAGGGACATTTGCTGGTTTTGCAGACAGCATATTATACCTATTCAATACCTTCTTAATATAACCTCCTTGTGTGATTGACAACCCTTCATTCCTATCAATTTCCATTCCAAGTATCTTCTTTGCTTGACCCAAGTCTTTCATTTCAAATTCCTTCATTAGCAGCCCTTTGAGCTTGCTAATTTCTTTCTTACTTTTGCTTGCAATTAGCATATCATCTACATATAGAAGTAAATAGATATAGCTTGATTCATCTATTTTTCTATAGTAGACACAACTATCATAGTTGCTCCTCTTGTACTTTATGTTCAACATATAATTGTCAAATCTCTTGTACCATTGCCTAGGAGATTGCTTTAGGCCGTAGAGAGATTTTTTCAGCAGACAAACCATGTTCTCTTTACCCTTTGCCTCAAAACCCTTTGGTTGAGCCATATAAATTCTTTCCTCAAGCACACCATGTAGAAATGCAGTTTTGACATCCATTTGTTCAAGATTTAGATCAAATTGAGCTACAAGTGCTAAAAGCACTCTAATGGATGTGTGTTTTACTACAGGTGAGAAAATCTCATTGAAGTCAATACCTTCCCTTTGTGTGTAGCCTTTAGCTACAAGTCTTGCCTTGTACCTTGGAGGGTCCTTCTCTGTCATTCCTTCCTTTTTCTTATAGATCCACTTACAACCAACTAGCTTTGCACCAGTAGGTCTCTTAACCAGAATCCATGTCTGATTCTTATCGAGGGATTGCATTTCATCAACCATAGCTGCTTGCCACTTGTCTCTGTCCTTGCAGTTCATAGCTTCTGCATAATGTCTTGGCTCATCATCACCTACACATACAGAAGTATTCAGAGCATAAGCTGTCATAGACTCATAACCAAACCTATTTGGAGGTCTGATCTGTCTTCTCTCTCTATCTCTGCACAGGACATAATCCTGTTCATGTTCTTCAGGTTCTGTATCACTCTGGTTTGACTCAGAACTTGTATTTTCATCATTATTATCAGTAGGAGCTTCCACAGTATCAGTTTGAGTTCTCTTTCGTGAGGTACTTGCTTCTAACTCCACCTCAAGCTGAGTATCTTGACCTGTCTTCTCTTCTTCTAATGTTTCATTGCTCATAGATTCCTCAATCAGTTTTGACTCATGAAAGGTAACATCTCTGCTAATAATACACTTCTTCTCATCAATAGACCAGATCCTGTATCCTTTCACACCTTGAGGATATCCCATGAACAATCCTTTCTTTGATCTAGGCTCCAATTTTCCTTCATTCACATGGAAAAAGGCAGGGCACCCAAAAGTCCTTAGGTGTTGATATTCTGGTGGATTACCAGTCCACAATTCTTGTGGAGTTTTGAAGTCAAGAGCTGTAGATGGACTTCTATTAACAAGATAGCAAGCTGTGTAGACAGCTTCACCCCAAAAGGACTTGCTCAGCTTTGCACACGACAGCATACATCTCACCTTCTCTAGAAGAGTTCTATTCAACCTTTCTGCAAGGCCATTCTGTTGTGGAGTACCTCTCACTGTCATGTTCCTGTATATCCCTTCCTTCTTGCAATATTCATTAAATTCTTCATTACAGAATTCGAGCCCATTATCAGTTCTTAAAGCCTTCACCTTCTTACCACTTTGTGTTTCAACTTTCTTTTTCCATTCAACAAAGGTTTTGAATGCTTCATCCTTTGTTTTGAGCAGATAGATCCACACCTTCCTTGTAAGATCATCTGTGAATGATATGAAGTACCTCTTTCCACCATGTGTTGGTGTTCTAGCAGGCCCCCATAAGTCAGAGTGAATGTAGCCTAGTTTTTCCTTAGTCTTGTGAATTCCAGTTGCAAATTTGACTCTAGTTTGTTTGCCTAGAATGCAATGTTCACAAAAGCCAAGCTTATCAATTTTGTCACCACCTAGCAGACCTTGTTTCTGTAATTCTTTCAATCCTTTCTCACTCATGTGCCCAAGTCTATGGTGCCACATGAGTGTCTTATCATTAGTAGTAGTTACCACATTTGCCTCTCCAATCACAGTCTTGCCATGGAGTACATAGAGACAGTTTCCTTGTCTAGATCCCTTCATCACCACTCTATTCCCCTTCATGACTTTCAATACACCATCCTCACCCTTGAAGCTAAAACCAGCCTTCTCAAGAGTACCAAGTGAAATAAGAGCCCTTTTTAGAGCAGGTACATGTCTAACATTCGTTAGTTTCTTAATTGTTCCATCTGCAAGTTTTATCATAACTGTTCCAATACCAATTACCTTGCAAGCTACATTGTTTCCCATTCTTACTTGTCCACCAGAGTAAGCCTTATACTCACAGAACCACTCTTTCCATGGACACATAGGATATGAACAACCAGAATCCATTACCCACTTTTCATCTTGATTATCAGTGCTTGGTGTATCCTGTTCAGAATTATCAGATATTGCAGCAACTAACACTTCACAGTCATCATAGGTGTCTGATGCAACCGATGCATCCCCTTTCTCCTCAGAATTGTTTTGTTTCTTGTTCTTTCTTTCAGGGCAATTTTTCTTGAAGTGTCCTGGTTTATGGCAGATATAACATTTGTATTTGGTTTTAGATTTAGATCTTGACCTCCCCTTTCCTTTTTCCTCTCTATTCTCACTCCTCCCTCTAGCTACAAGACTTTCCCCATGATCAGTTTCTTTTTCATTTCTTTTGGACAGTTCTTTTGACATCAGGGCAGCTTGTACCTCATCTAGAGTTATTGATTCTCTACCATATACTAATGTATCAGCTAGGGTATCATACGAACTATTCAGTGACCTTATCAATAGAAGAGCTTGATCCTCATCTTCTATCTTAACATCTATATTTTCTAGATCAAGAATCAACTTATGAAACTCATCTATATGATCACTAATAGACGTACCTGGTTGCATTTTGAGGGTGTAGAGTCTTTGTTTCAGGTAGAGTCGGGTAGCCAATGACTTTGTCATGTAGAGACTTTCAAGTTTGAGCCATACTGCAGCAGCAGTCTTTTCTTTTGATATTTCCCTCAAAACTTTATCTCCCAGGCTTAGTATAATTGTACTATGGGCCTTGTTCATCAGTTCTTTCTTTTCTTTTTCGGTCATAGTCTCTGGAAGTCTTCTTTCCCCTTCCAAAGCATCTTCCAAACCTTGTTGTACCAAGATTGCTCTCATCTTCATCTTCCAAAGTCCAAAATCATTTTTGCCATTGAATTTCTCAATATTGAATTTTGCCATTTCCATTTGTACAAGAACCTCCCAACGAATGCTCTGATACCAGTTGTTGAGAATTAAGCAGCAGAAGAACTAAAACCGGCAATGGAACAGTAAACCAGAAACTTGCAATAATGAGAAATCGATGTTACAGATTGCAAACGATGATCAAGAACGATCTTGCAACAAGCAATGAAGTAAACGCACAAAGGATTATGATTCAATTCTACACGGATTGAAGAATTGATCGATAATCCCCAAATCACACCGATGAAACCCTAAGATGCAATTAAGAACCCTAAATCTAAAATTGAGCAATTGCAGTGGAATTAAAGCACACAGAGAACGTGTTTACCCAGTTCAGCATCAGTGTGATGCTTACATCTGGGGGACCAAGCCAAATTGCTTGTCCATTTGCATTGAATCAAAGTATCAAGTTTACACAGATGTGAAGAAACTCCCAATGGTGTTTTCCCCCTCACTACCCGATTCCCACGTTTTTTCCCAATCACTCTTCACACAACCCAATTCTGTTAGTCTTAGTTACAATCATACAAAGCTAGCTATTTAAAGCATTACAAGTTTTGGCGCCTAACTTGCAATGCAAGCAACTAACTAACTAACTTGCAAACCGAATAGTAACTAACTCCAAAGCTGATTCTGGTGTGCTGATAACTGATCTCCAATGCCACGTAGGATCCACATCAGAAGTGAGTAAACCACTAGAAGTGCCACCAAGTCAACAGATTCCATTCTCATCGCAGATACAAAAACCAACTCCATACTTGCCTTCCTGGTCAAATAAAGTTGCATTGATATTACATTTCAAGGCGCCTGGTTCCGGTTGTTGCCAACGTTGATGCCTAGCATCACGAGCTGCTGAATCAGAACCATTGCTTACGGTCTTTCTGCTGTTACAGATCAGCTCCGATTCGTGCAAATAGTCTTGCACCCGCTGTTGCGAAACCGCGGAAGGGATAGAACTCCCCTCCGAAACTTTGTTGTCGCGTCTCTTTCAAATTGCCCAGAAAATCATAGTTGCTTCCTTGCGTTTTGAATCTGTCATGCTGTCAAGTAAAGTGAAAAAACAATCAGCAAAATTATTGTTATTGTCGCCGCAAGATATGACATCAGCTAACATTCTACTTCTTTCCCACATCTGTTGCGCCTCACTACACTGAAAAAATAAGTGCATATCATCTTCAACTCCCACACTACACAATGAACAACTATCCTCACAAGGTACATGACGTCTTCGTAAATTTACTCTAGTGGGCAAGCAACCTCTCGCAAGTCTCCAAAGCAACAACTTCACCTTATTCGGATTTTTTAATCTCCAAATTAACATCCAATTCCCCGGTTTCCTAAGATGATGGCTATCAATTAAATCTTCCATAATATCATAATAAGCCGACCTCACTGAATACATCCCATTCCGACTACACCACCAAATTAATATATCCTCCCCTTCTGCTAAAAACAAAGGAATCGTCTTAATTAAATTCACTTCTTGGTTACTAAACAAGGAATTCACCAAATCCTCGTTCCAAATCCTTCCCTCTTCCCGCTGCATGTAAATCACAAACTCTCATCTCCTCATTGCCCACTACCATAGGTGAGCGAACAAAAGGATCCTTTCTACCTTTCAACCAAGGGTCTTTCCAAACCGAGACATTCCTACCATCTCCTAGCCTCCACCGGGATCCCACATTTACCACCACCCGGGAAGTGTAGATACTACGCCGTGTTACCAAGTGGCTTCAGTCTCAAGAGGGGGGTGAATTGAGATTTTAAAAAACTTTTCCCCTTTAACGACTTAGATCAATTTTTCGCGCAGGTTATGGAACGAAGGAAAAAGAAAATAAAAACAGTAAAGAACACAGCAGATTTTATACTGGTTCAGTCACCTCCCAGTGACCTACGTCCAGTCCTCACACCCTGTGAGATTTTCCACTAACAAAATAAAGCTTAACCGAGTGCTTTAAAACCCTTACAAACTCAAGCACTCTTCACCTAGGATACCCCACCTATTGAAGAGCCCTCAAATCAAATACACTAACAAGAGATACCACACCCTTGTTACAACCAACAACCCTAGAGAAATACCCCACTCCCTTGTACAAACAACAACCCTAGAGAGATACCCCACTCCCTAGTACAAATTACAACGTTAAAAAACAAATACAAAGTAAATACCAGATGAAAAAATGCGTGAAGAACAAAAGTGTGTGTGCTGGGGTTTGTTTTGCGTTTCAGCGTATGCGTGAGAATGGGTTGTGTATTCTGTACAACACTTAGGTCCTATTTATAGATTTAGGAAAAATATGACCGTTGGACAGATTATGCTGTAATAACACATAAGAATAAAATCGATTCTATGCTTGAAATGATTTAGTGTGTGAATTCATTCTTTGCTTAAAAATATGACCGTTGATGGCTTCTAACACTAAATGAAAAATCGATTATGTCTTTAAGTGTATAAGAAGAAAATCAATTTTTAGCTTGAAATAAATAGGCTATGAATCGATTATTTGCTTCAAAGCAAGCAAGCCATAAATCGATTCTTCTCTTTAAAAGGAAAGCCATGAATCGATTTTTCTCTTTTAAAATAGAGAGCCATGAATCGATTCTTAGCTTTGAAAAAATCAAGTTCATGACTAAGAAGGAAGGAAATCGATTTGTAGCTTTATGTATTTAAGGGGAAAATCGATTTGTTGCCTTCAAACAAAATGTTTGGAAATCGATTTTGGGCTTTAAGGAAGAAGGCTATGAATCGATTTCTATCTTTAAGGGAAACAAGTGCAAAATCGATTTTTGTGCTTGGTGTATCAGGTGCAAAATCGATTTTGTGCATGTTACGTGCCTTACCTATGCCTAACCTATGCATGCATACGTGCTGTGAGATTGTGACTTGAGCCGATCCTCAAAAGCGGTTTACAGTTTGTTCCTAAGACACGACCCAAACTCCTAGTACTACCCTTACTTCTTGAGTCTTTGTTTGTGCCTTGGATTTGTCATTTTGACTTAGTTCCATTTGTCACTTTGACTTCGATCACTCCATCATCAAAATCTAACCTGCAATACAATATAACCACACGCCATACATAACTAAGATTGTGGCCCAAGCGAGCACCCATAAAGTTACTATTTGGATAATACTTTGCTTTGAAAACACGCCCCACAATAGTATCTGCGTGGGTTAACAATTTCCACGCCTGCTTCCCTAGCAATGCCAAATTGAAACCATGAAAATGCCTAAACCCCATGCCTCCATGTTCTTTCCTCATTGTAAGTTTGTCCCAATTCAACCAATGAATGCCCCTTCTCGAACTACGGTTACTACCCCACCAAAAGGAATTAACCATCTTCTCTAGCTCTTCCCCCAACGTCGTAGGCAATAAGAAGGTACTCATGCAATAGGTGGGAATTGATTGGGCCACCGATTTCACAAGAACCTCTTGCCCAACTTTAGAAAGGTGTTTGCCAAATCACCATTGTTGAACTTTTCTCCACATTCTATCTCTCAAATATCCAAACATCTGCTTCTTGTTCCTGCCAATCATAGATGAAAGGCCAAGATACTTGCCCGTCCCTATACATTCAGTCACACCAAGGGTATTAGTAATCTGCTCCCTCATCTCATTGCCTGTGTTCCTGCTAAAGAATATCTACGACTTTGCCATGTTGATGGCTTGGCCAGAGGCTGCTTCATAAAGTGTTAAGAATCTCCTGTAGCTTTCTACTTTCTCTATCTTCTGCCCTGCAAAACAAAAAGCAATTGTCAGCAAAAAAAAGGTGTGTGAGGGATGGTGCCTGTTGTGTGAAAACGTGTACAAGTATACACAGTCCAACAAGTAGTAGAATGATAAATAGAGATCGTTCCCACGAGGATTGAAGTCTAAATAGTGTTTAATTTGGCTAGCAAATTAGTGAGGGAAAATAAATTGACACAAGTTTTTGAAAGCATTTTTAAATAACAATTTAAGTAAAGGGGTATGAAAATCAGAGTTGAGAATGAGTTGGAATGTGTTCACTATGTAAATCCATTAAAGTGCACTGATACTACATCATTAGATGCTGTCGCAATAGTTGCTATTTTGTCAAATACTTTCACTAGGGTTTTGCTACAAGAGCCTATGTCTAGGCCCTAAATAGGTATACCCTTGGCTACTTACGCACCCACAGTATTCATCTTATGGATTTTTCCCTCCTATGTCTAGGGTTTAAGCAGGGAGTATTAAAGTGTCATTTAATACTCACTATCCATATTATCTTTTGAGATCTATTTATAAACGTTTTCAGAATTTACAAATGCTACTTGAAAGTAGTTGGTCATTCCTAATTTAAGATGGAAATATTAAGTTCGCAAAAGATAAAATGCTTAAACATCAAACAGACTTCATTAAATGCACTAAAACTTCATTACATAGATCCCAACATTCCAACTATGAGTATTTAGCTCATAATGAGCGAACAACACAAGAAAAATAACTTGAACATAAATGCTAAAGTCATAACTAAGAAATACAAGGAAGGAATTATACTTAGATGAAGAAACCGAAGATAGACTCCAAGATTTGAGGCTTGGAGATACGAATCAGCTCCCAAGTTAGCAATTCTCCAAGTATGGTTTGCTCCTGTCGTTGCTGCAGCAACACTTTCAGCAATGATCTTCCAATTTAGTGATTTGAGGTAGCTTCGGTGCAAAAATGGTAGAAATCTATTTCTATACTTTCTCCTTTCAGACCTAGCATGATAAATGAAGAGGAAGGCTGTCCTTATTGATGCGGAGGACCGCAAGAGCATCAAGAGAATATAATTTTATTAAAATTAGGATGAACTTTATTTTATTTTAAGATTAATAATTATACTTTAATTTGGATTATGTTTTATTTTATGTTGACATTAGAGTATGTGGTGTTTGTGTGTATGCACCTTTGGCCTAGGCACCATGGTGTGCAAGGTTTGCAGCTTAGGCACAACCCTAGGTATTTAAGGAACTTTTGTAACCTTATTTCACAACTTTGATAAAATAGAAAACACGTGAGTTTAGAGAATGCTCTCTAGGGTTCTTTCTAGAACCAAACTTGAATCTTATCAATAGCCTCTTACTCTTGTAGCGATTCCTCAAGATCTTATCATCCTCTTGGATGTGGCGAATTCTCCATCTTCTTGCCTAATTCCATTTGTATGTTTCTTTTTCCCTTTATCTTTTAGTCTTATTTGATATGTTTGATTCAAGAAATCACTTGGTTAGTCTTATTTGTCATTCCATAATCAAAATTTCTTTCCAAAACTTCTTGATAACAGAAACAAGGTGAAATCAATTTCAGTAGTTGCAAATCGTCAGAAAAAAAAATACAAATCAATTGATTTGCATTGTTCCTTCGTTTCAGTCTCCCAATCCAAAACTGGATCCATTCTTTCCAGATTTTGATTGATTTAATATTTCTTTCCTTTTTCTATTTCACGTTTGATTTTTTTTTACTTCATTCCTTGTGAATCTGTTTTTTGATAATTGTGATTGATAATTATGGTCAGGTGATGCTCCATTCCCATCATGCAATTTGATGCCGTCACAGTCATATGGTGATATTTCTATTAATTCAACACTTTGTTCTCTTTAAACCTAGGTTATATGATAGTGACTATTTGTGTTGTCAAGTCCAATTTATGAGTCCAATTATGTTTTGGTTTGTCCATTGTGAACTCTATAGTTGCCAAAAAAATAATTGTTATTCATCCTTTTTCTTCATTTTGATACAAAAAGAAGAGTTGAGAATTGCTTTAACGTTATAAAATTTGTTTCAAATTATTCTCTGGAAATTTAAAAGGCAAGTAGCAAAAAAAAATAGTGACAAAAAAAATACATCAAAAAAAACTGTCTGGGGTGCGAATAGAGCACGTGGCACAAAAAAAAGTGTATTAGTAAAAAGACGCTACTAAGGGAAAAACTGTCCAAAACCACCGAGAAAATTCTGAAAAAAGTCTAAAAAAATTTCTCAACTCATTTCTGATCTTCTGAATTTATTTTGGAATTTTTGGAGTTCATTTGAGGTGTTTTTCTCTAAACACACAAATAATACACTATTTTGTCTAATGTCTTCACCTTTTGAGTCGGTCTTTGTCTCTTTGGCATTCTTTTGAGTGTGGTTTCTTTGTTATTTGTTCTTGTTGGTCTTTAAACTTCCTTAAGTTTTGTCTTAGAGTTTCAAATTGTCCTTTTGGCCTCTTGGATGTTAATTTTTATTGCTTGTTTTGTCACAACTTTTCGAAGTTTACCACAAGCTTGATAAGCGATTTGATTGGTTCTTTTAAGAGCCCAAGAGCCACACTTTTAGGGAGTGGAAAAAGACTAGAGTGAACATTATAGAAAAAGCCATAATTGAGTGATATACACGAGTGATACAATTCTTGAGCGTAAACACTTAGTGAGTGGTGAGGACTTTTGTTCTTGTTACTTGTTTGATCACTTGGTACTTGTTAGCTTGTCATTGGAATAATGAGTAGAGGTTTGGACTTTAATAGAGAGTGTTTTGCAAAAACACTTAAGAAGTATAAGGTTGGTGATTTGATTCGAAAGATGCATGAGAGATATGAAGAGAAGGTGAAAAAAAAAGATAAAAAGTGTAGAAAAGAAAGGGGCTTCAAGTAGAGATTAATTGAGAGAAAATGAGTTGAAAGAAAAAGTGAGCATTCCAAAGTTTCCTGGGAAGAGTGACCCCGAAACATATCTTGATTGAGAGCTTCAAGTAGAACAAATTTTCTCTTGTTATGATGTTAGTGAAGAGCAAATATTGAAGTTGGTTGTGTTGGAGTTTATAGATAGATTATGCACTTATTTGGTGGGATCAAGAAAAAAAGCTTAGGAGGAATTGTGAACTTGAGCCTATAGAAAAATGGAAGGATTTGAAGGCCATGATGATGAGGAGGCATGTTCCTTCTCATACCCATAAGAATTTGTGTGACAAATTGCATAGACTAACTCAAGGAAGTAAAAGTGTTAGTGAGTACTTTGAGAAGTTAGAGGTGGCTATGATTAGAGCTAATGTGGATGAGAATTTGGAGGATACTGTTGATAGGTTTCTTGATGGTCTAAATGAAGATATAATGGAGGAATTTGAGCATCACCATTTTGCAAAGATTGAAGATCTTGTCCACCAAGCCATTAAGGTGGAAACACAATTGCAAAGAAAGAATTTCTGCAAAAAATCTTTTTCAAAATATCACTCTTTAAGTTTGAAGGACAATTCCAAGAAGGAGGGAGTTCAATTCAAAAGATATGATGTCACAACCTCCAAGGTTAAAGGTACAAATTCTAACTCTTCCTTTTTAAACCCTAAGTTAAAGAACATGAAATGTTTCAAATGTTTAATGTTTGGGCATATTGCATTAAATTGGCCAACTAAGAGACTTATTGGACTAAGAAAAAATGGGTGCATTAGTTCACATGAGAAATATGAGAATGATTCACGAAGAAATAATATTTTCCAAACTAGGTGTCTCACTTTAGGAAATGTATGTTCTTTGATATTTTTGATGGAGGTAGTTGTGCGAATGTGGCTAGCACTAGGTTAGTGTCAAAGCTCAATCTGGAAACAACTCCACATCCTAGTCCATATAAAGTGCAATGGTTAAGTGATCACGGAGAATTAGAGATTAATAGAAAAGTCAAGATATCATTTTCTATTGATAAATATTGTGATGAGGTTTTATGTGATGTGGCACCCATGGAGGCTGTAACATCTCCAATTTGGCTAATTTTGTAGTTTAAAAATTAGCAAGAGGTCATAATTAATTAATTAGCATAATTGATTAAGTATGAGATGGTTGTCATAGTTGAAATAAATTAATTGTGTGTTGTGTGCTAAATGATATGAATTTTATGCAATAATGATTGATAGGGTCATTGGGAATGAAATTGAGAGGGATTAGGACATGTTAATAACTGAAGGGTAGAATGGTCATTTCCACCTCATTAAAAACCTTCAGCTGAGAGAACACCAAAACACAAACACAACAGCACTCTCCTTCATTTCAGCAAAATCAGAAATTGAGAGAGCTGGAGAGGGGAGAGAGTTCGCGAGAGAGAGAGAGAGAGTAGGGAAGGAAGAGGAGAGAACTCACTCCCATGTTAATGCATGTTCAACTTCTTCTCACCATTGGAATCCTTGTCAGCTCCTCTTCAATCTGATACTAGTTTCATCACAAACATTTCCCTCCTCCTCTATTCACCATTTTCGACTCACCAAGCTCAATAGGCTAGAAATGAAGTTTTAGAGTTGTTGAGAGCTTGCATGTTCAGAAAATAGCTAGATTGAAGTGTTCCAGCACCCACATTTGTTAGTTGAAGACCTTAGAGTGATGTTTTGAAAGCTGGGTCAGTGTTGGTACTGTTTTTGAGTGCTGTGGTTCGAGTTTTAGAAGTGTTGGAAGATAGGAGCCGGTTCGTGAGATTACGGTTTTCGTTTGTTGAAGTCTAGTTGTTGTTGTTGTGTGCGATTTTCATCGCCAAATGTGAGTTCTATACTCGCTTAGGGATGTTTTTCGATACTGAATTTACATGTTTCTGAATCAATGTGCTTCGTGTTTTGTTTCAAAAAGAATCGAGTCAAAAGCTGTATTTGCAAAATTATGTGTATTGTTGTTCGAATGTAATGATTTCTTGATGAATGATTGATGAATTGTTGCTTGTTTGGACTGGATGTTGTGCTATTATTGAAGGTTGATGAGTTAGGTATCGATCGGAACGAAGTTTGGACACAAAACGAAATCAAAATTTGCACGAAATGACATTTTTGCAAGCCTGTGTAACCGGAACGGACCGTGCGCCCTCAGTGCACGGGTCGTGCGCTTGCTTCGGTTACCTGCCTGCAAAAAGTCTCATTTCGCGCAGGGATCGTGCGTCTTTCAGCACAGGTCGTGCGTATGTTTCTGTTCCAATTTTCAGAATGTGTCTAAAGCCTTCCTAATTGATTCCAAACCCATCCTAATCCCTTCCCCAACGTTATGTAATGATAAAATAACCATAGTTCATTGGAATTGCTTATATTTGGATTGAATTGGGGAGAATTCCCTAAGTTATAAGTGATGTGATATGAATTGGTTCAATCAAAGCAAACAAGTGTGGTTTTCCTTTATAGATTGGTTAAAACATTGTTTTAGTAATAACGAGAGAGGAAAACCCTAAAGTATGATAATGAAATGGACTATAAGTGCATCAAGGCTAAGTTTGAGGTTAATTGTTATCGAGGACATATAATGAAATGGAACATTATGTTCATACAAGTCAAGTTATTTTCTTAAGGAAAAGAAAGATGGTATATGTATAATTATATATGTATATCAAGGGTGACGACCCTAAGGATTAGCATACTAGGGGAGGGGAAGTCATGAGCACCAAAACCTAGGTCCCATGAGGTTTGCCCGCTAATTAGTGGTTAGTGGATTGGGTTCACCAAGGGCCATAGAAAAATAAAGAAAGTGGCTCGCGGTGTTGTGCTAAGTTAAAGAAAAGAATTGTACGTAGTCATCCAGAATTGGGCTACGGACAATAGAAGCATAATTTTTATGCTAAGTAAAAGATAAAGCACGTAGCTATCCAGAATCGGGCTACGAAAGAATAAAGCATAATAAACCGCTAGTGTTAGTAAGGGATCTCGATAGGACTCACTGAGACAATGTTTATCCCACCCTTTATAATTGTGGTTTTTACAGAGAAACAGAGAAAGGCAAAGGCGAAGAAGCACGGCTAGACGATGTGCTATGGAGTTATTGAAGATTCAGTTTTATGATTATGCCATTTTTCTCTTTGTTGTCTTTGTAGTTCCGATTGTATAACTATTACTCTCTAACAGTTGTAAATCGTTTTCGCTACTTATGTTTTGGATATTGAACATCGGGTTGTAAAAGCTTCTAAATCAGGAGACTTAAGTACTTTATGTTAAGTTAATGGAATTGACGTGACTGTTTGGATGTTTATTCAAGAAATTTTTTAGTTGTGTTCAATATTCTAAACAGGAAGTCAACTCTGATGTATGCCATGCTCTGTATCTTAGTGTTTCTCGGTGTTAGAAATATTGGGTGTTACAGAGGCTAGCCACATATTGCTAGGGAGACCTTGGCAATTTGATAGGAAAGTTATTCATGATGGTGAGTCCAATCAATACACATTTGTTCACAATAAAATTAAATTTACTCTTCACCCTCTTAGTCCAAATAAGGCTAAAGAAGACATGTTGACTTTGAAACTTAAAATAGAAAAAGAGAAACAAGAGTTGAAAGTAAATGAAAAGGAGTGTGGTAAAAGAGAGGCAAAACGAGAAAATAAAAGCAATGAAAAGAAATAAGTGGGGAATAATAAAAATCTCTTAAAAAGGGAGATTGAGGTCAATAAAGCATTGTTGGTAAGACCTATGCTTAAACTTAAAGTTCCATTTCATTGTTTGTGTTCTTAAGCTAACAATTTCTCTAGTGTTGTTAATCTATTTTTGAGCATGCATAGTGATGTCTATTCAAGAGAGGCGCCCCATGGTTTGGTGCTTTTTGGCGCTACTCCCAACTTGCAAGTTTCCAAAGAAGTCCATTTGTTTGAAGAAGTTGATTCAAGGGAAGTTTCTTTTGATTTGATTCGCTACAGAAATTTCAAATCAATTAAGATTTCTAAATTTATGTTGGATGACTTGTTTATTGCATTGCTTAAGTTTTCTCAAGTACTTGAAAATTTTACAAATTTGATGATGGAAAGGTTTAACTTGTATCCTTTGCCTTTGTTTGAAATGGGAGAAGAAATTTTACAAAATATGTTGTCTCCAAGTCATGCCTTGTGCGCTCCCTATAACCGTTATGATGCTGATTTTCTTACTCCATCTTTGATACAAGGTCAATGTGTTGGAATTTTAAAAGGGGTTGATAATACCAATGCATTTATTGTGAATGAATCTATGTGTGCTAATTGGGAAAAAAATTGTCATGCTGCCATTTCAAAGTTTACATTCTCGTGGTGTTGGGTGTTGTTTACCTTTGTCACGTATGTTGATTTTTCCCAAATTCCATTTAACCCCGGGGGAATGTTGGTATTGCTTTGAGTTCTTTCTTCATGTAGGACACAATGGAAATCAAATTCGAGGTCGAATTTCTTCAAGAAGGAGGGAATGATGCGGACCGCAGGAGCATCAAGAGAATCTATTTTTATTAAAATTAGGATGAACTCTATTTTATTTTAAGATTAATAATTATACTTTAATTACGATTATGTTTTATTTTATGTTGACATTAGAGTATGTGGTGTTTGTGTGTATGCACCTTTGGCCTAGGCACTATGGTCAAGGTTTGTAGCTTAGGCACAACCCTAGGTATTTAAGGAACTTTTGTAACCTTATTTCACAACTTTGATGAAATAGAAAACACATTGGTGTGAGTTTAGAGAATGCTTCTCTAGGGTTCTTTCTAGAACCAAACTTGAATCTTATCAAGAGTCTCTTACTCTTGTGGTGATTCCTCGTGATCTTATCATCCTCTTGGATGTGGTGATTTCTCCATCTTCTTGCCTAATTCCATTTGTATGTTTCTTTTCCCCTTTATCTTTTAGTCTTATTTGATATGTTTGATTCAAGAAATCACTTGGTTAGATCATTTATTTGTCATGGAATCAATTGGATTCTCATCACTTATACAGCACTAGGGTACATGATCCAAGAAACCCTAAATTTGAGGCGCCCTTTGTCCTTATGCGTGCCCAAAAGTACATGTGCTCATGAAAAAGGTGGAATATTCTCTGCTCAGTTGTTGGCATCCTAGGTAGTGCGTCTGTCCTTGATTGATAGCTGGAATGCGCTAAAATCAGCGCTTCCAGCACTCTCTCTCATCTTGCGCAAGAATGCATTGCTGGGGCAACTGTTGCTGCAGCAATAGAACACACAAATCAAAGCACACAAATGGGCACCAAAGTGCCAAATATTTCTCACTCAGGGATGCAACCTTCATTAATTAAAACATACTTTTTACAAACATAAAACACTGATTACTTAAGAACACACAATGAATTATTATGCTTAAGAAAGCATAAATAACTCTTATAAATAGGAGTTATCAGCGCCCTGACACACCTTCACTCCATGTAAGTCACCTCTGCTCTTTGATTTTTTAAGTAAAGTTGTGAGTCCCTCCGCACATATGATAAAAAGAGAGGGTGATAGTGGGTCACCCTGTCTCAATCCTCTCCCTCGAGTGATAGGACCAACTTTTCCCCATTTACCATTATAGAGTAGCTTACAGTTTCTATACACATGGATATCCACCGAACCCACTTCTCATCAAAACCCATCTTTAACATCATACACTTCAAATACCCCCAATCAACTCAGTCATATGCCTTACTGATATCAATTTTAAGCGCCTTCTCCCCCACCTTCCCATTCGTTTTACACTTGAGGTGGTGCAACGTCTCAATAGCAACAAGAAAATTGTCAAGAATTGATCTATCTTCAACAAAAGCAGATTGTTCCAAGGGTATACACTTATGAAGTAATAGTTTCATCCGATTTGCAAGCACCTTGGATATAATCTTGTAGATCACACTACATAAAGAAATAGGTCTCAAATCTTTCATAGACACCAGATCATCCACCTTTGGAATCAACACTAAGTTAGCATTATTTAAATTCGGTGGAAAATCACCAGTATCAAGCCACACCCTCCCCGTGTGAAACAACTCAACACCACATAAGTTCCAAAACCTCTTAAAGAAATCAGGATTGAGACCACCCGGACCTGGGGCCTTTTTCGAATGCATTTGAAACAAAGCCTGTTTAAATTCAGCAATTTCAAGAGGTTTTAATAAGGTCTCATTATCATCCACATTCATCCTAGGCTCAACATGGTGTATAACCGCATCATACATACCTTGATTCCCCCCGAAAAGATCCATGAAATAATTTTCAGTCACCTCACCAAGCTCCCTTTGTTCCGTACTACATCCCCATTATCTTTTGTGAGCTTAGAGATAGTATTTCTCCTCTTCCTTGCACTAGTCATGGCATCGGAAAACCTGGTGTTCATGTCCCCATCTCTAAGCCAATAAGCCTTCGACCTTTGGCGCCAAACCGCCTCTTCCCGAGCCAACAACACCCCCAACCTATCCTTCAGAAGATACTAAAAGTAGCTTTTCAATTTGTTTCGTACACAAAAATTCCCATATTGCTTTGGAATCAGGATCAAATGGTAGTTTATAAACACCCACATCATTAACCAATCGAGGTGCCTTTTAACAAAAGACAAAATCGTGACGGCTCTCGTGCGGGACAAAATGGACAATACCTCAAAAGACAATACGAGACTAGAGGTCAACAGCACAATTTAATCAAAAATAAGATTCTGATTAATAATAAAATTTAAACAAACATAATTAAAAACTCTGGGCGAGCTGTCCTGCCCTCGAGACACCTACAATGAGCGAAAGATTAGTCACTGGTGTCCGTGGGGTGGATGAGTTTACCCAAAAACAAACATAATTAAAACTACTAAAATGTTTTTTTTTAATTTAAAAAAAATTCTCTCAAATAATTGTTGCCCAACGGGTTCCGTCAGTGTGTCACTTGTTAAAAAAAAGTAGGGTATTCAACAAAAGTTATCTCACCAGTGAGCATGATCTTTTCGCCATGAGAAAGAGCATGTTGAAAATAAATTACGGCTGATGAAAGACAAACAACGAGGAAACGAAAATAGGTGGTAAAGAATGATATGAGTATGGAGTTACATGGCGTGTGCCGCACACTTCGAGAAGCAAGACAACTCCACGTGTCGTTCCTGAAAACCGGTACTCTACATTCCTCCGTCACCACCGCGAACCGTCTTCTCCAGCTCTACTGCCGACGTGGCTGTCTCGACGATGCATCCCAACTGTTCGACGAAATACCGCGTAAAAACCCTTTCTCCTGGACCACCCTCATCGAAGCCCACATCAACTCAGGCCACAAAAACAAGTCACTTCACTTGTTCCACGCAATGCCCCACAAAACCCCTTACTCTTGGAACTTACTCGTTTCCACGTTTTCCAAGTCAGGGGGAGACCTTCAGCTTGCAAAATCTCTGTTCAACTCCATGCCCGTGAGGAACCCCCTTGTCTGGAATTCCATAATTCATGGTTATTCTCGACATGGGCATCCCAGAAAAGCGCTTTTTCTCTTTAAGGCTATGAATTCAGACCCATCAGAAATGATCTACCGTGATGCTTTTGTGTTGTCAACCGTTCTTGGGGCTTGTGCTGACTTGTTTGCTCTCAATTGCGGGAAACAAATTCATGCACGTGTTTTCATTGATGGTTTTGAACTCCAACTTGACAGGGTCTTGTGCAGTTCCCTTGTTAATTTTTATGGCAAATGTGGTGATTTGGATAATGCTGCTCGTGTTGTGGGTTTTGTGAAGGAAGTTGATGACTTCTCTTTATCTGCTTTGGTGTCAGGTTATGCAAATGCTGGTAGAATGAGAGATGCAAGAAGGGTTTTTGATAGAAAGGCTGATCCTTGTGCTGTGCTGTGGAATTCCATTATTTCGGGTTATGTGTCCAATGGTGAGGAAATGGAAGCGTTGGCTATGTTCAATGGAATGCGTAGGAATGGTGTTTGGGGAGATTTCTCTGCTGTTGCTAACATTTTGAGTGCTGGCAGTAGCTTGCTCATCATTGAGCTTGTTGAGCAAATGCATGCTTATGCTTGTAAAATTGGGGTGACTCGTGATATCGTGGTTGTTAGCACTTTGCTTGATGCCTACTCCAAATGTCAACACCCTTACAAAGCTTGCAAGTTGTTTAGTGAGGTCAAAGATTATGATACCATTTTGCTTAATACTATGATCACTGTGTATTGTAATTGCGGAAGAATTGAAGACGCGAAATGGATTTTTAACACAATGCCCATTAAAACATTGATTTCATGGAATTCAATCTTGGTGGGTCTCACTCAGAATGCGTGTCCGAGTGAAGCTTTGGATATTTTTTGTAGGATGAATAAGCTGGACTTGAAAATGGACAAGTTTAGCTTTGCCAGTGTTATCAGTGCTTGTGCAAGTAAATCATATCTTGAACTTGGTGAGCAGGTATTTGGTAAAGCTATTGCTTTGGGGCTTGAATCTGACCAAATCATTTCTACCTCCCTTGTTGATTTTTATTGTAAATGTGGTTTTGTTGAGAAGGGACGAAAAGTTTTCGATAGAATGATTAAAACTGACGAAGTCTCATGGAATACAATGCTGATGGGATATGCGACAAATGGATATGGAATAGAAGCACTGACACTCTTTAGTGAAATGAGGTATAGTGGTGTGAGGCCTTCTGCTGTTACTTTTACTGGGGTTCTTTCAGCCTGTGATCATAGTGGTCTGGTCGAAGAAGGAAGAAATCTGTTCCATACTATGAAGCATGACTATAATATAAATCCAGGGATTGAACATTACTCTTGCATGGTTGACCTTTTTTCCAGAGCAGGCTACTTCAGGGAAGCAATGGATCTTATTGAAGAGATGCCTTTTCAGGCCGATGCAAGCATGTGGTTATCGGTATTAAGAGGCTGCATATCGCATGGAAATAAGACTATTGGCAAGATGGCTGCAGAACAAATTATTCAGCTTGATCCTGAAAATCCAGGTGCTTATATACAATTATCTAACATACTTGCTACTTCTGAGGACTGGGAAGGATCAGCACAAGTAAGAGAATTGATGAGAAATAAGAATGTTCAGAAGATTGCTGGTTGCAGTTGGGCTGATTGCTGAATGAGAAACTTTACTGAGGTTCTTAGTTTCCAAATCCAGGTGAGGATTAATCAACCTCAGGAAGACAACTCCCTATTGAAATAAGCTTGGAACCACTCAACCACCATTAGCTTCCAAATTTTTCTGGACTATTTTCAGCATTGAGTTGACTAACCACTTCTTATAGAATGAACAGCTTAGAATTGGCTTGAGTTGGGTTAAGCATGTTTCTAGCTAACAGTGATGAACAGCCTAGCAGAAAAGGTAGAATCACAAGATTTGGCTCCAAAGACGTGCATTTCCTTGAGTATAATACTCTAGGACCGAAAAATGGCTCATACGCATATTATTTCCTGTAGCACCATAGCAGTCTTCTTCCTCTGCTAAGAGCCCCTAACCAGTTGTGATTTAGGTGTAAATTTGGAACACAAAATGGGATATAGAAATCAGCAAGCTACTTTTAGTTGTATAATATGAGAGGAGGTGTCATGAAGTTCAGAAAATTGGGTGATATTGGAACGAAGCCTCAATTCTGACTCACGTGGCATATTTGGAATTATCTGCAAATCATGGATCTTGCCTTGTGCTACTGGCCTACTGCAATCTTTATTGACTATAAGGCATTAGTTTTGGGATGTTAAGCCTCCCTAGGATTGCACCGGGTGTTGGGAGAAAATATTTAAGTCGAGGAACAATGATAAAACATTCTTGTTTTTTTCCTGGGAAAATATTAAAGTTGAGTAACAATGATAAAACAATCTTGTTTTTTTTCTTCTTATTTTAACTAGAAGATTTATATACAGAGATCATATAACGCATTTGTCAATATCTTTCTCTTAGGGAGGCACATCTTCTCTAATGCCTCCCTAACCTCAAACCTTGCCCCACCATAGCTCCACTCACTCACCACCCGTTTCTCTTAGGAACCAGTGTTGAGGAATGAGAGAAATTCTCATTTTTATCATATTGAGAGATGCATAAAATGAGATACAAGTGCTCTATTTTGTAGAGCTTATGTGAAGCTTAAGTCAACCAACTAACTTTCCAATTACAATATTTTTTTATTTTAACTACTATTTAGAAATTTTCAAATACTCCATCCGTCCTATATTATATGACTTTCTAGCCAAAAAAATTTGTCTCATAATACATGACTTTTTAGAATCCCAATGAAACATTAATATTTATTTCCTACCATACCCTTCATTATTTAATAATATCTCTTTCATAACTCTACGAATTTATCTTTCTAATGTCATCATTAATAAGGTTAATTTGGTAAACTAACTCACAATTTCTCTTTCCCATACAAAATTAACTACTTTTTTTAATATGTGTGAAATGATCCAAAACGATATATAATATGAGACGGAGGGAGTAGTTCACAAGTACCTACAAAATAATATACAATTTTTTTTCATTTTTTCAGAGTTGTCCACACCCTCTATAATTTAATTTCATAGGCGATTATAAATAATCTATAATGATTTAATATTTTCTAAATAGTAACAATTTAATAGTTTTAAAACAAATAAACTAACAAATTAAAATATAAAGTTTAGGTGTACATATTTTAAATTGAAATTAAGTGGGGGAAGGGATAGTCTAACTTTAGTATCATTACTCTTCTCTAACTTTCTCGATATCTCTCACTTCATTTATTTTCTCTCTCATTTTTCTGTCAATCTTAATTTACTATTTTATCTCATAAAAAAAATTAAAGGTTTAAATATATTTTTAGTCCTATAAATATAGCATTTTTTTATTTTAGTCTCTACAAAAATATTTTTTTTGAATAGATCCCCGTAAATATCAAAGTTTTATGTTTTGGTCCTTCTGTTAACTTTTCTGTTAACAAATGCCGATGCGTCTAACATTTTGTCTCTTTGATTTTGCCACATAATTCTTTTATTTTATATTTATTTTAAAATGCTTGGTTGAAAAATACATTTGGGTTCCTTTCATCTTGCTCATCTCAATCTTCATATCCTCTTGAAATTCTCTTTTCATGAGTCCAAAACAACCCCTTCTTCCTCTTCCTCTAACTCCACTGCAGCGTTGTGAAGAAATGGGTTTCTATACCTATTGGAAGATTCAGCCAAAAAATTTACCTATTGGAAGATAATGAGTTTCTTTACCTAGTCATTATTTTGATATAAAACTTTTAATCGAAACCCAAAGTTGTAATAAGCATTCAGATTACCCACGGTCAAATACTCAAATTGTTCATCCACAACAAGCTTGACTATCCAGACAGGTCACATGACTAAAAGAGTCCAAATTCAAGTGCCAAAGTTTGATTGGGTATGGGTGTTTGGCTTTCCTAGTAAGTACATCGATTCTTTGCGTTTTCTATTCGATTCATGGATTTTTTGGTTGTGGGTGTGGATTTTGTTTCGCCCCCAAATTGAAGCTTTGTCAGATGAGTGCATGTGCTTGTGTTTCCAAGCGCTAGCTTATGCTTCTAAGCAATATTCGTAAGAATGAAATCTGTAGCAACAAAACTAGCCCAGATGATAAGAATAAAATGGTGGGTGATGATGATGAAGAGTTTGGAGGTGAGGGATACCTCTCTCGATGCTTGAAAGGAAAGAAAGCCATAGATGTTAGACTTCGCTGCCATTGCGGTTGGAAGCAATATTCGATGTAGGATATGCAACCTAAATTTAATTTGGGAACTAAAGGTATTTTCCAAGTAAGCATTTTAAAATAAATATAAAACAACATAATTATGTGGCAAAGTCAAAGAGACAAAATGTTAGACACATAAGCATTTCTTAACAGAGAAGTTGACCGAAGGACCAAACCAAAAAACATTGATATTTGTAGGGATCTATTTAAAAAAATTATTTTTGTAAGGACTAAAATCAAAAGATGCTATATTTACTGGGACTAAAAACATATTTAAGCCAAAATTAAATTACTATTTTGTACTTTATAAAACTTCATTTTACCTAAAGTTAGGCTACTTGAGAAATTTAAAATGTCAATCAACTCAATACATGATAATAACACACATTGCCTTGAGCAGCTATAAGAGTAGTTAAAACCGTTGCAACGATAGTTGAAGGTGTTTGGAAATGTGAAACTGTGAACAGCAGAGGCAGAGATGCAGATTGACTGTGTTTGATATCACTACATATGCCTCTGTGCCTTTGTGTGTGGCATCATTTGCATGTACCCATTTTTGAAGCAAACACAAGTTACTCACTCGTCACTTTCCTACTGTTCTATTCTCCTAGACAACTGTTTGTCTCAAAAAACCGTAAACTTTGTTAAAATCGTGCATGCCCACTTCCTCAAATTAGGTCTTAATACATATACATATCTGGGTAACTGTTGTCTCGATCTTTACACTGAGTTCGGCCACATTAACGATGCATTCAAGGTGTTTGATGATATTTCCCACAAGAACTCCACGTCCTGGAACATTTGTTTGAAAGGGTTGATCAAAAGCGGCCAACTTGGCAAGGCCTGCCACTTGTTTGATGGAATTCCTGTTAGAGATGTAGTTAGTTGGAACTCCATGATTTTGGGTTATGCTTCTTATGGATTTTCTAGTCATGCCTTGGAGCTTTTTGTTGAAATGCAAAGTACTGGTGTGAGACCTAGTGGGTTCACTTTCTCAAATTTGACATCACTTGTGTCAAGTTCCTCTCATGCTAAACAGGTTCATGGTAGCATGATCCGAAGTGGGATGGAGTTGTCTAATGTAGTGCTTGGAAATTCATTGATAAATATGTACGGAAAGCTTGGTTTTGTTGATTATTGTTTTGGTGTGATTTTGACTATGAAGCAGCTTGATATTATATCTTGGAACTCTCTGATGTGGGCATGTCATAGAGCCGGGCGCCATGAGCTGGCTCTAGAGCAGTTTTATAACATGAGAGCTGTGGAGTTGTTGCCTGACCAATTTACGTGTTCCTTATTGATGAGTGTTTGTTCTAACTTGCAAGATTTGGAGAAGGGTAAGCAAATTTTTGCATTTTGTTTCAAGATGGGATTTGTTTATAATAGCATTGTAACAGGTGCTGCTATTGACTTCTTTTCCAAATGCAACAGATTGGTGGATTCTGTCCAGCTCTTTAAGAAACAAGACCATTGGGATTCAGCTCTATGTAATTCCATGATTTCATGTTATGCTAGACATGATTTAGGGGAAGAGGCTATGCAGCTTTTTGTGCTGACCTTAAGGAAGAATATCAGGCCAACAGAATACACATTAGCTGTCTTCTGAGTTCTGTTTCCATTTTCTTACCAGTAGAAGTGGGTAATCAAATCCATGCTTTGGTTCTTAAATTGGGGTTTGAGTCAGATGCAGTTGTTGCCAATTCACTAGTTGATATGTATGCAAAATTTGGATTTATTGACTATGCCTTGAATATAGGGCTGTCAAATTGGTCCATTTGTCCACCGGATATCCAGTCCATCCATACCAAAATCCATCCAATCCATCCGTTACAAAAAAAAAATATTAATGGATTGGACTTGATCCATCCATTTGATTTTGTGGATGGTTGTAATCCATCCATTAATTATTGTAAATCCAATGGATAACAATAACTACTAAATCAATATCCATTGGATAATTATATAAAATAATTTCATAAACACTAAAATAAAACTATTTGCAAAATAAACTATTGTCAACAATCAGATTTATTTTCTGATTATCATTTATCAAAATAAAACCCTAATTTCAATGAATCTCTCTCTCTCTCTCTCTCTCTCTCTCTCTCTCTCTCTACAAGCTTTCTCGTGCTCTGTAAAAAAAATTGATCCACAACGGAAGATTCTCGCCGTCGCTGCTTTCTCGCCGTCGCCTTCCATTTCGTGAACCTCTCTTTACAATCGTCGCTTCCATTTCGTTAATCGCTCTCCGCAATCGCCGCCATCAAGTTCTTCATCGTCGTTTCTCAGGACCACATCGTCGTCGTTTCTGAAGAGTGAAGAGGACACATCTTCTTCCTTAATTGGTAACTGTGTTTACTCCTTTTGGGTTTCTGAAGAGTTATTATTGTTGTTATTAATTTCTGTCTTTTTGATTCCAATCCCTTCTTTTGATTCCAATCATCAAAAGTTGGAGGAAGACAAATCAGAGTTGTCATTTCAATTTTTGATGTTTAAAGGCTTACGATTTAATTTCCCCTAAAATCTCCCCTTGTGCATCCTAAACAATTTTTGATGTTTAATGGCTTACGATTCTGACATCAATTTTTGATGTTTAATGGTATACGATTTAATTTCATCCCCCTGCCATTTAACCCTTTCCTATATCTGCACACTTTGACAATTTTTTGGCTAAAACACTCTTTATAATATCAATTCTTATCTTGCCTGTATTAGATTCAATTGTGATATTAGAGTTAACACCATATTTGTAATTGAATAACCAATGGAACAGAGGTGATCATTGTTTCATTATACTCATTCATTTTTTTCATGAGACAACAACTAGATCCCAATATGTAATCATTTTCCATCATCAAAAATTGTTTTTGATTCCAATCCCTTGCTTTTGATTTTGTAAACAGAATTCACAGATTGGTAATTCGAAGTGTGACAAGCTATGAGTTCAGTAGCACCTACTGGTATGCACACAACTTTCTACTAGTATTGGTTATATTTTGTGTGATGTGTGAATTTTTCCCATTTTAGTGTAATATGTTTAGTGATGTGTGATTATTTCCCATGTTTTGTATATTAGGTAATATGTCTAGTGATCAATATGAAATTGGGGGGGACGAAGTAGGTGAAAGTGCAACCCCTTATTCAAAAAGAACTAAAACATCTTTGGCTTGGGAACTTTTTGAAAAATTTGTTGATAATGATGGGCTTCCAAAAGCCAAGTGTAAAAATTGTGGTCAAATCTACACAGCAAGAAATACCAGTGGAACTAGTAATATGAAAAACCATACATTGAAATGTCGTGGATTGGACGTGTCTTCTCATCCCCATCTAGATCAAGCAAAGTTTAGGGAGAAGATTTCTGGAGCAATCATTAAACATAATTATCCATTTTCTTTCGTTGAGCAAGAAGGGATTCAGGATTTACTTTGTTTTTTACACCCACAAGCTATAACAACATCCAGAAACACTGCAAGGGCTGATGTTGTTAAGTTGTATAAAAAACACTGCAAGTATCGAAGTTCTCTTTTGCCTGAAAATGTTGAAGCACTATTGTGCACAAATGACTGGCTTTGTGGAACTCCGGGTTAGTATCCACCAACATGAACTTTTAATTTGGTTGAGTCTTTTCAATTATTGTATGTTTAATGGCTTTTCACTTTGATTTTCTTTTGTAGCTATGTCAGATCTCGATCTTGATAGTAAGGAACTAGTCGAGGACTTTTCAACTTTTATATCCTGAACTTGATGTGTGTAAGTTTTCAGGTTATGTTATCTGTTTTTGACTTCTATTTTATTATTATTACTTGAATTAGTTCTGTAATGTAAAATAAAGCTGAGTTGCATGCTTTATTTTTCTTCATATAGAGACCAGATGATGAATCTTAATCCTAATACTATTCACAGTCCATAAGACCAAATGAGAGTCACCATATGCAAACTTCATCACATATGGTCCTACTGATTCTTTTATTGTTGCTTCTACTTTAAGAAAAATATTCTAGTGAAGCTGCATACTTAGAAAAAGCATCAGAACAAAAGCATCAGAAAAATATTCTAGTGAAGCTGCATACTTAGAAAAATATTCTAGTGAAGCTGCATACTTAAAAATATGCCTTATCTTTATTATGCCTGATCTTTATAGAATTAATATGATCTTTCCAGATAGCATAAAGAATTAAAATACAATATCCCTTATCTTTATTATGCCTGATCTTTATTATGCCTCACTGATCTGATAGGTCACCATATTTTCTTTCCATTGTACTAGGTTGTGGCTAATTTTAGAAGGGAAGAGCTTGGACATCATTGATGGATTATTGGAGTGCTTGCTGGTGGTCGTTCTCTTTCTGGGAATCTTGACATCATTGATGAATTATTGGAGTGCTTGCTGCTATGTGTACTGGAGTGGTGCTGCTTAGGATCTTTGCTTAATGCTAGGCTTTGTTCGCTTCTATCATTGCTGCTACGTCTTGGGAAGTTGCCATCATTTTGATGGGCAGCAACATCATGCTGGTTCTTACCTTGTTCTATTTGATGTCTGCTGTCAAACTTGGAGTATTTGAGACTGTTGCAGGATTTTCTAGATTCATTTAACCATTTATGTATTTGAGACTATGGTATTATTAGTAATGAATTAAGGAGACTATGTTATGGACTATGTTATTATTAGTAATGAATTAAGGAGACTATGTTATGTACTATGGTATTATTAGCAATGAGTTAATGAGACTATGATTTAGTTCTACCATTTTTATCTTTTATACAGGATGTCGTACTAAAAGTAGGGATAAAAATTCTAGCCAAAAAAAGAGAGAAAAAAAAACAGAAAAAAAAATTCCGGCGGTGGTCGGCGGTGGCCGGCGGTGGAGGGCGGTGGAGGGCGGCGGCCAGCGGTGGAGGGCGGCGGCGGTGGTGGGCGGTGCTGGTGGTTGGAATGGGCTGACAATGTTCTTGCAATAATAAATTATTTATTTTTAAAAATTTTATTTATTAAAATTTTTAAATCATTATTAATGGATGGATCGGATATCCATCCATAAAAAAATGTCTAATGGATGGATTGGATGGACATTTTTGTAAGTGGATGGATTGGATTGGATATTTTTGGTTCAATTTTAGTGGATGTAAATGGATAAATGGATTGTCTCAAATTCATCCATTATAATCCAAGTCCAAATCCATCCAATCCATCCATTTTGACACCCCTACTTGAATATCTTCAATGAAATGAAAGTAAAAGATTTGATATCATGGAATACTATAATGATGGGACTGACTTACAATGGCAGAGTGTCTGTGACCATGTACCTATTTAAGGAATTGATTAGAGAAGGTATGCAACCGGATGGAATAACATTTGCTGCAGTTCTACAAGCATGCAACTATGGGTGTTTGGTTTATGAAGGAGTTAAACAAAAATTTCCCTAATGGAGATGGAATTTGGAGTAAAACCAGAGGAAGAACATTATACTTATGTTGTGGAGATGTTAAGTAAAGCTGGTAAATTAAAATAAGCCATTGACATGGTGGAAACAATGCCATATGAAACTACCCCGAAAATTTGGAGTTCAATTCTGTCTGCTTGTGCAGTATATGGAGACTTGCAAGATATTGAAATAGTTGCAACTAAAATAATAGAGAGGGCACCACAGACACCCTTGCCTTACTTGGTTTTGGCTCAGGCATATCAGATGAGGGGCAGATGGGAGAGTATGGTTCGAGTGAGGAAGGCTATGGAACGTAGAGGCACTAAAGGGATCATGGGATACAGTTGGGTTGGAATAAAACATTATGTATATAGTTTTGCCTCAAATCAATTACAGCATTATGGGGGCAAGGATATTTATCTGCTATTGAATTTATTGGACTGGGAGATGGATACCGAAGGTTATGTCTAAATATTATCTAGCACGATGAGGCTTGGTCTTGTTCTGAATCATTTTCGTGAAGTTTATTACTCCATTAATTTGATGAGGATGTAAACTATATGAAACTGAAACATAGTAAAACCATAGTAATTAGTAATTACTATATCTTTGATTTTTTTTGACAAACCTTGTACTTAACAATAAGAGAATATATGATTTTTATAGAACCGTGGTAATTATAAGATGAGGACTTTGAAATGTTACACTTATCACGACACTAGTTAATACTTAAGATTTTTTTTACTGCTTTAAGTAGCGTAAAAACATTGCAAGTCAGAACCAAAAAGGAAAACAATTTACAATTGTATCTAATTTTTGTGTTCTTTAATACAATGAATCTATTAGTAATTACTCCCTCGGTCTCTATTATAAAAATATTTTTGGAATTAATTTTGGTCCCAAATATAAGAAACTATTCCAGTTTTTAGTGTATATTTATTGCTTAAATACCAATTTTACCTTCATTGAATGCTTTGTCTTTTCAGTTTTCAATGTGAGTGGGAGTAGTGCACATAAATCTGACTTGAGGGGAGTTATTTCACATGTGAAGTTGAGTAGAGGCCATTTTTGAGACTTAAACTTAAAAAAGACAATAATTAAATGATTTCCTTGTTAGTGATGATTTTTGTATTTTCTTCTTATATAATAGGGACTGGAGAGAGTATGTTTTAATAGCTTAGTTGACAAAGTTGCGTGATACATGATATGAATAGAAGGCTTCAACTAAAGTTGTGTCACACCTTGTTTGTTCCCTCTGTTGGGCCAAATCCCGGAGGAATCTCCATATACCTCATCTTCTAAGTCTCCATGCAAAAGTGTATTTTTGACATCAAATTAGTTTAGTTCCCATCCGGAGTGGGCATCAAGTGATAGTAAGATTCTAACAGTGTTCATTTTTGCCACGGGAGCGAACGTCTCCTCATAATCAATGCCATAGGTCTGGGTGTATCCCTTTGCCACTAGTCTTGCCTTGTACCGAAAAGAATCTTCAATATTGTATTTCTATTACAATTTTAAAAACACACAAATATTAAATAACATATTTTTTTACCAATTATAAATTGCTATGCACGTATGTAAAGTTTCTTACACCGTCAACCAATTTAAAATCATGAAATGTGTCACTTTCAAAATAATTAAGAAAAAAATAAAATAGTTTTTTTGGGTATAAACCAGGGTATCCACCGCCGAACGCAGTGACTAATCCCCTCGCTGGATTGGAGACACCTCGAAGGGTGGCACAGCTGGCCTAGGGATTTAAAGCTGCTCCATACCCAAGGCGAGGATCGAACCCTCGACACTTAGTTACGGGAGAATGAGCCTCAACCGCTCAACCACACCCCTGGGTTAAATAAAATATTTTTATGATGTATCAATTTCGAATCTTTAATAATAATATTAATTAGTAGTTACTCGCAAACTTATGAATATACACATTATGTCCTATTAAGCTTATTCAATGGTATTTTTTTTGTTACAAAACTGTGGAGCGAACTTCAGCCCCGGCGAGAGAGCGCGGTAATCAGTCATCTCACCTCCCCAAGGAAATACTTTTCGTGAGAATCGAACTCGGGAGCAAATATTCAATGGTATTTATGTACATATTTAAAATACTAAAATAATTTTTTAATTTTATATGGATGTAGAAATGATAAAGTTTTGCCTTTAATAACCGCAAAAAAGGTTTCTATAAAATATATATTTTAAAATATATAAATTATTTAATGGTGAACTATTGAGTACATAAAATTTTAGTTCAAAATATATTATACAATATCCGGTGTATAATACTTAAGAGCACTTGGATAAGTTGATTCAAATCTCTTACGGATTAACCAATGTCTTGAATTCGAATCCAACATTAGGAATGCAACAACGTTAAAATTCTTGAGGGAGAGTTTTAGTGCCATTGTGGTCCTACCCGACTCGAGGGATTAGTCTCTACGGTTGCGCGCAGTTACACCAAAATATTAATTTTTTTAAATATTAAAAACTGCATTTTTTTTAATATTCCAACACTCTTGAATAACCATAAAAATCTAAATTTAGAAAATATACCAAATCAAACTCAAGTTCATTGTTTTTCATCCAATCCAAAGCATTAAAATGATACAACTAAATAATAAAATACAAAGGTAAAAAATTTAAATAAATAACATTTTGTGCTTTTTAAAAAGTCATCTGATATACGCAGTCACTTGGCACTTTGTTTCAGGTTATTGGATTTGCGGGTTTACTTTTTAAAATCTGTGACTCGTACCAAACAACTACGAGTTACAATAGATTGATTTGGGTTTGGCCCGATTTTTAAAAAATGCTCAAACAAAATAAATCGATTTGAGTTGGATTTTAAGTTGATTTGAATTTTTCCAAATCACTAAGAGCATCCGCAGTGGAGAAACTCCAATTGAATACTTAAATGAGTCCCACGTATACACATCACTATTTTATAATTTTCTTAACAATAATTTTATATAATTTTTTTAATAATAGTACTTATATAAGAGTTTCATCTCTCTAACGCAGAATCCCAACAAAATTTACTATATGAGTTTCACTAATAACTTTTTATTATTTACATTTTAACAATAATTTATGACATATGAAATATTAATTTTTTAATGAAAAGTAAAGATGCGAGTCACTATGTCAAAGGAGAGAGAGAGTTTCTTCTTCAAGACTTCCATTCTCAATAGATATCTCATTGTGGAGAATGAAAAATGGATACTTATTGGGATGAAAATCTTGAATAAGAACTCTCTCTCTCTCTCTCTCCCCTCTGACGGAGAGACCCACACCTTTACTTTTCATTTAAAACCTAATATTTTTTAGTAAATTTTGTTGGAGTTTTGGGTTAGATAGATGAAGTTCTTATATAAATACTAATATTAAAAAATTATAAAATAGTGATGTATACATATGTGGCCTACGGCTTAGGTTACTAAGCAATTTGCTTAGTGTTTCTTACTAAATTCGTATCAGTCGTTGGATCAGTATTCTTTTAATGAATTTTAATCTAAGGGATAATGTTTAATGTGGGCATATTTGTCTTTTTACCCATTCCCAAATACGCTTCCCTCACCTTCACGGCGTAACTGTTCCTCTCAAACAACGCTCATCCTCTTCTTCCTCTTTTGCATCGCGCTCAACTAATTCTCTCTGGATCGCTTTTAACATGCAACCAGCATTTTTCGCATCTCTCTCTGCAGCACGTTTTGCCTTTATCACAGAAACGCAAAACGTTCTCTTTCAACTGGTGTTCTTCCTCAACGGCGTTCTCTTCTTAAACGATTTTCATCTTCATCGTGATTTATCTCTGGATCTCTGGATTTATCTCTGAATCGCAATATATATGTGGTTTTTAAGTTTTTCCCCAACTGTGATTGTTGAATCATTTATTTCTGGTGAGATTGCAATTCTGGTTTTGCAATAACCAAGAACATTAAAGCCTTTGTCAAAAAATTGAACTCCTCTATCAGGAAAAGTTGAACAATTCATCGATCACATGATAGAGTCCTTTAGAGGAAAACCAGGTGCTGGCTTAACGCCGTCAAGGTCGCCGTCGGCATTCTGTTTTACAACGAGAAAATACTCTGCGACTACGTATATGATTTTTCGGAGAAAAAATTCGCCCAGAACTGTTTTCCAGAAATTTGCATTCAACCTGAAACTGTTGACTTTGGTGTCCTTCTTTTCCAAATTCCAGTTGCATTCAAGTTGTTTGCTGAAATACTTCATAGAGATGTTTTTATGCCACTTAACCATTGTTATACAAAACTGTGGTTAGTGGCATCTAAACACGATTATGCATATCTATGGTTAGTGGCCACTAACCATTGTTATGTATATCTGTGGTTAGTGGCATCTAACCATTGGCAAGGTTCCAGGGGCTGCTTTGAATAAAAGGAAAGATACGCGGACGTGTTGTTTGGTGACAATGAAGCTTAAGATGGATGTTGACAAGGACGGGTTATTTGGCGACAATGAAGCTCAAAATTACCAAGTGGAATAACCACTATTGTACAAATTCGTGGTTAGTTGCCACTAACCATTGTGGTACTGATTTGTGGTCATTGATTAAGAATCCCATTTTGAAGTATACTTATGAAATTAAGAGAGACTTTCCTCCTTTGTCTCAATTATTATGGTTTAAAGAGAAATGTGTTTCATTGGACAGTTCAGAATTGGATTGGAGGACACCATCATTATCATATGAAATGGGATTAGTTCAAATATCAAGCTACCTGTTCTGGAGTCAACCAGAGGGTCCCATTAGCAAAACCAGGAGGTGTGCTTAGCAAGTCATATGGATCAGCCCAACCAATTCGGCCCATATCCACCTCATGCGAGCCCAACATGCTTGGACGGTCAAGATCGACTCTACCCATCCAACGATCCACAAGAGGGCACGATTTCCTATAAATACAGGCAATCTTTGCCCTAATAAAGGTTCAATCTCTAATCCTTAGTACCTTCACTCATATATTCGATATACTGACTTGAGCGTCGGAGTGGCTTGCAGGTACCCCCCCCCCCCCCCCCCCGGGCGCTCACTGACCTCCTACCAGGACAGCAAGAGACCTACCAACAGCAGCCGGCCAAAAAGCTACTCGGTACAGAACATTGGCGACCACAGTGGGAGGTTTCTATCTTTCACATCATCACTACTCAAACTTTTCTCTTGCTGCTCCATGGCTCCCAGGGGTAGACCCCAGGTTCAGAGCATTGTCATACCCAAACCTCGACCGGAGGATACCCCCGAGGGCAATGTCTTGACTATACAGGACGAGGGCACCAGTCAACCTGCCCAGCCCTCTAATGTGAATCAGCTTTTGGACCTCCTGACCAGTCGCACTCAAGCTATGTTGGAATAGGAAGAACGACTGATGGAGATTGAAAGGCGCGTGACCGCCCTGCCAGAACAACCTCCACTCAGCAGGATGACAGTTCCTCCAACGACGGTGACCTCAAGGCACCACCGGTCCCCACCTCGGAGACATCATGTCCATCGCTCTCCCCCTAGGCGACGCAGGCGTGGGGAATCAGACTCACCCCCAGGGACCTATCGGCCTCATGACACCCACTCCAGCACCTCCTCACACGCATCCCCTAACACGCAGGAGAAGTCAAGGAGCCGGGTCGTCATCCGAAGAAGGCACCACCGGGGTTCTCCATCGAGGAGATCCCCCGAGCGACACAGGTATCAAGAGCTGGGCTATGAAGACACGTCCCCCCGAAACTCAAGAGAGTTTTCGGAGGATGGGCCGTTTACAAGAAGGGTAGACGAATGCCAAATCCCAAGGGCCTTGGAAAAGCTGCCAAATCTCAAGATGTACGACGGGACTGGAGATCCGGACGGTCATCTGGCACTCTTCTCCCTAATGTTGCGCTACAAGGGCGCCAGGGAACCCGTCCATTGCAAAATCTTCCCCCTCACTCTCGAGGGTTCCGCATTAGAGTGGTTCCAAGAGCTGAGGCCGAACTCCATATCCTCATGGGGGCAGCTGGCGAGAATGTTCACGGCTCGTTTCACTGCCTCCCGGCTAAAGCCCAAATCTGAAGAAGTACTGAGAGCCGTCAGGCAGCGGAATCACGAGACACTGAGGGAGTATATTGAGCGCTTCGATAAGGAAGCTTCGGGCGTTCGAAGTTTGGAGGACAGGAAAAGGTTGTTCTGGATTAAAGACGGGCTAAAGAAGGGAAGTTTGTTCCAGGTAGATGTAGGCATCAACAAGCCTAGAAACTTGGGCGAGTTCCTTCGAAGATCCCAGAAATACAGGAACTATGAGGAGCATGATATGGCTTACCCCGAGGCAGCCAAGGCAGGGGGCGACAGGGAGGTCACCCAAGAGGCACGCCTGCAAAAGGTAACAGGAGGTGTACACCGTGAGGGACGCCCCCCGAGACTCTCAGGTCTTACCCCCTCGTCACCTCAAGGGCACAAATCCTGACTGAATGCGCCAACGCGGAATTCAAAGACGTCAAGAGGCCAGAGCCATTGGTGTTGAGAGAGGGCAAGAAACCCTCGAAGAAATGGTGTCGCTACCATCAAAGCGGAGGCCACGACACCAATGGCTGCCGAGCGCTGAAGGAAGATATTGAGGAGCTGATACAGAAAGGAAAGTTGTCACAATACGTGAAGAAGGAGGGGGAACCGAGTGGCTCGCGCAAAAGAGCCTGATCCCCCGAAGGCAGATACAGGTCTCCTTGGAAGGGAAAGGCCCCAGTCGGCGAGGGGGTCGAAAATGGTGATGGTGAATCAACCGATAAAGAGGACACCCGGAGGCCCAAAGGAAGGTCAGTGGCCATGGTGATCCACGGGAGAAACCCCCATGATGACTGGGGGTCAAACAAATCAATGAAGAGGAAGTGGAAGGAGATCCTCAGCATTGCGTCAACCTCAGTCACCAGGAAGGGGTCAACCAGACCGCCCCTATCCTTCGACGACAATGATCTGCTCGATGGGAAACCAAACAAACACGTCCCACTGATCACCACTGCCATTATCGCCAACGTCAAGGTGAGAAGGATCCTGGTTGACCAGGGAAGTGCAGTAGATATCATCTTCAAAGACCTGCTGCAAGTGCTGAATATCTCCCCCGGTGATCTGACTCCATACCGAGGAGGGGACCTAACCGGGTTTAATGGATCGAAGACTAAGCCACTCGGCCACCTTGAGCTAATGGTCACCTACGGAAACCCCGACGGTAAACTGTCGTTGCTCAGAACTGTGAAGACACCCTTCCTGGTCCTCCCATGCAAGTCGGTCTACCAGTGCATTATTGGGAGGCCCACGTTGGGGAAACTGGAGGCGGTCACCTCAACGGTCCATCTGAAAATGAAGTTCTATACTCTGGAGAATGAGGTGGTGACCCTCCAGGCGGACCTGGGAGCAGCACACAGATGTTTCTACATGAGCTTTAAAGATGAGAAGGAGACCGCCGAACTAAGAAGCTCGGGTAAGGGGTTCAGAGAAGAAGCTGAGGTGAATCTGACAGACTGGGATGCCAGAAGTGACTCAAGTAGTGAAGAAGAAGCGGATGTCCAACCCAAAACAAATGGGACAAAAAGGATGTGAAGAAGTTCAAGCCGGATGGAGAATATCCTCACCTCCTTGAGGAGGTTAAAAAGAAGCTCACCATCCACCCGAGGGAGAACGGGAACCTATTCCTCTATTCGGTATCTGGCTCATATTTCCAATACTTAGAACATTTTCTTGGTTGTTTAAGTTTAACACATCTACTTTAAGAAGTTGGTTGTTCAGGTTTAACACGTCGAAACAATTTATAACACGCAGGCGAAGGAATTAAACCTTACTATTTACAGATCAAAATATTGTTTCACAAATCACAGCTTGGCAAGGCGCCTATGAGGAACAGCCAGCACCCATGAGGGCGCCTGGCAAGAGGTGGTCTGAAAGCCAAGTCCCGACCCCAAACAGCAGGGGACCAGGCAACCAGGTAGAACCAAGGCACGAGTCGAACTACTTGGTTCATAAAGCGGCTATCAAGAGACGTCGCAACCTCTGACGGGTGAATTAAATTTGGATCGATTCTGATAAACTCCTGTCAGAGCCCCTAGATGGGCGAAGTGGCATCGCTCACAACCTCGAAGCGGCATATTGAAAAGGTCGCAACCTCTGATGGGTGAGTTAAGTTCGGATAGATTCTGATAAACTCCTGTCAGAGTCCCTAGATGGGCGAAGTGGCATCGCAAGATATCACAACCTCGAAGCGGCATATCAAAAAGGTCGCAACCTCTGGTGGGTGAGTTAAGTTCAGATAGATTCTGATAAACTCCTGTCAGAGTCCCTAGATGGGCGAAGTGGCATCGCAAGATGTCACAACCTCGAAGTGGCATCGCAAGATGTCACAACCTCGAAGCGGCATATCGAAAAGGTCGCAACCTCTGATGGGTGAGTTAAGTTCGGATAGATTCTGATAAACTCCTGTCAGAGTCCCTAGATGGGCGAAGTGGCATCGCAAGATGTCACAACCTTGAAGCGGCATATCGAAAAGGTCGCAACCTCTGATGGGTGAGTTAAGTTCTGATAGATTCTGATAAACTCCTGTCAGAGTCCCTAGATGGGCGAAGCGGCATCGCAAATGTCGCAATCTCTAGTGGGGAATTCAAATCAGATTGATTCTGACAAACTCCTGACAGAGATAACATTGCCATGAGACGATAGGAGGTGATACGTTCAGAAGCGTGAAATATAAGCAAGACAAAGGAAACATGGATATAACGTAAAATTATCAGTCAGGCTCCATAAAGCAAACGTACAACGAAATCCAACAGGACAAAAATAAATTACAAGTCAAGAAAAACTGAACTTCTAGAAGAAACAATCAGGGGGCAATGATGTCAAATTCAACCATGTTGGAACGATATCTAACAATCCTCCCATCTACAGCCTCATGGTCAAACCGGAAGATGCTCGACTCAAGAACTGCATTCGGGTACATGCACTGAACATGACTTATCGCTTTATCGTAGACAGCATAGGAGAAGTCCATGGCTTGCCCGGCCATCTCCCGCACCCTTTCCTCGGCCACATCTTTCTGTTTCTTCATACCGTCCAACTCAGATTGGAGCTCCTCCATTTGCTCCTGATAGTGGCCAGCAGCATCTCTTGACCGATGAGCAGATTCCAGCGCTTCGTGTAAATCCACCTGAAGCCGGCTTACATCTAAGAGAAGCCGATCCCTTTCCTCGATCACCCCTGCGCAAAGAGAGAAACAGACACGACAAAGCTTAAAATCAACATCACCAGCGCCCATGAGGGCACCTGACAAAGCACCTCTAAAAAGCAGCCAGCGCCCATGAGGGCGCCAGACAGGGCACCAAGGTCAAAACAGGCGGCGCCCATGAGGGTGCCTGGCAGGGGTGGTGGCCCGTGCAGGTTTGATGAATACCGTAAGAAATGACTCAAGAGGATTACCTGAACGGGATCCACACTTCTTTTCAGCTTCCCACTTCGCATGCAGGCCTTCCCCAATTTTAACCATGTGCGCAGCAAGTGCGAAAGGATGCTCACAGAAATGATCACGCTCTTCGGGAGAGAAGAAAATTTCACCCTCTTCGCCAGCAGGAGGAGGAAGCCCAACTGGGGAGGGACAATCAGCAGAAGGAGGTCCCTGAGCACAACTTCTCTGGCGCTTGGACTTACTCTGAGTCCCCGGGGTGTTGGAGTCGTCTGGAATCTTCGGCACCCCGGAGACATCCCTTCCAGCACGGCTTGGCGCTCCTAAGATGAGGCGAGGTCCCATAGAGGGACGCGCAGGGGCAGATATAGCAAGAACCGGGCTCTTGACCTTGGTAGGTTCGGCATCCAAAGGTCTCATCTGTCCGGCCAAAGAGGCCAACTCATTAAAAGAGAGTGGAGCGGCCATCTTATCTGCAAAACAACAAAGTAGCGAATCAGCAACATAAGTAAATAATTTATCAAAGAGAAAATAAAGATACATCAAGACCTAACAAGCAACCTAAGAGCTCGGCAGCTTCAGGAACCGTGGAAGCCTTGGACAGCTCACTGCACAAAAACTTTTGTGGCACAGTGGACAAGCCACCGACGATCTTCCTCAGCATGCTCAAAGTCCTCTGCTCAGGATCAGATAACGCAGATGGGAGGATGCGATAAGACCGAGAGGTGCGGTCAGCATCGACATTACACCACCCAAGGCGAAACTTATCCCCAACCAGACGCCCTTGTTCATCAAAGAAGCCCATGCTGTCGACGGCCTTCTCACTAGAAGGAACGAGGTACAAATACTTGAACCTCCAATCATGCTGGTTATCTGAGTACACTTGAAAGAAAGCATACTTTGTCCGACATTTCAAATGCACAAACTCATAACGAATGACGCCATTCGAGGTATCTCGACGATGCTGCACCTCGAAGATAACCATAACAACCCTCAAGCTGCATCTTCTTTGAAGAACTCTCATCACCAGCTCGAAACACTTCACAAAACACCACGAATTTGGGTGGAGCTGAGAGGGAGCTATCTTAAGATGATTCATAACCTCTAGTTGAAAGGGTGTAAAGAAGGGGGAAACCCTCACTTTGTAAACTACACTATGAAACATCATGAATTTTCTACCGTTAGGGACTCTGCACACCCTATCTTGGGGGTCGACCACCTCAACCCGCCAGTCGCCTCCCAACGCATCTTCAGACAGCGGAGAGGCTCTTTCCCTGGAAGGTAGATGCTCCTGGCGGAGCAAACAACACGAGCAACCCAGTCATAGCTAAAACCACCAATCTCCACCACTTCATGCTCAAGCGGCAGATCATCGTAAGAAGAAGTATCAACAAGGCCAAGAGCACCAGTCCCCTCCGAAGGCACGGTATCACCAGTTCCCTCTTCAAAGTCGTCAGCTTGACTCTTAGCAAGGTGAGCGGTAGGGTGCATCCGAGCCGTCTTCTTCGTCATTGCCATCTCTCAACCTACGGGACAGGGGGGCAGAACAAGCAGTCACGAGACAGACAGGAAAACTTAGAGACAACCCCCCTCCCCCGAGGTTGGAGACTTTGAAAAACAAAACATGCTCAAAAGAACAAAGAAGCTAGAAAGATAAACGGAAGTTACCTCAGTAAATTAGAAGCCGCAAAGACTCGCGGGAACGTCAATGGATGATGATAAGAGAAAATCCCTTCGGCACCAAGCAAGCCCTGAAAATTCATAGGTAAGAAGGCAGGTTAAGAGTCGGGAGGAATGGAAAAAATAAAACGGAGTGCCAAGCACACGTCCGCACAAAAAAAAATAGCGCCCATGAAGGCGCCGGGCAGGGCGCCAAAGAAGACAGCCAGCGCCCAGGAGGGCGCCAGTCAAGGCAGCCAGTGCCCATGAGGGCGCCAGTCAGGAGCAGCCAGCGCCCAGGAGGGCGCCTGGCAGGGTGCCAGTCAAGGCAGCCAACGCCCATGAGGGCGCCTGGCAGGGCGCCAGTCAGGAGCAGCCAGCGCCCAGGAGGGCGCCAGCGCCCAAGAGGGCGCCAGTCAAGGCAGCCAGCGCCCATGAGGGTGCCTGGCAGAGCACCAGTCAGGAGCAGCCAGCGCCTAGGAGGGCGCCTGGCAGGGCACCAGTCAAGGCAGCCAGCGCCCATGAGGGTGCCTGGCAGGAGGGCACTGTCAACAATGTAAATAAACGGTAACGAACAACAAATACTTACCAGGAAGAAAAGACGTTGAAACAAGTGGACTCTACTCCCTCCTCTTCTTTTTTAAGGAGGAACTAGGGTGGTGAGTTGATCCCTACTCCTTCCTCCTCTTTGAAGTAGGCGCTAGGGTTGGTGACTTGGTCCCTACTCCTTCCTCCTCCTTAAAGAAAGCGCTCCAATGATGGATTGGTACCCCTACTCCTTCACGAAATTTTAAAATAAGAAAATGTGGACCACAAGACAAATACCCGCCTATTTATAGGAGTTAGCGTTTCACGCAACGCCACGGATCTGGCAAATCAACTTGGCCCATATCCACTACGTACAAGCCCAATACGCCTGTCACCTTAAGACATGCTCAAAAACACAAAAAAGACAAGATGAGCAGCAAAAAATAAAGCAAAGTACCAAGCACCCGTCTACACAAGTCGGCACCCAAGAGGGCGCCCGGCATGGGCGCCTGACAGAAGCAACCAGCGCCCATGAGGGCGCCCGGCAGGACCAGGAGGGCGCCCATAGGGGGCGCCTGGCAGGGCGCCAATGAGGCAGCCAGCGCCCATGAGGGCGCCAGTCAAGGCAGCCAGCGCCCATGAGGGCGCCAGTCAAGGCAGCCCGCGCCCATGAGGGCGCCTGACAGGGCGCCAGTCAAGGCATCCAGCGCCCATGAGGGTGTAACGCCCTAAATATTTAACTAATTATCGAATACTAATTATCGAATAAACTAATTAAATAATTAGTTAAATATTTAGGGCGTTACAACTCTCCCCCACTTAGAATATTTTCGTCCTCGAAAATCCAACTGCCAACGCGAACACTCTTCCACTAACGAACTAAAGTCATCTAGACAACTAGCACTATCTACCATGCTGATCACTATTCCCTTGATTACCGGCGGTAAGTGATTGGGCGGCCGTCCCTCCTACTTGTTCAGCCGGGTAACTCAAGAAATAACAACCAGACCCATTCTCTAGCGGGCCTGTAAGGATCCCTGATAGAGCTTTGAGCGTAATCATGTCGGTACCACGTGATCACCCCCAAGCCCTATTAAAGTTCCTTCCCATTATAGCATCACCACAAATACAACTACAACAACTGTATCAATAATGCATGTAGAGTTCACAACAAGTCTCACAGTTTCATCACAACATCACGACAAAGTTTACAGAGTGCATAACGATTGCAAAACAAGCCACATGATCAGAGTCTACAGGCATAGATTATATACATGGAAGTCATGAAGCAACTCACAAAGCAGAAAGTGCACAATAATGGATGTCGAGGAAATCAGGCACACAGAACAAACAAGGTTAAACAAACGGCATAAGAATGTAGTTAATATTTAAAACACATTACGTCCGATTACACACAAAACCCTTGGTTGTAGCAAAAGTATTACAAAACTAAACATTAACTTAACCAAATTAATTTAAGCACCTATGTGAACGTTTGCCAATAAAACTAATTTTAAGAAAATGTACATCCATCCCCAGCACACATTTTAATCCTAGATCACACACCACCTGATTCCAACAATACAAACATTTACATATAATATAAAAGCGCATCACAAGGTGTTCAAGACCAAAGGATTAAAGGAGTATGGCACTAAGAAAATCTTATGACTAGGAATTAGTGAACACTCAATGCACAAAAATTCAAACAGCACAGCAGTCACACCTTTGACATATCACTAAAGGCGGTACTCCTTTTTACCCCAAAAATATTTGTAAGCGGAAGTGCGAAAAACGAGTAAAAAATTGTTTTTCAAACAAAATCAACAATTCATTTCTGGAAATAGTTTTCGCAAGTAGAAGATGTCACCAGCCTTTCAAATCACGTAATAATTATTCATAAGAGCATTAAAGCCTAGGGTGGTAAAATATTTCTTTTGGTACAATAACTAGGATGACCTGAAATACAATATTGGAAATACAGCCCAAACTCCGATGTCACAAAAACAGAGCACTTAATCTTCAAATCAGTTTAGAAAATTCAAAGAAACCCCGATAACATTTTCCTTCGGATCCAAAAGAAGTAACTACTGCATTTTTCGAAAACCAAGCATTTTTCCAAACCAGCAGAGAATCAAAAACCAAGTTCAGTGATATTAGTCACCAATCTCAAAGAAAAAAAAATAATAGCTTCTTAGAGTTAACGATTTAGACATAACTGCCAATATAGTTTGGTATAGGGAAAATAATTTAACTAGTGGAAACAGCAATTAGAGCCTTAAAATAACTAAAAGGACCAATCCATGGAAACATTGATTCACACTTAAAGGCACATATACGAAAGGTACAATCGAATACATGTACAATCACTTTGTTTAGAGTCTTCGACCCAAGGAGTAAAACACGGTTTAGACACTGACTTTATACCCAATCAGTGTTCATTTATTAAAAATGGATTTTAATACCAATATTAGTATTCAACCATAAAATTGTTTAATAGATGTACAAACCACATAGCACAAATCGAGAAGCAACAACCAAAAATTTGTCATAAAATTCAAGCACACAATATCAAACTCCACGTAGCATGGAAATTATAAAATAATTCACGAAGGCCCTAAACTCACAACACTGCATGTCAGAAACAATTCAGGGACACAGAGTAAGAGAGATTAAACAACTAACATGCATAAGTTGGTTTTTCGGTGATAGCAAACTCAGCCCTTCAATAGAAACCAATTATAAGTCAAGGAATGCAAAACTTAACATATTTAAGCAGGGACGTCATTACTTAGGGTGATTAAAACATTACCGCATGTTATAGTGAAGTAACAACTTAAAATAATCAACAAAACAATTTTACAACGCATTTAGTCTCAAACATCAAAACACACTACAAAGGAGTTTATATAAGACTTAGTGTTGATCAACTAAAACAATTTGAACAGATTAAGACATATGTGAGTATCAAACAACAAAGTAAATCATTAGAAACATGCAAGCACAACAAGTACACATTTGAATCTTGGATCTCCAAATCACGGTGTAAATCATTGGAGATCATACTAATGAAGTCAAGGTTCACACAACAAGACGGTTAACAATGAGAACCAAACATAAAAGACATGGAGCTCACACATAAAACACAATACAGCACACCATACCAGTAGGGGCATCTCCCCCACTACTTCCCTTACCATCAGCAACTTTCGGTTTACCTTTACCTGCGGAAGCATCACTACAACACAAACAATGGTTAGACTTAAAAGACAACAGTTGGTCGTTACCCGACACAACGACTCGACAACTTGGCCGGACGGACCAACCATTGCTCTGATACCAATAATTATCGAATAAACTAATTAAATAATTAGTTAAATATTTAGGGCGTTACAGAGGGCGCCTGGCAGGGCGCCAGTCAAGGCAGCCAGCGCCCATGAGGGCGCTGTTAGAATTTCGGCAAGTGTACCGAAACGTTGAAAGTAATAGTAAAAACGGTAAGAACCTGACGTATCCACAGGGATTGGATTCAATATCAATAGGCAAGTCAATTAATTCTTAGAAGCGACAATTGAAATAAAAGTGAATTTAGATTAATTTGTAAAGTGCGCGAAATAGAACGTTTCGAAAATAAAGCAAGATAAAAGCGATTAGGGATTGACTCCCCTCCCCTATGCTATCACATGACCTTCAATCAATCTCAAGTAATTATCCAATTTACCAGATTCAATTCACTAATTTAGGTTAAGGACAATCCCTTGCCTCAAAACCCCTTTTCCCTAATTGTGAAACCCTAATTCCTTAAGTGATTCAACAATAGGCAAAGCATTACACATGAGAAATAAAGAATTCACAAACCCAATCCCATATTCCTATGATCATCAAGTTTGTGACCTAAAACCCAAAATCAAGCATACAAACCCATATTCCTATGGTGATCATAAACCCTAAATCAATACAACTATCATATGTAATTGTAAAGCATTAAGAATAGAGGCATGGGCAATTGATAAATTAAACAAAAACTGAGTTGATCATAACAAAGCATTCATAGGATAGTTTTGGGGAGAGTTATCTCTCCCTAATCTAAAGAAATTAGTTACACAACATCTTAGGAGTAGAAATCAAGAGTAGAGGAAGATTACACAAGGAGGAATCCATTAGAACCTTCAAACCCTAAAATCGCATCCCAGACGAAGTGCCGGATGTACTGCTTTTCTCTCCTTTTTTCCTCGCCGTTTTTCCTTCCAGCGCTGCTCCTGTGCGTCCTTTCTTTTCAATTCCCTCCAATCTTAATCCTTGAATTCTCCATGCCTTTTTTAATTCCAGCCCACATGCATTCTCTTGGGCCCATCAATAAATTTGTCATTTTTCCTTTAATTGGACTTTCCAATTACACCTCCACTCCTACTACATAAAACTAACACTATGCCAAATCCCTTAACGATTGGCTGAATCACACATAAAATAACCGACATTTTGGCTATAAAGCCTGAGCATCAGGGGCGCTTTTTAAAAAGCGCCCCTGATGCTCAAAATACGCAGGGCCTTTAGGGGCGCTTTTTAAAAAGCGCCCCTAAAGGCCCTGCGTATTTGGGCATCAGGGGCGCTTTTTAAAAAGCGCCCCTAAAGGGTGCGCCCTCTTTCTACAGTTTTGTTGTAGTGTGTCCTGGAAATGACTTTTAGCATCGGTTATTTGAAACAACCGATGCTAAATGTCTATTTTTTTCTAAAAAAATAGACATTTAGCATCGGTTGTTTTAAACAACCGATGCTAAATGTCTAATTTTTTTTAAAAAAAATAGACATTTAGCATCAGTTGCTTTAACAACCAATGCCAAATGTCATTTTTCAAGAAAAAAATGGTTCTCAATACACACCAACATAAATCACTATGCACGCCGAATTTTCCATTTTTTGAAGCTATACATTCTTTTTGGATGACAAACTGAACATAAAATCTGGAGAAATATGAAACATCTCATTTAACTAACAATCAACTACTACAAGTTTTCTTCCTAAAAATCTTAAATTGTCCATCACAAGATGTAATAGATTATGAATAAATAACTAAAGATAAGTTTTGTAGGAGATTTCAGCTTCTCCAGGTTGAGTAGCACGAGCTGCCAGAAATGCAGCTATACTGTTCCAGTGCATACAACACAATCTTTTTGAAAACCTGAAAGGATAAGTACAATACATATGACTTTCACCTATAAAAGATATGCACAATACACATGATTTTCAACTTCAAAGCAACAAAGATTTTAATCAGGAAGCTAACGAAATTCTGATGCCATTACAGCACAACAATAAGACCAAAATGTAAGAAAAAGAAAAGAAAGTCTACCTAGTGTAGTACCTTGTGTTGCATCGACTGCAATTTTCAACCTTCGAACCCAGCTTAAGGGAGTTTTACAGCATTTTGCACCTAATCAAAAGCGGAAAGTATTGCAATGTTAAAAAAGAAAACTCTACCACTGTCCTCATCATTGAAAGCTTTGCAGCAAAAGGAAATGAACTAGCTAATATTTGTGTTGAAGCAGGTAATACCATAGAGGTGATCACCAGTTATCCACCAGGCAAGTATTCATAAACCAATATCTGATGCTTTGATTTATGACAAACTTTGACAGCAACTAATCTCTGTAACACTGCAAGAAAAGTTAAGTAGCAGTTCATGGAATACAAATTTCATCATCAATATCCAAAACACATTAGATATCAATCAGCTCAATGTATTCCTAGAGCAAGATACAACATGTTATAATCCAAAGAGTTAAAAGCATGTGGAGCATATCAAAGAGAAGAGGAAAAGTTTGGAAAGAAAGAAATTTTTAAATTGAGTACCAGTAACAGCATAGAGTGCACATAATGCATGATAATCCAAGGAGTTTAGGAAATATACCACATAAATTAGAATTCTGAGCAAACCAAGAGAACCATCTAAGCGATAATCTGTCCACTGAACAAGAGAGAGAAAAATTGGGGCTACTTGACTGTATGATAACCTCATCTGATAGCATCCTCCATCTTTATCCCTTGGATGCCCTAATGCCCTGGGGCAGAGTTATTTTCTTGATGATATAATAACAGAATTTGAACTGATCCTGGGGCAGAGTTTATTTAATGACTTCTTACTTTTGGCATCGCCTTTTATCTGTCCAAATATTGGAACACCCAACTGAATAAAGAAATTAACCATAATAATGCCCACTCCGCTAATAGAGTGGTTGTTTATATTACAACTCAGTACAATATGCATAGAGTTGGAAGTAAAGAGTGAGTGTGATTGCTTAAGATATAAACTAACTATCATTAGTTACATAACATACTATGATTAGCTAGCTATTATGATAATTTACCTGAAAGTTCTCCCTTCTGGCCAGTAGCATGGATGTCATTCACAAAATCATTCAGTTTGCAGATTTCTGATTTAGAAAAAATGTCTTCATACAACTTCAATCCTTTCACAACATTCACTTGCTAATTGCAATGACCCCATCAATGAGCAATATACAGAGTAGCTGCTTATTATTACAAAAAAATTGTGATATTGGCTCTATGCCCATTCACGGATTTCTGATTCAAAAAATTTTACTAAGTATTCTGATTATGTACCGAAAATTTCAACAGTAGAATCAAAGGAGCACAACCCTCAATATAATAGACAGTAGTAAATATGCATTCAAACCAGCAGTTGAAACATTTGAGAATAGGAATATGAGTGGGGGTAAAATAGACAAATGGATGAGCATTAGTAGGGAACAAATGCTCATCCAAAAAGGGCAACATTGGCATTCAAATTACACAAGACATACGCTTAGAAAGCATCATGCATACGTGTGCCACTCATATAAAAATGTATAACTAGCATTGAACAGAAACAGAACTTCAATTAAAACTAAATGCAAAGTTTGGTCTTCAATTAAAACTAACTAGCATTGAACAGAAACAGAACTTTAATACTATTAAGCTTATTCCCTAGCTCTAATGCAGTCATGTTACAAACTTGTGAGAAGTAAAAGAAAAACATTAAAGTTTGGAATGTAGATTAACAAATAGTACCAAATCAGAGACACAAGCAAACAAACACAATGAGTACCAATGACAATAAAACATAAGGATACTTACTACTTCCAGACTGGTGGAAGATTCTTGGTCTTCTTGTAATAGCGAGCAAGACGATGAATTCTGCTCTACACAAGAATCAACCTAAACTTAGAGTCTTTGTCCTTCCCGTTCTTCTCCAAATGCTTCCTAATTGAAACTGCCTTCTTGCACTACTAGAATAACCTAATTTACCTACGAAAATTTCCGACGGAATTTTTTTTCATCGCTAATTCTTGCATTTCCGACGGAATAAGTCGTCGGTACGTGTTTAGTAGTTAAGCCAAGTGTTTCCTGCTCATGTTTGCGATGAAATTTAATACGGTCGCTATGTTCCGACGGATAATTTCGTCGCAAACGTTAAAAAATCCGTCGGAAATCTTTGTCCCTTAAACTTAAAAAAAAGAAGCACCCTCGATATAAGAGTTTCACGCTCACTTCTCACTTTCTCTTCTCACTCTCTGTTGCACCCCGAAAAATCCCGCTTTGGGTTTCTCAATGTACAACGTGGAAAATTTTTGGAGCCGCCACCAATATTTTAATTTTAAGACCAAAACATTGAAAAAAGGTCTTTTGGACAAGGCGGATGGTCTTTTGAAAACTAGAGATATGGGTTCGGGGGTCGATTACGTGCGAGGAAGGTGTTAGCACCGCGCACGTCCTTTCTACCGAAAGGGAACCTCTAATTAAATGTGTGGTTTTAACATTTGATTTGAAAAATACCTAGATTTTGCCTATTTATTTCTTATTTGGAGATGAACGGGAAAACTTTGATGAAAATTTTATTTTAGGTGAGAAGGGGAAAAAAAAGGTTTTTAGAAAAAAGTGCTTGACGGGACATGGCCCGCTCCTACGTATCTCCTGGTGCGATGGAGAATTCAAAGCTACGTAGTTCTTGGGTTTTGAAAATGTTTTTGTTTTTTATCTTTTTTTGGTGAGTTTTTTGAAATAGGACGAGCATTAGTGAATGATTAAACTAGCAGAGGCTATGATGAATCACTTACTAAATACTCAAAAGAGAGAGTTGTACCGCTAGTCAAACGAACGAAGGTTCTGATGGACTATTGATAACAACTCGTTTTTTATTATCTTTTTTGAAAGTGATTTTCGAAAGAGGTTGGTTTGCACGATGATCAAACTAACAAAGGTTATGATGGATCACCGTTTATTATTCTTATGAGAAAAGGACATTGTCACTAATAGCTAAACGAACAAAGGTTCTGATGAGATACTAGCAACAATGGGTTTGAAAATGACTTCTTTTGCTTGTTTTATGAAAATGATTTGTTTATGGTTGCGAAAAGGATTTTTATTTGTTGCGCTTGACGAAAACGTGACTCGCTCCTACGTATCCCAAATGGGAATCAAAGCGACGTAGTTCTAAATGAAATTGTTTTTGAAAGGGTTTGAAAGATTTTTGGAAAAAAGGGTGAAGGTATTATCAAATGATTGATTATAAAAGTTCAAACACGTTCAATAATCACGAAATCATGCATATGTTAAACATTTAATCAAGACTAAACATGCCAATATAATCAAAAGACCCACTTATCAGGGATGCAAGGTAAAGTTCTCAAAGCAGGTGTGTGTGTTAGGAGGGAGTGTATTTACCCTAATGACTCTATGCTACAACAGGCATGTAGACTTACGTCTTCATTAGGAGGTCATACAAAGCAAGTGTGTGTGTAGGAAGGAGTGTATTTACCCTAATGACTCTATGCTACAACAGGCATGTAGACTTACGTCTTCATTAGGAGGTCATACACATGGATGGAATGGCATATTGAATCGAGACATTTAAAATGCATCAAAAACAAGCAAGCAATTGATCATAGGCATAGAATGATCTTAATTAAACTGAGGAACATATGAGCAACGATTTCTCAATAACATGAACGACAGGGGGAAATTGCATCAAGGCTAAGGTAAGCCTATCCTTTGCATTTATGAATAAGTGCCCAAAGGCTAATAACACAATCAAAGATGAGGGAGCATCAAGGTTCTGAATAACCTATCCTTTGCAATACCCCATGGACCTTAAACCATAAACCTAACTATCTTTTATTCATTAAGAAGTTAAAAAAAGGGGGAGATTGAATCATCTGAGACCATCTTCACCACTTAGAACATGATGCACTAGGCATAAGTGGGAATCATGTGGTTCATCATCAACAATGGCACTACAGCTAAGTCAAATCACATAGGGCAATTTCGGCATGGACCACAATGATTAATAAAGATAAAGACAGAAATACCTCTGATGAAGGCAGATACTACAACTTTGAAGAACGCAACTCCAACTAACTCTTGCAGTAGATCAGCTCTGACGGACCAACGGAACGAAGAGAGCACCAATAAAAAAATAGGAGAGTTTTTCTGAAAAGATGAGATTTGCGGAAAACTGCCTCTGATCTCGTGAAAGAATGTCTCTGGAGCAATTCTTCTCTGATCTTGTGAGATGTGTGTGTGTCTGGAGCAATTCTTCTCTGATCTTGTTAAATGTGTCTGTGCCTTTCTCTGATCTCGTGAAGTCTCCCCCTCTCTGTGAGATCTGTCCTTTTTCCCAAAATGAAAATCATACCTACGTATTTATAGGCTTAGGCAACAGTAGAATTTTTGAAAAGACATTTATTGCAAGGATGAATCGATTGTTTGATGAAGGCAAAATATAGTATAATCGATTCTTTGTTTTTGGAAATGATAAGAATCGATTATATGGCCTATGGAAAAAGGTAGGAATCGATTTTCAGGACATTTGGAGATCCTGAAAATCGATTATGTGGCCTTTGGAAATATGCAGGAATCGATTCTTTATGTTTGGAAATGATAAGAATCGATTATATGGCCTATGGAAAAAGGTAGGAATCGATTTTCAGGACATTTGGAGATCCTGAAAATCGATTATGTGGCCTTTGGAAACATGTAGGAATCGATTCTTTATTTTTGGAAATGATAAGAATCGATTATATGGCCTATGGAAAAAGGTAGGAATCGATTTTCAGGACATTTGGAGATCCTGAAAATCGATTTCATAGTCTTTTAAAATTTAAGGAAATCGATTCTTAGCTTTTGCATGAGTATGTGTAGAAATCGATTTCATGCTTTAAACATAGGCAAGGGAAATCGATTTTCAGGACATCCTAAAAGGTAGGAATCGATTCTTCACTTAGTTAGAACAATTAGGAATCGATTCATGGCCTATGGAAGAGCCTGAAAATCGATTTCAAGGCCTATACAATATACTATAAATCGATTCTTGGCCTTTGGAACAAAATAGAAATCAATTCTTGCTTTCCACAAAAATGTTTTTAGGTCTTTGCCATAAAATATTTTCCAAAGCTTGCCATGCATATTTTTTCAAAACTTGCCATGCATACATAACACATTTTCAAAAACCCTAATTTGATGCATGAGGCTTATTGCAAAAATTGTTTTTTAGAGACCCTTTTGTGAGAAATGACCAAAATGCCCTTTTTGACTCTAACTTCCCAAAATGTGCATTCTAACCCTAAAAATGATGCATAATTTATTTTTGTGTGGAAAATTAGGGTTTGGACCTAAGCCGGACAAAATTGGGGTATGACAGCTGCCCCTCTTTATCTGAATTTTAACGAGGAATATGAATTGGCCGAAACATATTCCAAGGCAAAATGAAGATAAAGAATTCAGAAATTATACCGATTTTGTCCTCTTGGGGAAAACCCGAATTTTCCCCTTTTTCTTTTCTCATTTTTTTTGTTTTTATTGATGGGCTTGAGAACAAACGGGGAACGGTTAACACTTGGCGTATTAACCGAGAGAGAAAATGACGGACCACTCGGGATCTGAAGGAGCACTAAGGCTCTGAAGGACCACTCGGGGTCTGAAGGAGCACTAAGGCTCTGAAGGTCTAATTCGCAGTCGATGCTTGGCGCATTGATTGGAGTTAAACTGAAGGACCGACGAGGTCTGAAGGGCATGCCTAAGCCTGATGGACCAATGGGTCTGATGGAGCGCAAACTAGCAACGGTACTAGTAAAACGGTCTGCTTGGGGGGTGGCCTTTTCCGAGCGGCCATGATGGGTCAAGATCAGATCCGGAGCTGATATGTTGACCATGTAGGACGTCCATTGTGTCTTAGGCTGACACAACTAGTCTGAAGGACCACTCGGGGTCTGAAGGACTTACCCGCAGCTCGAATGCGAGGTGAAGTCTGCTTTTGAAGGGACACTTGGGTCCTGAAGGGATTCACGAGTCCTGTTGATTGATTGATTGAAATGACTGATGCTGCTGTATTGGATTGAGGTACCTGCACACGTTAGTTGACGTAAGGAATGGTGCATGGAGTATGAGTGCACGTTATGCAATGGCATGTTATGCTATGATTTTGGTGTGATGATGAATGTGGTGGAACATTCTTGAGGTTTTCCTTTTGATTTGTTTTTTCTTGATCAGCTTTCTTTTCTGATCATCTGTTTTTTCATTTGCTCTTTTTGCTATGTGAGGATGCAACTGCAATACTTTGATGCATGATATGAAATGGTTGATTGGGAAACATAGGCATATGGGATGAATGCAAATGAAATGTTTGGATGCTAATGTTATGATGCATAGTGTAATGATATGAAATGGTTGATTGGGAAACATAGGCATTTTGGATGACATGCGATGAATGCATGAAATGCGAATGTGAATATGATGTGAATGAAATGCTTGGATGCAAATGTTATGACACGGGATGACGTGTTTTTGCTTTTATGATGCAATGCTTTGATGCTCGATGGAATGAGATGGAAGATTTTTTTCTTGCTTTTATCCGTTGCTTCTTTTTTGTTGCCTTTCATGAAATGATGATGTTGTCACGATGCAAACTATGATAAACAAAATGGAACGCCTAAATGCATGAGGCGAAAAATAGAATGATTAAACATTTTTGTGATGATGAGATGTAAGACTTTGAATGCAAGGAATTGAGATGATTATTGACCACTTTGTTGAGAAAAAATGGAATTTGATTCAAACTCCGGTGTTCTCAAGATTTTATTTACAAACAAGCTCACTTGTTTTCTCTTCCTTCCAATGACGACTGAATCTTAAGTATCGCATGACTAACTTGTGTTCTCTCTCTTTGAAGCATTATCTAGTAAGCATGCATAGGGGTGCAAATGTGAATGAGTGAGTCCGTTAACTTGGAATTGGTTTAGGGCCTGGACTTTTATGGCAAGTGAAGGAATGACCGACATGGCTATTGCCGAAGCTTTTGAGGGACCAAGAGATACAAGATTGCCCCAATTCAGGTCTTTGACGAGTGAATAACTTGCCCCTGTCTAGTGGTGACAACAACTAGGGGTGTAGAAGATGATGAATTGGGAACACTTCGGCTCTTGGGATGAAAGCTGGAATGAAAGGGGTTTTGCTTCAACCCAAAGAATTTGATGTTGCCCTCGTCATAACAAGGACAAAGCATGCCCCAATCAGAATGACAAGGTCTTGTTTGGGATAGTGAGTTGAGAGATTGCCCCGGTGAGGTTTTTATGGGAATGAATGAGGTGAAGGAATGGGAATGCACTTGCCCCACTTTGGAATGACATTGACAACTGGAGTGACATGGGATGGGCATTGAACAGACTTTCCCAAGACTAGGGTGTGTGGGTGGTGAAGAGAATGCCCCAACTTTTGGGTCTGAATGGTATTCTCAGTGCAAATTTTTGGTTCTCTACTGATGTCTTGACTTTTGGTGCGAAAGAATCCTTACCTGGCGATCACTAAACCTTGTTTTAATGCATCTTGAATGTGTTTTGGAGTGCAAGTCCCTCTTTTTTTATTTTGTCAGCTTTCTTTTTTCTGACTGTTCATTTTTGTTTCCTCAGTTCTCTTTTTTCTGAGGGTTTATTCTTTCTTGATCAGCTTTCTTTTTTCTGATCGTTTGTTTTTCTTTTGAGCAAACACTTTGTACATAGATAAGCTTATTCGTCCTAAGATTAAAATTTGAGTGAACAAAAGCAAACGATCATTGATCGGAATGGACTTTTCGGGATTGTGGTGTTTTGTGGAGGAATGAGGGTTAGGCTTAATGAAGTGTTTGAGGCTAATGGGAGGATGAGTTTTGTATGGCGTTGATTGACGGTTAATGGTATATGAGGAAGATGGTTATTGGGCTTGTTTGGGCTCTGTTAAAGCAAATGGTAGAATGACTAAGGGGTTTGATGTTGAGGCCAAAGGAAGTGTTTGAAGGTTTATGGAACCAGGTTTTGGAATGATGAAGTGTTTGAAGGTTTATTTAGACAAGGATCTCATGTATTTTGTGGTAACATGTACCAGCTCACCACTTACATTTCTTTTGTATTTTGTTTTGGGATTTTCATTTTTGAATCCCCCTTTTTTTTATTTTCTCTTTTTTTCTTTTCTGTTTTATGATTCTTTTCCTTCTTTGACTCGGGTGAGCTGATAAAAAGTGATGCACTGTTTTTTTATTTGGGGTGATCCTTGTCTAGGGTGATTTTTGGACTTTGGTTTTTCTTGGCTCAAGGTGGGTAGGAAAGGGACTTTCTGGGATTTTGGGTTTTTGAGGAGATGGCCAAACTTCATTTCAAATCCCGATTGCTTATTTCTATAAGACTTAACTTTAGAACAATAATTTATCTATCTTCATGTGTTTCCTCTTTTTCCTTTTTTTTTGTGCCCTAATTTTTGCCTGGACCGCTCTTTGCGAGTTTTCAGTCCACCGGGCGCTCCTTTTTACCTAGGCCGCCCTTTGCGGGTTTTCAACCTAGCGAGCTTGTTTTCTTGTTTATTATATTATTATTTTCTTTAGAGGCTTGCACTGAAGGAAAATGATATTAATCAAGGGGAATTAATGATCACAGACTTGCCCCAGCATGGAGGACTTAAAGCATTAGAATGAACCAAAAGTCAAATACGCACTGATGGGGAGAATATGCACTTTATGGGTGGACGGGGTGGGACTAGGCTTGGATGGGGAATGATGATAAATGAAGGAAATTGACTGACTCAAGCAAGAGAAATTGCACCTGGCATGCATGCTTACTAGGAGAACGCTTCACAGAGAGCTGACATCAGTTAAAAATTTGTTTTTGCTTTGATACACTATTTCAGTCTTTTGTCATGGAATGGATGGGATGCAGTGCTTTTGCAAATGAGCTATTGATTCGAAAAACTGAGTGCCTTGGAACACCTTGAGTTTGCAACCAAGTAAGGATAAACTTTTTCAGAAAGGATGATTGTTTCGCAAGAACGTCTCGCTTCTCATCACAACTCTTATTTTAGGTAATGAATGAATGAAAAAATTATGATATGCAAGTATGATGCAAATGATTTATTGGAAAAAGGTTTTAGAAAAATGTGCTTGACGGGGTATGACCCGCTCCTACGTATCCCCATTGTAATGAGGAATCAAAGCTTGCGTAGTTCTACTGTGTCTTTTTTGAAATAATGCTTATGCATGAATGCCATGTTTTGAGTGAACTTGACGAGGATTTTTTGCATGATTATAAATGAAATGTTCATGCTATGCAGATGATAATTGTTTTTTTTTTATCTTTATGTAATGAAAGGGAATGCAATATGAATGGTTTTTTTCAAAATTGGAATTTTATGCAATGCAAATGATGCAATGATGTAGTGATGCAATGATGCGATGATGCAAGGATGCTTCTTTTTTTTGTGTTTTTGCAGAAAGAGGATATTTACAGGTGGTGATTTGAAAATTTTCACCCTATATGCCACCTCATATAGGCGTTTATTGAAAAGGGAAAGCATATTTTTTGATTTTCAAAAATTCTGAAGGAAAAATTGATTGAACTGAATGCAACGATGCAACACACAATTTGGAAAGCCCTTGTGACCTAAAAGGGAAGAAACCTATGATCTAAGGCATTTTAGGGGTAATCTTCTCATGTGGCTCTATTCACACCCTCACAAAGGTCATCAGAGCCACTGTCTCTTTCACGAAATTCCTTGTAAATGCAGCAAACTGCTAGGTACAAGGTATCATGGAAGAGCACAACTCTGATTGAAACTTTCGCGAGTAGCCAAACGGACAAAGGTCCTGATGGGCTCCCACTACTCGAATCCACTCATCCTATGGTATCTTAACAGACCTGGGTTATGGTCTCTTCCTCTAATCATATAATCTCGGGGTACAAGTGGTTTCTAGGATCCAAAATGCATAATTTATTTTTGTGTGGAAAATTAGGGTTTTGACCTAAGCCGGACAAAATTGGGGTATGACACTCTCCACCTTCATGTTCACTCTCCACCTTCACGCTCACTCGCCGCCCTCACCACAGCCTCACCTTTGTCATCATCCCAGCCTTCTCCCTCTCCAGTCACTATCATTTTCCTACGGCCCTGCGACAACCACTGCCAGTTGATTCCCCCACAGTGACGGAAACCATCGCCGTTCTCCTTCTCTCAGTCGCCTCTCACCTCTCCTCTCCTCTTCTTCTTGAAGGGTAATTGATTTTCTTCTATTTGACTGATTAGCCCCAAATTTTGGTTGATTCAAAACCCTAACCCCGTTTTCCCCTTTCTATTGAAATCATAGGGCAAAATCGCAACTCACCCGCTTCCACCGCAAACACTATTCTAGTGCGCCCTTGTATCGCAATCGGTGCTCAAAGGAAGCTTCTCCTCCCTGCGCTGAGCTCCTTCAACCGCACCTTCAGTGATTTTTCAAACAAACCCAAAGGTTTATGAACATCAACTTAGGTAATCCTAATCGAATCCCTTTTTGGTGTTGTGTGTTTTCCTTTTTCGATCTCTATAATGCTAATCTCTTTGTTCCAACCTAATCGATTTATTCCAAAAGCAAACCCGATGCTTGTTGCATGACCCCAATGAATTTGTTTTGAGTTAGAGCTGATGCAAACCTTATGCTTGATGCTAATCTCTTTTCCCTTACAACTTTTACCAATTGTAAGTAACATTCTTCATTTTCTTTGAGTTTTTTCTGGTCTGGGATTTGGTACATTCATGGTGAAGTTTAGATTGAGTTTATTAAATTGAAGTTATTGATTAGTTATAAACAATTTGTTAAATTATGTTTTCGATTGAGATTTTGGCTTTAGACATGGGTACTTGATGTTTTCAGTTGTGAAATTAATTTGTATTTACAATTTCACAGGTTGTAGATGCAGTGCTAGCCGTAAAAATGACAAATGCTCGAGGTGAAGTTAGATACCCAATCAAGGTTGGTTATAGAATTCCTTTGATCTATTTCTCGTGAAGCTTTCTTTTTGGATGTACGATGTCTAATTGAAGGCTCATGGAAAAAGTGCCAGAGACAGCTTTTTGATGAATGGTTATGCTCTAAATACTGGCCGTGCTGCTCAAGGAATATAGGAAATGTAGAGATTAGGGGAATTGAAAGACAATACTCCCATGTGTAGGTTAGGTTGGTTCTTAAGTAAAGGGATGAGAGTTATTTAAGGGTTAGTTGGTGGCTGTTTCACATGTGAGATTGCAATTCGGTGGAATTTAGGGGAAATTGAAGTATGGAATATTAGGAACTTGGCGGGGGAATTAAGGAATGAAATTAACAATTGAAATTGGTGTAATGGGAATTAAAGAATGAAATTATAAAAACTGTTTTTTCGAAGCTTTGTAATTTCTTTGGGTGATAAACAGAGAATGTTTTAGAAATAACCTAATCCAAAGAGGCCCTAAGTTGATGTTTTGCTACTCATCTTTAGTAGCTTCAATCAGATGTCAAACTTCAAAATTTGCACAAACAACCATGGGGGATCCCTTTTCTGTTGAAAGCATTTCCATCTTGCATTTTTCTGTCTCTGTTTTTAGCAAATCTCACACTGTCCGGAAGCATAATGTAGTCATGCGAGGGGCAGTCTTTTTTTGATGTTAAGGATTAAGGATTTTTACTACATTCTTGCTTATGAGTTTGCCACAGTCTCCCATTTATTTATTTGTTCATTCCATTCTCTGTTTTATATTAATATCTCACAGTAATATTAATTCCTAGTTCATACCATCCCTATATATGGATTTCTTATTAATTGGAGCTAATAAATCTTATGCTTGAATTTATAGGTGATTGATGTGCCACTGGACACGAACAGGATCCCCAGGAAACCCCAGTACACTATGGCTTGAGGATCCTTTGGTTCTTCAGTCCTGTGAATTTAAGGATGTCAAGTTTATGTGTTCATCAGGTACTTCAGATTTGTAAGACTTCATCACTTCAAATATGGTAGCTGATTTATTTTTCTTTCCTATTGCAGAATTTTACATAGAGAAGTTTGCTAACTTGAATTTAATTATGTGATTGCATATCTAGAAGTGAGAGAATCATTGCGTTTACACTTGGTTAATGAATGCAAAACTTACCAGCTTCAGGCTGCCATCTTTCATGAAGCTATTCTTAATTGTCTGCCTCTAATGCATGGTACTGCAAGCAAGTTTAACTGAATTGATTTCCAATCATGTTGCTTATTTCTTTTTACAGTGATCTATAATCTATTGTGCTGATAACAGTTCCTTGCCTAGATCAAAGCTTGTTACCCATTCGAGGATCGAAGAAGAAAGCCTCTCATATTCCTCTTATGTCACGACCAACTGAGCGTGAGTCCTGTCACCTAAATTTTTCAAAACTTGTGTAAAAGTATTCAAATGCATGTTATACATGGAATGTGAATGCTTTATTTTCTTCTAAACGAAATGATTTTCACAGGATATATTTCCTTGTCCTAGTATCCCCCCCCCCCTTTTTTTTACTGATTTTTATTCTTATTGAATTAAATCCAGCATCTTATGAAGAACGACGTGCGAAACTCCGCTCAAGTGCATGAAGATTTCACTTGTCATCTCCATTACATTATATTATATCTATATTATATAAACCGGTCGTATTATAAATATTTGATTTGATGTTGTGCACTTGGTTCTGAGGTATTCAAGCCCCCACCAGATGACAATTGTGAGCAGTGCTAATGTCACAATTGTCTTCTTCATAGAATGAATGCATGTAGCAAGATACAGTGCCTGTTTACAACACCAACGAAGCCTATTAACACATGGAATTTGGTCCAGGCTCTTCTGCAACACTAGGCTCTTATCGCCTCATGGTGTGGCTGCTTCAATGGTCGTACGTTAGGTGTCATATCTATGAGCTGTGACAATGAAGCTACCCGTGGATTTGGTCCTTTAATGCCAGGCCATCTTAAAGTTGATTCTGGTGATGCAGAAGCCCTTGAAAGAATTTTTAAAGGCCATCTTAAAGTTGATTTTGGCCATCTTAAAGAATTTTGCTGAAGTGGAATTAAAATTGGGCCTGTTTGCTGAATATTATGCCATGTTGGCTAAAGTTGGAGTTCACCATTACAATGGAAGTAAGTTCTCTGTCCAATTCATTCTTATCTTTTTTCTATGTTAGTTTGCTTTAATTTTGATAGCTAGAAAAATCTTGAAGTTTGATTCATTTGATTGTTTAATGGTTTATGTTGTTGGATTTAACTTGGGATATTTGGTTAGGAGCAATGGTTTATCCTGTTTCTTTAAGGCCAAAATTTTGTGCTCAGTCATTGAATCACATTTCACTATGATATCAAATATCTAACATTAATTGGAAAGAAACATGATGCAAAATTTACATGAGTGAATGTCCTTCATCAAGCCTTGTTCAGTGGTTTATAGCCATATTTGTATAGATATAACATACTATAATGTCATTCGCATTAGTTGATTTTATATAGCCATATTTGTTGCTAAACTCAGATGATTGGTAACATCACTATAGTATAACTTTTTTTAAGATACTTTTTAAGTTAGAGAATTGAGTATAGCATAGCTATTCTTAATAAAATTGTAAGTAGACTACATATTTTATCATTCTTATTTTAAGTTTTTACATTTGTATACATCACTGTCTGTTTTTTTTCTTAATATTTTGTTTTTATGATTCTTTGAAGTTTTGGACTTTATACTAGGCTTTCTATCTTATCTAGTATGGATGTCTATATATCGTACTGATGCTGCTGCATTATTGTCGTTTCCTTGAATTTTGTTTCTTTTTTTTCTAGTGGTGTGTCCTCTTTCAACGAATTCATCCATGAACTTTCTGTGGATTCTGATAATTCAAGCCTTGACTATTCATCTGGAGACGAAGATAGTGACAGATATGAATACCCTTCATCTCCCGCATCTCATAGTTCTAGAGTATCAGAAGCTAGTTTTACTAAATATAGTAGGAATCAGATGGATTGGATCCAGTATATGTTCCTTTGTATATGAAACTAGTATGTATAGATATAACATACTATAATTTTGTGCAGGTATGATTATTCCGGGTACGGACAATCATCAGGAAAGGTTTGTGTTTTAATAAATAACTTGTTTATGTTAAATCGCGCATAAAATTTGGATGGTGATAGAGTTAAAAACTTGAAAACTTTCAAACTGATGAACATTAATTTGCCTAAACTGTAGCCAAGTGAGAAGAATACATATTCAGATATAGAGGCTGCACATAAGTGTCTAGAAGAAAGTTATGGTGCCAAACAAGAAGATATAATCCTTTATGGACAATCTATTGGAAGTGGTCCAACTTTGGATCTTGCAACTAGGTTGCCTCAATTAAGAGCTGTCGTTCTTCACAGTCCTATACTTTCTGGCTTAAGGGTCATGTATCCAGTAAAGCGTACCTACTGGTTTGACATATATAAGGTAAAGGTAGTTTATCGTTTTTATTTCTGTTCGTATTCGTGAATTCCTTAATCTAATGAGATGCTGCTTTGTGCTGGTATGCAGAATATTGACAAAATTCCACTTGTTAATTGTCCAGTTCTCATAATTCATGTAAGTATGCTTCAATTATATTTATAATGCTATGTAACTGCTTCTGAAATTTAGTTGTGTAGTCATAGCTTCTGTATGCCAAGCACATTAATATTTTGTCTGCCTCAGGGGCCTAGGGATGACAGGCTCTTAAGTCTTAACTTTATGATCAACAAGTAACCAAAATACTCAATTTCATTGGTGTAACACAGTGTACATGTGATACCACACTTTTTCCCTTTTTTGAAGAATATAAATATCAATTTCAATGCAATATGTAGTAAAAATGCTGATGGTTTTGTATTCTACTTGTCATTGCTTACAGAGTTTTGAATCAGATTTTGGAATCGAAACCCTAAGGGGAGAGACAACCATCAGATATAGATGTCCAATCAGCAATATGGGAGGTTTGCGGGGATTCTGGAGGTTTACAATTGCTTGTTGATCTTCTTCGTTGTGTAGAATACAAGCTGTTAGTAGTGTAGAAGTCCATTTTTTGTCACAAACTTACTTAATTAACTTGTTCATATCATATGGTGTCTTATGACAGGATGCTGACTTGGTTATACTAACTTGCGTGTCTAATAGAATCAGATGAGTGTGGTTCTTCAGCTAGATATCTTCCTAGTATTTTGTTTCTTTTTTCCCCTGTAGTGTGTATGTACTAGTACTAGATAAAAATGAAAACAAGAAGTCAGTGAGAACCTTACTTTACTAGGTTTATGTAACAAATAATTTCAGTTTACTCTACTATAAGTGTTGTGGAGTGATTGGTAGTTTGTACATTATTGAATCTTTATATATTGTTTTCTGGTATGGGAACTGATGGTTTATATATGCATAGCTTTGAAGGCAACTTTCTACCTTGTTTTCTTATCTGTATTCATTCTAGCATTATTCATTGTAATAATTATCCGTGTATGTTATTTTCCGCTACTCATATAAGAGAAGAAATTGCAATAGAAGTTTGGTTTAGTGAGAGTATATGACGACTGTTGGATTTAATTTTTTTTTAATTTTTTTTAAAATTTCCGACGGATTTGCGACGAAAATGTGTCAGCGTTTGCGACGACTTTGCCACGGATATTTGCGACGGGTTTCCGACGACTTTGCGACGGAGACATTTGCGCCGAAAAAATCCGTCGGAAACGATTTGCGACGAGTAATTTTGCGACGAGTAATTTTGCGACGACTTTTTGTCCGTCGAAAAGTTCGTCGGAAACATCAATTTCCGACGAAAATCGCTGCATTTGCGACAAAAATTGCCGTCGGAAATCGTCGATTTTCTTGTAGTGTTGATCAAGTGGTACAAATCCTCAGGAATTTCAGGGGCAAGTCCTGTAATTAATCAACCCCAAAATCATTCTCATTTTACCATAATCTAAAATAACAGAAACTCCAATCACAATTAAAAAGGAAAAAGGACGAACCGTGAGCTTTGAGGATTCAGAGGATTTTGCTTCCGGTAACTTGCAGATGTTATCAGCCACCTAAAAATCAAGTAGAAATGAAAACAAGGACAACAAAGGTTTATCAGAAATGGAAAATTATTCACATCAAAATATTCTTATTGGTCACACACATTAATCAAGACACACTAGATAGCTAGAGTAACATAACATTCGGTGTAAAATAACATACTATATGTTAATTCAACAACAAATTGAGACATTCCGGAATATCTCTGTCTCATAAGCTTCATATTGAAACATTCAGTGTAAAACCTGAGAGAACCGCACACGTGAGGGGATTTTAACTTTAAGCATCTAAATTAAACACAAATTGAGACAAACAAAAGCCTAATTACTTACTTGATGGTACGATCAAGATCACCAACACGATAGACGACATTAAGCAAGCGTCAGTTATCTTTCTTTGGCCATTCCAACAAGTCAGCCTCAGCCATATTCAACTTGCTTTCTATCTGCAATGCAACACGAACAAATTACTCAGCTTGCTTTAACAAAGGTAAATAAACTTATATGATATTTTTTCATTTCATATGACGGAAACAGATCCATTTGTTTCAACAAGAAGACCTGCAATCAAACATTTGAAGCAAACTAAAAAATCAAAAATAAATTAATCCTAAAATTAAGATTTCAGTTACAAATGGCCTTTTCAGAAATCAAAAATCAATAAAATAGCATAAAAGACATAGGAAAATCAAATTGTTTCAGCATAAGAAGAGGAAATCGAACATGGTTACAGAATCGATGTGGAAAACATGAATAGCTTGCAGAAATGAAAGGAGATCTGCACCTGACTGAAGAGCGAAGGGGAATCACAAGGTGGTGCAAGGGTTTCTCTCGCAGAGAAAGAAGAAGTCGTGCAGGGTTCACGAAGAGTTCGCGTTCGTGGTGGCGTTAGCCATTTCTAGGGTTATGTGAAGGAGATACGGTTGAGGGTAAGGACGATGAGAAAGCGAGACTGCGTGACCGTGAGAGGCGAGATGGCGTGACGATATGAAGTGAGACGGCTTGATCGTGAGAGGCGAGACGGCGTGACGATGAGAAGTGAGACGGTGAGAGGCGAGATGGCGTGACGATGAGAAGTGAGATGATGAGAGGCGAACAGTGAGAGTGGGAGGGAGAGCAGGTGAACCCAAGAGGCCAGAGGGAGTGAAAGGGGGTGGGAGAGGAGGTGACGAAGGTGAGAGGCAAACAGTGAGAGGGGGTGGGAGAGGAGGTGACGAAGAGTGGGAATGTTTTAGGGTTCAGAGAGTCAGAGAAGAGATCACGAGAGATAGATATGCGATGGAAAACTAAAGCAAATACATTTAGCATCGGGTGTTTAAACACCCAATGCTAAAAGTAGACGCGAAATATGAAATCTTCCATTTAATTGCAAAAATGCCATCGGTTCAACATTTAGCATTGGCTGTTCAAACAACCGATGCTAAATGATGCTTAATAATGTCTTTTTTCCACTAGTGACGTTTTTTTGTGGCAGCCGAGAATCGAACACGGGAGCAGACCGTGAAGACCCCCAACATGAACCCAAGGCAGCCCGACCACTGGGTTGAACGTGTTGGTTAAGCATGAATTTTATTTAATATAGAATTAATAAAAACATTTAAGGGGGGTGGTGTACGAAAAAAAAACATTTATGGGTGATGTACCAAAAAACATTTAATATAAGAGTGTGTTTGGTAATATGATGATAAAGATTGCAACAACACGAGTCTGACGTGGTCCCATCTGAACAAGGATAACTCTCCATGAAACGTAAAGGTGTTCTATAAACTCACGACTCGGCTCCACGTTGTTGATGTTATACCAGAACAGACAAGTTATAAGAAAAAAAAGTATGGGATTACTATACTCAGAAGCTTGTCCATTTCTGATTTGCCAACTCCCACCATTATAATCTCTAACGTTTTTTTCAGTCTTCTCACTAATTTGTTCACATCATCATTGCTTCTTCTATTCTTGCCCCTTTTATGTGAATGTGAATATCCATATAATCATTAGCTATGGCTGCAGCATTGTTGTTGGGAAGATCCAGAACCTTATTAGCTCTTCACAAAAGGGTGCATGCCTTTTTGTTATTGGGATCATCATCAGTTGTCAACCATAGCTCTTTGCACATCTTTGGATCTGCTGATGATAGACGACCACATGCATCACCGGTTTACAACTACTTATCGCGTTATGAATCCACCAAAGCTGAGGCGCAGTTGGCCGATTTGCAGCACCATGTCACCGATGATGATGATGATGAACTTGATCAGGTTCATATTTCCGTACTTTTTATAGTAGAGTAATAATGTTATTTTTATCTATATTTTTTTCGTGGTGTTATTTTTATCTATATCAATTATAAGGGGTAGGTGACCAATCAACTAAGTACCTCACGATGAGCTATGAAGCCCCGATACTCCAAAAATGGAGACGTACCCGTGTCGGATACGTATCCGATACCGACACGCACCCGATACTTCCCGATACGTACCCAAAGAGTATCCAATAATTTTTTAATTCTTTTTAAAAAATATTTGACTCGATACTTTTCAGATACATCTTTGATACTTCGTACCAACTAAGGATACTTCTCAGATACTTTTTCGATACCTCTTACCAACTAAGCACATGATTGTTACTCATATATAATACACTTTAATACCTCAATAACTAAAAGACAAAATTATATGTTTTTTTGTAATACACTAATAGAAGAAATAATACATTGTGATATGGGTGGGATAAATATACGTAACTATCTCTACTTGATATGATCACAAGTATTTATTTTTACAATGTGATGATCATATATTGACTAATGATATGCTTATGTTTTATTGAGCAACTACGTACTAATATAAATATCTTACTCTATAAAAATTCATCTATTCCTGCCACTGACTGTTTCAGATTATAATTATACGATTTCGCGTGGTCTCAGTTACTTGTCCACCCTTACTTTTTATGACTAGTCACTCATACATAGGTGTGTCGATTGTACTCTTCTTTTCATCCATATATTTCCTTTGTGATTTTTTTATCTATTTGGGCAGGTTTTTTTCATATCAATTAAATGCAATATTTCAGTTTTTCATCTTTGTTGTTTTTTTCTTTTTATGTTTCTATTCTATTTCCTTTTTTCTGTTATGCGTTTATATATTTAACTTTTAATTTAATTTTTTATTAAAGTATCCCAGCCGTGTCGTATCTTGATTTTCAAAATTTTCCCGTATCTCCGTATCCGTATCGTGTCGTATCCAGTATCGTATCTCGTATCTGGGCTTCATTGACGATGAGTAATCTCAACTCTTAAGATGTATCAAATGATCAACTTTGGTGTAATCAAAGGTGATGTCATTATATAATTAGAAGTGCATGTAAATTATCATTTAATGAAAATGACAATTTTGAAAAGATGTTAAACTTTTAATATCCCTTTTTAGATGACAATAGTTGATTTTAATGTAATTTCTTAGTCTTATAATATAGGAGTTAATTTGTTTTTTATATTATGGACGGAAGGCAGGAACATTTATAATACAACACTTTTTTTATAAGCATAATATTTATTTATGATATGGTACAATACTTAAATTTTCTTTTTTAATATTTCCAAATCTGAACTTGGGGGAATAAAAGGCTCCCTCCTAACTACTATTTGCTCTTTTAGAAAGCAAACAAGGGAATTATGTACAAAAATAGGCTAAGTATACAAACAGATTTTGCTTCACTAAAATGAGGAAAGAGTAAAGCAACCCAACCCTTTTATGAAAGGAAATTGCCTCTCTAATTGGGAGCATTTCAAAATGTAATTTCTCGTTATATGTAGTAATGTTGCTTATGAAAAATAAATCCAGGGCGATTTGTAAATTGTAATACGTGTATGGTCAATATCAATCATTAATTTTCTCATCAATAGTTGATTTTGTTTGTTTTATTCTAAAAATTTGTTTCTTCACTTTAGACTAGTCAGATCCATAAAATACCACCACCATCTCCTATTGTGCTTTGGAAAAATTTAGTCCTTGTCTGTTTTTTACAGTCAATTTCCAATATGTGAAAGGAGATAGAAATGTTATTCGAAGGATAATATTTGAGACGATATTTTAAAAATATGGTTAATTACGTGTTTGGTAATTAATGGAATCATCTGTGTTTGGAAGAACAAATTTGTTAGTTGTTTATTTTTATGAAATAGAAAATAAATTTTAAAAACCAAATCAAGTGTACCCTAAATGAGGTATGAAAAATGATGTAAATTAAGGATGGAATAAGAATTTATACATTTATTTTTTTATAGACTTAAATATGTCTTTGGTCCGTATAAAATTTGGGTCTTTTTTTGTTTTAGTTGCTCCAAAAATTATCACCTATTTTTGGTCTCTTAAGTTTTTCCATCAACAATTTTAGTCTATCATGATTTTTAAAAGTGCTTCGAAGCACGGCAAAGGCAAAAAAAACCCTATAAAAGTCACTAGAGACTAAAATTACCGACAAAACAACTGGAAATGGATTCTCTATCTTGATGGCCAGAAAAGACACCTACCTACCTTTAGATGATTTTAAATATAAAAAAGGAGAAAAAATATAGGAAAATATGGAGGAAGAAGATGAGAGTTGGGAGAATATTAGTTTTCGGGGTTTGAACTTGGGACCTCCTTGATGCACTCATTCGATATCACTTTACTCGCGAACCGAGAGAGTTAGAGACAAAAAAAATGTGTCTTTTACTACTCTCAAGATAAAGAATCCGGACCCAAAACTTTACTAAGATGTTATATCTCGCTGGATCTATATCTTTACTAAGATCTCGAGATAAGGTTGTGTTTTTTGGACAAGAGATAAGATTGTGGACTTTTTTTGGTCAAGATAAGATTGTGTACTTGCATGTAGATCATCATCATTGTCCTATGGACAGGTTGTAACACGTTGGTTCCAGTTAATGAAAATAAACACAATCATACCAAAGGAAAAGCCCCACCAAAGAGATACGCAGGACACAAATCTTCCCCACACTTGAAGCTTTTCCACCTTCCTAAACCTCCACTATTTGATCAATTTGTACTCCTCAGCCAAAGTAAATTTTAAAAAGAGAATCTAAATATGTTGAAATTGTTATGAAATAACCGTTTTAATTAAAACCCAACTAATGATAGAAATTAAATTTATATTATTAAATTGTTTATATACTAAAGGGTTATTTTATATTTTAAATAAAACACAGCTAGTGATGCAATATTTTTTAAATTTGTTTAATACTAATTTCAAATTCAGAAAATGATATGTAATATTAAACAAGCAATAAAATAAAATTTAAGGACTTTAGTATATTTAAGAGAGAGAATGATTATTAAAACAATATATATAACAATTAGTCTTGATATCCAATCCATAATTATTCCTATGGTTTAAATAATGTTTCTTTATTCCCTAACATTGTTCTGTTCTGTTTCTTATTGAGATATGCCTAGTAATTCTATTACTTGTAATTATAGTAGGTGTAGTTAGAAACCTAGTCGAAATGGGCCAGTCGAATGGGCTAGTCGAAATTATGGGCCTGGGCCTGTTTCATTGTATATATATACTGATGTCAGTAGCATGTAATTGATGACCTACTTTTATGAAATTCAGTGCAGCTTTTACCTAATTTTATATTGCCCTACTTATTCCTTTTGTCCCCTTAGCGCCGCCACTTCCTTTTCTTCTCTCTTTCACGTGTTTATCCCCTACAAACTGGTATCAAGAGCTTGTTAGATCCTTACAAAATCTATCAAGATTCATGGCAGCGCGAGACAACTCTGGTGGAGGTATTCCGGGGAACCTCCCAATCTTTGACGGAAAGGATTATGAACGTTGGTGTGCGCAGATGAAGGTGCTGTTTCGATATCAAGATGTTCTTGATGTCGTGAATGATGGTGTTCCACCCTTGGCAGCAAACGCCACTGAAGCGGTGAGGAACAACCACCATTCGCTGAGGAAGAAAGATGGAAAAGGGCTGTTTTTGATTCACCAATGCGTTGATTCCAACATCCTGAACCTGATCATCGACTGTGATTCAGCAAAGGCAGCTTGGGACATCCTAAAGAACTCGTATGGAGGAGCAGATAGGCTGAAGAAGATACGTCTACAGTCGCTCAGGAAGCAGTACGAGGGCTTGAAGATGACAGATGGAGAATCGATTGGAGATTTCATTACGAGGTTAGTAGCATTAACTAATCAAATGAAAGGTAATGGTGAAACTGTGACTGAAGTAAATAAAGTCGAAAAGGTGCTCAGATCCTTAACCCTGGAATTCGACTACGTTGTTACTGCTATTGAAGAATCCAAGGACCTAGATACATTGAAGTTAGATGAACTTCAGGGTTCCTTAGAGGCGCATGAATTGAGAATAAGGCAGAGAAGTTCAGAGAAAGAAACTGAACAAGCCTTGCTTTCATACTCCTCTAAGAGAAATTGGAAGGCAGGCACCAAGGAGAAGGGTAGAGAAAAGGGATCAAGCAGTAAGAAGAAAGAACAAGGATCTTTCGACAAGAAGAAGGGAGACCTGTCGAAAGTTCAGTGTTATAACTGTCAGCAATTTGGGCATTATAGGAACAAGTGTAAAAACAAGAAAGTTCCTAGGGATAAAGATGCAGAAGCCAAGTTTGCTAATGATGATGACTCAGACTCTGACTCAGAGGAGTTAATGTTGATGGCTGTCGAAGATGAGATTCGACTCGATGAAGAACTTGCTGAAAGTAGCGAGCAAAATAGTGGGAACACTTGTATAAGTGGATTCACTTGTGATGCTCAAAATACTTGTGCAATGTGTGTGTGGCAGGGCAGTGGAAACACTGGTAATGCCTCCAACATTGCCAGCAATGATGATGACGAATTGTCATTCATGACAGCTACTGACCCAGAATTACTGTTGTTGAAGGCTGATACAAATTCGACTGAAGAGAAGTCTGTCGAATGGTATCTCGACACAGGATGCTCAAATCACATGTGTTGTCACAAGGAGTGGTTTGTCGAACTGGAGCAGATAAGTAAGAAGATAAGGTTTGCAGATAACAGTAAAGTTACTGCTGAAGGAGTAGGTACCATAAAGTTCCTGTCGAAAGATGGTAAGTGGTGCTACATCCAAGGGGTATTTTATGTACCAGCTATGAAGAGCAATCTGCTAAGTATTGGGCAGATGATCGAGAAGAAATTCACCGTCGAAATGGGTGATAACAGTCTCAGTCTGTTTGATTCGACCAAGAAGTTGATTCTGAAGGTGTTAATGCAGAGTAACAGAACCTTCAAGGTCAAATTGCAAGTAGTCGAAGAACATTGCCTCAAGAGTACTGTCGAAGAGGAGCACTGGAAGTGGCACAGAAGATATGGCCACCTCAACTTCAAGAGCTTGAGTCAACTACATGAAAAGAAGATGGTTCATGGGTTGCCTGCAGTAAAAGTACCTGTCGAAGTTTGCGAGAGTTGTTGCAAGTCGAAGCAACCAAGAAACTCGTTTAAATCAGAAGTACCTAGCAGAGCAGAGAAGAAGCTAGAGGTGATATTTTCTGATGTCTGTGGTCCTTTCGAAGTATGTTCCTTAGGAGGGAATAAGTACTTTGTCACCTTCATTGACGAATACACTAGAATGTCCTGGGTGTATTTGATCAAAAGGAAGAGTGAAGTACTAGAAATATTCAAGAAGTTTAAGGTAATGATTGAAAAGCAGAGTGAGTGTAAAATCAAAACCCTTAGAAGTGATGGAGGTGGTGAGTACAATTCTCATGGATTTGTCGAATTCTGTGAGAAAGAAGGAATTGTGCATGAAGTCACTGCACCTTACACGCCTCAGCATAATGGTACTGCTGAGAGGAAAAACAGGACCATCCTCAACATGGTAAGAAGTATGTTGAAGGAGAAGAAGCTACCTCATAGTTTATGGGGAGAACTTGTAGCCACAGCAGTGTACATTCTGAACAAATGTCCCACAAAGAGATTGACTGGAAAGACACCTGAAGAAGCTTGGCTAGGAAGAAAGCCAAGTGTCAAGCATCTCAGAATAATTGGCTCAGTATGCTATAGACATGTCCCTGAGCAACTAAGAAGCAAGCTGGATGATAGAGCACAACAGATGATCCTTGTTGGCTATCATTCGACAGGAGCATACAAACTGTATGATCCTGTGCAGAAGAAAATAGTGAAAAGCAGAGATGTCGTAGTGGATGAGTCGAAACATTGGAACTGGGAAGAAGGCTGTGAGAAAACTACAATGATGGACTTCGACGAAGTCTCTGATCGAGATAATCAGAATGAAGTGGTCGAAACTGAAGAGCCAGAAGAACCCATTGCTGTCGAACCTTTAAGAAGGTCGCAAAGGGAAAGGCAGAGATCAGTAAGACTAGAAGGATTCGACACTTACCCAGATTCTGCTATTACAGCAGAGGGAGACCTGACACACTTTGCACTAATGGCAGAAGCAGAACCAGTGAGCCTGGTGCAAGCTCTTAGTCACAAGCAGTGGAAGGAAGCAATGGTTGACGAGTTGAAGTCAATCGAAAAGAATGATACTTGGAAGCTAGTCGAACTTCCAGAAGAAAAGAAAGCCATAGGGGTGAAGTGGGTCTTCAAGACCAAGGTCAAGCCAAATGGAGAAGTGGCCAAGTACATGGCCAGGCTAGTAGCCAAAGGGTTTCTGCAGAAACCCGGTTTGGATTTTAATGAGGTCTTTGCCCCAGTAGCCAGGATCGAAACCATAAGATTGGTAGTAGCATTGGCAAGTCATAGAGGCTGGCCCCTGCATCAACTGGATGTAAAGTCAGCATTTCTGAATGGACCTCTGGAGGAGGAAGTCTATGTTTGTCAACCACCTGGTTTTGAGTCGAAGGGTAAAGAAGACAAAGTCTATAAGCTGGAGAAGGCCCTGTATGGGCTCAAGCAAGCTCCAAGAGCGTGGAACAAGAGAATTGATGGATTTCTCTTGGCTCAGAAGTTTATTAGATGCACTAATGAACATGGAGTGTATGTGAAGAAGAATGGAACTTCGACTCAGTTGTTGTTGTGCCTGTACGTAGATGATCTACTTGTAACTGGCAGCAATGAAGTCGAAGTCGAAGCCTTCAAGAAAGTGATGATGTCAGAATTTGAAATGAGTGATCTGGGACATCTATCATATTTCTTGGGGATGGAGTTTACCAAGACAAGTAAGGGTATACTCCTGCACCAGTCGAAGTATGCAGCTGATATCCTGAAAAGATTCGACATGAGCAACTGCAAGGAAGTTTCGACACCATCAGACACTAGCAGCAAGCTGTCGAAAGACGACGAAGGGATTGAAGTAGATGCCACCGTTTTCAAACAGATTGTGGGCTCCCTGAGGTACTTGTGCAACACTCGACCTGACATTATGTTTAGTGTCGGAATGATCAGCAGATTCATGGAGAAGCCGAAAAGCTCTCATATGATAGCAGCAAAAAGAGTACTAAGGTATGTAAAGGGAACACAAAGTTATGGTATTCTGTTCCCTAGCAAGAGTGTATCGAAGAATGGTAATGAAGTGTTTGGCTACACTGACTCCGACTGGAGTGGAGACAGGAGTGATCGAAAAAGCACAAGTGGGTATGTCTTTATGTATGGTTCGACACCCATCTCTTGGTGCTCGAAGAAGCAAAATATTGTTGCGTTGTCCTCCTGTGAAGCAGAGTATGTAGCTGCTTCCTTTGCAGCATGTCAAGCATCATGGCTGAGCATGCTACTGGTCGAAATTGGAGTGCACAGGGTCGAAGCAATGAAATTATTGATCGACAACAAGTCTGCGATAGATCTCGCAAGGAACCCTGTCGCACATGGAAGGTCGAAACATATAGAAACCAGATATCACTTCCTGCGTGATCAAGTAAACAATGAGAAGCTGAATCTGGAATATTGCTGTTCGGAACTTCAAGTAGCTGATGCAATGACCAAGCCATTGCAAAAGGGAAGATTCGAAGAACTGAGAACAATGCTTGGAATGATGTCGCTCAGCAATGTGAATTAGGAGGGAATATTGAGATATGCCTAGTAATTCTATTGCTTGTAATTATAGTAGGTGTAGTTAGAAACCTAGTCGAAATGGGCCAGTCGAATGGGCTAGTCGAAATTATGGGCCTGGGCCTGTTTCATTGTATATATATACTGATGTCAGTAGCATGTAATTGATGACCTACTTTTATGAAATTCAGTGCAGCTTTTACCTAATTTTATATTGCCCTACTTATTCCTTTTGTCCCCTTAGCGCCGCCACTTCCTTTTCTTCTCTCTTTCACGTGTTTATCCCCTACATTTCTCACTATTTAGGTTGTTGAATTTCCTGGTGGGAAAGTTGCATTTACTTCTGAAATGAGATTTATTTCCGACACTACTCAGAAAAGGGTGCCTTGTTATCGAGTTCTTGATGACAATGGAGAGCTCATGAAATATAGCAACACAATTCAGGTTTCTAAATTCAAAGTTTCATAAACCAAGATTAGTTTATCAATACAGAAATGAATGCAGAATAACAAAACTCTGGCCAATAATTCAACAGGTGAGCAAAGAAATGGCTGTGAAGATGTATTCTCACATGGTCACTCTTCAAACTATGGACAACATATTCTATGAAGTGCAAAGGCAAGGAAGAATTTCCTTCTACCTCACTTCAACTGGAGAAGAAGCAGTTAATATTGCATCAGCAGCTGCACTTTCTGCTGATGATATTATATTACCTCAGGTCTCTCTACCCTTTTGAACTCATAATGTTTTTAGGATATATATATATTTAATTATTTGTTGATAATGAAAATGTGCATAACATTGCCACTTTTGCTAGTACCGGGAGCCTGGAGTTCTATTATGGCGTGGTTTCACATTGCAACAATTTGCTCACCAATGCTTTGGAAACACAAATGATTTTGGTAAAGGCAGACAAATGCCTATACACTATGGCTCTAATAAGCATAATTACTTCACAGTCTCATCCCCCATAGCGTAAGACATACTTGTCGTTTTTTCAGAACAATTTTGTTTCATTTTACTTGTTGTTTTCATTCTTAACTACTATTAATTAGTGACATGCATTTTGAAAAAGTTAATATTGTTTGGCAAGAAATTCAGAACACAACTTCCTCAAGCTGTTGGAGCTGCTTATTCACTCAAAATGGATGGGAAAAGTGCATGTGCTGTCACTTTTTGTGGGGATGGAAGCACTAGTGAGGTTAGTGATGATGATGAACCATATACATCATCTCTTTTACCAAGTAATAATAGAATTAATGGATATGCTCATTGCTACTAATATTATCTGACCTGATCATCAATATATGTAGGGAGATTTTCATGCTGGTATGAATTTTGCTGCAGTAATGGATGCGCCGGTTATTTTTATCTGTCGTAATAATGGATGGGCCATCAGTACCCCTGTAGAAGAGCAATTTCGAAGTACTCTACTACCCTAGACATATTGTATCCTATGTTTTTCAAGAAAGCTCGTATCGGATTCATATCATATCCGATAATCGTATCGTATCTGTGCATCATAGATTTCAGCTATTGCTTTGCTACTCACTAAAACTTATATTTTTCTATGTTTAAATAGGCGATGGCATTGTTGTGAAAGGTCAAGCTTATGGAATATGGAGTATAAGAGTAGATGGAAATGATGCTCTAGCTGTATATAATGCAGTTCATACTGCTCGCGAAATTGCTATAAGAGAACAAAGACCTGTTTTAATTGAGGTTAGATTGATCTCCTTTCATATTAAGATGATCATATTATATTATTATATTAGATAAGTGTTTTCATTTCACCATTAATCTCATGCTAAATGACTTTCAGGCTCTTACTTATAGAGTAGGACACCACTCTACATCTGATGATTCAACTAAGTACCGATCAGTTAATGAGATTGAACATTGGAAGATGGCGAATCCTGTGAACAGATTCAAAAGATGGGTAGAAAGGAATGGCTGGTGGAGTGATAAGGAGGAGTTGGAGCTTAGAAGCAGTGTCAGGAAGCAGGTAATTAAATTAAATTTGCTTATTGGAGTTTGGTCCATTTTGATACAAACATGTTTTGACATTATTTTTGGATACAGTTAATGGATGCAATTCAGGTGGCAGAGAAAGCACAAAAACCTCCAATTGATGACTTGTTTACTGATGTATATGATCAATTGCCATCAAACCTTCAGGAGCAAGAGAGATTACTAAGAAAAACTATTGAGAAGCATCCCAAAGACTACCCTTCAGATGTTCCTTTGTAAATATTGTCAATGTCAATTCAAATGGCTATTTGTATCGAAACTGATTGTAAGAATGTAAAATAAAATTGTTCGATGCATCCTAAATTATTCATGTAAGAATTTGAATATTAACAATAAATATAAATATAATTTATATGGTGTTATGGATTGGGCCTTTATCGCTAAGGCCCAACACCAAATGCAGATCAATTAACCAACGGCTAAGATATAGGCCCTAGATCGGACGGCTCTGATTCATTAGGACAACACACTTTTACTCTATAAATAGGCATTCAATGCAATGCTCAAGGTACACACTATTTCTTACTCTTTACCTCTAATTAGCTCTCTAGCTGACTTGAGCGTCGAAGTGTCCTCGCAGGTACCACCTGCCCGGATCGGATGCGGAGCTCGGCCTACCCCAGATCGGAACTCTGCCTCGGACACGGAGCTCGGTCGATCAAGACTACCAACTACCTCGGATCAGACTCGGTGTCTAAGATCGGATACCGGTCTAGAGGTACGGTACAGAACATTGGCGACCAAAGTGGGAGGATCTTGTACTCTAGTTCCTCTCCCATCTCCTTGATTGACAATGACTCTGACCTTACGTCTTACGACTATCCCGAATGTCGCTGAAGGACCGGTTCTGCAGCGGGTGACTCCGGAAGGAGTGGCAGTCACCTTACCTCTTAGCCCGGTGCATGCTCGAAGCTCGGCTACGGCTATGGTTCACGGGAGCCCAGCTCGAAACCGACTTCCACCTCCCCCTCCGACCGTCCAGGTACCGGTCGATGTTGTTCAACAGCTCGTCCTGTTCCTAAATCGGCAAGCCGAAGCCGACCAGCAGGAAAGCCAATGCTACACCCAGTTAGAAGCTCAGATTGCAGAGATCCGGGCTCGTAACATCCCGGATCGGAGTTCCTCTCTGCTCAACTCTTCAAGTGGGATGACTCATGACCGCGTCCGCCACCGATCTCTGGCTTGGAGGAGATACCATCACCGCACTCCACCTCGGTGTAGGGGAGGGCAAGGATCAGAGACTCCCCCAAGTCGGACCCCTGATGATTCCTTTGGTTCTGAGGGTTCCCCTCGGCCTAGCTCGTTCCTGTTTTCCTCTTCTCCGATGCGACGTACTGGAAGTTTGAAAAGGTCTCCGAGGCAGGAACGTCAGCGCCCTAGCTCGCGGGGATCCCCCGGCAAGTATGGCTACCGACGGTCTCCACCCCTTGAGAGGTCGGCAAAGCGTAAAGGACCTTTCACAGCGAAAATCGACTACTTCCCGGTGCCAAAGCACCTCGAGAAGCCCCCTAAAGGTCTGAAAATGCACGACGGGACTGGCGATCCGGACCGCCACCTCGACTACTTTGACACGGTTATGCAATTCCGTAACGTTCCAGAGGAGATAAAGTGCCGAACCTTTCCCCTCACTCTAGATAAGGCGGCTCTAGACTGGTTCAGGACTCTTAAGCCAAATACGATTTCCTCTTGGGATCAGTTAGCCAAGCTCTTTTCTGCACACTTCGCCCACTCGAAGATAAAGCCTAAATCTCGGAAGGTATTACAGGCAATTCGGCAAGGAGAAAATGAGTCCCTCCGGGACTACATAGAGAGATTCAATAGAGAAGCTGCTCAAGTCCGGAACCTCGACGACTCCTTCCGTCTTTACTTCGTGGTGGCTGGCCTTCGTGAAGGAAGTCTATTTCAGATAGACGTCGGAGTCAACCAAGTTGAGTTGCTTGCTGAGTTCCTCCAACGATCTCAGAAGTATATCGATCACGAAGAAGGGATTAACGCAGGAATGTCACATTTCACCTAGGTCTCGGAATGAGCCTACAGGCATGATGTAATCCGACTTTGTAAATGTTCAACCATCTAATATATATGGATCGGCTACGATTTTCCTCACACTGATTGCTTAAGTAAAAGTGAGTTCCAAAGTTGGATGGAAGGATTTGGGATCGGTCGAACGATCGCCTTAAAGTTTCACGCTAAGACCGGAACTCCACCTAGGATCGGAACTCTTGATGATTCCTACAAATCCGAGGGTTCCCCTCGGCCTTGCTCATCTCTGGCTTCCTCTTCTCCGAGGGTACGTATACCGGTCTAATCCGAGGGTTCCCATCGGCCCTTCTCGTCTCTGGCTTCCTCTTCTCCGAGGCGACGTTCTAGAAACCGGGAAAAATCCCCGAGGCAGGAACGTCGGCGCTTTCGCTCACAGAGATCCTCCGACTTTAAACTGACACCTCGAGTCACTCAGGTACTCACATTTTAAATGGCCGAGGTTGCCATTACCCTGAAGGGCGAGTTCGATCTAGGCCGAGTCCTGGTAAACTTCCCCGAAGGCGACTTTAAATTGACACCTCGAGTCCCTCAGGTGATCACGTTTTAAATGGTCGAGGTTGCCATTACCCTGAAGGGCGAGTTCGATCTGGGCCGAGTCCTGGTAAACTGCCCTGAAGGCGACATTAAATTGACACCTCGAGTCCCACAGGTGATCACATTTTAAATGGCCGAGGTTGCCATTACCCTGAAGGGCGAGTTCGATCTGGGCCGAGTCTTGGTAAACTGCCCTGAAGGCGACTTTAAATTGAGACCTCGAGTCCCTCAGGTGGTCACGTTTTTAACATTGCCGAGGCTGGTGGCAGACACCCTCGCCTGGTATAAGCCCGACCTCGAAGATCTTTGGCAAGACTCGTATCTCGGGCGCTCCGAGGCTGGTGGTAGACACCCTCTGTAACACCCCAAAAGTTAATTAAATATTTATTAGTGTATTTATTTGATTAATTATATTAGAAATTGTGTGTTAAATATAATAATAAAATAGACGTGTGGTGTTGTGTGTGGGTTGGTCCATAGAGGGGTTAGAAAATAATTAAGTGAGGTGGATAAGCCCACCATGGTATTCAAATTAGTTAGTAAGAAGAAAAAGGCCAAAGGAGTGGTAAGTCATGAGAAGGGTTTAGTAATTAGGGTTTCATGTAGAGATTAGCGCATTTTAGAAAAAAGAAAAGAAGAGAAACGACTTGGAGAGTGAGGAAGCGGCTGAACTAGTGGAAAAGAAATGAGAAGAGGCGTGAACCAAGAACAAGAGAGAGAAGGAAAAAGCTAGGGCTCCAAGGTTATAAGGCTAAAGGGATTTCGAATTCTTCTAAAAGGTAAGGGTGGGATTTAATTCAATATAAGGGTTTATGAGGGATCTACATGTGGGGTTTTAGGGTGTCTTGATCACCATATTGTTGTCTTGAAAAATCGCATGCCCTATGATTGTGTGCCTTGTTGAGTAATTTGATGTATGCTTGATTTCCTCACATTCCTATGCCTAAATGACATGTTGTTATGCTCATAATAATAATTGTTGCCATATGATTATTTGTTGTTGAGAAGTTATGATTTTGCATGTCAAGTGTTTGAGCAAATGCATAAGTATGTGGTGTTGAAATTGTTGTTTGGGAATTGATCATGATGAGTTCTACTTGTTTATGGTCTTTGTGCATTTCTGGACACTGTTTCGGTTTTCTGAAACTGGTACTGTTTGGTGGATCCAAAAATTATGTGGCTGTTTGTTTTTGAAAATAGACTTAAAGCCGGTCGTTTTGGCACTGGTTTTGCTCAATTTGGAGTTGTGTAGTTCAAGTTAGGAGTCACCGAAATTAGGTCAAATTTCTGGAATCAAACTGTGAGTAGGTTCGGTTTTTGTAGGCTTTGTGTTATCAATTGAACTCCGTTTTGAACGATTCTTGTTTCATTGGAAAGTAGACTTAATTCTCTACAAGACCCGTATAAACCCGGCCTCGAAGATCTTTGACAAGACCCGTATCTCGGGCACCCTCGTTACGGATTGGGCCTTTATCGTTAATGCCCAACACCAAATGCAGATCCATTAACCAACGGCTAAGATCTAGGCCTTAGATCGGACGGGTCCGATTCATTAGGACAACACATTTTTACTCTATAAATAGGCATTTAATGCAATGCTCAAGGTACACACTCTTTCCTACTCTTTACCTCTAATTAGCTCTCTAGCTGACTTGAGCGTTGGAGTGTCTTCGCAGGTACCACCTGCCCCGGATCGGATGCGGAGCTCGGCCTGCCCCAGATCGGAACTCTGCCTCGGACACAGAGCTCGGTCGATCAATACCATTAACTACCAACTACCTCGGATCAGACTCAGTGTCTAAGATCGAATACCGGTCTAGAGTGAGGGTGCAGAAGATATGGAAAGTAATATGATACGGAAAGTAATGATATTACTACTGTTTTATGAGAGATAATATTACTTTTATCTTGAACATTCGTAATTTTGGCGTAACGTTAATTTATTGAGTTTATCTTGGCATAAAGTTAAGACGACAAACACAGAGTACAAATAAAGGAAAATTTTTGAGCACCCCTGTCTTGAGCATTGATACAAAATTCATTGTAAATATCTGTGCTGTTATAGTGGGTTAAAAATTACAGACAAATTCATATCTCTGGGAAATGATGTCTAAAAATTAAAGAGGAATAGGATGATTGTCTTTCAGTTACGTACCCAGCACTATAGTATATATACCCGTGATGTGTTTCTGTGCTTTATATTCATAATACATAGTTTTGTTTCATTATTATTGACAACACAATCATGAATCAACCATGGCCGTTCCAAAATTCCATTATCATCTCAATATTATGTATCATCCTCTTCCTTGTTACCAAAGTCAAATCAGACTTTTCCTTCAACTTCCCTAATTTTCTCCCACACATACTTTCTATTCATAATGAACCTCTTGGTTTCGCAAATGATGCCACAATAAAAAACGGGGTAATAGAACTGACAAAGAAAGATGATTCAGGTAATCCACTTCAGCACAGTGCTGGTCAATCAGGATTACTCAAGCCAATTCGCATTTACAACAACAAGAGTGGGAAAATAGCAAACTTCGTAACTGAATTCACATTTCGAGTTAAAACAAATGGTAAAAGAGTTCACGGTGATGGATTTGCATTCTTTATTACATCACCAGAGTTTAAAATCCCAGACAAAACAAAATCAGAAGGTGGGTTCCTTGGAATGTTTACCCATGATACTGCTTTCAAAAAATCTAATAATAACAAAGTTTTGCTAGTTGAATTTGATAGCTTTGCAAATGAATGGGATCCAAATCCCGTGTCTCAGTATTCTCATATAGGAATCGATGTTAATTCGATTAAGTCGGTTGTTGTTGGAACTTGGTATAGTGATTTTGAAGTGGATGGAACCGTAGGGAAGGGACGCATAGAGTATAATTCTGGGGACAAAAAGTTGAGTGTGTTGGTAACTTATGGTAACAAGGTGGGGTCATTCAATTCAATGGGGAATCTAGTTTAATTCATAAAATTGATTTGACTAGTATTTTGCCAGAAATGGTTCAAATTGGCTTTTCTGCTGCCACGGTTGAGACACATGATATTCTTTCATGGTCTTTCTCTTCAAACATGTAAAGACATGCATGCCAGGACAAGGAGGGAGGGGAGTTGCTGCAATACTATAGTCTAATTAAGGCTAAATACATAACCTATTATGACATGACTCCATTGTTATATACTCCTCCAGTTTTAAATATGAACCAAATACATGTACGTTTTGCTTATATTTAAAACCAAATAGAGTTATCATTAGTGTTTCCGTTGTTAGCAACTGAATATGCGAAGGAGAACTCTAACAACTAAAAAACAATGCAATTTATGTAGAAAGATAAAAAAAATTAGCTAGTATATATAAAATTTTAATATTAGTATTCAAGTTGTACAATACTCCTTATTATTTGTTTTGTCAAAAAAATACTACTCATTATTTACTTATAGTTACGTATAACCGAGTGTTTTGTTCCGCGTTTGGAGATACAAACTGGCGCTCGAAGGGAGACTCGCGGCCAAACCGAAGCTTCAAATGATAGCTTCTCAGTTGCGGTGGGTGCATTTTAACTGCGGTTTTGGGTTGACGCAGCTGGTCCAAATAGGCACTAATTAAGGTATACACTGTGTTGATGTCGTACCAAAATAGTAAGTAATATACTATGTACAAGTTCATAATGAAATGTAATCGAAAAGATTGAAACAAAATTGAGGCACATGTTTACATGAAAGATTTGGTTATTTAATTTTCCCAAATAATAATTAATACCACATCATTATTGACAAACATACAGGAGTATCATTGAATTTGAACAGAACAGCATCGGTTTACCACTTCATCATTAACTTTCCTACAGTTTATTTGACTAAGCTTTTCTATAAGCTGAACTCTCCTCACTCTTCAGCTTTTAATTATTATATATAATAATTAGCCACCTGATTGAGAAAAATGCAATCATCCCGCCATTGAAACCGCTCGCTCTCTTTGCTTGATTAACAACAGCAAACGCTGAAAGTTATGCAACCATACCGATTCATAAGTCAATTATTGCAGCACAGCAGCAGTGACTGACTGACTATTATTCTTCTATAATTTGTGTTGTGCAAAAGCAGAACGCAATGGAAAATTTCCGGACGAACGGAAACCACGCACTTTTTCAAATGCTAAGGTGGATGGACATCATGCGACAGCTCACAAATGACAATCAATCCAAGTATGATTCCTAGCAGACTTTCCTTGCCGCCCTTTATTATCCCAACACCAATAACAACACGTTTTTAGTAAATTTTTCTTTAGTTCAGTCAACCACGTTTCTGTCACTGTTATTATGAGTTGTGATCCCATACTTTATCAATTTTTCAATGCCTTAATCACGTGATAAGTGTTGAACATATAGTAAATGTCCATATCAAAGGTTATCTATAACTCTCTCATTTTGGGGAGACTTTTCTTGACACCTGTATATAGAATATTGAGTCATCAATATGGTATGCAATTTATTATTTGACTCGCTAGAACAACTTAGTCCAGCCTTAGGCATAACCTTATAACAGTAATTTCTAATTTTTATTTTTATCTGGGATTCTGGAGTAAGACTAATGATCATAAAGTAATGTAATTGTCATTTTGTGAAGAAGAAAACAAGATAAAATGCCAAGCAATGAACCTATCCATATTTCAATGTTTTCTGTGCAGTGACTATGGAAAGTGAATGGAAGGTGTCATATGGAATTTATCTCTTAGAAAAGTAATAAAGTGTATAGTACTTACTTGACCCCAAAAATGGGATACACTATATAATATTATTATACCATGTACCTTGCGTATACCATTTTGCTTTGAAACTCTAGTTTCTTTTTTTCTTCATTCTATTTAAGTCCTGCATAATATATATAAATATATGCATACTTTTTTAAAAAATTTATAGTCAGTGAGAATGGCCATGTCGTCCACTTGTAGTAGTGAAGATGTTAACCAACTTAGAAGAGGGCCTTGGACTCTTGAAGAGGATAATCTGCTCTCCCATTACATTGCTAATCATGGTGAAGGGCGATGGAACATGCTGGCTAATCGTTCAGGTAAGTATCTTAAGATCAATAAAGTTGCTGAAACAATATACTTAATTAATTTAATGCTAATTCTGATTACTTTCCTGTGTCAGGATTAAAGAGAACAGGAAAAAGTTGCAGATTAAGGTGGTTAAATTATCTAAAACCAGATGTGAAACGGGGGAATTTAACCCCAGAAGAGCAGCTTTTAATTCTTGAACTCCACTCAAAGTGGGGGAACAGGTGCTTATATATATAGTTGATTCCTGAAAATGAAATGCATGCTCGTTAATTCCAGCATGTTATGGATTTTGATTTCTTTTTATGATGGCAGGTGGTCAAAAATTGCACAGCATTTGCCAGGGAGGACAGACAATGAAATCAAGAACTATTGGAGAACTCGGATTCAGAAACAAGCAAGACATTTGAAAATTGACTCAGATAGCAAAGAATTTCAACAACTCATTAGGCAATTATGGATTCCAAGGTTGCTTCAGAAAGTAAGAGAATCATCTTCTTTGGCCATGTCGATCCAAAACCAGCCTATTCCTTTGCCTCTTGATAGTGTTTCTCAGTATTCAGATGTTGTTGGTACAATATTACCATCACAAATCCCTTGGACTGTAAATGAAGTAGTTCCCACTATTTTAGACCAACATGAGAATAATTCAGACTCTGAACACAACAACAGTTCATGCATCTCCTTTTCTGAATCAACAAATATTCCCAAAATGCCTCACCATTCAGTATACAACACCTCAAACTCAAATCAATTTCATGACTTAGAGCATAACAATGATTTTGGCACCTTCATGTATCATGGTTACCATTGCAATGCCTATGAGATGGACACCTTCAAAATGGCAAATGAAGATGTGCAATACCCAGTTGGTGATTGTCAATTGGCAGAAAGTTACTGGATGAACAATGATTTTGCATGTACCATGTGGAACATGGACTAATTGTGGCAATTTAGTGACTTGCAAAACTAAAATTTTGGGGTTTGTTTTTGGAATAACCCAAACACTATCTTTGATGTTATTATTGTTATTAGATAATCATTGTTCATTATGATTAGCAACCAAATTATTAATTAATATAGATGGTAATTGTTTTACTGTACATCTCTGTCTTGTGTTTCTTTGTTCAGATTAATATTTTGGCCTGCATTGTAATCTCCACATAGAGATAAGTCCATCAAATCTAGTAACTTGCTCTCTCTCCATTGTTTCCAAAACTGGTTAAGAATTAAACTACTGAATAAAAAAATAAAACTGAATGCAGTGGATTAAATGGACATAACCTAAAGTCACGATCGCTGATTGTATTGACAATTTCAGTGACATTGACATGAGGATGTCGATTCTCGAATTTGAACCTGGTTGTAACGGTGTAGTTGTAACGGTGTAGTAGTGTGAGTGATGTTCTATTTATCATTTCTTCTAAACCAACATGAAAAAAGTGGAGACGTTAATGGAATTTGAGTATACGGGTGCCGACCCTTACACACCATTTAATTGATGACGATTTTCTCTCTTTTGAAGGGTAGATGAAAAGGAGGTTAAATGTATGAAGACAAAAGTACGTCTTTAAGTATGACGGATAAGGCATTGTTTATGTTTGGTGTAACTTAGTGTCCAAGTACTAGGAAGTATTTAGGCATGCCTTCTATGATTGGTAGAAATAAAAAACTATTTTTAACTATTTGAGAGATAGAGTATGGAGGAAAGTTCAGAATTGGACAAGTAAGCATCTTTCAAAATATGGAAGAAAAGTATTGGTTAAGGCAATTACTTAAAGCAATTCCTGTTTATTGCATGAGCACTCTCCTTCTACCATCTACTCTAAGCGAGGAGTTGAGACATGATCAATTCTCTCTAGAGGGACCAATAGAGGCATATGTAGAGGTATATCAATATCAATTGGCTTAGTTAGGACTGTCTTTTGATGAGAAAGGAGTACAAGCTCGGGTATGGGATTCAAACATTAATGGTTTCAAAGATCAATATTATCCTAGAGAGGGATTTTATGAGGCTAGTTTGACTCGTAATCTAAGCTTTGTGTGGCGTATCATTCATTATTTCCATGTGTTGGTGGTTAAAAGGGGCTTGAGATGGAAGATTGAGTATGGGAGACAATTGAACACTTGGAGACACCCTTGGGTGTGTGACAAGGAAAATGCGTTCATTGAAGGCATACCTCCTAGTGAGTTTACTGATGAACAAAGGTGGTGATAGAGAGATGATGTTTTATATGGGCTACTACAACACAGTTGTTGATGAGATCCTCAAAGAGATGTTAATAACATTGATCTGCGTACTAAGAGATGCTCTCTTGGCAGCACTCTTATGGGGTGCGAAACTTCAAGCACCACCAACCAACAAGGATTTAGGGCTTAGAGTTTATAGGTTGAATACGAAGGGAATTCAAAGATAAATGAGAGACTGAAGTGGTTTGCAAAGCGACTTGTTATGGTAATAAGTAAAATATCATAATGATATTTACACCCCCTGTGAGGCCCAATAAACCAACCAGCCCATATCCAGAAATTCTGGCCCAATCGATCAACGGTTCAGATGCCTCTGCAAGATCTAACGACTCAGGATCGTCAGAACGAACATCCCTCAATCTCTATAAATACCACATTCAAAACTCATAAAGAGAGGGCAACTAAAAAGACTAAACATTGATTCACTCAAATACTGACTTGAGCGTCAGAGTATTCTTGCAGGTACAACACTGTCATCTCAAGATCGAACATCGCCATCTCAAGATCGAACACCGCTGATCAAGGACGACATTTACCAACTACTTCGGACTACTCATTAAGGTCGGAAGTACGGTATAGAACATTGGCGACCACAGTGGGAGGATATGTACTCAACTTTCTCTCCCATCACCTTGATCCACAAATGGCGCTCAAACTACGTTCAAGACCGGCTAGTCTTGTGGTCGGGCCCGGGGTAGGACTGGTTATACCCGAACTCGAACCTCAAAGAACCCCCGAGGGCCATGTTCAAGACCTTACGAATTCCACCCAAGCTCGGGCACAATTCCCCAATCCGAACCTCGCTCGTTCCCATACAAGCTCATACAGTAATAGTTTGCCACCTCCCCCTCCATTACTTCCAGCCCTAACCGACGCTGTTCAACAGCTCGTCCAGCTCCTGGCTCGACAGGAGGCTGTAAACCAAGAAAGAAGCTGCCGCTTCTCTGACCTTGAGGCCGAGGTAGCAAATCTCCGGGCACGGGACGTTCCAGACCAGGAATCACCCGGACCGTGCTCCCCTGAGAAGGGAACCCCGGTCCGAAGGAGACATCGATCTCCCCCAGGAGAAGGCACTATCATCGTTCTCCTCCTCGCCGACAACGAGGGAATGGTTCCCGTTCTTCTCCGGCTCGACGTTATGACGATCCTGACGAATTGGATCCCTATCATCGTTCTCCTCCACGCCGACAACAAGGCAATGGTTCCCGTTCTCCTCCGGCTCGACAGCACAATGATCTTGATGAATTGGAAAACTCCTCCCAACCTCGCTCATTTTTAGCCTCTTCATCACCAAGACGACGTTCCAGAAGTCGAGAGGATAACCCTAAGGAGAAACAACCTCGACACTACATTTATCTCGATCCACATCATCAACCTCAGCCACGACCTCAGGCGTTGCTAACCGAACGAAAGGGCCCGTTCACTGTAAAATATCGATAGCTATCGAGTTCTGAGGTACCTCGAGAAACCGCACGTAGGTCTGAAAACGTACGATGGAACGGGCGATCCAGACAGGCACCTCGATCAATTCGACACGACTATGCAATACCGAAACGTGCCCATGGAGATGAAATGTCGAATTTTCCCATTGAATCTGGACAAAGTTGCATCCGAATGGTTTCGGGCTTTAAGGACGAACACAATATCCTCTTGGGACCAATTGGCAAAATTCTTCTCAGTTCACTTTGCCAATTCCAAAAGTAAACCCAAGAACAAAGCGGCATTGACGTCCGTTGTCCAAAAAGAAAACGAGCCTCTTAGAGAATACATAGAGAGGTTCAACAACGAAGCTTTTCAAGTTCGAGAACTAGACGACGCTTTCCGCATTTTCTTCATGGCCCAGGGCCTACTCCCCGGAAGCCCTTTCAAAAACATGTCAATACTTGGGAACCCAATACCTTGCAGGATTTCCTCCAATTATCCCAATGTTTCATCAACAAGGAGGAAAGCGCCAAGATTGGGAATCCATCACCACAAGCCGGACCGTCAAAACCCCGCAACGAAAGAGATAACCACGGGAACGATAACCGAGGTAACAGGGATCCCCGACCTCGGAATCGTCACCAAGTATACACTTAACTCAACGTCTCCAACGCCCAACTATATGGGGAGTGTTGGGATGTCGAGTTTAGAGACGTTAGAATGCCCAAACCTCTACCTCCCCAATCCGGACAACGATCCAGCAAGTACTACAGGTACCATAGAAGTAATGGTCATGACACCAACCACTGCAATGCTTTGAAAGACGACATTGAAGACTTGATCAAGCGAGGAAAATTATCCGGTTATGTGAAAAAGCCAGGGACAAATACCGGTGAGGTTAAAGACGAGAGGAACGACGACTCAAGAAGAAGGGGTAAGCCAAAGATCGATTCCTACGATGAAAATTATGATACTCGAACATCGAAGGGCCACTCAGTGATGATGATGATCGCAGGAGGTTTCGAGCATGGGGAGTCCGGGAAAACAGTGAAGCGAAAGTGGAAAGAATTGATAAGTATGGCCTTAACCTCAGCCACGCCAACCACGACAACCCGACCTCCATTATCTTTTGGTGATGAAGATCTTATGGATGGGAAACCCAACAAGCACGTACCCCTCATAATCTTGGCAGTCATCGCCAACAAAGAAGTGAGAAGAATCTTGGTGGACCAAGGGAGCTCATCTGACATCATCTTTGTCGACCTCCTTGACAGAATGGGGATCGACAGAGAGGATCTCACTCCATACAGAGGAATGGACCTATCCGGATTCAACGGATCTCGAACAAAACCACTAGGCCATTTAGAATTGATGGTTTCCTACGGAACTGAGCCAATGATGAGAACCATCAAAACCAAGTTCCTTATCCTACCTTGCGAGTCCATCTACAACGTTATCATTGGAAGACCGACTCTAGGTAGGCTCGAAACGGTAACGTCCACCACACACTTAAAGATGAAATTCCACTCTCTCTGCAATAGAGTTATCACCTTAAACTCCGACCTGAAATCTGCTTCCAGATGCTTCTTCCTGTGGACCAAGACCGAGCAAAAAGCTTTGGAGCAGGAAGGGGTTCTCCCTCCCGAGAAAACTACTCCAAAAAGAAGTAAAGCTCCACCTACCGAGGTAAATGCAACAGACATAGATGCGAGGTACGATCCTGGGAGTACAGGACGATGAAGGTGATGACGAGCTGCAAAAGAGCTCAAGCAGAAAATGAAAAGGCCCCAACCTAATGGGGAATTCATCGAGGTACATCTCGGCGAAGATCCCTCCAAAGCCATCAAGATCGGAGCCGATCTATCAGAAGAGGTTAAAATTGATTTAACCCAATGTCTCAAAGATCATGCAGACATATTCGCCTGGTCGGCGGAAGGCATGCCCGGGATTCCTTCTGAAGTCGCTTGACACCAGCAAACATCGAAAACGATACCTGGATCCTACATGTCGATGGATCCTCCAACCCGAAGGGAAGTGGCGCTGACATCATGTTAGAAAGCCCGAACGGCATCATCATCGAAGTTTCTCTGACTTTCAGTTTTTCAACCTTGAACAACTAAGCAGAATACGAGGCTTGCATCGCTGGTCTACGCTTGGCAGTCGACCTCCGAGTCCCCCCGGTAAAACTGTACACTGATTCTCTGTTGGTAGTCTCCCAAATCGGCAACCAATACGAGACTAAAGAGCCGATCTTACAGAAATACCTACTTCGAGTACGGGCATTACTAGCTCAAATTGAAACATCAGAAGTAAAACACGTGCCAATGGCAGAGAACCAAAGAGTTGATATCCTCGCCAAGCTCGCAAACACGAAAGCTCCTGGAAATCACAGAACGTTTATCCAGGAAATCCTCCACAAACCCAGTGTATCCCCCGACCCTGAATTTGCCTCGACCATTTGCATAATTGAAGAAGCTCACAGTTGGATCGTCCCGATCTTAAAATACATCATTGCAGGAGTGGAACCCCCAGACGCAAACGACGCTAAACTCGTCAGGAGGAAGGCTTCTGCCTTTTCAGTCATTGATGGAGCGTTGTACAAAAGAAGCCTCTCCTCCCCGTTGTTGAAATGCAACGAGGGAGAAGAAGCAGCTTATGTCCTGGCAGAAATTCATGAGGGAATCTGCGGTCAACACCTCGGAGCCCGTTCTCTAGCTCGAAAGGCTCTTTGCGCCGGATATTACTGGCCGACCATGGCGGTTGATGCTAGTGCTTATGTAAAAAAATGCAAAAAATGCACAAAATTTTGAAAAAGCCAAGGTTGAAAATGAAATTTTGAAAGAAACTTTAAAAAGCTTTGAGGTTGGTGAAAATACCTTAACCAAGATACTGCACTCCCAACATGAATATGTTGATAGGAGAGGTATTGGGTATGAAGGTAATTCCACCTCCCCTATTTTGAAAAAGAAAATGACTTTTGTAGCTGCTACTTCAAGTTATACACCTACTGTCTTCTCTTGCACTTACTGTCAAAAAGGGAACCATAGCTCTCATAGATGCCCTATTCGTAAATTATGTGAGCTTGGTACCCTTATACCTGCTTGTGAGAAACCAATGTGGATTGTGAAAACAAACCCCTTGATGACTAACCCCAAAGGACCCAAAGAGAATTGGGTACCAAAATTTTCTACTTCATCTTAGTGCAGGTATGCTACAGGGTATGTGGGTCAGATCGATACCTTGATAGCAGAGACTCAAAGTTCATGAGTAGAGACGCAAAAAAAAAATCCTTAATTCTCAGAAACAGCAGTCATGTGAATAGTAATATCAACAATAGAGGAAGAATCACCGGTGAAGGTTAGATTGGAAAAGTTCTATTCACCTTAAGAATAATTTATCACTTTTGTGAAATAAAATTTTTTTGTGTGCATCAAAGTTTTTTTCTTCTCTCTATTGTAATGGATCTTTGATGCAACATATTTTCAAGTTAAAAATGATACCTATATTGTTGAACCAAGTATGGCATATTATCTTGGGTATCCTATTTTCTCTAAATATCTTTTTTAAACTGTGATGGTCCACCCTCTTTTGGCTAAGCTTTGCATTCTAAGATTAATCAGGGGGATCACCAAGTAAGGGGGAGCATAGCATGAACTACTGTTTTTTGATATATCATATGCTATGCAATGCTGCTTATTTATTATGCAAGTTTATAAAGTGCTTATGTTGTATGTATTCACCCCACCTCTTTTTTGATGAAAACAAAGGGGGAGAGAATATTATGCATGTTATATGTGGGAGAGAATATATGCATGGTATATGTGAGGGGAGAAAATAATTGCTGCTATCCTACTGATGTACTGTTTATCTTATTATGCATATGCTTAGGGGGAGCTTCTGCCATTGATTCTTGATTATGGCCTCCCTATGCATAATGTAATTTGTTATCATCAAAAAGGGGGAGTTTGTTGAACCAAGGACAAACACTCTTTGTTTTGAATGATAACAAATTACATCTTGTCTACTAATGGTTCAAGTTGAATGAAGTACAGGATGGAAATCAAAAAGCAGGAAATATTAAAGTGGAGCAGCTTGGAGAAGAAGCCGCCGTAGAAGAATCAAGACCTATTTGTTTATCCGCTTTCTTTAGGACACTGTGTAAGGTCCTATCACTGAAGGTCTATGACATTTTAGTAGCTGAGAGATGACTTTTGAAAACATGCATCATGCATCAAAATTAGGGTTTTGAAAATATGTTATGCATGCATGGAAAGCTTTGGAAAATATCTTATGCATGCATGGCAAAGCCCTAAACCTAAAAATAATTTTGTGGAAAGCTAGAAATCGATTTCTATCATTTTCTAAATCATGAAATCGATTTCCTAATCCTATTTTAAAGGTTGAAATCGATTTCCTTATCCTATATTTGAAACAAAGAATCGATTCACACCTATGCATAAGCCAAAGCCATGAATCGATTCTTACTATTTTGCATAGGCCTTGAAATCGATTGTCAAGCCATCCCATAGGCCATGAATCGATTCCTCATTGTTTTAACTAAGTGAAGAATCGATTTTCACTTATAAAGGATGTCCTGAAAATCGATTGTTACATTTTCCCTAAAAGGCAAGAATCGATTCCTCCTTTGTTTTAACTAAACTTGAAATCGATTACACTTCTTTAAACTAAGCACATAATCGATTCATTTGATTTCTAAGGAACTAAGAATCGATTCTTCATTATTTTAACTAAACACATAATCGATTCTTGTGATTTCTAAAAGGTTAAGAATCGATTATACACTTGTTACACTTCATCAAACAATCGATTCTTTCATTTCATTAAAAAATGTTTTTCAGATCTACGCTTTCCTAAGCCTATAAATAGGCAGGTGTACCTCACTTTCAAAACACACCTCACACCACAATTCACAACTCCTCTCTGCTTCTCACATACATTTTCTAGATCTGAGAAAGAGAGAAAATAGAGCTTCAACTTTCATATCATTTTCTATTTTCCATATCACTCATCTCTTAGTCACTATACTGTCATTATATCTGAGGTGATTGGATCATAGATCTCTGTTTGTATTCGTTACTCTATTTGTGGGGTCACTTTGAAATCCTGGGATTTGTTCTTGGGTCTCTCAATCAGGAGATTGAGTTGGTTTGAAATCCTGGGAAGTTTTCTTGGGTCTCTCAATCAGGAGATTGAGTTGGTTTGAAATCCTGGGAGGTGATCTTGGGTCGTTCAATCGGGGAAGATTGAAGCGGTAGTGAAATCCTGGGAGGTGCTCTTAGGTCGTTCAATCAGGAGATTGAAGCGGTGTTGAAATCGTAACACCCTGGTATTTTTATTTGTTAAAAACACCCAAGTGCACATTAAACATACATCAGAGATATTATTTCCTGTTCAGATACTGAATACCATTATAAATTTTTCGCTGAATAAAACAAAACAGTCTTATATACAAACAAGACCATAACCTGTCAGCAACTATGGTAGTCAGAGTCATACAAGAAAGCGGAATGAAAGATAACATAATACTAATGCCATAGTATTGTGATACACAGACAACAGAAGGGAAATAAACTTAAACGTAAAACTAAGTCATCATCCATCACTCGGGGCCACCTACTCGTGCCTCTGAGGTTTCTTCTGTCCCTGTTTATCTGTAAAACAACAACATTTAAACAGTGAGATACAATCTCAGTGAGTTCTACCGATACCCCTACTAACACTCTCGGCTAGTTTAAAAACATTTTTAACTCAACACGGCACCGACTGCGTGACCGCTACATCCCGGTGAACCGCATTATTTTACACATAGCATTCCACCGGCTGCGTGACCGCTACATCCCGGGGAAATCTGCTATAACTTAGTACGACACCGGCTGCGTGACCGCTACATCCCGGTGGACCGCACAATAATTAATTTAACATAACACCGACTGCGTAACCGCTGAATCCCGGTGAACCCCCCTACCAATGGTACATTCTCCCATTGGCATGGAGCCTAGGGAAGGGGATCATGACTGCCCCGCCTAGTATGTTACACATGGGTCGTCACCCAACTCGATATACTATATACGTATATCTACAATACTATGAACTCATAGTCCATCCAATCAAATAATGCCAATTGAACACTTAACCCACGCTTTTATAAAACCAAGTTCACACTCGTACTCTAATTTACTTCTTTTTGACACAATTTACAATTTCGAAAATAGATTATTTTGCCTTAAAAATAGAATATTCAGTTAGGCCTCTGAATAAGCTTTCCAACGCATCTTAGAACACCTCAATCGGGTTCCCGGATCAAAAGTTATTGCGAAAACAAAATCAGTGAAAAACTGTTGAAAATCTGCAAACCGTCGCGACGCGAACTGCTACCGTCGCGACGCGAAAAACGACAGAAACATTTTGCGTGACAAAACTGGGCCAGGTCGCGACGCGAAGGGGACGGGTCGCGACGCGACCCTCTGCAGAAAGTGCAGATTTTCCGTTTTCTTACGAAGTTCGCTATCCCGCTCAATTCCGATTCTTGTTCCGATAAAAAACAGATTTAACAACCATAAAAACAGTTTCAATCAAAGTCACGCAATCATCCAAGTCAATCAAAAACTCATTCAAAACGGATTTTATCAAAACGCGATATATTTTCCAATTAACGGTTTTTAAGTCAAAATCTTTCGAAATCAAATCACCGAAAATTCCATTTCAACGCGACACAACTCGAGACTCGCTCCGATCGATTCCTAACCCAAAACAGACAATATCCAGAAATATTCCAGTCCAGCGAAAGCGATAAAACAGTTAATTAATAATTCGAAACATAAAATCCTAAACGTGAGTAAAACTCACCCTTGAAGCGTGAACCACGATCGAGCCGAATTCGCCGAGTAACCACACGAACATTCCCCGCATAAACTTTCCGTTCCGACGTCGCTCCAATCCGCTTCCAAAACTTTCCGCTCGATCACGAAACCGCTTTTTGACCGAAATACCGATTTCCCCAAAATTCTCCACTGATACTATTCATCATCTTCCTCCTCTAACCTCCATGACACTATTCACACATAAATCCAATTTTCTCCCTAAAACCCTTGATTCTTCACAACTCCAAATCGGACTTCAATATTTGCGCTATCCACCTTGAGCTCGCTCCCAAACACCATCCAAAGCTTCCCTTTGAGCTTGAACAACAAAACCTCCACTTTTCTCCAAATTTCGAAAATGGTGGATTTGAGGAGAGTGAGTTGATGATGAAGATTTTGGTACCAACACGAAGAGGAAGTAGCGATGAACATTTTTCGTGTTGGACGGAAGTCGTTTCGGTGAAGTCTTCTCCTCCCTCTTCTCTTCTCCCTCACGCCATTTTCTTCTTTTTCCCTTCTTTTCTCTCTTTTCTTCTCTCTGTTTCTCGTTCTCAGTTTCTTTCTTTCTTTCAATTCCTTTCTTTCTTTTAATTTCTTTTCCTCTCCTCTCACATGCACACACGTATACACAATTATATTTATTTAATATATTTGTTGTAACGCGGTCAATTTACCATATTGATCGAAACCTCCTATTTCGATTCCGAAACTTCCTTGGTCCGTATTATCCGGTTAACGATTCGATGACAACAATTAAATAATTTTAGCACTCGAAAAATTTACCAGTTAAGTACTAAATTGGTTTAATTGGGTTAACACCCAAATAATTCCGTTAATTATTTTGCGGATGTTACAAAATCCTTAGCTAGGTGCTCGGGTTCTCAGTTCAGGGGAATTGGGATTTGCTATTTGAAGTTGCCTGTTTGTAAAACATTCTTCATATAGTGGTTATCAGCAAAGTCCAAAGGTTGCAAAGCTGGAGGCCGAGGACGTAGGGCTTTTATCCCGAACCTCGTAAAATTCCTGGTGTATCTCTATCTCTCTCTTTACTTTATTTACTGTTTATATCTGTTTATAATATCACTACTCTGATCTGAATCTGTTAATCTGGTTGTATAACTATATCCCTACTCTGATCTGAATCTGTTAATCTGGTTGTATAACTATATCCCTACTCTGATCTGAATCTGTTAATCTGGTTATAGTTATACTCGCTGTACTACAGATCTGTTTATCTATCATCTTCTCTATCACTACTGTAGATCTGCTATATTCAATATCATTGCATTACTTATAAAACAACCTTATTGTAAATATTGAATATAGAATAATATCTCATTGTGCCTAATCTGCCTACTTGCATATATCTGATAAGTTCAAATCTCTTTTTCCGCATTTGATTTAAACAAACTTATCATTTATTTTGAAAAGAATCCAAGATTTACACATAACCTTATTCACCCCCCCCCCTCTAAGGTTATACTATAGTCTAGCAAGTGGTATCAAGAGCTAGGAATTGCATATAGAGCTTTACATCTCGCAATTCTATTTTATCCTTTATCTATCTGTGATTATGGGTTCTTTTATGAAAGAGGGGATGTCCTTCAATAGGCCACCCCTGTTTGATGGAACTAACTATGACTATTGGAGTAGTCGAATGAAATGTCATGTGCAGGCTATAGATTTCACCCTTTGGAGGATTATTGTTGATGGACCACTGATCCCAATGAAAATCAAAAGTAAAGCTACCGGCAAAGAAGAAGAAGTTCCTGTTGAAGATATCTACACCATTGACCTAAGTGAGCTGAGAAAGTCCGAGTTAGACAAAATTTCTCAAAACGCCAGAGCAATGAACGTTCTTCACGTATCTCTATGTGAAGAAGAATATGGTAAAGTAAAAGGTTGTCAAACAGCAAAAGAAATCTGGGATTGTCTGGAAGCTACACATGTCGGTACAAGCCAAGTAAAGGATACAAAAATCAGAATCCTAACTTCTGAGTATGAATCATTCAAAATGAAGGAAGGTGAATCTGTTGCAGCTATGCACCAGAGACTGAATCTGATTATAAACAACCTGAGGGCTCTGGGAAAAAGGTATTCTACAAAAGATATATATGGGAAGATTCTTGCATCTCTGACTGGTGAGTTCTTTCCAAAAACTTGTGCAATCACTGAAGCCAAAGATATTGGCACTCTGCCTCAAGAAGACTTGATTGGGTCACTTCTTGCATTTGAGGTGGTATTGGCTGCTAAGAAGGTTCAGGAAAAAGAAGTAATAAAAGAAAGAAAGTCTCTTGCTCTTGCTGCTAAAACTCCTAAGGTAGCAAGGAAAGAGGTTGAGTCTGATGAAGAATCTGATGATGAAGACATGGCTGAATTATTTGAAGAATTCATGAGATTCAACAAACTTGAAAAGAGAAATAACTCAAAGAAATCCAAGAAAGCTAAGAAGGCTACATGGAACAACTATACTGACAGTGAAGAAGAGGAGGTTGCAAATGCCATTTGTCTCACGGCATGTGAAACACCTAGGGCTACTATATGGGATTGTCTTGGCACTGATAGTGACACAGACGAAGAAGAGAAAATTGCAAATGGTGTTTGTCATATGGCAAATGACTCATCTAAGGTAAGCCTTAACTCTTCTAGTCTATTTGATTCCTCTATGCATGATGATTTACTTGATGATGGTTGTAGTAGTCAAGATTTGAGTGAGGCTTTTGATGCTCTCTATTTTGAACATGAAACTCTTTTGTTAAAATCTAAGAAATTGGCAAAGAGTAACAAAAACATGCTCACTCAAATTGAGACTCTAGAAAATGAGGTAGCTAAGTTGAAGAATGAGCTACATGAAATAAAACCTTTCAACCTTGAGTTTCTTGAGCTTAAACAAAATTTTGAAAAAGCCAAGGTTGAAAATGAAATTTTGAAAGAAACTTTAAAAAGCTTTGAGGTTGGTGAAAATACCTTAACCAAGATACTGCACTCCCAACATGAATATGTTGATAGGAGAGGTATTTGGTATGAAGGTAATTCCACCTCCCCTATTTTGAAAAAGAAAATGACTTTTGTAGCTGCTACTTCAAGTTATACACCTACTGTCTTCTCTTGCACTTACTGTCAAAAAGGGAACCATAGCTCTCATAGATGCCCTATTCGTAAATTATGTGAGCTTGGTACCCTTATACCTGCTTGTGAGAAACCAATGTGGATTGTGAAAACAAACCCCTTGATGACTAACCCCAAAGGACCCAAAGAGAATTGGGTACCAAAATTTTCTACTTCATCTTAGTGCAGGTATGCTACAGGGTATGGGGGTCAGATCGATACCTTGATAGCAGAGACTCAAAGTTCATGAGTAGAGACGCAAAAAAAAAATCCTTAATTCTCAGAAACAGCAGTCATGTGAATAGTAATATCAACAATAGAGGAAGAATCACCGGTGAAGGTTAGATTGGAAAAGTTCTATTCACCTTAAGAATAATTTATCACTTTTGTGAAATAAATTTTTTTTGTGTGCATCAAAGTTTTTTTCTTCTCTCTATTGTAATGGATCTTTGATGCAACATATTTTCAATTTAAAAATGATACCTATATTGTTGAACCAAGTATGGCATATTATCTTGGGTATCCTATTTTCTCTAAATATTTTTTTAAACTGTGATGGTCCACCCTCTTTTGGCTAAGCTTTGCATTCTAAGATTAATCAGGGGGATCACCAAGTAAGGGGGAGCATAGCATGAACTACTGTTTTTTGATATATCATATGCTATGCAATGCTGCTTATTTATTATGCAAGTTTATAAAGTGCTTATGTTGTATGTATTCACCCCACCTCTTTTTTGATGAAAACAAAGGGGGAGAGAATATTATGCATGTTATATGTGGGAGAGAATATATGCATGGTATATGTGAGGGGAGAAAATAATTGCTGCTATCCTACTGATGTACTGTTTATCTTATTATGCATATGCTTAGGGGGAGCTTCTGCCATTGATTCTTGATTATGGCCTCCCTATGCATAATGTAATTTGTTATCATCAAAAAGGGGGAGTTTGTTGAACCAAGGACAAACACTCTTTGTTTTGAATGATAACAAATTACATCTTGTCTACTAATGGTTCAAGTTGAATGAAGTACAGGACGGAAATCAAAAAGCAGGAAATATTAAAGTGGAGCAGCTTGGAGAAGAAGCCGCCGTAGAAGAATCAAGACCTATTTGTTTATCCGCTTTCTTTAGGACACTGTGTAAGGTCCTATCACTGAAGGTCTATGACATTTTAGTAGCCGAGAGATGACTTTTGAAAACATGCATCATGCATCAAAATTAGGGTTTTGAAAATATGTTATGCATGCATGGCAAGCTTTGGAAAATATCTTATGCATGCATGGCAAAGCCCTAAACCTAAAAATAATTTTGTGGAAAGCTAGAAATCGATTTCTATCATTTTCTAAATCATGAAATCGATTTCCTAATCCTATTTTAAAGGTTGAAATCGATTTCCTTATCCTATATTTGAAACAAAGAATCGATTCACACCTATGCATAAGCCAAAGCCATGAATCGATTCTTACTATTTTGCATAGGCCTTGAAATCGATTGTCAAGCCATCCCATAGGCCATGAATCGATTCCTCATTGTTTTAACTAAGTGAAGAATCGATTTTCACCTATAAAGGATGTCCTGAAAATCGATTGTTACATTTTCCCTAAAAGGCAAGAATCGATTCCTCCTTTGTTTTAACTAAACTTGAAATCGATTACACTTCTTTAAACTAAGCACATAATCGATTCATTTGATTTCTAAGGAACTAAGAATCGATTCTTCATTATTTTAACTAAACACATAATCGATTCTTGTGATTTCTAAAAGGTTAAGAATCGATTATACACTTGTTACACTTCATCAAACAATCGATTCTTTCATTTCATTAAAAAATGTTTTTCAGATCTACGCTTTCCTAAGCCTATAAATAGGCAGGTGTACCTCACTTTCAAAACACACCTCACACCACAATTCACATCTCCTCTCTGCTTCTCACATACATTTTCTAGATCTGAGAAAGAGAGAAAATAGAGCTTCAACTTTCATATCATTTTCTATTTTCCATATCACTCATCTCTTAGTCACTATACTGTCATTATATCTGAGGTGATTGGATCATAGATCTCTGTTTGTATTCGTTACTCTATTTGTGGGGTCACTTTGAAATCCTGGGATTTGTTCTTGGGTCTCTCAATCAGGAGATTGGGTTGGTTTGAAATCCTGGGAAGTTTTCTTGGGTCTCTCAATCAGGAGATTGAGTTGGTTTGAAATCCTTGGAGGTGATCTTGGGTCGTTCAATCGGGGAAGATTGAAGCGGTAGTGAAATCCTGGGAGGTGCTCTTGGGTCGTTCAATCAGGAGATTGAAGCGGTGTTGAAATCCTTAGCTAGGTGCTCGGGTTCTCAGTTCAGGGGAATTGGGATTTGCTATTTGAAGTTGCCTGTTTGTAAAACATTCTTCATATAGTGGTTATCAGCAAAGTCCAAAGGTTGCAAAGCCGGAGGCCGAGGACGTAGGGCTTTTATCCCGAACCTCGTAAAATTCCTGGTGTATCTCTATCTCTCTCTTTACTTTATTTACTGTTTATATCTGTTTATAATATCACTACTCTGATCTGAATCTGTTAATCTGGTTGTATAACTATATCCCTACTCTGATCTGAATCTGTTAATCTGGTTGTATAACTATATCCCTACTCTGATCTGAATCTGTTAATCTGGTTATAGTTATACTCGCTGTACTACAGATCTGTTTATCTATCATCTTCTCTATCACTACTGTAGATCTGCTATATTCAATATCATTGCATTACTTATAAAACAACCTTATTGTAAATATTGAATATAGAATAATATCTCATTGTGCCTAATCTGCCTACTTGCATATATCTGATAAGTTCAAATCTCTTTTTCCGCATTTGATTTAAACAAACTTATCATTTATTTTGAAAAGAATCCAAGATTTACACATAACCTTATTCACCCCCCCCCCTTAAAGGTTATACTATAGTCTAGCAAGTGGTATCAAGAGCTAGGAATTGCATATAGAGCTTTACATCTCGCAATTCTATTTTATCCTTTTTCTATCTGTGATTATGGGTTCTTTTATGAAAGAGGGGATGTCCTTCAATAGGCCACCCCTGTTTGATGGAACTAACTATGACTATTGGAGTAGTCGAATGAAATGTCATGTGCAGGCTATAGATTTCACCCTTTGGAGGATTATTGTTGATGGACCACTGATCCCAATGAAAATCAAAAGTAAAGCTACCGGCAAAGAAGAAGAAGTTCCTGTTGAAGATATCTACACCATTGACCTAAGTGAGCTGAGAAAGTCCGAGTTAGACAAAATTTCTCAAAACGCCAGAGCAATGAACGTTCTTCACGTATCTCTATGTGAAGAAGAATATGGTAAAGTAAAAGGTTGTCAAACAGCAAAAGAAATCTGGGATTGTCTGGAAGCTACACATGTCGGTACAAGCCAAGTAAAGGATACAAAAATCAGAATCCTAACTTCTGAGTATGAATCATTCAAAATGAAGGAAGGTGAATCTGTTGCAGCTATGCACCAGAGACTGAATCTGATTATAAACAACCTGAGGGCTCTGGGAAAAAGGTATTCTACAAAAGATATAAATGGGAAGATTCTTGCATCTCTGACTGGTGAGTTCTTTCCAAAAACTTGTGCAATCACTGAAGCCAAAGATATTGGCACTCTGCCTCAAGAAGACTTGATTGGGTCACTTCTTGCATTTGAGGTGGTATTGGCTGCTAAGAAGGTTCAGGAAAAAGAAGTAATAAAAGAAAGAAAGTTTCTTGCTCTTGCTGCTAAAACTCCTAAGGTAGCAAGGAAAGAGGTTGAGTCTGATGAAGAATCTGATGATGAAGACATGGCTGAATTATTTGAAGAATTCATGAGATTCAACAAACTTGAAAAGAGAAATAACTCAAAGAAATCCAAGAAAGCTAAGAAGGCTACATGGAACAACTATACTGACAGTGAAGAAGAGGAGGTTGCAAATGCCATTTGTCTCACGGCATGTGAAACACCTAGGGCTACTATATGGGATTGTCTTGGCACTGATAGTGACACAGACGAAGAAGAGAAAATTGCAAATGGTGTTTGTCATATGGCAAATGACTCATCTAAGGTAAGCCTTAACTCTTCTAGTCTATTTGATTCCTCTATGCATGATGATTTACTTGATGATGGTTGTAGTAGTCAAGATTTGAGTGAGGCTTTTGATGCTCTCTATTTTGAACATGAAACTCTTTTGTTAAAATCTAAGAAATTGGCAAAGAGTAACAAAAGCATGCTCACTCAAATTGAGACTCTAGAAAATGAGGTAGCTAAGTTGAAGAATGAGCTACATGAAATAAAACCTTTCAACCTTGAATTTCTTGAGCTTAAACAAAATTTTGAAAAAGCCAAGGTTGAAAATGAAATTTTGAAAGAAACTTTAAAAAGCTTTGAGGTTGGTGAAAATACCTTAACCAAGATACTGCACTCCCAACATGAATATGTTGATAGGAGAGGTATTGGGTATGAAGGTAATTCCACCTCCCCTATTTTGAAAAAGAAAATGACTTTTGTAGCTGCTACTTCAAGTTATACACCTACTGTCTTCTCTTGCACTTACTGTCAAAAAGGGAACCATAGCTCTCATAGATGCCCTATTCGTAAATTATGTGAGCTTGGTACCCTTATACCTGCTTGTGAGAAACCAATGTGGATTGTGAAAACAAACCCCTTGATGACTAACCCCAAAGGACCCAAAGAGAATTGGGTACCAAAATTTTCTACTTCATCTTAGTGCAGGTATGCTACAGGGTATGGGGGTCAGATCGATACCTTGATAGCAGAGACTCAAAGTTCATGAGTAGAGACGCAAAAAAAAAATCCTTAATTCTCAGAAACAGCAGTCATGTGAATAGTAATATCAACAATAGAGGAAGAATCACCGGTGAAGGTTAGATTGGAAAAGTTCTATTCACCTTAAGAATAATTTATCACTTTTGTGAAATAAAATTTTTTTGTGTGCATCAAAGTTTTTTTCTTCTCTCTATTGTAATGGATCTTTGATGCAACATATTTTCAAGTTAAAAATGATACCTATATTGTTGAACCAAGTATGGCATATTATCTTGGGTCTCTCAATCAGGAGATTGAGTTGGTTTGAAATCCTGGGAAGTTTTCTTGGGTCTCTCAATCAGGAGATTGAGTTGGTTTGAAATCCTGGGAGGTGATCTTGGGTCGTTCAATCGGGGAAGATTGAAGCGGTAGTGAAATCCTGGGAGGTGCTCTTGGGTCGTTCAATCAGGAGATTGAAGCGGTGTTGAAATCCTTAGCTAGGTGCTCGGGTTCTCAGTTCAGGGGAATTGAGATTTGCTATTTGAAGTTGCCTGTTTGTAAAACATTCTTCATATAGTGGTTATCAGCAAAGTCCAAAGGTTGCAAAGCCGGAGGCCGAGGACGTAGGGCTTTTATCCCGAACCTCGTAAAATTCCTGGTGTATCTCTATCTCTCTCTTTACTTTATTTACTGTTTATATCTGTTTATAATATCACTACTCTGATCTGAATCTGTTAATCTGGTTGTATAACTATATCCCTACTCTGATCTGAATCTGTTAATCTGGTTGTATAACTATATCCCTACTCTGATCTGAATCTGTTAATCTGGTTATAGTTATACTCGCTGTACTACAGATCTGTTTATCTATCATCTTCTCTATCACTACTGTAGATCTGCTATATTCAATATCATTGCATTACTTATAAAACAACCTTATTGTAAATATTGAATATAGAATAATATCTCATTGTGCCTAATCTGCCTACTTGCATATATCTGATAAGTTCAAATCTCTTTTTCCGCATTTGATTTAAACAAACTTATCATTTATTTTGAAAAGAATCCAAGATTTACACATAACCTTATTCACCCCCCTCTAAGGTTATACTATAGTCTAACATTTATCACTTATATATTTTAATGTTTTAAAGTTGTTTGTTTTTAATTTTAGATTAAACAGAAAGACAAAATTACCCTAATGTTAAATCATACATTATTGTTATATAAAACACTAATATTTTTTATTTTTAATCAATTTTTTTAACATATGCTTATTTTTAAATAGATTTCATATTTTATATTTTTAAATGTATTTTTAGAAGTTGTCAAAAAAATATATTTTTAGAAGGATAAATAAATGGCTTAAATACAGTTTTGGTCCCCCTATTTTGACCAATCCACGATTTTGGTCCCTAAAGTTTTAATTTGACGATTTTGGTCCCCCTATTTTCCCAATTTGAAAAATCATAGTCCCCCACCCCAATTTTGACTCAGTTTGACTGAGTTATCCTACGTGGCAGCCCACGTGGACTGCCACGTAGGCACACCCCCACCCCCCACCCCCCCCACCCCCCCCACCCCACCCCACCCCCCACCCCTTCTTCTTCCTCGTGAACCCCCTCCCCCCCCACCACCGACCCCACCCCACCCCACCCCCCACCACCGACCCCACCCCACCCCACCCCCCCCCCCCCCACCGACCCCACCCCACCCCAACCCCACCCCCCCCTCCCCTTCTCCCCCCTCCCCTTCGCACCTCCCCCTCCCCTTCGCCTCTCCTCCCCTTCGCCCCTCCCCCCCTCCACTGTTCCCCTCCCCTTCGCACCTCCCCCTCCCCTTCGCCCCCTCCCCTTCGCACCTCCCCCTCCCCTTCGCCCCCTCCCCTTCGCACCTCCCCCTCCCCTTCGCCCCTCCCCCCTCCACTGTTCCCCTCCCCTTCGCACCTCCCCCCTCCCCTTCGCCCCCCTCCCCTTCGCACCTCCCCCTCCCCTTCGCCCCTCCCCCCTCCACTGTTCCCCTCCCCTTCGCACCTCCCCCCTCCCCTTCGCACCTCCCCCTTCACTGTTCCCCCTCCCCGTCGCTCTCGCTCTCCCTCCCCTCCCCGTCGCTCTCCCTCCCCTCCCCGTCGCTCTCCCCCCCTCCCTGTCGCTCTCGCTCTCCCTCCCCTCATCGGTCTCCCTCCCCTCCCCCTCCTTCGCAGATCTCTCTCTCTCTCTCCCTCTCTCTGCGCGAAGATCTCCCCTCCTCCTCTCTCTCTCTCTCCTTCTCCTCTCTCTCTCTCTCGCGTCGCTCTCGGTGAACCCCGTTGGGTTGGGGTGGGGTGGGATGGGGGTGGGGTGGGTGGGGTGGTGGGTGGGGTGGGGTGGGTCGGTGGTGGGGTGGCGTCGGTGGTGGGGGGGTGGGGGTGGGGTCGGTGGTGGTGGGGTGGGGGGTGGGGTGGGGTCGGTGGTGGGGTGGGGGGGGGGTGGGGGGGGTGGGGTGGGGGTGTGCCTACGTGGCAGTCCACGTGGGCTGCCACGTAGGATAACTCAGTCAAACTGAGTCAAAATTGGGGTGGGGGACTATGATTTTTCAAATTGGGAAAATAGGGGGACCAAAATCGTCAAATTAAAACTTTAGGGGCCAAAATCGTGGATTGGTCAAAATAGGGGGATCAAAACTGTATTTAAGCCTAAATAAATAAATTATTTTCTTATCATATCCCGATGGTTTCTAACTCAAGTTAAAGTTTTAACTAGAGAGACATGATAGAATAAATCATGAGATTAAATTATCATATCTTGCTAACCCAACAAACATTAAACTAATAAAGAATAGACTTATCTTATCTAGTCTTTTTATCCACAAGCCCTCAAGTCTAGGGTTTGAAATTGTCGAGCTTATAAATTTTCTAGGACCAAATTTGGCACCAGATTTGTTGTTAGGGTCCAGAAGGGTATTGAGTCTTTAGTTTATTTGTTATTTCCTTGATATAAAAAAAAGTTTATTTTTTGTTTATTTTTTGACTCAATTTATTTATTTGTTTTTACCGTGTGCCTTCATTAATTAGAATCGAGCTTGTAGCATTCTCTCATTCTAGGCGAAGCAATGGCCGGGAAACAAGTCGGCGGTGAGGGGCTTTCGGCGAACCTCGCCGGAATGTCGAAGAACCAGCTCTACGATATCATGTCTCAGATGAAGGTACATTTCATCCACTTTCTCACTCTTCATGAACCAGTTACTACATGCTATTGCTAACCCTGTGTTTCGTTCCTCCCCTCAGAACCTGATTGAACAGAACCAGCAGCAAGCGAGGCAGATCCTCATCCAAAACCCTATGTTGACCAAAGCACTATTCCAGGTTTCTAGGGTTTTCAAATTTATTTCTCTGTGCCCTTCTTTCTCTTTATTGCGCTTCATTCCCTCGAATTTCTTTCATTGCCTCGAATTTCTTTCAATGCCTCGAATTTTGCTTATGCAAGTTCTGAATTCCAGTTTGTTGCATGACGACCCTATTTGATAGTTACAATCGTATAGATATTTTCTAGCTATTAGATTTAGAGGAGCTATTTCCCCCTAATGCTGTGTGCTTATGTCATAAGATAAAACCCTAAATATTTGAAAAGAATGGATAGCCACACTCACCTGACTGCTACATTCAATTTTCTATTATGCTGGTCTATAGAAACTTGAATCACTCTTTACTCTTCAGTGGGCAACCGCATCATTTCAAACTGCTAGTGTTTCACTTGTTACTGAGTTTGATTTTGAGATGGTAAAGATTTGCTTTGTGCTCAGATTTTATGATTGCAATTGTCCTTTGCAAGTGTGGCACCATGCCTCATATTCATGATTAAAGTGACACTAAGAGCCATTTTACAATTGTCCTTGGGGTGATTTGAACACTATCCCTTAAGGTTACATCGTCAAACTCTTACCTGTGAACTCCCACCTCATGGACATGGTCCCCATTGAGTTATATAGGGATAAATCAGATTTCATATTTGTACGCAGTCTTGCTTGTAGTATCATAGTTTGTCTTAGCATTGTTATAGTAGTGGTCGTGAACATTAATATCTGCAAATGTATCAGAATAGAGTTGTTTATTTTTGGAGACACGTTTAAATGAACAGAGTAGTTTGTGTTTTAATTTGGTTTTATTTCTAAGTAATCTCAGTTTTCATTTGAGGGGCTTCACTCTAGTTATTTCTTTAACTCTGAGATTTTTTTTCCCATTTTGTTTTCTCTAATCAGGCACAAATTATGCTTGGAATGGTGCAATCAACTCAATCGGTATGCTTTTTTTCCCTTTATTTTGATGGCATTTTCACAACTTTCCATTGGTAGAAATTTGCATGTTAAAAAATGTTTGCTTCTAGGTTCCAAAAGTTCAGCCAACGGTTCCTCAGAACAATCAGCAGTCTGTACAGCCAACACAGCAGCCAAGTGTTCAGCCTGCTCCTTCATTGCCTGTGCAAGGTGGTGCTCAGGATCAAGCAGGTGTATCTCAAACCCAAATTCCTCCAAGAAAACACCAAAACCAACCCTCCCCACCAGTTTCATATGCTCCTGCTCCTGCTCCTGCAATGAGCCATCAATCTCAGCCCATTGCTGCACATTCTTTGCAGATGCCACAACAGCCTAAAAGACATCTGACTCCCCAAGTGGCCCCAGCGTCTGTTCCACAATCATCACAACCTCCAAACATACCTCCACCTTCTCTTCATTCATCTTCACAACCGCTTCATTTAACTCAGATGCCAACTGTCTCCAGTCAGTTGCAGCAACCATTGCAGGCACCTGGATTTTCACATATGCCTATGCCACCACCACTGCCACCGCAGCTCAGACCACCTTCAGTGCAAACCTTCCATCCCCAATATCCCCCACAAATGGGCGCCAATTTAGGTTTTCAGCATGCTGGTGCTTCTCACAATCTTCCACAATCCATGTTTCATGTAAGTCGAATATTTCAGTTTAAAATTCATTAATTCATGATCCAATAGCATGTTTAACAGTATTGTTTATATTGCTTATTGATGAAATTTTCAGCCAGGTTCAAAACCTCCTGCTAGTATTGGATCTACGTTCCCACAGGGGCAGACACCACTTCCAAATCAACAACCATCCCCGTCACCTTATCAGGTATGTTGAGACTTGAGATACAACTGATGTTTGAGATTTCAAAACTGTGTTGATAGCGTGGGTGAATAATAGGCTTTATAGCACCTCAATTTATTGGCTTTATAATACTTTTTCTGTGACCTTTATGAATTTATGACTCTAATTCATTGACTAGTTAAATCCTAAATTGTCTCCAGTGAAGTCCTTTATTTCTTAGTAGGCTTGTGCCCCCTAGTTTATTTGACATTCAGCCACCTGCTAATAGTAATGGCACTGTTGCAGACAAAGATGGCTTATATAGAAGCTTTTTCTACAAAAATGATATTTGTTTTATATGAAATGTACTTTTTGGTCACAATTAAATTATTGAATGTATAAACCATAGCTATCTGCCCCATTCTTAGTTGCAGCATATGGTGGCTGATTCCAATGGCACTATGGTGGGACAGCAAATAATGGAATTCTGCAATACCGAAGATTGCATATACGAGAGTAACAAGATACATAATTCATACAATGTTTATGTATGTATTCAAAAATACAAAATTACCCAAAGTTAAAGATTTCATAACAACAACTATGAATCTGTGAACAAAGAAAAAAAATATTCACTTATAAACTGTGAAGTATGAAGTATGGATACAGGAAAATAAAAACAGAGACGAAAGAACTGAGACCGAGCTGGGTTGTGATCCGTGAAGCTTCAGATCAGTGTGTCTTGAATTGCTGGAGTTGTAAGCAAAAGATGTAGGAAAGCAAGCACTATTTATTTTTGGTCCCAGAAATCCTAAACTGAGGTTTCACTGTTCTTTTTTGGCCAAGCAGAAATCCTATGTGGTTTTTGTCAAACAAAGAGTATAATCACGGGGAAAACAACCAAAAGTGGGTTGCATAATCAGAAAACGTGTAAAGATGGATTTTTTCATAGTTGTCAATGGTGGTGGGGCTGCACGGAGCTGGCTGCTATCCTCCTGCTGTAGCGTAGCAGATTAAACTTGCAGCTGTAGAAGCCGCAAATGCAGCCAAATAGCAGTGCAATTCCGGCTAGTGCTATCTCGCTTACTGGGTCGGGACCCTCACATATCAAAAAACACCCTTAAAACGTAGATTTTACAGATGGGGGATGGGGCTAGTTTGGGGATTTTAGGCTTGACTTATTTGTTATTTTGACTTATTTTGCTACCTACTTGTATTTTTTGCTTAAGTAGTATGACATTTTATTATTATGAATAGTTCACGAGTTGAGTAATTTTCCAATTTTTGAGCATCAATATATTTAGTATTAATTATTCAATCTATAAAAATATTAGAATAATAGCCATCCTGCTATCCGGGATTGAAAACTTTGGTTTTTTGCCATTTGAAGAATGCCTGCTGCAGCACTCCCAATTTTCTGTTATAGTGCCCAGAATTGTTTCCGCAGCTGAAAATTGCAAGGCTATGGAAGTCTTGTAGTTGTAGTAGCCAGACTCTGCTTTGCTGCCATATCGCGCTGATGATTACTCCTCTGGACCTGTTTATAAGCAAAAAATACAGTTTTAAGTTCGTTGAATAACTTATGTATCTAGTTAGTCTATATTTTTTGTTTGTAAATAGGTCCAAAGGGAGTGTTATGGAAATTGAAATTAATTAATATTTTTAGCTACAGAAAAATGTTTAGATAATTGATTTCTGAATCCTGACAAATTTATCGTTGTTCCATCTGACTTTCAAAAGAGTTGTCTAGTCAGTTGCGTTTAACCAAATAACATGCTGGTGTTTGACCTAAATGCAAGTTTCTTTTGTGATATTGAGTCTATTGACTGAAAGAAGTAAAGCTACGTAGCATGATTTGTAAAGCAGTGTCAGTCATGATGATGGGTAACAACATTCTGCGCCTTATAGTAATTGGTTGTTTAGGTGCTAAGTCATGCTTGTATGTCAGGTTGGAAACATGCCATTCGGGTCTGATTTTGGTAATCAATCTGGAAATGCAATGCAAGTTGATAGAGGATCTTCTTGGATGCCTGGTCCCTCAGAAAACCTAGCACAGCATTCTGCTCCTCCGGGACTACCATCTGGGATTTCTGGCCCAATGGGTGTTGCTAATCAACCTGTTCGCCCCCCTGGGGTAATTATTGTGAATTAACATTTAATCTACGTAAATAATTAATAATTATACAGTTTATTGACATTCTCTTGCGAACATGCAGTTGACACCAGATATGGAGAAGGCACTACTTCAGCAGGTCATGAGTCTCACACCGGAGCAGATAAATCTCCTGCCTCCGGAACAAAGGAATCAAGTGCTTCAACTGCAGCAGATGTTGCGTCAATGATGCAATACCTGTGTACACACTATTAAAGTTAGGCAGTCTTAATCCTTCAAGTTTGGCATAGATTACAGTATTGTCTACTGTTCAAAGTGATTGGCTGCCATGAAGTTTTGTAGAAGCTGGTACAAAATTCATGTGCAACAAATTATATAGACCATATTATTATTTTCTGGATTTTGACTCCAATTAAATTACAGGTCCTCATTGTACATTAACAGGAAACCAAAGTTGCCTTCTCCGACCCTCTGTTGAGAAAATAATAATCACTGATCGGTCAGAGAATTAGTAAAATTATTATTTTTTTCCAAAAAAAATCAGATGATCTCATAATCGATTGAAATCCACAAATCTAGTTCAAAAGATTAATATTCATGGGTTGTTGTCAATTATTTTAACTAGCGCGTGGACTCATGCGTCGCACGGGGTAAAAACTTCAGTTAATATGAAATTCTTGTATTGTTAAAATTTGTTTTTAAAATTGCAATATGAAAAAGTCTCATTTGTTGATCATTTGAATGCTAAAGTACCTCAAAACACAGCTTAGCTCACACTTTGTATTTTGTTACGAAATTATATTTTTTTTCACCAAACCGGTTTTTGAAGCACAAACTTTGCATATTTGAATCATTAGATTTTTTTGCAAACACAAGCATAAAAAAACATACTATTGCGACCACTAAAGCATTCAAAAACACACTACATGAGAAAATATTGTTTAAATTGAAGGTAAGTATGAATTAAACAAAATATGTAATAAAAAAGGCGATTGCAAACTTTAAAACTAAAATTGAGTATGTACATATTTGTCACAAAATTATTATTTTTTTCACCAAATCAGTTATTGAGGAATGAACACTGAGTATTTGAACGGTTAAATTTTTTTTCGCTCACTAAAGTACCCCAAAACATGCTGCTTAGCATTACGCTTTACGTATTTTGTCACGAAATTATATATATTTTTTTCACCAAATCGGTTATTGAGACACAAATTTTGCATCTTTGAATAGTTAATTTTTTTTTACGAACACCAAAGCATAAAAAAACACTACTTAACATCGTACTTTACACATTTCGTTTTGAAATGGTTTTTTTCACCAAACCGATCACTGAGGAACAAACTCTGCGTATTCGAATAGTTAAAAAAAATTGATATTGAGGAATGAACTTTGAGTATTTGAACGGTTAATTTTTTTTTCAAACACTAAAGTAGCTTAAAACGCAATGCTTAGCATCACACTTTATGTATTTTGTCACAAAATTATATTTTTTTTCACCAAACCGGTTTTTGAGGCACAAATTTTGCATATTTGAATACTTGGATTTTTTTTGCGAACACTAAACCATCAAAAAACATACTATTGCGATCACTAAAGCATTAAAAACCACACTACTTAGCATCGTAGTTTACATAAATATGTTATGAAATTTTTTTTCACCAAACGGATTATTGAGCAACAAACTATGCCTATTTGAATAGTTAATTTTTTTCCGACTACTTAAGTACCCCAAAATACACTGTTTTGCATTGCTATTTCCTTTCAACAAATTTTGCGTATATGAACAAGATTTTATTTGTTTTTATTTTTCAATGGTAATCAGATAATTGTAAGGAATGAACTTTGCGTATTTGAAAATCTAAATTTTTTTTGCCAATAAAGGTTGACTCAGTTGGTAAGGAGTTGGCTCATTCCTCGCAAGGGCGTGAGTTCAACTCCCGCGGCCGACCTGAGGACCTCTTTGATGGGTAATCTGTAAGTACCTCTATAAGTGCTCAAAGAGCCGTGAGGCCTACCCAACTCACCTAATATAATATAATATATATATAAAGACTAAATATGTATTTAGTTTCTATAAAATTTAAGTTTTTTGGTTTTAGTCCCTCAAACAATTTTCACCTACTTTTGGTCTCCATGTTTTTTCGTTAGTAATTTTAGTTCCTCGTGACTTTTAATAGCGCTTAACTATGCTATAAAAAGCCTAAAAAATGCTATTAAAAGTCATGAGACTGAATATGCTGACAGAAAAAACTTGAGGAACTAAAAATAGGTGAAATTTTTCTGAGAGACTAAAACAAAAAAACTCAAATTTTATAGACAAAAAACATATTTAACCCATAAAAATATTTAAAAATATTATAAAATACATAATCACGTTCACAACAAAAAAACAATAAAAAAGATACCCAAAGTTCTATATATCTACAAATTGTAGTTTTCCTCTACACATTTTCATCATCTGAAAATGTTATATGATATTTTGTTATCAATATTGTTAACCGAGCCGAGCTGTGACGTCATCCAACCGGGGTGACTCTGGAAATCTTTTTGGGGTAATTCCGGAAATCTCAAAAAAAATTATTCCGGATTTATCTTATTTTAGGGTATTTCTGAAAATCCCAATAAATTGTGTTCCGCATTTATCCCATATTATGGTGTTTCCGGAATTCAAAAATAAGAAATTAAACATTTATTTTATTAATTAAAAACACCATCTACATTGACTGAAAATAACAGATTACAACAACAAACAAAACAAAAACAAGGTGTAAAACTACTGAGATGATAGAGTTAAACGGCGAAGGGTCTCAGCGACGCTCCTTGTGGTTTCGACGTACAACTCTAAAGGACTCCGAAGTCTAAACATGTCATAACTGTCCATCATGACTCGCATGTCATCGTCGTTCTTCACATCCATTGTGGACCAGCGAACACGATTATTATCGCTCATACTGGGGTTGCGATAAATGATACGAGTGACCTCTCGCTCGTCACCCTCCACTTGCACTTTACTCTGTAGTTTAGCTTGGAGAGCAGCAAAGGTGATATTGTCTTTAAGTCTACATAAAATAGGTTTTGGACACTGGAAATAGACACCATTTTCTCTGTTGGTGATTGTGCCCTGATGGTGAAGGGCAGTGAGTGCGAAATCACGAGAGTATTGTGTATTTAGGGTGTCCATTTGCTTGTGTTGTGTGTGAAAGAAGTGAAACCTAATGGGTCTATTTATAGGGAAAATCTGAAACCTTAAAGCGGAATTCCACCGTTGATGAAAAGTGGTCGGCAAAATCTAGACCGTTTAAAGTGTCGGCAAGATCAAGACCGTTAAAAAGTGTCGGCAAAATCTAGACCGTCAAATAATAAACTCGTGGAATATAATATAATATAATATAATATAATATAATATAATTAGGTAATGTTTATGTAATCAACTGGGCCGGTCGGTGCAACATGCTCTGGAACAAAAGAAGACCATAACTGTAGACGTCCAAAATATGGATATAACCACGATCTGGCTTCAGATGAAGCATATGCACTCTAAGTAGGATGAATAGGAGGTAATGGACTAGTACCATTTAGGGGTGGCAAAAAAACCCGGACCCGCGGGTAAAACCCGTCACGGGTCTGGGGCGGGTAGTCAAACGGGTACCCGTGGGCCAAATAAACGGATATTTTGACTACCCGTCAATAAACGGGGCGAGTCCGGGTAGCGGGGGTACCCGTACCCGCGGGTACCCGTACCCGCGGGTACCCGTACCCGTTCGTAAATATAGTTGTTTAAGTGGATGTTTATTTATCATCTATTGTTGTTGTTTAAGTGGATGTTTATTCACATTCTATTGTTGTTGTTGTTTAGGTGGATGTTTATTCACATTCTGTTGTATCTTTTATCCTAATATTTTAGATAATGTGTAGTTGTTATTTTTCAAGTTTCTATTATCATAATTCTAGTTTTTTTATCTCCATTCATTAACAATTATATGTTAATAAATAGTTGATAAGATAAATGCATAACGAAATGCGTAATTTTTTATATAAATGAATCAAAAAAATAGTGTTAAAAAATTATTTTTTTATGGTATTTCAAATTTTATTTTTAAAAGTTTTTTTTTATTAATTTACAAGTACCTGTGGGTACTCGTTTTAAAAAAATACCCATTTAAGACCCGCTAAGCGGGAACCCGGACGGGTCCGGGGCCCATTTATAATAAACGAGGCGGGTCCGGGTATTGAGATACCCGTGCCCGCCCCGCCCCGTTGACATCCCTAGTACCGTTCAACATAACCCGAATCCAATGATTCCCCCTGATCAACCCCACACAGAACAATTGGCTCTGACTAGAAACATATTCTCCTCTGAAAGGGAAGAATGTCCATGACCCACCATCTGAAGGTGATAACATAACAAGGGCTATCTGATATCTAGTTGCTATAACATGTCTCATGTCAGGCATCGATCGACATCCACTTCTCAAGAGGTTGAATTTCTTGTGGGAGAGCATCTAATGAGGCCCTAATTGTGTTGTAGTCGTCACCTATCACCTGTGAGTATAGAAAATAATTTGTGTCCATCTCCTCAATCAAATGATTGCGAACTAGTTGCCAACTGTGCTCCGAGTAGTCAAGTGAGGCAGCAAGGCATCTATAGCCACGGTTTTCATCCCCCTTCACATTCATAATGTCATCAATGTACCGATGCATATGCTCTGGAAGGTGACGTACAAAATGGATGACATGCTGTGCCCGCTCATGAGATGTCCTCTGTGATGGTAACTGGGAGACTTGTTGTGAGGACCGCTGGGGAAATTTCTTTGATGACTTCTAGGAGGGTTGCTTAACTGAGCTCCAAGAGGCATCCACGTGCTCCCAAGAAGAAGGATCTCTCTTCACATCATACTCTTTCTTCTTCTTCTTTGGTGCACCCCTAGTCTTGACTTTGTGCTTAGGTGGAACCAACGATGTAGTGTTTGGGAAGACATAATCATCAAGACCTCTCTTAAAGACAAATCTCTCCTCAAGAGACATCACAGCCCATCGCCTCCAAATCTCCTCTATTGTATAGCTTATGTCACATTCAAGTGAGGCTTGTTTCACGCGCTCCTCATCCATACTCTCCAAATTGAGCCTCTTCCAATGAGAGTCAACCATCTCCAATGTGATTGGACGACCCATGTAGGTGCAAATAACCAAGCTCGCAAGAACAAGGTAACCTATGGGTAACTTTAATCACACAACCACCACAACGGGTCTTATCGGTGCCTACCCCACCCAACATGCCATCAAACTCATCAGCTATATGATTCAATGCCTCCAAAAACACCAAACCGTGTAGACTCTTGTATAATGGAGTGTTGTGTCGGGCATCTACACAGTTGATGCTTTTTTGAAATGAAACGACAACATTATCAATTTGTGCATTGATCATCCCATGCATTGACTTCCAGCTTCTGCATAAATCACCTCCATTAGAACCCAGTGACCTCTTCAATGACCAATGGGCTGACTCAACCCTATATGTAACAAATTAAAACACATAAGAACAAAATTGACTCGAAATAAAATTAAAAGACATAAGAAAAAAATTAATGTGCCTATTAGTCATGGTATTCCCATAGTGTCTGACTTTATCAGTCCACAGTCCAACAAATCTTTCCCTGTGAGGATACAACCAATACTTGTTCACATAATTGACAATCTGGGGTATATCAGCACATGAAGCTTCAGAATCATGCAACATCTCATAAAACTCCTCCTCAGAGGTAGAGCAACTATTGCATGCCAAAGTCTCATCACTTGTTTCACTCTATCTCCCTTGACCGCCTTCTTAATCTTAGCATTGACATTGTTGTTAATGTGATATCGAGAAAGCAAATTAACTGCCTCAGGAAACACAATCTTGATAGCAGTCATCAATGTCTCCTCACATTCAGTGAGGATAATCTGAGGAATTGGGATATCTACCACCATCAAATCTCTTAGGCCCTGCAACGCCTATCTGTAGTCACCATATCGCTGATGAGACAAGTAAGCAAATGCTACTGAAAATGTCAACTCAGTGCAAGTGACACCAACAATCTCCAGGAGAGGCAATGCATATTTGTTGGTCTTGAAGGTGCAGTCCATAATCAAGACACTAGGAAACATCCCCAATAACTTCATACTCTCAGGGTGTGTCCACATGATCTCCTCAACAATATCAGTTCCTTCAAATCGGCTGGTCCAACACAAGTAATGCTCAGACTCGATCAGTCTCATAAGCTCCTGCATCTCAGTCTTACTACCTCTCCTGCCCGGTCGGAGTTTGCTGCGAGTTCTATACAGCTGAGAGATCTTACTCAAGTTGTTGGCAAATTTCCTCTTTATTGCCTCAAGACTTTTTTGTGCTTTCACTCCCAACAACAAATGCTCCTCAACAACTGACCGCTCCTCCTTGTTAAACTTACCAAAGATTGCTGCTACAAGCCAAGTCTTATGGGGCTCATGATTATGACTTCCACAGATAACTTTAACCTTCCAATCAAAATTAGGAGGATTGAGTGGTTTAGCTTTCAATCTAAAAGGACAACCACACTTTTTTGAGGTATTGTGTCTAGTAGAACACCCAACATCTACTGTAGTATATCTCCCATGTCTCTCGCAACCCAAAACGATCTTAATTATTCTTCTTCCATTTACCATTCTCCGTGGACTCGGATCGAATAATAATAACAATGATTCTGTTGGCTTTCCCGATATCTCTAGCCCAACGTACAAGATTATCTTGAGTAGGAAAAAGCTACAAAATAATCGTAAACTAAATTAATAACTTATAACAAATAATAAACAATAAGCGCTTTAGGAAGATATGTACCTCTGAGGTAGTAAACTCGTCCGATAAATCTATAGTAAAGGGAAATCTGCCGTCAGCTATAGCCATATCTGTAAAATAACGAAAAACTAAAAAACAATTTAAAAACAACTTCCGGAATTACCGAAAATACACGTAATTCCGGAAGGGACATTTTAAAACTTCCGAAAACAAGTAAAAAACGCTATTTCCGAAAGGTAAAAAAAATAGACTTTCCGGAAATACAGTGTTTCCGGAAACTAAAAAAATAATGTTTCCGGAAATACCAAAAATTTGATGTTTCCGAAAGCAAAATAACTGTTCCGGAAATACAGTATTTCCAGAAAAAACGAGAATAAAATTTCCGGAATTACCTTTAAATGAGATAATTCCGGGAAACTCAAAATTTTGTGGGGTCTGGTCAGATTTTGGTAAAAATGAGATGGGTATTTTTGGGTTAAACCGAATTATGGGGTATAAGGAGGGGGGTAAAAAAAACCCAATAAAGAAACCATAAAAATATACAAAAGAAAACAATAATAAATTCCACCGACCTGGTTATCAAGGTGAGAAGAGAACGCATAATGAAAAAACGACAATGGCGACGATGAACAAGAAGAGGCTACTACACACGATGATGGCGATGAAAAGAAGCACGAAGGCAGAGTTCAAATTAAAAACAACTTCTATTTTGTGAGTAATGTGTAAGTTGTAACAAATGGGGGACAATTAGCACTCCTATGAATAGAGGAGGTCTTGGTTTGCGAAGGACAAGACCGGCTATGCTTGGCAAACATGTGTCAGAGTTGATTCATAATCCTAACAAACTATGGGTTGAGCTACTGATTGCTCGTTATACTCCTAATTCTAATATTTTCCATGAATCCAATAGCACAGGTGCCTCCTATACTTGGCAATCCCTAATAAAAGCTGCGGACGTTTTGCAACCCGGCTATATTTTTCAGAGTTGGTATTGGTGATATATCTCTTTGGTATGAGAAATGGTTGCATAGGGGCGATTATGTGACTCGGTTCCTTTTGTTGATATTCATGATACTCACCTCTAGGTTAAGGATATATATGTGGACTCTCGGTAGAATTTTGATCTTCTCTATACTCAGATCCCTTTGGAAGTGCAACTAGAAATTCAGAGCTTATTTATCAAAGAATATACATTCGATGTACTCTCCACCTCAGCCTTCCCGCCTGCGTTCCCGCCTAACCCCCCTGATTCCCTCCAATTCTCCAGCCAGTGGCTCGCCGCCATGTCGTGCATGTGGGATGCAGCGGTACGTCGTTGCCAAGTAAGCTCCAGTCAGCAAGGGATGGTTATGGTGGTATGGTGCGGTGTGGGTTTGTCAGGGAATGGATGGAGAAGAAAAATGGGGTGTGATTTGGTCAGCGTTGGATTTCAGCAAGATGTCGTCATCAGCGTCACCAGCGTGGTTACCAGATCTTCATCTATGGTTGTTGCTGTCTTAAAGATCTGGTTGCAGAATTATTTGGCCACGTGTTCGTCTTCTTCACACCTGTTTTCATTTTCCTGCTTCTCTTCTTTTTAAGGTCTACCCAGACGTCATCAAAGATCTAATTGCAGATCCCTTCACGTGCCTTTTTTCTACTCTCACTGTGTTTCCACGTAGCAAATCAGAAATTGGGAAGTGAAACACGCAAAGCACTCTCTACACCTGATGTGGTTTATTATATGCAAGTATACATAGTCACACAAGTAATAAAGTGATAAGAAAGGTCGAACCCACAGGGATTATGTATTGTAAATTTTTGTAGTTCAAAGTGTACGCTTAGTGTGTCTACACTATTCAGTATTTTTGGTTTGGAGTTTTCAAAGTAAGTAAAATAATAATAAGCAATAAAATGTGTGAAAAATCAGTTGGAAAAAGTAGTTGAGATGTTTTCACCAAGTACTTTACTTCTAAGTGTTTTAATGGAGTATGTAGTGTGGGAACACTGGATGTAGGTGCATCAGTTTGTGCCTTTCAGCACTTCTCTTCAGAGTTTCATTACAAGCTCTTATGATCTTTGTTTTTTACAGTAAAGAAAGGGTTGTCAATTCCTCCCTTGCTTCCTAACAATGATCCAAGTTGCTAAATAGGTTCACTCTTGTAATTTTATTATCCTAAGGACTATGCTATCCTATGTCTAGGTTTTAGCATGTATTTAACAAAGTTTCCTTTATTAAATACTTGTCCCTATTAACTCTTGAGTTCATAAATGTAGCCCATGTCTGTTGCTACAAGTTTTATCTATTCTAAAGTGATCAATTCCAGAATAAGTTGAAAGAAGTGTTATGCAAGAGTTTAAAGTGTTTACACTACATAAACCATAATAACATATTTAGAAGTTCATTACAAGGTTAGAACATCTCAACTTAAGGGAATTTAGCTCATATTACTCATGTTATAAAGCAAAGAATGTGCAAAGAACATAAGTAAATGAATAATAAAGCAAAAGAACTTAAAAGAGTAGAGATTACTTGAATAGAAGATCTTTTGCATTAAGTTCCCAAGTTGAAGTACAATAAAGATTTCTTACACGAATTTCTTCAAAGTAGAAGTAAAGGGAATGGTTGTCAAGCACTTCCTCACCTTCCTCTCCTTAGAAACTTGAAATGAAAATAAACTAAACCTAAACTAAGCGAAAAGATAAAGGATTTAAAGATGTGAAAAAGATGATAAAAGATTGGATTATGTTTTTGTGAAGGATTTGGCTTCTATTTATAGGCTTGAAAGCTTTCCTCTTGCAAGGGGTTTCCTTTGGCGTGAAAGATCAGCTGAGGGGACCGAGCATGGTTAGTTTGTTGACAACCAATCAAGCAAGCTGCACAGGTTTGGTCGCTTGCATGCATAACAAAAGAAGAGGTCCATTGGAGAAGTGCCACATGTCTTTTAGATAAGTTTGAGTCTTGCAACTTGATTTTTATGTGTATCGCCGACTTTAGCAAGTGGCTCAGCTCCAGGTGACTAGGCATGACGTCACAAATCAAGTGTGGAAGCATTGAAATGGTCTTTGAATGTTTTGGTATAAACTGCAGAATTTAGCAGGTGTTGTCAGTGTTTCCACTCCTAGTGTTTCCACTCCTGGTGTTGGCAGTGTTTCCACTCCTGCAGTAGCTGCACTGAACAGAAACATCAAACCTAACAAGATTTGTGTATTTTGCCTAGATCATTGCCCTTTATCCAATTTGAATACTTAGAATGTTGTTCCTTGATAAATAAGCTATAAATATATATAAATGTTCTTGAAAATAAGCAATAACTCAAGCTTGATTGTATGAATAACTCTATATAAAATAGAGTTATCAACACCCAAAATTGTTGCCTAAATGGATTTGCTGGCTTCAGCACATAGCAAACAAGGGAGAGGGACGAACGAGAGAGGTTAGAGGCTGAGGGAGTAAAGCGAAGGATGGAGAGCGTCATGGCTGTAGAAACCTTCTCGCCGCGACGTTGCGGCCTCCTCAAACACTACGCGCGGCGACGTCCCTCTCGACGATGCTCTCCCTCTCAGTGACACCCTACTTCTCTCTCTCATCTCGCCGACCGTAGAATCTTTGTTGCCGCTTACAAAGGAAGCCCCATTGCGGTGGACTCTGGAACTTGACGACTGTATCGCCACCGCCACCGTGACACCTTCGGCTTTCCGCTACTCTATGTGCCAAAAACTGTGGTGCAAATCCCTTTCTTTATTTCTATCTCTCTTTGATCATATTTTGTTTCCCTGCCTCTTTTTTGAAGTCATTTGTTCTTTTTACAGATTTAATGGGGAATCGAGTTTGAAGAGATGATTTTGTAGCTTAATGTTTATGACAAATTACTCATTGTTTTCTGGTATTCTTTTTCCCTCTTTTATTTATGTTTATCATTGTAGTTGTTGATTTTTTTTACAGATGTTGATGGCTCCATTAATTGGGGATTGTGATTGAGGATTTGGCATTTTACAAAATGGTTTTTTCTTTTTTACAGGTGTTCGCTCGGGGCTCTTTAAATTCTACATTGTTGGTGCTTTGGCCAGAGATGGTTTTTGCCGATAGCAAAGAAGCACATCTGATTTCTTCTCTCTTACTCCTCAATTTAGTTTCATGTAAAGTTTTTCTATCTTCGTTCTCTTAACAAATTGTTTCTCTCTTATTGTTTCATGGTAGTTCTGGTTTTCTATCCGAAAGTGGCACATGAATCCTGTTCTAATTTTTTCAGAAAATGGTGAGGCTCATTGCTGAATATGGAAGTCAATACACAGTCTATGACTACAATTACCCTAAGGAGTTACCATAAGAATTGTAGCATTCCTACAAAGTTATAGTTGCAGATCCTCCTTACTTGGTGAGATTTAATTGCGGGATATTGAAATTTACATGTTCTAACATGACGGCAAAAATCTACACCTTTATTTTATTTCTAATTTAATTTTTCAACATTGATCTGGATGTTTATCTTATTGAGCTAATTGCTTTGGCAACAGAGCAATGAGTGCTTGGAGAACGTAGCTGAAACTATTTCTTTGCTTAGACAACCTAAGGAGTCATTTTTGCTTCTACTTACTGGTAACAATGAACTTTATCCTTTTTTATTTTATATCGCTGTACTGAAAATGATGATTTACTCTTAATAAAATGTTCATTATGAGACCATCAGTTTAAAGAATTGCTAAAAAGTAAAATTGTATCAGAAGTTTGAATTTGTCTGATTATAGGTGAAGTGCAGAAAGAAAGGGCAACTGAATGCATTCTTCCCTCTCTATATCCTTTTTTATCATTGAAATTGCAAACTGGATAAGGATAACATCCATTGCTTTTATGTCAAAATGGATAGATAACCTTTGCTACTGGGACATGGGGCTGTTTTCATTGGGATACTGTTTTTTTTCATTCTAGGCATGTTAGGTAAATTAGGACTCACTTTAAGATCTGAAATTCAGGGACCTGGATTCGGAATTCGTATTAGGTGCGGTAACAAATTTCATGCAGCCATGAAGTCACACTAATATCAGCCACTGGATCTGGTTTTCATACACCATTGTTTGCTTTGTTCAATTTTTATTTTTATTTAAAAAATGCAAGTTAGGAAGAGATAGAGAGGGGTGCTGCACCAATCCATTTCTGAGAATTCAGCTTGCATTTTGTTGTAGTTCTGCAGTTAGGGATATGAATTATATGCAGTCAAGTGTGTGTCTCGCTTATACTGATATTTTTATTCATTTTTTGACAAATGATTCAAGGGTTGAGATTGTGTGAGAATCAAATTCAATGGTTATGAGTTGCATTGACTGCATCAACTACCTCATTACTCGATTGCACTCAATTCCAATCCGCGGAGTTAGAACATTTAGCCATTTGGGAGTGTGGCTTTTTCCTCTTTGTTGTTTGTTTTACTTACTCAATCGTTACCGTGTTATTGAATCTATAAGTGAATAATTGAGAATAGGTGATTTTTTGCATCTCTTTTAATCCCTGGTTTGTAAATTTTCTTTTCTTTCCTTTTTTTCATGACATGCCTAAGAGGCCAGAAACGTACTCATTTTCATCAGATGGCAGGAGGACTTTTCCGCTTAATCTCGACTCTAATGAGTTAAAACCTGATGGATGGGATGATCTAGCAAATGAGAAACTGATTATGCAGTAGAAGGATGACTTAAAACGTCAGCAAACAATATGGCCTCTAGCTGCTACAACAGGTTTGTTAACTTTCACAATTTGGGCTCATTCCCTGTTCTAGCATCTAAAATGAATCATTATCCGAAAGTGGCACATGAATCCTGTTCTAATGCTATTGTGGCACATGAAACTAAATTTTTTCAGAACTACCATGCAGTGACCAGACAGCAACTGCATGGTGAATTATTTTGTAATCCCCACTTGCCAAAATTGGGGGTAATCCTTGCACCGCTTAAGATTGTATATCTTTAATTTAGGAACCATTATGTCTTGCAATTCCAGGAAGTTAAGATTGTATATCTTTATACAATGAGGAAGTAAGTCTATATCTCCTTTTGTTTTTACATTTTCAAAAGTAAACATATTAGCTGATGCCTAATGCTAACCTATATGTTAACAATATTTTCTAGACTGCTAAAATTGAGCAAAAATTCAATATCATAATAGTTTTCGATTCTGTATCATACATCCCTTTGTGGAATGGTGTTAATGTGAGTAGTGGTGGTGTCACAGATTAGGGCGAGTTGAGAATGCTAAGAAGTACCTTTGTTATTCTGGGATGCATCCAGATCAGCTGAGATGCAAAAGTTACAAATGGTGGAAAAACGTATAAGCAAACGTGCAGATGCAAGGAGGATAAGAGATTGGGAAAGTGTAATATTTTCTCTCAATTTTGCTATCATAAGCAGAATTTTAAAGAATATCGGTTAGTAATCTGTTTTAAGTTTGCATTTTCTTTCTTGTGGAAAATCCTTTGATTAATTATTCTGTTCTATTTTTTGTTTTGGTATTTTTAACAAAATGAAGTTCAAGAGACTTAATGCTCATTTACTATTTGAAATGTGGAAAGTTTAGTCAAACGAGTGCAACTCGTGACTTGGCTTGACTCATTTGCAGGTACCGACATGAGTGGTTTCAACAATGTTGTTGTTGTTAGTTCATTGATATGATATATTTAATTGCCTCCAGAACTTATGGATATTGCTAAATGTGAAGCAGCCCTTGGGGAAATTGGGTATGGTACTCTAGAGTTCAATATGGTAGAAATATAAGTCTATTGATGAAAATTTATCACAAGAACATTAAGCTTATCTAGAGGTCAAGATGATTGCTGTATAGTTTGGGTTGATTAATTTTATATTACAATATTTTATTTACTGATTATATAGCTTTTGCACTTGGAGAATCCAGCTTAGTAGTTAGTTCATAGTTGGTTGCCAATTGCCATATAACATCTTGGTTTTGTACGACCCTTTTTTTCCCGACAGGTAGTTTTGTATGGCAATTTATGATTATTAGAACAATTAAGCGACTATTATAATACGCGGCTAATTGTGTCTGGACTCAGGGATAGCTTCTTCAAATAATCTTAAGTACTTTATACCAATTATATCAATAATAAGAAAGAATTACAAATTTATGATTGTTTTGTTAATTATTGCTTTGCATCCTTGAAGGGGCGAGGACTCCATTTTCTCTTTGCTCCATCCTCTTTAAATTTTCCTCCCATCAATTTGCAATTGGTATGAATGAGTTAGGATTGAATTTTGTGTTTGGTTCCTTCTTTGCTTCTGAATTACAATTGTGCACGACTTGGCAAAGAGATCATGTTGCAGTGTGCTTTGGTGGTCATGCAGAGGGTTAGATAAAATGTTTATTGTTTTTTAATGTTCCTAATGTGACATTTTTCTCATTTTTATGCTGTCCTTGGTAAATTGTTGCTTAGATCCTCCCTTGCATAAATTGTTCCTAATGTAACAACAGAAAACAGAACTTTCATAGATTGTCCCATGAATTTGTTAGTTTTGCTGAGATTATACCTATAGATCTCTGTTTTGGGAGTGCAGAGAGTGTTAATTGTTTTAAGCAATTTAGAGTGTAAAGCTCTATGCCCCTTGATCTTAGAGGGTTTTCTTTGATGGGTGTGGGAGCTTTATGTTGGCACTAAAGCTGCTAAACGGTTTAAATACTATACTCACGAGTACAATAAATTCATGGGATAATAGAGTTGCACAATGCTCTCTTGTCATTGAGTTCCCTGTCCATTAGCTTCCGCTTGTGCACTTCAGGTTATTTCTATTGTTTCTGCTCTTCAGTTTTAACACAACAAGGTAATCACATTCCTTCTCTTTTTCCTTTTGCTCATCTAGTCTGAGCATTATTGCTTGCTACACTAGATTCTTTCCTTTCTTTGCTTCCTTTGCATCTGCCAATATTGTTTATTTGGGGCTCCCCTAACTATGGATTCATTTAAACCTGTTGCTGTTAACTTTGATTGCCTATCTTCCTATTGATGTGTGTTTTGGTTGCCTATGTTTCAGTTAGTGTCTTAATCTTTATTCATAAATTGGTTAATCTGATTTTTAGTTAATGGATATTTATATGTATTTTCATCAACTAAACACACTCAAAAAAAATCTTATGCTACTTACCAATTGCAAGCTTGAATTTATTTGTCTTAGTTTTCTACAACTATTTATTTCAAATGCATTGTGTCATTTTACTTTTTTTGCTTAAATTCCCATCTCATATCTAGACATATAATGTCTCTTGATCTTCCTTTTAAATTTAATGTGGGATGCTCTTTGTTTTCCAAGTTAAACTCAGTTAGTCATTACATTTTCTGCATGCTCATAAATCAATCTGCAGGCAAATTGTGTTGTTTGCAAAGTTGATAATTATGGAGCAACGGCTTTGAGCTGTTCAGCTTCCTCTAAGGATTTATACGGAACACAGTGCATTGGGTTGTATGGAAAAATAAGAGCATGGAAGTCTGTAAGTTTTTTTTCCTTTCCTTTCTTTTCTTCCCCTTTTAATCTTCCAGCAGTAAATTACATCATTGATGTAATTCTTTGTTTAGTATTAAATTTAATATTAATTTTTTGGTCTCTTTGTCTCTCTCTAACCATGTGTTGTTCAGGTGACATTTCTCAAGACTAGGCAATCTCTTCTGGAAGCACTGAAAGAACATATCAAAGCAAATCATGGATATGAGTAAGGCCGATACATCTTAAAAATCATGTTGCTATGGATTTTGAATTTTCTTTGTAAAATAGAGATTTTGAGTTGCATATATTACTTGATCTTGAAAACATGATTGAAGAAAGGAAAACTTAAAACCATATATCTTCCACTAAAAGGAATACCGGGAATCAGAGAGTTGACTTTATGAGAAAGAGTTTAAAGAAATGTTGAGAAAAGTGATGTTGGTAAGTGGCAAAGGTATGCTCTTTGGTTCTCTTTCACTCCTCATTCACAACTTTTATTCTAGATCAGAAAAAGACAGCTTTTGTTGCATGGTTCAGGTCTGTTTTGTAATATGTTGCTTCTTCTTTGAACTTCAGGTTACTCTTTGGCTTCCTGCTCTTCACCTTTTTCTCAGAACATTCAGAAAACATTACCTACATGTGTTTCTTCTCTGGTAGTTCTCTCATCTTCGGACTCTTTTTCTTTTGTTTTTTGATTTCATTTCCTTTTCCTCTCTTTCTAATTATTTGATTTTCCTTACAGCTTTGTTTTTCCTTTGCATTGACTTGCTGTGTTTTAGCTCGAACAGGTGATCTCATTCTCCCTCTTTTCCCTTTGTTCATATCATTTGTATTATTCTCATTGCTAACCTGCTTCTAGGATTGTTCTTCTCCTTCCATTTCCAATTTTAAGTTATGTTTTTTTTCTGGTTTCATTGCGATGAGAACAACATTTAAACAGAATTTTGAAATATTTAAATTTGTAGGTTGGATTTTTTATTTATTTAAAAAAAGCCATATAAAACGCGAATGTGTAACAATTTTGTTTAGATATGGAGTCCTATAAAACCATAACATTATAGTTGCAACCACAGTTTTTGGCTGAAATGTGTTGTAGTAGCAATGATAGTTTTTCAATGGAATATCTTATAGTGGATTTGAGCCAAATCTTTTGTTGACTAGATTCTTTAGTGATTTGAGATGAGGATCTTATCATAAACCTACTATCCTTTTATAATCTTTTGTTTTACTTACTGAGTATTCTAAAGAAGTTTATTTTTCCTAGCTAAGGTTTAGTTTTAATTTACACTCATGTTACTTAAACCTTTGTAATTAGTAGAGAGTTTGTTACCTTTTATCTTTGTTAAAGCATCCCATGATTTCTTAGGTTGTGACTGATTCAAATATTGTCACTAAAGGGAACAATAGGTTGATTAGACTATGGTTTAGGTTTATGATCTTTTTCTTTTGATCGTTAAACTATATGCTTCCTTTTGTTTTTCCCTCTCTAGGTTAGGTTGCTTAAATCATCCAATCTTTCCTAATAAATTGTTTATTTGTTTTAGACTCTAATTCAGTTGCTGTTAACTACCCCTACTTTACTGAGTGCCTTCTGAGATATCACATTGATCATTTTGAGTTTGTCCCTGGCTTTGTAAGATCCCTTTTACACTGCTAAAATTCTTATTTTTCCTTTACTTTGTGTTATCTATGTTTGTAATTTGTTCTCCTGTTTTGTAGACTAAGCGGCAATTGCCGGTACTCTTTTATGCAGACTTTTATGACAACTTGCCAACAATTGTTCACCTTTGTGATATCTATTGGGGAATGTCTTCGTGGTTTCTATTCTGCAACGCACTAGCAGGGTATTTTTACACCATGGCTCTTCTCGAATTGGTGAGATTTACAACCTCTTCGGTGGTGGCTGGATCACTATTAACATTGTTCATGGCTCCACCTTTCAAATGCGTGTCAGGGATAGGATGGGGAAGTAAGTCAACTACCTGACCCCTGCTCAGAGATTTTTCCATGGGGAACCTGGCCTCCCACTGACTATTGTTAATGAGGACAATGATGAGTTCCTTTTTATTGATTCTGTTCATTTCCACCACTATTGTGTCAAGGATTTATCTGTTGAAGAGGCTACTTCCTCATCTCTGGTGTGTATGAATTTCTTAACTATTTTCATTTTGTTTTACTCTTATTGTTAAAAAAAATTCTGCCTATTAGCTTATTCATCTTTCTTTATTACCATTGCAGTTTCTCCATATTGGTTTTGCCAAATTGCTTTCTCTCCTGCAACTACTTCTATTACTTTGGTTAATTTTCATGAGAGAAAATGGGGGTGCACTTTTCAATGGAGCAACCCTAAGCCTGGCTACTGCTCTATTTCTGATGTGTGGTCTACCTTTCGTGGTTTGAATGGCCTCACTACAGGGACTCCTCTCAAGTTACACATTGCTAAGGACAATAGGAAATATTTATTTGCAAGATTGTTTAGATTAGTTTAGTCTTCTCCTTTGCAACAGTTTGGGTATCTATCTTTTGACTGTAATTCAATTTGATTAGGTTTCTGTATTAGCATCTATTTTGTGTACTGCCCATGGTTCTTCTTTGGGGACTTTATGTTTTTAATTTCAATGTTTGCCCATATGAACATTCAGGGATCCCTGCAGTTGGCAGTTATTTTGTAATACCATATTTCTATGAATGAAATGGCTTTTCTCTTCTGTTGTTCTCTTTAAATTTTAAGTTTCTTGCCATCAATTATTCTCCTTTATTTCATGTTTACATGATTCATGTTATTTGCTGGCTCATTTGGTTTCTCTGGTTTCATACTCAATAAAGTAGTCTTATTGGATTGTGGTGCTCATTATGTTGATGGCACAATTGGCATAACAAAAACTCAAACAGTTCATTTTGGTGAACCCACTACAAGAGAGAAACAATATCTTACCCAAGTTCTGTACGACCTCCCAATGAGTATTGTTGATGAGGAGAAGGATGAATTTCTTTTCATTGATACTGTCCATTTTTACCACTCTTTGATGAAAGTTCTTCTTTTGTTAAGGAAAGTAATCCCCTTATATCTCATGTTTTGGCAGCTTTTAGTCATTGCCTCTTGATTTATTTACTAATTGTTTTTCCTTAATTCTCTTTACAGTTCCTTCACATGGAACATGTGCTTTGCCGTTAGGGCTCAAGTTCGTTTTTTCTTTGGTTTCTATCCTTTTGAATCTACTAAACACATTTTAATTGTTAGAATTTGTCTTTCATTTCTATTAAGCTAATTTAAGTATTATAATGATTATGCGGTCCCTAAAGCTTTGACCCCGTGCATCGCACGGGTCATTCAACTAGTTAATCTTAATCTCACTGACATCCTGACTTGGGCTCCGTCTCCATCAGGGACTTACTCCCCAAGAGTGCCTATACGTGGCTTACAGGTACCGGAGGTCCTTTTCTCTTGCATCAAACTGTGAATCATAGTGACAATTGGTCTTGGATCTGGAAGTTGAAAATTCCGGAAAACTTGAAACATTTTGTGTGGCTTATCAAGCACACGAGTCTTCCTACTAATGGTTTTCGGTACTATAGACACCTTACTCAAGATGGGTCTTGTCATCTATGTGGTGCTGATAGAGATGATATTATTCACATGTTGCGGGATTGCTCTAGAGCTCAGAATGCTTGGCGGTTATTGTCTTTTAACACTGATGCTGGTGAGGTTAACGATGATGCTCGACTTTGGTTTAAACATCATGCTATTAGTGACCAATGTATTATCTTTATCTGTTGTTGTTGGTTCCTCTGGATGGCTCGAAATAATGAAGTTTTTAATGATGAAAAATGAGCAACTTGGGATTTGACTTATGTTCACACGCTTCGTGAAGGCAACTCGTGTGCTGATTGGTTAGCCAAGTTTGGAGCTAATATGAACCATGGAGATCATGTGTGGCCTCTCTGTCCTATCGCTATTTCGCCTCTCCTTATAGTCGATGCTATGGGGTTAGAATATGTTAGACTTTAGTTTGTTCTGTTCCCTGTTTCTTTTTATTGCTTTTATTTTGATTAAAAAAAATGACCTCTTTTTGCTTTTTAATTTTTTTTTTGAAGTTTTGAGTTGGGTCGTGTCCTTCAAACCAATGTCCAACCCGTGTTAGAGTTGTGTTTCTATTTTTTTTGCGGACACTTCAAAAATGAGTCCGACTGGCATTGCCTACTTTTAACATAGCTTTTAGCATACACTTTACGACGGCTCAAAACTATGGCGCCCAAAGATGAGAAAACATAAACTTTACGACGCCAAAAGTAGAATTCCATTGACAATACGTGGCGCCATATTTTCCTATTTTAGCCAATCAAACATTATAAGCGAGGCTAGTCTCTACAGCCTGCTTTTGGAGGGAAAGATCAATATTGGAGGGAAAATAACAGTCTTGGCGCCAAGGGGTATTTTTGTAATTTTCTCACTAGCTTTTGTTGCATGTCAGCCAAGTGTCTTTATTTTTCTTCTTCTATCACATCTCTTTCTTTAACACTCTTTATCTACTTTTCATTCTTCTTCTCTAATCTATCTTTCTTTCCAACTTATTCACCTTTTCATTCCTCTTCTTCTCCAATCTTCCCAAAAAAAATTGTCACCTTAGTCTCCTCTGTTGCTCTCTCGCCAGGAGACACGAAAGGGAGTCACGAGAGGGCGGGAAAGTATGGGCTAGGAGCCTAGGACCAAACAAATTGAATGATTTGTGGGAGGATTTGAGGGTTGAGTTGAAAATTTCTCTCCATTTTCAAGAATCAAAACATTCACTTTCTACTCAAATTTCTTACACATTCTAATCTTCAAAACCACCACAAATCAGGACCTAAAACACTTCCCATTCCAACCCCAAAACAGGTTTTTTTAATCTCTCAAATATCATGGAAATCAAATTGCATGTTGAAGTTCATGAAAGATTAGAACCTATATAAGCTCTAAATGTGTGAAGAAAACTTTAAACTAAATGATTGAAGCTAACAACTATATTTTTGGGCTTAATTTCGTGGGTTCAAAGAGCTTGAAGAAGAGAGTAGTTGCGGTAAAATATTCTATGCAGAATAGCTTCAAACTCATTTCTTGAAGGCATGGAAAGTTTTGTTTGCATGTCACCAAGGAGGTTGATTCAAGAACTTGGAGTTGGGATTCAACTAGAGGGAAATCAAATATATATAGCAGGCTAAAGTGGTGATTGAAGAAGTTCGATGCTTTTAGTTTTATCTTATATTCGTTGTTATTTTCATTTTTTTGGTTTTATCATGTTGATGGCAAGTTTCCTAAGTGTTCTAAATTGTCTTTGTTGCAGGTTTTGGCTTCTGAGTTTGGTAGTTTTATTTTTACATTCTCTCTTTTGTAGGACTATGTGTGCCTCTCTTTCACTGGTCCTGTTTTCTCTTGCTCCTTTGCATGTCTTTCTTTTTCTTCCATCCGCCACATGTCTCAACTATCTATGTAAAGCAATTCTAAGTAGTGCATGTAACACACATATTCTTCACTTCATGAAACATCATGCCACGTTTCATGTTGCCAAACACACAAAGAGGGGTTTTCTGGAGAGAGAAAGAACAAGATAAGAGACAAAGTACTAGCCATTAGAGATAGCAAAGAGAGGGAAGAGGAAAGAACAATTGTGAAGGGAGATCAGAGACACAAGAGAGAGAGAGGGGAGAGAGGGAGTTGTGACGACAACGGTGTCAGGAAATTGCTCGCAGAAGGAAGGACACCACTACAAGCTCACCGGAAATCGCCTATATACGATGGAGATGAGAAGGAAGGACACATGTTAGATAAGCAGGAAAAGGAGGAAGATGAGGAAGACATGTGTTGGGCATGCAAGAAAAGGAAGATGGCTCAAAAAGAAGAAGAAGAAGAAGACATGCATGTGTTGGACATGCAAGGATAAAAAAACACATGTTAGACATGCAGGAAAAGGAAGACGAGGAAGACATGTGTTGGGCATGCAAGAAAAGGAAAGATGGCTCAAAAAGAAGAAGAAGACATGCATGTATTGGACATTAAGGATAAAGAAACACATGTTAGACATCCAAGAAAAAGAAGATGAGGAAGACATGTGTAAGGCATGCAAGAAAATGTAGATGACTCAAAAAGAAGAAGACATGAGTTGGACATGCAAGGAAAAAAGAGGAAGGCATGTGGAAGAAGAAGATTAGGTGCAAAGTTTGGTGGAAGATTAAGAATAGAGGCAAATTTTCCTAACATGTTTTGAATACTTATAGATGATTATCATTGTAATCGTTTGTTTGTTTGTGACTTATGTTTTAATTTTTGTAATTATACAAGTTATTACTAGCACTTCTCGTGCATTGCACGGGCGATGAAACTAGTTACTTTTATAAAAGATATATGGATAACAAAAGAGATTTAGGAGGTTAGAAGAGTAAAAGAATGTCTTGCTATTATATATAGAGATTATATATAGAGATATAGAGATGAGGAAAAAAAATCAAAATGTGAAAATATGATAGACTATTTTCCACTAAAAAGTTCCAGGCTGAAAATTTTGGGCGTCTAGTTGTTTCCTTCTTGAATCTGTCTATTACTGGTTCAAGGAGCCTGATTTGGGGAAAAAAGTTTCTTCTTCTCTGATAAAAAATTTCGTCACTCAATTTCTAAAGTTCACCGCATCAAGGAAATTGATTGTTCTTTGTAAGTTATTCGATTCTGATTTGAAAATTCTTCGGGCCAGAAATGACCAAAAGAGGAAAAAGAACCAGAAATTGCATGTCCTTCACAATCTTGCATCTGATTCATCTCCTCGCGAAATACATCGTAGAACTTTCCCCTCCTTCTCGTGATGTGACGCTATTTCCCGTCACATTTTTTGGAGACAAATTCGTAATGTTAAGGGCATGGAATTGGAGGTGATAACAGTGTAGTTACTTGAAGCTTTGGCATTTTTTTGTAACATTCTCCGCTATCATATATGAGGCTCACTTGCCAATTTGTTGTGGCACCATGCTTCATTTTTCTAATGACCTTGCATGCTTTTGAGTCTTGACACCTAGGCCTATCATTATTATAATAAGTTGCTCTTTTGCCTTTGCAAAATAGAATAGAATTTTTTGACTGAGTTAGTGATTAATCAGTGCTTATTGCTTTATAAATACCACACTTGTAATTCACAATTACCATTTTTTGTTAATATCATTCCATTTGAGAAATCTCAATTCACATTTCTCCCCAAGTCTGATTCCTAATTAAAAAACATGTGCTTTAATGGTTTGAAATTACTTAATAACTAAACATCTAATCAAATTATTTATCCAAGCTCCTTATTTTTTGTTCGTTGAAAGCTTGTTTACAGTTGTTGTTTTTTCCGATCAGATTTAATGTTGACCCTGCCAACTGCAAGCATTGAGTTGTTTAAAGCTGAAAAAAAAAAATGACAGATTTGGATATTTCCAAAATGAATAGAATCTAGTATATTGAAAAGCATGTGCGATCCCAAGCAGCAACCAAAGTTTGTCATCAAGTTCCTAGTACTAACCTCCTTGTCGGCACTGTCCAAAGCCCCTAGAATATTCTCAAGCATATTATTCTCGTTGTTGTCACAGTGAGAAAGGTGTAGTGTTGTTGTTTTGGATAGACAAGGGAAGATGAAGCTTCTGTCGTTGAATAATTGGTCCATCATTAATTCATTGTTTAATTTAATGAATTTCCACTAATCATTTCATTATGTACTTTTCTGCATCACCCATTCGTGTCAAATTTTCTTGCTTTCAATTTAAACTTCATCATCAGCACCACAAGGTATGCAGCAGTGGTGCAAGAGTTTCATTGGAGCATGGTGAGACCTGCTTCTGATCCTCCTTGCGTCATTGTTGCATGTGATGCCACAAGAGACCGCAATGAGCATGATATCAAGCTCGTCATTGGTAACGTTCGTGCCAATGGGGTCATTCTCTCTGCCGGCGACAAGTTGCTTGTGCTCTGCGTCTTACATAAGGTGTCTCACCCCAGTAAGTTTTTTTACTTTAATTTGTATAACATAGTGTGTTGTAACATAGCTTAATAAGTATGAGGAGTAATGTGTTATTAAGTTCATTAAATGAATTGGCAATGTAATATACTAGAGGAGTGTATAAAATATTTTTACACCTAGCAACATTGCATAGAAATTGAACTCATACTATATCATTTGTTAGAAGGAAAATTACTGCATATATAGATTTTTGCTTCAATATGCTGTCTACTCATTCTCATTACATGTCTCCTCTGTACCTTCCACAGTGGGGTACCAGACATTAGCATGTCCCGAGTCCTTTGCTGGCACAAACTTTCGTTCAATGGAGGAAGAAGTCAGGAAAAAAGTGGATGTGTATGCCAATGAGCTTTTATCAAGTCTTGAAGATTTTGAAATTGATGGGGTATGTTAGCCTCTCAAAGACATCTGCAAATACTCTTTAGTCTTTAATCTTTATCAATACATACACACTTTATTATACAGATGATAAATAAATAAAACTCCTAAAGTGTAATTATTTTTTTACCTTTGATACTAACTAATAGTTATGCGGTCATGTCCAGGTTAGCATCGACGTTCAAGTCACTGCTGGTTTTCCAATTAGACAAGTTATTTTACAAGAGGCTACAAAATATAATGCATCTTGGATTATACTTGATAGGTATTACTATATATCTCTACGATTATAAATAAAAATTTCATTTTCCCCTTGTTTTATTCTAAATGGATTTCAATTTTATGGGGAAAATTTGAACAGATACCTTCGGCGCGACCTGAGACACCATCTTAACAAGATGCCATGTAAGGTTGCATTGGTAAAAGATGACTTGTCTGTGGATATCTGGAGATCTCAAAATACACATGACAGAAATGTCACAGTAACAAAGCTTGTCTATTCTCTGTCCAAGTTTGTGTCCTTATCAGATTGTCATAGCATGGAAGACATTGAGAAGTCTATTATCTCTTGCAAAAGTTACCCTCATTCCGTAGCTTCTTCTGATAGCTCTGGTATCTTTAAGAGCTATTCAGTTCATTCATATGCTTCCAGGTCACGGGAACACAGTTCTTCATTAGATTCCGGCTCTTCTTCTAAGCATGAAAGATCAGGTCAGCATTCCTTGTGTTCATCATCATAACTCATTTTCAATCTGGCTTGTGCTTTATGCATGCGACCAATGTTTTAAATCACAATTCCGGTCACAATCACAGCTTAAAGAATACTCTGCCTAAAACTTAGCATTAAGAATAAACTGCAGATATGAATCATCCAACTCAACAATGCAACCTCAAACTACATTTGTTTTGTAGTCGCAGATGCATCTAACAACCTTGGTGTGGCAATCCATATAACAGTTGCAATCCTTTTTTATAAGCCCTCTATGCAAGTTTTCCTTGTAGCAGTATCAGTTCATCGTCTTTGGAAATAAGCGGTCACAATTACATTAGTGGTTGCATTGTGATTCTTGATACGCAGGGCCAACGGGTGATGCCCAAAATAAATTTCAGTAAAGGCATTTTTCTTTAAGTTAGAAAGCTTAAGGTTTGGCCTTTTTTGTCACTATACGAGGCCTTTTTGCTTAGTAAAAGCTAATGAAAATATTTTTTTGTTGGTGAGCCTACGACTTCAGTAGCCTTGCCCTTGGGCCGACTCTCAAATACGGACCACAATCGCAATTGCATGTGATCGCAAAGGCATCAAAAACTTTAATCACGGCCCAGATTGCGATTGCAGACCTTTCTTAAAACCCTCAATGCAAGCTTTTCTTGTAGTTGCAGTGGTATTAGTTTGTGTTTGGAAATAAGCATTTGTTACAGGTTTCCTAACTGTCATCCAGGGATAAGCATCCAAGGAGAGCAGAGACATTCCATGATTTCTCATATTGGCCAAAAGCAAAATAAATGTGGCTTTCTACCAATAACTTCAGATGCACCAATTCTCTGTGCTGGTTGTGGATCAAGGACCGAGTTATCTATCAAGGAGTCAATGAGGCTCACTTATTCTGAAATACAGCTGGCAACAAATGATTTTTCAAAGGATAATTTAATAGGTGAAGGTGGATTTGGTCATGTATATAAGGGTGTGCTTAAAGATGGACAGCAAATTGCGGCAAAGGTAAGAAAAGAAGGAAGTACACAAGGGTTTTCTGAATTTCATTCTGAGGTGTATGTCTTGAGTTTTGCTCGACACAAGAATATAGTGATGCTGTTGGGTTACTGTTGCAAAGAAAGCAAAAATATTCTGATATACGAGTATATTTGCAATAAGTCTCTTCATTGGCATTTATTTGGTAAGTGCCTAACTGCTTATATAGCTTCTTATATTGTTAAGTCTAAAAAAATATTATGTTTTTTATGTTCTATGAATCTGGGAAAACATTTTTTGTAGAAAATACTGCAGAAGTTCTTGATTGGCACCAAAGGTATGCTATTGCCATTGGGACTGCAAAGGGACTGCGTTTTCTACACGAGGAATGCCGAGGTGGTCCTATTATTCATCGGGACATGCGACCAAGCAATATACTTCTTACTCATGATTTTGTTCCCATGGTAAAATAGTACAATATGCTTCATTCTACTTTGGTAATTGACGAGGCTGCTTTGTCTTTTCTATTTAATGATTTCGTTCAATGACTTTCTCAACCATCTTCTGGTCCTCAGAGAATTACTTTCTAGCTAGTTTCTCTCGTAATTACTTGATGGCAATAGAGGGTGGTTTCAACTAAGTGTGTGTTAATTTTAATGGATAATGCAGCTGGGTGACTTTGGCCTTGCCAAATGGAATACTGGTGATAATTCCCTGCAAACAAGGATAATGGGCACATTAGGGTGATGATTTTGTTCAAACTTTTTATTGCCAACAGGGCATATTCGCAATTCTAAAGTTAAAAAGCTAGCTTTGTTGTTATTTGTTGTTTGTGCAGATACCTTGCTCCTGAGTATGCTGAAGATGGTATTGTTTCGGAAGGGACGGATGTGTATTCATATGGCGTTACTCTGCTACAATTGATATCAGGACGGCAAGTGGGCAATTCCAATAATCCACAGCAACAACAATCTCTTAGACAATGGGTATCTTCGATATTTATATATTTACAAAACTCTTCAATGCTCCTTGCTTTTCAGATTAATTTCAATTTGACTGACTCTAATGTACACATATAGAGTGAACCAATCATTAAGAAGTTGGCATTGCAAGAACTGATTGACCCTCGTCTTGGGGAATCGTATGACACGTATGAACTATACCTTATGGCTAAAGCAGCCTACTTTTGTATGCAAAGAAAGCCTGGGATGCGTCCATCCATGGGAGAGGTATTATTAATTTTGCTCAACTAGCTAATAACTGTCTCTTTCTACCTAATTAATTAACATTTAGGTTGTTAATTACTTCAGGTTGTGCGGCTTCTTGAGGGAGAAAGTAACCACTTCCATTCCCTGGAAGATCAATTTGTACCTAACTATAACAGTAGCGGAGAAGGCTGTTGATATGGCATAATGGACAGTGTTGGTTAGCGAAGGACACGTGTCTAATCAGAATTAAGGATAGATGTTGGAAATATGTGGGAATTATCTAGATTCCATTCCATCATGAACATTGATAGGATTATTTGCAAAGAGCATGATTCACGTGGAGTGTGAATCATGTACCCACCCATGCACTGAGCCCAATTATTATATGACATGACACTTGATTGACAGACCAGAACCTCAAAAGGACGGATGATGATTTGATGCAGTAAATCTCGGTCCTTCTCTTCTGTCTTTTTTTTTTTTATAAAGTAAATCAAAATCAATGATTGTGGGGATGTATGACCAACAAATCTAGTGGCTCCCATCGTCTTGACTGTAGTGACTGCAGCATCTAGCAGTGACAGCAGTCAAGAGGAAATAACCTTCCCGGTCTTTATTTTGTGAGTGTATAGAATGACCACTGATGGTGGAATAACAACATAAACACAAAAGCACAATTAGGTGCAGTGGAAGCAAATTGTTCCAACTTACAAGAATATGTGAGGAATATCAGTAAAATATATGAACGCAAATAGAACAACATAAATCAGCGAGAGATAAAAATTTAAACTTGCAAAATCTCTCCAGGCAAAAATCACTTATCATCCAAAGCAAAGAAACAGTTGCCAAAAAATAGAGGTATAAAAGAGTCTCAAACCTGTGCACAAATTGTGCTTACATCCATCCAACACAACTCTTAAATTTTGAGCCTAGAATAATATGTTGCGTGACCGGATAGATCTAGAATAGGTTCTGATACAATTTTGATACAATTTTAGAATTTTGTCTAAACTCAACCCTACAAATTCATATTATAAACACAAGTACTAATTTACTTATCTTTGACAGAAGTGTCAAGTAATTAAAATATAAAAGATTAAACAAAATCACTTTCATTTCATATTTTAAATATCATCTATGCTGCTGGATGTATTCTTGAAAATGCATGTGCGCATCCAACATAAGCCAGACTAGTGAACAGTATCCTTCGAAATTTGACTAAACAGTACCCACCAACAAGTTGCGCATAAATTGAAAAGGTTATTATTACGGTTTTGTCTTGCTCCACATATCAAAATCCAATGGGAGATTCTTCAGATAGAGACGCACTTCTGATTTATGCCGTGAACCATTTAAAGTGTCCTCGCTTTTTCCCTTCTTGTCCCTCTTCTGTGATATCGATAATGACATGATCCTTACCACCACAATCACCAACTATACGCGCATACAAATCTCCCAAATATCTAGCTTAGCTTTATCAAATATATCATCACGTGTTCGCATTGCTTAATGATATTTTTTTGTTAAAACAATATTACTGTTATGACTGCAATGAAACCTATTTACTTCTAGTTTAGCAATCTAGTTATCTAGTCCATCGAAAATGACTGCACAAATACTATTACCAAATACTATAAAATTCTTTTGCTAATTAAAACAAATAACACCTCTTTTTTAAAAAGTGGTATCTAATATGTTACAGATACTATTTCCGACCGTGAAATAACTTGATAAGATATGGACTTGAAAGTATTCCCTGAAGTTAGGAGAGGCATACTAGAAAGTATAAACAGAGATTCATTGTATTACTTTTTGTCATGTCGTTTGTGCACCTATATCAAAAACTATAGGCTACTATATAAGGTTGTGGGTGTATGGTGTAAGTATCATGACATTTTACGCCGAATAATACTCACCTCGGGACTATACAAAACTAAGTAACCGGACTTTACGAATTTGGGTTTGCTCTAAAATTGCTAACAAGGTTTGGGCCAACTAAGTAAAAGTGCTTCTTAAAGAATATATATCAAGTATTTTTTACAAAAAAAAAAAAGAAGAGAATATCAAATATTCAGGGCAGATTTTGGCATTGCAGTTGAAGAATATTACTGGGGCACACGGAGAGGGATAGAAAGAGAAATGGGGTTGATCCGAACTTCGTATTTGTGATAAGTTGGGACACTACGTCATGAGATGGAGATGCTGTTGCGATGAAGGATACGGAATCAATCATTAGCCACTTGAGCTCTTGAAAATGAAGTGTTTCCTTCTCTGTCTCCTTCCTCTTTCATGTTACCATTTCCCATTGGCTTTATGGATATGGTGGGTTTTTTCATCAAACTAGTGAAACATGATCCCAAAATTATAAATCTAATACACTTATATATATATATAAAATGCTAAAATGTGCACTTTTAGTTTTTTAAGTTATTTATTTATTCCGCTTTGATCCTTAAGTTTTTTTTTGAGTTTGGCCCCTCAAGTTTCAAATCACATAAGTCCTTTTTTAGATATTTCGTCCATCTGACTTAAGAGTTGATGCCATTATGTGATGATGTGGCAGCTGTAACGGCTAGTTTGACGTGGCAACAAGTTATCTAATATGAATTTTATTCAAATTATCTTTTCAAATTAAACTCTAAATCTCTAAAGCTAAAAGAAACCTTCCAATCTCGCATAAGTTATGGCTTTACTATCACTATTATGGCAGAAAATGAAGCTAAAAGAAACCTTTCAATTTCTAGAATTTTCACCATTGTTACGAAAATGAAGCTTTACTGTCACGGTTTTTTTGTTTCATTTTGGTCCTCTAAGTTTATATTTTGTTTCAAATAAGTTCTCTAAGTTTTTATTTAGTTTCAAATAAATCATCTAAGTTTACTTAAAGTTTCATCGTAGAAATTAAATGATTGATATATTGTTTTTTGAGTTGTTTGTTTTTAAGTTTGTCTTTTAGGTTATGTTTTGTTGTAATCCTAATTATATAATCCCAGCCTTTTATTTTGCGGCTCTTGTTATGGTTAAATTAGATCACTTATGTATATGCTACAATTTCAATTAGATCCTCTAAATATGTGCCCTAATTTCAATTTGGTCCTTTAATGTTATCTATCCTGTTTGGATTTGATCCTTAATTTAAGTATGTCATTTAGTTTCATTTTGGTGTTCTATGTTTTGTTATTAAGTGAACTCGACCAAAACATTTGAAAAGCCAAAAGGACATAATTTGAATTACATAAGTGGGATTACATAATTAGGACTACATCAAAACACAATCTAAAAGATAAATTCGTAGAAGGTGAAAGAAATTCCATATCTACGTGGAATTTCATATGTGGGTGGTATATAGTAGTGTAAGTGATAGTTTTTTTTTTTAAGACAAAATATTTTCTGAGGTCCCATAACTTATTTTCAGGTAACGAATAAGTCCCTTAACTTTTTTTCGTAACGATTAGGTCCCTTACATTTTAAAATTGTTGCACTATTGCCCTTTTTAACAGTTTTTGTTTAACTCCGTTACAAAAACGCATATCCGGCTTTTAGAGTGCTTATGTGATTTTTTTACGCTTTCGGCTAACTCATTATTTTATATTTATTTTTAATTAAAAATTAAAAAATTCTTCAAGAAATAAGGTATAGTAGCCATGGAAGCCATGGAACCCTACCATCCACCATCCTCTTCCCTGTTCCTCGTCATCTCCAACGATCGTTGCAATCTACTCTCTCATTTTCGTTTGAAACGTCAAAACCAGATTTGGGGTTTTCGATTTCGATTTGGGGTTTACGGGAACGAAATAAAAACCAGATTTTCGAACAGAAATCAAAACTGAAACTGTAAACCCAGATTTTCGAAGGGAATGAGAGAAGAATGGAAGATTGTGGGTTTCGATTTCTGGGTTTGTTGTTGTTGGAAAAAGAACAAAATGGGTTTCTCGCATCTTCTTCATTGTAGTGTCAAATCTGGTTTTTCGTTTTTGGGTTTTATTTTGTGCGTTAGAAGATCGTCCCAGATCTATATTTTTTCTGGATATGATTTTGTGGGTTTGTGGATTTGATTTTTTCTGGATTTGATTTTGTGTATTTGTAACTGTTGTGAACCAATCAACCAAGTGTGATTAAATAGGTTTAGTTGAAAAAGGAGCGTTGTGTTTAGCTGAAAGAGGGGAAACGAGATTTGTATGATGATGATTTTAGTGTTGATCATGTATTTCTGGATAATGTTTTGGATGATGATGATTTTAGTGTTGTGTATTTCTTCCTCGTTCCCTTGAAAAAGGAGTGTTGTGTATTTCTGAATAATGTTTTAGATGATGATGATTTTAGTGTTGATAATGTTTTGTATGATGATGATTTTTCTGACAATGGAAGATGATGATTTTTCTGACAATGGAAGATGATGATTGTGTTTAATTATTTAGCCATCGTATCAGGGAAAGAGTGTTGAAAGGGAACGAGGAAAGGGAACGAGGAAGAGGGATAGAAGAGAGGAAGAAGATCATGAATAGTAACAAAGCGGTATTTTGGATTTTTTAAGTTTTGAATAAAGATATCATTTTTATCCAAAATAACACTAATTTTAGATTATATACCAAACAGTGTTTTTTCAATGTGTTATTTTGCATGTTTTGCAATGTGTTATTTTGAAGTGTGTTTTTTTTCTTTATATTAATTTAAATTAAGTTATATTAATTAATTTAATTAATTTAGAAAATTAATATTGTTAATTCAAAATTAATTATAAAATTTGTGGTGAAAAAAAAATTATGCGCTAAATAGAAATATAGAACTAACTGTATTTATTTAATTAGTAGCACATTACAAAAATCAGATAGAAATTGGAATAATAAAGGGTTTTGACTAGTCTAAATTGCGGTTTGGATAGTTATTTTTGTTGTGACCCTCATTTCTACAAATACCACATCTCTTGATGCGACTACCCCTTTCTCTTTGATCCATCTCTGTACGAATACGGGTAGACTGTTGACGACCCTTTTTATCTCTCCGTTTAGATGGATCATGCTGCAGTTTTGGGCCATTGAAATCAGGCCATGACAACTCAGATGACAATGGTGGGAACTACTCAAAGTATGTTTTGAAAACATTCTGCATTCTGTACTGTGGCTGCACAAATTCCATGTGATCGTAATTAACTTTTGAACATGATGCGATCACATGGGAACAACAGTGCCTGAAATTCCCCACACTCACACGTCATGTCTCTGAAGTTAACCATGAATGTGCCCCCAGGTCCCCCACTTTGTGGTCGTATAATTTCTTCCGCTCTGAACAATTTTTGGACACGATCGTGAATTGTCACGTTGTGCGTGTTCGAGACAGCTCGATTGTGATCTATTTTTTCCAACAATTTTTCAGAGTACATAGTTCTTGACTCCAACATTGCTTGTGCCTGGGTTCCCCCTTTTGACAAAAGTTTCGTTCAGCCTAAAATATGTGGCAAATACAAAACACGTGCTTCCAACTGCTGTCTATACGCCTAACAGCACTTTTGATAGACTCATGTCTATCCGATATCAAACAGAGACCCTCCTGGGGTGTCACCCACGCTCTTAAACGGGATAGGAAGAAGTACCCAAACATCAACTGTCTCACCCTCCACAACTGCATATGCTATTGGGAAGCAGTTGCTTCTTCCATCTTGTGTGATTGCCAACAGAAGACATCCTTTGTACCTACCGTACAACCATGTTCCATCGACAGAGACAACTGGCTTGCAAAAATTGAAGTCTTTGATGCACGACCCAATGCTCCAGAAGATGCGGTGGAAAACACCCTTGCCATCAACTTCTTGGCCATTCTCGTAGAATGATTTGTACTCCCAGTCGTACACACTGTTTGGAATGTAGTGAGAGAAAGCACGGAGCCACCTTGTTACTTGATTGTAAGACTCCTCCCAATTACCATAGATCCTCTCGATTACTTTTTGTTTTGCAATCCAAGCCTTTCTGTAGGAACTCTGGTACGTGTTCCTCGCCCTTATGTGTGCTATCAACACGACCACGGATATTGTCGAATCCGACTTTACCAGTTGAAGCATGCTGTCACACATGAGGGCCGCGGTCAGCTGGCGGTGATCTTGAGAAAGAGTCCCTGTTGTACATGTATGTGGCTCTTCCAACTATGTAATCTCCCAAATGCCAAACCTTTTACCGAGTCTGACAACACACCTCCACAAACAAATGATCCATCTAGTTGTACTAGATGCATCGACTCTGAAGTCGAGTGATTTGTGGAGGTGATATGTCTGGATGAAGTGTTGGGCTAATTCTTTTGTGCCAAATTTCATTCCCTTCTGGAGTTGGTTGGGGTCTTCATTGGCTAACTCGCGATTCCTGTCCATGGAATGGCCATACTCTAGATCATCAGCTTCCGTGTTGTCAGTTGTGATGTTTACAAAATGTGGGACAGGCTCATGGAATGCAACGGTATTGTGGGGGGTTGCTACAATTGGTTCCTCAGTGTCTTCACGCTGAAGAATATCATCCTCATTTTCGCTAAAGTCGCCAACCTCTTCGTTATGCACACCATGAAGTATACTAATAGGTGGGGTATCAGTTTGGTTGTCCAGAAGGAATAGTGAATTGTGAAGAAGATGGAATCGCACAGTAGTTGAATGTTTTAATTAATCTGTATTTGTTTCTGTCATGTTTTAGTATTTATGTTTGTTTCTGTTGTTGTAATCCACTTTTCAATCAATGTAATCCATGTTTTTCTAGTGTTCTTTACGATTATAATACATGTTCAAATTAATTCTGTAACTCATATTTCATAACTCAATACGGTAGTTTTGTACCTCTCCTAGAATGTAGATATTTTTTTTTGGCGAAATAGAAAAAAAATGATTAAAAATAGTCAAAACATAGTAAAAAATTGACTTTTTAAACTAAAAAAAAGTTTTTTTACGATTTTAATACATGTCTAATTTAAATCCGTATCTAATATTTCATAACTCAACACGGTAGTTTTACCTCTTCTACACGGTAGATATTTATTTTTTTTAATAATATATATCTAAACATCAAAAGCAAAAAAAAATTGCAAGTCTAGAAGTTGTGGCCTGTGGGGGCGACTCCTGGCCTAATTTTACAATGTGTTCTAGTTTGGTATATAATCTAAAAATGGTGTTATTTTGTTAAATAATTTTTTTTGGGTCTACAGTAGTTTTTTTGCCAAGACCTCAAATTTACTTTAATTCTCTCTTCTAAAATACGTTCTCACCCCTCTTCTATATTCTAATTTTCTAGAACTAGAACAAATTTGAATTTTAAGGTGGACTTTGAAAAGGCGTACGACTCCGTAAATTGGGGTTTTTTGGATTATATGTTGGGTAGATTCGGTTTCTGTGATAAATGGAGGTATTGGATCAAAGCTTGTGTGTTCTCAGGGAGGCTATCAGTCTTGGTTAACGGTTCACCGACGGAGGATGTTAATATTAATTAGTAGATGTCTCGAGCAAGGGGATCCCCCTTGCCCCTTTCCTGTTCCTCCTGGTAGCCGAGGGCTTTAGTGTACTTATAAGAATGGCATTATCACAAAACTTCTTCATAGATTTTAAGGTGAGAAAATCAGCAGTAGATGTTTCGCCCATACAATATACAGATGATATTGTGTTAACTGAGGAAACCGGTTGAAAACTTGTGGACTATAAAGTCGGTGTTGAGGTCGTTCGAGTTGGTCTCGGGACTTAAAGTAAACTTTTGGAAGAGCTTTCTCATGGGTGTGAATGTTCAGAATTGTTTTATCTCAATGGCTGCAGGTTTCCTCCATTGTAGAATTGGTATTGTTACCCCGGCCTACTGGTGGGGCGAACCTGAGGCGCCTTAGAAAACTTGGGAGCCTGTTATTGATACAATACAGAGGCGTTTTAAGGGTCGGGGTAATAAGTATGTGAGTTTTGGGGGACGTATCGTGCTTATAAACTCGATTCTCTACATTATCCCTATCTTTTACCAACTTTCCTTAAGATGTCGGTGAAAGTGTGGAAAGTGATTGTCCATATTCAAAGGGAGTTCCTTTGGGGTAGGACTAGGTCAGGGGAAAGGGGGGTGGGACTAGGTCGGGGAAAAGACACAGTGGGTAAAGTGTTATGTTGTTTATAAATGTACGTTAGATGCGAGTCTGGGTGTGAAGGACCTCCGCCTCTTCAATCAAAGTCTTTTGGGTGAGTGGCATTGGAGGATGCTTTTGGAAGAGGCCTCCCTGTGGATGCAAGTTCTTAAAGCAGAGTATGAGGAGGCTGCTGTGGGGAATCTAAATCTCCATGAGTTAAGGCACCCATACTACTCCTCTCTTTGGTGGAAGGACATTTGTTGGTTGGGGTGTGTGGGCTTGGATATACAGCAAAATTGGTTCTCCGATATTGTCACTAACAATATCGGAAACATAGACTCAGTTTATTTTTGGCATAATGTGTGGGTCGGAAACCACCCCTTAAAGATTGCTTTCCCAAGGCTCTTTTCTATCTCAAATCTCAAGGGAGGAAAAGTTCGTGAACTGGAGGTATCAAGAGCTTTGTCTTGGGATTGGATTTTCTCTTGGAGGAGGGATTTTTTTCGTTTGGGAGGTGGAACTTTTGGATGACATGATGTCTCTTCTAGCATAGGCTCGTCTCTCTCGTGCTGAAGATATGTGGGTTTGGGAAGGAGCAAATGAGGGCATTCATTTGATTAAATCGACATATGCTCTTGTTGATCCATGGTACTCAAATTTTGGGCCTGGGCCTCGGTCCTTGTCTTCTCAATGAAGTCTTATTTTATCTCTCAAGAGGTGTTGCTGAAGTGCTGCTCTCTCATCATTCTGTGAAGGAGTTAGTTATAACAAAATTGGTTAATTCTGTTATAACAGTTTTCAGTTGCAACTGTTTTGTAACAGATTTCTGTTAAAACTTTTCCCTATCCTGCTTGTATAAATACATGTTGTATTGAGTAGTTTTAGATAAGAGTGAACGCATTGTAATCACAGAGAGATATTAGTTCTGAGAGGAAAATCAGAGGTGTTGTGAGGGTGCTGAGAGGGTGAAGATCAAGAACTTGATTACTCTTGTAAGAGTTCTTCATGTGTAAAGTCACTGTTGTATCAGTTTCAACATCATAGTGGATTATCTCAGTCGGATTACAGTCCCCCAGACGTAGGAGCTTTGCTCTGAACTGGGTTAACAATTCTTGGTGTTCTCTTTCCCTTTCCTTCTCTCTATTTCATTCAGTTTTATGTTTTGCATTACTGTTTCATTGAATTACTGTTATATATTGAATTTCTGCATAATCTTGTATGTTGCATAGTTCAATATCAATTGGTTTCATACATCATTAATTCATCATAGTTTGTGAATCTAAAAGGTACTTGATTCACTTGGCAATAAGTTTAATTCCATTCATTGTTCTTTACTTGATTAGGGATCATCCATAGATCGTAACCACTGGTATCAGAGCCAGTTTTACGTATCTTGACAATGATTTCCGCAAAGTATGAAGTGGAGAAGTTCACAGGCATGAATGATTTTGGGCTGTGGCGTTTAAAGATGCAAGCATTCCTTGTGCAACAAGGTTTGGGGAAGGTACTTGCTGGAGAAAGAGCATTGCCTGCAACTTTGACAGATATACAGAAGGCTGAAATCATGGAGAAAGCACACAGTGCATTAATCCTGAATCTTGGTGATAAGCCCTGAGGGAAGTGTCAAGGGAAACCATTGCAGCAGCAATTTTGTTGAAGCTTGAAAATCTCTACATGACAAAGTCCATTGCAAACAGATTATATTTGAAGCAAAGACTCTTTCATTTCAAGATGCAAACTGGCAGATCAATAGAAGAACAGGTTGATGAATTTAACAAGATCATATTGGATCTTGAGAACATTGATGTAAAGATTGATGATGAGGATCAAGCTCTCATACTTGTGAATTCTCTACCAAAGTCATATGAGAATCTTGTTGATACTCTAACTTTTGCTAAGGATTCTTTAACTCTTGAGTATGTCCAATCAGCTTTGATATCAAAAGAGTTAAAGAAAAAGGCTGAAGCAAAAGATGAAACCAATTGTGAAGACTTGTTCTCAAAGGGTAATTTTGAGAAGAATAATCAGAAACAGAAAGGTAAATTCAAGAATAAGGAAAAGGATAAAGGACAAGGACAAGGACAAGTGCTTATTGTGTAAAAAGGAAGGACATTATAAAAAAGATTGTCCTCAGAAAAAGTCCAAAAAGAAAGGTGAAAACAGTAGAGAATCTAGATATGTCTCTATGGGAAACAAGGAGTTTTTGGAAACGACGAGATTGAAGAATTGAAGTTTGTGAGCACCGCATCTTTGGCAAAATGCATAGATCAGCTTTTGCTACTGGACAACATCATACAAAGGAGATCATGGAGTACATTCACAGTGACTTGTGGGGGCCTGCCAGAGTAAATTCTCACGGAGGTAATAAGTACTTCATTTCTTTTTTAGATGATTATAGTAGAAGAAACTGGATCTATTTGTTAAAAAGCAAAGATGAAGCCTTCAATGCTTTTAAAGAATGGAAAACTATGATTGAAACTAAGACAAATAAAAAGGTTAGAAACCTTAGGACTGATAATGGCCTAGAGTACTGTAATGAAACATTTAGTAATTACTGTAAGGAGAATGGAATCACTAGGCACAGAACAGTTAAGCACACACCTCAGCAAAATGGCTTAGCTGTAATAGAACTTTACTTGAAAGAATGAGATGTATCATGTCTAATTCTGGTATGCCTATTCAATTTTGGGGAGAGGTTTCTAGCACAGCTAGTTATTTGATAAATAGAAGTCCCTCCACTGCTATTAACTTGAAAACACCACAAGAGATGTGGACTGGTCATACACCCACCTACACACACTTAAAAGTATTTGGTTGTTCTGCTTATTTTCATGTTAATGAAGGGAAATTAGTCCCAAGAGCAAAGAAAGGTTATTTTGTAGGTTATTCGGATGGAGTCAAAGGCTACAAAGTTTGGTGTCCAGAGACAAGAAAGTGCATCGTTAGTAGAGACATCACCTTCAATGAAGCTGAGTTCTACAGGTCAACTAGAAGTTCTAAAGAGAAAGATACTGATCAAGAGGAGATTCAGAATTTTGAATTTGAGGTGCAGAATCAGAATGAAACTAACATGCAACAAGATCAACCACAAAGAGATCAAGCAACCAGTTCTGAGCAAGGTGGAGATACTGATGCAGTGGTAGATGTTAGACTATCTGATAACCTTAGAGGGGGGTGAATAAGGTTATGTGTAAATCTTGGATTCTTTTCAAAATAATGATAATGTCATTTAAATCAAATGCGGAAAAAGAGATTTAAACTTTATACGTTGTATGCAAGCAGGCAGATCAGGCAAGACTATGAGACATTACTCTATATTCAATATTCACAATAGGTTGTTTTATAAGTAATGCAATGATATTGAATATAGCAGATCTACAGTGGTGATAGAGAAGATGATAGATAAACAGATCAGAATAGGGATATGTATTATGCTGACTATGCTATGATTGGTTTTAACAATAAATAGATGTTTTATGTTTAGCACAGTATAACAATAAACAAACAGAAATGACAAATAAAGTAAAAGAGTAGGGATAGAGATACACCAGGAATTTAGCGAGGTTCGGGATAAAGCCCTACGTCCTCGGCCTCCGGCTTTTCAACCTTTGGACTTTGCTGATAACCACTATATGAAGAACCAATGTTTTACAAACAATCAACTTCAAATAGCAAATCTCAATTCCCCTGAATTGAGAACCCGAGCTCCCCGCTAAGGATTTCAACCGCTTCAATCTCCTGATTGAACGACCCAAGAGCACCTCCCAGGATTTCAATACCACTTCAATCTTCCCCGATTGAACGACCCAAGATCACCTCCCAGGATTTCAAACCAACTCAATCTCCTGATTGAGAGACCCAAGAAAACTTCCCAGGATTTCAAACCAACTCAATCTCTTGATTGAGAGACCCAAGAAAACTTCCCAGGATTTCAAAGTGACCCCACTTAAAATAACGAATACAACTTTGAGATCTATGATCCAATCACTTCGGACAGTATGACAATATAGTAACTTTAGAGAAAATAATCAAGTAGAAAATTTTGGTACCCAATTCTCTTTGGGTCCTTTGGGGTTAGTCATCAAGGGATTTGTTTTCACAATCCACCTTGGTTTCTCACAAGCAGGTATAAGGGTACCAAGCTCACACAATTTACGAATAGGACATCTAAGTGAGCTATGGTTCCCTTTTTGACAATAAGTGCAAGAGAAAACAGTAGGTGTATAACTTGAAGTAGCAGCTACAAAAGTCATTTTCTTTTTCAAAACAGAGGAGGTGGAACTACCTTCATACCCAATACCTCTCCTATCAACATATTCATGTTGGGAGTGCAATATCTTGGTTAAGGTATTTTCACCAACCTCAAACTTTTTTAAAGTTTCTTTCAAATTTCATTTTCAACCTTGGCTTTTTCAAAATTTTGTTTAAGCTCAAGAAACTCAAGGTTGAATGGTTTTATTTCATGTAGCTCATTCTTCAACTTAACTACCTCATTTTCTAGAGTCTCAATTTGAGTGAGCATGCTTTTGTTACTCTTTGCCAATTTCTTAGATTTTAACAAAAGAGTTTCATGTTCAAAATAAAGAGCATCAAAAGCCTCACTCAAATCTTGACTACTACAACCATCATCAAGTAAATCATCATGCATAGAGGAATTAGAAAGACTAGAAGAGTTAAGGCTTACCTTAGATGAGTCATTTGCCATATGACAAACACCATTTGCAATTTGCTCTTCTTCGTCTGTGTCACTATCAGAGCCAAGACAATCCCATATAGTAGCCTTAGGTGTTTCACATGCCGTGAGACAAATGGCATTTGCAACCTCCTCTTCTTCACTGTCAGTATAGTTGTTCCATGTGGCCTTCTTAGCTTTCTTGGATTTCTTTGAGTTATTTCTCTTTTCAAGTTTGTTGAATCTCATGAATTCTTCAAATAATTCAGCCATGTCTTCATCATCAGATTCTTCATCAGACTCAACCTCTTTCCTTGCTACCTTAGGTGTTTTAGCAGCAAGAGCAAGAGATTTTCTTTCTTTTACCATTTTTGCTTCTTGATCTTTGTTACCAGCCAATACAACCTCAAAGGCTAGAAGTGACCCGATAAGATCTTCTTGAGGCAGAGTACCAATATCCTTAGCTTCAGTGATTGCACATGTCTTTGGAAAGAACTCACTGGTTAGAGATGCAAGAATCTTCCGATTTATATCTTTTGTAGAATACCTTTTTCCCAGTGCCCTTAGGTTGTTTACAATCAGTTTAGTCTCTGGTGCATAGCTGCAACAGATTCACCTTCCTTCATTTTGAATGATTCATACTCAGAAGTGAGGATTCTGATTTTTGTATCTTTTACTTGGCTTGTACCGACATGTGTAGCTTCCAAGCAATCCCAGATCTCTTTAGCTGTCTGACACCTTTTTACCCTTCCATATTCTTCTTCACATAAAGATAGGTGAAGAATGTTCATAGCTTTGGCATTCTGAGAGATTTTGTCTAACTCTGATTTTCTCAGCTCGCTCAGATCAATGGTGTAGATGTCTTCAACTGGAATTTCTTCTGCTTTGCCGGTAGCTTGAGTTTTTGTAGTGTCTCCGTCAGTACCACTTGGTTTTGTAATTTTGATCTTCATAGGAATCAGTGGTCCATCAACAATAATCCTCCAAAGGGTGAAATCTATAGTCTGCACATGACATTTCATTCGACTACTCCAATAGTCATAGTTAGTTCCATCAAACAGGGGTGGCCTATTGAAGGACATCCCCTCTTTCATAAAAGAACCCATGATCACAGATAGATAAATAAAATTTAAATTGCGAGATGTAAAGCTCTATATGCAATTTCTAGCTCTTGATACCACTTGTTAGACTATCTGATAACCTTAGAGGGGGGTGAATAAGGTTATGTGTAAATCTTGGATTCTTTTCAAAATAATGATAATGTCATTTAAATCAAATGCGGAAAAAGAGATTTAAACTTTATACGTTGTATGCAAGCAGGCAGATCAGGCAAGACTATGAGACATTACTCTATATTCAATATTCACAATAGGTTGTTTTATAAGTAATGCAATGATATTGAATATAGCAGATCTACAGTGGTGATAGAGAAGATGATAGATAAACAGATCAGAATAGGGATATGTATTATGCTGACTATGCTATGATTGGTTTTAACAATAAACAGATGTTTTATGTTTAGCGCAGTATAACAATAAACAAACAGAAATGACAAATAAAGTAAAAGAGTAGGGATAGAGATACACCAGGAATTTAGCGAGGTTCGGGATAAAGCCCTACGTCCTCGGCCTCCGGCTTTTCAACCTTTGGACTTTGCTGATAACCACTATATGAAGAACCAATGTTTTACAAACAATCAACTTCAAATAGCAAATCTCAATTCCCCTGAATTGAGAACCCGAGCTCCCCGCTAAGGATTTCAACCGCTTCAATCTCCTGATTGAACGACCCAAGAGCACCTCCCAGGATTTCAATACCACTTCAATCTTCCCCGATTGAACGACCCAAGATCACCTCCCAGGATTTCAAACCAACTCAATCTCCTGATTGAGAGACCCAAGAAAACTTCCCAGGATTTCAAACCAACTCAATCTCCTGATTGAGAGACCCAAGAAAACTTCCCAGGATTTCAAAGTGACCCCACTTAAAATAACGAATACAACTTTGAGATCTATGATCCAATCACTTCGGACAGTATGACAATATAGTAACTTTAGAGAGATGAGTGATTTGGAAAATAGAAAATGATATGAAAGTTGAAGCTCTATTTTCTCTCTTTCTCAGATCTAGAAAATGTATGTGAGAAGCAGAGAGGAGTTGTGAATTGTGGTGTGAGGTGTGATTTGAAAATGAGAAACACACCTTCTATTTATAGGCGTAGGAAAAAATTGATTTTTGAAAACCATTTAATGCATAGGATAATCGATTAAGGCCTTTATGTTTTAACAAGCCATAATCGATTATTTGACAAACTTGGAAACATTTATTTGCTTGATAATCGATTATGTATAGAAGGCAAACAAGCATATAATCGATTATCTTGATAAAAAAGGAAACATTAATTTGCTTGCTAATCGATTATGTATGAAGTGCAATAGGCATGTAATCGATTAAGTGATAAATAAGGAAACTTCCATTTGCTTCATAATCGATTATGTGTGATGTTCAAATGAAGGCTAATCGATTATTTGCTTCCTAATTGATTAGGATAATCGATTTATTGATCTAAAAAAGGAAGGTAAGGCAAGATCTTAATCGATTATTTGTTTTAGTTAAAATAGGAGAGTAATCGATTATGTGCTCTGAAACATTCAGGCACCTAATCTATTACCATAATCTATTATCTTTGTAAAAATATAGGATTTTGATTTCAAGCCTTCAACCAAAATAGTTTTAGGGTTTATGGTGCCACTTTATGCTTGCATGCAATTTTTATAAAATATTTTTCAAAACTATTTTGATGCACCATGCATGATTTGAAAAACTCATCTCTCAGCTACTAAAAGTCATAGACCTTCAGTGATAGGACCTTACACAGTGTCCTAAAGAAAGCTTATAAACAATTTAGGTCTTGAACTGCTGAGGTGGCTTCTTCTCCAAGCTGCTCCATTTTAATCTTCCTGCTCTTTGCTTTATGTCCTGTACTTAATTCAACTTGAACCATTAGTAGATAAGGTGTAATTTGTTATCATACAAAACAAAAAGTGTTTGCCCTTGGTTCAACAGTAGACACCGATGCTGCTGAATCAGAAAATGAAGAATAGGATAATGTTCAAGATTATGTTCTTGTTAGAGACAAGTCAAGAAGGGAAATTAAGAAAACTCAGAGATATGGTCAAGCTGATATGGTTAGATATGCTCTTCAAGCATATGAAGAAATAATGTCTGAGGAACCTAGCAGTTATGGAGAAGCAATTAAAAGAAAAGACAGCAAAGAATGGTTGCTGGCCATGATGGAAGAATTGAGTTCATTAGAGAAGAATAGTACTTGGATCTTAGTTCCTAAGCCCAAGGGTGCCAAGATCATTGGAAGTAAATGGATATACAAGAGGAAAGCTGGTATCCCAGGGGTGGAACCTCCTAGATATAAAGCTAGGTTTGTATCTAGAGGTTTCACTCAAAGGGAAGGTGTTGATTACAATGAAATTTTCTCACCTGTTGTTATGCATTCATCTATTAGAATTTTACTCTCAATGGTAGCTCACTATGACATGGAACTAGAGCAAATGGATGTCAAGACTGCTTTTCTCCATGGGGATCTCAAGGAAACTATCTACATGAAGCAACCAGCTGGTTTTGAAGCTCCAGACAAGTCTGATTGGGTATGTCAGCTGAAGAAATCTCTATATGGGTTGAAGCAATCTCCTAGGCAATGATACTTGAAGTTTGATGCCTTCATGATCAAAAACAAGTTCACTAGAAGCAGATATGACTGCTGTGTTTACTTTAAGAAGCTCTTAAATGAAACATATATCTACTTATTACTCTATGTAGATGATATGTTGCTGGCCTGCAAGGATAAGAAGAAGATTGAGATACTCAAAGGACAACTAAGCAAGGTTTTTGAAATGAAAGATCTTGGAGCAGCAAAGAAAATTCTGGGTATGGAAATAACTCGTTTTAGAGACAAAGGAAAATTAGTCTTATCTCAAAAGGACTATCTTGCAAAAGTTGTTAAGAGATTCAACATGAGTGATGCAAAGCTTACTAGTGTTCCTCTTGCTCAACACTTTAAGCTTTCATCATCTCAGTCTCCAAAAAATTGTGCTGAAGAAGAAAGTATGCATAACATCCCTTATGCTAGAGCTATTGGTAGCATTATGTATGCTATGGTGTGTTCAAGACCAGAAATTTCTCATGCTGTGAGTGTGACCAGTCGTTACATGGGAAAGCCAGGAAAGGAACACTGGAGTGCTGTCAAATGGGTACTCAGATACTTGAAGGGATCTCAAAATACTGGTTTAGTGTATGGAAGAGGTGTGGAAACTGCTAAACAGGTTTTGGGGTATGTTAATTCAGACTTTGCTGGGGATTTGGACAAGAGAAGATCTCTTTCTGGATATGTGTTTACCTAATTTGGAAACACTATTAGCTGGAAAGCTTCTTTGCAACACATTGTTGCCTTGTCCACAACTGAGGCAGAATACATTGCAATGGCAGAAGCCATCAAGGAAGCTCTGTGGGTTAAAGGTTTGGTCAGTGAGCTAGGGATCAAACAGGACTCAGTCACTGTGTTCTGTGACAATCAAAGTGCAATACATTTGAGCAAAAATCAAATGTATCATGAAAGGACCAAACATATTGACATAAGGTTACACTTCATAAGGGATATAGTTGATAAAGGTGAAATTAAAGTCGCAAAGGTTCACACCAGTGACAACCCTGCAGATATGTTCACCAAGGCTGTCACTAACTGCAAGCTCAAACACTGTTTGGACTTGCTCAATATTCAAGGATGATTGGTGAATGGTTTTGGACTGGCCAATAATTAATCTGTTCTGAGAATCCATTAAGTTTGCAAAACTGTGTGTACCAAGGTGGAGATTTGTTGATGCATGGTACTCAAGTTTTGGGTCTGGGCCTGGGCCTGGGCCTTGCGCCTTGTCTTCTCAGTGAAGTTTTATTTTATCTCTCAAGAGGTGTTGCTGAAGTGCCGCTCTCTCATCTATTTGTGAAGGAGTTAGTTATAACAGAATTGGTTAATTCTGTTATAACAGTTTGGGTAAAATATGTTTTTAGCCCCTACAAAATCGGCTTCTTCTAAGTTTAGTCCCTACATTAACGAAATAGGCGTTTTGGTCCTCATCTTATTTTTTCGTTTTCAATTTTAGTCCCTCATGACTTTTAATAGCACTTCAAAACTTTTAATAGCGCTTATAAAAGGTCAAAAAAGCGCTATTAAAAGTTTTGAAGCGCTATTAAAAGTTATGAGGGACAAATTGAAAACGGGAAAATAAGATGAGGACCAAAACGCATATTTCGTTAATGTAGGGACTAAACTTAGAAGGAGCCGATTTTGTAGGGACTAAAAACATATTTAACCCTAACAGTTTTCAGCTGCAACTGTTTTGTAACAGATTTCTGTTAAAGCTTTTCCCTATCCTGCTTGTATAAATACATGTTGTATTGAGTAGTTTTAGATAAGAGTGAACGCATTGTAATCACAGAGAGATATTAGTTCTGAGAGGAAAATCAGAGGTGTTGTGAGGGTGCTGAGAGGGTGAAGATCAAGAACTTGATTACTCTTGTAAGAGTTCTTCAAGTGTAAAGTCACTGTTGTATCAGTTTCAACATCATAGTGGATTATCTCAGTCGGATTACAGTCCCCCAGACGTAGGAGCTTTGCTCTGAACTGGGTTAACAATTCTTGGTGTTCTCTTTCCCTTTCCTTCTCTCTATTTCATTCAGTTTTATGTTTTGCATTACTGTTTCATTGAATTACTGTTATATATTGAATTTCTGCATAATCTTGTATGCTGCATAGTTCAATATCAATTGGTTTCATACATCATTAATTCATCATATTTTGTGAATCTAAAAGGTACTTGATTCACTTGGCAATAAGTTTAATTCCATTCATTGTTCTTTACTTGATTAGGGATCATCCATAAATCGTAACAGCTCTATTGTCTGATCAGCTCTCCCTCCCAACCGTTTCGGGGTTGCCCCTTGAGATGCACGTATTAGATAATCAGTGGAAGAGTGTTGCTCCAACTAATTGTGGTTGCCTTCGCATGTCACCTTCTTCTGAGTAGGCTCCCTTCTTGAGTGAACCTATTCCGGAGTGGGGTTATATCCGCTCTCAACGCAACCATCTGTGTTCTTTGTAATTCTCATCAGGAGTCAAAGGGGCATGTATTTCTCAGGTGTGAATCTTCCATTCGTCTATGGTATAGGGTGTTTAAGTGGCTAGGTGTAGTGGTTGTGCTCCCTCCCGATCTTCTTTTTCTATTCTCAATTCTTTTTAATGGAGATCTCCCTACTAGGAATAGAAATGGCATGATCCTGATTTAGCATGTTGTACTTTGGTCAATCTGAGAAACTCGTAATGGGATCATGTTCTCCAGTAAATCCCTAGATCTCTCAGAGACTTTCTTTGCGACTAAGCAATTCTCTTAAAAGTGGCTCTTGGCTATGATCCTAATTAGGGGCATTTGTCCCCATTTAGGAACAATTGGCCTATGATCTTTCTTATCATCGACACATCTTGTTTGCTATTGTATGATGTTGGGGTTGTATGTATTGCGAGTGGAGTAACCCTTTGCTCCTTTTATAATATATAAATATAATTTTCATGCTAAAAAAAGAACCAGAACAAATGAAAGGCATAACGTGCAAATTTAAAATAAACTATTGACCTTAATATTTTTTATCAATTATTACTGTGGTAGAAAACAAAGTGATGATTTCAGGTGATTTAGGTGATGGATTGGTGAAAGAAGCATAGGTTGGGAACACATGGTAAATAAAATAAAATCAAAAGAGACAGCATAGCAAGCACTCGTGTAATTGACTAATTTCTTCTTCCCCCGCCCGCCAACTTCACGACTCACGAGGGTATTCTTTCTGGTCAGTAAGACAAGGAGTGTACTGTAGGCTACCGTGTGTATTTTATCATTTGTTACGTCCTTCCAACGAATACGACAATACCCAACTGACATGCTAGTAGTACATTATATCTCTTTTTCACGCGACTTCCCACGCGCGTGAGCACAATCCATTAACCAAAGTGTTCGTTCTGCTGTGTTGTGGCCAAGTCATTTTCCAAATTATTTTGGGATATTTAATTATAGTATTTATTATTTTATTCTTATTGACTTGATGTTAGTGGCCTCGCCCACGCGACTTTTGTGTTGCAAGAGAAACAAGAGTTGCTGCGTACAGAAGGGAGAGAGAGAGAGAAAGAAAAGAGAGGTGGTGAATTGAGTGGTATTCCAACGTCGAAAGCATAGAGGAGAGACAGACAGAAAGAAAGTGCTCTGTTTTGCTAGTTTGTTTTTGTTGTTGCTTTCTCTGTGAGTCTCTCTGTCTATATATGTACATGTGACTCACTCTGCTTCTATCAGTATCACTGTCCCAGCTATCATTTCATGTCTTCCATATGAGAATTTCATAGCTGTAACCTTGTACGGTTGATATTGTTGTAATAATATAAGAAGAAGGAACTTCTTGAGCATAATCAAGGTATATATTCATTTATCTATCTGCTCTCCTTCAATTATAATGAATGACGTAGCTCATACTATAATTAAACGATTTTCTTCCTATCAATTTTTATTCTTGTTACTTGTTGTTCCAATTCTGAGCATTTTCGTTCATTTCAAGATCTTCTCTTGCTGCTTTTTCTTTTTCATGAGAGAAATCTCACTTCTCTTCTCTCCTCCCTCCAGTGAAGTAGTAAAAAAAACATGCAGGTTGAGGTGTTTCCACATAGATATAGCGGATTTGCGGTTCAACTGACAATATAATAGTGTATTACTACTACTAATATTATTTAATTAGTATTTATTAGTGAAGAATAAAATAACCAGAAAAGACACCACTAGTCCACCAAATACAAAGTTACTCAACTATTTTACTATTTCAAGTCCTGTTTGCTGAGTAATATAGTATATGCCATAAAGATCTTTATTTATTTGATTTGTATAAAGTCATATGTAAATTATTCTGTGCTAAATGTCAACAGCTTGCAAATTGCAGTGTACAGTCTTTACTAGTTATGCATAATAACTAGAACTAGAATGTTGCAAATTACAGGTTAAATAAATGGCTTCAGTTTGTTGGCCATATTTTGATCCTGAGTATGAGAACTTCAGCAATAGAATCAATCCTCCAAGGTACATTTTTATCTCATCTTATTCTTAAACTACAATTTTGTTTTTCAATTATCCCCAAATCTAATAGCTTATTTAGTAAAATTAGTTAAAGGAAGCCAATTACTAAATAATGATTAAAAAGGATTTTATTTTCCTGGATATAAACAGAAAAGAAACATAAATTTAAAAAGTTGCTTTTGTTCCTTCCTCATCATATATATCCATTTCCATTGATGGTAAACTTTATTTGCACTTCGTAGGGTCTCCGTGGACAACGCCACTTGCCATGATTGTACACTCATCAAGGTATAATTTCTCAAAATTAATTATGACTTTTTTCATGGCCTCTCTATGAGTGAGATTTATAGTAGTAGTCTAGTAGATACGATTTGCAACCGTAATCTCATCCCAAAAAATGCAGGTTGATAGTGTTAACAAACCTGGAATTCTGCTGGAAGTAGTGCAAATCTTGACAGACCTTGACTTCACAATTACCAAAGCTTACATATCCTCTGATGGAGGATGGTTCATGGATGGTATGTATGTCGATTGAATTGAACTTTCATTCATAATGTGTTAACTAAACAAATGTCTCTCCTGGTCATGACTGCTATTAGCCTAATTAATGTTTTAGAACTTCTGCAATTATCAAGTAGTTAAGTGTCTTTGCATCTATGAATACTTGGACAGCAAAGTGCACTTTGCTTCTATTTAAGCAGCTAACTTGTTCACCTAATGAATTACAGTATTTCATGTCACGGATCAGCAAGGAAAAAAGATAACAGATAGCAAAACCATTGACTTAATTGAAAAGGTATACATCTTCTTTCTTCAACATATTTATCTGATATATTCTTATATTAAGATACAATAGCTATCTAATCAGCATGTGAAAGACTCAAAATCATTGCTAAAAAATTGAAGTAGCATAAATCTTTCAATACTGAGTGCTACTTGTTAACAGTTTTTCATACAATAGGGGCTAGGACCGAAGAGCCAGAACAAAGAAGGAGTGAAGAATTGGTCAGGCAAACGGGTTGGAGTGCATTCTGTTGGTGATCATATAGCCGTTGAGCTAATTGGGAGAGATCGCCCCGGTCTCTTGTCTGAGATCTCAGCTGTCCTTGCTAGCCTTCATTTTAATGTGGTTGTAGCTGAAGTTTGGACTCATAACAGTCGAATAGCTTGCGTCCTTCATGTCAACGATGCTACGAGACAAGCTGTGGATGATCCAAACAGATTGTCTGTCATGGAGGAGCAGCTCAACAACATCTTGCGTGGATGTGAGGATGGTGACAAAGTTGCTAGAACAAATCTCTCCGTTGGTTTCACTCATATTGATAGGCGGCTCCACCAAATGCTGTTTGCTGATCGCGATTATGAAGGTTCTGGAGTAGCAACAACAGACACCGATTGTTCTCCCTCGTTTCGGCCAATAATTACGATAGAACGTTGTGAGGAAAAAGAGTACTCAGTGGTTAGTGTAAGATGCAAAGATAGGGCGAAACTCATGTTTGACATTGTTTGCACTCTTACTGATATGCAATATGTTGTTTTCCATGCCACAATCTCATCAGATGCCCCTTATGCATCACAGGTACTTTATATTAATTATTTTTTCTGCATGTTAATTGAGAAACTTGGACTAAAAATTTGATGATGAACTTGTAGGAGTACTTTATTCGGCACAAGGATGGATGCACGCTTGATACAGAAGGAGAGAAAGAAAGGGTCATCAAATGCATTGAAGCTGCTATTCACAGAAGAGTAAGCGAGGTAACTTCATATTTAAACTGATTTCTCTGTGAATGAACTTGCTTTTTTGTTTAGAAGTTATCCAGCAGTGACCTTTATTTTAATTATCATAGCCATGACTTATATGAATTCTGTGGATTCTGAACACAGGGTGTGAGCTTTGAGCTGTGTGCAAAAGATAAAGTGGGATTACTATCTGAAGTAACAAGGATTCTAAGAGAGCATGGTCTAACAGTTTGTAGGGCTGGCATATCAACCAAAGGGGAGCAAGCACTAAATGTCTTCTACGTGAGGGATGCATCAGGGAACCCAGTGGATATGAAGACTATCGAAGCAATTCGTGAAGAAATAAGTAAAACAATGATGGTGGATGTGAAAAGGGTACCAACTAATCCCAAAGCACCACCAGAGACTAAAGGATGGGCTAAAACTAGCTTCTTCTTTGGTAACTTGTTGGAAAGGTTCAAAGCTTGAGAATCATGCATGTGAACTCATTGATTCATAAAAGACATATCATAATGTATATAGAAGAATAAAGCTATGTCTTAAACATAGGCAGTGTTTGGAGTCTGGTCCTTTTCGTATCAGAAAATGGCTTGTAGCTTGTATTCCGTCTTGTATCTTCCTGAATGTGGATTTTTATTTTTTGTCACTGGACCACTAGAAAGTGTATAATTAGTTCAACATTTAAGTAGCTTTTGTTTGTTGTAAAATTAATTGATTTTATGTGATATTACAAAAGTGGGGAAGTCCCACATTGGGTGGCTTTGTGGAAACCAAAGCCTTTATATATTAAAACCTTGTGAAAGTTTATAAACAAGCTAGTAAGTGGGTCTCCTCACGCGCACAAGTTAAGACTATCTCTGTGGGGCTCAGTGTAAATCTTCTAATTTCCCCCTCTTGGGTGCATGACCAGCCTTGTGTTATTTTTAATTACTGATATATTATTTTGGACTTATTGAGCCTATCCGGAAAGCCTATATTTTCGCTATTCTGTTGAACCAAACTATTTTTTACTCGGATGACAATAGGCTTTGCGGTAATGAAACTCCTCAAATATAATAAACAAGAAATAATAAGAATCAAGTCATAAAATAGTTCGAGCATACAATCCCACAAAACCCCCTAGTCACGCCCCGGTAGCATATCCAGTAACCGCGTGAGGCGAGCGTATGTCTGACTACCCATCCTAATGTCTCCGCTCCGAAGCCCCCTCCGTATCTCCTCCTCCACAATCTCGAGCAAATCTGGCTGTACTGGTGGTGCTGCTGGCTGTACTGCTGTGGTGGTGGTGATGCAACCCGTAAGAGTCTAGGAATAGATGCTCTCACATACCAATGTAAGTAGTCCGGAGCAACCTGACCCAACTCCTCAGCAGGATAAGTAGTACGCAAAACCTCCTCCACCACAGGCATATAATCTGCAATACGAAAAATGCAGTCTGCATGGCACGGACGACCAGTAAGAGGGTGACGTGGGATAACCTGCACGTACCCAAACTGTCTGAGGCACCTATCTGACATGTAGGGAACAGTGATGTCTCCCCAGCTGATGTGTCCCCTGTATAATGACACCTACTCAAAGTCTCTATCCTCCCGGTGCTCCTAAAACAGTCGCCAACAGACATCAAAGTCTCTGCCCGTATACCCCCAGCTTCACTCCATCTGTCTTCTTCTTCCTCTAACGCCCACAGAGTGCTCCATCCCGCAATCCACTCCTCCTCTCCACTAGTTGAGGAAAAATACCATAAAATCCAGCTCTGAAAAGAAAGATAAACAACATGGTGAATTAAAAACTGTTTAACAGAAATTTAACCTAACTCGGAAAAAATTAACTTAAAATTATTACCTGTAAGAGGGTCGCATACCCTCCTAACTGATGCGTCTGGTCCAAGCAGGAGTAGTTCAGCTGGTCATACATGAAAGCAAGTGTTGCTGCCCCCCATGCATATGATCCCACACCAGCTGCACTGACATCCTCAAGTAGCAGCAGCCACTTAGCCTCAGCCCTGTCGCCGGTGAAGATGGACCAGCTCAGGATCAGAAGAATAAAGGCCCTAACAGCAGGACGCATGTCATTCTCTATGGACCCTCTACTAACAATCTCCTGCAGCCACTCAAAACGGTAATATGGGCCAGATGAAGCTCGACACTCCAGCCCCGCCTCCTCCATAGTCACACCTAGATAAACATGTGCTAGGTGGATGGCCTGATCAGTGGTGACAGAAGTAGGTGGAGCTCTGTAGTAGTTCCCCGTAATGGGTAGATGCAGCAAACAGGAGACATCATCCAAAGTAATCGTCATTTCACCAAATGGTAAGTGAAATGGCGATGTCTCTGAGTGCCACCTCTCAAGAAAAGCAGACATCATCTCATGGTCCACCTTTGTATGTCCGGTTGAGACGAGGGGGGCTAATCCGGAACCTGTGATAAAGGTAGATACGATGCGAAATCGGATATAGGTAGATACGATGGGAAATCAGCTATAGCTAGATCTGACTTACTATTTCTGCTGACTCAAAGGAAGACCAGATGTATGTAGATCCGATGGTAAATCCGATGGCAAATCGGAAATAGCTCTCTGAATGGTAAATCCGATTCTCTCAGGAAAATTTCTGGGCAAACAGATGCAAGTGAAAAATGGTAAGTGTTTTGTAAATTTGTAAAAAATTTAAGGGTATTTTCGTCTTTACGCAGGGTCTGTGGGGGGGGGGGGTATATAGCGATATGATGGGGGGTAAAATAAAAACCCACAAACAACTTACACCGGAAAGGTAAATGGTCATGCCAGAAAGAAGATATCTAGAGAGAGAACCCTAGAAACAACCCTAGTTCAGCAAAATACGACCGAGAATATATCTTCACAAGCGATCACCGCCACTACTCTGATCTCCTTCCATAAGAGTGACGACGACAAGCGAAAGCAAACTCCGCCAGTTGAGAGACGATGAACTAGAGGCGTCAAGGTGAGCAATCAAGTGAGCTGCACGGTTACCTTCCTAGTTCACCCACGTAAAACCCATCCAGGTAAGAGAACTCTTCATAGCTTGAATGACTTTCACAATATGATCAATTTCCTTTTTTTCTCAAAAATATGATCAATTTCATTTCTAACCAAGTTTCCTCTACAAACTTCCACAAGGATTTTGCAATCGGACTCAAGAATCACATGAGCGAAGCCCAAGTTCAGAGCAATGGAAGAGGCCCCACGCAAGGTAATGGCTTCCACAACCAGAGGGCTATTGGCAATAATCTTTGAGGTAACCCGAGCAACAAAATCTCCTTATAATTTCTGCATAATATCCCTGAACACCCCCTCCCCGAGCTCAATGCAAGTTGGGTATCAGAGTTAACCTTGGCGAAATTGTTTCTTGGAGGATGCCAAAAATGGCTAACCTTAAATTGTTTGGGGGGAGCAGGACCAGGGTTATGGTTATTTAGAACTGAAAGGAACTCGACACAGAGAGCCTTAACACTCATTAGTAGGGTCTCCTTCGGGTTGGGATTCTAATTATCAAAGACCTTCAATTTTCTAGCTTTCCAAATCAGCCATAAGGTTGTGTGGAATGGACACATAATTAGCATCTCAATGAAACTGAAGATGTAATTCCCAATAGGAACAAAGAAAATCGGAATGTCAAACTAGAGAGGAGTAAACCATAACCAGGGACACAGGAAGAAGAGGTGTTCAATAGTTTCAAGTTCCCTCTCACAAATAAGGCAGACTATATTCTTAGTTGGCTTCTTCTTTCCCAACTTCACTCTAGTGACCAAATAATTATGTCTACCTTTCCAACTAAAGTGTTTAGCTCTCTATGGAACTTTAGCAAACCAAATATTCTTCCAAGCATCTTTAGGATGGAAATAAGAGGATGAAGGGAAGTTGAGGTTCATCTATAGAGGCCTACTTGAAATGATAGGGAGCTAGAAAATTGGGTTTTGATTTTTATACCCCCACATTTTCGCTTATTCCAATTTTACCCTCAACTAAATAATCAAATTTTAATCTAGAATATTTTTTTATTTTCCGGATTTATGTGTTAAAAGGTAAATTCGGAACGGTTTTTCAAAAAAAAAAATTCCAAATTTATGTTTTAAGACATAAATTCGGAACCTATTTTTTTAATTATGGATTTATGTTTTAATACATAAATCTTAAATCAATATTAACTTTAGTTATACTTTTAATAGCGCTTATTTGAATAAGCACTATCAAACATATACTCTTTAATAGTGCTTACTCAAACAAGCGCTATTAAAAGTATAACCAAAATTAAAATTTGATTCTAGTTTTATGTAATAAAGATAAATCCGAAATATATTTTTCGAAACAATTCCGGAATTATGTAAAAAAGATAAATCCGAAAATCATTTTGTAAAAAAAAATTTGAAATTATCTTTTATAGATTATTCTAGAAGGTGTGTTGGGGTGGGGTTTGAAATATTTGTTAAAACTTAGGGATAAAATGGGAAGATTGGACAAATGTGGGTAAGTGGATCAAGAAGTGTAGGGGTATAAAAATCAAATCCCTAGAAAATGTTTTTTTTTTGTACCCCCACCACATGTAGGGGTGTGCAAAGTAACTAGTTAACCTGTTACCATACTTAAACCATATTGGGTCCATTTTTAAAAGTCCATACTCAATTTAAGGTTTACCGGTCCAAATATTTTTCACAAAATATGGTATTACCGAGAACCCATTTAATTAAAACTGGTATACTATATTGAAAGATAGAGAACAACGACTACGCTTTCTTCCTGCGCTTCGTTTCTTTCCTTCACAGCTTCCTTCTTCGAACAACGACTTCGTTCTTTCTTCGGCGACGTCACAACTCACAACGACGTGTTTCCTTCTTCGATGTGAATCGTTTCCTTCTTCGATCAGACGGGTTTTCCTTCACCAAATCCGAACCCTAACCCCCAAATCCCCAAATCGAAACTGCAAATGTATGAAACAGGGGTAGCTTTGTATCGCTTTCTTTCACATTTTCTGAGGTAGCTTTGTGATTATGACAAATCAGACTTGTTTATACTGAAAGATCAGCCCCATGTGTAACGCCCCAAGGTGTATTGAGATTCAGAGGTAGGATTTGTATTCCTGATGATGCTGAGATGAAGAGAATGATTCTTGAGGAGAGCCATAGGAGCAAGTTGAGTATTCATCCAGGGGCTACGAAAATGTACCAAGATTTGAAGAAATTATTCTGGTGGCCTGGTATGAAGAAGGATGTGGCACAGTTTGTGTATTCTTGTCTGACTTGTCAGAAGTCTAAGATTGAGCATCAGAAGCCTGCGGGGTCGATGCAACCATTAGAAGTTCCGGAATGGAAATGGGATAGCATTTCCATGGATTTTGTGACTAGTTTGCCCAATACAGTGAGAGGGTTTCTTGTCTGACTTGTCAGAAGTCTAAGATTGAGCATCAGAAGCCTGCGGGGTCGATGCAACCATTAGAAGTTCCGGAATGGAAATGGGATAGCATTTCCATGGATTTTGTGACTAGTTTGCCCAATACAGTGAGAGGGTTTGATGCTATATGGGTGGTTGTGGACAGGTTGTCAAAGTCTGCTCATTTCTTACCAATTAATATGACTTATCCAGTTCCAAAGTTAGCAGATATCTACATCAAGACAATTGTGAAGTTGCATGGCGTTCCGCTTAGTATTGTATCTGATAGAGATCCAAGATTCACTTTTGAATTTTGGAAAAGTTTGCAAGAAGCTTTGGGTTCTAAGTTGAGGTTGAGCTCCGCTTATCATCCGCAGACAGATGGTCAGACGGAGAGAACTATTCAGTCGTTAGAGGACTTGTTGAGAGCATGTGTTCTTGAGCAGGGAGGTTCGTGGGATTCTCATCTTCCATTGATTGAGTTCACCTATAATAATAGTCATCATTCTAGTATTGGAATGGCACCGTTTGAGGCGTTGTATGGTCGGAGATGTAGGACTCCGTTATGTTGGTATGAATCTGGAGAGAGTGCAGTGTTGGGGCCTGAGATTGTGCGAGAAACAACTGAGAAGGTAAAATTGATCCGGGAGAAGATGAAAGCTTCGCAGAGTCGACAAAAGAGCTATCATGATAAGAGAAGGAAGGATTTAGAGTTTCAGGCCGGTGATCATGTGTTCCTGAGAGTCACTCCGGTGACTGGTGTTGGGCGTGCCTTGAAATCAAAGAAGTTAACTCCCCGTTTCATTGGTCCGTATCAGATTACGGAGAGGGTGGGAAGTGTTGCCTATAGGGTGGCTTTGCCGCCTAATCTTTCGAACTTGCATGACGTGTTTCACGTGTCGCAGCTTCGAAAGTATGTTCCGGACCCGTCTCATGTGATTCAGATGGATGAAGTAGAGGTACGGGATAATCTCACTGTGGAGACTATGCCTGTGCGAATTGAAGATAGAGAAGTGAAGACTCTGAGAGGGAAGGAAATTCCTTTGGTGAAAGTGGTGTGGCTAGGAGCTGCTGGTGAGAGTATGACCTGGGAGCTGGAGAGTAAGATGCGGGAAGCATATCCGGAGTTGTTTGATTCAGGTAATTTCGATGACGAAATATTCTAAGTGGGGGAGAGTTGTAACGCCCCAAAATAATTTAATTATTTATTTAATTAAGTTATTTAAGGCTTACAATATTTATTTAATTTAATTAAATAATTCAAGGTTTAATTTATTTATTTTATTTTATTAGGAGGTGTTGTCACGAATTAAGTGGTGCATGGGGGCCCATGACCCATTGGATAGTCATAGGAGTCGACTCACTTAGGGGTCTTGGGAGTTAGTTCTCATTTTTACTCTATTGCAAAAGAAAGAAAAAGAAACGTAAAAAGAGAGAGTGAGAAGAGGAGAAGTCGCGAAGTGAAGAGGAGAAGAAGACAAGGGGCGAATCACTCAAGGAGGAAGAGAAGGCTTGTTGGTGTCTTGCAATCCCTTGGAGCTTTGCTAGTAATTTCGACTTCTAAGAGGTTAGGGGGTCCTCTTTTTATCTTTAATACCTTATGCGAATTAGTAATGCCTAGGGTTAGGGTTCTAGGATAATTTCTATGAATGAATTGTTGTGTTTGTTGATTAAATTGTAGTGTTGTGATATATGTTTAGGAATCTCCTATGTTGAAATCGCATAATTGGTGCTTTGAATTGTTGCTAAGTGAATTGTATGTCACATGTTTGAGTATATGATTTGTTGGTGTTTGTTTGGTGAGAATTGGGGATTCATGGTGATAATTAAATTATATATGTATGGTTGGGTGTTTGATGAATTTAATTTGGTGTTTGAATTAGAAAAATTCTGGTTTTTGGAGTTCCTAGGCGCCTTGGGCGCCATGTGCCTTGCTGCTGTTTTCTGTGTCTAGACATGGGCACCAGGCGCCCAGCCACTGTGTTCCCCTGCGCCAGTTTTCCAGTTCTGTGCCACTGTGTTGCCGTTTTGGCGCTAGGCGCCTTGTGTCATGGGCGCCAAGGGCCCCAATGTTCTGGTGATTGTTTTGCCAATTTTGGCTTCTGGTTTTCATGTCCAAGTAAAATAGCTCGTGCAAAATGATTTTGGTCACCAAAGGAGTTGTGTTCCGTGTTTTCACTAGGCGCCTAGTGCATGGGCGCCAAAAATGCGTGTCACTTTTTGCCAAAATTTTTGTTGGGTTCTCATATTCTGAGTATTTGGCTCGTACAAAATCAATTTCGAAGTAAAATGAGTTTTCTTGCATGTTGGCCTAAGGCGCCTAGTGCCTGGGCGCCGTGTTGCTGTTTCTGGGCGCCAGCGCCTATGCGTGTTGCTGTTTCCTGGGCGCCAGCGCCTATGCGTGTTGCTGTTTTCTGGGCGCCAGCGCCTATGCGCCAAATTCTGTGTTGCTCCTGGGCGCCCAGCGCCTGGGCGCCAGTTTCCAGCATGTCTAAGTATTTTTCCGATTTTATTTTTAATGTAACTTTTGACTCGGTTATCCAAATTTAACGGTTCAAAATGCGTTTCGAAGCTAATTTCGGTGTCTATTCAAATATTCTGATTTATGCAAAAATGAGTTAATTTACTGGTGGTTCTGGACTGAAGTTGTTCTAAGTGTCTAATGTCAGTTTTTATTCACTTTCCCCATGTTGTGTCAAATCCTAAAATTGGCCTAATTGAAATTGGTGTCGGTGTGAGTGGTGGGCTGAGTTGGGAGTGCATTATGGTGTGATTGGTGAGCAGAGGCTTCGGCCTAATTTTTAAATTGGTGAGCTGATTTATACAAAGGTGAGGATATGAATAAAATGGTGAATTGATGAATTGTGTGGTGTGTTGTGATGCATTTCCATAGCACCTCATGAAACATGTGCATTATTGGTGAGCAGAGGCTTCGGCCTAATTTTATTTGGTGAGCAGAGGCTACGGCCTATTTGTATTTGGTGACGGATCCGACATGCATGTGCCCGTGGAGTTTGGGTTGCATTTCATGCATAACCATACCTTTTGCATTGTTGTTTGGGGATTGTAATTGTGATATGGTTATTGCCTTTGTTGTGAATCGGTGTGTCTATGTTACCTTTTCGTATGCAGTGCTTATTTCCATATGTTATTAATTATGAAAAGAGACTCACCCTACTGCTTTTATGTTGCTTCTTATGTCGGCAACGTGCAGGTAATAATGAGTGAAGGTTTCCCTTATGCCTTCGTCTGGTAGGAAGTGTCATGCTCTGATACGTAGCACCGGGGGGGGGGCGTCTTACGCTTATGTTTTATTGTCTTTATGCTGTTAGACTATTACTGGTGCTGTATTTGTTTTGTTTTCGAACTTGTTAATTATTCCGCTGCGGTATATTTGGTTGATGCGAACTAAACGGTATTTCATGGTGCTATGTATCTTTTGGTTTTAACCGAACTATGAAAATTGAAGTGGTTGATTTAATGAAGTAAGTGTAGCACTCGCTTATATTATCTTCAAAAAAAAAAAGAAACTCTGATTTTTATTAAAATAGTAAGGTTATTAGAAAAGGGGTGTTACATTAGTGGTATCAGAGCAGTTCGGTCTGTCCGGCCAAGTCGTCCTGTCATAGTGTCTTATGACAAATAGAATTGTTAGATTAGCTCTAAATTTCTGTTTGTGCTGCAGTGATAGTTTGAAATGGCTGGGAGAAACGACGCTGCTCTTGCTGCTGCTCTGCAGGCTATGGCTCAGGCTGTTGGGAACCAGCAAAATGGTGCTGAAAATGCTGGGACTCGCAGTTTAGCCACCTTCCAGAGGGAGAATCCACCCGTTTTTAAGGGCAAGTATAATCCAGATGGTGCTCTAGCATGGCTGAAAGAGATTGAGAGGATATTTCGGGTCATGGATTGTAATGATGCGCAGAAGGTCAGGTATGGTACCCATACGCTGGCAGAAGAAGCTGATGATTGGTGGATGGAGGTTAGGCAGAGATTAGAAACTGCTAATGAGGAGATAACTTGGGCTGTTTTCCATAGAGAGTTCTTACGGAAGTATTTTCCTGAAGATGTGAGAGGTAAGAAAGAAATAGAATTCCTTGAGCTGAAGCAAGGAAGCATGTCAGTAACAGAGTATGCTGCCAAGTTCACTGAATTGGCTAAGTTTTATCCCCACTATGCTGATGCTGATTCTGAATTTTCAAAATGTATAAAGTTTGAGAATGGACTGAGGGCTGATATAAAGAAAGCTATAGGGTACCAGAAGATTCGGGTATTCGCTGATTTGATCGACAGTTGCAGGATATTCGAAGATGATAGTAATGCTCACTCCAAGGTCATGAGAGATCAGAGGGGTAAATTTCAGAACCGGGGTAAGCCATATGAGGTTCCGGCTGGTAAGGGTAAGCAGAGGTATGCTGATAATAAGAAACCAAGTGGGGGAGATGCCCCTGCGAAGGTTGTGTGCTACAGGTGTGGCAAGCCGGCCATAAGAGTTTTGACTGCTCGGATAATAAATGTTTCAAGTGCGGTAAAGAAGGTCATGTGGCTGCGAAATGTGAGAAAAGGGATGTGGTGTGCTACAACTGTGGGGAAGTAGGTCATATTAGTACCAAGTGTACTAAGCCGAAGAAAGAGAAGTCCTATGGAAAAGTGTTTGCTCTCGCAGGATCAGAGGATACTAATGAGATTAGAGGTACATGTTTTATTAATGGTATTCCTTTGATTGCTATTATTGATACTGGTGCTACGCATTCATTTATTGCTGCTTTATGTGCTGAGAAATTAGACCTTGCCTTGTCTTCTATGATGAGGGAGATGGTTATTGACACTCCAGCTAAGGGTTCAGTAACTACCTCTCTTGTGTGTGCTAAGTGCCCTCTGTCAATCTTCGGCAGAGATTTTCTTGCTGTCAATCTTCGGCAGAGATTTTCTTGTTGACCTTATTTGTTTGCCGTTGGGAGGGTTGGATGTCATTCTTGGTATGGACTGGTTAGTAGTTAACCATGTGCATATTAATTGTTTCCGAAGATCTGTGAGTTTCCTTCCTCCCGAAGAAGAAGAATCCGTTTTGTTGCCTGCTGGTCAATTGCATAAGGTAATGAAGGAGGGAGTTCATCTGTTTGCTTTGATGGCGTCATTGTCTGCTGAGAATCAGGCGATCATTGAAGGGGTTCAGGTAGTGTGTGAGTTCCCTGAAGTGTTCCCGGATGAAATTCCAAGTGTTCCGCCAGAGAGGGAGGTTGAGTTTGCTATTGATCTTATACCTGGTACTAGGCCTGTGTCTATGGCACCGTACCGGATGTCCGCCTCAGAGTTGTCTGAATTGAAAAAGCAATAAGAAGATCTACTTGAGAAGAAATTTGTAAGGCCAAGTGTGTCACCATGGGGTGCTCCGGTATTGTTAGTGAAAAAGAAGGATGGGAGTATGAGACTTTGTGTTGATTATAGGCAATTGAACAAAGTGACAATAAAGAACAGGTATCCGCTTCCCAGAATTGATGATTTGATGGACCAGTTGGTAGGTGCTAAAGTGTTTAGCAAAATCGATTTGAGGTCGGGTTATCACCAGATCAAGGTAAAGGATGAAGACATTCAGAAAACCGCTTTCAGAACGAGATACGGGCACTATGAATATTCAGTGATGCCGTTTGGTGTTACAAACGCGCCTGGAGTGTTTATGGAGTACATGAATCGTACCTTCCATAGTTACTTGGATCGATTTGTAGTTGTGTTTATTGACGACATTCTGGTGTATTCTAAGACAGAAGAGGAGCATGCCGAACATTTGAGGTTAGTACTAGAAGTGTTGAAAGAAAAGAAATTGTATGCAAAGTTATCTAAGTGTGAGTTCTGGCTGAATGAAGTAGGTTTCCTTGGTCATATTATCTCCGGTAATGGTATAGCTGTGGATCCAGCCAAAATTGATGCTGTGTTGCAATGGGAGAGCCCGAGGTCAGTTACAGAGATTCGAAGCTTCTTGGGATTAGCTGGTTATTACAGGAGGTTTATTGAAGGTTTCTCGAAATTGGCCCGTTCCGTTGACTCAATTGACGTGTAAGGGAAAAGCTTTTGTGTGGGATGCTCGCTGTGAGGAGAGCTTCAATGAGTTGAAAAAGAAGTTGACAACATCGCCCGTTTTGACTTTGCCTGTTCCGGATCAACCGTTTGTAGTATATTGTGATGCTTCCAAGATGGGTTTGGGAGGTGTGTTGATGCAAGAAGGTAAGGTAGTAGCTTATGCGTCCAGACAGTTGATGACCCATGAGAAGAACTACCCTACTCATGATTTGGAGCTGGCTGCAATTGTGTTTGTGCTGAAAATTTGGAGGCACTATCTGTATGGTACTAGATTTGAGGTATTTAGTGACCATAAGAGTTTGAAATACTAGTTCGATCAGAAGGAGCTGAATATGAGACAGAGACGTTGGTTAGAATTGCTGAAGGATTATGATTTCGGCTTGAACTATCACCCCGGCAAAGCTAATGTCGTGGCTGATGCTTTAAGTCGGAAGAGCTTGCATATGTCGGCTATGATGGTGAAAGAATTAGAGTTGATTGAGCAGTTTCGGGACATGAGTCTGGTTTGTGAAGTGACACCGCAGAGTGTCAGATTGGGAATGTTGAAGATTGGCAATGAATTTTTGGTTAGTGTTCGAGAAGCCCAAAAGTCAGATGTAAAGTTGGTAGACTTGTTGGTTGTGAATGATCAAGCTGTGAATGGGGATTTCAAGTTAGATTCCCAAGGTGTATTGAGATTCAGAGGTAGGATTTGTATTCCTGATGATGCTGAGATGAAGAGAATGATTCTTGAGGAGAGCCATAGGAGCAAGTTGAGTATTCATCCAGGGGCTACGAAAATGTACCAAGATTTGAAGAAATTATTCTGGTGGCCTGGTATGAAGAAGGATGTGGCACAGTTTGTGTATTCTTGTCTGACTTGTCAGAAGTCTAAGATTGAGCATCAGAAGCCTGCGGGGTCGATGCAACCATTAGAAGTTCCGGAATGGAAATGGGATAGCATTTCCATGGATTTTGTGACTAGTTTGCCCAATACAGTGAGAGGGTTTGATGCTATATGGGTGGTTGTGGACAGGTTGTCAAAGTCTGCTCATTTCTTACCAATTAATATGACTTATCCAGTTCCAAAGTTAGCAGATATCTACATCAAGACAATTGTGAAGTTGCATGGCGTTCCGCTTAGTATTGTATCTGATAGAGATCCAAGATTCACTTCTGAATTTTGGAAAAGTTTGCAAGAAGCTTTGGGTTCTAAGTTGAGGTTGAGCTCCGCTTATCATCCGCAGACAGATGGTCAGACGGAGAGAACTATTCAGTCGTTAGAGGACTTGTTGAGAGCATGTGTTCTTGAGCAGGGAGGTTCGTGGGATTCTCATCTTCCATTGATTGAGTTCACCTATAATAATAGTCATCATTCTAGTATTGGAATGGCACCGTTTGAGGCGTTGTATGGTCGGAGATGTAGGACTCCGTTATGTTGGTATGAATCTGGAGAGAGTGCAGTGTTGGGGCCTGAGATTGTGCGAGAAACAACTGAGAAGGTAAAATTGATCCGGGAGAAGATGAAAGCGTCGCAGAGTCAACAAAAGAGCTATCATGATAAGAGAAGGAAGGATTTAGAGTTTCAGGCCGGTGATCATGTGTTCCTGAGAGTCACTTCGGTGACTGGTGTTGGGCGTGCCTTGAAATCAAAGAAGTTCACTCCCCGTTTCATTGGTCCGTATCAGATTACGGAGAGGGTGGGAAGTGTTGCCTATAGGGTGGCTTTGCCGCCTAATCTTTCGAACTTGCATGACGTGTTTCACGTGTCGCAGCTTCGAAAGTATGTTCCGGACCCGTCTCATGTGATTCAGATGGATGAAGTAGAGGTACGGGATAATCTCACTGTGGAGACTATGCCTGTGCGAATTGAAGATAGAGAAGTGAAGACTCTGAGAGGGAAGGAAATTCCTTTGGTGAAAGTGGTGTGGCTAGGAGCTGCTGGTGAGAGTATGACCTGGGAGCTGGAGAGTAAGATGCGGGAAGCATATCCGGAGTTGTTTGATTCAGGTAATTTCGAGGACGAAATATTCTAAGTGGGGGAGAGTTGTAACGCCCCAAAATAATTTAATTATTTATTTAATTAAGTTATTTAAGGCTTACAATATTTATTTAATTTAATTAAATAATTCAAGGTTTAATTTATTTATTTTATTTTATTAGGAGGTGTTGTCACGAATTAAGTGGTGCATGGGGGCCCATGACCCACAAGTGAGCCCATGACCCATTGGATAGTCATAGGAGTCGACTCACTTAGGGGTCTTGGGAGTTAGTTCTCATTTTTACTCTATTGCAAAAGAAAGAAAAAGAAACGTAAAAAGAGAGAGTGAGAAGAGGAGAAGTCGCGAAGTGAAGAGGAGAAGAAGACAAGGGGCGAATCACTCAAGGAGGAAGAGAAGGCTTGTTGGTGTCTTGCAATCCCTTGGAGCTTTGCTAGTAATTTCGACTTCTAAGAGGTTAGGGGGTCCTCTTTTTATCTTTAATACCTTATGCGAATTAGTAATGCCTAGGGTTAGGGTTCTAGGATAATTTCTATGAATGAATTGTTGTGTTTGTTGATTAAATTGTAGTGTTGTGATATATGTTTAGGAATCTCCTATGTTGAAATCGCATAATTGGTGCTTTGAATTGTTGCTAAGTGAATTGTATGTCACATGTTTGAGTATATGATTTGTTGGTGTTTGTTTGGTGAGAATTGGGGATTCATGGTGATAATTAAATTATATATGTATGGTTGGGTGTTTGATGAATTTAATTTGGTGTTTGAATTAGAAAAATTCTGGTTTTTGGAGTTCCTAGGCGCCTTGGGCGCCATGTGCCTTGCTGCTGTTTTCTGTGTCTAGACATGGGCACCAGGCGCCCAGCCACTGTGTTCCCCTGCGCCAGTTTTCCAGTTCTGTGCCACTGTGTTGCCGTTTTGGCGCTAGGCGCCTTGTGTCATGGGCGCCAAGGGCCCCAATGTTCTGGTGATTGTTTTGCCAATTTTGGCTTCTGGTTTTCATGTCCAAGTAAAATAGCTCGTGCAAAATGATTTTGGTCACCAAAGGAGTTGTGTTCCGTGTTTTCACTAGGAGCCTAGTGCATGGGCGCCAAAAATGCGTGTCACTTTTTGCCAAAATTTTTGTTGGGTTCTCATATTCTGAGTATTTGGCTCGTACAAAATAAATTTCGAAGTAAAATGAGTTTTCTTGCATGTTGGCCTTAGGCGCCTAGTGCCTGGGCGCCGTGTTGCTGTTTCTGGGCGCCAGCGCCTATGCGTGTTGCTGTTTCCTGGGCGCCAGCGCCTATGCGTGTTGCTGTCTCCTGGGCGCCAGCGCCTATGCGTGTTGTTGTTTCCTGGGCGCCAGCGCCTATGCGTGTTGCTGTTTTCTGGGCGCCAGCGCCTATGCGCCAAATTCTGTGTTGCTCCTGGGCGCCCAGCGCCTGGGCGCCAGTTTCCAGCATGTCTAAGTATTTTTCCGATTTTATTTTTAATGTAACTTTTGACTCGGTTATCCAAATTTAACGGTTCAAAATGCGTTTCGAAGCTAATTTCGGTGTCTATTCAAATTTTCTGATTTTATGCAAAAATGAGTTAATTTACTGGTGTTTCTGGACTGAAGTTGTTCTAAGTGTCTAATGTCAGTTTTTATTCACTTTCCCCATGTTGTGTCAAATCCTAAAATTGGCCTAATTGAAATTGGTGTCGGTGTGAGTGGTGGGCTGAGTTAGGAGTGCATTATGGTGTGATTGGTGAGCAGAGGCTTCGGCCTAATTTTTAAATTGGTGAGCTGATTTATACAAAGGTGAGGATATGAATAAAATGGTGAATTGATGAATTGTGTGGTGTGTTGTGATGCATTTCCATAGCACCTCATGAAACATGTGCATTATTGGTGAGCAGAGGCTTCGGCCTAATTTTATTTGGTGAGCAGAGGCTACGGCCTATTTGTATTTGGTGACGGATCCGACATGCATGTGCCCGTGGAGTTTGGGTTGCATTTCATGCATAACCATACCTTTTGCATTGTTGTTTGGGGATTGTAATTGTGATATGGTTATTGCCTTTGTTGTGAATCGGTGTGTCTATGTTACCTTTTCGTATGCAGTGCTTATTTCCATATGTTATTAATTATGAAAAGAGACTCACCCTACTGCTTTTATGTTGCTTCTTATGTCGGCAACGTGCAGGTAATAATGAGTGAAGGTTTCCCTTATGCCTTCGTCTGGTAGGAAGTGTCATGCTCTGATACGTAGCACCGGGGGGGCGTCTTACGCTTATGTTTTATTGTCTTTATGCTGTTAGACTATTACTGGTGCTGTATTGGTTTTGTTTTCGAACTTGTTAATTATTCCGCTGCGGTATATTTGGTTGATGCGAACTAAACGGTATTTCATGGTGCTATGTATCTTTTGGTTTTAACCGAACTATAAAAATTGAAGTGGTTGATTTAATGAAGTAAGTGTAGCACTCGCTTATATTATCTTCAAAAAAAAAGAAACTCTAATTTTTATTAAAATAGTAAGGTTATTAGAAAAGGGGTGTTACACCATGAGTCCATGACCTGCAAGAGACACACTTGAGGTTCTTTAAGCTTTTTTCATACGTGTTATACATCGCTTTTCTTAATAGCTAATGCTGGAGCTGGTAAGTTCATGTGCTCTCAGCAATGTTAATGTCCTGTTTCTATACTGTTGCTTCACTTTTTTCTTGTCTGCCAACACATTTTGTTCGCATATAAGTTTATTTGTATACATGCCAACATTATATAATGCAAATAATATGCTTATATCTAGACCAAATTAACATTATATAAGTTTATTGGTATGAGTTTATTTGTATACATGCCAACATTATTTAAGTTTATTTGTATACATGCTTATATAAGTTTAAAATGTCAATGCATGGTCTGAATGAGCATAATCCTACATAGTTCTTAGGGCATGCTGTTATTTATAATCTAGTGTAAAATAAGAAACTAGACTGAACTGTTTCTAGCATAAATAGCAATGTTGTTATCATTTATCACGGAACTGTTATTTATAATCTAGGAAGTAAACCGTTTTCTGGTAAAAAAATGGGTTTCAGAAACGGTAAACCGTTTTTCAGAAGCAAAAACCAGTTTATAACCGGTATACCGGTTTGCAAACGGTAAACCGTTTTCCTAAACAAAACCGGTTCTGAATCGGTTCCGAACCGGTTGTGAACCAGTTTGAAAACACGAACTGGTTTATACAGAAATGGTAAACCAGAATTGAATTTTACAGAACCGGTGTGGTGTGGTATGGTTTTTGTACCATGCACACCCCTAACCACATGCATCTATACCCCACACAATTTGATAATCCGAAAATACACCCCCAGTAAAACCACTTAACGGATTTATCTAATTAAATATAAATCCGTTTTTGATTTTTTTCCCAAAACGGATTTATCTATTTATTAGATAAATCCGTTTTGGGAAAAAACCAAAAAACGGATTTATATTGAATTATATAAATCCGGTTTTCAAAAATAACAAAACCGATTTACCTAAGAACTACATAAATCCGTTTTGGTTATTTTACAAAACAGATTTATCTATTTATTAGATAAATCCGTTTTGAAAATATTCAAAGCGGATTTATCTAATGAATAGGTAAATCCATTTTGTGTATTAAAAGTATAAGTTTTTTATTTAAATTTTTTAAGGCTAAATTATAGTTTTGGTCCCCCTATTTTCAAAAATTCAGACATTTGGTCCTCCAATTTTAAAACTCAGACATTTAGTCCCCCAATTTTAAAAAACTCAAGATTTAGTCCAAAGAGGGCTTTCCAGTTTTTTTGGCTGATTTGTTATTTTAAAAAAAAAGGCTGACGTGGCACTCATTAAATGACGTGGCAGCTGACTCAGCTTGCACACATCATTTAATGAAGCCATGTGGACCAATTAACTAATTACTGATTTGTTATTATATTTAAATTAACTAATTACTAATTAAGTAAATAAAATGTTAATTATTAAAATTAAAATCTTCTTCTTCTCTTCGATGAACCCTATCGTTCTTCTTCTCCCTTCTTTGTGAACCTTCTTTCTTCTCTCATTCCTCTTCTCCTTATCATCCACTACAAAAAAACTAGTCATTAGCGAGGGACAGTTCCCTCGCAAAATGACCTGATTCCCTCACTAATGGTCATTTGCGAGGGACTTAGCGAGGGACTGGTTCCCTCGCTAATTCCCTCCTCGCAAATGGGATTAGCGAGGGAAGTTGGATCCCTCGCTAATTAGCGAGGGACTATGCCGTCGCTAGTTCCCTCGCTAATGACTGCAGCTTTTCAGGTGATGGGACTCAGTTGCAGGGGTTGGTAAATGCGCAGGAATTAGCGACGGCTTTTGCCCTCGCTAATTCCCTCGCTAAGTCCCTCGCTAATTCCCTCGCTAATGACTGCAGTTTTCAAAAAAAAAAAATGACACGTGTCCAGTGCTGAATGACTTGTTTTTTTTTATATATATTAATTAATGAATAATATATTATATTATTAATTTTGTGGTGGTGGTGGTGGCGTGGTGGTGGTGTGGTGGTGGTGGTGGCGTGGTGGTGGTGATGGGTGGTTTAGAGTAGAGAGAAGGAGAAGAGTAAGGTAGAAAGAGAGAGAGAGAGAGAGAGAGAGAGAGAGAGAGAGAGAGAGAGAGAGAGAAGAGTGAGAGTGGTGGTGGTGGGGTGGTGGGTTGGTGGTGGTGAAGAGTAAGAGAGAGAGAGTGAGAGTGGCAGGAGGTATGTGGTGGTGGTGGTGGTGTTGGAAGAGTGAAGAGAGAAGAAGAGTGTGAAAGGAGGTGGTGATGCTGGTGGTCGTGGTGGTGTTGGAAGAGTGAAGAGAGAAGAAGGGTGTGAGAGGAAGTGGAAGGGGGAAGAGGAAGGGAAGAGGAATGGTGAAGAGTGAGTGAGTGAGTGAGAAAGAAGAGTGAGGGTGTAAACGGATATAAAGGAAAAAAGAAAAAAAATTGTGAGGGAATTAGCGAGGGAACTGTCTCATCATCTGAAAAGTTAACGTTAGCGAGGGAATTAGCGAGGGAACTGTCCCTCGCTAGTTTCTGCACCTTTACCAACCCCTGCGCTGAGTCCCATCATCTGAAAAAACAAAATTTAGCGAGGGAATTAGCGAGGGCAGTCATTAGCGAGGGACAGTTCCCTCGCTAATTCCCTCGCTAATGACAAAAAAATTGACAGCTCTATGCCCTCGCTAATGACTGTTTTTGCGAGGGACAACAAGTCCCTCGCTAATGTCCGTCGCTAATCAGTGTTTTTTTTGTAGTGATCTCCGCCTCACGTATCTTCATCTTCTTGGTCGATTCTTCTCCTCTTCTCTCATGAAACAAAAAGATTCACGTGATTTCTACATGGGTGCCTCCATTGAAGCTTCTGGTTTGTCTACGAATTCGAGATTTACAGGTTCATCAAGAACGAAACACTTGTGTGACTACAATGTGGAATCACCCTTGATGACCTGCAAGACTATACCTAACTATGGAAGAAAGTTTTGGGGGTGTGGATTATACAAAGTGTATGGGTTCAAGATGTGTGAATTTTTCATATGGCTTGATGAGGAGTATACTGACCAAGGATTTACTAAATTGGTTAATCAAGTTCAGGAACTACGCAAAAAGATCAAGATGCACAAAATGACATCATGCAACTCAAGAGTAAGTTGGATGAACTGAAGAAGAAGAATGAAGTATTAAAGAGGAAAAATGAAGAAAAAAAAGCATCAATTGTGGAATTGAAGAAGAGCTCTACTGAAATGAAGATAAAGAACCAATTTTTTTTTGGTTTAATGGTCATTGGATGGGTTATTGTAATGTTGGTTGTGGCTGTTTTAATGACAAAATAAACAGTGAATTAGATTGTGTTTAGTTGCTGCAGATTATGTTTAGTTGTTGTTGTAATGTTGTAATGCAGCTTGTGTTTAGTTGCTACAGATTATGTTTAGTTGCTGTTGTAATGTTGTAATGCAGATTGTGTTTAGTTGCTGCAGATTGTGTTTAGTTGTAATGCTGCTGCAGATTTATGTAACAGATGTCATATGAACAGATGTAATGCAGATTGTGTAATGCTGCTGCAGATTTATGTAACAGATGTAATGCAGATTGTGTTTAGTTGTAATGTTGTAACAGATTTAAGTGAAATGAAGTTGTTTACATTGTAATGTTGCAGAATCAGTAGCCATTAACTAAATGTGTTTACATTGTTGCAGAATGCAGATTGTGCTTACATTGTTTATATTGCTAGAAAAAAAAGCATCAACTAAATGTGTCAAACTTTCATTGAAATTGCATAATCAGTAGCCATTACAAGTGGAACAGTTTGTACAAAAAACTGCATAATCAGTAGCCAAAAACTGCACAATTCACAAGTGGAACAGTTAGTACAAAATACTGCCTAATCAGTAGCCAAAATACTGCCTAATCAGTAGCCAAAATACATAATCAGTATCCAAAATACTAAGCCTAAATATAAACCACTATGACATCCATTCATTGAGTTGGTTGAGTTGCTTGAGGTGCTTCATTGTCTTGAGACAAAACAGTTTGAGGTCCATCATGTGTCAAACCAGTTCCAGTTCCAGTTCCTCTTCCTCTTCCTCTTCCATTTCCTGTTGATCTTCCTCTTGCTCTAAGTGTTCCAGTTCCTCTACCTCTTGCTCTAGCAGTTCCTCCTCCTCTCCCTCCACTTGTGCTAGCTTTGTGTTGTTCAGTCATTGTCCTCTTAACCCTCTGTCATACGTACACAACAATAATCCAGAATTTGATGACTTAAATTAGAGAATTAATGGTCAACAATAGACTAAATAATCACCTTGTTTCCACCTACTGGGATCACTCTATCTACTTCACTCCATATTGATCAGGCCCATTATCAACAGTAAAAATGGCATGGTGTTCATCATCACCATGCCAAAATGGTGACCAACCATCAGCAGCTTTCTTGTTCTTTTCAAGTGCTATTTGAATCTTAGGGCAAATATCACCATTATATCTTTGAATAAGGGTTTTTTGCTACACAATTCTGTTTGTTAAGTAGTATTTCAATCCTTCTAGCAAAGATATAAATAGTTTGTCCCTATGCTCTAATATGGCACTATTAAATGCCTCACACATGTTATTTACTTGAAGGTCACAATGTGTATCTAGCTTGTAGTGTGACCTAGACCAAGCAGCAGGAGGCAGCTCCATCATATCCTTCCAAGCAAGCTCATTCAAGTTCTTTAATGCCTCCATTGATCTCTGAAATTGCGGTATTGTTGTAGCCCCTGCACATCTTCAATATGAGAGAAGAGGAGAACCTGTAAATCGGGAATTCGTAGACGAACCAGAAGCTTCAATGGAGGCACCCATGTAGAAATCGCGTGAATCTTTTTGTTTCATGAGAGAAGAGGAGAAGAATCGACCAAGAAGATGAAGATACGTGAGGCGGAGATGATATGGGGAAGAGGAATGAGAGAAGAAAGAAGGTTCACAGAGAAGGGAGAAGAAGAACGATAGGGTTCATCGAAGAGAAGAAGAAGAAGATTTTAATTTTAATAATTAACATTTTATTTATTTAATTAGTTATTAGTTAATTTAAATATAATATCTGACGTGGCTGGTCCACGTGGCATCATTAAATGATGTGTGCAAGTTGAGTCAGCTGCCGCGTCATTTAATGAGTGCCACATCAGCCCTTTTTTTTTAAAATAACAAATCAGCCAAAAAAAACTGGAAAGCCCTCTTTGGACTAAATGTTGAGTTTTTTAAAATTGGGAGACTAAATGTCTGAGTTTCAAATTAGGGGGACCAAATGTCTGAATTTTTGAAAATAGGGGGACCAAAACTATAATTTAGCCATTTTTTAAAAAAGGTTATAAAAACACTACTAAAAATCCATTAAAGAGACAAAACTAATCTAAAAATTATAAAAACACCACTAAAAATCTAATAAAACCAAAATAAGGTTATGCAATTTTTTTTAGATTTTTTGGAAATTATGAAAAACTAAAAAAATTAATAAAAAATAGTAAACGCTGGAATTTAGGATCTTGAGCCCCACTATCTCGATGAAAGTCCCTTCTTCGGGAGTCTTGATCCCTGATTTTTTTTTGGATTTAATGGTTGTGGTTTCATTAAAATCGGAGTAGGATGCCTGAAAACTGATTTTTTAGCTTAAATTATTCACTCGACGTACAACATCGTCACGTGATAACGAACTGCACACTAAACGAAACCAAAAGACGACCGATATTCATATTTATTTTATATTTTAAAAAAATTTAATTTTAATTTTTTAAGAGATTTATCACTTTCATTTATTAATTATTTTACAAAGCGGATTTATCTATTTATTAGATAAATCCGTTTTGAATTTTTTCAAAACGGATTTATCTAACAAATAGATAAATCTGTTTTGTAAAATAACCAAAACGGATTTAATCCCACCATAGATAAATCCGTTTTTGTCATTTTTCAAAAACGGATTTATCTATTATTAGATAAATCCGGTTTGCAAAAATATAAAAAACGGATTTAGGTAAATATTTTTTTGAAAACGGATTTATCTAATTTAAACATAAATCTGTTTTGGAAAAAAACCAAAAACAGATTTATCTTTAAATTAGATAAATTAGATAAATCGGATTATCATATTTTGTGGGGGTATAACTTGATAAGGTGGGGGTAAAAAAAACCTAGAACATTTGTGCATCATAGCGGCCCAATTATTAAAGCAATTATAGAAGAGATAGGTTCGGCTAAATTGAAAAGAGATATTGTAACCAAAAAAATTGAAAAGAGATAGAGTGGGGCATTAGGCTGCAGCTGCGTACACCTAATTTCCCAACCGTTTTACAAAAATATTCCCCCATGTCTCACTACCCTTCCCAAAGGACCATAGTAAATTTGTATCACTAATCATAATAACAATTCAAAATCTTAATTCTCCTTTTTTTTCTCATAATTTTTAATTGCTAAAAATTTAATATGAGGGAATGACGTACAACCTCAATTCAAGATGGGAAAATTTTGTGACTCTTTATCTTTATTTTTTGGTGTAAACCGGACATCTTCTGTGCGCAATTATAAGGACTAATCCCTCGAGCCGGAAAGGACCACAATGAGCAGCAAAACTTTCTCTTAAGAGTTTTAATATTGCTGCATTCTCAAGTCTGAATTTGAACTCAGACCTTGGTTAAGCTAGAAGAAATCCAAATCATCTCATCTTATGCACTCCTGCCTTTATTTGAAATCGCATAACTTAATCCATCCCTATAATTAACTAAATAAAAATGCTTCTACTTCCTATCATTGAAGGCTATATTAATATCTTTACCAAATTAGTTGGAGAAAATAGGATCACAATTCCTTACCATAGTACAAAACATGGGCAGAGAGAAATTCGATGGAAATATCATGTTGTAAAGACAAAAAGACCCCAAAGATAGCTTAAATGTTGAAGACTTTATGTTCCTTAAATTTTGAGTAGACTATGCAACTATACCAATAGAAAAATTAAGCTGACTTTCATTATTGTATTGATATTGATTCGTCAAGCAAAGGGTTTCATTGGTTATTTTTTTCGACACAACATTGGTTTTTAAAATATATATTTTTAATATTTTATTATTTTCTGCAGATAGTATATTTAGATTTATTTGGTGTGGGAGAAGCATATGAGAACGTATCCAACTGGATTTCTGTGAATGTAAGCAGCCAACAACGTTCGATTTGTTTAAAACGCAAGCAAAATGCTTAAATAATAAATTAAATACCCAAAAAAATTAACATGTATTTTTTAAAATGTGTTGTACAAAACTTGTACCAGATGAAATAATATGCATTTAAATCGAAATAGCTTAGTTTTGGGGTTATCCAAACACATCCGTTTCATAGCCAAACTTGATTAGATGATTAAGCAAGGCAAGCAATTTTGATAGTTTATGGTTTTTGTACGTATGCTAAGAACAGTAAGAAGTCATTAATTAATTGATGTACATATGTACCAAAATATTCTTTTTGTAGTATACTAAATCTCATTTTTCAATATAAGAACTATAAATACTCTCTACAATAACAATCTCGTAAAAATCAATCATCTTAATTATATCAAAGGTATAATTGGAAAATAAAAGTAAATTATATATTGGATTTCGAAAGCACTCACTATTTTGAAATAAAATAATAAAGTCAAAAACATCAAAGTTTTGGAACGGGTGAAATACAAAATTAAGGACTTAGATTGTCTGCAATGCTGTAGTGGTACAGCCAATGCATACCATTACAAATTCATTGATCTAACGAGGGATAATTAGGTATACACATGAGACTTTAGAAGTTTTGTTTAACGGAATAAAAAACAAATTGTTGTCTATCTACTATAAATCGATGCCATCAACCTACTGTAATGAATGATGTGGAGAAGTATGCTGATGCTGGCAACACCCAGGAGCCAAGTCAAGTAATGCCAAAGGCAGTGAAGACACGCGCGAGTATGAGGGAGCGTGTGCCAAATGTGAAATTGAAAGAATATTCACTCAAATAGGCGTGGGAGTGAGTGTGTGTGTCATGTATTGAATTATGATTAAGTTCTCTCTCCTCTAACTGTCAATCCTTCTTCTTCTTCTGTTATTCTCTGGCTTCTATTGTACTGAGCTTATTCAATCAATGAAACAGTGCCCTTCCATTTGTCATACTTGTGTGAATTGTGCTTATTCCAGTTACAGTATCTTCACTAATTAGTTACATAACATTGGTGCTTTCATCATCCTTCCGCCATGGCTGAAAATACACGACTAAAAGAGCTTGCAAATGATGTGCGTAAGCTTACTGAAGTAGTGGAAAAGAATGAAGCAGAAAACCAGAAGAAATTCAAACAAATGCAAGCCGCAGTGGCGAATTCCGAAGCGAATTTTGCTAAGATCACGGAGATGTTGGAAGAAATGAAAAAGAACCAAGCGGAGAATGCAAATGATAACAGTGCTTCCGGATTGAAGTTCAAATCACCGATCCTAAGCACACCACAGAGCTCTGGTGGCAAACCTCCGTTTCAAGTAAGATCCATTAAACTCGATTTTCCTCGATTTGATGGTAGTAATGTTGTTGGGTGGATTTTCAAGGCTGAACAATTTTTTGATTATTATGAGACGCCTGATCATGAGAGAATCACAATTGCTTCTGTTCATTTAGATAAAGAGATTATACCGTGGTTTCAAATGATGCAGAAGGTTAATAGGTTCAGATCATGGAATGAATTTACTGTTGCATTAGAAACTGAATTTGGTCCATCACCATTTGATTGTCCTCGTGCCAAGTTGTTTAAGTTGATGCAAGAAGGATCTGTTGCTGATTATTATTTAGAATTCACTGCTCTAGCAAATAGATCTGAAGGTTTATCTGGTGCAGCATTGTTGGATTGTTTTATTGGTGGATTGTCGGATGATATTAGAAGAGATGTGAAGTCCTTGTCACCCCCGTCCTTGGTGAAGGCAGTAGCATTGGCTAAGCTTTTTGAAGAAAAGTATCAAAACCAACCTAAACACAAGACTAACCCTTATACCAGTAAACACACAATAACCCAACCAAATAACCTTACCTCAGCTAAATACCTATCAACTCAAACCAAGCCAGATATTGCAAGCTGTAACACCCCATTCTACCCGGCTATTTATTATAAAGATCAGAGTTTCAAAATTTCTTTTTTGAATGGAATGCTACACACGTACTTGATGTAACCATTTACAATACGCAACACCATTTAAATAATTTAAGGTACTCTTGATTTTGCCAACAAAATCCACACATTATAATTTAAACGTCTCGCAGCGGAAAAATAACATAAACTCAAAATGCCAAACAACGGCCTCATCGGAATCATTAAGTCAATGCACACGAAAATCAACAACACTTAAATAACATTAGAAATCCTAATCCAACCCCCTAGGTGTCACGTATCAGAGCAGACCGACTCGGGAGTGGAAGGAGTAAGCCTTCACTCAGGACTACCTGTGGTAAACAACAACAGAAGGGTGAGTCTCAACTGCATAATAAAGACTATAATAAGAAGTATATTACATCATAGCATCACACTCACACAGTCACACAGTAGCATAGTCTATACAATTACCAACTAGCATGCTCAACATGAGGATGTATGCAATACAGTTATGCATGTGGTACCATTTTCCCAGACCGCAGCCTTATCATCATATTATCAACTCAGACCGCAGCCTTATCATTTCAATTTAGGACTCAGACCGCAGCCTCATTATCATAATTAACAACTCAGACCGCAGCCTTATGTATGCATGAGACTCCATGACAAAACCACAATCATAAGTATTCGCAACACGGTCCATGTATCCTATATCACATCTTTAATTAATCTTAGTTTTAGCCCCCATGGCCTCATCACCAACCAACTCATTATTTTCTCCTCACAATCACGTCCCTAGGACTAGGATATCACTTAGGGACCAATCTAGCACCATTAGACCCGAAACTCAAACACAAGTCACGGGCGCACCACTAGGCGCCCTAGGCGGCCACACTTGGCGCCCACACAACACCCAAACGCACAAACATAGTAGACCACCTTAAAAATTGAAACCGCTCTAGCCAAAATGCTCAAAATGGGATTTGGTCACGCGAATACAGAATTTGGCTAGGGAAAATATGTTCAGAACAAGATGTGTGCACAAGGCACCCCTAAAACAAGTCAAAATGATGCCCAATAGGACAACTTTCAAACCACAAGTGCAAATCTGGAAATTCTTTAGCCAAAATACTTAAAATATGATTTGGTCAGGTGAATACAAAGTTTGGCTCGGTAAAATATGCTTAGAAACTGATGTGTGCACAAGGCACCCCTAAAACAAGTCAAAATGATGCCCAACCGGACAATTTTCAAAACCACAAGTGCAAATCCAGAAATTCTTTAGCCAAAGTGTTTTAAATAACATTTGGTCAGGTCAATACAAAGTTTGGCTCGGTAAAATATGCTTAGAAACTGATGTGTGCACAAGGCACCCCTAAAACAAGTTAAAATGATGCCCAATAGGACAACTTTCAAACCACAAGTGCAAATCCAGAAATTCTTTAGCCAAAGTGTTTTAAATAACATTTGGTCAGGTCAATACAAAGTTTGGCTCGGTAAAATATGCTCAGAAAATGATGTGTGCACAAGGCACCCCTAAAACAAGTCAAAATGATGCCCAACCGGACAATTTCAAAACCACAAGTGCAAATCCAGAAATTCTTTAGCCAAAGTGTTTTAAATAACATTTGGTCAGGTCAATACAAAGTTTGGCTCGGTAAAATATGCTCAGAAAATGATGTGTGCACAAGGCACCCCTAAAACAAGTCAAAATGATGCCCAACCGGACAATTTCAAAACCACAAGTGCAAATCCAGAAATTCTTTAGCCAAAGTGTTTTAAATAACATTTGGTCAGGTCAATACAAAGTTTGGCTCGGTAAAATATGCTTAGAAACTGAGTTTACCCAAAAACATGTTTTATGCGCCTTGCCTAAGCATAGGCAGCAACCTGGCGCCCCACCAGGCGCCCCAGGCAGCAACACAGGCGCCTGCCCAGAACACACGCACACCCAGTAGCAGGAACACAGCGCCCAGTGCGCCAATTCCCTCCCCCAGCACTAGGCGCCCAGGCGCCCCAACACAACCAAAACACCAAAAATTCTTAGTCATTTTTCTAAACCAAAAATACCACAACAATCACAAAAGCACACTGCACTTTTTCCAGCAACATCCAATCTCACATATATAAATTAGGAACACTTTAAAGCACAAAATTAACGCATGGAATCCAACCCTTAGCATAGGGAAATCAAATCAATCACACTAATTATCAATTCCAACAATCCTAACCAATTCTAACAAATAACAATTATGTCAAGTGGGATCCTATGGTTCACATACAACCTATTATACTCTCTATTATAAAGTGGGACTCCCCTAACCTTGATTATGACGAGCTAGAGCCTTTTCCACCGAAGCACCGACAAATCACCGAAATCAAGAAGCTCCTCCTTATCACACAATCACGCCCTTTCTCTCTTTCCCTAGGAGCATTGCGAATTGATCAAAATAGAAAGGGTTAGGGAAATTCGAAACCTAAGCAATTGATAGAGAAAGGAAATCGAATCATAGAAGGTTAAGAACCCTTACCTAGGAGCAAGGCGCACAAACCCTAGCTCCAAGCTTGAAATCGCCCTTCCTTCTCTTCTCCTCTCTTCGACTTTCTTTCTTTTCCTCTCTATTTCGACTTTCTTTCTTTCCTTTGACACTAGTGGGGCGCGACCTAGACCCCTAGTGTCTAAAGAGCGCCTAAGCCAACGGGCTTGGGCCTCTTGGGCCGTCACTTGAAATTCCGGTATTACCAACGCCATCCCCTTCAATTAAAATAAAATACCATATCATCACATAAAATAAAAATAGTGCAACACTTTAAATAATTTAATTAATTACTTAATTAAATTATTTTAGGGTGTTACAACTCTCCCCCACTTAGGAAATTTCGTCCTCGAAATTCATACCTGAGTCAAATAGCTCTGGATAGGACTCCCGCATCCTACTCTCCAGCTCCCACGTCACGCTCTCGCCAGAAGCTCCCAACCATACCACCTTCACTAAAACAATGCTTTTCCCTCTCAGCACCTTTACTTCTCTATCATCAATCCTCACTGGCATAGTCTCCACAGTGAGATTATCTCGCACCTCAATATCATCCATATGGATCACATGAGACGGGTCCGGAATGTACTTCCGAAGTTGCGACACGTGAAATACGTCGTGCAAGTTCGAAAGGTTAGGCGGTAAAGCCACCCTATAAGCAACCTTTCCGACCCTCTCGGTGATCTGATACGGTCCAATAAATCTAGGAGTCAGCTTCTTTGCTTTAAGCGCACGCCCAACACCAGTCATAGGCGTGACCCTCAAGAAAACATGCTCTCCAGCCTGAAATTCCAAATCCTTTCTCCTTCTATCATGGTAACTCTTTTGCCGACTTTGGGACTCTTTCATTTTCTCCCTGATCATTTTTATCTTCTCTGTAGTTTCTCTCACCAATTCAGGTCCAAGAACAACACTTTCGCCCGATTCATGCCAACACAAAGGAGTTCTACACCTCCGCCCATACAGTGCCTCATAAGGAGCCATCCCTATACTCGAATGGTAGCTGTTGTTGTAAGTGAACTCAATCAACGAAAGGTGTGTATCCCACGCACCTCCCTGCTCTAAAACACACGATCTCAATAAGTCCTCCAATGACTGAATGGTTCTCTCTGTCTGCCCATCAGTCTGAGGATGGTAGGCTGAACTCAACCTCAATCTGGACCCCAATGCCTCTTGCAAGCTCCCCCAAAACTCCGAAGTAAACCTCGGATCTCTGTCAGATACAATACTCTTCGGGACACCATGCAACTTCACAATCACCTTAATATATATCTCGGCCAATCTTGCTACCGGATACGTGATGTTGATAGGAAGGAAGTGAGCAGACTTCGTCAACCTATCCACGATCACCCAAATAGAATCAAATCCCCGAACGGTTCTCGGTAACCCAGTCACAAAATCCATGGAAATGCTATCCCATTTCCATTCCGGAACATCTAAAGGTTGCATCAACCCCGCAGGCTTCTGGTGCTCAACCTTTGACTTCTGGCAAGTCAAACAGGCATATACAAATTGTGCTACATCTTTCTTCATACCAGGCCACCAGAATAATTTCTTCAAGTCATGATACATCTTTGTAGCCCCTGGATGAATACTCAGCTTGCTCCTATGACTCTCCTCAAGGATCATCCTCTTCATCTCAATATCATCGGGAACACAGATTCTGTCTCTAAATCTCAACACACCCTGGGAATCCAACCTGAAATCCCCATCCACATTCTGATCACCCGCAACTAACAAGTCAACCAGCTTCACATCTAATTTCTGGGCGTCTCTGATACTAACCAAGAAGTCATTACCAATCCTCAGCATACCCAGCTTAACACTCCGCGGTGTCACTTCACAAACCAGACTCATATCACGGAATTGCTCAATCAATTCCAACTCTTTTACCATCATTGTTGACATATGCAAAGTCTTTCGACTTAAAGCATCAGCCACGACATTAGCTTTGCCGGGGTGATAGTTTAAGCCAAAATCATAGTCTTTCAGCAGCTCTAACCAACGCCTCTGCCTCATATTCAGCTCCTTCTGATCAAACAAGTATTTCAAACTCTTGTGGTCGCTGAATACCTCGAATCTAGTGCCATACAAATAGTGCCTCCAAATTTTTAGCGCAAACACAATAGCAGCCAATTCCAAATCATGAGTAGGATAGTTCTTCTCATGAGTCCGCAACTGTCTGGACGCATAAGCGACTACCTTCCCATCCTGCATCAATACGCCCCCTAAGCCCATTCTGGAAGCATCACAATATACCACAAACGGTTGATCCGGCACGGGCAACACTAACACCGGAGATGTTGTCAATCTTTTCTTCAACTCTTGGAAACTCTCTTCACACTTAGCATCCCAAACAAAAATTCTCCCTTTACACGTCAATCGAGTCAACGGAAGGGCTAGCTTTGAGAAACCCTCAATGAACCTCCTGTAGTAACCGGCCAACCCCAAGAAACTCCTAATCTCAGTCGCAGACTTTGGGCTCTCCCATTTCAACACTGCATCAACCTTAGCTGGGTCTACGGCTATGCCATCACTAGAAATAATGTGACCCAAAAAGCTTACCTCACGCAGCCAGAACTCGCATTTGGACAACTTAGCATAAAGCTTCTTCTCTTTCAATACCTCAAGCACTAATCTTAAGTGCTCTGCATGCTCCTCTTCAGACTTGGAGTATACCAGAATATCATCTATAAAAACTACCACAAACCGATCCAAGTAACTATGGAAGATACGGTTCATGTACTCCATAAACACTCCTGGTGCATTGGTGACACCAAACGGCATCACAGAGTATTCATAATGTCCATATCTCGTTCGAAACGCTGTCTTCTGGACGTCCTCATCTTTTACCTTAATCTGATGATACCCTGACCTCAAATCAATTTTACTAAAAACTTTAGCACCCACCAGCTGGTCCATCAAATCGTCAATTCTCGGAAGAGGGTACTTATTTTTAATAGTCACCTTGTTCAACTGTCTATAATCCACACACAGGCGCATACTCCCATCTTTCTTCTTTACTAATAAAACCGGAGCTCCCCATGGTGACACACTAGGCCTCACAAATTTCTTTTCAAGTAACTCTTCCAACTGCTTCTTCAATTCAGATAACTCAGAAGCTGACATTCGGTACGGAGCCATGGACACAGGCCTAGTACCAGGCACAAGGTCAATCCCAAACTCTACTTCCCTCTCGGGTGGCACACTAGGAATCTCATCAGGGAACACTTCAGGGAATTCACACACCACCTGCAATCCTTCAACCATAGCTTGGTTTTCAGCAGACATAGACGCCATCAAAGCAAATAGTTGACCACCATCCTTCATTACCTTATGCAGCTGATCCCCAGACAACAAAACAGACTCTCCCTCCTCAGGAGGAAAGAAACTCACAGACTTGCTGAAACAGTTGATGTGCACATGGTTATCCACTAACCAGTCCATACCAAGAATAACATCCAACCCTCCCAAAGGCAAACATATAAGGTCAACCAGAAAATCTCTGCCGAATACTGACAGAGGACACTTAGCACATAATAGAGAAGTAGTCACCGAACCCTTAGCCGGAGTGTCGATAACCATTTCCCTTTTCATATCAGACAATACTAGATTTAACTTTTCAGCACAAGCAGCAGCAATAAAAGAATGCGTAGCACCAGTATCAACTATAGCAATTAAAGGGGAACCATAAATAAAACAAGTACCTCGAATCTCATTGGGCCCCTCTGAGCCTGCTAGCGCGAAAACTCGTCCATTGGATTTTTCTTTCTTCGGTTTGGTGCATTTAGAACTGAAGTGACCAGCTTCACCACAATTGAAACACACTGATTCCTTACGATCACAGTTAGACGCCATATGACCTTTCTTCCCACAACGGTAACACATTACCTCAGTCTTGCAATCGAAACTTTTGTGACCCGGCTTGCCACAAGTGTAACACACTATATCAGCGGGAGCACCTCCCCCACTAGGCTTCTTACCCTCAGAAAATTTCTTACCAGCACCTGCCTTCCACTTATTTTTACCTCCAGACACATCATATGGTTTTCCCCTAAACTGATTATTCCTCTTTTCTTTCCCAATTTTGTAGGCAGCAGAACTGTCTTCTTCATAAATTCTACTCTTGTCGACCAATCTAGCAAAATCGCGTATCTCATGATATCCAATTGCCTTCTTAATGTCAGGTCGCAGGCCACTTTCAAATTTCACACATTTAGAGAACTCTGAATCAGCATCATTGGCGTAGTAAGGACAGAATTGAGCCAGCTCTTCAAATTTGGCTGCATACTCAGCCACAGTCTTATTTCCCTGTTTCAATTCTAGAAATTCCACCTCTTTCTTGGCCCGAACGTCTTCAGGGTAGTACTTTCTTTTAAATTCCCTTGTGAAGACTTCCCAAGTAATCTCTTCACCAGCAGTGTTCAACCTATGCAGCATCCCTAACCACCACTTGTCAGCCTCTTCCGCCAGCATGTGCGTCCCAAACTTCACTTGCTGGGCAGCAGTGCAATCCATAACACGGAATATCCGCTCTATCTCATTCAACCACGACAAGGCTCCATCGGGATCATACCGACCCTTGAAGGTGGGTGGGTTTTCCCTCTGGAACGTTGCCAGGTTACGGGCATTCAGATCAGCAGCAGCATTGTGTTGATTCCCAACAGCTTGGGCTATGGCCTGCAGAGCAGCAGCCAAAGCAGCATCATCCCTTCTAGCCATCTCAACCTAGCACTGCAGCATAAACGACAATTTAGAACTAAAACAAAACACCTAATTGTCATACACAATATGACAGACAGACACACTTGGTCGGACAGACCGAACTTTTGCTCTGATACCACTAATGTAACACCCCATTCTACCCGGCTATTTATTATAAAGATCAGAGTTTCAAAATTTCTTTTTTGAATGGAATGCTACACACGTACTTGATGTAACCATTTACAATACGCAACACCATTTAAATAATTTAAGGTACTCTTGATTTTGCCAACAAAATCCACACATTATAATTTAAACGTCTCGCAGCGGAAAAATAACATAAACTCAAAATGCCAAACAACGGCCTCATCGGAATCATTAAGTCAATGCACACGAAAATCAACAACACTTAAATAACATTAGAAATCCTAATCCAACCCCCTAGGTGTCACGTATCAGAGCAGACCGACTCGGGAGTGGAAGGAGTAAGCCTTCACTCAGGACTACCTGTGGTAAACAACAACAGAAGGGTGAGTCTCAACTGCATAATAAAGACTATAATAAGAAGTATATTACATCATAGCATCACACTCACACAGTCACACAGTAGCATAGTCTATACAATTACCAACTAGCATGCTCAACATGAGGATGTATGCAATACAGTTATGCATGTGGTACCATTTTCCCAGACCGCAGCCTTATCATCATATTATCAACTCAGACCGCAGCCTTATCATTTCAATTTAGGACTCAGACCGCAGCCTCATTATCATAATTAACAACTCAGACCGCAGCCTTATGTATGCATGAGACTCCATGACAAAACCACAATCATAAGTATTCGCAACACGGTCCATGTATCCTATATCACATCTTTAATTAATCTTAGTTTTAGCCCCCATGGCCTCATCACCAACCAACTCATTATTTTCTCCTCACAATCACGTCCCTAGGACTAGGATATCACTTAGGGACCAATCTAGCACCATTAGACCCGAAACTCAAACACAAGTCACGGGCGCACCACTAGGCGCCCTAGGCGGCCACACTTGGCGCCCACACAACACCCAAACGCACAAACATAGTAGACCACCTTAAAAATTGAAACCGCTCTAGCCAAAATGCTCAAAATGGGATTTGGTCACGCGAATACAGAATTTGGCTAGGGAAAATATGTTCAGAACAAGATGTGTGCACAAGGCACCCCTAAAACAAGTCAAAATGATGCCCAATAGGACAACTTTCAAACCACAAGTGCAAATCTGGAAATTCTTTAGCCAAAATACTTAAAATATGATTTGGTCAGGTGAATACAAAGTTTGGCTCGGTAAAATATGCTTAGAAACTGATGTGTGCACAAGGCACCCCTAAAACAAGTCAAAATGATGCCCAACCGGACAATTTTCAAAACCACAAGTGCAAATCCAGAAATTCTTTAGCCAAAGTGTTTTAAATAACATTTGGTCAGGTCAATACAAAGTTTGGCTCGGTAAAATATGCTTAGAAACTGATGTGTGCACAAGGCACCCCTAAAACAAGTTAAAATGATGCCCAATAGGACAACTTTCAAACCACAAGTGCAAATCCAGAAATTCTTTAGCCAAAGTGTTTTAAATAACATTTGGTCAGGTCAATACAAAGTTTGGCTCGGTAAAATATGCTCAGAAAATGATGTGTGCACAAGGCACCCCTAAAACAAGTCAAAATGATGCCCAACCGGACAATTTCAAAACCACAAGTGCAAATCCAGAAATTCTTTAGCCAAAGTGTTTTAAATAACATTTGGTCAGGTCAATACAAAGTTTGGCTCGGTAAAATATGCTCAGAAAATGATGTGTGCACAAGGCACCCCTAAAACAAGTCAAAATGATGCCCAACCGGACAATTTCAAAACCACAAGTGCAAATCCAGAAATTCTTTAGCCAAAGTGTTTTAAATAACATTTGGTCAGGTCAATACAAAGTTTGGCTCGGTAAAATATGCTTAGAAACTGAGTTTACCCAAAAACATGTTTTATGCGCCTTGCCTAAGCATAGGCAGCAACCTGGCGCCCCACCAGGCGCCCCAGGCAGCAACACAGGCGCCTGCCCAGAACACACGCACACCCAGTAGCAGGAACACAGCGCCCAGTGCGCCAATTCCCTCCCCCAGCACTAGGCGCCCAGGCGCCCCAACACAACCAAAACACCAAAAATTCTTAGTCATTTTTCTAAACCAAAAATACCACAACAATCACAAAAGCACACTGCACTTTTTCCAGCAACATCCAATCTCACATATATAAATTAGGAACACTTTAAAGCACAAAATTAACGCATGGAATCCAACCCTTAGCATAGGGAAATCAAATCAATCACACTAATTATCAATTCCAACAATCCTAACCAATTCTAACAAATAACAATTATGTCAAGTGGGATCCTATGGTTCACATACAACCTATTATACTCTCTATTATAAAGTGGGACTCCCCTAACCTTGATTATGACGAGCTAGAGCCTTTTCCACCGAAGCACCGACAAATCACCGAAATCAAGAAGCTCCTCCTTATCACACAATCACGCCCTTTCTCTCTTTCCCTAGGAGCATTGCGAATTGATCAAAATAGAAAGGGTTAGGGAAATTCGAAACCTAAGCAATTGATAGAGAAAGGAAATCGAATCATAGAAGGTTAAGAACCCTTACCTAGGAGCAAGGCGCACAAACCCTAGCTCCAAGCTTGAAATCGCCCTTCCTTCTCTTCTCCTCTCTTCGACTTTCTTTCTTTTCCTCTCTATTTCGACTTTCTTTCTTTCCTTTGACACTAGTGGGGCGCGACCTAGACCCCTAGTGTCTAAAGAGCGCCTAAGCCAACGGGCTTGGGCCTCTTGGGCCGTCACTTGAAATTCCGGTATTACCAACGCCATCCCCTTCAATTAAAATAAAATACCATATCATCACATAAAATAAAAATAGTGCAACACTTTAAATAATTTAATTAATTACTTAATTAAATTATTTTAGGGTGTTACACAAGCCAAGTTAAACCAAATACACTACCTCCACTATTACCAAAGCCTACCTCTAAACCATTCAATAATAACCAAAGAACCCAACAACTCAAAAACATGTCACCAGCTGAGATTCAGTTAAGAAGAGACAAAGGACTATGTTATTTCTGTGATGAGAAATTCTCATATACTCACAAATGTCCAAACAAACATCAGATACTAATGCTGCAAATTTCTGATGAGGAAGAAGAGTCAAGCAATGAACCTGTTATACCTGACCAAACACAATCTAGTGACACTAATAGTGATAATGATATTGAGCATCATTTATCACTTAATGCCATGAAGGGTGGTACTGGTACTGGTACAATCAGGTTTACTGGCAGTATAGGACACATTACTGTGCAAATTTTGCTTGATGGTGGCAGTTCAGAGAGTTTCTTACAACCAAGAGTAGCTCAATTCCTCAAACTACCTATTGAACCTGTGCCCAAGTTCAGAGTATTAATTGGCAATGGACAGTACATGGAAACAGAAGGTTGGATTGCCAAGTTAGGTGTGCAAGTACAAGGACAACAACTGGAGCTACCAGTTTATCTATTACCAGTTGTAGGAGCTGATTTGATCCTTGGTTCAACATGGTTAGCAACTTTGGGACCACATGTAGCAGATTATGCAGCATCTAGCATTAAGTTCTTACACCAAGGCCATTTTATCACATTGCAAGGAGAGAAATCAATACATCCTGCGCAGGCACATTTCCACCAATTAAAAAGAATGTCCAGTACTGATGCTATTTCAGAGTTGTTCACTATACAACAAATGAGTCCTGTCACTGATGAGGATAAGTGGTTAGAACTACCTACTGATATGGAACCAGAACTAGCTACCCTTCTGCATACTTATAGAACTGTGTTTGATACACCAGTTGGTTTGCCTCCTGACAGAGAAAAGAATCATGCGATCACATTGTTGCCGGATTCAAAACCTGTAAAAGCTAGGCCATACAGGTACCCCCACAGTCAAAAGGAACAGATAGAGATAATGGTACAGGACATGTTAGAACAGGGCATTATCCAACCAAGCAGTAGCCCATTTTCTTCTCCAATTGTGTTGGTTAAGAAAAAAGATGGGAGTTGGAGGTTTTGTACTGATTATAGGGCCCTAAATGCAATCACAATCAAAGACTCTTTTCCCATGCCAACTGTTGATGAATTGCTTGATGAATTGCATGGAGCCAGGTATTTTTCAAAGTTGGATTTAAGGGCAGGTTATCATCAGATATTGCTACAGCCTGAAGATAGATATAAGTCTGCTTTTAGAACACACCATGGGCATTATGAGTGGCTGGTCATGCCATTTGGTCTTACCAATGCACCAGCAACTTTCCAAGCACTTATGAATCAGGTATTTCAGAAAGAATTAAGAAAATCGGTGCTAGTTTTTTTTGATGATATTTTAGTTTACAGTGGATCTTGGAAAACTCATTTAATTCACTTGGAGTTAGTGTTGAAAACATTACAACAACACAAATTGTATGCTAGATTATCGAAATGTTCATTTGGGCTCTTAGAAGTTGATTATTTGGGACATAAGATATCTGGTGTGGGTGTGACAATGGATGCAAACAAGGTTCAGGCAATTAAGGAATGGCAAGTTCCCAAAAATATTAAGCAACTTCGTGGATTTTTGGGGCTCACAGGGTACTACAGGAGATTTATTAAGAATTATGCTGCTATTGCTAGTCCTTTAACTGATCTTTTGAAGAAGGATGCCTTCAAATGGACTGAGATTACTGAAGCAGCCTTCGTACAGCTGAAAGAAGCTATGATGACTGCTCCTGTACTGACATTGCCAAATTTTTCCTTGCCATTTACATTGGAGACAGATGCATCTGGAATTGGTGTGGGTGCAGTCTTGAGTCAACAAGGGCATCCGATTGCTTTCTTCTCTAAGAAGATGGTGCCAAGAATGCAAAAGCAATCTGCGTATATAAGGGAATTGTTTGCCATTACGGAGGCATTGGCTAAATTTAGACATTATTTACTTGGACATCAGTTTATCATTAAGACTGATCAAAAGAGTTTGAGAACTCTGATGGATCAATCCCTGCAAACACCTGAGCAGCAAGCATGGCTGCATAAGTTTATGGGATATGATTTTAAAATTGAGTATAAGCCAGGAAAAGAAAATATTCCTGCTGATGCACTGAGTAGAATGTTTTTTATGGCTTGGTCAGAGCCCCAATCTCAGTTCTTACAAGAATTGAAAGTAGCAGTGAAGGAAGATACTGAATTACAGAGCATAATTCAACGGGTGACTGGGGAAAATTACACTGGTGAATATGTGTACAGAGATGGATTAGTATATGTGAAAGATAAACTGATGGTGCCTAGACAAACAGAGTTGATTAAGAAATTACTGCTGGAATATCATGCTTCTCCTATAGGAGGTCATGCTGGTGTAACTAGAACTTGTGCTAGACTATCTGCTCAATTCCAGTGGCCACAGTTGAAAGAAGATGTGAAACAGTTTGTTAAACAGTGTGCTATTTGCCAGCAAGCTAAGTCTTCTAATCTGTTGCCTGCAGGTTTATTAAATCCATTACCAATTCCATCAATGGTATGGGATGATGTAGCGATGGACTTCATCACTGGATTACCTAGTTCTCATGGTTTTACTGTGATCATGGTTGTTGTTGACAGGTTATCAAAATTTGCTCATTTTGTTGCCATGAAAACTGAGTACAATAGCAAGTCAGTAGCAGAAGCCTTTATGAATTACATAGTCAAATTGCATGGTGTACCTAAGTCAATAGTGTCAGATAGAGATAAGGTGTTCACTAGTGGATTTTGGCAACACCTTTTCAAGTTGCAAGGGACCACATTGGCTATGTCTTCTGCTTATCACCCTCAGTCAGATGGACAATCTGAAGTACTGAACAAGTGCCTAGAAATGTATCTTCGATGTTTTACTTTTGAAAATCCAAAAGGCTGGTATAAAGCATTGGCATGGGCAGAATATTGGTACAACACGGCATTTCATACAAGTCTAGGCATGACTCCTTTCAAAGCATTATATGGAAGGGAGCCTCCAACATTGGTTAGACCTGCATTTGTGAATGATGAGCCTGCTGAAGTGATTTCTCAATTGAGCGACAGAGAAATTCTACTGCAACAACTCAAGAGTAACTTGAACAAGGCTCAGCAAAGGATGAAATTGCAAGCTGATAAGAAAAGAAGGGATGTGCAATTGGAAATTGGCAATTTGGTCTTGGTGAAATTGCAACCATATAGACAACATTCCTTAGCTCTGAGGAAGAATCAGAAACTTGCTATGAGATATTTTGGTCCTTTTCAAATCATTCAAAGAGTGGGGGCAGTGGCTTACAAGCTTGCATTGCCTGCACATGCTAGGATTCATGCTGTCTTCCATGTGTCACAACTGAAGTTGTTTCAAGGTGACAATGCCACCCCGTATTTACCACTGCCATTAACAACTACAGAGATGGGGCCTGTATTGATGCCTAAAGAAGTGTTGCAGTCAAGAGTGGTTATCAAGGGCAACATCCAAGTGACTCAAGTGCTGATCTTATGGGAAGATAATGATGAAGAGGCTGCCACATGGGAAGATGTGGAGGATATTAAGAAACACTACCCTTTTTTCAATCTTGAGGACAAGATTGCTGCTAAAGGGGTTGGTATTGTAATGAATGATGTGGAGAAGTATGCTGATGCTGGCAACACCCAGGAGCCAAGTCAAGTAATGCCAAAGGCAGTGAAGACACGCGCGAGTATGAGGGAGCGTGTGCCAAATGTGAAATTGAAAGAATATTCACTCAAATAGGCGTGGGAGTGAGTGTGTGTGTCATGTATTGAATTGTGATTAAGTTCTCTCTCCTCTAACTGTCAATCCTTCTTCTTCTTCTGTTATTCTCTGGCTTCTATTGTACTGAGCTTATTCAATCAATGAAACAGTGCCCTTCCATTTGTCATACTTGTGTGAATTGTGCTTATTCCAGTTACAGTATCTTCACTAATTAGTTACATAACACCTACCTACACATTTACCATTCTGTCCTTTAGATATTTCCCTCTCACTCACAAAAATATTTACCCTTTTCTGTCATCATTTCAAATCTCCTCCAAACAGAGGATAATACTATTATCTGCTGGAAACTCACGGAACCAACTTTATCCCATGGTAACACAAATTCTCTGATGGAAACAAACAAGTCTCACCTAACTTAAACACTCTTCCTCCTACTTCATTCCAAATACTGTTCCTCCTCCTTCTCTCCACGTTTTGGTCACCTCTGCTACAAACCCAACAGATTTTTTCTACTTCATTTCAAGCTGAAGGGAAGACAAACCGAAGCACCAACCAAGTATCAAAGATTTTCTTCATATAGGAGAAGAAGGGAGAGACGAAGGCAAACAAACCGAAAGAGAAGAAGGGAAAACGGGAAAGATTGAAGACTGGGAACACAAAAGAAAACCTCTGGTCATACCCAACTATCTTCTCCCCTCTTCATTTCTGACTTCAACTTATTCACAAGTAAGGTTTTCTTTTTTCCCTTCCATTTTCGTTTTCCTTCTTCAAAGCACGAGACACGGCACTTTTTGTTTTACTTTCATTGTTGTTTTTCATTTCGTTTTTCATTTTCCTTTCCCCTTTCATTTTCGTTTGCCCTTTCATTTTTGTTCATCTTCTTCTTCAATTTTGTTAATGTTAACATGCATTTTTAGGTTTGGGATTTTAGGGTTTTGTTAATGTATGCTTTTTTCCAGAATATTGGCATATCAGTCTTACAATGAAACTACAATTTTAGGGTGATAGGATTTTAGGGTCTTGTTATGTACGCTTTTCTCCAAAAAACTTTTTCCTCATTTGACCCATTTTCGAATTTTAGGGATTTTTCGGTTTGGATAAGTCCATTTGACATTGTGTTATTTTCCTCATCTTGCTGATCTTTATTTATGTTTTACATTGCTGCTACTAATTTATTTCATTTTTTTCCTTTGATTTGTTGGTTACAAATGCAAGGTGCCATTATGGACACAGGAGAGTAAAGTAGTTTCAGTTTGCCTTAATTAAAGTGCATATTGTTGGAAGAGAAAAAGTTGAGAGAGGTGAGTATATTGTCATTCATATGCATCCACCTGAAATCTTTTAGGAGAGTTGCTGCTTCACATATTATTTGACCTTTGAGTCTTTATGACTAACTGGTGAAGAACTTTGGTCCATTTTTGTTATACTTAAGAAATGCTTTTTGTTTGTGAGAAATTGATATTTTTGAAGAATCATGTATATGGCAGTGTTTTTATATGATACATGTCAAATAGCCTTAACTAAATTTCTAATTGACTGCACATGTCAATTACTTCTCTCATCTAGTAGTTTGTGTTTTCCCTGTTATACATTTTTCTAAATGATACTAATATATCTTCATTTGAGCATAAAAGAATTAATGCTTCTTTCAAACCCACATCTCATTATACTATAAGTTTATAATTTATAATTCTTTATTCTAGCATAGGAATGCCTGTTTGTATAACGTTTTGTCTCCCATTATAAGCAAAGCATCTGTTTTATTTTATGACAACCGCATGAAGATGCGCAAAGCTAACTTTTGTCTAATAATACCTTCTTCATGAGCTCAATGTGTTTGGCGATTGATTAATAAAGAAGAGAAGATAAGCTATATATATTACTTTTCAACAATTCTATCCAATTATATTACTTTGTGTGAAGGAAATTTATTGAGTTTGGTAATCTGCCTGCAGCTACCTTCATAGAGTCAACCATAGGATCCTTCAAAGACAATACAAAAGGAGATCTTCATTAAGTGTTTCAAACAAGCCTTAGATGTTCAGGTGGTTTTATCGATGGAACAATGATGAATTTTTGTTTGGCAATGCAATTATTAGTTCTTTTCTTATAAAATAAATTGGTCTTAGTTTTGTATTAATTTGAGAATTTGAGAATCCGAATAATGTGTAGAGAATCCCATTCATATGAAGAAGCTGAATTCAATTGCATAAGTAAATGTGTTAATGCATCAGGTTCTGTAACTATAATTGATAATTGATGCATGGTTGCAGTAGCAATTAGGAGGAACTTTCATTCTCCTCTCAGTTGTACCATCTTTTCTTTCATTTACTAATTGTTTGGTAGAAAATTGGCTACAGGACTAATTATTTACTAAACAAAATCTAAAAATATTTTAGCCTCATTCTAAATTTGTCCTTAAGTCAACAAAACTATTAGAATATTTATATTTTACAACTAACATTACATGAATACCCTTACCGTTGTTTGGAATCTTTTAGTTTGGTGGGCCGTAGCTAATTAGTTTACTTTTGCTCTTAAAATGTTGCTATTGTGACTTCAAAAACCAAGGTAAGGGTATCAAATAATAAAGTGCTAAGTGTGTCTACATGCTAATTGGTATAGTGGTTTATGAACCAACAAGATCTATGATTGGCTAACTTCATGCTAATTGATTGGTTAGGCAAATACTTACAATAGAACTAGTGTTACAGTTAAGTATGTTTTGATGCTAATTGATTGGTTAAACATTATTACTAACTATTAATGTTATATTGTCATGTTTCGAAGGGGATGCAATATTGTCACTGGGTAAGATTCAGACTAATTAAATTTGTCAGTAATGTTCACGGGGTAAGGTTCAAACTAATTAAATTCGTTTACTTTAAATTTGTATTGATTTTTACGGGGTAATGTTTAGACTAAATACAACAACAAAACTATTACAATCTTTATATTGTTAAGACTATATATACTGCAGCAACATTCACATTTTATATTGTTAAGACTATTTTATGTTTTTAAGACTATAATTATATTCTCTCAAACTTATCTACCGCAGCAACATTCACATTTTTTTAATATATACAATTTCCAAATTTACAACTTCATTTTAGTATAAACACAACACGGCTGACCCCGTGCGGATGCACGGGTATTTGACTAGTACTTTTACAAAAGAAAACTATTATAAATTATTACAAAATATATAATTTTTTTTTAGTAAAAGATAGGCTAAATTGCTCTCCGGGTCCCTTAACTTAATTTCAAATAACGATTTAGTCTTTTATCTTTTTTTTGTCCCAAATAAGTCCTTTATGTTTTTAAATTTTAGCAACGTTGCCCTTTTCCGGTAGCTTCCGTCAAACTCCTTTAAAAATGCCTATGTGGTTGTTACCTTGATGATGTGGGTGTTAAATAGTTGATGTGTCAATCCTTGTCATTAGATGAGTCATTTTTTATTAAAATAAAAAAAAACAAAAATTAGGAAATCGTGAGATTTGAAATCGCGCATCATCATCTTCATCTGGAAATCTCCCCACGCCTCTCTTCTTCTCCGTCTTTGTTGATTCGTGCATCATCATCTTCATTTTCGTTTTACAGAATCATAAGCTACCATATTTGGTGCACTCCTTCGGTATCCCTTAGCTCGCCAACTGAGCTACCTTCTTGGGAATCCTCCCTGTTCTCATTAATTTATTTGCCCTCAATAATTTTCCCTATCCCTTACTTTGTTAACTTGGGTGAAAAAGAAAGATTCAAATCTCTCAGCAAAATAGCCATGCTTGTCCTTCTTCCTTAACCCAGAAACAAAAATAAAACACTTCATGATTATGATGAAGACGATGAATAGTACACAATATTCTTTTATTTTTAATTAATATTAATAAAAAACAATGAATCAGTAAATATATAGTGCCACCTGAGCATAGAGAACATACAATTAGCTACCATAACTGCCACGTAAGAATTTTTTTTAACGGAGTTGAAAATAAACTGTGAAAAAAGTTAACTTTGCTAAAAATTTAAAACATAAAGGACTTATTTAGGACCAAAAAAAAGATAAATGATTAAATCGTTACCGGAAATTAAGTTAAGGGACACCGGGAGCAATTTAGCCTAAAAGATATCAAAACATAAAAGGTCAAGGATCCCTAAATAAGGGGGGGGGGGAATATTAAGCATCATCCCTAACCCTAAATAGGGGGGGGGGGATAGTTGGTTTGTGGGAGCAATTTCCCCCAATGCTTACTACGTGTATCTGTCCCTAGTTGCACCAATGCAATTGTTGATTATTTTCTTATGTGGATTAATATTTATCTTAAAAAGTGGAGTAATCCGTGGTGCCTAATTTGATAAAAGTGGAAGACCAATTAAGGGTTCAATTTTTAAGATTTGAACAGAGCCTATAAATTGTTTGAGACGGCCCTGTTGATTAGGTGTATACTTTTTTTTGGTATTGATTAGGTGTATACTTTGTTATATCGACCAGTTGTATGAATAATAATCGCTTTAAGGATGGGAGTTATGCACATAAAGATAAATACTTACGGTGGAAGGTTTTGTGTGTGAAGGGATCCAAGAGTTATGCACATAACGATGAGAGTTATGCACAAAAGAATAAATGCTTATGATGGAAGATTTTTTGGTGTGCAGGGTTAAGGAGTTGTTGCAACAGATGATTATTTGGAATATCATTGGATTATAAGGGGGCCAAAGTGTGAGAGTTAAGACATAGGGGGGAGAAGGTTGTTTCAATGGGAGATAGTTGGGTTTGGAAAGAGGTAGCAGGGGAGGTTATTCACAAAGAGACACACATATATATAAGGTGCTGTCATTAAGGTTCTGTTTGGTAAAAAATAACTAATAGCAGAAACGGATAGGCGGATAGTTGATAGCGGATAGCAAATTATATGTTTGGTAAAACTTACGGTTAAACTAACTAACAAAGGTAAAATGACATTAAAAATTGTTAGTTTATTTTGCTATAAGGGCTTTAAATAGGTCTTTTATTTATGATAACAAATTAATAAGTGGGGGTTGATTTTTTTTTGTAGATCAATATTTAGAAATATAAATAAGTATGATTGTAACACCTAATTTTTTTCAATATAATAACAAAAAAAATTATATTATTTGTATTTCTTTAAATAGATTAGATTGATAGGCCCAAGAGATTTATTTTTTGGTATTAAGAGACTTTGAACTTAGATGACATAAAACCATTATTGTGAAAATCGAATCGAACCAATCAGTTCAATTCGGTTTAACTGCAGTTCAACTTAATTTTGGATGGTTCAACTGATGAACTATTTGGTTCTCATTAATAGTGCCTAGATTTAGTGTCCCATATAGTCTCGAATAGAATTAGTTCCATTTTAAAAAAAATCAATCTCTTAATCGGTTAATCAATTTACCTTTTTTTTGAATGAAAAAATTCTTCCCTTTTTTTCACGCACAATCATTACTCATTTAGTCTTCCTATTATGCTTAGAAGATTGATAAGAAAAACAGGTGACGTGAAAGTGATTTTTTTTTTGACAAAGGTGAAAGTGATTGTAATCAGAAAGTTTTATTGTTTTAATTGTTTAAAATAGGATTAAATAAAATGAAATAGATCTAATCCTTTTTTTGTGGGAGAACGTCCTTTTTTCTACTCCATAATTAAATATCCAACAATAAAATTGCAATATAATTTACTTAATTACATTAAAACTTCACCAAAATGTCTTTCCATACCACTCTTCATGTACGAACAAAAAATACCACTTTTCATTGAATATTCAGCCGGTGCCTCTTTTTTTTAGATAAACAAGAATTGTATTGACGGGGCACTAGGGGTGCACCAATCCCATATACATTAATGAAAGGGGGAGGGCCTCCTCAAAACCTCCCTGAGCCAAAACCCAGTGAGAAAAAGACTCAGATAGGGAAAAAGAGTACCTCAAAACGGAATAAACCTCCCTAAGCCAAAACCCAGTGGGAAAAAGACTCAGGCAGGAAAAAAGAGTACCTCAAAACGGAATAAGGTTGCTAACAATGTGAATGTCAACCCACCGTTTCTCCCCATTCTAAGCATTGAAGTGGATTAGACCGCCTCTTAAAGTTTGTCAAAATAGTGTCTTTTCTCAATTTCCCCCAATCATATAGCTTTCCAGTTTCTTTGTGGTACCTTGATGGAATGCACCAAGACGTAAACAGGTGCGAGATTCACACCACCTATGTAGAAATGAAGTACCCACGAGGATGATAAGATTAAAAGTGCAAACATAAAGTAAAAAATTGGGATTGGGATAAACTTGAGATGAGATGTTCGGAGGTTCCGACAAATACAAATCAAATCAATCTAAAATGATATGTTTTTTTCAGATATTTTTGTTTGGTTCGGACCGGCAATAAATCTTAAAAAAAAAAACTCGAACCATCCATTAGTAGTTTTGTAATTTTAAAAGCATGAAACTTTATTTACTTAAAATGAGTTTGAGTTTAATTTAGTGTAATTTTTAAATTCTAGATTTTTTTTGCTATTTAAAAGTGGTAGAATATTGCAAAAAGAGTAGTTTTTATATTTTAGAAAATTAATATTTTAGAAAATTAATATGACAAACTCTTATATATAATTTTCAATTATTTTATATTTTTATTATGCATTTTTAAGTTTAATACTTTGTTTTACATATTTTCATATTTTATTTTTTGTAAGTTATAATTTTTTTAAAATCATCATCATTAAAAAATTATTGGCGTTAACATTTCAGAAGAATTCTTAGAGGCAGCTTCAACTTTTCTTCATTGTAGAACGGAATCTATTCCTTTTAAGTTTTTTGGAAATTTCTGTAGGAGCCAATCCTAGAAGAGCAGCAACATGGAAACCGGTGCTTGATATGCTGCGTAAAAGACTCTCCGCTTGGAAAGGGCGTTCTCTCTCTATTGGAGGTCGGGTAACTCTTATTAACTCGGTCTTGAATAGTATTCCTCTTTACTTCTTTTCTTTTTATAAAGCGCCGAAGGTGGCTATCAACTCTATGGTTAAAATCCAAAAGGACTTCTTGTGGGGTAATGATGGTGATAGAGGGATGTATTGGGTGGCGTGGGACAAGATTTGTCAACCGAAGAAGGCGGGCGGGATTGGTATTAAAAATCTAGAGTTATTCAACATCTCTCTCTTAACCAAATGGAAGTGGAGGACTTTGGTAGATAAAAATGTAAGCCGGAAGGGCCTTTTATTGCATAGATACGGAGACTTCTCTTCAGCCTTTCTTCATGATTCGGTGGAAGCGGTCAACAAAGGCTCTCTTGGATCATTATGGTGGCGTGATTTGATGCTTTTGCATCGTTCTCAAAATCCAGCTGGTCGGTTTGGACATTGTGTTAGAAGAGGATTGGGGAATGGTGAACTCGTAGATTTTTGGAATGACCATTGGTTAGGCCATGCTCCCTTATATTTGGTGTTCCCTAATCTTTTTGCAGGATGTAATCACAAACATGTTTGTAATAAATATTGGAGTTTGGTCTAACGAAAATTGGTGTTGGATGGAGCCTTGGATGAATCTTCAAGATGCTGTTTGCGTGGAAGAAGCTGTAAACCTGCACGCAATCCTTCAGGTTGTTAAACCAGATCGGGCTAGGAAGGATTACTGGACCTGGACGTTGGAGGCAGCCAAGATTTACTCTGTTAGATCATGTTACAAGCTGCTTGTTGAGGCTGGTGATGATATCGGTATGTGGTGACAACCTAGGATGGATTCCCTTAAAATGAATAAAATCAAGCCTAAGATGAAAAAGTGGGCATTGTTGAAAATAACACATCTGTCTTGTTTTGGTAATATCTCAAAATCCAGAAGTCCGATTAGCATGATTCTTAATGCGTTGGAAAGATAAGAAAGAATTCTACAAGTCTTTTCACAACCACTATTCGAGATTCGGCTTCTGTTATGGTGAAAATCGGGCTTGAAGTGGAAGACGAATTATTGGTCAAAATATTAATGTGTTTTTTTATTTTAATTTCTAGAAATAAAGGTGTGGCTCATCCATATAGCTAAGTGGACAAAATTTCTATGGGAATAGGAGGGATGACTCTTGGTTTGGTTGCCGAAGGTTACTCTAGCTTTCCTTGGTTGTTTTGTAACCATTCTTCCACTAAGGTGTATTAAAAAAGCCACTAGGAATTATTGTTAGTTATTTGTGGCATTTGTATTGCCTTGTATTGAATCAGCCCATCATTATCATTTCCTATATATAGGGGGAGAAATATATGAGAATAACAACTAAGAATTCAGAATTTTAAGAAATAATACCTTGTGTATTGTGTTTGAGAGTATGTCTCTCTTTGGTTCTTTATTGAACATTCTTTAGATCTTATCAAGAAACCAAGTTTTCTAGTGGCGATCATTCCCTAAGCTTATCAGTTCTTCTTTCTCTCAATAAATTAAGAGTGGCGCCATCCTATTTCTTATCTTCTCCATATTTTCCTTATTTCTTCTTTCTTGTTCTTATCTTTTATTTTTCCAATTCAGTTTACGCATATGTTACTTGTGTTATTCAACCCGAAATCACATACACGGACAACCATTCATTTGGATAATCATCAAGTGGTATTCAGAGCCAAGTTGTTAGGTTGAATAAATTTTTTTTCTTTGCATCATGTGGAAGTCTAGATATAGAGACATGTATTATAAAAATGAATGTCTAGAAAATTCACTTGAGAAGTATAAGGTTGGCGATTGGTTGAAGAAAATCCATGAGAAAATAGAAAGAGAAAAGAAGAAAATACAAAGAGAAAATAAGATGACTAGTAAAGAGAGTGAAAGAAGAATGAGAAGAGAGGAGAGAATGGAAAGAGAGATTGCTGCTAGTAATCTGAAACTTCTTGATCCAGAAGATCTTATTTTGCAATCTGAAACTGCCAATGAAATTAGTAGTGGGGTTCTTTCAAATTTTAATATTGTTTATTATTAACATACCTTGTAAATCAGTTAAAACGTTAAATCTATTTTTTAACTGAAACTTACTATCGAAAAACTTAAAGTAATTAAGTTAGTTTGTTAAATTATAAGTGTTAGGTAAAATCAATTGTTGTGTTATGTAACAAATGTAAAATGACTATTTATGTGTCTTTCACATGGGTTTGAATTATCTTTTTTTTGACAAAAAAAAGGGTTTGAATTATCATAAGTTTTTGTATAGAAAATAAAACTTAAATTAACAAATAACATAGATAGTGTAAACTAAATCACGAAATGTTTATCTAATTTGTGAGAAAAATATGCATTAGAGGTTTCGATGTGAAATAAAAAAAAACAAGTTTATCGCGAAATGTCTATAATGAAATTCTTGACAAAGTGCAACAGAAACTTGCCTCCTGGAAGGGCAATCTTCTCAACAAAGCTGGAAGAGCTTGTCTAGTTCGGTCTGTAACCACACCCATCCCTATGTACACTATGCAACTCCACTACCTTCCTACCTATGTGTGCAACCGCCTTGACCAGATGGCTAGAAGTTTTCTTTGGGGGGTGATGGCAATACCAGAACCTGGAACCATGTCAACTGGGCCACAGTTACAATACCTAGGCGCCATAGAGGCTTGGGAGTTAGAGATACTCGACTCACCAACGTCTCGCTTCTTGGCAAGATTTTGTGGAGTATGATGCATGATGGTGAGAAACTCTGGGTCCAACTCCTATCCCATAAATATACTTGCAGAACTCCTCCATTTGGCTTTCAGGAGAGAAAAGCACGTCCTCCATCACTTGGAGAGGCATCCAGAAGGCTCTCGCATATCTCTTTGATGGTTTCTATTTTCGTTTTGGAGATGGAAACACCAACTTCTGGTACATGGATTGGACCAAGCTTGGTCCCCTTAGCTGCCTCGTCCCGTACGTACACATCAGCAACACCGCACTTTGTCTCAAGGATGTTTGGGCTAATGGATCATGGGATCTTCGAGCCCTTTACACAAGCTTGCCTTCTGGGATTTCCGATGTGGTTTATCACACTCCCATTCCCGCTACTTTGGACCATAGGCTGCATGACACTTGGGTTTGGGGGCATGGCAAGCAAGCCAATTACACATGCGCCAGTGGGTACCACTGACTCTTGATGCAACACCGTGTTTGGGACCCTGACGGTAACTTTTCTTGGATTTGGCGTCTTAAGGTACCAGCCAAAGTTCAACATTTTGTATGGCTATGTATCCATAATGCCCTCCCTATCAGTGCCCGTCGGCATCACTGCAACATGGCAGCCACTCCTAGCTGCACCCGTTGCTCATCCAACATTGAAGATATTCTTCACTGCGTACGAGATTGCCCCCACTCCAAAGAGCTTTGGCTTCGCTTGGGAATGGGAACTCATAGTCACTTTTTTGACGCCACAGACGCTTCCACTTGGATTCAAAGTTTTACGCAAGGCCCACCCTCCGTCCTCTTCCCTGCAGGTCTATCGATTGCATGGTGTTGGAGAAACAATATGATCTTCGAAGGCCACCCTTGGCAAGTTCATGAAGCCTTAAGGAAAATACACGCGGCCAATGATGAGTATATTACACATTGTTCGACTTCTTGTCCATTGGATTCCTCCCTCAGAGGGGAACTATAAGCTCAATGTGGATGGCAGCTTCCTCGATAACAACTCCGTTTTGGGCGCAGGTGGTGTCGTTCGAAATTCTGATGGTGATTGGATGTTTGGTTTCTCCCACTTTGAGAATGGTGGTGATGCTCTCCTAGCTAAGTTGAGAGCTATGGAGATGGGTTTGGAGTATGCGTCGTTTTCTTTGTGAAAGCGATTGTTTAGAGGCTATCACCCTTATGTCGACAGAGAACATCAACTGCCTCCATAGCTATGCCCACACTACACTACAGATTACTGAGCTCATGGCCAATTGCGAGGTTGACTCTTGGCAGCATGTTGTGCGAGAGACAAACAAGTGCGCCGACTTCCTAGTGAAAGAAGGAGCCCACACTCTTCTTGCTCTACCCATTAGGACTCCCCTCTTCCTAGGTTGGAATCTCTTATCCTACTGGATAAGCTAGGGACTTAGATTCACTTTTCCTATCTTTTTCTTTTTGTTCTTTTGCTTGTTACGTTGTAAGATCACCAAAAAAAAGTTTATCACATAAATAGGATTTTCACTTTTTTATTAAGAATGCTATTGTTTCGATGAAGAAGATGGGCAGAATTATGTAAGACTCCTTCAACAATATATAATTTCCACACTACTTAACTTTTCCTAATTAAAAAATTCAAAAATATATGTTATACGGAAAATTCTACCATACCCATTGAGAGTTTGGTGGGTATGATACCTTCTAGTCAAAATTAGTTTAATATTTAATTTTATTTTAAAATATTTAAATAGAAAAAATTATGTGTCATTGAGTGATTGGATGTTGAGTATCATACCCATCAAAACCCAAATGGTATGGGAGTGTTCACCTATATATATATATATATATATATATATATATATATATATATATATATATATATATATATATATATATATATACCATACCCATTGAAAGTTTGGTGGGTATAATACCTTCTAGTCAAAATTAGTTCAATATTTAATTTTATTTTAAAATATTACTATATATATATATATACTTTTTTTGTTAGTATTGTATGATATATATATATATATATATATATATATATATATATATATATAATTTTCAAATATTACTACATATATTTATTTTAAATTATTATAATTTTTAATAGTAAATACTTCCGCGATACTAACTGCATTCAAATAATTTTGTCGAAAAAAAAAACTGCATTCAAATAATATTACATTTTTTTGACGTCATTACAATTTAATATATTCGGATACCTACATTGACAATGGTATAGAAATTTAAATACGTAATAATTAAAACTAAAATTAATAATTAATTTACAATTTAATATTAAACACTATAGTATAGTATTATTATTTTGAGAATTTAAATTATTGTATTAAATATTTTATAACTAACATTAATTTTACAAATGTTTCAAAGATTATGACTAATATTTTAAAATTTTGCCAAATAGCTATTTTGTGCGTATAAAAAGAATTTAAGATACTATGCAATTAAATAAGTTTAATTTTTAAAAAAACTTAACCATAAAATAGCAAAATGTTATTCCAAAAAATAGTGGGTAAACCATTCAAATTAACTTAATATATTAGAAATATGTATTTATTAAATAAACCATTCATGATGGCTAAAATTTAAATTTAAGTTAATTCATGTTGTCTCATGACTCTCATAAAGAGATGTCCCCATTAGTTGTATTGACAACTCCAGTGATATGAGAACACTGACTCTCATGTGTGAGCGGTGATAGTGTACATGTATACATAGTTTTTATTTGCCATTTCTTAAGGTCACAAAAAAAACTCTAATCAATGGATAAATGTTGAAACGATTTTTGGATATGACATGTCCACTAACTTTTGGCTTTTATTTACTCTACGGTGGTTTTTTCTTTCTTTCCACCATAACTAATCATGATAAAGATATATTTCTTTAACAATCAACTTTCCAGTGTCAACAACATTTTTAATAGACCAAATTACAATATTTTTGGTCCTTTATTTTTTTCTCACTTTGGTCCTTTGGGTTTCAAAGTGTGTCAAAGTGATCATTTATTTTTTCTTTTCACTTTGGTTCTTTATGCTTCAAATTTGTGTCAAAGTGGTCATTTTTTTCTCACTTTGATCCTTTATGTTTCAAATCTGTGTCGTGGTCATTTTTTTTCCTCACTTTTTGGTCCCTTTTCCCTTAAATGGATCACTTTGACACAAATTTGAAACTTAAAGGACCAAAGTGAAAAAAATAAAGAATCAAACATAAAGGACCAATGTGCGCTAACCACATTTTGATTCTTGAAATTTTTGTTGGGATCGAACATGACTAGACATTCCGCCATCACTATTATAATTTTCTGAACCGGATTCGAATTCGACGATGCATGTGACGCCATCTTTGGAGAGGAATGAGACTTAAAATTTCGCGTCGCATGTCTGTAACAGCCACATGAGGTACACATAAGGTGAAGACTTCATATTGAACATTATACCAATGACCTTTTAGAAATACCTTACCAATGACAGGTTTAGTGAGATCGATTTCAACCTAAACACAAGCGAGTTTCCCATGTTCCACCTTCAATGTATGCCGATCCACTTTCTCTCTATTTCATAGTAATTATCAATTTTTTAGAAGAAATTTATTTATTTTCAGTTGTCATTTCGATAGTTTATGGTTACATGAATTACTTGCTTTTTAGTTATACCCTTAAATTTTTATTGTCAAGAGAGAACAAATGTGAGGATAATGCACAATCAATGGTATAATAGGAAAAAGACTAATCATTTTATGAAAAACAATTGATTTTATTGATCCATACAAAACAACCTTAGAAGATAATTAAAATGAAAAGGAGGGATTAACATTTACCATTAAAAAATTGTATTATCCGTAAAACTGTTTGACTAGATATCATCACTTGGTTCAAGCCCAAAACTTCACAGTTGTGTGAGTTTTAGGTGAAATTTGTCTAGAGGAGAAAAATCTGTATTTCTTGTATCCAATTAATGCTTACTCAAAAGTAAACATTAAACTATGAGCAATGTTATTTAGCCAAAATGTTCTAACAGAAAATAGCCAAAAACCAAGTTACAACACAAATTAACCAAGTTTTATAAGCCATTAACCAACCTGCTTTTTCACAGTTTTTAGTCAATGGCCAAGAAAACTGTGAAAAAGCAGGTTGGCTACTGACTTATAAAACTTGGTTAATTGGTGTTGTAACTTGGTTTTTGACTATTTTTTGTTGAAACATTTTGGCTAAATAACATTACTCTTAAATTATTGAATTTGAGTTTTTGGAACACCAAAACAATACCTATACCATCAAACTTACTATTATGTAGGGCCTCATATTCCGATTTCTTCCAAGACGTGTCATAATAATTGTAAGGCTTTTTTTTTACCCCACTTTGACTAAACTGACCATTTTACCCTTACTTAAAATAAAATTCCAAAAGAAACATGTCATTTTTACATATTTCCGAAAATCAGAGTAAGAAAAATTTTCATCTTTCCGGAAATACCATTTTTTGAGGTATTTCCGGAAGCAATTTTGTTGATTTTTTTCGGAAACACCTCAAAAGAGGTATTTCTGGAAGTCATTTTGTTGAATTTTTCCGGAAACACCTTAAAAGAGGTATTTCCGGAACACAAAAATGACTTCCGGAAATACCTCTTTTGAGGTGTTTCCGAAAAAATTCAACAAACTTACTTTCGGGCTTATCGGGAAAAAAAAAACTTACTTTCGGAATCATCCTATTTTGAGGTGTTTTCGGATTTTTTTTTATTTTTGTTTTTTTAAATAAATTTATTTTGTTTCTATTTTTTTTGCAGTGGTGCACACTAGAGTTGGGGGAAGAATTCCACATGGTTCACGAGGGTTGGTGCGAGGCGGGTCTTCGCGGTCAGGAGGCGGAGATCCCGATCAGACTCCCATTAGTACTCGCAACAGAGTGAGGAATGCCGGTCACACTTTTGAACGTGATAGGCGTGTCTGTGGTCGAATTCCTATTGATGAGGCTTCGGACCAGTTCATGGAGGATGCTGAGGCTCCTGACCAGTATGATGAGGCTCCTGATCTAGGTCCTGGGGACATGTCTTTGTTGCATCGACTTCCAAACCACGTGGTGTCAAAGCTTCGTATCAGACAGGTAATAGTAATAATTTTAATAAATAATTTAAGTTTTTATTTTGTCGTTTAATATATATTATTAATATAATATAATTTTATACAGGATCGTGGGAAAATGAAGGTTGCAGCACATGAGAACAAATTAATTAAGTTCCGACCTTCACAGCATCACCCAGGTGTCGAAAGATGGATATTAAAGGCTCGTCTAGCGGAGCTTGATTTGACACCTTTGCTGGTGATCAATCATGAGCTGATCTCAGCATTTGTGGAGAGATGGCATTCAGAGACCAGCTCGTTTCACCTTCTATTTGCAGAGATGTCGATCACCCTGGACGACGTGTCCAACTTACTCCATTTGCCACTGACGGGCGCATTTAGGATGCCTACAGAGGAAACCTGGAGCTGGGCTATATTGATTGTGTTGCACGGTGCTATCTGTTGCTTTTGTTAGGCTACACCATCTTTGCCGACAAGAGTCATACATATGTGCCGGTCAAGTGGGTCCTGCTGTTTGAGAGCTATGAGGAGTGTGGTCAGTGGGCGTGGGGTCCAACTGCTATGGCCTTTTTATACGAGCAGCTGAGTGATGCTTGCATCTGGGACACTGCTCAGTGTGGAGGATACGCGTCATTGTTGCAGGTAATAATTAATTACTATTCAATTTTACTTTTTTGTTTATATAATAATTAACTAATTTATTCATATTATTATTTCAGTGTTGGATTTTTGAGTATTTTCCCACCATTGGCGATCGCAGAGACTTTGGTCCTTCTGCGCGGCCACATTGTGTGAGGTGGAAAAACAAAAAGAATGACGCTGTCAAGCTTATAGATTTTCAGAGGAAACTGGATGCCATACGACCCGAGAACGTCATATGGAACCCTTGGGCTGACCACAGGCAGTACGTGGAATTTCAGTCCATTGCGCTTTTAAGAGGGCATCTGCTATGGGATGACATTACTGTACCTTACATGCCGGAAAGGTGCTTATGGCAGTTTGGATACCGCCAGTACATTCCAGAGGAACCGCTTGGGTCACGTCCACCTGCTAGAACCATTTTGGAGAGATGGTTGTACTTCTACGGTCGGTTAATGAAGTGCTCAGCAGGGCTACCAGGGCCAGTCAGTGGGGTGAGTGCGATGAGAGCTACCTCCCATGGTACTTAGAGGTGTCGATTCCCCGCCTCACCGTGCCTTCGGAGGAAGCACAAGCACATATTTCAGGATGAGGAGATTGCATCACATGGTCCACTGACTCTAGAGGATACACTCGAGTCTGCAGCTGCACGTATCTGGGAGGCCATGGCATTCGACGACATTCCACCTCCTGTATATCAGCTTCTCTCGAGAGCTTTATCAAATTTGGACATTGGCTCGTGATGTATTTTCTCATTTTTGTATTTTATTATCGGATTTGTGCTCGTATTTTATCGGATTTGGTATATTATAGTTCTCATATTTTATCGTTATTATTCATATTTTCGTATTTTAAAATTAAAAAAAAAATTCCGAAATTATGTCAAAAGAGGTGTTTCCGGATGTTGCTTCCGGAATCATCTCTTTTGACATAATTCCGAAATACAAAAATGACTTCCGGAAATATCACTACAAGAATAATCAGTTTTACCGGCCAGGACTTTCCGGCGGATTTATATCCGCCGGAAACTTTTCGGCGGATTGTATCCGCCGCAAACTTACCGGCGGAAATAGGAACTTTCTGGCGGAGTTATCCGCCGCAAACATTTCCGGCGGATTTTCGAGGTATTTTCGGCGGATCTGATTCACGGAAATTTTTGTTTTTTTGAAAAAAAAAAATCAAAATCCGCCGGAAATGCCTCGCAATCCGCCGGAAACACTTGCGGTGGATAAATCCGCCGGAAAGTCCCTGAAAGCGCCAATTTTGAATTTCAAATATCCGCCGGAAACACCCTAAATCCGCCGGAAATTACATTTCCGGCGGATTCGCCTTTTGACCGTTGATTTTCCTTTCCTCTATATAAATCTCTTCTCCGCTTCTATTTCTTCACACCTCTACCGATACTCTCATTCTCTTCAAAGAAACAGAGACATACGCCACTCTCTTGAGCATTGTCGGCAGCGGCTCCAAGAGAGTGGCGTATGTCTCCATTTCTTTGTAAAGAAACTTCCACCTTGTCATTAACATCCGCTTCATCTTTTTCGTTAAAAGTAACATTGTCATGAACCTCCCCTGCGAATTCCCCTCTTGTTAAGTTAGGGGATGATGCGGAGCGTTTGATGAGTGTAGACATTTACACACATCAAACATTCTGTATCATCCTCCAACTTAACAACAGGTCCTTGGAGTTCCTCAAACTTTCTATTTAGAGCAAAGTAATCAAAATTGGACCGGACATTGAACCGGAAGAGGTAGCGGTTCAGGGGATCTTGGGTTCAACCGGTTGAATCGGGGGTTCAACCGGTTGAATCGGGGGTTCAACCGGAATTAATTAAATATATTATTTAATATTTTTATTAAATATATAAAGGAAAAAAAATAATAAAAAACCATAATACTCATAATAATACAACAACATATCGGGTATAAATAAATTTTATATTAATGAAAAATGAATAGTGATTAGTGTAACACCCTAAATATTTAATTAATTTATTTAATTAAGTATTTAGGAATTTAAATTAATTAGTTGAATATAATTTAATTATTAGAAATTATATTAATATGTGTAGGTGGTATTAGAAGATGGAGGCACCAAAGTAGATGGACTTGGGCTTAAGTGAGAAGCCCAAGCCCATGAATCTAGTCATATGCGAAGTAGCAAGGCGCCTAGGGGTTAGGGTTTCCTTGCTATCATTTGCGAAAATTTGAGAAAGAGAGAAAAAAAAGGTAGAGGCGCGCCGTAGAGAGGAAGAGGGAGAAGAGAAGATTCGCAAGCCCCAAGGAGAAAAAGGAGAACGTGATTCCGTTGCCGTAGTTCCGTTCGTGACCGTCTCTAGAGCTCCTATTCTTCAAATTCGAGGTAAGGGGATGTCCTATCGATTCCTATAATGATTCCTATGATAGATCCTAAGTAGTGATAGCCTAGATGTTAATTATGGTTGTTATAATGCTTGCGAAATTCATGTCTTGATTGTTGCCATATGCGTGATTATATGTTGTGCTTGGGATTGTTGTTGATTTCGATGGTTGGGTATAATTTTGATGATTTTCAAGGTGTATCAATGATGGTTGTAATGTGTGTTACAATTGATTCAAGTAACAATTTGAGAAAAATGATGTTTGTGCTGAAATTGTGTGAAAATCTGGTGCTGGGATGTGTTCTGGGCGCCAGGCGCCCTGTGCTGGGCACCAAGGGCGCCAGTGCGTGTTGCTGTGCGTGTGTGACTGGAGCGCTGGGCGCTGGGTGCCAGCGCTGGGCGCTGAGCGCCCGTGTGCGCGCGTTTCTGTGTTGTGCCAAAACGCTGGGCGCTGGGCGCCCGTGTGTTGCGTTTGCGTGTTGCGCTGAGGCGCTGGGTGCCAGCGCTGGGCGCTGAGCACCCGTGTGGGTGTGTTGCGTCTTGCTGGGCGCCCAGGGCGCCAGTTTTCAGGATGTTCCAAAATATTTTCGAAAACTGTTTTCGCTATATCTTTTGACTCGGACATCCGTTTTGAACGTTTCAAAAAGCGTTGTGAAGCATTTTCAGTTGTCCATCTGCGTGTCCCATTTTTAAAAATAAAAACTTATTATTTCTGAAGGTTGCCGGGGCGCCCCAAGTGGCTGTCCCCGGTGATCGTTGCTGTGACAATGAAAAGATGTTTTGGGTGTCTCTAAAAATCCTCTTTTGCGTACGACCAGTGGTTTTAACGAAGTAGTGTAAAAAATGATGATTTTGACGATGATGCCCCTAGTGGTTAGTTAAATGACTGTTTTGCCCTTTGTGGCTAATATTCTTTATAATGACGAGTAAATGACGGTTTTGCCCTTAGTGGCCAATATTATTGATAATGAGGTGTAAATGACGATGATGCCCTTAGTGGCTAGTTAAATGACTGTTTTGCCCTTAGTGGCTATTATTATTTATAATGAAGTGTAAATGACGATGATGCCCTTGGTGGCTAGTAAATGACGTTTTTGCCCTCAGTGGCTACTGTTTGAGTTGATGATATTTATGTATAAGTGACGATGAAACCCAGTGAGGTTTAAGGCCCGAAAGGCTAAGTGATGTTAAGGTCTAAAAGGCCAAGTGACGTTGTGTGTAAATTGTGAATTGACAGGTGCTGTGCTTCTTGTGAGCAAACCGGTAAGTGACGGGTCACATAGTTGACTATGATTTGGGTATTTGTGTATTTGTGTGTTTGTGAGTGGTGCATGTCATAGTGTCTCATGCCCCATATACATAAACCCAGTGACGTTTTTGAGGCCCATGTGGCTAAGTGACGATGAGGCCTTAAGGGCTAAGCGACGTTTGTGAAAAGGTACCTCATGCATATGCCCGCGAGTGGGTTGCATTTCATATGCCTACATGACATAGTGATGAGTTATTGTGGTGATGTGATCTATGATTGTGATGTGATTCATTTAGAGCTGTGACTTGACTTATTATTTATCATATGATTTATTATATGAATTGAATTGGACTCACCCTTCTGTTTGAATGTTACCCCCATGCGGTAACGTGCAGGTGATTGCGAGTGAAGGACTAGGTACCTTCACTAATTCGAGTCGAGTCGTCACGCTCTAATACGTAGCACTCAGGGGGGGACGAACTTAATGTTATGATTGATTTTGGTTGTTATGTTTTGTTGACAATTCGGTTTTATTTTGTTATTCCGCTGCGTAGTTGATTTTATTGACGTTAAGTTTTATTGCGATGATAATTGTGGTTTTGAGATTCGCCTGTTAGTGATGTGCTACGTAACACATGATTATTATGCTTTTGAGCTGTTTTATTGAGAAGTGTAGTTTTACTGAAGTATGTGTAACATCCTTTGCAATGAAAAGAAATTTTGAAAACTCTGATATTTTCCAATTAAATTAACGGGTAGAAAAGGGGTGTTACATTAGTGGTATCAGAGCAGTTCGGTCTGTCCGGCCAAGTTGTCCAGTAGTAGTGTCAACTGACAACGGTGTGTTGTCAGTTATATCTAACTGTTGTTTGTTTGTAGCAAGTGAGTTGAGATGGCTGGGAGGATCGATGCTGCTGCTGCTGCTGTTGTTGGGCTGCTGCTGAATGTTGTAAGAAGTTGAATCTTGTTTTGTCTGTTACGAATGGAGAAATGGTAGTCGATACTCCTGCGGAGGGGTCGGTGATTACTTCCCAGATGTGTTCTCAGTGTCCCGTGTCGATCTTCGGCAGGGACTTTATTGTGAATTTTGTTTGCTTACCGTTGAGGGGTCTGGATGTAATCTTGGGCATGGACTGGTTGGAGGATAACCACGTCCATATCAAGTGTCGTAGCAAGTCGGTCAGTTTCGGGGAAGGAGATTCCGTTTTGGTATCTGCTGGTCCGTTGAAGAAGTTGAAGAAAGAAGGAGTTCAGCTATTTTCGTTGATGGCATCGTTGTCTGCTGAGAGTCAGGCTGTTATTGAAGAACTGGAAGTGGTACGCGAGTTTCCTGAGGTTTTTCCTGATGAAATTCCGGGTGTGCCACCGAAAAGAGAAGTTGAGTTTTTGATTGATCTTGTGCCTGGTACGAGGCCTGTGTCTATGGCACCGTACAGGATGTCGGCGTCGGAATTGTCTGAGTTGAAGACGCAACTTGAAGAATTGCTTGAGAAAAAGTTTGTGAGACCGAGTGTATCACCGTGGGGAGCTCCGGTATTGTTAGTGAAGAAGAAAGATGGGAGCATGAGGTTATGTGTGGACTATCGTCAGTTGAATAAGGTAACTATCAAGAATAAGTATCCGCTTCCGAGGATCGACGATCTGATGGATCAGTTAGTGGGTGCCCGTGTTTTCAGCAAGATTGATTTAAGGTCCGGATATCATCAGATTAAAGTGAAGGATGAGGATGTTCAGAAGACAGCATTCAGGACGAGGTATGGGCATTATGAATATTCAGTGATGCCGTTCGGTGTAACCAATGCTCCTGGTGTATTTATGGAATATATGAATCGTATTTTCCATAATTACCTAGATCGGTTTGTGGTGATCTTCATAGGTGACATTCTAGTTTATTCTAAGTCAGAGGAAGAGCATGCTGAGCACCTGAAGACAGTGTTAGAAGTTCTGAAAGAGAAAAAGTTGTATGCTAAGTTATCAAAGTGTGAATTCTGGCTGAAAGAGGTGAGTTTCCTTGGGCACGTGATTTCTGGTAATGGTATTGCGGTTGATCCGGCAAAAGTAGAAGCAGTGTTGGAGTGGGAGGCTCCGAAGTCCGCAACAGAGATTAGAAGCTTTTTGGGTTTGGCTGGATACTACAGGAGGTTCATCGAGGGTTTTTCCAAGTTGGCCCTTCCGTTGACTCAGTTGACTTGTAAGGGTAAAGTTTTTGTTTGGGATGCTCGGTGTGAGGAAAGTTTCATGGAACTGAAAAAGAGATTGACAACGTCGCCTGTTTTGACGTTGCCTAATCCGGAGGAACCGTTTGTTGTATATTGTGACGCTTCGAAGAGGGGTCTTGGGGGTGTGCTGATGCAAGATGGGAAAGTCGTTGCGTATGCGTCGAGGCAGTTGCGGGTTCATGAGAAAAATTACCCTACGCATGATTTGGAGTTGGCTGCTGCGGTATTTGTGCTTAAGATTTGGAGGCACTACCTTTATGGTTCGAGGTTTGAAGTGTTCAGTGATCATAAGAGTCTAAAGTATCTGTTCGATCAGAAAGAGTTGAATATGAGACAGCGTCGCTGGTTGGAGCTCTTGAAGGATTATGACTTTGGTTTGAACTATCATCCCGGCAAAGCTAATGTCCTGGCTGATGCTTTAAGCAGAAAGTCTTTGCATATGTCGGCAATGATGGTGAAAGAATTAGAGTTGATTGAGGAATTCAGAGATTTGAGTTTGGTTTGTAAAATGACACCTCGCAGTGTCAAGCTGGGAATGTTAAAGATCGATAATGATTTCCTGGGCAGCATCAGAGAGGCTCAGAAGTCAGATGTCAAGTTAGTAGATTTAATTAATGGGGTTGGTCAATCTGAAGGTGAAGATTTCAAATTGGATTCCAGTGGTGTGTTGAGGTTCCGAGGTAGGATCTGTGTTCCGGATGATGAGGAGATGAGAAAGGCAATTTTAGAGGAGGGTCACCGTAGCAAGTTGAGTATACATCCCTGGGCGACGAAAATGTATCAAGATCTGAAAAAGATGTTTTGGTGGTATGGTATGAAGAGAGATGTAGCACAGTTTGTGTATGCCTGTTTGACCTGTCAGAAATCTAAGGTGGAGCATCAGAAGCCTGCAGGGTTAATGCAACCGTTGGACGTTCCAGAGTGGAAGTGGGATAGCATAGCGATGGATTTTGTGACGGGATTGCCGAATACAGTTAAGGGTCATGACGCTATTTGGGTGATCGTTGATAGGTTAACGAAGTCTGCTCACTTTATTCCTATTAATATCACTTATCCGGTGTCGAGGTTGGCAGAGGTCTATGTCAAAGAAATTGTGAAGTTGCACGGTGTTCCGAAGAGTATTGTGTCAGATAGAGATCCAAGGTTCACTTCTGAGTTTTGGACGGGTTTGCAGACGGAATTGGGTTCAAAGTTAAAATTGAGTTCGGCGTATCATCCTCAGACAGATGGTCAGTCAGAGAGAACAATTCAGTCGTTAGAGGATTTGTTGAGGGCTTGTGTATTGGAACAACGGGGTTCATGGGATTCCTACCTTGCGTTGATTGAGTTTACCTATAACAACAGTTACCATTCCAGTATCGAGATGGCACCCTTTGAAGCATTGTATGGTCGAAAGTGTAGAACGCCATTGTGTTGGTATGAGTCGGGAGAGAGTGTAGTGTTGGGACCGGAGATTGTCCGGGAGACTACAGAGAAGATCAAGATGATCCGTGAAAAGATGAAGGCTTCGCAGAGTCGTCAGAAGAATTATCATGACAAGCGGAGGAAGGATTTAGAGTTTCAGGAGGGCGAGCATGTGTTCTTGAGGGTTTCTCCTATTACCGGTGTTGGTCGAGCGTTGAAATCGAAGAAGCTCACTCCTCGATTTGTTGGTCCTTATCAGATTTCTGAAAGAATCGGAAATGTGGCTTATAGAGTGGCTTTACCGCCAAATCTTTCGAATTTGCATGACGTGTTTCATGTGTCGCAACTTCGGAAGTATGTTTCGGATCCATCTCATGTGATCCATATGGATGATGTAGAGGTGCGGGATAACCTCACTGTGGAGACGATGCCCGTACGGATTGAGGATCGTGAAGTGAAAGCGCTTAGAGGCAAAGAAATTGCATTAGTGAAAGTGTTTTGGCTAGGAGCTGCCGGCGAGAGCATGACTTGGGAGCTGGAGAGCAAGATGCGAGAGTCCTACCCAGAGTTGTTTGATCAGGTAAATTTCGAGGACGAAATATTCTAAGTGGGGGAGAGTTGTAACACCCTAAATATTTAATTAATTTATTTAATTAAGTATTTAGGAATTTAAATTAATTAGTTGAATATAATTTAATTATTAGAAATTATATTAATATGTGTAGGTGGTATTAGAAGATGGAGGCACCAAAGTAGATGGACTTGGGCTTAAGTGAGAAGCCCAAGCCCATGAATCTAGTCATATGCGAAGTAGCAAGGCGCCTAGGGGTTAGGGTTTCCTTGCTATCATTTGCGAAAATTTGAGAAAGAGAGAAAAAAAAGGTAGAGGCGCGCCGTAGAGAGGAAGAGGGAGAAGAGAAGATTCGCAAGCCCCAAGGAGAAAAAGGAGAACGTGATTCCGTTGCCGTAGTTCCGTTCGTGACCGTCTCTAGAGCTCCTATTCTTCAAATTCGAGGTAAGGGGATGTCCTATCGATTCCTATAATGAATCCTATCATAGATCCTAAGTAGTGATAGCCTAGATGTTAATTATGGTTGTTATAATGCTTGCGAAATTCATGTCTTGATTGTTGCCATATGCGTGATTATATGTTGTGCTTGGGATTGTTGTTGATTTCGATGGTTGGGTATAATTTTGATGATTTTCAAGGTGTATCGATGATGGTTGTAATGTGTGTTACAATTGATTCAAGTAACAATTTGAGAAAAATGATGTTTGTGCTGAAACTGTGTGAAAATCTGGTGCTGGGATGTGTTCTGGGCGCCAGGCGCCCTGTGTTGGGCGCCAAGGGCGCCAGTGCGTGTTGCTGTGCGTGTGTGACTGGAGCGCTGGGCGCTGGGTGCCAGCGTTGGGCGCTGAGCGCCCGTGTGCGCGCGTTTCTGTGTTGCGCCAAAGCGCTGGGCACTGGGCGCCCGTGTGTTGCGTTTGCGTGTTGCGCTGAGGCGCTGGGTGCCAGCGCTGGGCGCTGAGCGCCCGTGTGGGTGTGTTGCGTCTTGCTGGGCGCCAGGTGCCTGGGCGCTGGGCGCCCAGGGCGCCAGTTTTCAGGATGTTCCAAAATATTTTCGAAAACTGTTTTCGCTATATCTTTTGACTCGGACATCCGTTTTGAACGTTTCAAAAAGCGTTGTGAAGCATTTTCAGTTGTCCATCTGCGTGTCCCATTTTTAAAAATAAAAACTTATTATTTCTGAAGGTTGCTGGGGCGCCCCAAGTGGCTTTCCCCGGTGATCGTTGCTGTGACAATGAAAAGATGTTTTGGGTGTCTCTAAAAATCCTCTTTTGCGTACGACCAGTGGTTTTAACGAAGTAGTGTCAAAAATGATGATTTTGACGATGATGCCCCTAGTGGTTAGTTAAATGACTGTTTTGCCCTTAGTGGCTAATATTCTTTATAATGACGAGTAAATGACGGTTTTGCCCTTAGTGGCCAATATTATTGATAATGAGGTGTAAATGACGATGATGCCCTTAGTGGCTAGTTAAATGACTGTTTTGCCCTTAGTGGCTATTATTATTTATAATGAAGTGTAAATGACGATGATGCCCTTGGTGGCTAGTAAATGACGTTTTTGCCCTCAGTGGCTACTGTTTGAGTTGATGATATTTATGTATAAGTGACGATGAAACCCAGTGACGTTTAAGGCCCGAAAGGCTAAGTGATGTTAAGGTCTAAAAGGCCAAGTGACGTTGTGTGTAAATTGTGAATTGACAGGTGATGTGCTTCTTGTGAGCAAACCGGTAAGTGACGGGTCACATAGTTGACTATGATTTGGGTATTTGTGTATTTGTGTGTTTGTGAGTGGTGCATGTCATAGTGTCTCATGCCCCATATGCATAAACCCAGTGACGTTTTTGAGGCCCATGTGGCTAAGTGACAATGAGGCCTTAAGGGCTAAGCGACGTTTGTGAAAAGGTACCTCATGCATATGCCCGCGAGTGGGTTGCATTTCATATGCCTACATGACATAGTGATGAGTTATTGTGGTGATGTGATCTATGATTGTGATGTGATTCATTTAGAGCTGTGACTTGACTTATTATTTATCATATGATTTATTATATGAATTGAATTGGACTCACCCTTCTGTTTGAATGTTACCCCCATGCGGTAACGTGCAGGTGATTGCGAGTGAAGGACTAGGTACCTTCACTAATTCGAGTCGAGTCGTCACGCTCTGATACGTAGCACTCAGGGGGGGGGGGGACGAACTTAATGTTATGATTGATTTTGGTTGTTATGTTTTGTTGACAATTCGGTTTTATTTTGTTATTCCGCTGCGTAGTTGATTTTATTGACGTTAAGTTTTATTGCGATGATAATTGTGGTTTTGAGATTCGCCTGTTAGTGATGTGCTACGTAACACATGATTATTATGCTTTTGAGCTGTTTTATTGAGAAGTGTAGTTTTACTGAAGTATGTGTAACATCCTTTGCAATGAAAAGAAATTTTGAAAACTCTGATATTTTCCAATTAAATTAACGGGTAGAAAAGGGGTGTTACAATTAGCGTCGAAACTAATTAACGGTCAAGATCGTGCCGACACTATATTAACGGTGAAGATCTTGCCGACACTAAATAGTGAATAGTGCAGCATGATTATTGAATAGTCAATGGTGATTAGTGTCGACACTAATTGACGGTCAAGATCTTGCCGACACTAAATTAACGGTCAAGATCATGCCGACACTAAATAGTGAATAGTGCAGCGTGATTGTTGAATAATGATTAGCGTCGACACCAATTAATGGTCAAGATGTTGCCGACACTAAATTAACGGTGAAGATCTTGCCGACACTAAATAGTGAATAGTGCAGCATGATTATTGAATAGTCAATGGTGATTAGTGTCGACACTAATTAACGGTCAATATCTTGCCGACACTAAATTAACGGCCAAGATCTTGCAGACACTAAATAGTGAATAGTGCAGCGTGATTATTGAATAGCCAATAGTGATTAGTGTCGACACTCATTAACGGTCAAGATCTTGCCGACACTAATTAAATAGTGAATATTGAATTTGGTTATTTCCGACGGATATATGGGTATTTCCGGCGGATATTTACGCATTTCCGGCGGATATTTAGGTATTTTCGGCGGATATTTGGGTGTTTCCGGTGGATTTGCGTTTACGAAATTTTATTTAAAAAAAAAACAAAATCCGCCGGAAATTCCTCGAAATCCGCCGGAAACACTTGCGGGGGGATAAATCCGCCGGAAAGTCCCTAAATTCCGCCGGAAAATCCTCGAAATCCGCCGGAAACACTTGCGGTGGATAAATACGCCGAAAAGTCCCTAAATTCCGCCGGTATGTTTGCGGCGGATAAAAATCCGCCAGAAAATCCTGAAACCGCCAAGGCGAAATTTCAAAAATCCGCCGGAAACACCCTATATCCGCCGGAAATGACATTTCCGATGGATTCGCGTTTTGACCGTTGGTTTTCGTTTCTCTATATAAATCTCTTCTCCACTTCTTCTTCTTCTTCACACCTCTACCAATCTATCTTCTCTCTACTAAATCTCTTTCTCTCTACCAATCCATTCTCCACTTCTCTCTACTAATCTCTTTCTCTCGTTGTCAAATTTCTTCGATATAAAGTATGTTTGTAACATTAGTTAATATTTTTAGTTTTTGAATTATTTTATAATATGAGTTTGTTACTAATTGTGGTGTTGTCTGTTTAGGTATTTTTTGGGTTCCTCCTCTTTCCTCTTTGTTTGAGTTCGGGATAAGCTTCAAGTCAGAGCCTTCTCTTCACTACGGTTAGTTATCAAAGTAATTAATATATCAATATATATATATATATATATATATATGGATTTTTTGTTTTTAGTGTCTACAAAAATTTTACCAACTTGTGGTCGCCGTAAAATTTGTATTTTTTCTATTAGTCCAAGTTAGAAAGTGAGATGAGAAGATGAGACTAGACACAAATCAACAAAACTCCAAGGTTCTTCAAAGAAATACCCACGCAAATATGATGATCAAAACCACTTGGTGATGATGCTTGGACTTTGAATGAGAAATGGAGGGAGTATGTGAAAGAGGGATGCAAATGAGGTGGGGTGGTGGTGTTTGGGTCGAAGGAAATGAAAAAGATGGATGGAGGAGAGGGAGAGGAGGCTACGGCCTTGAGAGGAAAGAGGGAGAGATTTTTGTGTGCTGGGGTTTTAGTGTAGGAAAAATGAGAAGCAAAAGATGCTCATGTGTGGAAATGAGAGGGTATTTATAGAGTTGTTTTCGGTCTAGGGGTAATTAGGTCATTGTTCTTTACTAGGTGCTCTAGGATTGGGTTTTAAATTTGAATGAAGGGCTAGGATTAGAGATCACTTGGATTGTGGGTAGTGAGAAAACACAAAAATGAGAGTGAGGGAGTAATGGAGTGTGCGACACCAAGGAGAGAGGGAGGGAGAGCTTGTGTGAAAAAAACTTGTCCTATTTTGGGAATGGAGGCTCATATGTGATGTGAGGTAAAAATAGGGTTAAGGGTATAATTGAGATGGAATGTTACCAAAGAAGTAATTTTGTATTTTCTTGTGAAGAGGTGAGTATAAATGGGTGGGGTAATTTACAAAAGAGGGCATAAATCTATGTGGGAGTGAATGATGGTCACCAAAAAGGGAAAAGTTAAGGATAGTACAAAGCATATTCTTAAGGAATAAGGAATAGAAGAGTGTGAAGAAATTTTGGGAAGGGAGAGAGAGAGAGTGCGGCTGAAGCAAGGGAGAGGAGGGAAAAAAAACTTGTTTTTGGTCTTTTGTCTTATTGATGACACTTCCTTCTTTTTGAGTTTTGAATTTTGGGCATGGAAGTGAATGTGCACCTATTAAAAAGTGTCATATATATTTGAGCACCATAAAATATTCCCTCTAATTATTCTAGGCAATAAAAATTGTCATTTAGTAATTGGGGAATATTTAATGGTCTTTTTTGGGTTTTTTATGCATTAAAAATGGGGAAAATGCATTTTTAATTATTTTGAACTAGGACTTTCTTTCCAAAAATTATACAAAAATTACCCTTGGTAGAGTAACATGTATGCCACGTCCTTGACCTGGTCTTGGTCCAAAAATAATTAATTCGCTTTTATTTAAATGCCCAAATGCAAAAATATGCACTATTTTATTTCCTAAAATTCCTAAAAATTAAGAAAAATGTTTTTGGGTGCCAAAAATTAATAATGATCAATAAATGGTCTTTTTTTTATGAAAATACAGACACGTGCCAAATGACAGGGGCACAGGGCAGCTCACGCAGTTACTACTGGCGCGCGCGCGTAATTCAAATAAAAATGCGAAATAGGGGACGAACACACATAAATGCACCAATCCACTGTTTTCCACACATTATGAATTACCTTATTGCTTCCATTTTTCTGAAAAATGTTTTTTTTTACTTGGGCGGAATAAATTGGGGTATTACACCTGTCCAATACAGATGGATGTATCCGTTTGAAAGGTCAGTTAATTTTCACACCATATAAGAAACAAGTTTAAAATATATGATTATTATGTTAATTAATATCATTTTCTCTAGGTTCATGGGTGATTCAAAAAGATCGGTGAAAAACAAAGCTAGAGTTGAAGGATCGATATGTTCTTCTTACTTACACCGTGAAACAACGCATTTCTGTTCTTACTATTTCAAGAATGAGTTTGCTCCTGGAAGCAGCCAAAATGAAATGGATACTGATGAATGTCCTAGACATCATTTAGCTTTGTCTGTCTTTTGTCTACCCGATCGTCCATCTGGGAAGGAGTCAATTCACTGGCGCTAACAGATGAAGAGTTAAGTTCAGCACATGTTCATGTGTTGATAAACTGTACTGAGGTGCAACCATTTATTGAGTATGTTCCTCAACATTATAAACTATCTATCTTAATTAGTTAATATGTAGAAAAATGTGTAACAATTAATTAATTCTTTTTAGGAAATTCTTGTCATCAGAGGACGTAAGTGAGCAACAATCTTCTGCTCATATTAATGCACATTTTCCAACGTGGTTTTGGCAACATGTTTATGCCCTCCCGCCAACTCCTACCAACCAACACTTGAGGAACATATCAGACGGTCCTCGAAGATGTGTTAAAGAATGGCACACATACTTTGTCAATGGATACAAATTTCACACCAATGAGTGGACACAGGGCAGAGAGACAGTCAATAGTGGAGTGTACATGAAGGGTGTCACTGGAGGAGGTGAAGATGATTTTTATTGTGTGATTCAACGCATATATGAACTTTCGTACCCCCATCTAGATTTTAGTCAGAAGGTAGTGGTTTTCTATTGTCATTGGTTTGATCCGTCTGCTCGAGGAACAAAGGTGAATCCAAAGTCAAATACAGTGGACATTAAAATGAATGGTAGATATCGACTGTATGATTCGTTCGTCATTGCACAAAATGTGAGACAAGTCTATTATGTCCCTTATCCATCAACGCGGACTGATAGGCGTGGTTGGTGTGTCGCAATTAAAACAAAACCAAGAGGTCGCATTGAGACAAATGATGACATGGTGGAAGATGTGCCATATCAAATGGAAGAGATGTCTAATGTAAATGAAGTGATTGAAGTTGAACCCATTACTCGTTTATGTGATGAGCCAAACACCGGCGATGAAGTTGACGACGAAGAAGATGCTGATGAAGATGCAACAAACCACATTGGTGTTTCAAGAATTCACTCCTCTGATGATGATGATTTTGAGAATGAATGGGATTCCAATTAGTTATTTATGTTTCAACAATATATGTTATATAACCTATTTTGAATTAGTTTGTAATTTATGTTTGTTTAACTATGTTTGTTTAATTAGTATGTTTATATATTTTTGTTTAGTATGTTTATGTTAACCTTGTATAGTGTATGTTTGTTTGTTTAAATGTATATATGTCTAGCTAGATACAGTCATGGCATCTCACTCAGGATCTGATGACGAGACATATGTTCCTCCACCTGTCGACACGGGTGATGCCGCCAGCGCTACCAGGCGGAAGACTTCTACTCGCCTAGGGCATCGTGTTCAGCCTGCTCGTGTTGTTGTTGCTGGTGGCAGATATTTGTCACCACCTGGGTCTGAGGGTGCTAGTACTAGTACTGCAGGGGACCCAGTGATTCATGCTGCTACTGAGGGCTTAGCCCCGACAGATGTTGATGCTGATGGGGTGCGCACATTCACTGTTGACCGTGAGGTGGTAAGGTATACACCTGATGGGCGTATCATATTGGAGACTGCTGGTGATTTGTAAGTATATATATTATTATTTATTAATTTATTTTTGTTGCCTTTTATATAACTTATATAATTTGGTGTAATAAAATTCATCTTTTTTTAATGCTGATTTCTTCCTTCGAAGGCTACAGCTACCGCTATCATGAAAACAATCAAGGAGAATTTCACCGGCAGCTGGAAGAATTGGACAGCTGTTAGAAAAGATACGGAGCCAATTGGGAGGATGTTAAATTCATTTTTGGTAAGTTGTTCTACGAAATAATTAATTAATTAATTAATTTGTGTATATTTTATTGACTTGATTAATTAATTTGTCTTATAATTAACAACATTATTGTAAATTTCTTAAATAGGCAAAGTGTACATGGTTACCAGAGCAGCAAAGGGAAGTTGAGAGAATCTTCCATAAGAGATGTTCCCATCGCTATTCTGAATTACTGCGGGAGGCGCGCGGTAAGAATGCCAAGCCATCTTATATGGGAGACTCAACTTGGGCTGGGTTACAGGAGTACTGACAGACACCCGAATTTAGGAATTTTTGTGAGAAAGCCAAGAAGAACCGTGCTTCTGAAAAAGGTGGCTGCACACACACAGGGGGAGTGTTAATACTGCAACGCATCACAGGCGTTTGGTAAATTTATTACTTTATTACTTGATTAATTAATTATTTATAATTAACTAGTCATTTTCATGTGTATTAATTAATAATATGTATATATGTATATATAGGAGGTGAGAGAACAAAGGGCAATCACTTTGCCTGAGTTGCATCGCTACCTTCATATGCGGGAGGACAATGGTGACTATGCTACAGATCGGGCGAGGAATATTCAGGTAAAACTACTTTTACAATTATATATTAATGTTTATTATTTATAATAATCTTTATATCGGGCGAGGAATATTATATTAAAACTACTTTTGCTATAGTTATTTATTTGTTGGATTATTTTTTTCAGGAGAGCTTCCAGGGTGGGCTGACTGAGTACCATGAGTCCCAACAGAGTAGTGGGGCAGCTGATATCGATCCAGAGGAGGAGGCTAGAGTAGCTCGTGATATTTGGGAGAGAGCAGTTGGTCCCCAAAAGAGTAATCGTATGGTAGGATCACGTGGTATTGGACCGGCTGCTTTTCGAACAAGCATTATTCCGAGTCTATCAGCTTCACAATCTTCTGGATCTCCGAGTACTGCTCGCTCTTATGTTCCCAATGCTGGTGAGTTGAATGCTGTTACGAAATTGACGCGGCAATTGAGCGAGCAGCAGCGTCAGTTTGCCGAGCGGCAGGAGCAAAGTGATCGGGAAGTGGCGGCGCTTCGGGAGAAAGCCAGGATAGCTGAGGAGCGCGTGGAGGAGCGCATAGCGGAGCAGGCTAGGATAGCTGAGCAGCGCATGGAGGAGCGCTTTAAGTTTTTGCAGGATCAGCTGATGATGTCTCAGCAGTCGAGGCCGTCCTCATCACATATGCCATCCTACTAGCCGCGGCAGCATTACGGTGGTGCATTTCAGCAGTGGCCTCAGCAGCAGTATGCACCCCAGTATTCCTAGCAGTATGCACCTCAGCCCCAACAGCCATACCAGCAGCCCCAGCAGCAGTCACCCCAGCAGCCATACAAGCAGCCCCAGCAGCAGTCACCCCAGCAGCCATACCATCAGCCCCAGCAGCAGTCACCCCAGCGGCCCAACATCGATCTTAATATTATGGATTCGCTTAATGCTTTTCTTACATCTGATACCTATTATCATGGTGATGAGTTAGACCAGCAGCCACCCCAGTAGCTTTGGATTATTTTATTTTGTTGTATGGATATTTTTTTATTGTATGGATATTTTTGTTGTTGTATGGATATTTATTTAAATTAATCATTAATTTTCATTTCTAATTTTTATTTGTTTATCAATTATCAAATTTTTAAATAAAATAATCAATTAAAGTTTTTAATAAAATAATATTAATTTTTTAAACTCCGTGAGGTAAGAAGCCACGGTGGATGACTGGGTGAGCTTGAAAAGATTTCCCCTCGGATCATCGAAGGCAGTGGGAGCAAACCTGGTCTCAAGAGCAGAAAGGAATTGAGCCCATGATACAATTTGCCGGTTACGATACATCCATTGATACCAAGCAAGAGCAGCGCCGTCGAGGTAGAAGGATGCGATGGTGATCCTTTCCTCCTCCGGATTCTGGTGGTAGGTGAAAAATTGGGAGATCTTAAAGATCCATCCATGGGTATCGGTGCCGTCAAACCGGGGGACGTCAAGTTTGAGGCGAGGGCGGTTGGAAAATTCTGCGGTGGGTCGGGTAGATGACGCCGTGGAATGTGACGGATCTTCTAGCCGTTTACGCATTGCTTCCATCTGAGTGGTGAGGGAAGCAATCTGACGAGCAAATTCTTCCATTCGATCCGGTGGCGGAGGAGTGCGATTGTTGGTCATTGGAGGTGAGGACACACAATGAAAGCACCAATAATATGTTAGTCAGAATTCGAGGACTGACGACCTCCTTCAAGCAACTGATAAAGAGGGGAATTAGGAATTGAATTGTTTCATTGATGATCTCATAAAAGAAAGTACAAGCTTATATAGGTATAGCTTAGCATAGAAAACGGAAAAGATAAGATGCTTAACAGAAAGAGGAAATATAGAAATTATCTAGCCTAAAGATATGCAAATCCTAACAAACGATTCGTTGAGTCATTTGTACATGAGATGATTCTGGAATCTAGCTGGAAGTCTCTTCTCACGGGTGGGCCTAGTGCCAACAGTGGGCTGAGTAATTGGGCCAAGACTAGGAGGATCCGTATCAATACCCACCTCTTCAAAGTCAACCTTGTCCCCAAGGTTGTAACATTGCTGTAAGTCCTCCCAATTTTCCCAGGATGTTTCTTCAGGAGGCAGACCTTGACACTGTACTAACACTTGTTCCTTCTGCTGTCCATCTACTGCAGTAACCCGAGAGTCCAAGACAGCCAAAGGAGTGATCACAGGGTGATTATCAACAGACTCAGGTGGCAGCAAAAAGTCTGATGGTGGAATAGGACCCAAATATTGTTTCAACAAGGAACAGTGGAAGACATTGTGAATTTTGGCATATGAAGGGAGTTCCAACTTGTACGCTACGGAACCCAAGCGTTGAAGGATGCGAAATGGACCATAATAACGTTTGTTCAGCTTATTGTATTTGGCCCTTGACAGAGATGTTTGCCTATATGGCTGAAGCTTCACATAGACGTAAGAGTCAACCTCAAACTCAACCTCTTGCCTCTTCTTGTCAGCCACAGCCTTCATTCTTTTTTGAGCTTTGGCCAAGTTAGTACGCAACTGTGCTAAAATTTCCTCTCTGTCACAAAGTAAGGCGTCGCTTGCAGCAATTTCGGAAGAACCAGCCACATACATAGGAATCGTGGGAGGGGGTTTTCCATAAACCACTTGATATGGAGTCATACCTGCTGAAGTGTGGAAAGCGGTGTTGTAGTGGTATTCCGCCCAAGGTAAGAACTTATGCCACAAAGAAGGCTTGTCATGAACAAAGGCTCGCAAGTATTGCTCGATGGTACGATTAGTGACTTCGGTTTGTCCATCTGTTTGTCAATACCCGCAAGTATATAAGGATGTTTTTTTCATTCTACAATGTACAAACATATTTCATTCGGCTTGGATGAGATGGTAGGGGTCTCTTCCAGCTTTACCAAGGTCATGGGTTCGAATCCAGCCTTGGGCAGCAGTGTTAAATCTCTTGAGGGAGAGTTTTGTCGGCCATTGTGGTCCTACCCGGCTCGAGGGATTAGTCTCTGCAGTTGCGCGCAGAGGATACCCTGTTTATACCAAAAAAAATATTTCTTTCTTTCATCCTACACTTTATTTTTACTTTTGTTAAACCAAACTACTAAATAATCATCTCATTTTCTACTATTTCTTTTCTTTTCCATTCATTTCCTTTCTCTTCTTTTCCTCTACTTTTCTTTCATTAAGCAAACATAGTGTGAATCATTTAATAAATATAAAAAATCTCATACTATAAAGAATGACATGAGTGGAGGTTAAACACTTTGTTAAGAATATAAAATATAAAACAACCATTTTTTTTATAAACGAAGTGTCCTCTGCGCACAACTGCAGAGCCTAATCCCTCAAGTCGGGTAGGACCACAATGGGCGTCAAAGCTCTCCCTCAAGAGATTTAACACTGCTGCATGCCGAAGACTGGATTCAAACCCAAGACCTTGGTTAAGCTGGAAGAAACCTCTACCGTCTCATCCAAGTGCTCTTGAGTTAAACCAACAATTAATTCAAAGCAAATTAATTTTTTTAAGCAGCAAACAATATGAGACAAAGAGTATCATATTAAGCAATAGCTAAATTTAATCAAATACAATGTTACTGGTGTGCATGACCCGTGCGATGCGCGGGTATACATTATCCGGTTAGTAGTTTTATTAGTAATAAAATAATTTATGTACATAAAATATTTATAAATTTTTGCTTTGTATATTGCTATATTAGTAGGTTTTATTGAATAATTTAAATGATGACCCGCAATATACACGATTGTATAGTGAAAGAATAGAAAATTTATACTAATGTGTTAACTTTTGAAAATATTTATCTATTAAAAATTGTAAGATGACTTGTGTTACACAATTAAACTCAGAATTTTTATTTTATTTTATTGTTAGCATTTAATTTTTATTAAATTGTTCATACAAAGTATTTTAAATATTAATATCGTATTTTATGTAAAACAACCAATGCCTATATAATATATATGTTTTAATTCTATAGTTCAAAGACTAATAGATTTATGTGTACATATTAACATATTTTATGTAAAATAGTAATTTTCTTTCAAACAAAATGAAAAATAGTAATATCTATCTGATATAATTTTTACTTATAGTTAGTGATAGAAAATATGAAATCTCTCTTTAGTTTTCTACCTATATTTTAAGACGTCAAAAATAGTGACAAAATTAATTTTTTCGTGCCTAATATGGTTACTGAATTAGATATTTTTATTTCACCAAAACAAAACTAAATTAGATACTTAAGTAGTATTTATAACTTAAATATTAATGTGTGATTCAATATTTTACCTCTAAACCTCAGATTGAATAACAATCATGTACCTGTTCTTTCGTTGGAAGCTGCAAATGCTTGACTGCTTGTTTCTCAATACATAATATCAGTTATTTTAAAAGTAGAAAAGTTATAGAGTTAACAATTGCTCTCGATGCATTTTGAACGGATCCTAAGAGTAAATAAATTTCTTTTTGCACTTTGTCTTTGAAACCTGATTATAATGGGCATATAATACATAAAACATATTAGACACAAAGCAATCATCAAGGAATCTCACTACAAATACAATATATGTAATATGTTAGTCAGAATTCGAGGACTGACGACCTCCTTCAAGCAACTGATAAAGAGGGGAATTAGGAATTGAATTGTTTCATTGATGATCTCATAAAAGAAAGTACAAGCTTATATAGGTATAGCTTAGCATAGAAAACGGAAAAGATAAGATGCTTAACAGAAAGAGGAAATATAGAAATTATCTAGCCTAAAGATATGCAAATCCTAACAAACGATTCGTTGAGTCATTTGTACATGAGATGATTCTGGAATCTAGCTGGAAGTCTCTTCTCACGGGTGGGCCTAGTGCCAACAGTGGGCTGAGTAATTGGGCCAAGACTAGGAGGATCCGTATCAATACCCACCTCTTCAAAGTCAACCTTGTCCCCAAGGTTGTAACATTGCTGTAAGTCCTCCCAATTTTCCCAGGATGTTTCTTCAGGAGGCAGACCTTGACACTGTACTAACACTTGTTCCTTCTGCTGTCCATCTACTGCAGTAACCCGAGAGTCCAAGACAGCCAAAGGAGTGATCACAGGGTGATTATCAACAGACTCAGGTGGCAGCAAAAAGTCTGATGGTGGAATAGGACCCAAATATTGTTTCAACAAGGAACAGTGGAAGACATTGTGAATTTTGGCATATGAAGGGAGTTCCAACTTGTACGCTACGGAACCCAAGCGTTGAAGGATGCGAAATGGACCATAATAACGTTTGTTCAGCTTATTGTATTTGGCCCTTGACAGAGATGTTTGCCTATATGGCTGAAGCTTCACATAGACGTAAGAGTCAACCTCAAACTCAACCTCTTGCCTCTTCTTGTCAGCCACAGCCTTCATTCTTTTTTGAGCTTTGGCCAAGTTAGTACGCAACTGTGCTAAAATTTCCTCTCTGTCACAAAGTAAGGCGTCGCTTGCAGCAATTTCGGAAGAACCAGCCACATACATAGGAATCGTGGGAGGGGGTTTTCCATAAACCACTTGATATGGAGTCATACCTGCTGAAGTGTGGAAAGCGGTGTTGTAGTGGTATTCCGCCCAAGGTAAGAACTTATGCCACAAAGAAGGCTTGTCATGAACAAAGGCTCGCAAGTATTGCTCGATGGTACGATTAGTGACTTCGGTTTGTCCATCTGTTTGTCAATACCCGCAAGTATATAAGGATGTTTTTTTCATTCTACAATGTACAAACATATTTCATTCGGCTTGGATGAGATGGTAGGGGTCTCTTCCAGCTTTACCAAGGTCATGGGTTCGAATCCAGCCTTGGGCAGCAGTGTTAAATCTCTTGAGGGAGAGTTTTGTCGGCCATTGTGGTCCTACCCGGCTCGAGGGATTAGTCTCTGCAGTTGCGCGCAGAGGATACCCTGTTTATACCAAAAAAAATATTTCTTTCTTTCATCCTACACTTTATTTTTACTTTTGTTAAACCAAACTACTAAATAATCATCTCATTTTCTACTATTTCTTTTCTTTTCCATTCATTTCCTTTCTCTTCTTTTCCTCTACTTTTCTTTCATTAAGCAAACATAGTGTGAATCATTTAATAAATATAAAAAATCTCATACTATAAAGAATGACATGAGTGGAGGTTAAACACTTTGTTAAGAATATAAAATATAAAACAACCATTTTTTTTATAAACGAAGTGTCCTCTGCGCACAACTGCAGAGCCTAATCCCTCAAGTCGGGTAGGACCACAATGGGCGTCAAAGCTCTCCCTCAAGAGATTTAACACTGCTGCATGCCGAAGACTGGATTCAAACCCAAGACCTTGGTTAAGCTGGAAGAAACCTCTACCGTCTCATCCAAGTGCTCTTGAGTTAAACCAACAATTAATTCAAAGCAAATTAATTTTTTTAAGCAGCAAACAATATGAGACAAAGAGTATCATATTAAGCAATAGCTAAATTTAATCAAATACAATGTTACTGGTGTGCATGACCCGTGCGATGCGCGGGTATACATTATCCGGTTAGTAGTTTTATTAGTAATAAAATAATTTATGTACATAAAATATTTATAAATTTTTGCTTTGTATATTGCTATATTAGTAGGTTTTATTGAATAATTTAAATGATGACCCGCAATATACACGATTGTATAGTGAAAGAATAGAAAATTTATACTAATGTGTTAACTTTTGAAAATATTTATCTATTAAAAATTGTAAGATGACTTGTGTTACACAATTAAACTCAGAATTTTTATTTTATTTTATTGTTAGCATTTAATTTTTATTAAATTGTTCATACAAAGTATTTTAAATATTAATATCGTATTTTATGTAAAACAACCAATGCCTATATAATATATATGTTTTAATTCTATAGTTCAAAGACTAATAGATTTATGTGTACATATTAACATATTTTATGTAAAATAGTAATTTTCTTTCAAACAAAATGAAAAATAGTAATATCTATCTGATATAATTTTTACTTATAGTTAGTGATAGAAAATATGAAATCTCTCTTTAGTTTTCTACCTATATTTTAAGACGTCAAAAATAGTGACAAAATTAATTTTTTCGTGCCTAATATGGTTACTGAATTAGATATTTTTATTTCACCAAAACAAAACTAAATTAGATACTTAAGTAGTATTTATAACTTAAATATTAATGTGTGATTCAATATTTTACCTCTAAACCTCAGATTGAATAACAATCATGTACCTGTTCTTTCGTTGGAAGCTGCAAATGCTTGACTGCTTGTTTCTCAATACATAATATCAGTTATTTTAAAAGTAGAAAAGTTATAGAGTTAACAATTGCTCTCGATGCATTTTGAACGGATCCTAAGAGTAAATAAATTTCTTTTTGCACTTTGTCTTTGAAACCTGATTATAATGGGCATATAATACATAAAACATATTAGACACAAAGCAATCATCAAGGAATCTCACTACAAATACAATATATGTAATATGTTAGTCAGAATTCGAGGACCCCTAACCTCCTTCAAGCAACTGATAAAGAGGGGAATTAGGAATTGAATTGTTTCATTGATGATCTCATAAAAGAAAGTACAAGCTTATATAGGTATAGCTTAGCATAGAAAACGGAAAAGATAAGATGCTTAACAGAAAGAGGAAATATAGAAATTATCTAGCCTAAAGATATGCAAATCCTAACAAACGATTCGTTGAGTCATTTGTACATGAGATGATTCTGGAATCTAGCTGGAAGTCTCTTCTCACGGGTGGGCCTAGTGCCAACAGTGGGCTGAGTAATTGGGCCAAGACTAGGAGGATCCGTATCAATATGAAGGAAGAAATATATCAAAACGTGTTGGATAATATTTTAACAACATATACCTCAAAAATATATATACCTCAACATCAAGATAAGCATAGATAACATTCTACATAATAATAGTCAACATCAAGATAAGCATATATAACATTTTATCAAGATATATACCTCAAAAATATGTAAATGCTTTTTGGCTGCTGGACAATGCCCTGTCCTAACTTAGCCTTGCAATAGCTCATTATAACTCCAAGAATAAGCTCTAGCTCTATAATCCAAACAAAGAAAATAAAAGAATTATTAATCAAATTTCGGACACTAATTTTGTCATGAAAAAATGATATCCAAACATTAGAAAATCAGAATAGGATTTATTGAGAAAATAAAAAGAAAATCACATCATCGTATCAATTTTTTTGCTCTTTTCTAAAACCTGAAAATCCAAATGGGTAATCTAATCATTGCCCATGAGTTCTTTCAATCGATGGGCAATTGACATGGTTTTGGTGTGAAAATAACATTAATCTTGTGGGAGAATATATTTGGATCCCAATAATGCACCTAAAATAGAATAAGGAACTATTTTTCCATATCTTACCACTTGCTGAGTTGCTTCTCTCAAGGTTTTGTACTGTACATTTCTATAGTACAATCGTAATACTTATTAACTATGAAGCCCCGATACTTCAAAAATAGAGACGTACCTGTGTCGGATACGTATCCGATACCGACACGCACCTGATACTTCCCGATACGTACCCAAAGAGTATCCAATAATTTTTTAATTCTTTTTAAAAAATATTTGACTCGATACTTTTCAGATACATCTTTGATACTTCTTACCAACTAATTACTTCTCAGATACTTTTTCGATACCTCTTACAAACTAAGCACATGATTGTCACTCATATATGATACACTTTAATACCTCAATAACTAAAAGACAAATTTATATGTTTTTTTGTAATACAACAATAGAAGAAATAATACATTGTGATATGAGTGAGATAAATACATGTAACTATCTCTACTTGATATGATCACATGTATTTATTTCTAGAATGTGATGATCATATATTGAATAATAATATGATTATGTTTTATTGAGCAACTACGTACTAATATGAATATCTTAGTCTATAAAAAGTCATCTATTTTTGCCAATGACTATTCAGATTATACGATTTCAGGTGGTCCCAGTTACTTGTCCACCCTTACTTTTTATGACTAGTCACTCATAGATAGGTGTGTCGACTGTCCTCTTCCTTTCATCCTTATATTTTCTGTTTGATTTTTTTTATCTATTTAGGCAGGTTTTGTTTCATATCTATAAAATTCAATATTTCAGTTTTTCATGTTTGTTTTTTTCTATTTTATTTTTTCTCTTATGTTTTTATATATTTAAATTTTAATTTAATTTTTATTAAAGTATCCCAGCCGTGTCGTATCTTGGTTTTCAAAATTTTCCCGTATCCCCGTATCGGTATCGTGTCGTATCCCGTATCGTATCCCGTATCCGGGCTTCATAGCTTATTAATCAATGCATAAGTGTGAAAAAACATATCAAATTTAAAATGTGAATAATATTATCAAACTCTTTTTTTTTTAATCAAACAGGCGGTCAGCCCGAATTTATTAATAAAATAAAGAGAGATATAAAAAGCACAAGGGGGGACTAGACCAAAACCCTTGGTAATAAGGACAATAATAGAATGCCCAACACGGCCTCTAAAATAAACAACCATAGAACTCTAATGGAAGAAATTCTAAGGCGAACAGAAAACCCGAAAGGAGAGGGCAACACCTGAGAGTCCCCACACAACCTCCACCCACCACCTCCTGAACCCACACTCCAAACCACAACAGCCTGCATCACCTCGCTATCCTCACATTAAGCACATCACAAAGCATCGAGGTTAGAGGTGGAGGCCCGGAGACGATTGGGAGGGGGCAAAGAAGCAGAAGTCAAAGGGGGAGGAGCCCGGCGATCTGCAAACTGCAATCTGGCGTCCGACAAGGTACAAACTATCGAATCAGCACCCACCGACAGCACACCCCCAGACATCCGGCGTCGCGACTCCATCCACCATCGCAAAGTCGTGCTACCGGCCAACACCGCGACAACACCTAGCTTGATCGAGGTAGCCGAGCCACCAACCACCACCGCGGCCTTGCGCCCCCGGCCAACACCGTGGCACAATCAAGCAAAACCGCGAGCGACAGGGAGAAGTGCCCACGACAAATGGAGAGGAGGCGTGCCCATTTATTTTTCGGTTTGCACGCCAAGTGCCCATTTACTTTTCTGTCTGCACGCCAAGTGCCCATTTTACTTTTCTGTCTGCACGCCAAGTGCCCATTTTACCTTTCTGTCCACACGCAAGTGCCCATTTTACCGTTTCTATTTGCACGCCAAGTGCCCATTTTACCTTTCAGTCTACACGTCAGTGTTCATTTACTGTTTTCGCATCAACACGAAAAAGTCTATCTTTCCAAAAAAAAAAAAAGAAATTCGGATTTCTCCAAATGGACAAAATTGGTATAATTTCTGAATTCTTTATTTCTATTTTACCTTCGAAATATGTCTCGCGCAATTCATATTTCTTGGTAAAATCCAAATAAAGAGGGGCAGCTGTCATACCCCAATTTTGTCCGGCTTAGGTCCAAACCCTAGTTTTCCACACAAAAATAAATTATGCATTGCATTTTGGGTCCTAGAAACCATTCCAAAGTTTATGAAATCATTTTTAGGGTTAGAATGCACTTTTTGGGGAAATTAGGGTTTTAGGGTCAAAAAGGGCATTTTGGTCATTTCTCACAAAAGGTTCTATAAAAATAATTTGTGCATCATGCATCAAAATTAGGGTTTTTGAAAATATGTTATGCATGCATGACAAGCTTTGGAAAATATTTTATGCATGCATGGCAAAAACCTGAAAGCAATTTTGTGGAAAGCAAGAATCAATTTCTATTTTGTTTCATAGGTTATGAAATCGATTTATACTTATTCTCATAGGCTATGAAATCGATTTATACTTATTTTCATAGGCTATGAAATCGATTTATACTTATTTTCATAGGCTATGAAATCGATTCATACATATGCATATTCCAAAGCCATGAATCGATTCTTACCTTTTTTCAAAAGCCTTAAAATCGATTGTCAAGATATTTCATAGGCTATGAATCGATTTCTCCATATTTTTAACTAAGCTAAGAATCGATTTTCACCTATACAAAAGGTCCTGAAAATCGATTCTTACTTGTTTTCAAAGAACAAAGAATCGATTCCCATGTTTTCCAAAGAATAAAGAATCGATTCCTCACTATTTCAACTATCCAAAGAATCGATTCTTGAGGCTTCTAAAATGATAAGAATCGATTCCTTACCTTTTTAACTTCATGTCACAATCGATTCTTCACTTTCATTAAATATTTTTTTCAGATCTACGCTTTCCTAAGCCTATAAATAGGAGTCTCATTCTCCATTCTTTAGAAAAAAACACAGACACAGACATTTTTTGCGAGATCACACACGAACCACAATTTCACAACTCCTCTCTGCTTCTCAGACACAGATTTTCACGAGATCAGAGAACAGACACAGATTTTTCACATGATCAGAGAAAAACAGAGACACATTTCACGAGATCTGAGAAGACAACTCTCGCAAATCTCATTTTCCAGTTCTACGCTTCATTTTTGCTCTATTCGCGCCGTTGGTCCGTCTGAGCTGATCTCCTGCAAGGGTTAGTCGGGGTTTGCGTTCTTCAGAGTTGTAATATCTGTCTTCATCAGAGGTATTTCAGTCTTTTCATTTGTTAATATTTAGTTATTGTGATACATGTGATTTAACTTAGCTATAGCATTTATCTACTCGTTCTTGTATATTATCGTCCATTGTTGATGACGAACCATATGATTCCCACTTATGCCTAGTGCATCATGTTCTAAGTGGTGAAGATGGTCTCGGGTGATTCAACTTGCCCCTTTCAAACCCTTTCAAAAACATTCTCATTAGAACTACGTCGCTTTGATTCCCGTTCGGGATACGTAGGAGCGAGTCACGTTCTCGTCAAGCGCAACAAATAAAAATTCTTTTCACCCCCCTAAACCAATCATTTTCATAAAACAAACAAAAATCATTTTCAAACCCATTGTTGCTAGTAGCTCATCAGAGCCTCTGTTCGTTTAGCTATTAGTGACAATGTCCTTTTCTCCTAAAAATAATAAACGATGATCCATCATAACCTTTGTTAGTTTGATCATCGTGCAAATCAATCTCTTTCGAAAATCACTTTCAAAAAAGATAATAAAAAAATGAGTTGTTATCAATAGTCCATCAGAACCTTCGTTCGTTTGACTAGCGGTACAACTCTCTCTTTTGAGTATTTAGTAAGTGATTCATCATAGCCTCTGCTAGTTTAATCACTCACTAATGGTCGTCCTATTTCAAAAAACTCACCAAAAAAAGATTAAAAGACAAAAACCTCTTTCAGGACAGCGAAGAACTACGTAGCTTTGAATTCTCCATCGCACCGGGAGATACGTAGGAGCGGGTCACATCCCGTCAAGCATAACAAATAAAAATCATTTTCACAATAAGTTTTCAAACAATTATTTTCAAAAGAGCCTAGAACTACGTCGCCTTTGATTCTCCACCCGAAGATACGTAGGAGCAGGGCCACGCCCCTGTCAAGCGCAAAAATAAACAATTTCTAATTTAAAAAATACAAACACATCTCTTCCATTTCAAAAACCAAAAATCCTATTTTTAAAGTAGGGGATTAGGTCGGTCGTACGACCGGGTTAGTCATCGTTTTAGGATAAGTGAACTGTGGTCCTCCAGAGCCCCAGCGCTCCTTCAGCCCTCAGCGGCCCTTCAGAGCCCCAGCGCTCCTTCAGACCCCCAGTGGTCCTTCAACACAGATCACACAGTCCTAAAACCCCTACATTAAAAAACACCAACCAACCACCATTTTCAAAACCAAGAACTACGTAGCTTTGAATTCTCCATCGCACCGGGAGATACGTAGGAGCGGGCCATGTCCCGTCAAGCACTTTTTTCTAAAAAACCCTTTTTCCCCCAAAAATAAAATTTTTGTTAAGTTTTCCCATTCATCCTTCCAATAAATAGGCAAACCTAGATATTTTTCAAATCAAGTGTTAAAACCACACATTTAATTAGAGGTTCCCTTTCGGTAGAAAGGACGTGCGCGGTGCTAACACCTTCCTCGCACGTAATCGACCCCCGAACCTATATCTCTAGTTTTCAAAAGACCACCTGTAACATCCCTAATTTTTAAAGACTCGTATTATGATGCCGGAGACCGATTTATTAAACGTGGGAATACTTAGTCGTGTCTCGAGGGCTCATATGTCAGGAAAATTATCAAGAAAACCTATTCTCCATTGAAAGGTGGCTTATTCATAGAATAATGAGGAATTGGAGCCGAAGGGCAAATCTGTCTTTTCACACCCCTAGTTATTAAAATATAATTTTGAAGGTTATAATTAATTAGGAACCGAAAGAATCGGGGAACTTCGAATCGGAACCAGGTTAATTAAGAAGTTTATTATCGAAGAAAAAATTTAGCACCTAACCTATGATTTAATGGGCTAGGGGTAGTTTGGTCTTTTCCCCATCATTTAAACCCCCAGCCCATATATCCAACTGGTCAGTCTCTCTTTTCCTCACACTTGGTCACTCCCCAATTCAGAAAGAAAGAAGAAAAAGCTGAAAGAAAGAAAGAAAGAAAGGAGAAGGAGGGGGCGTGGAGGAGGAGAAGAGAGGAAGCTTAGAAATCTTTGTTGCATGTAAGTTGTTTTTCTTCCATTCCACTCCACTTCAAAATCTGAATTCAATGAACCTATTTTTAACACCTGATTCTCCCCATATCCCTCTTTGCCATTTTCGCATATCAAAGCTCCAAGTGAGGAAGAAGATGGAGTTTTGAGCAATAGTTGTCTTGCATGTTCATTGGAAGCTTCTAAGAAGAAGATTTCAGACTTGCATGGTTGAGTGAAGGGAGGATTTGAGTAGTGGTGCTGCTGGGTTCGAGATTGGACAGAAGAGAGTTGCTGTCTTGGAATCGATTGAAGCAGTTTCGGGGATTTTTCCGTGTTCGGTTCGGTGATTTCGTTTTCGGCTCAACTCTCGGATTTCGTCAACGGGTGAGTTCTACTCACGATAGGGCATTTTGATATTCTGAACTTGTTTTCGATATGGAATCCCTTGGTCACATTTTCCGTTTACAAAAGACTTAGAACTGAAAAGCGTTTTTGGGTTAAAACGGTGTTTTACGGTTTAATGAGATTTTGATTTAAATCGTTGAAATGAAATGAATTGTGTACTACTAGAAATATATATTCTGGGAATTTTCTGAGTTTCAGGTGATTGAAATTAGAAATCGAATCGGACGAGAACGGAGAGCGAAAATGAGGAAAGTGAGAAATTCTGGTAACAGACACAGGTCGCACGGACCGTGCGCCCCTGGGCACGGGTCGTGCGCCTGCTTCGGGTTGGAAGTATTGGAAACAGAACAGGACGCACGGGTCGTGCGCCCTGGGCACGGATCGTGCGCTTCCCTCTGGTAGATGGGTCTTGGGTAGTGCACCACGCACGGGTCGTGTGCCCCTGGGCACGGGTCGTGCGTGTGGTTCTGTTACCGGCTTCCGTTTTCTCGTTTTGTTGCTCCGTTTGATCCCGAACCTTTTCTAATTTCTTTCTCAACCATTCAAAAAGGGATTGCCTCACTGAAAACCTTATTTTGAACTTGTTCAACTCATGGTTTTTGAAAAAGAGCTTTGAAAGCCTATTTGATCGAAAAACCGAAACCCTAGTATACGTGTGGGTACACCGTCTGATGGATAGAATGTATATATATTTATATATATATATATATATATATATATATATATATATATATATATATATATATATATCAACTGTATATGATTATAATGCCGGATGTCTATAGATTCATCAAAACGGGTTATAAGTCAATAATACATTACAATATGATTATAATGCCGGATGTTTATAAATTCATCAAAACGGGTTATAGATCAATAAGATATAAATTATCTAAAAAGATATTGTGATTGATCCTTTGGTGATCGGAAAGATATATATTATCTAACTCTCGAGAAATCGTTATGTATTGTCATACATAAATCGCGTTGGGTGACGACCCGACAAGTAGCATACTAGGGAGGGTAGTCATGACCCCTTACCTAGGCCCTGAATGTGTTTTGGCGTGGTCAACTCACGGGTTGCCGGGATTAGCAGTGGTGCAGTCGGCTTGTGCTAAGTTACTGATTATAAGTTAACATTGCCGGGATTAGCAGTTGTGCAGTCGGCAGATGTTAAGCTGTAGCTACCGGGATTAGCAGTTGTGCAGTCGGTTGAGCTAAGCTATTAAAAACATAAAAGAGAACACGATTTGCTTGGCATTTCGATTATGGCTATTGGTAGCTAATTAAACATTGTTAACGGTTTAATAATTGAACCGAGTGTCAGTGAGGGGGCACGGTAGGACTCACTGAGATAATGTTATCTCACCCTATCCATATTTGTTGTTTTTCAGAGAAGCAGGGAAAAAGGAAGACTATAGTGCACGAGTAGTTGATATACTCTTGGAGGTGCTGAAGACTTAGTCATTTTCTCCTTGTTCTTTTGTTGTCCTATTGGTTGTATAAACTTGTATTGATTATGAGTTATATGAACCGTTTATGTTTCTGTTCGGTATTTGGACTTGGATATTGTAATCCACTCGGTATGGAACCGATAAACTTCTATTTTATGAAGTAATGTTATTTCCGATTATGTTTTATTTCGGAAAAAGTTTGTATGTCCAAAACTTAAACAGGAACTATGTCCTCTGAATTTCCGCAATCTGTGCATCTTTCGGTCTCTCTACATGTTAGAAATACCGGGGTGTTACACCACCCGCCTTGTTCAAAAGACCTTTTTTCAATGTTTTGGTCTTAAAATTAAAATATTGGTGGCGGCTCCAAAATTTTTCCACGTTGTACATTGAGAAACCCAAGCGGGGATTTTTCGGGGTGCAACAGCTGGCGACTCCGCTGGGGACACTTTTTAAAAGACGAGGGTCAAGCCTAACTAATTAAAATGTGTGGTTTAATGTACTGTTGATTTGATTAATACCTTGTTTGCCTTTCTTTCTTATCATTGATTGTAGGCATATGCATTTGTCTTTTTTGTTATTCCCTATCTCCTCTTCTACTCCTATTCTTTCATTGCTTATGCCCATGCATTCTTCCAACCCCCCATGTTCCCTTCTTCTTTGCTCCTTTTCTCCAAAGGTAAGTTCATGCATCTCTTCCCCATTCTATCCTGTTCCCTCTTCTTCGCTCCATTTCTTGAGGTAAGTAGTGCATTGTTGTTGGCACCCTAGATTAGTTGTATTTAATTGGTATTGAACCCTAGGGTAGACGACATGTTATTGCTTTCTACTGTCTGGACTGTCTGGATTTTCATTTGCAGGTGGGGTAGTTTTTAAGGAAATGCCCTTCGCACACACACTTGTACCTTGAGGCCATATGATTAGAGAAATAGACCATAACCCAGGTCTGTTAGGATACCTTAGGATGAGCGGATTCGAGTAGTGGGAGCCCATCAGGACCTTTGTCCGTTTGGCTACTCGCGAAAGTTTTAATCAGAGTTGTGCTCTTTCATGATGCTTCGTATCTAGCAGTTTGCTGCATTTACGGGGATTTTCATGAGAGGGACTTTGGCTCTGATGACCTTTGTGAGGGTGTGAATAGAGCTACATGAGAAGATTATCCCTAAAGTACCTTAGATCATAGGTTCTACCCCCTTTTTAGGTCACAAGGGCTTTCCAAATCATGTGCTGCATTGTTGCATTCAGTTCAATCAATTTTTCCTTCAAAATTTTCGAAAATCAAAAAGATATGCTTTTCCTTTTTAATAAACGCCTATATGAGGTGGCATATAGTGTGAAAATTTTCAAATCACCACCTGTAAATATCCTCTTTCTGCAAAAACTCAAAAAAAAAAAAAGCATCATTGCATAATTGCATCATTGCATAATTTGCATTGCATAAAATTCCAATATTGCATTCCCTTTCATTACATAGAGATAAAACAAAAAAATCATTTGCAAAAGCATTATTTCAAAAAAGACACAGTAGAACTACGCAAGCTTTGATTCCTCATTACAATGGGGATACGTAGGAGCGGGTCATACCCCGTCCAGCACATTTTTCTAAAACCTTTTTTTCAATAAATCATTTGCATCTCCAAATAATTTTCAAAATCATGTTCCAAACTTAAAAAATAAAAAAAAAAAAAGAAAATCATTGTGAGTATCATGCATTTCATTGCACAAAAAAAAATGAAAACAAGAAAGCATCTCATTCATAATCATGAATAAAAATCATCATTTAGAAAAAAGCATCATTCCTGCATCTTTCATCATTCAAAAGAAAAAGGGGGCATCAGCATTTCATATCTTGTATTGCCTCTATAAAAAATCATTTTGAGAAGAAGCACCATTCTTGCATCATTCATCATCCAGAGATCCACTGGCCTTTCATATTTCGTCTTGCATAAAAAGAAAGCATAAAAAAAAACTTATAGAATAATTATACTTTTCAAGTGAATATGCTTTCATACATTTCATTTTCATCATGTATACATCATAATATTTTCGTCCATGCATTGCATACAACAAAAATGTTGTGATGAGAGACGAGATGTTCTTGCAAAGTAATCTTTCCTTCTTGGAAACGTTTACCCTCACTCATTTGCAAACTCAAGGTGTTCCAAGGCACTCAGTTTTTCACATCAATAGCTCATTTGTATTTCCTTCAAAAAAGGGCATTACATCTCATCCATTCCATGATAAAAGACCGAAACAGTTCATCAAAAAGTTTTTATATCATGTCTTAACCAATGTTAACTCTCTGTGAAGCGTTCTCCTAGTAAGCATGCCAGGTGCAGTTTCTCTTGCTTGAGTCAGTCAATTTCCTTCATTTATCATCATTCCCCATCCAAGTCTAACCCCACCCCGTCCACCCATAAAGTGCATATTCTCCCCCATCAGTGCGTATTTGACTTTTGGTTCATTCTAATGCTTTAAGTCCTCCATGCTGGGGCAAGTCTGTGATCATTAATTCCCCTTGATTAATATCATTTTCCTTCAGTGCAAGTCTCTCAAAAAAAAAAATAAAACAAACAAGAAAACAAGCTCACTAGGTTGAAAACCCGCAAAGGGCGGCCTAGGCAAAAAGGAGCGCCCGGTGGACTGAAAACTCGCAAAGAGCGGTCCAGGCAAAAATTAGGGCACAAAAAAGGAAAAAGAGCAAACACATGAAGATAGATAAATTATTGTTCTAAAGTTAAGTCTTATAGAAATAAGCAATCGGGATTTGAAATGAAGTTTGGCCATCTCTTCAAAAACCCCAAAATCCCAGAAAGTCCCTTTCCTACCCACCTTGAGCCAAGAAAAAACCAAAATCCAAAAATCACCCTAGACAAGGATCACCCCAAATAAAAAAACAGTGCATCACTTTTTATCAGCTCACTCGAGTCGAAAAAAAAAAGGGGGGGGGGAAAGAGAAAATCAAAAAAAATGGGGATTCAAAAATGAAAATCACAAAACAAAAGAAAATACAAAAGAAATGTAAGTGGTGAGCTGGTACATGTTACCACAAAATACATGAGATCCTTGTCTAAATAAACACTTCAACACCTGATTCCATAAACCTTCAAACACTTCCTTTGGCCTCAACATCAAATCCCTTAGTCATTCTACCATGAGACACGAATTTGCTTTAACAGAGCCCAAACAAACCCAATAACCATCTTCCTCATAGACCATTAACCGTCAATCAACGCCGAACAAAACTCATCCTCCCATTAGCCTCAAAACACTTCATTAAGCCTAACCCTCCTTCCTCCACAAAACACCACAATCCTGAAAAGTCCATTCCGATCAATGACCGGTTGCTTTTGTTCTCTCAAATTCTAATCTTAGGACGAATAAGCTTATCTATGTACAATGTGTTTGCTCAAAAGAAAAACAAACGATCAGAAAAAAGAAAGCTGATCAAGAAAGAATAAACCCTCAGAAAAAAGAGAACTGAGGAAACAAAAACGAACAGTCAGAAAAAAGAAAGCTGACAAAATAAAAAAGAGGGACTTGCACTCCAAAAACACATTCAAGATGCATTAAAACAAGGTTTAGTGATCACCAGGTAAGGATTCTTTCGCACCAAAAGTCAAGACATCAGTAGAGAACCAAAGATTTGCACTGAGAATACCACTCAGACCAAAAAGTTGGGGCATTCTCTTCACCACCCACACACCCTAGTCTCGGGAAAGTCTGTTCAATGTCACTCCAGTTGTCAATGTCATTCCAAAGTGGGGCAAGTGCATTCCCATTCCTTCACCTCATTCATTCCCATAAAAACCTCACCGGGGCAATCTCTCAACTCACTATCCTAAACAAGACCTTGTCATTCTAATTGGGGCAGCTTTGTCCTTGTTATGACTGGGGCAACATCAAACTTTATGGGTTGAGACAAAATCTCTTTTGATCCACCTTCCCTTTCAAAAGCCGAAGCATTCCCAATTCATCACCTTCTACGCCCCTAGTTGTTGTCACCACTAGACAGGGGCAAACTATTCAAAGACCTGAATTGAGGCAATCTTGTATCTCTTGAGCCCTCATGAGCTTCGGCAACAACCATGTCTGTCATTCCTTCACTTGCCATAAAAGTCCATGCCCTAAACCAATTCCAAGTTAACTGACTCATTCATTCACATTTGCACTCCTATGCATGCTTACTAGATAATGCTTCAAAGGAGAGAACACAAGTTGTTTACGTGATATCTAAAATTCAGTCATCATGGAAAGAAAGAGAAAACAAGTGAGGTTATTTGTAAATAAAAGCCTTGAGAACACCAGAGTTTGAATCAAATTCAATTTTTCAACAGAATGGTCCATAATCATCTCAAGTCCTTGCATTCAAAGTCTCGCATCTCATCATCACAAAAATGTTTACCTCATGCATCTAGGCATTATAGCATATGCATCAAAGCATTACATTTGCATCTTCACATTTTGTGCATTCATCACATAGCAAAAAGAAAAAAAACGTTCCACGTCAGTTGCATAGAAAAAGCAGAAATCTTTTCATTGCATTGGCATCATATTAATGTTCGCACTTCATAAAAAAGGAAAAGAACAAAATCATTGCATCATTAGAGCATTACATTTTGCATCAGATATTCCATAGAAAAAGCAAAGAAAGCAAATAGAAAACAAAGAAAAGAAACCACAAAAGCAACACAAAAACATTCCCTGTCATCCAGCATTCCATATCATTCATCATTTCACAAGCATTCCTTTGTCATTCAATCATCAAACATTAAAGCAGTGCATACGCATCATATTAACGTTAGCATTTCCATAAAAGAAAAAAGAACAAGAATCATTGCATCAAACATCAGAGCATTGCATCATATTAATGTTTGCATTTCATAGAAGAAGCAAAAAGAAATAAACAGAAGTTAGAACAGGAGCATTTCATTCATCAAAGCATCAATCACCGCATACATTTGCATCAAACATCAAAGCAATACAGTTGCATCACATCAATACTGGCATCTCATAGAAGAAAAGAAAGCTACAACATCCCATGTCATTCATCATTTCATGTCATTCATCATTTTACAGCAATATCCTCATTTCAAAAAAAAAAAAAATCGAGTTTTCCTTTGCATGTCATTAGAATACATGAGCATTCCATGTCATCAAATACCAAAGCTTTGCATTCGCATACCCATGATTCTTAAAAAGAAAAGAAAGAAGAGAAGCTAGAGAAAGAGAAAAAGACATATAAGAACAGGAGAAAATCATGCATTCATCATAAGCAAAAGAAAAAGAAAATCATGCATTCATCAAGCGCATAAGAACAGTAGAAGATCATGCATTCATCCGACATAGACAAAGGAAATAAGAAACTCATCATTTATCATAAGAAAAAAGAAAACAGCAATCATGGCATTTGCATTGCATGCATTTGTTCATTTTCAGCTACAGGTACAAAGAGAGGATGAGCACTTCGGTGTTAGCCCTCGCCCCCAGACTCCAGAAAATGTTCCCCCAAGTTGGGAGTTCAGAAAAAAGAGAGAAATAGAAAAGAAAGAGAGAAAAGAAAAGAGAGCGCTCAAGCGCGCATTGCGGATCGGAGCACAGAGATCATCGCTCCCTTCTGCCTAGGTCTCACATCGTGTACGAGCAACGCGATGGACCGCAGCCCCATGTGAGGTTCAACGGAATAGTTGTATCAGCCTAAGATACAATGGACGCCGTGCATTGATCAGTATATCAGTTCCGGAGCTGATAACGATCCCCCCGGTCGCTCGAAAAGGCCAACAGGAAGAGCGTGCTCCTCAAAGCCACGTGCAAACTCGGATTCGTCAAGAGTTCGTTTAAGGATTACAGGTTTTAGGCAGCCTGGGCAATTTACCGCTTTTTGCACGCCAAGTGCCCATTTTACTTTTCTGTCTGCACACAAGTGCCCATTTTACCTTTTCTGTCTGCACGCCAAGTGCCCATTTTACTTTTCTGTCTGCACGCCAAGTGCCCATTTTACTTTTCTGTTTGCACGCCAAGTGCCCATTTTACATTTCTGTTTGCACGCCAAGTGCCCATTTACTTTTCTGTTTGCACGCAAAGTGCCCATTTACTTTTCTGTTTGCACGCCAAGTGCCCATTTACTTTTCTGTTTGCACGCAAAGTGCCCATTTACTTTTCTGTCTGCACGCCAAGTGCCCATTTACTTTTCGGTTTGCACGCCAAGTGCCCATTTACTTTTCTGTCTGCACGCCAAGTGCCCATTTTACTTTTCTGTCTGCACGCCAAGTGCGCATTTTACCTTTCTGTCCACACGCAAGTGCCCATTTTACCGTTTCTATTTGCACGCCAAGTGCCCATTTTACCTTTCAGTCTGCACGTCAGTGTTCATTTACTGTTTTCGCATCAACACGAAAAAGTCTATCTTTCCAAAAAAAAAAAAATTCGGATTTCTCCAAATGGACAAAATTGGTATAATTTCTGAATTCTTTATTTCTATTTTACCTTCGAAATATGTCTCGCGCAATTCATATTTCTTGGTAAAATCCAAATAAAGAGGGGCAGCTGTCATACCCCAATTTTGTCCGGCTTAGGTCCAAACCCTAGTTTTCCACACAAAAATAAATTATGCATTGCATTTTGGGTCCTAGAAACCATTCCAAAGTTTATGAAATCATTTTTAGGGTTAGAATGCACTTTTTGGGGAAATTAGGGTTTTAGGGTCAAAAAGGGCATTTTGGTCATTTCTCACAAAAGGTTCTATAAAAATAATTTGTGCATCATGCATCAAAATTAGGGTTTTTGAAAATATGTTATGCATGCATGACAAGCTTTGGAAAATATTTTATGCATGCATGGCAAAAACCTGAAAGCAATTTTGTGGAAAGCAAGAATCAATTTCTATTTTGTTTCATAGGCTATGAAATCGATTTATACTTATTCTCATAGGCTATGAAATCGATTTATACTTATTTTCATAGGCTATGAAATCGATTTATACTTATTTTCATAGGCTATGAAATCGATTCATACATATGCATATTCCAAAGCCATGAATCGATTCTTACCTTTTTTCAAAAGCCTTAAAATCGATTGTCAAGATATTTCATAGGCTATGAATCGATTTCTCCATATTTTTAACTAAGCTAAGAATCGATTTTCACCTATACAAAAGGTCCTGAAAATCGATTCTTACTTGTTTTCAAAGAACAAAGAATCGATTCCCATGTTTTCCAAAGAATAAAGAATCGATTCCTCACTATTTCAACTATCCAAAGAATCGATTCTTGAGGCTTCTAAAATGATAAGAATCGATTCCTCACCTTTTTAACTTCATGTCACAATCGATTCTTCACTTTCATTAAATATTTTTTTCAGATCTACGTTTTCCTAAGCCTATAAATAGGAGTCTCATTCTCCATTCTTTAGAAAAAAACACAGACACAGACATTTTTTGCGAGATCACACACGAACCACAATTTCACAACTCCTCTCTGCTTCTCAGACACAGATTTTCACGAGATCAGAGAACAGACACAGATTTTTCACATGATCAGAGAAAAACAGAGACACATTTCACGAGATCTGAGAAGACAACTCTCGCAAATCTCATTTTCCAGTTCTACGCTTCATTTTTGCTCTATTCGCGCCGTTGGTCCGTCTGAGCTGATCTCCTGCAAGGGTTAGTCGGGGTTTGCGTTCTTCAGAGTTGTAATATCTGTCTTCATCAGAGGTATTTCAGTCTTTTCATTTGTTAATATTTAGTTATTGTGATACATGTGATTTAACTTAGCTATAGCATTTATCTACTCGTTCTTGTATATTATCGTCCATTGTTGATGACGAACCATATGATTCCCACTTATGCCTAGTGCATCATGTTCTAAGTGGTGAAGATGGTCTCGGGTGATTCAACTTGCCCCTTTCAAACCCTTTCAAAAACATTTTTTTATTAGAACTACGTTGCTTTGATTCCCGTTTGGGATACGTAGGAGCGAGTCACGTTCTCGTCAAGCGCAACAAATAAAAATTCTTTTCACCCCCCTAAACCAATCATTTTCATAAAACAAACAAAAATCATTTTCAAACCCATTGTTGCTAGTAGCTCATCAGAGCCTCTGTTCGTTTAGCTGTTAGTGACAATGTCCCTTTCTCCTAAAAATAATAAACGATGATCCATCATAACCTTTGTTAGTTTGATCATCGTGCAAATCAATCTCTTTCGAAAATCACTTTCAAAAAAGATAATAAAAAAATGAGTTGTTATCAATAGTCCATCAGAACCTTCGTTCGTTTGACTAGCGGTACAACTCTCTCTTTTGAGTATTTAGTAAGTGATTCATCATAGCCTCTGCTAGTTTAATCACTCACTAATGGTCGTCCTATTTCAAAAAACTCACCAAAAAAAGATTAAAAGACAAAAACCTCTTTCAGGACAGCGAAGAACTACGTAGCTTTGAATTCTCCATCGCACCGGGAGATACGTAGGAGCGGGTCACATCCCGTCAAGCATAACAAATAAAAATCATTTTCACAATAAGTTTTCAAACAATTATTTTCAAAAGAGCCTAGAACTACGTCGCCTTTGATTCTCCACCCGAAGATACGTAGGAGCAGGGCCACGCCCCTCTTAAGCGCAAAAATAAACAATTTCTAATTTAAAAAATACAAACACATCTCTTCCATTTCAAAAACCAAAAATCCTATTTTTAAAGTAGGGGATTAGGTCGGTCGTACGACCGGGTTAGTCATCGTTTTAGGATAAGTGAACTGTGGTCCTCCAGAGCCCCAGCGCTCCTTCAGCCCTCAGCGGCCCTTCAGAGCCCCAGCGCTCCTTCAGACCCCCAGTGGTCCTTCAACACAGATCACACAGTCCTAAAACCCCTACATTAAAAAACACCAACCAACCACCATTTTCAAAACCAAGAACTACGTAGCTTTGAATTCTCCATCGCACCGGGAGATACGTAGGAGCGGGCCATGTCCCGTCAAGCACTTTTTTCTAAAAAACCCTTTTTCCCCCAAAAATAAAATTTTTGTTAAGTTTTCCCATTCATCCTTCCAATAAATAGGCAAACCTAGATATTTTTCAAATCAAGTGTTAAAACCACACATTTAATTAGAGGTTCCCTTTCGGTAGAAAGGACGTGCGCGGTGCTAACACCTTCCTCGCACGTAATCGACCCCCGAACCTATATCTCTAGTTTTCAAAAGACCACCCGCCTTGTTCAAAAGACCTTTTTTCAATGTTTTGGTCTTAAAATTAAAATATTGGTGGCGGCTCCAAAATTTTTCCACGTTGTACATTGAGAAACCCAAGCGGGGATTTTTCGGGGTGCAACAGTTGGTACTTTAGTTCTTGGTCAATCCGGGTTGGTGCTCCGATCCGAGGTGGGGTGGTACCTGCAATGACACTCCGACGTCGCCTTAAGGCGAGCTAGACTTGACGTTTAGAGTTCGTGTCGGCCCCAAACTCCGGGGTGAGAGACTCACGGTATACCAGGACGATCTGAGGGACTCAGGTTGCGTCGAGTGACTCGAGGCTGTCCGTTTTTGAGAGATTCCAGTCATGGCGGGGTCAAAGGACCGGGGCGAGCCGAGGGAACCGAAGTGATTTGAGCGTAGTTGTGTCCTGATTTCTGTGCCAGCTGTTAGACTATAGTATAACCTTAGAGGGGGGGTGAATAAGGTTATGTGTAATTCTTGGATTCTTTTCAAAATAAATGATAAGTTTGTTTAAATCAAATGCGGAAAAAGAGATTTGAACTTATCAGATATATGCAAGTAGGAAGATTAGGCACAATGAGATATTATTCTATATTCAATATTTACAATAAGGTTGTTTTATAAGTAATGCAATGATATTGAATATAGCAGATCTACAGTAGTGATAGAGAAGATGATAGATAAACAGATCTGTAGTACAACGAGTATAACTATAACCAGATTAACAGATTCAGATCAGAGTAGGGATATAGTTATACAACCAGTTTAACAGATTCAGATCAGAGTAGTGATATTATAAACAGATATAAACAGTAAATAAAGTAAAGAGAGAGAGGGATAGAGATACACCAGGAATTTTACGAGGTTCGGGATAAAAGCCCTACGTCCTCAGCCTCCGGCTTTGCAACCTTTGGACTTGCTGACAACCACTATATGAAGAATTGTTTACAAACAGGCAACTTTCAAATAGCAAATCTCAATTCCCCCGAACTGAGAACCCGAGCACACAGCTAAGGATTTCAACACCGCTTCAATCTCCTGATTGAACGACCCAAGAGCACCTCCCAGGATTTCAATACCACTTCAATCTTCCCTGATTGAAAGACCCAAGATTACCTCCCAGGATTTCAAACCAACTCAATCTCCTGATTGAGAGACCCAAGAAAACTTCCCAAGATTTCAAACCAGCTCAATCTCCTGATTGAGAGACCCAAGAACAATTCCCAGGATTTCAGAGTGACCCCCACAATAGTAGATTACAATATAGAAGCTATGATCTAATCACCTCAGATAATATGACAATATAATAGCTGAGAGAGATGAGTGACTAGATCTATAAAAAATGATATGAAAGTGATAGCTCTATTTTTCTCTTTCTCAGATCTAGAAAATGTATGTGAGAAGAAGAGAGATTTGTTGTAATTTTTCGTGTGGTTGAGTGAATTGAAAAGTGTTTCACACCTGCCTATTTATAGGCTTTAGGAAAGTGTAGATCTGAAAAAAACATTTAAGGAAATGATGAATCGATTGTTTGATGAAGTTAAAATGTTGATGAATCGATTCTTATCATTTTAGAAGATATAAGAATCGATTTTATGGATAGTTAAAAAAGAGAGGAATCGATTGTTTACATATGGAGAACATAGGAATCGATTGTTTGATTCTTTGGAAATAGGTAGGAATCGATTTTCAGGACATCCTGAATAGGATAAGAATCGATTTTAATTTTGTTTAAAATGAGGAGAAATCGATTCATAGCCTATAGGATTGCTTGAAAATCGATTTCATAGTCTTTTGAAATAGAAGGAAATCGATTCTTACCTTTAGCTTATGTATATGCATGAATCGATTACATACTTCAAACATAGGGCAAGGAAATCGATTCTTGGCCTATAGGTGAGCCTAAAATCGATTTCATAGCCTATATAAATTGTATAAATGGATTTCATAGCCTATATAAATTGTATAAATTGATTTCATAGCCATTTGAACAGAATAGAAATTGATTTTTGATTTCCACAAAATCGTTTTTAGGTTTTTGTTGCCACCTTATGCATGCATGCAATTTTATAAAATATTTTTCAAAACTATTTTGATGCACCATGCATGTTTTGAAAAACTCATCTCTCAGCTACTAAAAGTCATAGACCTTCAGTGATAGGACCTTACACAGTGTCCTAAAGAAAGCGGATAAACAAATAGGTCTTGAACTGCTGAGGTGGCTTTTTCTCCAAGCTGCTCCATTTTAATCTTCCTGTTCTTTGCTTTATGTCCTGTACTTAATTCAACTTGAACCATTAGTAGATAAGGTGTAATTTGTTATCATACAAAACAAAGAGTGTTTGCCCTTGGTTCAACAAACTCCCCCTTTTTGATGATAACAAATTACATTATGCATAAGGGGTTTGATAGTAATGGAACTTTTTCAAAAAGCTCCCCCTAAGCATATGCATAATAAAATAAACAGTACATCAGCAGGATAGCAGCAATTATTTTCTCCTCTCACATATACCATGCATATATTCTCTCCCACATATAACATGCATAATTTTCTCTCCCCCTTTGTTTTCATCAAAAAAGAGGTGGGGTGAATACATACAACATAAGCACTTTATAAACTTGCATAATAAATAAGCAGCATTGCATAGCATATGATATATAAAAAAACAGTAGTTCATGCTATGCTCCCCCTTACTTGGTGATCCCCCTGATTAATTTTAGAATGCAAAGCTTAGCCAAAAGAGGGTGGACCATCACAGTTTAAAAAAGATATTTAGAGAAAATAGGATACCCAAGATAATATGCCATACTTGGTTCAACAATATAGGTATCATATTTAACTTAAAAATATGTTGCATCAAAGATCCATCACAATAGAGAGAAGAAATTTTTTATAGGTATCATATTTAACTTTGATGCACACAAAATTTTTTATTTCACAGAAGTGATAAATTATTCTTAAGGTGAATAGAACTTTTCCAATCTAACCTTCACCGGTGATTTTTCCTCTATTGTTGATATTACTATTCACATGACTGCTGTTTCTGAGTATTAAGGATCTTTTTGCGTCTCCAGTCATGAACTTTGAGTCTCTGCTATCAAGGTATCAATCTGACCCCCATACCTTGTAGCACACCTGCACTAAGATCAAGTAGAAAATTTTGGTACCCAATTCTCTTTGGGTCCTTTGGGGTTAGTCATCAAGGGGTTTGTTTTCACAATCCACCTTGGTTTCTCACAAGCAGGTATAAGGGTACCAAGCTCACACAATTTATGAATAGGACATCTAAGTGAGCTATGGTTCCCTTTTTGACAATAAGTGCAAGAGAAAACAGTAGGTGTATAACTTGAAGTAGCAGCTACAAAAGTCATTTTCTTTTTCAAAATAGGGGAGGTGGAATTACCTTTGTACCCAATACCTCTCCTATCAACATATTCATGTTGGGAGTGAAGTAGCTTGGTCAAGGTCTTTTCACCAACCTCAAACTTTTTCAAAGATTCTTTCAAAAATTCATTTTCAACCTTGACTTTTTCAAAATTTTGTTTAAGCTCAAGAAATTCAAGGTTGAAAGGTTTTGTTTTATGTAGCTCATTCTTCAACTTAACTACCTCATTTTCTAGAGTCTCAATTTGGGTGAGCATGCTTTTGTTACTCTTTGCCAATTTCTTAGATTTTAACAAAAGAGTTTCATGTTCAAAATAAAGAGCATCAAAAGCCTCACTCAAATCGTGACTACTATACGCACCATCAGATAAATCATCATGTATAGAAGAATCAGAAAGACTAGAAGAGTTAAGGCTTACCTTAGATGAGTCATTTTCCATATGACAAACACCATTTGCAATTTGCTCTTCTTCGTCTGTGTCATTATCAGAGCCAAGACAATCCCATATGGTAGCCTTAGGTGTTTCACATGCTGTGAGACAAATGGCATTTGCAACCTCCTCTTCTTCACTGTCAGTATAGTTGTTCCATGTAGCCTTCTTAGCTTTCTTAGATTTCTTTGAGTTATTTCTCTTTTCAAGTTTGTTGAATTTCATGAATTCTTCAAATAATTCAGCCATGTCTTCATCATCAGATTCTTCATCAGACTCAACCTCTTTCCTTGCTACTTTAGGAGTTTTAGCAGCAAGGGCAAGAGATTTCTTTTCTTTCACCACTTCCTTTTCTTGATTTTTTTTGGCAGCCAATACTACCTCAAAGGCCAGAAGTGACCCAATAAGGTCTTCTTGGGGTAGAGTGCCAATATCTTTGGCTTCAGTGATTGCACAAGTTTTTGGAAAGAACTCACCAGTCAGAGATGCAAGAATCTTCCCATTTATATCTTTTGTAGAATACCTTTTTCCCAGAGCCCTTAGGTTGTTTATAATCAGATTCAGTCTCTGGTGCATAGCTGCAACAGATTCACCTTCTTTCATTTTGAATGATTCATACTCAGAAGTTAGGATTCTGATTTTTGTATCCTTTACTTGGCTTGTACCGACATGTGTAGCTTCCAGACAATCCCAGATTTCTTTTGCTGTTTGACACCCTTTTACTCTTCCATACTCTTCTTCACAAAGTGATAGGTGAAGAATATCCATAGCCTTGGCATTTTGAGATATTTTGTCAAGCTCAGATTTTCTCAGCTCGCTCAGATCGATGGTGTAGATATCTTCAATTGGAACTTCTTCTGCTTTGCCGGTGGCTTGACTTTTGGTAGTGTCTCCATCAGTACCACCTGGTTTTGTAATTTTGATCTTCATAGGAATCAGTGGTCCATCAACAATAATCCTCCAAATAGTGAAATCTATAGCCTGCACATGACATTTCATTCGACTACTCCAATAGTCATAGTTAGTCCCATCAAACAGGGGTGGCCTATTGAAGGACATCCCCTCTTTCATAAAAGAACCCATAATCACAGATAGATGAATAAAATTTAAATTGCGAGATGTAAAGCTCTATATGCAATTTCTAGCTCTTGATACCACTTGTTAGACTATAGTATAACCTTAGAGGGGGGTGAATAAGGTTATGTGTAATTCTTGGATTCTTTTCAAAATAAATGATAAGTTTGTTTAAATCAAATGCGGAAAAAGAGATTTGAACTTATCAGATATATGCAAGTAGGCAGATTAGGCACAATGAGATATTATTCTCTATTCAATATTTACAATAAGGTTGTTTTATAAGTAATGCAATGATATTGAATATAGCAGATCTACAGTAGTGATAGAGAAGATGATAGATAAACAGATCTGTAGTACAACGAGTATAACTATAACCAGATTAACAGATTCAGATCAGAGTAGGGATATAGTTATACAACCAGTTTAACAGATTCAGATAAGAGTAGTGATATTATAAACAGATATAAACAGTAAATAAAGTAAAGAGAGAGGGATAGAGATACACCAGGAATTTTATGAGGTTCGGGATAAAAGCCCTACGTCCTCGGCCTCCGGCTTTGCAACCTTTGGACTTGCTGACAACCACTATATGAAGAATTGTTTACAAACAGGCAACTTTCAAATAGCAAATCTCAATTCCCCCGAACTGAGAACCCGAGCACACAGCTAAGGATTTCAACACCGCTTCAATCTCCTGATTGAACGACCCAAGAGCACCTCCCAGGATTTCAATACCACTTCAATCTTCCCTGATTGAAAGACCCAAGATTACCTCCCAGGATTTCAAACCAACTCAATCTCCAGATTGAGAGACCCAAGAAAACTTCCCAGGATTTCAAACCAACTCAATCTCCTGATTGAGAGACCCAAGAACAATTCCCAGGATTTCAGAGTGACCCCCACAATAGTAGATTACAATATAGAAGCTATGATCTAATCACCTCAGATAATATGACAATATAATAGCTGAGAGAGATGAGTGACTAGATCTATAAAAAATGATATGAAAGTGATAGCTCTATTTTTCTCTTTCTCAGATCTAGAAAATGTATGTGAGAAGAAGAGAGATTTGTTGTAATTTTTCGTGTGGTTGAGTGAATTGAAAAGTGTTTCACACCTGCCTATTTATAGGCTTTAGGAAAGCGTAGATCTGAAAAAAACATTTAAGGAAATGATGAATCGATTGTTTGATGAAGTTAAAATGTTGATGAATCGATTCTTATCATTTTAGAAGATATAAGAATCGATTTTATGGATAGTTAAAAAAGAGAGGAATCGATTGTTTACATATGGAGAACATAGGAATCGATTGTTTGATTCTTTGGAAATAGGTAGGAATCGATTTTCAGGACATCCTGAATAGGATAAGAATCGATTTTAATTTTGTTTAAAATGAGGAGAAATCGATTCATAGCCTATAGGATTGCTTGAAAATCGATTTCATAGTCTTTTGAAATAGAAGGAAATCGATTCTTACCTTTAGCTTATGTATATGCATGAATCGATTACATACTTCAAACATAGGGCAAGGAAATCGATTCTTGGCCTATAGGTGAGCCTAAAATCGATTTCATAGCCTATATAAATTGTATAAATGGATTTCATAGCCTATATAAATTGTATAAATTGATTTCATAGCCATTTGAACAGAATAGAAATTGATTTTTGATTTCCACAAAATCGTTTTTAGGTTTTTGTTGCCACCTTATGCATGCATGCAATTTTATAAAATATTTTTCAAAACTATTTTGATGCACCATGCATGTTTTGAAAAACTCATCTCTCAGCTACTAAAAGTCATAGACCTTCAGTGATAGGACCTTACACAGTGTCCTAAAGAAAGCGGATAAACAAATAGGTCTTGAACTGCTGAGGTGGCTTTTTCTCCAAGCTGCTCCATTTTAATCTTCCTGTTCTTTGCTTTATGTCCTGTACTTAATTCAACTTGAACCATTAGTAGATAAGGTGTAATTTGTTATCATACAAAACAAAGAGTGTTTGCCCTTGGTTCAACACCAGCTAACGACGTCATTGATGGGACGCGTCATTCGATGATGATTGGGGTAATCATGGCGCTTGGAACGACGCGCCTGCCTAAGGGCTAGCGTTGGGAAGTGTAGCCTAGGCCCAGGCCCATCTGAGGTCTTCTCGCTTCCTATAAATAGGAGGGAGGAACTCACTCACTTTGGACTGTTTTCTGAGAATTGCTCAGCTCCCGATCTTAAAGTCGTTCCGGAGTTGAATTCACCTTTCAGAGCCGTGCTGAGTTCCGGTGAGGCCTTTGCTGTTCGTGACCTGCTTCAAGTGTTCGACGAGCTTCTTTTTTCACAAGGTTAGTTTCTTCCTTTTACTTATTGCTTCCGGCTTTAGATCACAGCCGGGTTCTCTCAGAACCCGTATTTATAGATACAGAGTGGGGGTCGTCAGGTCGGGTTCCGACTTGATTGTGGACCCACTGTTTGAGTATCAACCTGACTTGTCAAGCCCCCATTTCTGCAGGATCGGTCTGGCGAGGACGAAACAAACCCGTCGGGTTGCTAACTCAGATCGCCCTAGTCTCCCAAAAGTAATGGCTTCCGGCACCGGAGAGTCTGTGGGAGTTCGCACTAGTCCCCCTGGGTCGGTTTTTCCTGAGGTTCAAGATGACTTGGGCTCTTCTCCTTTGAGTATTCACGCTGAAGACCGCTCTCCCGGGGTTCCCAGCAACGAACCGGCGGATGAAGATAATACCGAGGTAGTGATCCTTGACTCGGAGGATTCTGACGCCGAGCCTGACTGTGAAGAACAGGGAAGTACTAGCTGGAGCTCGGATGAGAGCGAAGCGGAGGTCGCTGAGAGTTGCAACAATGAAGACGGACTTGGACATTGCGGGGACCCCGCGCATGAGGGAGGTGATTCTGATCAATACCCACGAGCCGGAGTAGGGCCGGTCGATGTTCTCTTGTCCCAACCTCTCAATGTTCCTCGGGAGTATTCATGGGTGTCGGAGACGTTGAAGGGAATTCAGTCCCTCTACAGGACTGGGGATGATATGAGTTTCTTTGTCAATCGCCTTTCCCGGAAGGATCAGATCTGGAACGTGGAGGGAATGGCTGAAGACCAACACGTAGCTGTCTGGCCGAAAGCTTTGAAATTTGTCATGTACGGGGTGACGATCCTTGATATGCATATTAGCCCCCCTTTCACCGCCTTTCAGCAAGAGGCCTTGGAAATCTTGAACCTCGCTCCTTTCCAACTTCATCCCAACTCATGGGCGTTCCTTCGGGCTTTCGAGTTGATGTGCATTCATTTGGGGAGGCCAATATCTTGTGACCTTTTCTTCCATCTTTTTGAGGTCAACCGGAGGCATGAGGATGGCACCAAGGATCGGTGGGAGCACGTGAGTTTCCGGGCTAGGAGGGGCGTAAAGATTTTCATGCCCTATTCCGATTCTTTGAAGAACTGGAAGAACAAGTACTTTTTTGTCGAGCCCGTGAACGAGGAGGCAGTGAGGCACGTTGGTCAATATTCTGCGGACGGGAAATCATTGGAGTCCACTAAGTTTCAACTAGGGTGGTCTCTTTCTCATTTTAACCGGCGACCTCACTCCTACACCGTCAGCTTAGGGCGGCTATCCCCGGTTGATCAGGACTCGCTGGCGATCTTGACGAATTTCGCCGACCTGATTGTCTACCGGGATCCCAAAAAATTCGGGGTTGACGTAGCCCGATTGGTTGGGGCCGGATCAAAGTCTCAAGTGGCCGCCGTTCTTGGTAGGTTTTTTGATAGATAATCCCGCCCATAATTTTTTGACTGCCGTTTCTTTTAACATTGTTTACTTTCCTTATTTTGTAGATAGCATGGGACCTGACAAGTTCTCCCGCTTGGCGGCTCTTGCGGAACGGAAAGCCGGGGTTCAGCAGGAAAAGCCCGTTGCTGTCGTTCCGATTAAGACAATCCCGGAGGCCAGCTTGGCCGGTGTTGAGGATCGGGCTGCTGATCTTTTACAACGGAAAAGGGAGCGTTCCTTGCCGCAAACAGACCCTGCTTCTACTTCACATGCTCCGGCCACCCGGGCTTCTAAGAAGGGTCGTCATGGGAAGCACCGAACTTCTAGGTCTTTCAGTATTTCGATTGACGCCGATTTCCTGCAGAAACACGTGGAGGATTCCCGGGTCGACACGGTCGAGGCGGCTCTCAGGTTATTTCGGTATCTGGCCGATGTGTCCAAGCTTCAGAGGGTCGAGGCTGAGAGTCAGGCAAAAGGTGACACCAAGTTCCGAGGTGTACTCTTTGATTTTTCTTTTTGGTTACTTCTGTTCCTGACTTCCTTGTTTCTGCTATAACAGGGGCTCTGGTGGAGAGCGACAATGAAAGGAAGGCCCGGGAGGAGCTTCAGGCAAAATATGAGGAGCTTCAGGAAAAATATGAGGACCAGACCGCGCTCAAGGCGGTTGCGGATAAACTTGAAAGGGAGAGGGACTCTGCCCTTAATCTGTGCATGGAACATGAGGTCCGAATCTCAGATCTTGAGAGTCAAGGGAGGCGGTCTGAAGAGGTGGTTTCTTCCATGAAGGCCCGGATTTATGAACTCGAGGGCGATCTTGTGAAAGCGAGGCAGGCCCAGGTCGGGCCTGGCGTCGATCCCTCTCCTCGGATTGCTGAATTGGAAAAAGAGCTCCAAGAGGCACGTGCCAAAGCCGAGGCCGTGGAGAACGAGATGGTTGAGGTGGCCCAGATGGCTGTGGAGGTGGCTGGGGAGAGTTTCGAAAAAGCGCTTGCTCAGGTCGCTGTTATCCATCCATCTCTGCCTTTGGACCGGGGGATTCTTCGTTTGGAGCATACTGTAGAAGGCGGGCGGGTTGTCAAGCCCCATCCTGATTCTGAAGCGTTTGAGGTCATTTACCCTCCCCCTTCCTTGCCGTGACTGTTGTTGATGGGATAGCTCTGGATTAGCTGTTTTTTGGGTTCCGGGTGGAACCGATGGGGGAAAAAGCCCCGGATTCCGGGCGAAACCGGAATTTGTAATATTTCTACCATCTTTTGAACTAGAGGACCCGGCCGTATCCGGGGTAATTTGTAATAGAAATATAATTTAATGTGCTTCCGGTTTAATTTACCTCGGTTGAGCTTTATACTGTTGTTTTTAAATTCGTGCACTTGCGTTTGATTCGCTCAAGTGATAAGTGTCGCCTTAGGGGCAGTTTACCGGGACTCGGCCCAGATCGAACTCGCCCCTTAGGGTTGTGGCAACCTCGGCCAACTAGTTGTTTCATGTAACGATGACCGCCTTCGGGGCAGTTTACCGGGACTCGGCCCAGATCGAACTCACCCCTTGGGCTAGCGACAACCTCGGTCAGCTAAAAGATGATAAAATAGGTGATAAAATCGGTAGACACCGCTTTTCCAGCAAAAATAATCGATAACATCGGTATACAACGCTTTTTAGATAAGATATGATTTACATTATCGGTATACACCGTTCTTTAGATAAGGTAAGAATAACGTCGGTATACACCGTTCTTCAGATAAAATGATTTTTCAACATCGGTATACACCGCTCTTTAGATAAGATAAGAATAACGTCGGTATACACCGTTCTTCAGATAAGATGAGAGTTAGCTGTAGTAATTTTTTAACTTAGTGGCGTTCCAAGTTCTTGGGATCTCCTTCCCGGTCAAGGTTTCCAATTCGTAGGCACCTCTGCCAGTTTTAGATAAAACTCGGTAGGGTCCCTCCCAATTGGGGGCGAGTGGTGTGGTTTATTATATGCAAGTATACATAGTCACACAAGTAATAAAGTGATAAGAAAGGTCGAACCCACAGGGATTATGTATTGTAAATTTTTGTAGTTCAAAGTGTACACTTAGTGTGTCTACACTATTCAGTATTTTTGGTTTGGAGTTTTCAAAGTAAGTAAAAATAGTAATAAGCAATAAAATGTGTGAGAAATCAGTGGAAAAAGTAGTTGAGATGTTTTCACCAAGTACTTTACTTCTAAATGTTTTAATGGAGTATGTAGTGTGGGAACACTGGATGTAGGTGCATCAGTTTGTGCCTTTCAGCACTTCTCTTTAGAGTTTCATTACAAGCTCTTATGATCTTTGTTTTTTACAGTAAAGAAAGGGTTGTCAATTCCTCCATTGCCTCCTAACAATGATCCAAGTTGCTAAATAGGTTCACTCTTGTAATTTTATTATCCTAAGGACTATGCTATCCTATGTCTAGGTTTTAGCATGTATTTAACAAAGTTTCCTTTATTAAATACCTGTCCCTATTGTCATACCCCAATTTTGTCCGGCTTAGGTCAAAACCCTAATTTTCCACAAAAAAATAAATAAATTGAAGAGCGAAGAGCCTTATGCACTGCATTTCGGATCCTAGAAGGCATTCCAAGGTTCTTGAAATCATTTTTAGGGTTGGAACGCATTTTTCGGGCAAATTAGGGTTTTAGAGCCAAAAAGGGTATTTTGGTCAATTATAACGGTTTTTTTCCTCTCGCTTTCAAAAAGGCTCAAATATATGTATAATTAAAAATAGAAATCTGAAATCAAAATAAAAAATGAATAATAAAATAATATTGGATGCTTATTGTATTTTTAGAATTAGGGCTAATTCCTTTTAGGTGCTTTTTGCTTTTATCCATTTTTGGCTAAAGTAAGCACTAGTTTTGCAAGCAAACTACCTCCCTCACTCCATCCTCATGCTCCACGCCACCATCACCATCAGCCCACATCAAGTCTTTCAACATGACAAGCACACCTTTGAGTCCAATAACATTCAATACACAACATATTTTTTACCTTCCTTCTATCCACACCACTAAATACACACTAATTTCTTTACTTCCCTCTCACAACTTTAAACCCATTAGATCTTTGGCCTCCCAAGGAAATTAGAGAAGAACAACTCACTCCTCTCCTCCCAAAAAGGACCCCAAGGCCGTAGCCCCTCTCCTCTCCCTCACTTCCTCTTGTTTTTCTTTCATCTCAAAGGAACCTTCCCATTTCTCCTACACCAAAAAACCCTAGCACACCAAAAACCTCCCCTTTTCTCTCCCAAAACCGTGGCCTCCCTACTCCCTTCCTTCATCCATTTTTGATTTCCTCTTCACCCAAACACCACCATCTCACTTCATTCTCATTCCTCTTTCATATATCTTCTCCATTTTCCATTCAAGATAAAACATCATCACCAAGGAAGGTTTTCATCAAGCTTTTTTTTTGGGTTGGAGTTGAAGTTCCTTGGAGGTTCTTGTTGATTTGGTTTCTATTTTCTTCATCTCATTGCATTTTCTAGCTTGGATTTGAGGTAAAAACTTTCAAACCCTAGCATCATCTTCAACCTTTTTTTGCATTAAAACCCATTTTCCTCTTCACTTTGCATTTCACATATCATCATCATTTTGTTTAAGATGTAGCTTGTTGTTGTTGGTGAGAGGAGCCTTAAACACTATTGACAAGCACTTAGGGAGGCTTGGGTGCTTATGATGCTTCTCACCCTTTGATAAATGTTGTTTTGTGTTGATTTTTTGCATTTGTTGTGAAATAAAATTGTTGTTTCATGTGTTGTTTGGTTCGCATATCCTATTAAAGTTAGCTTTAATTTGATTTTGTTGTTTCTCTTTGCTTGATGGGGCTTAATCATGTTGTAGATATTTGATTTTAGTGTTTTCATGCTTAGATACTTTGTTTAGGTTTGCAAATTTCTTTTCTCACATAGATTTCGCACAAAGTAAAGAGTTTGAGAACAAATGTTGATTTGAGGTTTTAGTGTTTAAATTATGTGATTAATTGTTCCTAAATCTTGTTAGTATCTTTTGCTTGCTTGATTTTGGGAGTTTGATGAATAAATTTATGGTTTGACTATGTATTGGTTTCGCAAGTCATGAAGAATAAATAGAGTTTTTATATGTTTGCTTATTGTCTCAAGTTGATGATAGGCAATATGATTCTCACTTGTGCCTAGTGTGTAACACCCTAAATATTTAATTAATTCATTTAATTAAGTATTTAGGTATTTCTTTTATTTAATTGAGTTTTAATTATTTGTTAGAAGTGTTTTAATTAATTTTGGTGGTATTAGGAGGGAGTGGAGGCGCCACTTGCATGACTTGGGCTTAAGTGAAAAGCCCAAGCCCATGATCCACAAGTATGCGAAGTGGTTAGGTTGTTGGGGGCTAGGGTTTTGTGGCCAATTACGAAATTTTGGAGACAAGAGAGAAAAGAAAGAGAGGAGCGTGAGAAAGAGAGAGGAAGAGGCGGCCAAGAGGAGAAGGAGAAGAGGAAATTCGAAGAGCAAGGAGAGAAGAGATCTCCATCGTAGCTGAGGTTCTGTTGGTGATTGCATCCTAGGGCATCGAATTCTTCTTCTTGAAAAGGTTAGGGGAGCTCTATCCTTCCATCTAATAGATCTCATGATAGGTCCTAGATCTAGGGTTTATATTAGAACCATGTGTTTCTTGATGTTCTTGATGTTCTTGGTTTGCCCATGATGATGATCTTCATATATATATATATATATATATATATATATATATATATATATATATATATATGTATGCCATATGCGAATTGACTTAGTATTCGAACCTTGAGATAATGCGAATTATGTGTGGGTTTTGATGATTTTGGCATTTGTGTGTTCATGGAATTATGATTTGGTATGTTGGAATGCCTGAGGTTTCGCAATTTGGGTGAGTGTGTGCATGGGCGCCTAGGGCGCCAAGATGATGGTGATGATAGTGCTCAAAGGAATTTTTGTTAATTGATTAAATTAAGTGTTATTTTGAGTGTTGAAAAATATAAGATTTTGATGAGTTAAATTGCTAAAAATCAGTTTAGGTGTTTTGGAAAGTTGCTGGAAAATTTGGTGATTTTTGGTTGCTGCAAGGGCGCCTAAGGCGCCTTGTGTGTGTTGCTGAGTGTTGCCAAATTCCTGGTGGCTGGGCGCTGGGCGCTGGGTGCCAGCGCTGGGCGCTGAGCGCCCATGCGCGTGTGTGTGTGTTGCGCCAAGGCGCTGGGCGCCAGGCGCTGGGCGCTGAGCGCCCGTGTGTGTTGCCTGCGTGTTGCGCTGAGGCGCTGGGTGCCAGCGCTGGGCGCTGAGCGCCCGTGTGCGTGCGTGCGTGCGTGTGTTGCGCGCCTGGGCGCTGGGCGCCTGTGGCGTGCGCGTGTGTGTGTGTGTTGCGCGCCTGGGCGCTGGGCGCCAGTGCGCGTGTTGCCTGGCTGCCTGGGCGCCTAAGGCGCCAATTTCAGTATGTTGCTTGATTTTTTCCCAAACTTATTTTTAACATAACTTTTGACTCAGACGTCCGTTTTGAACGATTCGAAAAGTGTCGTGAAGCTTCTTACGTTGTCTATCTGTGGGTCCAATTTTTAAAATGAAAAATTGTTATTTTCTGATTGTTTGTGGGCGCCCAAAGTGGCCGTCCCCGGTGATCGTCCCAGTGACATTGAAAAATGATATGGAGCTCTTTAAAAATCCCTTTTGGTGTATAAACAACAGTTTTAACGTGGTAGTGTCAAAAATGATGATTTTGACGAGGATGCCCTTGGTGGCTAGTCAAATGACTGTTTTGCCCCTAGTGGCCAAAGTTGTTGATAATGATGTGTAAATGACGAGGATGCCCTTGGTGGCTAGTCAAATGACGTTTTTGCCCTTAGTGGCTATTGTTTGAATTGATGATGTTTATAAATAGCGACGTTGTGTATGTAATGAGGCCCACAAGGCTAAGTGACGTTTGAGGCCCGAAAGGCTAAGTGATGTTAAGGTCTAAATGGCCAAGTGACGTTGTGTGCTGATTGTGAATTTGACAGGTGTTGTGCTCTTTGCGAGCAAACCGGTAAGTGACGGGTCACATAGTTGACTATGATGTGAGTAATTGTGCGTTTGTGTATTGTGAGTGGTGCATGTCATAGTGTCTCATGCCCATATGCATAAACCCAGTGACGTTTTGAGGCCTGAGTGGCTAAGTGATGATGAGGCCTTAAGGGCTAAGTGACGTTTGTGAAAAGGTACCTCATGCATATGCCCGCGAGTGGGTTGCATTTCATAAGCCTACATGACACGAGATGAGTTATTGTAAGTGATGTGAATGATGACTGTGATGTGGATATTTAGTGTTTTGGATGCTGATTGTTCTAGTGCGTAGCCTATGATTAGTACTTATCATATTTTCTATTATATGGATTGAAATGATGCTCACCCTTTCCTGTTTGAATGTTACCCCCGTGTTGGTAACGTGCAGGTGATTCCCAGTGAATGCCTTAGCTTCACTTCTTGAGTCGAGTCGTCATGCTCTGATACGTAGCACTCAGGGGGGGAAACGAACTCGACATTTATTAATGATCCTTTTTTTTTGGTTGTTATGTCCATGTGGACTCTTCTGTTATGTTTTATTATTTTCCGTTGCGTAGTTGGTTTTGTTATGTTGAGTTTTATGAGTGACGTTAAATTGAGGCTTGAGATTCTTTATTTGTGACGTGCTACGTGAACGCTTGATTACTGAGTTGAACTGTTTTAAAATTGATAAGCGACGTTTTATTGAAGTATGTGTAACATTCCCTATGAACGAAATTTTTAAACTCTGATTTTTTATAAACAAAGTGACGGGTAGATAGGGGTGTTACATTAGTGGTATCAGAGCAGTTCGGTCTGTCCGGCCAATGTTGTCCGGTCATAGTGTCTTATGACAATAGATTAGTTCTGAATCTTTGGTTTGTGCTGCAGTGATAGTTCATAATGGCTGGGAGGAACGACGCTGCTCTTGCTGCTGCATTGCAAGCTATGGCTCAGGCTGTGCAGGGTCAGCAGAATGCTGGAGATAATGCTGGTTTTCGGAGTCTGACAACCTTCCAGAGAGAGAATCCGCCCACCTTTAAGGGCAAATATGATCCAGATGGTGCTATGGCTTGGTTGAAGGAGATCGAGAGGATTTTTAGGGTGATGGACTGTACTGTTGAGCAGAAGGTCCGTTTTGGTACCCACATGTTAGCCGAGGAGGCCGACGACTGGTGGTTGGCTACTAGGCAGAGGTTAGAGGCTGTGCAGGAAGAGATTACTTGGGAGGTATTCAGCAGGGAATTTCTGAGAAAATATTTTCCTGAAGACGTCCGAGGGAAGAAAGAGATAGAGTTTTTAGAGCTGAAGCAGGGTGGTATGTCTGTGACTGCCTATGCGGCAAAATTTGTGGAACTAGCAAAATTTTATCCACACTACAGTGAGGCTACAGCTGAATTTTCAAAATGCATCAAATTTGAGAATGGGTTAAGGCCTGATATTAAAAAGGCCATTGGTTATCAAAAGATTCATGTGTTCGCAGATCTGGTTGACAGTTGCAGAATCTTCGAGGAGGACAGTACTGCTCATTACAAAGCTACTTCTGAGAAAAAGGGTAAGTTTCAGGGTCGAAGCAAGCCGTATGAGGTTCCTGCGGGTAAGAGTTATCAGAAGGCTGCTGGAGGTAAGGGTTCTAGTGGGGGAGATGCCCCTGCTAGCATTGTCTGTTATAAGTGTGGCAAGCCTGGCCACAAGAGTACTACATGCAGGTCTGATGAAAGGAATTGCTACCGTTGTGGTAAAAAGGGTCATTTGGCAGCCGAGTGTAAGGTCAAGGATGTGGTGTGTTTCAACTGTGGTGAGTCTGGGCATATCAGTACAAAGTGTACAAAGCCGAAAAAGGAAAGGTCTACTGGGAAGGTATTTGCATTGGCAGGAGAGGAGCCTGATGATGATGATGGTCTGATTAGAGGTACGTGTTTTATTAATGGTACTTCTCTGAAATCTCTTATTGATACTGGTGCTACCCATTGTTTTATATCTGTTGATTGCTGTAAAAGATTGGGTCTTGTTTTATCTGCTATGTGTGGGGATATGGTTGTCGATACTCCTGCGAAGGGGTCGGTGATTACGTCCCAGGTGTGTTCTCAGTGTCCCGTGTCGATCTTCGGCAGGGACTTTATTGTGAATTTTGTCTGCTTGCCGTTGAGGGGTCTGGATGTAATCTTAGGCATGGACTGGTTAGAGAATAATCACGTTCATATCAACTGTCGTAGCAAGTCGGTTAGTTTCGGTGAAGAAAGTTCTATTTTGATATCTGCTGGTCAGTTGAAGAAGTTGAAGAAAGAAGGAGTTCAGTTGTTTGCGTTGATGGCTTCGTTGTCTGCTGAGAGTCAGGCTGTTATTGAAGAACTGGAAGTGGTACGCGAGTTTCCCGAAGTTTTTCCTGATGACATTCCGGGTGTGCCACCGGAAAGAGAAGTTGAGTTTTCGATTGATCTTGTACCTGGTACGAGGCCGGTGTCTATGGCACCATACAGAATGTCGGCGTCGGAATTGTCTGAGTTGAAGACGCAACTTGAAGAATTGTTTGAGAAAAAGTTTGTGAGACCGAGTGTATCACCGTGGGGAGCTCCGGTATTGTTAGTGAAGAAGAAAGATGGGAGCATGAGGTTATGTGTGGACTATCGTCAGTTGAATAAGGTAACGATCAAGAATAAGTATCCGCTTCCGAGGATCGACGATCTGATGGATCAGTTAGTGGGTGCCCGTGTTTTCAGCAAAATTGATTTGAGGTCCGGATATCATCAGATTAAAGTAAAGGATGAAGATGTTCAGAAGACAGCGTTTCGGACGAGGTATGGGCATTATGAATATTCAGTGATGCCGTTCGGTGTGACCAATGCTCCTGGTGTATTTATGGAATATATGAACCGTATTTTCCATAATTACCTAGATCGGTTTGTGGTGATCTTCATAGATGACATTCTAGTTTATTCTAAGTCAGAGGAAGAACATGCTGAGCATCTGAAGACAGTGTTGGAAGTTCTGAAAGAGAAGAAGCTGTATGCTAAGTTATCAAAATGTGAATTCTGGCTGAAAGAAGTGAGTTTCCTTGGGCACGTGATTTCTGGTAATGGTATTGCGGTTGATCCGGCAAAAGTAGAAGCAGTGTTGGAGTGGGAGTCTCCGAAGTCCGCAACAGAGATTAGGAGCTTTTTGGGTTTGGCTGGGTACTACAGGAGGTTCATCGAGGGTTTTTCCAAGTTGGCCCTTCCGTTGACTCAGTTGACTTGCAAGGGTAAAGTTTTTGTTTGGGATGCTCGGTGTGAGGAAAGTTTTATGGAACTGAAAAAGAGATTGACGACGTCGCCTGTTTTGACGTTGCCTAATCCGGAAGAACCGTTCGTTGTATATTGTAACGCTTCGAAAATGGGTCTTGGTGGTGTGCTGATGCAAGATGGGAAGGTCGTTGTGTATGCGTCGAGGCAGTTGCGAGTTCATGAGAAAAATTACCCTACGCATGATTTGGAGTTGGCTGCTGTGGTATTTGTGCTTAAGATTTGGAGGCACTAACTTTATGGTTCGAGGTTCGAAGTGTTCAGTGATCATAAGAGTCTAAAGTATCTGTTCGACCAGAAAGAGTTGAATATGAGACAGCGTCGGTGGTTGGAGCTCTTGAAGGATTATGACTTTGGTTTGAATTATCATCCCGGCAAAGCTAATATCGTGGCTGATGCTTTAAGCAGAAAGTCTTTGCATATGTCGGCAATGATGGTGAAGGAATTAGAGTTAATTGAGGAATTCAGAGATTTGAGTTTGGTTTGTAAAATGACACCTCGCAGTGTCAAGCTGGGAATGTTAAAGATCGATAATGATTTCCTGGGCAGCATCAGGGAGGCTCAGAAGTCAGATGTCAAGTTAGTGGATTTAATTAATGGGGTTGGTCAATCTGAAGAGGAAGATTTCAAATTAGATTCCAGTGGTGTGTTGAGGTTCCGGGGTAGGATCTGTGTTCCGGACGATGAAGAGATGAGAAAGGCAATTTTAGAGGAGGGTCACCGTAGCAAGTTGAGTATCCATCCTGGAGCGACGAAGATGTATCAAGATCTGAAAAAGATGTTTTGGTGGTATGGTATGAAGAGAGATGTGGCACAGTTTGTGTATGCCTGTTTGACCTGTCAGAAATCTAAGGTTGAGCATCAGAAGCCTGCAGGGTTAATGCAACCGTTGGAAGTTCCAGAGTGGAAATGGGATAGCATAGCGATGGATTTTGTGACGGGATTGCCGAATACAGCGAAGGGCCATGACGCTATTTGGGTGGTCGTTGATAGGTTGACGAAGTCTGCTCATTTTATTCCTATTAATATCGCTTATCCGGTGTCGAGGTTGGCAGAGGTCTATGTCAAAGAAATTGTGAAGCTGCACGGTGTTCCGAAGAGTATTGTGTCAGATAGGGATCCGAGGTTCACTTCTGAGTTTTGGAAGAGTTTGCAAAAGGAATTGGGTTCAAAGTTGAAAATGAGTTCGGCGTATCATCCTCAGACGGATGGTCAGTCGGAAAGGACAATTCAGACGTTAGAGGATTTGTTGAGGGCGTGTGTATTGGAACAGCGGGGTTCATGGGATTCCTACCTTGCGTTGATTGAGTTTACCTATAACAACAGTCACCATTCCAGTATCGGGATGGCACCGTTTGAAGCATTATATGGTCGAAGGTGTAGAACGCCATTGTGTTGGTATGAGTCGGGAGAGAGTGTAGTGTTGGGACCGGAGATTGTCCGGGAGACTACAGAGAAGATCAAGATGATCCGTGAAAAGATGAAGGCTTCGCAGAGTCGTCAGAAGAGTTATCATGACAAGCGGAGGAAGGATTTAGAATTTCAGGAGTGAGCATGTGTTCTTGAGGGTTTCTCCAATTACCGGTGTTGGTCGAGCGTTGAAATCGAAGAAGCGCACTCCTCGATTTGTTGGTCCTTATCAGATTTCTGAAAGAATCGGAAATGTGGCTTATAGAGTGGCTTTACCGCCAAATCTTTCGAACTTGCACGACGTGTTTCACGTGTCGCAACTTCGGAAGTATGTTTCGGATCCATCTCATGTGATCCATATGGATGATGTGGAGGTGCGGGACAATCTCACTGTGGAGACGATGCCCGTACGGATTGAGGATCGTGAAATGAAAGCGCTTAGAGGCAAAGAGATTGCATTAGTGAAAGTGGTCTGGCTAGGAGCTGCCGGCGAGAGTATGACTTGGGAGCTAGAGAGCAAGATGCGAGAATCCTACCCAGAGTTGTTTGATCAGGTAAATTTCGAGGACGAAATATTCTAAGTGGGGGAGAGTTGTAACACCCTAAATATTTAATTAATTCATTTAATTAAGTATTTAGGTATTTCTTTTATTTAATTGAGTTTTAATTATTTGTTAGAAGTGTTTTAATTAATTTTGGTGGTATTAGGAGGGAGTGGAGGCGCCACTTGCATGACTTGGGCTTAAGTGAAAAGCCCAAGCCCATGATCCACAAGTATGCGAAGTGGTTAGGTTGTTGGGGGCTAGGGTTTTGTGGCCAATTACGAAATTTTGGAGACAAGAGAGAAAAGAAAGAGAGGAGCGTGAGAAAGAGAGAGGAAGAGGCGGCCAAGAGGAGAAGGAGAAGAGGAAATTCGAAGAGCAAGGAGAGAAGAGATCTCCATCGTAGCTGAGGTTCTGTTGGTGATTGCATCCTAGGGCATCGAATTCTTCTTCTTGAAAAGGTTAGGGGAGCTCTATCCTTCCATCTAATAGATCTCATGATAGGTCCTAGATCTAGGGTTTATATTAGAACCATGTGTTTCTTGATGTTCTTGGTTTTCCCATGATGATGATCTTCATATATATATATATATATATATGTATGCCATATGCGAATTGACTTAGTATTCGAACCTTGAGATAATGCGAATTATGTGTGGGTTTTGATGATTTTGGCATTTGTGTGTTCATGGAATTATGATTTGGTATGTTGGAATGCCTGAGGTTTCGCAATTTGGGTGAGTGTGTGCATGGGCGCCTAGGGCGCCAAGATGATGGTGATGATAGTGCTCAAAGGAATTTTTGTTAATTGATTAAATTAAGTGTTATTTTGAGTGTTGAAAAATATAAGATTTTGATGAGTTAAATTGCTAAAAATCAGTTTAGGTGTTTTGGAAAGTTGCTGGAAAATTTGGTGATTTTTGGTTGCTGCAAGGGCGCCTAAGGCGCCTTGTGTGTGTTGCTGAGTGTTGCCAGATTCCTGGTGGCTGGGCGCTGAGCGCCCATGCGCGTGTGTGTGTGTTGCGCCAAGGCGATGGGCGCCAAGGCGATGGGCGCCAGGCGCTGGGCGCTGAGCGCCCGTGTGTGTTGCCTGCGTGTTGCGCTGAGGCGCTGGGTGCCAGCGCTGGGCGCTGAGCGCCCGTGTGCGAGCGTGCGTGCGTGTGTTGCGCGCCTGGGCACTGGGCGCCTGTGGCGTGCGCGTGTGTGCGTGTGTTGCGCGCCTGGGCGCTGGGCGCCAGTGCGCGTGTTGCCTGGCTGCCTGGGCGCCTAAGGCGCCAATTTCAGTATGTTGCTTGATTTTTTCCCAAACTTATTTTTAACATAACTTTTGACTCAGACGTCCGTTTTGAACGATTCGAAAAGTGTCGTGAAGCTTCTTACGTTGTCTATCTGTGGGTCCAATTTTTAAAATGAAAAATTGTTATTTTCTGATTGTTTGTGGGCGCCCAAGTGGCCGTCCCCGGTGATCATCCCAGTGACATTGAAAAATGATATGGAGCTCTTTAAAAATCCCTTTTGGTGTATAAACAACAGTTTTAACGTGGTAGTGTCAAAAATGATGATTTTGACGAGGATGCCCTTGGTGGCTAGTCAAATGACTGTTTTGCCCCTAGTGGCCAAAGTTGTTGATAATGATGTGTAAATGACGAGGATGCCCTTGGTGGCTAGTCAAATGACGTTTTTGCCCTTAGTGGCTATTGTTTGAATTGATGATGTTTATAAATAGCGACGTTGTGTATGTAATGAGGCCCACAAGGCTAAGTGACGTTTGAGGCCCGAAAGGCTAAGTGATGTTAAGGTCTAAATGGCCAAGTGACGTTGTGTGCTGATTGTGAATTTGACAGGTGCTGTGCTCTTTGCGAGCAAACCGGTAAGTGACGGGTCACATAGTTGACTATGATGTGAGTAATTGTGCGTTTGTGTATTGTGAGTGGTGCATGTCATAGTGTCTCATGCCCATATGCATACACCCAGTGACGTTTTGAGGCCTGAGTGGCTAAGTGATGATGAGGCCTTAAGGGCTAAGTGACGTTTGTGAAAAGGTACCTCATGCATATGCCCGCGAGTGGGTTGCATTTCATAAGCCTACATGACACGAGATGAGTTATTGTAAGTGATGTGAATGATGACTGTGATGTGGATATTTAGTGTTTTGGATGCTGATTGTTCTAGTGCGTAGCCTATGATTAGTACTTATCATATTTTCTATTATATGGATTGAAATGATGCTCACCCTTTCCTGTTTGAATGTTACCCCCGTGTTGGTAACGTGCAGGTGATTCCCAGTGAATGCCTTAGCTTCACTTCTTGAGTCGAGTCGTCATGCTCTGATACGTAGCACTCAGGGGGGGGGAACGAACTCGACATTTATTAATGATCCTTTTTTTTTGGTTGTTATGTCCATGTGGACTCTTCTGTTATGTTTTATTATTTTCCGCTGCGTAGTTGGTTTTGTTATGTTGAGTTTTATGAGCGACGTTAAATTGAGGCTTGAGATTCTTTATTTGTGACGTGCTACGTGAACGCTTGATTACTGAGTTGAACTGTTTTAAAATTGATAAGCGACGTTTTATTGAAGTATGTGTAACATTCCCTATGAACGAAATTTTTAAACTCTGATTTTTTATAAACAAAGTGACGGGTAGATAGGGGTGTTACATAGTGCACCTTGCCTAAAGGGATGAGGATTGTTCTATATGATTCAACCCTTTTAGTTTATATGTTGTTTAAGTTGATGATTGGCAAGAAGATTCACGCTTGTGCACTTGCGCACACTAATTTAAGTGTTGAGTATTGACCAAAGTGATTCAACGTGCTTTGGTGTTTTGATTGTTAAGATGACTTGCTTGTTTAGGGTTTGCCAATGGTCATGCTTGAGGCTACTCTTTTGAATTCATTTGTGCCTACCACTTCCTTGTCTACTCCCATGTGGAATCATTAATACTTAAATAGGCCCATTCCTCACATTGCATCTTCCACTAGATGTGCATTTAGATTCCCTTGCGTTTTGTAGAAATATTTGAGTATGGTTCTCGCCTAGCATCTTCCACTAGATGTGCATTTAGGTTCAATCTTGCCCACTCTTGTATCTTTGCTTAATGCCCAATTCAAGTTCCTTCTTTGCCTATTTATGTGTTGTGGTCTAACATGTGTAGTCTAGGCTAATATTTGCTCAAGAATTCAAATGAGATTGTTGTTTGCCTAAGGATTCGATTTGCATTCATTGCTTTCTTTTCTAAATGGCCTAGCATGAAAATGGTGACTAGCGACAATCACCCATAACTTTTGTTAGTTTGGTTGTCCTAAGAGCCTAAATTTCAAAAAAAGGATGTTTTCATATGCATAAGTTACTAGTGATAATCACCCATAACCTTTGTTAGTTTGATTATCATGAATGCTTTCAATTTCAAAAGATATTTTCCTAAGCATCAAAAGTCATAGCAAGTGTTAGTGATGATCACCCATAACCTTTGTTAGTTTGATCATCATGAGCGCCTCTCACTTTTCAAAACCAAAGCAAAAAGACTTTCACTTTCAAGGCTCGTTAGAACTACGTCGCTTTGATTCCCATTTGGGATACGTAGGAGCGAGTCACATTCTCGTCAAGCGCAACCATAAAAAAGTTTAGCATTTGCATAATAAAAATAAAAGAGTTATTTTCATAACAAAAAAGAATCACTTTTGCAAACCAAGATCATTTTCAGAACAAAAACCTTTTCCTTTCTAAATCATTTTCAATCCATCGTCGCTAGTGGCCAACCAGAACCTTTGTTCGTCTAGCCATTGGTGGTGATGTCTTTTTCCCTAAAAGAATAATAAATGGTGATCCATCATAACCTTTGTTAGTTTGATCATCGTGCAAATCAATCTCTTTAGAAAATCGCTTTCAAAAAAGATAATAAAAACGAGTTGTTATTGATAGTCCATCAGAACCTTTGTTCGTTTGACTAGCGGTACAACTCTCTTTTTGAGTATTTAGTGGCGATTCATCATAGCCTCTGCTAGTTTAATCATTCGCTAATGCTCGTCCTATTTCAAAAACTCACTAAAAAAGGATAAAAAACAAAAACTTTTCAAAAAGACAAAGAAGAACTACGTAGCTTTGAGTTCTCCATCGCACCGGGAGATACGTAGGAGCGGGCCATGTCCCGTCAAGCGGTTTTTTCTAAAAACCCATTTTTCCCCCTTTTTTCATAATAAATAAAGATTTTCATAAAGAGTTTTTTCAATAAGAAGTAGAGAGGCAAAATTAAGTATTTTCAAGTCAACACACTAAAATCACACATTTAATTAAAGGTTCCCTCTCAGTAGAGAGGACGTGTGGGGTGCTAACACCTTCCTTGCGCGTGACCGACCCCCGAACCCTATTCTCTAGTTTCGCAAGACCAATCGCTTTCCAAAAAAGGTTTTCCTAATATTTTCCTTAATAAATATTGGTGGCGGCTTCATTGTCTTAGGAAAAGTTGTGAACGAGGAAGGTTCTCCCTCGGGGACTTTTTCGGGCGCAACAGCTGGCGACTTCACTGGGGACGAAAATACATTTTTTTTCAAAAGTGGGTCAAGCCTAATTAATTAAGTGTGTGGTTTGTATGATTGATTTGAACATCTTGCTTTACCTCTATTTCTTCTTCTTTTTCATAAGCATGTTGCATCCATATGCATTCTTCTTCTATGTTTGCCCTTGTTTAAAATAAGGTTTAAATATATATTACCCCCCTGCAAATATACCCATTATCCAGTTACCCCCCTACAAAAAAAAAACATTTAAAACAAACCTTGCAAAATATAAAGTTATCCAGTTACCCCCCTGCCGTTAAATTTTCTGTTAAAAAATGTAAAATGTCACATATCCAGTTACCCCCCTGCCACGTGTCACCATATTATTGGGCCTCTGTGACACGTGGCACTGACTGCCACGTCAGCATCCTGGTCAACAGTGCCACGTCAGCAACCAATGGATGGCTGCCACGTGGCACTACTTATATCACTCGAAAATAAAGAATTTTGTCCCCAATGAGTGTTGAACCTGTGACCAGCCATTCACACACACACCCCATAACCAATGAGCCACATTAATATTTGTGACTACTAACTCTATTACAAATATATAATACGTATTTCGCAATTCATCTTCCATCATTCATCTTCCACTGAGCCCAGAAATTCGTTTCGCAGATCCTAACCCATCTTCCATTCGTTTCCAAAACGCATCTTTCATATGGGAATCAATTCGTTTCGCAGATCCTAACCCAGATCTGGGAATCAATTCGTTTCGTTTTCATCTGGAAATCAATTCGTTTTCATCATCTGGAAACGCATCCTAACCCAGATCCAAAACGCATCTTCCATCATCTTCGTTTTCATTTTCGTTTTCGATTTTCGCAGATTCGTTTTCGTTTTCGATTAAACCTTCAATCAAAGATTAATTACGCAGATCGTTTTTCGTTTAATCGTTTTTCATATAGAGTAGCAACAGAATGTGAGATTGATTCAATTGAGTGATATAAGTAGTGATAGAGTAGCAACAGAATCTTAACTCGATCAAAGATTAATTATGTAATTCAGTTGAGTATTTCTGGGCTCAATGATGATGATAAATGAAACGGAAACGGAAACGAAAACGAAATCTTCAAGATGATGATGATGATGATAAATGAAACGAATCCAGATGATCATGATGATGATGATGATAAATGAAACGAATCCAGATGATGATGATAAATGAAAAATTAATTGCGAAATACGTATTATATATTTGTAATAGAGTTAGTAATCACAAATAGTAATGTGGCTCAGTGGTTAGGGTGTGTGTGAGTGGCTGGTCACAGGTTCAACACTCATTGGGGACAAAATTCTTTATTTTTGAGTGATATAAGTAGTGCCACGTGGCAGCCATCCATTGGTTGCTGACGTGGCACTGTTGACCAGGATGCTGACGTGGCAGTCAGTGCCACGTGTCACAGAGGCCCAATAATATGGTGACACGTGGCAGGGGGGTAACTGGATATGTGACATTTTACATTTTTTAACAGAAAATTTAACGGCAGGGGGGTAACTAGATAACTTTATATTTTGCAAGGTTTGTTTTAAATGTTTTTTTTTGTAGGGGGGTAACTGGATAATGGGTATATTTGCAGGGGGGTGATATATATTTAAACCTTAAAATAATAGATAGTTACTTCTCTGCTTAAATGCTTAGTTCCCTCATGCATATTTCCCCTCTCTTGTCATGTCCCCTTCTTCTTTGCTCGCTTTCTTGAGGTAAGTAGTGCATTGTTGTCGGCACCCTAGATTAGTTGTATTTGATCGGTATTGAACCCTAGGGTAGACGACATGCTATTGTTTTCTATTGTCTGGACTGTTCTGGATTTTCATTTGCAGGTGGAGTAGTTTTTAAGGAAATGCCCTTCGCACACACACATTTGTACCTTGAGATTAATTGATTAGAGAAAGGGACCATAACCCAGGTCTGTTAGGATACCTTAGGATCAGTGGATTCAAGTAGTGGGAGCCCATCAGGACCTTTGTCCGTTTGGCTACTCGCGAAAGTTTCAATCAGAGTTGTGCTCTTTCATGATGCTTCGTATCTAGCAGTTTGCTGCATTTACGGGGATTTTCATGAGAGGGACTGTGGCTCTGATGACCTTTGTGAGGGTGTGAATAGAGCTACATGAGAAGATTATCCCTAAAGTGCCTTAGATCATAGGTTCTACCCCCTTTTTAGGTCACAAGGGCTTTCCAAATCGTGTGCTGCATTGTTGCATTCAGTTCAATCAATTTTTCCTTCAAAATATTCGAAAATCAAAAAAAAGATATGCTTTTCCTTTTCAATAAACGCCTATATGAGGTGGCATATAGTGTGAAAATTTTCAAATTACCACCTGTAAATATCCTCTTTCTGCAAAAACACAAAAAAGAAGCATCATTGCATCATCGCATCATCGCATCACTGCATCATTGCATCATTTGCATTGCATAAAATTCCGATTTTGAAAAAAAACATTCATCTTGCATTCCCCTTCATTACATAAAGATAAAACAAAAAACAATTATCATCTGCATAGCATAAGCATTTCATTTATAATCATGCAAAAAATCCTCGTCAAGTTCATCCAAGACGAGGCATTCATGCATAAGCATTATTTCAAAAAAAAGAGACACAGTAGAACTACGTAAGCTTTGATTCCTCATTACAATGGGGATACGTAGGAGCGGGTCATACCCCGTCAAGCACATTTTTCTAAAACCTTTTTTCCAATAAATCATTTGCATCTCCAAATAATTTTCAAAATCATGTTCCAAAACTAAAAAACAAAAAAGAAAATCATTGTGAGTATCATGCATTTCATTGCACAAAAAATGAAAACAAGAAAGCATCTCATTCATAATCATGAATAAAAATCATCATCAAATTTATTCAAAATGTAGCATTCATGCACCATTTCATTAACCTCATCACTTTGGTTCAAATACATCATTCCTCCATACATGCATCTTTCAAAAAATGAAGGGGCGTTGGCATTTCAGACTTTGCCTTGCCTCTAAAAAAAAAACATCATTTAGAAAAAAAGCATCATTCCTGCATCTTTCATCATTCGAAAGAAAAAGGGGGCATTGGCATTTCATATCTTGTCTTGCCTCTATAAAAATCATTTTGAAAAGAGGCAGCATTCTTGCATCATTCATCATCCGAGGATGCATTGGCATTTCATATTTCGTCTTGCATAAAAAGAAAGCATCAAAAAGAAAAAACTTTTAGAATAATCACACTTTTCAAGTGAATATGCTTTCATGCATTTCATTTTCATCATGTATACATTATAACAAAATGTCGTGATGAGAGACGAGATGTCCTTGCAAAGTAATTTTTTCTTTTTGGAAAAGTTTACCCTCATTCATTTGCAAACTCAAGGTGTTCCAAAGCACTCAGTTTTTCACATCAATAGCTCATTTGTATTTCCTTCAAAAAAAACATTACATCTCATCCATTCCATGATAAAAGACTGAAACAGTGTTAACTCTCTGTGAAGCGTTCTTCTAGTAAGCATGCATGCCACGTGCAGTTTCTCTTGTTTGAGTCAGTCAATCTCCTTCATTTATCATTGTTCCCCATCCAAGTCTAATCCCGCCCCGTCCACCCCTAAAGTGCATATTCTCTCCCATCAGTGCATACTTGACTTTTGGTTCATTCCCACTAACACTTCAAGTCCTCCATGCTGGGGCAATTCTGTGATCACTAATTTTCCTTGTCGGTATCATATTCCTTTAGTGCAAGTCTTTCTAAAAAAAATATATATATAATAAATAAAAAAAAAGATAAAATAAGCTCGCTAGGTTGAAAATCCGCAAAGGGTGGCCTAGGCAAAAGAGAGCGCCCGGTGGATTGAAAACTCGCAAAGAGCGGTCCAGGCAAAAATTAGGGCACAAAAAAAGGGGGAAAATAAAAGAGCAAACACATGAAGATAGATAAATTATTGTCCTAAAGTTAAGTCTTACAGAAATAAGCAATCAGGATTTGAAATGAAATTTGGCCATCTCTCCACACCCTCAAGGACCTAAAATCCCAGAAAGACCATTCCCTACCCCTCTTAAGCCAAAGATTCAAAATCACAAAAACACCCTTTGTTACCCATCTTAAGCCAAGAAAAGCCCAAGATATCCCCATCACTCCGGACAATGGTTAATTCCACATCAAAGATGGTATATCATTCTCACCCAAGTCAAAAGGAAAGGAAATCCGCAAAAGGAGGGGAATAACAAAGTGTCAAAAAGGAGAATCCCAAAATGAAGAAAGGAAGACAAAGGGAGTATAAATTAAGAGTCAATACATTTTGTCATGAAGCATGAGAGCTCCCCTTCAAAGAGGCCCTCAGTTTCAATGGGTTCAATCATTTCTCCTTTCAAAAAAAAAATTCATTGGGTTCAATCATTCCTCCTTTCAAAAAAACCCTCAATTCATTAGGTTTAACCATCTCTTCTTTCATAAAACCTTCAAACACCTCATTGGGTACGACCACCCCCAAACACCTCATCAAATTTAATAACCATTTCCTTCACAAATCATTGACCATCGGCCAACACCGAATAAGACCCATCCTCCCCATCAACCCCAAACACTTCATTAAGCTCAATCATCCCCTTCTCCACATCACAGCCCTAAAAAGTCCATTCCGATCAATGACTAATTGCCTTCGGTTTCTCAAGTTTTAATTTTAGGACAAATAAGTTTATCTATTTGCGACGTGTTTGCTCAAAAAGAAAAAACAAACGATCAGAAAAAAGAAAGCTGATCAAGAAAGAATAAACCCTCAGAAAAAAGAGAACTGAGGAAACAAAAACGAACAGTCAGAAAAAAGAAAGCTGACAAAATAAAAAAAGAGGGACTTGCACTCCAAAACACATTCAAGATGCATTAAAACAAGGTTTAGTGATCACTAGGTAAGGATTCTTTCGCACCAAAAGTCAAGACATCAGTAGAGAACCAAAGATTTGCGCTGAGAATACCACTCAGACCCAAAAGCTGGGGCATTCTCTTCACCACCCACACACCCTAATCTTGGGAAAATCTGTTCAATGCCCATCCCATGTCACTCCAGTTGTCACTGTCATTCCAAAGTGGGGCAAGTGCATTCCCATTCCTTCACCTCATTCATTCCCATAAAAACCTCACCGGGGCAATCTCTCAACTCACTATCCTAAACAAGACCTTGTCATTCTGATTGGGGCAGCTTTGTCCTTGTTATGACTGGGCAACATCAAATTCTGTGGGTTGAAGCAAAACCCCTTTCATTCCAGCTTTCATCCCAAGAGCCGAAGCGTTCCCAATTCATCATCTTCTACACCCCTAGTTGTTGTCACCACTAGACAGGGGCAAGTTATTCACTCGTCGAAGACCTGAATTGGGGCAATCTTGTATCTCTTGGTCCCTCATAAGCTTCGGCAATAACCATGTCTGTCATTCCTTCACTTGCCATAAATGTCCATGCCCTAAACCAATTCCAAGTTAACTGACTCATTCATTCACATTTGCACTCCTATGCATGCTTACTAGATAATGCTTCAAAGGAGAGAACACAAGTTGTTTACGTGATATCTAAAATTCAGTCATCATGGAAAGAAAGAAAAAACAAGCGAGGTTGTTTGTAAATAAAAACCTTGAGAACACCAGAGTTTGAATCAAATTCAATTTTTCAACAGAATGGTCAATAATCATCTCAATCCCTTGCATTCAAAGTCTCGCATCTCATCATCACAAAAATGTTTACCTCATGCATCTAGGCATTATAGCATATGCATCAAAGCATTACATTTGCATCTTCACATTTTGTGCATTCATCACATAGTAAAAAGAAAAAAACGTTCCACATTAGTTGCACCATATTAATACTTGCATTTCATAGAAGAAAATAGTAAAGAAGAAAAAGCAGAAATTTTTTCATTGCATTGGCATCATATTAATGTTCGCACTTCATAAAAAAGGAAAAGAATAAAATCATTGCATGTCATTCATCATTAGAGCATTACATTTTGCATCAGATATTTCATAGAAAAAGCAAAGAAAGCAAAAAGAAAACAAAGAAAAGAAACCACAAAAGCAACACAAAAACATTCCCTGTCATCCAGAATTCTATATCATTCATCATTTCATAAGCATTCCTTTGTCATTCAATCCTTAAACATTAAAGCGGTGCATTTGCATCATATTAACGTTAGCATTTTCATAAAAGAAAAAGAACAAAAATCATTGCATCAAACATCAGAGCATCGCATCATATTAATGTTTTCATTTCATAGAAGAAGCAAAAAAGAAACAAACAGGAGTTAGAACAGGAGCATTCCATTCATCAAAGCATCAATCACCGCATGCACTTGCATTCAAACATCAAAGCATTATGTTGATATTTGCATTTCATAAACTACAAAGAAGAAGCAGATACAAAAGAACAAAAGCATTCCATAATGTTCAAGACATCAATCATGGCATACGTCTGCATTACATGTGTCATTCATTGCATTGCTAAGCAAAATGCGGATGAACACAAGATGTTAATCCTCATGCCTAGTTCTAAGAATCAGCACTTCAAGTGTCGATCTTCAATCTAATTCTCAAGTCAGTCATCCTAGACTTGTCAGTCTCAAAATCTCATTCCCAGTCACTCCTTCAGTTCGGAGTTCCAATGCCCTCGGGTCTCAAGTGGTTCATTAAAAGCACGCTAAGTGTTCATCCTCATTTACTGCTTTCTCATTAGCACGCCATGTGTTCATTTACTGCTTTCTTTCTAGCAAACCAAGCATTCATCATCATTGCATCAGACATCGAGTCAAGTCTCAAAATACAAAATCATTCTCAATAAATAGGAGACTAAGTCGAATGTACATTCGAAATAGTCATCACGATAGGACACTTGAATTGATCACTCAAGAATCCTAAGGTCCCTATGCCAAAAAAAAAAAGAAGACAAGCGAAAACATTCAGTGTCGTCTACATCATAGTAATGTTTGCATTCCATAAAACAAAAAGAACCAAAATTCATCATCCCATCAAATATCAAAGCAATACAGTTGCGTCACATCAGTACTTGCATCTCATAGAAGAAAAGAAAGCTAAAACATCCCATGTCATTCATCATTTCATAGCAATATTCACATTTCATAGAAAAAAGGCAAGGAAGGAAAAGTTTTCCATTGCATGTCATCTGCCATTTCATCAAAACACAAGAGCATTACATATCATCAAACACCAAAATTCTGCATTCGCATACCCGCACTTCATAAAAAGAGCAAGACAAAAAAAGAAATTCAGACGTTTGCATTACATTCATCATAAGAAAAAAGAAAACAGTAATCATGGCATTTGCATTGCGTGCATTTGTTCATTTTCAGCTGCAGGTACAAAGAGAGGATGAGCTCTTCGGTGTTAGCCCTCGCCCCCATATTCCAGAAAATGCTCCCCCGAGTTGGGAGAGCTCAGAAGAAAAAAGAAGCAGAAAAGAAAAGAAAAGAGAAAAAAGAAAAGAGAGAAAAGAAAAAAGAGAAAAAGAAACAGAAAAGAAAAGAAAAGAGGAAAAAGAAAAGAGAAAAAAAAAGGGAAAAGAGAAAAGAAAAGAAAGAAAGAAAAGAAAAGAGAGCGCTCAGGCGCGCATTGCGGATTGGAGCCCAGAGAGATCATCGCTCCCTTCTGCCCAGGTCTCACATCGCGTACGAGCAACGCGATGGACCGCAGCCCCATGTGAGGTTCAACGGAATAGTTGTATCAGGCCTAAGATACAGTGGACGCCGTGCATTGATCTGTATATCAGTTCCGGAGCTGATAACGATCCCCCCGGTCGCTCGAAAAGGCCAACAGGAAGAGCGTGCTCCTCAAAGCCACGTGCAAACTCGGATTCGTCAAGAGTTCGTTTAAGGATTACAGGTTTTAGGCAGCCTGGGCAATTTACCGCTTTTTGCACGCCAAGTGCCCATTTTACTTTTCTGTCTGCACGCCAAGTGCCCATTTTACTTTTCTGCCTGCACGCAAGTGCCCATTTTACCTTTTCTGTCTGCACGTCAGTGTTCATTTACTGTTTTCGCATCAACACGAAAGTGTCTATCTTTCCAAAAACAAAAAAAAAGAGGGAAATTCGGGTTTCTCCAAATGGACAAAATTGGTATAATTTCTGAATTCTTTATTTCTATTTTACCTTCGAAATATGTCTCGCGCAATTCATATGTCTTGGTAAAATCCAAATAAAGAGGGGCAGCTGTCATACCCCAATTTTGTCCGGCTTAGGTCAAAACCCTAATTTTCCACAAAAAATAAATAAATTGAAGAGCGAAAAGCCTTATGCACTGCATTTCGGATCCTAGAAGGCATTCCAAGGTTCTTGAAATCATTTTTAGGGTTGGAACGCATTTTTCGGGCAAATTAGGGTTTTAGAGCCAAAAAGGGTATTTTGGTCAATTATAACGGTTTTTTTCCTCTCGCTTTCAAAAAGGCTCAAAAATATGTATAATTAAAAATAGAAATCTGAAATCAAAATAAAAAATGAATAATAAAATAATATTGGATGCTTATTGTATTTTTAGAATTAGGGCTAATTCCTTTTAGGTGCTTTTTGCTTTTATCCATTTTTGGCTAAAGTAAGCACTAGTTTTGCAAGCAAACTACCTCCCTCACTCCATCCTCATGCTCCACGCCACCATCACCATCAGCCCACATCAAGTCTTTCAACATGACAAGCACACCTTTGAGTCCAATAACATTCAATACACAACATATTTTTTACCTTCCTTCTATCCACACCACTAAATACACACTAATTTCTTTACTTCCCTCTCACAACTTTAAACCCATTAGATCTTTGGCCTCCCAAGGAAATTAGAGAAGAACAACTCACTCCTCTCCTCCCAAAAAGGACCCCAAGGCCGTAGCCCCTCTCCTCTCCCTCACTTCCTCTTGTTTTTCTTTCATCTCAAAGGAACCTTCCCATTTCTCCTACACCAAAAAACCCTAGCACACCAAAAACCTCCCCTTTTCTCTCCCAAAACCGTGGCCTCCCTACTCCCTTCCTTCATCCATTTTTGATTTCCTCTTCACCCAAACACCACCATCTCACTTCATTCTCATTCCTCTTTCATATATCTTCTCCATTTTCCATTCAAGATAAAACATCATCACCAAGGAAGGTTTTCATCAAGCTTTTTTTTTTGGGTTGGAGTTGAAGTTCCTTGGAGGTTCTTGTTGATTTGGTTTCTATTTTCTTCATCTCATTGCATTTTCTAGCTTGGATTTGAGGTAAAAACTTTCAAACCCTAGCATCATCTTCAACCTTTTTTTGCATTAAAACCCATTTTCCTCTTCACTTTGCATTTCACATATCATCATCATTTTGTTTAAGATGTAGCTTGTTGTTGTTGGTGAGAGGAGCCTTAAACACTATTGACAAGCACTTAGGGAGGCTTGGGTGCTTATGATGCTTCTCACCCTTTGATAAATGTTGTTTTGTGTTGATTTTTTGCATTTGTTGTGAAATAAAATTGTTGTTTCATGTGTTGTTTGGTTCGCATATCCTATTAAAGTTAGCTTTAATTTGATTTTGTTGTTTCTCTTTGCTTGATGGGGCTTAATCATGTTGTAGATATTTGATTTTAGTGTTTTCATGCTTAGATACTTTGTTTAGGTTTGCAAATTTCTTTTCTCACATAGATTTTGCACAAAGTAAAGAGTTTGAGAACAAATGTTGATTTGAGGTTTTAGTGTTTAAATTATGTGATTAATTGTTCCTAAATCTTGTTAGTATCTTTTGCTTGCTTGATTTTGGGAGTTTGATGAATAAATTTATGGTTTGACTATGTATTGGTTTCGCAAGTCATGAAGAATAAATAGAGTTTTTATATGTTTGCTTATTGTCTCAAGTTGATGATAGGCAATATGATTCTCACTTGTGCCTAGTGCACCTTGCCTAAAGGGATGAGGATTGTTCTATATGATTCAACCCTTTTAGTTTATATGTTGTTTAAGTTGATGATTGGCAAGAAGATTCATGCTTGTGCACTTGCGCACACTAATTTAAGTGTTGAGTATTGACCAAAGTGATTCAACGTGCTTTGGTGTTTTGATTGTTAAGATGACTTGCTTGTTTAGGGTTTGCCAATGATCATGCTTGAGGCTACTCTTTTGAATTCATTTGTGCCTACCACTTCCTTGTCTACTCCCATGTGGAATCATTAATACTTAAATAGGCCCATTCCTCACATTGCATCTTCCACTAGATGTGCATTTAGATTCCCTTGCGTTTTGTAGAAATATTTGAGTATGGTTCTCGCCTAGCATCTTCCACTAGATGTGCATTTAGGTTCAATCTTGCCCACTCTTGTATCTTTGCTTAATGCCCAATTCAAGTTCCTTCTTTGCCTATTTATGTGTTGTGGTCTAACATGTGTAGTCTAGGCTAATATTTGCTCAAGAATTCAAATGAGATTGTTGTTTGCCAAAGGATTCGATTTGCATTCATTGCTTTCTTTTCTAAATGGCCTAGCATGAAAATGATGACTAGCGACAATCACCCATAACTTTTGTTAGTTTGGTTGTCCTAAGAGCCTAAATTTCAAAAAAGGGATGTTTTCATATGCATAAGTTACTAGTGATAATCACCCATAACATTTGTTAGTTTGATTATCATGAATGCTTTCAATTTCAAAAGATATTTTCCTAAGCATCAAAAGTCATAGCAAGTGTTAGTGATGATCACCCATAACCTTTGTTAGTTTGATCATCATGAGCGCCCCTCACTTTTCAAAACCAAAGCAAAAAGACTTTCACTTTCAAGGCTCGTTAGAACTACGTCGCTTTGATTCCCATTTGGGATACGTAGGAGCGAGTCACATTCTCGTCAAGCGCAACCATAAAAAAGTTTAGCATTTGCATAATAAAAATAAAAGAGTTATTTTCATAACAAAAAAGAATCACTTTTGCAAACCAAGATCATTTTCAGAACAAAAACCTTTTCCTTTCTAAATCATTTTCAATCCATCGTCGCTAGTGGCCAACCAGAACCTTTGTTCGTCTAGCCATTGGTGGCGATGTCTTTTTCCCTAAAAGAATAATAAATGGTGATCCATCATAACCTTTGTTAGTTTGATCATCGTGCAAATCAATCTCTTTAGAAAATCGCTTTCAAAAAAGATAATAAAAACGAGTTGTTATTGATAGTCCATCAGAACCTTTGTTCGTTTGACTAGCGGTACAACTCTCTTTTTGAGTATTTAGTGGCGATTCATCATAGCCTCTGCTAGTTTAATCATTCGCTAATGCTCGTCCTATTTCAAAAACTCACTAAAAAAGGATAAAAAACAAAAACTTTTCAAAAAGACAAAGAAGAACTACGTAGCTTTGAGTTCTCCATCGCACCGGGAGATACGTAGGAGCGGGCCATGTCCCGTCAAGCGGTTTTTTCTAAAAACCCATTTTTCCCCCTTTTTTCATAATAAATAAAGATTTTCATAAAGAGTTTTTTCAATAAGAAGTAGAGAGGCAAAATTAAGTATTTTCAAGTCAACACACTAAAACCACACATTTAATTAAAGGTTCCCTCTCAGTAGAGAGGACGTGTGGGGTGCTAACACCTTCCCTGCGCGTGACCGACCCCCGAACCCTATTCTCTAGTTTCGCAAGACCAATCGCTTTCCAAAAAAGGTTTTCCTAATATTTTCCTTAATAAATATTGGTGGCGGCTTCATTGTCTTAGGAAAAGTTGTGAACGAGGAAGGTTCTCCCTCGGGGACTTTTTCGGGCGCAACACCTATTAACTCTTGAGTTCATAAATGTAGCCCATGTCTGCTGCTACAAGTTTTTACCTATTCTAAAGTGATCAATTCCAGAATAAGTTGGAAGAAGTGTTATGCAAGAGTTTAAAGTGTTTACACTACATAAACCATAATAACATATTTAGAAGTTCATTACAAGGTTAGAACATCTCAACTTAAGGGAATTTAGCTCATGTTACTCATGTTATAAAGCAAAGAATGTGCAAAGAACATAAGTAAATGAATAATAAAGCAAAAGAACTTAAAAGAGTAGAGATTACTTGAATAGAAGATCTTTTGCATTAAGTTCCCAAGTTGAAGTACAATAAAGATTTCTTACACGAATTTCTTCAAAGTAGAAGTGAAGGGAATGGTTGCCAAGCACTTCCTCACCTTCCTCTCCTTAGAAACTTGAAATGAAAATAAACTAAACCTAAACTAAGCGAAAAGATAAAGGATTTAAAGATATGAAAGATGATAAAAGATAGGATGATTTTCTTGTGAAGATATGATATCTATTTATAGGCTTGAAATTAAGCTTTCCTCTTGCAAGGGGTTTCCTTTTGCGTGAAAGATCAGCTGAGGAGACCGAACATGGTTAATTTGTTGACAAACAATCAAGCAAGCTGCACAGGTTTGGTCGCTTGCATGCATAACAAAAGATGAGGTCCATTGGAGAAGTGCCATATGTCTTTTAGATAAGTTTGAGTCTTGCAACTTGATTTTTCTGTGTATCGCCGACTTCTGCAAGTGGCTCAGCTCTAAGTGACTAGGTATGACGTCACAAATCAAGTGTGGAAGCATTGAAATGATCTTTGGATGTTTTGGTATAAACTGCAGAATTTAGCAGGTGTTGGCAGTGTTTCCACTCCTAGTGTTTCCACTCCTGGTGTTGGCAGTGTTTCCACTCCTGCAGTAGCTGCACTGAACAAAAACATCAAACCTAACAAGATTTGTGCATTTTGCCTAGATCATTGCCCTTTATCCATTTGAATATTTAAAATGTTGTTCCTTGATAAATAAGCTATAAATATATATAAATGTTCTTGAAAATAAGCAATAACTCAAGTTTATTTGTATGAATATCTCTATATAAAATAGAGTTATCACACCCCCAAACTTAAATTGTTGCTTGTCCTCAAGCAACGACAAGAAACAAAACACAAGTTTTATACAAATATGAAGACATCTCAACTCATATTTTTCAAGAAGTGTTTGAAGTGTATTGTAATAAGCCTTTCTCTTTTGGTGCTTTTTCTTCCACGCCCTTGCTTTCTTAAAACATTCAGAGTTATAAAAACTCATCTGTGTGAGTGTGTGGCCCATTGAGTTTCTAATTGGTTCCATAACTGAACAAAAGAGTTTTTCTTTAGCTTTTTGAAAAAGATGGAACTCTTTTGGTCACTCTTAGAGTTTTTTCAAAATATGGCCGAGACTAACAATTTCTTCAAGTATTTAGGGGACTCTTAAGCACAACAAAGGGCTTTTGGTGTTCCAACTTGTTGAACCAATACCTTATTTTTGGTGTTTGATTTTTGATGATGTAATGCAGTGAGTGCAAAAACATCATTTTTGGATTGTAGGTTCACCGTATTTTGAGTGTAGGTGCCTTTTGATGTAGATGGTGTTGGCACACTAAGTGTTGCCACACTTAGAACTCTTTGAGTATTTTTGGTAGCGCACACTGCCCTCCACACTGACCTCCACATGCATTTTCTTCTTTTTCTTGGTTTGTTTTTCTTTTTCTCTTTGAACTTTGTTCATATTTTTCAAACCAAATTGCACTTAAGGGACAGGTTCAGTTTATATGACTCAGGCAAGTGTAGCTCTTTTTTGGGATATTTTTGGTATTTTTGAGTGGTTTTGACACTTGTGGCTTGCACTCTTCAAGCTGTCACACTTTGGCCTTTGTATTCATGGAATTTCCCCCAAACTTAAGTCTTTATGCTCTTCTAAATTTTTAATAAAAATCTAATTTTGACCTCAAATTTCCAAAATTTCCTTGGCTTTAGATAGCTCTTTATCTAGCATGGTTCTTTTCAAAACTCAATTTTGTTGTGTCAAAGTTTTTATAAAACTGATCATTTCTAGAAAACAAGGCTTTTTCATCACTTAAAAATTGACTCATTGATACACTTCTTCAATTTTTGAGAAAAATATGAATTGATCATGTTTCATAATCATTTTAAGTCTAAAAACAAATTGATGCACTTAATTCACCATGTTAATACAAATTATCATGCCTTGTTAAGTACATCTAAAACTTAAAACATACTAACACTACATACTCACATGCTATAAATACTTACTCAAACATATTTCTATACTCATACATATATATTAGTACTAGGTTCAAAACATGCTGCAAGTATAGTGCATACACAAAACACATACTATTCTCCACTCTCCCCCCCAACTTAAATATGAGCAGTGTCCCCACTGCTCTAAGTTTAGGAAACAGGGGAGTACTAAGTTTGGGAGAAACAAACAAAAGTTTTTAACACATAGTAATAGTTACCACATAGTATTGTAAACAGTTAAAAGTAAAGCAAAATATAGTTTTAGGAATAAACATTAAAAAGTATCCTTTTACTCTTTGTTTTGGAATCTGGGGCTAGCTCTCACAGCAGGGCTATGCTTGGCTCTTGTCTTCTTTGGCTTCTTAGCAGTGGCAACATCAGAAGTAGGCACACCAGGATCATCTACAGTAGCCTCAGGCATTTCTGCCTCTTCAGGTGTAGCTTCTGCAGGAACTTCTGGTGTAGCCAGTGTTTGGACTTCAGGTGCAGATACACCACTCTGCACTGGAGTTTGCTCAGATTGCTGCTCAATTCCCTCTTGCTGTTGCTCTGCTACCTTCTCATCTTCTTTCTCTCCTTCTTTGGGTGTTGCTTCCTCAGATACCTCCTTCTCATCAGCTTGTACCCCTGTACCCTGTGCACCATAGAGTGAGCTCATTGTCCACATCTTCTTTGTTGGAGCAGGCTTCATTGTCCTCCTTGTGTATCCCAGCATCTGTTTCTTTTCTGCTAAGGCTTTCAGAACTGCAGAGATTGTTGCTGCAGGACTAGTTGCCATGACTGTTGATTTCTTTGAAGCTTCTGCAGTTGGTGTGGGAACACTAACAGACTCCTTGACAGTATCTGTCTGCATCTTCAACTCTGAACCTGCTTTGCCTTTGTCTTTCTCAGGCTCTTCAATGAGTACCTGCATTTGAATTTTCTCAGAAATAATGTTAGTTGGCTCAATAGGTTCTGTTGGTAGGGTGGGTGATTTCTGGGATGGGATGGTTGTTTCTGTTTGTGCATCTTGTTTTGGATTTTCAGATTGGGGAGTATTTTCTGGTGGAGGTGTGGGTGATTTTGGTGTTGAAGTGTGACTGGGGGTATGGTGGGTGGTGGGGGAGGGAATGTTGGTTTGTGATGGTGGTGAGGGGGTGTTTGATTGCTGTTGTGATGGTGGTGATGGTGGTTGGGCTTCATTTGTTGATTTATTTCTTAATTCATACTTTCTTCTGGCACTAGCTTCCATATCATCACTGCCATCATCATCACTGTCACTAACTTCCAGTGACTCAGATTCATCCTCCTCTACATCCTTTTCAATATCCTTCACAGCTTGCCTTGCCTCTTCATCTTCTTCAGTGTCTTCATCACTCATTTCTTCAATTTCTTCCTCCACTCTTGGTTTCTTTCCCTTCTTTTCTTTCTCAGTATCTCTCTTTCTCTTTGCTCTTCTCTCTTTCTTAACAGTTACATCTTCTTTTTCATCATCAATCACCCAATTAGGAAAAATTGGGGATTCTAGTTTTGCTTCAGAGTCATCCAACTTTAATTTCAACCATTCATGCTGTTCTCTTTGAAATTTCCAGACAGCTTGGAGTTTCTGCATCAGATGTTCAGACACTTCCTGCTCTACAGTACTTTTAATTCTCACTGACCTCACTCTTTCCTTAATTTCAGCAGACAGACCACTAGGAGGGGTTTTTCTATAGACTTTTTCTAGATCAGTAGCAACAACTCCTTGCTTTTGACACAGTTCAGTGATTAAGCATGGGAAATATAAGAATCCAGATTCCTTGGCTTGACATTCTACAATTTCTCTAGCTATCAATTTCCCTATGTCTACATTATCCTCACATAGGATTGAATCAATAAGAATCAACCTATCTTTAGATAATGTAGAAGTGTGTGAAGTAGGGAGAATTGATGTATCAATGAATAAATGCCAGCTACCAAGTTCAGGGATTAATTCACCAGTTTTAAGTTTGAATTCAGTATTTGTGAATTTCTCCCACTGAGATCCTTCTATTGCTACTCTTTCTTTGATTTTAGTCATTTGCTTCTTTCCATAAGTCTCTAGTTTTACTTCAAATGCATTACCAGTGTATGTGAGATCATAGTGCTTATTGATTCTAGCAGGGTCAAAGAAAACTTTCTTACCTCTAACCTTGGAGAAAAATACAGTACCTCCTCTGTTATTCTGAATTCCTGAGTAGAATTCTCGCACCAATTGCACCAAGTAGTAGGCTCGGGTTTGAACAAATCTTTCCCAATGCAAGTTGTTGACAGTGGAGAGGAATGAATGATGAGCCTTTGCGAAGTTGAAACCACGCTCAGGCAGGAACTTCATGTTCCAAAAGTGCTCACATCCAGGGATTGCTTCCATTGATGCTAGTACTCCTGATTTTCCTTTTTTCGCATGAGTTTCCACACCGGATCCTTTCCCTGTGTTCTTAGAGGCAGCTTGTTTCTTAGCCATTTATGATTTTGAGCGTTTGAGACTGAAAAACTATTTGCGAGTGGAGAGGTTTTTTGATCGGTTTTGTGAGAGGGACGAAAGAAATTGAAATTTTAGGGTATGTGAAAGGGTTAGTGGGATTTGGTAGTTGAGGGTTATAGCCGTTAAGTTGTGTGGCCTAACATGCAAGCCAACACGTGGAAACTTAGACTTAACACGCCACTTTCTAACCCTTGATCAGAGATGATTCCACTAAGTTGATGATTTTATCAAGTGACAGTTTTCTTCCAAATTTTTCTAACACCAGAGTAGGCAGTGTGGCTGCATCAAGTGTGGAAACACCGAGTGTGGAAACACTGGCTACTCTGTTGTCTTGTTTTTCCTGTAAAATAACAAAACATGAAATTGCACAAAATAATAATATTAACTATATAGTGATGGGTTGCCTCCCTCAAGCGCTTGTTTTAAGAGTCTTACAGCCTGACTTGTACCTTGGTCTAAGGTTTTGTAAAGTGAGTGGTGATCTTGTCTCTCTCTACATGCTCTCCATAGTACATTTTCACTCTTTGTCCATTTACTTTGAAAGTGGTATCAGTGGTTGCATCATATAGATCAACTGCACCATGGGGGTAGATTTTAACTAATTTGATTGGTCCTGACCATCTTGATCTCAGTTTTCCAGGGAAGAGTTTCAACCTAGAATTGTACAATAGAACCATTCCTCCTTCTTTAAGTTCTCTCCTTTGGATTTTCTTGTCATGCCATACTTTGGTTTTAGCTTTATAAATTTCTGCATTCTCATAGGAGAAATGCCTAAATTCTTCTAATTCATTTAGCTCAAGAAACCTTTTCTCTCCTGCCTTTTTGAGATCAAAATTCAACTTTTTGATAGCCCAATATGACTTGTTCTTTAATTCAACAGGGAGATGACATGGCTTGCCATAAACTAACTTATAGGGGGACATTCCTAATGGAGTTTTAAATGCAGTCCTATATGCCCATAATGCTTCATCTAAGTGTAAGGACCAATCTTTTCTATTTGGTCCAACCATTTTCTCAAGCATTCTTTTTATTTCCCTATTTGAAAGTTCAGCTTGTCCACTTGTTTGTGGGTGATAGGCAGTAGCAATTTTATGTTTCACTCCATATTTTGCAAGAAGATTTTCAATAAGTTTGTTGCAAAAATGTGAGCCTTCATCATTGATGATTGCTCTTGGAGTGCCAAATCTTGAAAAAATATTTCTTTGGAGAAATTTGCTAACAGATTTAGCATCATTATTTGGCAGTGCTACAGCCTCAATCCATTTAGACACATAGTCTACAGCCACTAAGATGTATTCATTGCCAAAAGAAGGTGGAAAATGACCCATGAAATCCATGCCCCAAACATCAAAAAGTTCTATTTCTAAAATATTAGTCCTAGGCATTTCATGTCTATTAGATATATTACCACTTCTTTGACATTTATCACAGGTTTTGACCATATAATAAGCATCTTTAAATAAAGTAGGCCAGAAATAACCTGATTGAAGTACCTTAGCTGCTGTTCTTTGGCTTCCAAAGTGACCTCCATATGGTGCAGCATGACAATGCAGGAGCACTGCTTGCTGTTCTTCTTCAGGAATGCATTTTCTCATGATTTGATCAGGACATATCTTGAATAGGTAAGGGTCATTCCAATAGTATTGTTTTACTATGTGGAAGAACCTTCTTTTCTGTTGATAGTTCATGTCACATGGTACAATTTTGCTTACAAGGAAGTTTACTATGTCTGCATACCATGGTGTTGAAACATGAGGTGTGGCCACACTGAGTGCAGAAACACTGGCTGTATTCATGGTAATTGCTAGTAATTTCTCATCAGGGAAACTTTCCTTGATTTCTTCAATTGTACCTGCATTATTACTTTCAAGTCTAGAGAGGTGACCAGCCACTTGGTTCTCTACTCCTTTCTTATCTTTTATTTCAAGATCAAATTCTTGAAGTAGTAGAACCCATCTTATTAGCCTAGGTTTTGCATCTTTTTTAGAAATCAGATACTTGATGGCAGAATGGTCAGTGTACACAATTACTTTGGTGCCAACCAAGTATGATCTAAATTTTTCAAAAGCAAAAACCACTGCTAATAGTTCTTTCTCTGTCACAGTATAGTTCATTTGAGCCTCAATTAGTGTTTTGCTAGCATAGGGGATAGAATGAAACACTTTGTTATATCTTTGCCCTAGGACTGCTCCTACTGCAAAGTCACTAGCATCACACATGAGTTCAAAAGGCTTATTCCAATCTGGAGTGACTACAACTGGTGCTGTGACTAAGGCCTTTTTCAGTTTTTGAAAAGCTTCTACACAAGATTCATCAAAATTAAAAGGCACATCATGTTGCAAAAGCATACACAATGGTTTTGAAATTTTTGAAAAGTCTTTGATAAATCTCCTATAGAATCCTGCATGACCTAAAAAACTTCTCATCCCTTTGATTGTTGATGGAGGTGGTAGTTTCTCAATTACCTTTATCTTTGCCCTATCCACTTCAAGACCTTTTTTAGATATTTTATGACCAAGCACAATGCCTTCTTTTACCATGAAATGACATTTTTCCCAATTAAGCACTAGGTTAGTGTCTTCACACCTTTGAAGAATTTCTTCTAAGTTTGAAAGACACAATGAGAATGTTTCTCCAAAAACAGAAAAGTCATCCATGAAGACTTCCATTGATTGCTCAATGAAGTCAGAAAAGATTGACATCATGCATCTTTGAAAGGTAGCAGGAGCATTACAAAGTCCAAAAGGCATCCTTCTAAAGGCAAAAGTGCCATAAGGACAAGTAAAGGTGGTTTTCTGTTGATCCTTAGGTTCAATTGCTATTTGGTTGTATCCTGAATAACCATTTAAGAAACAATAGAATTCCTTTCCTGCTAACCTATCTAACATTTGATCTATAAAGGGTAAAGGGAAATGATCTTTCTTAGTGGCCTTATTGAGTTTTCTGTAATCCATACAGATTCTCCACCCTGTTACAGTTCTGGTTGGGATTAATTCATTATTTTCATTGGCTACAACTGTGACTCCACCCTTTTAAGGAACTCATTGCACATGACTAACCCATGCACTATCTGAAATAGGGTAGATAATACCAGCATCTAGCCATTTAATTATTTCCTTCTTAACAACCTCTTTCATTATTGGATTTAATCTTCTTTGCCCTTCTATGCTATTTTTAGAATTTTCTTCTAAAATTATCCTATGCATGCATGTTGAGGGGCTAATCCCTTTAATGTCAGACACTTGCCAACCTATAGCTTTTCTATGTTTTCTCAAGGTGTTAATTAAATCAAGCTCTTGTTCTAAAGATAGATCAGAAGCTATGATTACAAGAAGAGTATTATCCTTACCTAGAAAAACATATTTTAAATGCTTAGGTAGTTCTTTTAATTCTAGCTTAGGAGGTTGTTCAATAGAAGGTACATTTTCTTTAAGGTTGGGATCTTCTAAATTAAGAGATTCATAAGTTTTAGCCCATACCTTAGGTGTAGTTTGTTCCTTGGGCAATATGCTTTCTTCAATGAATTCCTCAGCAGGCAGTGCAGAAACATCAGGTGTTAGTGCATTGGTAAGGTGATCATACTGCTTGTGGAACTGCTTCTCTACCAAATGATCAAGTGAGATTGATGAACACTCTTCACTCTCCTCTGCAGGATACTTCAAAGCATTCAAGACATTGAATTTTACTTCTTGATCATTCACTCTCATGGTTAGCTCTCCTCTTTGCACATCTATCAGTGTTTTCCCTGTTGCCAAGAATGGTCTTCCAAGTATGACTGGCACTTCTTCATCTGCAATGAAATCAAGTATAACAAAATCTGCAGGAAACACAAATTTGTCAACTTGCACCAATATATCTTCAATAATTCCTTCTGGATATGCTATTGATCTATCTGCCAAAGACAGTGTCAATGTGGTAGGTTTAGCATTTCCAATCCCTAGCTTTGTGAAGATAGATTTGGGCATCAAATTTATGCTTGCACCTAAATCACATAATGCTCTTCCTGTATAGTACTTACCTATTGAGAAAGGGATTGTAAAGCTACCTGGATCTTTTAGCTTCCTTGGAATTTTGTTTTGTAAAATCAGACTACATTCTTTTGACATAACAACAGTTTCAAATTCCCCTAATCTTTTCCTTTTAGAAAGCACATCTTTCATGAATTTGGCATAATTTGGCATTTGTTGAAGTGCCTCTATCAAGGGAACATTGATATGCAATTGTTTTAAAACATCTAAAAATTTACTGAATTGCTTCTCCTCATGTATTTTTTTCAATCTTTGAGGAAAAGGAGGAGGAGGGTATTCTGGTACTAACCTTGGAGTAGGAGATGTAGGAACACCAGGTGTTTCTGCATCTTGAGAATTTTTTTCATTTTTATTTTTTTCTCCCTTTTCTGTACCTTCAAGCTCATATGGTTCTGTTAGATCCTTGCCACTTCTCAAAGAGATGGCCTTGACCTGCTCCTTACCTTGCCTTTGTGAGGGTGAAGCTTCTGTGTTTGATGGCAAAGTACCTGCTGGTCTTTGCTGCAAAGCAGTTGCTAATTGCCCTACTTGGTTCTCTAGGTTCTTAATTGATATATCATGAGCTTGCCTAGCAGTTCTAGTTTCACTAATGAATGATCTTAGCAATTCTTCTAGAGAACTGGCACTGGCAGGTGGGTTTGATCTTTGTTGGCTTTGAGGTAGGAATCCAGGAGGAGTACTTGGTGCAGGTGCACTTTGTGCTGGTGCATTAGAATTGTTCCACCTAAAATTTGGGTGGTTCTTCCATCCTGGATTGTAGGTATTAGAGTAAGGGTTGTTATTTTTATTGTAACCTACATAATTGACAGAGACAGGGTTGCTAGGACATTCTTCATATAGATGGCCTCCTCCACAATACACACAACTTGTAGTTCCTGGAGGGGCTTGTTCTATAGCTGCTGCAGTGTTTTCTTTAGGTGTTGCTACACTAGATGTAGGTGCACTAGTGCACTGTTTGATCAAATTGGTTAAAGTGGCTACTTGAGCAGATAGGGCTGATATATCATTAATCTCATGTACTCCAGAGGTTCTCTTTTGAGCACTTACCCTCTCAGTAGGCCAACTTGAACCATTTGTAGCAATTTTGTCAATAAGATCACATGCTTCATTATAAGACATATTCAAAAGAACACCACCAGCTGATGCATCTAGCATCACTCTGGTTTGTGGTTCTAGACCATTGTAAAAAGTTTCCATTTGTATAATGACAGGTAAACCATGATGTGGACATTTTCGTAAAAGCTCTTTCCATCTTTCCCATGCTTCAAACAATGATTCAAATTCTTTTTGTCTAAAAGATGTAATATCATGTCTCATCCTAGCATTTTTAATAGGAGGGAAGTATTTGCTTAAGAATTTTTCAGCTAATTCATTCCATGTATGAATAGAATTGGGCTCCATAGAATTTAGCCATGATTTTGCCCTATCTTTCAAAGAGTATGGAAATAACTTAAGCCTAAATGCATCCTCACTAATGCCAGGAATGATAAAGTTACTACAAACTTCTATGAATTGCTTTAAATGCTCATGGGGATCTTCATGTGGAGATCCACCAAATTGACCAATTGTTTGCAACATTTGAAACATCATAGGTTTAAATTCAAAATGAACAGCATCAATTTGAGGTCTAGCAATACTAGTTTGTATGTGCTGCTGGTCATATTGAGCATAGTCTCTCATAGGTCTATCTCTATCATTAATCATACCTATTGGTCCCATTTGAATGAATTGTTGTCTGTGATCTGGTCCACTTTCATGTTGTTGATGTGAATTAGGTCCTCCTCTTACTGAGGCATCTTCACTGTGGTGAGACATTGTTCTGCAGTCTTGTTGTCTTTGTCTTTGTTGTCTTAGCAATCTCCTAAATCTTCTCTCAATTTCTGGATCACAATCAAATTCTGGTGGTCTATCTCTGGGCATAAACTAGTGTTTCCACACTGAGTATTTCTGCACTAAGTGTTTCTGCACAGAAAACAGAATACCAGTAATACTAATAAAACACTAAATTAACAATCTAAACAACAAAATTTTACTATAATTCCCGGCAACGGCGCCAAAAACTTGGTGTGGTTTATTATATGCAAGTATACATAGTCACACAAGTAATAAAGTGATAAGAAAGGTCGAACCCACAGGGATTATGTATTGTAAATTTTTGTAGTTCAAAGTGTACACTTAGTGTGTCTACACTATTCAGTATTTTTGGTTCGGAGTTTTCAAAGTAAGTAAAAATAGTAATAAGCAATAAAATGTGTGAGAAATCAGTGGAAAAAGTAGTTGAGATGTTTTCACCAAGTACTTTACTTCTAAATGTTTTAATGGAGTATGTAGTGTGGGAACACTGGATGTAGGTGCATCAGTTTGTGCCTTTCAGCACTTCTCTTTAGAGTTTCATTACAAGCTCTTATGATCTTTGTTTTTTACAGTAAAGAAAGGGTTGTCAATTCCTCCCTTGCCTCCTAACAATGATCCAAGTTGCTAAATAGGTTCACTCTTGTAATTTTATTATCCTAAGGACTATGCTATCCTATGTCTAGGTTTTAGCATGTATTTAACAAAGTTTCCTTTATTAAATACCTGTCCCTATTAACTCTTGAGTTCATAAATGTAGCCCATGTCTGCTGCTACAAGTTTTTACCTATTCTAAATTGATCAATTCCAGAATAAGTTGAAAGAAGTGTTATGCAAGAGTTTAAAGTGTTTACACTACATAAACCATAATAACATATTTAGAAGTTCATTACAAGGTTAGAACATCTCAACTTAAGGGAATTTAGCTCATGTTACTCATGTTATAAAGCAAAGAATATGCAAAGAACATAAGTAAATGAATAATAAAGCAAAAGAACTTAAAAGAGTAGAGATTACTTGAATAGAAGATCTTTTGCATTTAGTTCCCAAGTTGAAGTACAATAAAGATTTCTTACACGAATTTCTTCAAAGTAGAAGTGAAGGGAATGGTTGTCAAGCACTTCCTCACCTTCCTCTCCTTAGAAACTTGAAATGAAAATAAACTAAACCTAAACTAAGCGAAAAGATAAAGGATTTAAAGATATGAAAGATGATAAAAGATAGGATGATTTTCTTGTGAAGATATGATATCTATTTATAGGCTTGAAAGCTTTCCTCTTGCAAGGGGTTTCCTTTTGCGTGAAAGATCAGCTGAGGAGACCGAACATGGTTAATTTGTTGACAACCAATCAAGCAAGCTGCACAGGTTTGGTCGCTTGCATGCATAACAAAAGATGAGGTCCATTGGAGAAGTGCCATATGTCTTTTAGATAAGTTTGAGTCTTGCAACTTGATTTTTCTGTGTATTGCCGACTTCTGCAAGTGGCTCAGCTCTAAGTGACTAGGTATGACGTCACAAATCAAGTGTGGAAGCATTGAAATGATCTTTGGATGTTTTGGTATAAACTGCAGAATTTAGCAGGTGTTGGCAGTGTTTCCACTCCTAGTGTTTCCACTCCTGGTGTTGGCAGTGTTTCCACTCCTGCAGTAGCTGCACTGAACAAAAACATCAAACCTAACAAGATTTGTGCATTTTGCCTAGATCATTGCCCTTTATCCATTTGAATATTTAAAATGTTGTTCTTTGATAAATAAGCTATAAATATATATAAATGTTCTTGAAAATAAGCAATAACTCAAGTTTATTTGTATGAATATCTCTATATAAAATAGAGTTATCAGCGAGCTTGCCCTGCGCGGCGTTCTTCAAACCGACGTCGGCTCTTCGTAAAACCAAATCACCGACCTCCAAGTCCCGGGGGATTACTTTCGAGTTGTACCGTGCTGCTACTCTCTGTTTTATTATTGCTTCTTTAAGGGAAGCCTGGCCTCGGACCTCATCGACGAGGTCGGGGTTTTCTTTCAACGCCTGGTTATTGTCCTCCAGAGGTTTCGGGTGGAGTGTCCTCCAGCTCAGCTCCCCGATCTCTACCGGGATTACAGCCTCCGTCCCGTACGAAAGCCGGAAAGGGGTCTCCCCCGTTGAGCTATGCGGGGTGGTTCTGTATGCCCACAGCACGTAGGGTAGCTCTTCAACCCAGTTTCCTTTTGCTTCATCGAGCCGCTTCCTCAGTCCATTGAGGAGGACTTTGTTGGCGGCCTCGGCCTGCCCGTTCGTCTGCGGGTGTTCTACCGAGGTAAACCGGTGTTTGATTTTGAGGTCAGACATGAGTTTTCTGAAGCCTTTGTCGGCGAACTGAGTTCCGTTGTCAGTGATTATAACCTCGGAGATCCCGAATCTAGTCATTATATTCTTTTTGAAGAATTTGATGCAATTCTTAGCGCTGATGATGGCCAAAGGCTCGGCTTCGATCCATTTGGTGGAGTAATCCACCGCCACTAAGAGGTATTTGATCTGGCCAGGGGCAGTTGGGAATGGTCCCAAGAGATCTATTCCCCACCACGCAAATGGCCATGGTGAGCTTAAGCTGGTGAGCTCCGTAGGGGGTGCTATGTGGACCTTGGCGTTGACCTGACACTTACTGCACTTCTTTACATAGTTTCTTACGTCGGTCTCCATGGTTGGCCAGAAATATCCTGCCCTTAACGCCTTTCGAGCTAGGGAGCGACCTCCAAGGTGTTGCCTGCAGATTCCCTCGTGGATCTCGGCTAAGACGTAGTCCGCCTCTCCTCCTTCAACACATTTCAACAGCGGTGCGGACAAGCTTCTTCTGTAGAGGTTTCCATTGATTATGGAAAAAGATGAAGCCTTCCTCCGGAGGATCTTGGCTTCGCTCGGATCCGGAGGCTCGCCCCCCGTTCTGATATAGTCTATTAACGGCGCGATCCAACCCTTGCTTTCTTCAACCACATTAACAGAAAAATTTGTTTCCGGGTTCGGGATTACGCTCGGCTTACTCAGTGTTTCCTGGATTATCGACCGGTGGTTCCCCAGAATTTTGGTGCTGGCAAGCTTGGAAAGTATGTCCGCCCTGATATTTTCCGATCTTGGAACGTGTTTTACTTCCGTGAACGTAAAAAGGGAGAGTAGCTCCCGCACACGGGTTAGGTACCTCTGCAAGATTGGATCTTTAGCTTCGTACTGTTTCCCGATTTGGGATACCACCAATAATGAGTCGGTATTTAGGGAAAGCCGGGAGACCCTGAGGTCGATCGCAAGCCGGAGTCCAGCAATGCATGCCTCGTATTCCGCCTGGTTGTTTGAGGTAGGGAACCCAAACGTGAGTGATACTTCGATTACAACGCCCGTCGGGCTTTCGAGCATTAGCCCTGCACCACTTCCTTTTGGATTTGAGGAGCCGTCCACGTGGAGTGTCCATAACCCGTCCTCCGGGTCGGCGGGTGCCATCTCCGTGATAAAGTCGGCAAGTATCTGAGCTTTCATGGCCGGTCTCGTTTCGTATTTGATTCCGAACTCGGAGAGTTCTACTGCCCATTTGATCATTCGTCCCGCTAAGTCGGGTCGGTGCAGGATCTGCCGGATTGGATAATTAGTCCAAACCACGATTTGATGGGCGACGAAGTAAGGTCGGAGACGGCGTGCCGAGATGAGTAGAGCAAAGGCGATTTTCTCTATTTTCTGATATCTCACTTCTGATCCATGCAGAGCTTTACTTACGAAGTATACCGGGCTTTGACCAGTTTCGGTCTCCCTGATAAGCACGGCCCCAATGGCCTCATCCGAGATGGCCAGATACAAGAACAGGTCTTCCCCTGGGTTTGGCCGACTTAGTATGGGCGGTTCGGATAGGACCTTTTTGAGCCGGGAGAGGGCCTCGTCCCGCTCTGGGGTCCATTCAAAAGTTGCTTCTTTCTTAAGCAGTTTAAACAATGGGAGTGATTTGAAGGCGGCGTTGGAAATGAAACGAGATAGTGCAGCTATCATACCGTTGAGTTTTTGGAGCTCTTTCTTAGTGGATGGGGTCCGCATTTCTGTTACCGCTCGGCATTTATCCGGGTTGGCTTCAATGCCCCTTTCCGTGAGATAGAAACCCAGGAATTTTCCAGCCCGGACCCCGAAAGTGCATTTTTTCGGGTTTAACCTCATATTGTTTCTTCGGATTTCAGTAAAAATCTCTTCCAGGTCGGACATGTGGAGGTCTTCCCTTTCGCTTTTTGCGATCATATCGTCGAGGTAGACTTCCACGTTACGGCCGATCTGATTTCGGAATACCTTGTTCATCATTCTTTGATAAGTGGCCCCCGCATTTTTCAAACCGAATGGCATGACCCGGTAGCAGAAATTACCGCGGTCAGTCATAAAGGCCGTCTTCTCTTGGTCGGGGGGAAACATCGGAATTTGGTTATATCCGGAATAAGCATCCATGAACGATAGTAAACGAAAACCTGAAGCATTATCGACCAGCCGATCAATGCTAGGAACAGGGAAGGCGTCCTTAGGACAGGTCTTATTAAGATCGGTATAGTCAACGCACATTCGCCACTTTCCATTGCTTTTCTTAAGAAGTACAGGGTTTGAGAGCCAAGTTGTGTACTTGACCTCTCTTACAAAATCAGCTTTAATTAAATCATCTACGACCTTGGCCGTAGCAGCTGCTTTTTCCTGGCTTTGAGCTTTTTTGCGTTCGGGCGACCCACTTTGCCCCGGGGTTAACCGCTAGCTGGTGACAGGCGACCTCAGGGGGAATCCCGGGCATGTCTTTTGCTGACCACGCGAAGAGATCGGCGTGAGATTTCAGGCATAGGGTGAGCTTTGCTTTTACTTCGTCGGGGAGATCGGATCCGATCTGGACAGTTTGGGTCGGGTCCTCTCCCAACTGGATTTGCATGAACTGTCCATCAGGTTGAGGTCGCCTAATTTTCTTTTTTAGTTCCCGTGCTAACTCGTCGTCGCTTTCTTCCTCAGAGCTGTCCGGGTCGTACCTTGCATCGAGGTCTGTGACGTTGACCTCGGCCGCTGGACCGGTTCTTTTCTTCTTTGGGCTTTTCTGAGTCCTTGCTTCTATGGGGGGAACCCCCTCCTCTGAGGCCTGTCTATCCGCCTTGACGTGAAGATAAAAACATCTTTGGGCGGACTCTAAGTCGGCATCAAGGGTGATGATTTGGTCACTCAATGAGTAGAACTTCATCTTGAGGTGAACCGTTGAAGTTACGGCTCCGTGCCTTCCAAGGGTGGGCCTCCCGATGATGCAATTGTAGACCGAGGGGCATGGCAGTACCAAGAATTTGGTCTTGACCGTCCTTTCTAGTGGCTCCTCTCCATAGGTGACCATCATTTCCAGATAACCGAGAGGTTTGGTCCGGGACCCGTTGAAGCCCGAAAGATCCGACCCTCGGTAAGTGGTGAAGTCTTCCTCTGAGATCTGCAGTTTTCTTACAAGGTCGATGAAGATGATATCAGCGGAGCTCCCTTGGTCGACCAGAATCCTTCTTATCTCATGGTTTGCCATGACTGCCCTGATTATGAGGGGTATGTGTTTATTCGGCTTGCCATCCAATAAGTCTCGGTCGCCGAACGCCAAGGGTTGGCGCTCCGGGGCTGAGCTAATCGCAGAGGTGGAAGCGGCACACATGACTTCCTTCCATTTTCTTTTCATCGTTTTGCCCGACGCCTCGTCGGGGTAGCCCCCAGATATCATCATCATTACAGGTCGCCCTTTTGACTTTCGAAAATCGCGCTCATCCTCTGAGCTCTCTTCCCGTTTTTGTGGGGCTTTACCCTTTCTTTTTGGATCGGCTTCCTCTTCCTTAACCTCGGCCTCGTGCCGGGGTGTTTTAGCCACGTACTGGCTCAATTTTCCTTTCTTAATTAGGTCCTCGATGTCATCCTTCAAAGCATTGCATCGATTGGTGTCGTGCCCTTTGCGCCGGTGATACCGGCAGTACTTGTTGGATCTCTGCCCCGGCCTGTGTGGGAGCGGATCGGGGAACTTGACTTCTTTGAACTCAGCGTTCATACATTCCGCCAGAATCCTGGCCCTCGTTTCATTGAGGTCGGAATATTGCTGGTGCCGGGTCCGAGGTCGGAGCCTACCGTCGTTCTGGGCCTCCCTTTCATATCGGGCCTCTCCTACCTGGTGCACTGGGGCCTCTTTTTCATACCGAGGCTTACTAGTTCTGGGGTCGGCGTCTGACTTTCTTGCAACAGCCCCTTCTTCATGATCAATGTATTTCTGAGATCGCTGGAGGAACTCGGCAAGCGACTCAGTTTGGTTGATACCGACATCAATCTGAAATAGACTTCCTTCCCGGAGACCGGCTTCCATGAAGAACAGTCGAAACGAATCGTCCAAGTTTTGGACCTGCGCCGCTTCCTTATTAAATCTTTCAATGTAGTCTCGGAGAGACTCGTTCTCTCCTTGCCGGATGGCTTGTAAGACTTTCCGAGACTTTGGCTTCATTTTGGAGTGGGCGAACTGGGCCGAGAAGAGCTTTGCAAGCTGGTCCCAAGATGATATCGAGTTTGGCTTGAGGGCTCTGAACCAGTCCAAAGCCAATTTCTCTAGGGTAAGAGGGAAAATCCGGCATTTGATCTCCTCTGGGACATTCCGGTATTGCATCATCGTGTCGAAGTAATCTAGGTGTCGATCGGGATCGCCAGTCCCGTCATGCATCTTTAAACCCTCTGGGGGCTTCTCTAAGTGCTTGGGCACCGAAAAATAGTCGATTTCCGCTGTAAAGGGTCCCTTCCGCGTCGTGGGCCTTTCCCTCGGAGGAGGCCTCCTGATAGGGCGTCGGACAAGGGATCCGGGGGACCGAGGGCGCCGACGTTCATGCCTTGGGGGACTTCCCCGGCTTATAGAACGCCGCCTTGGGGACGAAGATGCTAATGATGAGCTTTGGTGAGTTGAGTCCCCAGGGTAATAAGTCTCGTCCTGAGTCTCGGTTGGGGGAGTTCCAGATCCTCGCCTCCCTCTTCGGCGCGGTGGCGAGCGATGGGGGTGCCTCCTCCAAGTAGGGGATCGGTGACGTCTTTTACTGGAGGTTCTTCTGCTAGGAGAGTAGGTTTGAGGGGAAGACCGATCCGGGATATCTCGGGCCCGGACTTCGGCCATCTCGGCCTCCAGCTGGGAGTAACGCTGACTCCTTTGATCAGCCTCGGCCTGCCTTGTCAGCAGTTGGATGAGCTGTTGAACAGCATCGATCGGTACCGGGACAGTCGGGGCTGGAGGTGGAAACTGGTTCCTAGCGGAGCTTATAGGAATCATCGCCCTGGATGAGTTCCGGTCGTGGGCCGAGCTGCGAGGGAGGGTAACCGCTACCCCCTCGGGAGTTTCCTGTTGCTGGTCGGGTCTAACCACGACACTGGATACGTTTCTCCGTCGTAATTCCGGAGTCATTGCTGACCAAGGAGGTTGGGGGAAAGACTAGAGTATAAGGCTCTCCCACTGTGGTCGCCAATGTTCGGTACCGTATCCCCGGCTAGTTATCCGGTCTGGGATAAGTAGCTCAATCCGGGATAGTTGGTACTTTAGTTCTTGGTCAATCCGGGTTGGTGCTCCGATTCGAGGTGGGGTGGTACCTGCAATGACACTCCGACGCTCAAGTCAGTGAGTGAGTCAATAGCAAGTAAGAGTATTGGAGAGATATGTGTGTACCATTAATGTGGGCAATCAATGCTTATTTATAGGTATCTGGAGTGAAGGAAGGCCATTGGATCTAGGTCTGCAATCTCTACCGTTGGATGAATTGGGTCCTTTGTTATTGGGCCTTTTGGTGGATTGGCCATTGAGGCCCAATCCATAACAGTACTCAACAATTTATTATTATACAATTTTTTGTAGCAAGCTATTAGAGTTATGTGATAAATGACATGGGTGAGCTTCAAAATTTATAAGATAGCATATTTGATAGAACTTGTAAAGTAGCATAACTGTTTGTCTAGTACCGATCTATGAAGAAATGGATTTGCTAACAAAGCTTATGAATCTTCCTGACTTCCAGAATATTGAGAAACTGAATATCAATGAAAATAAATAAATGAGTATTCTTAGTAACACAAATAAAAGGAGGATAAGAAGAGCAAGTGTTGAGACCATCAAAATGCATCACCGCAATTCCTTAGTTAAAAGGTATCCAAATTCAGTACCCTTTTATATATATCCTGTGCCTAAGGTTGACGGTCTATTGGCAAGAAAAATAGTTCCTTATTCTAGGTTTTTTTTATACCCACCAAATTGATAAAATAGATGATATTACCCCTGACATCAAAACTTTTTTCCGGAATTACGTCTATAGGTATAAATCCGGAACTCAATTTATTGGGATTTCCGGAAATACTCTAAAATGAGATAAATCTGGAAGAATTTTTTTTTGGATTTCCGAAATTACCTCATTTTAGTGTAATTCCGGAACACAATATACCTTCCGGAATTACACTAAAACGAGGTAATTCCGGAAATCCAAAAAAAAATTCTTCCGGATTTATTTCATTTTAAGGTATTATGGTGTTTCCGGAATTCAAAATTAAGAAATTAAACATTTATTTTATTAATTAAAAACACCGTCTACATTGACTGAAAATAACAGATTACAACAACAAATAAAACAAAAACAAGGTCTAAAACTACTGAGATGGTGGAGTTAAACGACGAAGGATCTCAGCGACACTCCTTGTGGTTTCGACGTACAACTCTAAAAGACTTCGAAGTCTAAACATGTCATAACTGTCCATCATGGCTTGCACGTCATCGTGGTTCTTCACATCCATTGTGGACCAGCGAACACGATTATTATCGCCCATACTGGGGTTGCATGCAATAAATGATACGAGTGACTTCTCGCTCGTCACCCTCCACTTGCACCTTACTCTATAGTTTTTCTTTGAGAGCAGCAAAGGTGATGTCGTCTTTAAGTCTACATAAAATAGGTTTTGGACACCAGAAATAGACACAATCTTCTCTGTTGGTGATTGTTTCCCTAATGGTGAAGGGCAGTGAGTGCGGAATCACGAGAGTATTGTGTATTCCATGTTTCCATTTTCTTGTGTTGTGTGTGAAAGAAGTGAAACATAATGGGTCTATTTATAGGGAAAATCTGAAACCCTAAAGCAGGATTTCCACCTGTTGATGAAAAATGGTCGGCAAAATCTAGACCGTTGAAAGTGTCGGCAAGATCAACACCGTTAAAAAGTGTCGGCAAAATCTAGACTGTCAAATAATAAACTCGTGGAATAAAATATAATATAATATGAACTTGTGGAATAAAATATAATATAATATAATCAGGTAATATTTATGTAATCAACTGGGCCGGTCGGTGCAACATGCTCTGGAACAAAAGAAGACCATAACTGTAGACGTCCAAAATATGGATATAACAACGATCTGGCTTCATATGAAGCATATGCAGTCCAAGTAGGATGAATAGGAGGTAATGGACTAGTACCGTTCAACATAACCCGAATCCAATGATTCCCCCTGATCAACTCCACACAGAACAATTGGCTCTGACTAGAAACATATTCTCCTCTGAAAGGGAAGAATGTCCACGACCCACCATCTGAAGGTGATAACATAACAAAGGCTATCTGATATCTAGTTGCTATAACATGTCCCATGTCAGGCATCGACATCCACTTCTCAGGAGGTTGAATTTCTTGTGGGAGAGCATCTAATGGTAGTCGTCACCTATCATCTGTGAGTATCGAAAATAATTTGTGTCCATCTCCTCAATCAAATGATTGCGAACTAGTTGCCAACTGTGCTCCGAGTAGTCAAGTGAGGCAGCAATGCATCTATACCCACAGTTTCCACCCCCCTTCACATTGATAATGTCATCAATGTACATATGCATATGCTCTGGAAGGTGACTTACAAAATGGATGTCATGCTGTGCCCGCTCATGAGATGTCCTCTGCGATGGTAGCTGGGAGACTTGCTGTGAGGACCGCTGGGGAAGTTTCTTTGATGACTTTCTGGGAGGGTTGCTTAACTGAGCTCAAAGAGGAATCCACGTGCTCCCAAGAAGAAGGATCTCTCTTCACATCATACTCGTTATTCTTCTTCTTTGGCGCACCCCTAGTCTTGACTTTGTGCTTAGGTGGAACCAAGGATGTAGTGCTTGGGAAGACATAATCATCAAGTCCTCTCTTAAAGACAAATCTCTCCTCAAGAGACATCACAGCCCATCGCCTCCAAATCTCCTCTATTGTATAGCTTATGTCACATTCAAGTGAGGCTTGTTTCACACGCTCCTCATCCATAGTCTCCAAACTGAGCCTCATCCAATGAGAGTTAACCATCTCCAATGGGATTGGACGACCATGTAGGTGCAAATAACCAAGCTCACAAGAACAAGGTAACCCATGGGTAACTTTAATCACACAACCACCACAACGGGTCTTATCGGTGCCTACTCCACCCAACATGCCATCAAACTCATCAGCTATATGATTCAATGCCTCCAAAGACACCAAACCGTGTAGACTCTTGAAGAATGGAGTGTTGTGTCGGGCATCTACACGGTTGATGCTTTTTTGAAATGAAACGACAATATTATCAATTTGTGCATTGATCATCCCATGCATTGACTCCCAACTTCTACATAAATCACCTCCACTAGAACCCAGTGACCTCTTCAATGACCAATGGGCTGACTCAACCCTATATGTAACAAATTAAAACACATAAGAAAAAAAATTGACTCGAAATAAGTTTAAAAGACATAAGAAAAAAACTAATGTACCTATTAGTCGTGGTATTCCCTTAGTGTCTGACTTTATCAGTCCACGGTCCAACAAATATTTCCCTGTGAGGATACAACCAATACTTGTTCACATAATTGAGAATCTGGGGTATATCAGCACATGAAGCTTCAAAATCATGCAACATCTCATAAAACTCATCCTCAGAGGTAGAGTCAACTATTGCATGCCAAAGTCTCATCACTTGTTTCACTCTATCTCCCTTGACCGCTTTCTTAATCTTAGCATTGACATTGTTGTTAATGTGATACCGACAAAGCAAATTAACTGCCTCAGGAAACACAATCATGATAGCAGTCATCAATGCCTCCTCACAGTTAGTGAGGATAATCCGCAGAAATGGGATATCTACCATCATCAAATCTCTTAGGCTCTGCAATGCCCATCTATAGTCACCATATCACTCATGAGACAAGTAAGCAAATGCTACTGAAAATGTCAACTCAGTGCAAGTGACACCAACAATCTCCAGGAGAGGCAATGCATATTTGTTTGTCTTGAAGGTGTAGTCCATAATCAAGACACTAGGAAACATCCTCAATAACTTCAAACTCTCAGGGTGTGTCGACATGATCTTCTCAACAATATCAGTTTCTTCAAACTGCCTGGTCCAACACAAGTAATGCTCATACTCGATCAGTCTCATAAGCTCCTGCATCTCAGTCCTACTACCTCTCCTGCCCGATCAGAGTTTGCTGTGAGTTCTATACAGTTGAGAGATCTTACTCAAGTTGTTGGCAAATCTCCTCTTTATTGCCTCTAGACTTTTTTGTGCTTTCACTACCAACAACAAATGCTCCTCAACAACTGACCGCTCCTCCATGTTAAACTTACCAAAGATTGCTGCTCCAAGCCAAGTCTTATGAGGCTCATGATTGTGACTTCCACACATAACTTTAACATTCCAATCAAAATTAGGAGGATTGAGTGGTTTAGCTTTCAATCTAAAAGGATAACCACACTTTTTTGAGGTCTTGTGTCTAGTAGAACACCCAACATCTACTGCAGTATATCTCCCATGTCTCTCGCAACCCAAAACGATCTTATTCTTCTTCCCTTTACCATTCTCTGTGGACTCGGATCTAATAATAATAACAATGACTCCGTTGACTTTCCTGATATCTCTAGCCCAACGTACAAGATTATCCTGAGTAGGAAAGCTACAAAATAATCGTAAACTAAATTAATAACTTATAAAAATAATAAACAAGAAGCGCTTTAGGAAGATATGTACCTCTGAGGTAGTAAACTCGTCCGATAAATCTATAGTAAACGGAAGTCTGTCGTCAGCCGTAGACATACCTGTAAAATAACGAAAAAGTAAAAAACAAATTTAAAAACAACTTCCGGAATTACCGAAAATACACGTAATTCCGGAAGAGACATTTTAAAACATTCACGTAAAAAACGGTATTTCCGAAAGGTAAAAAAAATAAACTTTCCGAAAATACAATGTTTCCGGAAACTAAAAAAAATGTTTCTGAAAATACTAAAAATTTGATATTTCCGGAAGCAAATAACTGTTCCGGAAATACAGTATTTCCTGATAAAACGCGAATAAAAATTACGGAATAACCTTTAAATGAGATAATTCCGGGAAACTCAATTTTTGGTGGGGTCAGATCAAATTTTGATAAAAATGAGGGGTATTTTTGGGTTAAACTGAATTATGGGGGTATGCGGTATAAAGAGGGGTACCAAAAAAAAACTCTTATTCTATTTTAGGTGCATTTAGACATGAATCTGGCCTCGTGGAGAATTTCGGAATTTTGGCCTCCCGTGTTCAAGACTATAATTGAGAAATCGAAATTGAACAAACAATTATCAATGTCACAATGTAATTGCAAGTGCCCATCATAAAAAGTCTATCGTAAAGCAAAAAGAAAATAGAAAATGTACAGGACTGAATATACTGGAATTTTGTGAATTGTCTTTTTGATACCGCGCATTTAATAAAGGTCATCATCATGAGCCTTGGTTGCTTCCTACAACTTGCTTTAGTGAAACAACTTAAAACATAACTTATAAAACAGGAAAATGAATAATTTACAACTGCTATATCACAAAACGATAAGAAATAGGCAAGCCATGAATATGGTTCCGGAAGATATCATAGTTATCGACAGCGATGTCTGCAATCACAACCAAAAACGACAACCAAAAACGAAAAGGCTAGAGGGGAATGCAAAAAAAACATAAAATTAGGGCTGAAGGTTTGTCTTATGTATTATATTAGTTATATTAGGGTAAAATCATTTTTGCTACAAAAGCAACCAAATATTTCCTCTTTAGATAGATTATGCAATAGGTAAATTTTTATTTGGGTTATCAATAGGTTTTAAATTTGGTTGATATAAAATTGAGAATTTGTCTTTTTTATATATATGTCTTTTCGGTTATCAATAGGATTTACATTTGTATTAGACATTAAAATTAAAATAATATAGTGGATTTTTTCTTTTATAATTAATAGCATATTTATTAATATTTTTTTTGATCAAAAGCATGTTTATTAATATAATTATGCATGAGAGGAGCGTTTTTATTTAATATAAATTAAGGTGCATGTGTTTTTTTTTCTGTATAGGAACGTTTCTGTTTTATACATGAGAGTAATGCAAAGCAGTTTTTTTAGGTAGTATTAGGGATGTCAATGGATATCCATGGCGCGGATAGTACTCATCCGCTACCCGCTTCGTTGGATAAAAATGATATCCATGTCCTATCCATATCCGCGCGAGTATCCTCTAATGCGGATATTTAGTGGATATGTCACTATTCGCAGATATTTGCGGATATCCATTGATATTAGAAAAGCATGAGCTAAAAAAATTATTATTTTTAATTGTTTAAGATTTCTTCATTTCTTTTTGACAACAAAATACTAATTATTAAATTAACAACTTGAATACAAAGATCCATCCGGCATATAAATTCTTCATTCTTTAACAACAAAATAATTTCCACGAGAAACAAAAAAAAAACTAAATAGTTCTTATGTTATAACATTATAGTCACTAATAATAAACAAAAAACACAAAATCAATAGTCTTCAACCAATATAGTCTCGTAGAGAAGGGAATTTTCGCACACCGTAGAGGAGAGCATGAGAAAAACAATGTATGTAGGTCAGGGCTTCTTATATTGTGGGAACTTGGGGTTTTGTATTTAAGTAATGAGTATTTAGTAATTTTATTAATTTAATAACGAGTACGGATATCCACGGGTATAGATACCATTATATCCGCATCCGCATCCATTAACTAACGGATAGTTGAAATATCTATTTATTTTATCCACGGGTATCCGTTAAGCTATCCGCCTTGTGGCCATCGCAGATATTATCCGCAGATATCCGCGGGTACAATTTTTTTTGCCATTCCTATGTAGTATGTTTTTTTGCATTTTTTCGGCATTCTATTCAATGAAGACATTTTTTGTAACAAAAAAAGGCATATTTTAAAAATGACAATTTTTACACAAAGTGGCATTGGGAAAAAAAATGTCAGAATGTACATGGACATTTTCTTTTTCAAATATATGTTAATGAGTATAAAAGGTTTGTAGCTAAGTGAATGTGTCGGAAAAAGAAATGTTTAGTATTTCACGATCAAAATAATTGGATCGTTATTGTGATTGATCAAGTAAAAATACTGAATGACTGAAAATAATAAGGACAGTTTGTATTTGGACTCTTTTGTAAGATGCATGCAGTCTTTTTTTGTTTGAAATTTTATTAAATGGCTATCTTAAAATTCCTTATGTGGAGGAATTACAACAATAAATGTTATTAGAAAGTTGGTTAAAATTAATTTTTAGTTGTAACAACTTTTCACAATTAGTTAGTTAGTTGGAATTTTGTATTTACTTTCACTATAAGGTGCACTATGTATAGTGACCACCTCTTCATATTGTATTAAGTTTTCAGTTCACAATTTATTTTAATTGAAATTCATATTCTATTCAAAGATAGGGTTTTTAACTCTTAATATGGTATCAAGAGCGCTTTAGCTTCTGAGTTCCACGTTCTCCTCGGTGATTCCTCCATCGTCTTCTAACGAATTTCCCCTTCTATTTCGCGATTCTTGAACAATGGTGTTCATCGTGGTATCATAAGTTTCCTTTCAACACTTCTTCTTGCGTGTGTTCAAGAAGTTCATTGAAGTTTCTTCCTCGATCATCCCTCGAGCCAGCTTCACCATCTTTGCTGCGTTTTTGTCTATTGTTTCTTCTTGGTCCAGCCGTGTAGCTATGGAAGAACTAATGAAACAACAATTTTTCCGAAAGAAGCCATGTTTCGCTTTCTTTATCCCTTCTTGCATGTGTTCAAGAAGTTCATTGAAGTTTATTCCTCGATCATCCCTCGAGCCAACTTCATCATCATTGTTGTGTCTCCGTCTCTTGTTTCTTCCTAGTCGAGTTGTGTAGCTATAGAAGAACGAATGAACTAGCAAATGAAATCTTTTTCAACTCATGTATCGAATAATCTAATTTTTTGTCAGAATTGTTGTTCGTTTTTGCAAATTAAAGATCCTGTTCAACATTTGGTTGTGTTTTGTCCATCATCGGCACCACCATGGGAACAGTCTTTCGGATATGTTTGGTATATTTTAGGATCTCTTCTACTAATCTTAGCCCTTTCTCCTTTCCATGGAATTCAAGGTTTGCTATGTTTGATAAGGAATTCACCGTTTGGTTGTACACTTTGTTTTCTTGTTGGATTTTTGGATTGATTTCTTGGATCCACCTTTTTGTTTGGGTTTTTTTTGAAGACTACCCTATGTTCTTACGTCGATATGTGATTTCTTGCAAGTACTCAGTTGCTGTCAACAAAGTAGCACTATTATTTGGCATTGTGAAGTGAAATTTCATTCTTCTAAGTTTCCTAATGTATCTACGATGGTTGCTCGATGGATATAATAGCAAAAAAAAGGATATAGAGAGATAGAGTAGCAATATAATGCAAAAGAAGGGATATAGTAACGATAAATAGTTTGTTTTCTTTTTTCAGGAAAGTAACGATACATAGTTCAGATGCGCGGCGATCTTGATCATCATAAGTGTAATTGTAGGTCTCTGACGGGGGAGGGATCCTCTAACTTTTTGGAGGGAATTTCTCCCTAACTTTGTATCTATTTCTCTCTTTTAATACATTCTCTCTCATCTTAATTCCCTTCATTTTTCTCCATTTTTTCTTTTCCCTCTCATCAAAAAAAGACTAAAGTTAGGAAAAGGTAGAGATTAAGAATTTAGAGGATCCATTTCCGTCTCTGATGCGACTTTTATCCAAAATTACTTTCATTTCCTGCCATGAAAGGAGGATGGTCGATAGTAATATAATAGTGTGGAGCATAGGGTGGTATCAAATCAACTAATCAAGTGAGTAAGAAGATAACGATTAAAGGCACAAAATCCAAAATAAAAGCAATTGCGTTACAGCAAGCAATACTACTCTAATAGTATCTTGTCTGTCTTGTTATCTTTTGCTTATTGGGATAGAAAATCCAACACGTTATTTCTTCATTAGCGGTTTCGAGTTTGGACAACCAGAAACTTCTACAGCACCTTTTCATCCATTTCCATTTTTATTTATTTCAACTATTATTAATTTTCATTTACTACCAATGACTTGGAAATGGATCAGTTCCCCAAATAAAAATGGATCAACTAATTTTTGTTAACTTTAGATTTTTTTTTATGAAAGACAAAAAAATCGAAAGAAATAAGATAATAAGAGAATGTATTAGAAAAAAGAGATAAATATAAAATTAGGAAAAAATTTCCGCCAAAAATTTACTACCGATGACCTCCATTCTCATCAAAGTAGAATACTTTACTTGGGACCCACATAACCTGTCACCTCACGCATACACGTGGCAGGGTAACGTTTCGTGCCCTCTTCTCTCTCTCTCTCTTCTCGTTCCTTCCTTTCTCGTTTTTCTTCACGCTATTTAGGCCCTTCTCTTCACCCCTCACAATTTCAGAGAAGCGCAATAAAGCTTCTCTATTTTCTCTTTTAGATAAAAAAAAAACAAAAACAAAGAGGCTCAAAAGAAGGCGAGTTTGCTGGCTTTTTTCCTCTTCCCTCGACCTACTTTCAGTGGTAATGATCACTTCCATAACTACTATTATTTGTTTATATATTATGCCTTTGATTGACCAGAAAAGCAAAGAATTAATTTTTATTTTGCCCAGTTTACATTTTTCAGTTCTTCTCCCTTCTCCCTTCACCCTCACGATTTCAGTTTCATGATTACTTTTTTATGTACCGAGTTTGATTGATTTTTTATCACAAGTCTCATAAGCTGTTGAGCTCTGTTTATTTAATCATGCAAATATGTAATTGATAAACATTTGATGGGTATTTATGTAATGTGCAACATCCACCTTATAAGATTATAAGACCCTTTAATTATTTTTTATATTTATTTTAATTTATGCGTGTTGTGATTATCCTTCTGTTGCTTTCCCTATGCAAATTGCATTTGGGGGTTTGTGGGGATGACTATTTTCTTAAAACCAAGTCTTGGAACTTGCTATACCTTATCATCAGTTTTTTTTTATGACAGCTGGGAAATTTTGAAACTGAAATGGTTGGCAAGGATAATCTGAAGACTGAGGACTTAAACTTGTGCTTTGAGAATCTTATGATGGTTGCTGGTGGTGGAAACAGTGGGAAAGGAGGGAACATGAAAGCTGGAGTGATCAACGAATGGAAGGATATTCCTGTGGAGCTTTTGATGCAAATCCTGTCCCTTGTGGATGATCAGACGGTTATCACAGCTTCTGGAGTTTGTCGTGGATGGAGAGATGCCGTTTTCTTTGGCCTTGCTCGTTTATCACTCTCATGGTATATTGCTCTCTTTCTCTCTCTTAAGTCTATGCATGTATAAATTGTGTGTTGTTGGCCATGATAACTGTTTTTTCTCCAGTTGGGGATTCTATTGATGTGAAATTTTATTGGTTCCTTTTGCTAGTTTGTTTGAATTGACTTTGCTATGCTATGCGATGCTGCAATTCCTGATCCTAGTAACATCTTTTCTTTCACTTATTTCATTATTTCACTTTTGAATTCAATTGATTTGCTCACATCCCATCTTTGGCATTCTTCTCAGAAATATTCATAAAAGTTAGTGATTTTGAAGAATACTTATTTTGTGGTAAAAAAAAAGGAATGCTTATTTTGGTTCATTGGTATGAAAGTGCTTGATGTTATGCTTAATTTTAGGAGAAGAAACTGATGTATGCTTATTGCAGTATTGTGGAGTTGATGGAATGTAGTAATAACCAGATTATTATGCAATTCCTTTTTTCAGGTGCAACAAGAATTTGAATAACTTGGTCCTATCTCTTGTTCCCAAGTTCTCAAAATTGCAGACACTAATCCTTCGTCAAGATAAGCCTCAACTAGAGGATAATGCTGTTGAGACTATTGCAAATTTCTCCCATGACCTGCAGATTCTAGACCTCAGCAAAAGTTTCAAGCTCACTGATAGGTCACTGTATGCTATAGCTCATGGTTGTCCTGATCTTACAAAACTAAACATCAGTGGTTGTTCAGCATTCAGTGACACTGCTCTGGCTTACCTCGTCAGTTTCTGTAGGAAACTGAAAGTTCTTAATCTCTGTGGATGTGTTGGAGCTGCAACTGATACTGCATTACAGGTATGATTATCGTATATACTAGTTGACATTCATAATCATATATAACATTGAGATGGCTTTGAATTATAATTTAATGACTAAATGAACAACAGGCTATTGGACACTGCTGCAATCAGTTGCAGTCCTTGAACCTTGGTTGGTGTGATCAAGTTGGTGATGTTGGTGTGATGAGCTTAGCTTATGGGTGTCCTGATCTCAGAACAGCTGACCTGTGTGGCTGTGTCCATATAACAGGTATTTTCTTCAAAATTTCAGTAGTTTAAGGGCCTTTTTTGGTGAACATCCGTTTGGATGAACAACTTAATTAAGCGCTTTGTGGAAATTAAATGAAAACCGTTTATGAACATGTCATAATCTGTTTTCATAAGCTCTCCTAAATAGTCTCATAAGTACTTAGGCCACTAGATAAGCCCAAATAAGTTGATCCAAACTATGCATAAGCTATTTTTTTAGTCAAAGAGAAAACATAGTCAAACTATTTTTATATAAATTACAATATATTTTTGTTCTGTACAGCTTTTCAGCAATAATCTGAAAGCAGTATAAACATGTCATGAACTGTGTTTATTAGCTCACTCAGGTACTCTCACACTTATGCAAGTAGATAACAAAGTAGGTGGTTTGAAAACACAAAATAGGCAAGAAAATTCATTGAAGAATGAATTTTAAATTGGATGGCTATAAGAAAGAAAAATATGAATCTGTATATATTGTAATGATGAGGGAAAAATTTGACTTTGATATTGTTATTGCAGATGATAGTGTGATTGCTCTGGCAAACAGATGCCCTCACCTGAGGTCTCTTGGACTGTACTTTTGTAAGAACATAACAGACAGGGCAATGTATTCCTTAGCACAAAGCAAAGTGAATAACAAGATGTGGGGATCTGTTAAAGGAAGAAATGAGGAGGATGGCTTAAAGACTTTGAACATTAGCCAATGCACTTCACTCACTCCTTCTGCTGTTCAAGCAGTTTGTGACTCATTCCCTTCTCTTCACACATGCTCAGGAAGGCATTCACTCATCATGAGCGGTTGTCTTAACTTGACATCTGTGCATTGTGCTTGTGCTGGCCATGCACACCGTGCAATCACCAATTTCACTCATCCAGCTCATTAAAGCACATGGCTGTGTTTGAGAACAAGTTACTTTCACTTCGAGGAAGTGTCTTTGATGGGCTCAGAGAAGTGATCTTGTAGATATATGTTTGTGTTGGACTATGCTGAGACTTTAGCTCCAAATGAGCAGCTATTTGTTGTTTTTGTTTTATTTTATTTTATTTGTAGTCTCCGGTTCATAAAGCGTAAGATATTTTGGATTTGCAAAAACTAGCTTTTGTTCTTGGTAAGACATCATAATGTGTTTGGTTTTAGAAGGCATTATATTTTTCTGCCACCATGCTTTTCAATTAGAGAACACTATGATGGAATTGGTCTCTGATTAACAAGATATGAAACTAAGCTAATTGAAAAACAAGTTATGTACATATAAAACAGAAAACAAAAAAGGTTGATCATCATCATTATGAACCGTTCAATACTTTTATATATTTTATATAAATTATTAGTACTCGTGGCCAATGTTTTTAAAATCGGACTAGCGATTGAGTAATTATTAAATAAAAGATACAAAAGTACTAAATTTTGGAGAAAAAATTAAATTAAAAAAACAAAAATTACATTTCGGGTGGTTCAATTCGGGTCGATTGGCGGTTGAACCGCGGTTCAACCTGGTTCTAAACGGTTCAATTGGACTGTGGTTCAAATGGGCTTGAATCAACCATCAATCTGCGCGATTCCTGATTCATCCGTTCGGTTCATACAACATTGATCGTGCCTTCTGGGAAAATTTAAACTAAACAATTCTAATTTTTTACTTATATTTTATTAGTGTATATTAAAACTATTTTTTTTACCACTGTTATGCATTGTTCGTGTGATTTTTATTATACAGACAACTAATAACAACATCATAAATGACTTTTGAATTGAATGCTGTTGGGAAAAGCTTCAACCATTTTTAATGGAATTTTACGTTAATAGTCAAGGACAAATGCGGCCACGAGATTTGCAAGGACTAAATTGAATCACGTTGAGTTGTCAAAAAATTGAATACTAATTATAGATAGTATAAATGTCAGATATTAAACCGAACTTTTTAAAGTTTGAGACTAAATCAGTTATTAACTCATTTTTAATTAAATTTGTTATTATATTCTTATGGATTTAATTTATGTACACTATTAGTATATAAAAATATTAAATAATCATATTATAAGTCAAACATATCATAAATTATTATTGGTTACGAGTGCAAAAATATTTACCCGACTAGCAATTGGACTTTATTTTCTTAAAAAATTAACTACCAATTAAACTCTAAAATTATATATATATATATATATATATATATATATATATATATATATATATATATATATATATATATATATATATATATATATATACACTAGTGTGTATGACCCGTGCGATGCACGGGTATACATTGTCTTGTTAGTAATATAAGTAGTAATCAAATATATATTTACTATGCATATAATATTTGTTAAAAGATTATATCATAATTATATAAATTCATGAATAGTCCATGTAGACTATCCATGTAGACGTCCACACTATCGTTAAAAAAAATCCAAGTCATCATCATAAATTCCACGCATTAATCTGTATAATTACGTGGCATCCAAATAGGCATCCAAAACAATTAATGTCCAGTCAAAAAGTTTTAAATACTGATAATTGTGATTTTAATGATACATTCAAATTGTTCCAAAAATATAATACATTCAAATTCAAATTCATATTAAAAGAAAAAGCAAAAGAGCAATATCCAAAATAAGCATACATCTCTCTTCTCTCTTTCTGAATACACTTATCCTCTCACCCACTCCTTCCTTTAGAAGCCTCTCCACCCTTCAATAATCTTGACTTTCATCTACTCACTCAAGAGCGATTTTAGGGTGGATTTGGCACCACCTCCGGAATCATTTACAAATCATTTATTCCAACTACATATACTAAACCAAATAATCAATTTGAAGATTCAAGCATTAGTAGCGACAAAAAACGAATCATCTCCTGAAACCATTGTTCAATGGAAGCTTTTCTGCAGTGGCCGTGTGCCCAATGCCGCCGTGAATCCCCCCTTTTTTGCAGTCGTGACTCCCATCGTAATACTATTTTGACGTTGCACCACTTGAAGTTGTTCGTCGCTGTTGTCGTCTTCCACGCCGGCCAAGGAACGGTCGACTACACATCGTCTTCACCGTGAGCTCTCCCTCACCATCGCGCATCGCTTCCCTATCCGGCAAAGCCCCCATCATCGTCGTCCCTCTCCCTTCCTTTTTCTCTCCCATTCTTTCTTCTTCTTTCTCTCTCTGGTATTCATTGTTTTCAAAAATTTCGCACTTCTCTCTCTAAATGGAGTTGTGCGGCGCTGAGAAGGAGTAGAGGAAATTAGGGTTCCCTCTTTTGATACTTCCCTTATATACATCCCTTTAATCTTTATTTATTATATTTTATTTTTTTAAAAATAATGTCAGATTTAGTTTTACACCCCCTTTCTTTAATTATATTGCCCCCCTTGAAAGCCCAGTTCACAGGCCACTTCTTAAAACCCAGAAAATGTAAATTGGGTTTCTGTACGTTATTCGTACCCCTGTTAATAATACAACCCTCTGCTCTAATTGCACCCCTGTTTTACTAATGCAGCGCCTTTTCGTTTTTTATTTATTTCTTTTTAAAAAAACAATTTCTTTTACAAAAAACCCATAAAACTAAATAAATAAATATTTTCTCTTCAAAAAACCTATAAAACCAATACACCCCCCTATTAGTTTTTGTTATGAAGTTCAATTTTAGTTACAATGTCGTGTAATATCCCGTTACTGAAGACCTAATGGAATTTTACGTATTTTCACTCTGTTTGCCATATTTATGATCACTAAGTCCTATTGATTTTATTATTTAAAGGTTAAAAAAATTGATTATTTTTATAATGAGTATATATATTACCACTAAATTTAACCTTATAAAGCAATTGATCAAATGGGTAAATATTATATTGCACATTTGCTGAAAATGATAATAGTAATGTTGTATCATTTAATAATAGAAGATAAGGTTTAATTAATTTTACCTTAGAAGGCATTATATTTTTCTGCCACCATGCTTTTCAATTAGAGAACACTATGATGGAATTGGTCTCTGATTAACAAGATATGAAACTAGGCTAATTGAAAAACAAGTTATGTACATATAAAACAGAAAACAAACAAGGTTGATCATCATCATTATGAACCGTTCAATACTTTTATATATTTTATATAAATTATTAGTACTCGTGGCCAATGTTTTTAAAATCGGACCAACGATTGAGTAATTATTAAATAAAAGATACAAAAGTACTGAATTTTGAAGAAAAAAGTAAATTAAAAAAACAAAAATTGCATTTCGGGTGGTTCAACCCGGGTCGATTGGCGGTTCAAAGCGGTTGAACCGCGGTTGAACCGCGGTTGAACCTGATTCTGAACGGTTCAATTGGACTGTGGTTCAAATGGGGTTGAATCAACCGCCGAATTGCACGATTCCTTCTTATTCATCCGTTCGGTTCATACAACATTGATCGTGGCTTTTGGGGAAAATTTAAACTAAACAATTCTAATTTTTTACTTATATTTTATTAGAGTGTATATTAAAACTATTTTTTTACCACTGATATGCATTGTTCGTGTGATTTTTATACAGACAACTAATAACAACAGCATAAATGACTTTTGAATTGGATGCTGTTGGGAAAAGCTTCAACCATTTTTAATGAAATTTTTAATGACGTTAATAGTCAAGGACAAATGCGGCCACGAGATTTGCAACGACGTTGAGTTGTCAAAAATATTGAATACTAATTATAGATAGTATAAATGTTAGATATTAAACTGAACTTTTTAAAGTTTGAGACTAAATCAGTTATTAACTCATTTTAATTTTTAATTAAATTTGTTATTATATTCTTATGGATTTAATTTACGTACACTATTAGTATATAAAAATATTAAATAATCATATCATAAGTCAAACATAATATTAAATAATCATATTATAAGTCAAACATATCATAAATTATTATTGGTTACGAGTGCAAAAATATTTACACCGACTAGCAATTGGACTTTATTTTCTTAAAAAATTAACTACCAATTAAACTCTAAAATTCTATATATATATATATGCCAACCTTTTTAAGCTTCAAAGACTTTTAAAAGTACCTTTTTATATTTTTACGAAAGCCCTTCTTTATCCACATGCAAATATTCTGTCATTTTTCTAAAATTCATACAAAATATATTACAATTTTACTAGAGGCCTTCTTTATAAGAGCATATTCCAATGCCTTCGTAATTTTTTTTAAAAAGGTCCTACCGGGAGTCGAACCCAGGTCGCTGGATTCAAAGTCCAGAGTGCTAACCACTACACCATAGAACCGGTTGTGAACATATTTATGTTATATCCAGAGTTCAAGGAACCTTTTAAGTTAGAACGTATTCTAAGTAATTTGATACCCAAATGTAAATTAAACAATGTAAAGTTAGGGAGGAAAAGAGAAACCTTATTAATTTTTTTCTATAAATTTAATTAAAAGTGTTCTTTTAAAGAATGTGACTATTAAGGTGAGAGATCAATTAAGTCACTCACCGGCGTACCACTTGAATTGACATTAGATATAACATAAAATGTTTTGAGTGGTTGAAATTTCATGTTGGTTGATACAATCTCAACCACTCATAGCAATTTATGTGGTACACTGCTGAGGGACTTAATTGGTTCATCACCCTTGAAGCACTTAAGTGAAATCACTTTCACCCAAAAAAAAATAAGAAGCCTCTTATTTCGCATTTCCGGTCTCTAATTTCACTTTTGTTAGTAGTTTTTTTTAGGCAAAAAAGTATTTACTTATCTTAATCTACATTTTTTTGACAAATTATTTTATTCTTTTTTTTTGTGATCATGTTATTAGTGTGCAGTCTCCACTGTCTTTCCAGTAACTAATATATGTCGGAGAATCTGGTTGACCATGAGAACTTGACTTTGCCGGTCACTATAGTTCTCACCCCAAAAGAGTTTTTGCACTACAAGAAATTTAACATATACCAACAGACGTCTATAGTGACGGTAAATAAAACCGTAGGTATAAGTTTCCTATACCTACAAACAATTAAATAACCGTGGGTATAGGTTTCCTATACCAACTGATATCAAAACTCATTGGTATATGCATTAGCTACGGACTAATTATTACCGTGGGTATAGGTTTAGAACTATTTTAGTTTTTCACATCCAACAACATTATCGCTAAATGCTAAATAATTCCCTCTCACTTTTGGTGAAAATAAATAAATTGCCTCTCACGTTCTCAAACAAAAAAAAAGAAACAAAAGGCGTGAAGAGAAACCGAAAACGCAGAGACGGGAGAAATCGAAAGCGCAGAGAAGAAGGAAGCTGCCATCGCCACCGCCCTGAGCCACCACAACAAGAAGGAAGCACAGAGAAGAAGGAAGCTGCCATCGCTTGCTCCATTTTCGAAAAGGTAGCTTTTCGCTTCTAACGGTAACAATGTTCAGATTTCGAGCTACAAGTGAAGAAGTAGAGCCTCCATGAGAAATGGTGAGAGAGAAATGGAACTCTGCAAATCGTGAATGGAACTATGCAAATCATTAGAGATATGGAACCCTAAAATCTCAATCGCTCACTCTGGCTTGGTGAGATTTTTCTGTTCATCGTCCTTTCGATTTCTTCATTGCTTCTGATTTAATCATTTCTTTATAGCTTCTTCTGATTTCTTCATCCTTTCTTATGAGTTCTTCATCATATCTGTAGTTGATTAGGTTTCACCTGTTCTGCAATACACCAGGTAACAAGTCTCCCTTCAATTTGTGAATGTTGGATAAACCCTAAGTATTTTTCCGTTGAATTTATCAAGACTCCCTTCTGTTTCATCCACTCTTCATCGTATCTGATTCTTTGCTTCTAGTTTTGCTTTGTGTATATTAGATTTCATCCACTCATCATCGTTATGTGTTGTTGCCTTTATAGAGTCATTAAGAAATTAACTGATTTGTTATATTTATAGCAAAACCAGAGCTATAAGTTTTTATTTGGCAATGTTGTCTTCAGAAAGAAGGTATATATGGACCTGAGAAGTGAAGATATATTCACCATTGTTCACGAATCATCACTTAGGAAACTTAATTTTGCAGTGATTGATGTGTCCTGTCAGTTTGTCATTCCAGTGTTAGGAGCTTCGTGGTTTAGCTCTTATTGCGATGTAAAGTTTTTAAACTCTAGCCATATTCGTGTGTGTGTTTATTATATGCTATGTTAAATTATGTGTTGTAATTTTAAGGATAGAAAATTCTGAGAATGATGAGGATGAATTCAAGGTTTAAAGGGAATTTTTCATCTCATTAGGCAATGGAAAACTTTCATATGGAGCAGTTTTCTGCACAAGACAGTTCCTAATATTAGATTTAGTTTCAAGAAGGGAAAAAGTTGATTTATTCACAAGTTGGATCTGGTGAGGAAACTACTTTGGATCCGAAGAAAGAAAAAGTGTTTGTCAGGTAAGCTTAAGCTTGGTAGTTGGTAGTGTTATTTGAAACTCCCTTTTCTGTTTTAATTTGCTGTTAGTGTTGCTATATGACCAACAAAGTTGATTTGCTTTGTGCACATTATTAATTCTGAGCAATATATTTTGTTTTTCTCACTCAGCATCTGGAAAGCTTTATCTTTTGTGCTTTATTTTGTCCCACTTTTCTCTTCTTGATCATATGAAATTACCATTGAATTAATTCCTTTTTAAGAGTAGAGGGACAACTAGCCTTGAACTCCTCTCTTAAATGTATGCTTACTTACTACACAGCTTATAAGAAAATTCTGCTACTACAAGTCTAATTATCTTCTTGTTATTTGTGTAGGTTGCATTCTGCTGGAAAAGCTTACCATTTTTATGATGGGTATGTGTATCAATTACCTGCTTTTCATGCCTTTTATTTGTCTACTCTATATCCTAGCTATGAACGCATAACCTTGCAATTGATTTTCAGGCCTTGGGTTAAATATAAAGGTGTAATCCAACAAAATGAAAATGCGAAACTTTCGCACTCTCTTTGTGCGTGAGTCTTATTTCTTGATTATATTCTTCCCTAGTCCTCCTTAAGTTGCTGATTTGGCTTCTAACCTTCGCACCACAAATTTGAGCCTCCTAGATTGCCCTCCATAATTTGTTGGGGAGCAAAACTTTGTCTGTTTTTGATTGATCTTGGCTGGCAGATGTTGTTCAGGTATGCCATAGTTCCTGTCCTGTATTACTCCTTATTTTTTCATGTTTCTGTCATGTGTTTTGAATACCATTTACTTAAAGGGGTTATATATGACATCATGTTGATCGGTTTGTATAAGCATAATGTTAGTTAATAAAAACTACCATTTAGAGGGAGAGAGATAAGCATAATGTTGATCGGTTTGTATAAGCAAAACTTTTGTTTTCTCTTTTTCTATTTAAAGAATTAAGTGATCAATTTCTGTTTTTATTAGAAATGTTAATTGGTGTTTGCTTGATTGGGTTTTGTAATTAACATGTTATTGTTTGGTATCTTCTTGTGTTTGTAATATGCAGTCAAATATATTCAGTATGCTAGAAAACAAAAGGTATTTGAGGCATTCTTCATCAACAATTGGGAAAAATAGTATCTATCTTCTTTGACTACAAACCAAAACACAGTGTGTTATGACAAGAGTTAATATTAATATTTGTTTTTTTGACAATAAATTAATATTTGATTTGTTGTTAGTAAAAAAATCCCTAATTTTAATTTGATTATGAACATGGCACTGTAATTACCAGGGATTTGCTTAGGCTCAAAATCTAAGGGGCTCAGTTGTTGAAGCAAAGTCTGATAGTGTTGTTAAGGTTTGGTTTTGGTTCTCATTTTGTTGCTTGGTTCAGTCAATGTCACTGTCTTCTATAGTGTTTGTCTATATCCAAAATAGTTTGATATCGATCTCTTTTTCCAATTGTTGCAAAGAGTTTTGACTTTCGAGAGTTCATAACTTTGTCTTATTGGTATGTATGGGGTTTTCATTTTTCATTTCATGCATCATTGTGTGAAGCCTTTATAGGAAGTTCTCTTGACTGAATTTCAACTATTTGTCTTTTCTTACTATTCATTTTTGCTCCATTGGTTGTTTGACAATTTTACTTTTCTTTTACTTAGATCACTGACATACGAGATCCTTGATATTCATCCCTTTCTTGGTTTAATTTTCTTATCACGCAAATCAGCCATGATTGATTTCTTTGTTTAGCTCTAAACAAGCTTTATAACGATTTAATATTTTGCTTATTCCCATGATTGATTTCTTTGTGTAGCAAAATTCTTTTCAGCTTGAAGTAGCTTAGACATAAGACTCGGCTTCGGAATGAAATTAGGTTGTGAAGAAACAAGAAATTGGGATTCAGGAACAACAGAGAGCTGATCGAGAAAGATAAGAAGAACTTCGAGTTTCCTTGGTTGAGAGGGAAGTTGAACGAGAAATGGGGTGGTTGTTAGCACATGAGGAACTAAAGAAGCTGGGTGGGGGGCTTGGAGGCATGCACGAAACACTTCAGGAAGGGTAAAGAAGCTTCTCGATGAAAATGGTCTTCTTGGAGAAAATATATAGAACCCAATTATGGTTAATTTGGCTGATTAAGGAATTCATGTTGTTTGTGTTTATGTATTAATTTGTCTTTTAATAGATATGGTGGATTTGGCTGATTATAGAACCTAATGGTATGCAGGAAGCTTGTCTTTTAATAGATTTGATGTTAATTTACAATATGTTGGCATGCTTGTAAGACTTGAGATTAATTTTTAATATGATTTGAGTTTTATTTTCTTTTATTGTTTCATAAATATATTTATTTATTTCATATTTAGCTTCTAACTAATTATATAAGCGTTAATGACAAGAGGAGTCACTAAAATGGTGGGTATGGCAAATTAGAAGGCTTCACGAAAACTAGGGGTGTCAAAGTGATCCATTTGTCCACTGGATATCCGGTCCGTCCATAGCAAAATCCATCCAATCCATCCGTTACAAACAAAAAAATAATAATGGATTGGATCCATCCACTTGATTTGTGGATGGTTGTGATCCATCCATTAATTTTTTTAAATCCAATGGATTATCAATAAGTAGAAAATCAAAATCCAATGGATAATTATTTTTTTTGGCTATAAAATCAATTGGATAATTATAAAAAATACATTTTTACAAAAAACTATTTCTAAAAACAATTTTCAGTTTTTTTTAAAAGGACTTTTCAATTTTAAAAATTTTTTCCAATTTTTTTTTTAAAATTCAGAAAAAAAATATATATTAAATATTTTTTGACAATATAATATATATATATATATATTAATATATAATATATATATATATATTAATATAATATATATATATAATATTATAAATAGCACCACCATGACTGGCGGCCGGCCGCCGGAGAGCCGCCGTGACCGCCGCCGCCGCACCACCACCACCGACCACCGCCGCGTGGACCACCGTGGGTCGCCGGAGCTCCGCCACCGGCCGCCACTTCCACCACCTCATATATAAATATATATTTATATTATATGTGATATATATTTATATATTTATATTATATATAATATATATTTATATTTTAACAATATTATATATAAATATATATTTTTAAATATAATTTTTTTTTGTCAAAAAAAGTATAAATTTTTTTTGCTGCAACATTAAAATTTTTTTTTTTTTTTCATAAAAACATTTTTTTATTAAAAGATTTTTTTATTTTTTAAAGGTATTAGTGGATGGATTGGATATCCATCCATAAAAAAGTTGTTAATGGATGAATTGGATGGACTTTTTTTGTCCATGGATGAATTGGATTGGATTTGTTTGATACAATCCTAATGGATATAAATTTTTTAATGGATTTCTCCAATCCATCCATTATAATTCATATCCATATCCATCCAATCCATCCATTTTGACACCCCTAACGAAAACCTATACCAACAGAAGTTCAGCCGTGGGTATAGAGAAATTAAGAGTGTTGTTAAAACCTATACCAACAGAAAGGTAACCGTGGGTATAGCTATGAGGTTTTGTCCAACAGTAAGAAAAACCGTCACTATAGGCTATAGCGACAGCAAAAATTCGTGGACATAGGCCGAAATTGACCACGGTGACACGCGTGCGTTGGTATAGGTTTTACGGCCTATACCTACGCTTTTTGACCCTTTACCCACAGATTTTTGCTGTCACTATAGGTCAAGTTTCTTGTAGTGTTGCCACGTCCATAATTTAAATTCAAAACCTTGAGATAGACCTAAATTCAATTACTGGACCAACATTTGTTTGTTTGGTACAAATTATCTTAATCTACTATTTTGTGAGCAACCACCGGTATATGATAAATATATTATATCACCCAATTCAAAAAAAAATAATATTATATCACCTCAAAATGTTACATTAAATTCTCTAATCGGGTGATAGCATGGTTAGAAACCAACAAAAAATTAGAATGTTGTTTTTCCGTTTACTCTTAGTAACTAAATGCTTAAAATTTGACAAACACTTAATATATGCGAACTAAAACACTGTAGTCCCAGAAGGGTTGAGTGAAAGGGACATCGTTGGTGGAAAAACGTAGGCGTACGGGGTTCGAACCTTGCTCCCCCCTCCCCTCTAACAACTAACACACTAATTACTAACCACTTTGCCTATTAAAAAAAACTAAAACACTGTAACTAAAACACTACAGTTAAAAAGTAAAAAATATAAAGTTATTTTTTTGACAAAAAAATATAAACTTATTTAACACAATGTTTTTAAAACCGGACCGGAGATTGAACCGAAGAGACCTTCGGGTCATGGTTCAATCGGTTCACTTTGGTTGAACCGGATGAGTAATTATTAAATAAAAAATAAAAGTATTAAATTTTGGAGAAAAAGGTAAATTAAAAAAGCAAAAATTGCATTTCAGGCGGTTCAACCCGGTCGATTGGCAGTTGAAAATATTTAAGAAAATAAGAAAACATAATTTTAGGAAATTATAAGTAATCATTTTATTAAAAAGCAGCGTTACAAGATAAGTTTGTTTTTTGTTATGAATCTTTTAAAAAATCGACAGCATACAAAGATTTCAAATGAGTTTCCTGTAGAGAGTGATAAGTAATATTTCCTGTAGAGATTAAAAAACAAAATTGTAGTAAAGTTTCAAATTTTACAAATTGTAATTTTTTCGGTAGAGACTAAATAAAACTTATTGGCAGAGAAAAAATAGAATATTAAAAAAATGAAAGAGATATGTAGATGAAGTTAAAGTAGATATATTGTGTAAAATAGAAAAATGAGATAGAGTTAGAGGAAGAAAGAAGAGAGGAGAGAGTGAAAAATGTGTAATAAAGAGTGAAAAAGTTTGAAAAAGTATATGAGAGGGAGTGAAAAAGTGAAAATGTTTGAAAAAAGTGTGAAAGAGAGTGAAAAGAGTGAAAAAATTTGAAAAATATGTGAGAGAGAGTGAAAAAGTTTGAAAAAGTGAAAAAGTGAAATTACATAAATATCCTAAAATTGTTTAGTTAGGAAAATAGTAAGATTGATATTTTGGTAGTAGGTTAATGGTATAGATAGATAGTAGATGGCTTAATTTGGAAGTTCTAGAACTTATTGCTGATAGGATAGGTTTTTTGATTGTACAAATTGATGTCTTTCTGTTGGCCACATTACTCAGCATGCATCCCTGAACTCTTTAGCTTTTTTTAAGCGTTTAGCTAGATCCACATCACATGTCATTACTACTTTCTCTTGTTCTGCATCTATAAGTTTGATATGACATTATCATACTTACGAGGGCAAAATCAACCTTCACAAATTGAAATGAACACCAAGGGCATGCACAAGGCGACGCTACCCAAACTCAAACACAAGTTGGTAGTTGGTTAGGTGACATCCATGGTTAGGCGACATCCATGGTTAGGCTTCATCTTCTCGAGCAAACTTAGGTTTTCCCGATTTAGCGTTTTAGGATTTTTCCCCTTTCCCTTGTTCGATCCCCCTTTCAAACGATTTTCCCTTTGATAATAGTAAGTTATGTTGTAAATGTTTATGTTGCTTATGTGACTCTCAATTTGCAAGTTATGGTCATAAATGTTTATGTTGCTTATGTGACTCTCAATTTGCCAATGTCTTTATCTCATTCCAGTTACAGAGCATTTATTTGACTTTTGCAAGTACAATTCAACTATTGTTGGTTTCAAGATTAACCAATTTTACCCGTTGCTTGGAAGTCGGTTGATAATTGGAGAGGATGTTGCAATAGCTGCCAGTTGCAAATGTCTCTTTAGTCATAGTGAAGTGCCAAAATGCACACCTCATATTTCACCAACCAAAGGCCTTGTGAGGTTTTTTATCTACCCACTTTGTTCTCGCCCGGTACTCTACTCGGGGGGTTAGTCTTAGAAAAGGTAGAATGGGTATCTTGATGATGTGACATTCTATTCTCTAAGTGATTTGGGAGAGTAGTAACTGAGTGGTTTTTTCTAATAAGCCTTTTGACCTTTTTGAGACCTTATTTTTGGTTAAGATGTATTCATGAAACTGGTATCCAGCTAAGACAAAGTGGACCCATTGGATTGTAATTCCAGGGGTTAAGAGTAATTTTTGATGGATATACTACACTTTGTAGAAGTTCTGCCGGATTATTTGTTTGGATGTTGGTTTTTTGTGCTGCTATATTGTGTACAAGTTTTAGTGCCGACATTGAGGTCACTATGCATGCTAAATGCCTCCATACATGAGATCATTGTAAAAGAAAAACATACTATGATGTCAGATAAGTACATTTTAAAACTAGTATATATGTCTCGCATTGTTTACTTTAACTTATGGCATACCCGTGCATACGCACGAGCAACAGTCGTATTATTTGTACAAATAGACTCAAACAAAATTTAATTAGTGCACATATACAAAGATAAATTATTAGATTTGATGTAGAATTAGCAATTTACATCAAGAGAAAAATACATATATTTGGTGCAATTACAATAAATCTTTCATATTGATAGGAAATGAAGTCTTATAAGTTAGAATATTTGTTTCAGTTGTCATATTTTTTCGTTAGGTAATTACCAATCATATAGTAATAGTATATAGCCAACATGGCAAATGTATATAACGAATATATTAAAAAGTGTAATACAAGACCAATATAGTTTTCTCAGTAATGAATTACATCAACAATATGTAATATTTTCCCGCGGCAGCTCAAAATAAGAATATAAAATAATTGTACTAACAATGTGTAACGATCTACCATATATTCTAAAAATAATTTTGAATAAAAAATAAATTATTTGGCACCATATATTTCTAAAAATAAATTGTAATAGTAAAGCTAATTTATATGCTTTTAGTCAAAAATCTTTATAGTATTTTTAAACAAAATAAAGATTTATAACATTCTATCAGTAATGAAACTATACCAACTACACGTAGCATTTCCCTGTTGCTATTCAAAACTAGAATATACAAAATAATTATTCTGAAAATATCTAATATTTTCACATCTTGACTCAAACAAACTAATCATTTATAAAATTTAAAAGCATTCTGAATACAAGATATTAAAAATAGTTACTTCGACAATATGTAACATTTCATCTTAAATCAATTGTTATGAAATTGTACAAACAATATGTAAATTTTACCCGTTGAAACTCAAAAACAAAATATAACAAATAAATATTTAACAACATCTAGTGTTTTTTCACCTGAACTCAAGCAAAATAAAGGGTTATAAAAAAGTAAAGATATTTATAAAGTCATAATAGATAAATAGTTATACTAGTAACTTGTAATTGTTTCCCGTTGAGAAAAAGAAAAAAATGAGAGAGTGGGGAGAGTTGGAAATAACATGTTTGTCCTTAATATTGATGACGTGTCAAATTTTTAGAAATACGTAATTTAGTACTTTTGGTAGTGGTTTGTTTGATTATATTTGGAAATGGCAAATTTGTCGTTAATATTGATAATGTTTCAAACTTTTATAAATAAGTAATTTTTGGTAGTGGTTCGTTTGATTATATTGATAATAGAAGTAGATTTCTAATGTTTTCCTGTTGGAATTTCAAAAGAAAAATATAAAAAACAATCATAGTGACGACATCTATTCTTTTCTCGTCGAGACTCTGACGCAAAACAATCATATCACCAAAGAATAATATGCAATGAAAATGAAAGACAGAAATGGAAGGGTAAAAATAACATTAACAACCAATCGTACAGCTAATTAGACTAGGTTTGACTCTCTAAATTGTCCCCAGTGAAGTCGCCAGCTGTAGAGTGGAGAGAGAAAGGGATTTGCGGAGAGAGGGAGAGACTTGCGGAGAGAGGGGGAGAGAAGCGAAGTTTCCGGCGAGAGAGAGGGTGAGGGAGAAGGCTTTGTGGAAAATGAGAGGGAGAACGAAAATAGGAGGGAGAGAAGAGACGGTGGTAGAGTGGTGGTGGGTTCTGGCGACGGTGAACGGAACTCGTGCTGTTTCCGGCGACGATGCGCAAGGGGAAGTCGGCGTGACTGGTGATGATGGCGACGAAAACGGAAGCTTCGACGGAAGGGCTTTCAGCGACGATGGAGAAAGTCTGACGGAGGAGAAGGAGGAGACGGTGAGGGTTAAGGGGAGATTTGCGGCGGTTTACAGCCAACGACCACCGTCTACGGTGGTCGGACTCTAAGGAGGTGAGTTTCACTATCTTTTTGTTTCTACGGTTTTCTTCTTCTTTCTGGTTCTGATATTTTCATTTATGATGTTTGTTGTTTTTTGTTTCTTTGGGAGGACGAAGGCTGACGGCTGACGGCGTTCTGTTTAGGGCGGACGGTGGTTATTGCGGCGACGATGTGGAGAGGGACGACGAGAGGACGGTGGCGTGACTTTACGGCGGTGGGTTGACGACGGCGTGTTCAGGCCAACGACCACCGTCTACGGTGGTCGGCGTCTAAAGGGTGAGTTCCATTCTCTTTTTTTGTCCTTACGGTTCTGCTTTCTTCTTCCTTAATCTCTTTTGATTCTTGATTTTTTTCTAATTTGGTTTAAGAGCCTTAAACCGATTTTAAGCAAAGAAAATAGTAGACGAACTTGCCTCTGATTTTAAAAGGTGCTAGTTTTCGGTTCCCAGTACTAATCCTCTAAATTTGTTCATGATTTTTTAACTCTATTCTGTTCACAGTATTCACCCTAATCTGTTTATGATTTTTTTCTACTTACAAGCCTAATGATTTTTCTTAAAAAAACTAATCTATTTACAGTATCAATGTTTCTTAAAAAACATAAACTGAACCTAATTATTTTACAGTTTATATATACAATTCATATTACTAATCTAATAAGCTGAATATATACTGTTTTGATGCTGATTTCGGATTAATAACAAATACAATTTATTTACAAAGAGACCTATTATGTACTAAATTAGACAAAAACTAACCTCAATTTCCAGCTTCTGTAAAACCTCCTGTGGCTTGCTTTGCTGCCTTTTCTTGCTTCTGAATTTTAGTATTTTGTGATTTGGATTTCAACTTGAAACCCTAATCTTTTGTTTTGAATTTCTGTCCATTTCCTCTCTGATTTTTGGGTGTGTCTAGGCTTGTTTATATAGGCAGAAATAAAACAACGATTCTGATCTGATTTTGTTTCTATTTCAGGTTTTGGGCTTGGGTTGGAGAAGATGGAAACCTTGCTCACCAAGTTGCTGAATTAGGGTTGGGGAGGTGAAGCCTTGGTGAAGAAGGTTTGGGAGTGGAGGCGCAGCTGCTGTGTTTGGGCTGATGGGCTCTTATTTTATCTTTGTATTTTTGTGATTTTCATTTTTTTGATTTTTTTGTATTTTTGGTTATTATTTTGTATTTTTTTGGACTTTTTGTACAATTTGGCATTTTTAAGATTTTTTGGATTATTGTAAATTAATTTTAATTAATTCTGATTTTTGTTATATTTTGGGATGTTTGTAATATCACTACAAAAAAATTGGTTATTAGCGACGGAAATTTCTCTCGCAAAATGACCAAATTCCGTCGCTAATGACCGTTAGCGAGGGAATTAGCGAGGGACCTGTTGCGTCGCTAAACTGCTCCTCGCTAATGGGATTAGCGAGGGAATATGAGTCTGTCGCTAATTAGCGACGGTACATTCCGTCGCTAATTCCCTCACTAATGGCAGCCACGTGGGAAAATTCAGACAGCCACGCGTCCACGTTCCCTCGCTAATGCCTAGCCACGCGTCCACTTTCCCTCGCTAATTCCCTCGCTAATGCCTAGCCACGCGTCCACTTTCCCTCGCTAATTCCCTCGCTAATGCCCATCTGATTGTATTTTTTTTATTAATCTACTTTTATACCTGTTTATTTTATTAATAAATAATAAAATCTAAACTATATAAAACAGTTTAAAATTAAAATTCTTCAATAAATAAAAATTACGAGAATAAAATTTGAATCCACAACACTTAATCTCAAATGTTATAACAAAAACGTTAATCAACAACACTAAAAGCTGCCACCATCAGACTCCTCAGCTTGCTCCTCATCTTGCTCATCATCTTCCTCCTCATCTTCCTCCTCATTTTGCTGCTGATTTTGCTGCATATTCTTAAAATACTTTAACATCATCGCCTGCCTACGGCTCACCTTCTCAAAGTTTTGCTGCATCTAACCTCCTTTTCCCGTTTAGCCAATTCATGTCGCCACGCTACCACAAGAAACTGTTCAACCCCAATTACAAAAGATTCCTTCAAACCCGCTCTTCTCGGATATTACCGATCATACACCCATTCACGATTAAATTCATACAAATTCATCTACACACATTTAAAAAAACGTGTTAGATTCCCTTAACATTCCCAATAATCTATCAAGTTAGTGGCATCGATATGATCTCAGTGGAGATGATTCCGAGCCGAGTATGGGGGTCAAGGATAGCACAAAACCCTTTTCCATCCAAGTAGTGAAGGAAGTTATTTCGTATAACTCCCAACCTTACTGTTGTTAGTATCGCCTCGCAATTATCTCAATGGAGATGATTTCGAGCAAAATATGGGGGTGAGGGACGGCATCACCTCACCCTTTTCCATCAACAACACACAGTCATCTAACCTAGGGTTCATGAAAACAACAATTAATTTATTTTGGAAACTAACCGTTATGAGATTGAGGTCCGATGCGGTACGTGGTTCGGTGACGGTGCGCATTCCGGTGCGGTTGTGAGACTTCAAACACCAACAATTTCAATCCTAAACCATTTCAACTTCAATTTCAAAAACTAACTTCAATTTCAACTACTAATTTCAACAACAACTTCAATTTCAACTATTAATTTCAATTTCAAGCAAAAAACATAAATCAATTCACTATTAATTTCAATTTCAATAAAACAACTTTTTCAATTTCAACAAACAATTTCAATTTCAACAAACAATTTTTATCCTACACAATTTCTATAAATCCTAAACTTAATCCTAAAACCTAAAACACAATTTCAATTTCTACCCAATTTCAATTTCTAATCCTAAACACAATTTCACTAAAACAATATCAAAAATTAATTTTACAATATCACAAAACTAAATTCACTAAAATTACCAAACAACAATATCACAAAATTAATTTTACAAATCCTAACAAAACAATATCAAATAAAATCAGTTGGTAAAAAAAATCAAAATCAGTAAAAAAAAAACCTCCAAAGTAGAGCTCCGGTGGTGAGGAGGGCGAGCTCCGGTGGTGGCGAAAACGGAGAGCTCTGGTGAGAGAAGTGTTCGCGTAGGAGAGAGAGAGGAGAGAGAGCGACGTCGCGTAAGAGAGAGAGAGAGGAGCGACGGGTGAGCGGTGGTGGTGCTGGAAAGGGTGTGGTGGGGTTGGGGTCGTGAGAGAAGAGTGAGGGAGTGAGAGAGAAGAGGAAACAGAGAAGAGGAAATAGAGAGAGGAAATAGAGAGAGGAAAAGGGTTCTGATTCTATTTAATTGGGGTTAGCGACGGAATTTGCGAGGGACTATTCCGTCGCTAATCCCTTCACGCTAACCAAGGTGGAACGTTCAAAAACATTAGTGAGGGACCAGTATCTCTGTCGCTAATCGCTTCGGTTTCTGTGTTGTTCAGATTTCAGTTTCCCTCCAAACAATTAGCGACAGACTGTTCCGTCGCTAATGCACTAACTTCCGTCGCTAATGTTCAAAAAAACGAAGACCCTTATTCCCTCGCAAATTCCGTCGCTAATGTCAGTTTTAGCGAGGGAATAATATTCCGTCGCTAATGTCTGTCGCAAATAACGTTTGTTTTGTAGTGTATATATATTAATCTGATTTTATTATCCCTTTTTTTTTATGGCTTTTTTGGTCCAAAAGTTAGATGTAGGCCCAAACGACCCAAAACATTAAAAACTTGATTCAAAACACTAAGCGTAAGCCCAATTAGGCAAGCTAACAAAAACAGGCCCAAAAGGTTGGACATAGGCCCAATTGGACAATTTGGTCCGACTTTAAACAAAATAGCGCTTGAAATGCTATGGGTTTGTGACACGGGGCTAAAGCGATTAGGATAAAAAGACCGGGCAAAATTAGGGTATAACAGCTGCCCCTCTTTATTTTTAGTTTACTGGGAAAAGTGAATGGTTTTCAGATTTTCGTAGTAGAAATAAAAATAAAGATAGAATAGACTCTAATTTTGTCCGCTTAGGGGGAAAATGAGTTAGGGAAAAGAGGGACAATTAACACTTGGCGTGTTAACCGACAACAATAAAGAAACGATCACTGGGGATCTGGCGGAGCACTGGGGCTCTAAAAGAGCATTTGGGCTCTAAGGGAGCAATGGGGCTCCAAGGGGTTGCCTAAACCCTAAAGGACCAATTGGGGTCCGAAGGTGCACTGGGGCTTTGAAGGACTACTGGGGGTCCAAAAGAGCACAAACTAGCAATGGTACTAGTAAAATGGTATGCTCGGGGGTGGCCTTTTTCGAGCGGCCAGAGGGGCAGGATCAGGTCGTTGACCTAATTTGCTCACCTCCAAGGACGTCCAACATGTCTTAGGCTGACACAGCTAGTCTGAAGGACCTGGGGTCGGATGATCCGTCGGTTGCTCGATAACGCGACGTGCGATCTAGAATGGATGACCGTTGGAGGTCTAAATTAAGACAGCTCTGGGTCTGAATTGTGATACGAGACCGGTGCTTGGAGCACTGACTTTGAGGGAACAAACTATTGGGTTTGACACATGGCGTACTTCTCTAACACATACCTAATGAATGCATTTACCTGAGAAGGGAAAAGCTATCTATATTTGGCATGTCTAAAAATGCGATGAATGATGCATGCGTGCAATATAGGTATGTGAAATGGTAGGTGTCCAGTGGGATGAATGGAACGTGGCAGATGATGTGAGTTGAAGTTGGTGGAACATGGAGGTTGGCAAATAACGTATGTGAATGCAATGTGTATGATTTTTTCTTTTGGCCTTTCTTTTTTTTTGCCTTTTTTTGGTCTCTTTTTTTTTTTGCTTTTCTTTTTGGGCTTCTCTTTTTGCTGGTCCTTCAACTCGCAGGACTTCCGGCATGAGGCTATCAAGTGCATTTGTACTGCTAAGTCAGTTGCGCATGGCTGGGTCATTTGAGATGATCGCACATTTATTGCTCTATTCCTGCGGTTCCTTTCTTCCTTATAGGTATTTTAATGAAAGACTATATCCCTTCTGTGATTCTCGATCGGAAATTTCGTAATGATTGTAATGCTTTTGATTATGCCACATGTTTCACAATCCAGTATCAATCATCACAAAACATCATTTCGAAAATAGACGGAAGTAAAAATAAAGGAAAGTGTTTGATATTGACATTGGAGGCCAAATGTGCAGAAGGCACACCGACTTAAGATTACGTCAGGAATTTTATTGAAAGAATAGGAAAGCTGAAATACTAAGCAGACTTCTCGGTAGTTAGTGTCCTTGAAGTAACGGTGCCGGCCACCCATGTTCACGACCTTGATCACTCATCATCCGACTTCTGGAAGTGTTGATTGCCTCAATGTTTGTTTAGTCCAACTTCCTGACCCTAATTTTTGCCTGGATCGCCCTTTTGGGTTTTCAACCTAGCGAGCTCATTTTTGCTTGGATCATCTTTCTCATTTTTCTATACTCCTTTTTTAAGCAGAGTTCACCGGGAGTGGGGGGTCTTCCCTGTCCATTTTTTGTGAGAATTAAGGCTCTTCCAGAGAATGATTTCTTTACCATGTGAGGTCCTTTATAGTTAGAGGTCCATCTCCTGCGGGAATCCTTTTGGGTATGACTTTCTTGGGCACCAAGTCTCCTTAAAATTGTTGAGGAAAGACTTTCTTTTATTAAGTTTTCTTTGTTCTTTTCTGGTATGACATAAGACAACCCTTCTTTTGTTTGGTGAGGTTTAATGGAAGTACTACTCCCATGGTACGGGGTTGCCCCTGTTGAAGTATGAACGAGATCTGATCTCCATGTCGGGTGAAGTGTCACTATCATCCCTGATATTCTTTGTTTGTTGTTGCAACTGCCCCATTTGTTTTTTGGGCGGTATGGGAAGGGATCATGATGCTCGACTTGGAGTCCTTACGTAGCCATTTCACCACTGTCTGTGACGATATTTTTTAGGAAAGCCGTAATGGCAGACCAAGTTTCTCGACAATCACGGATTTGTTACACCAGTGGGCGTCTTATGTCGGACAAGGTGATGTAAGCGAACTTTCTTGATTTGCTATCCTTTTGGTGTGATGTTAATTTTAACACCTTTTTATCTTCTTCTGTGCCCAAGTTAATCATTTCGTTTGATTCCACCCGAGGCTGGGTCACTTTATCCTTTTGTTCCATTATTCTTATTACCTCTGGAAGAGTTCCCCAGTTATCTTCCACATCTTCCTTGGTTCGATTAATGGGGTGATCAAAGTTATGACATGAGTTACCGACGTTGTTATTTTCAAGGACAAGTTATTTAGATCTGCATTAGTAGAAATTGAAGAAGGATAAAAGAAAAACTAAAGCGAGCAAATGAGTTAAGAAGGAATTTATTGGAGAATTCAAAATGCTATTTTATTAATATTGATACCGGAAAGAAACATGCGTGCCCTTATTGAAATTTCCTAAGGCTTTGGGCAGAGCCATAGGGTTTGCATTACGTAACATTACTTTGAACTGAAAATCACAAGAAAATCAACAATCTCCCAATTCATAAGTGCTTCAGCTGCAGGAAAAAGGTGCACAAGGTTGATGATGCTGTTTTTTAGCCCTTTGATCGCCTTCAAAAGCATTGACGGATGACTTCTCATGCCCATGGCAAAGGGTTAGCGCCTCCATTCGGAGCATCCTCATTGAAGCTCAACCATTTGGATTCGATCAGATCCTGAATCACATGTTTCAGTGCCTTGCAGTTTTCTACTGAATGCCCAATTGCGCCTGCGTGAAATTCGCAAGTGGCGTTCGGGTCATAGCCTCTCAGGAAAGGAGGTTCAATGGGCCTCATCGGGCGGGGGGAGATTAGGTTGTGACTAGTGAGGTGGTCGAACATATCGGAGTATGATGCAGGAATTGGATCAAACTGTACATGTCTCCTTTCTGGGTAGTTTGGTGGTTTATGGCTTTTAGTGGTTTGGGTAGAGAAGTGCAGGGCACGAGGATGGTTTTTGGAAGTGTAAGAGGCTTTCACTGATCTTGTTATGGAGTTGGTTTCCCCTTCATTACCTCTAACAAATCCTGCGAAGGGCTTCCTTGGGTTATTGGTTTCGGCCGAACCGTGAGAGATTTTCCCGTTTCTCATTCCCTTCTCCAACCTTTCTCCTATGGTGATCATGTCTGAGAAGTTAGAGGATACGCTCCCAATTAATCTGTCATAGAAGGGTGATTGTAACGTATCTATGAACATGGATATCATTTCTTTCTCTAGTAGAGGCGGAACTACCTGCGCTGCCGATCCTCTCCAACACTGGGCATACTCCTTGAATGATTCTTTGTTTATTTTCACCATATTCTGCAACTGTGCTCTATCGGGAGCCATATCGATGTTGTATTTGTACTGCTTTAAGAAAGCATCAGCCAGATCTTTCCAACATCGAATGTGGGTGCGTTCCAACTGCATGTACTAGCTTGAGGCTGCCCCGGTCAAGCTGTCCTGAAAGTAATGGACGAGCAGTTTTTCGTCGTGTGCAAATGCGGCCATTCTTCTACAATACATAGTCAGATGGCTAGCGGGACAAGTTACCCCTCTGTATTTGTTAAAGTCGGGCTCTTTGAACTTGGGTGGGATAATCACATTAGGGACGAAACACATATCATATGCATCCCTTGCGCCGACATTGGATCCTTCAATTGCTCTCAGGCGCTCTTCTAGTAACTGATATTTGTCCTCGGGCTGAGAGTCCTCCATTGAGTAGTTATGAGAGGGTCCTCTCATGTTGTAGTGGGGAGGAACCATTGGCATTGCAGCGGAGTTCGGTGTAGGAGCATGATGAATTACTACTGGTGACGGAGTATAACCCTGTGGAATGACCTGTTATGCAGTCGCAGGACTTGAGAAGTGAACTCGCGGTATTTCTGCATTTGTATTTTGAGCTGAAGGTCCAGCGACTCCTGAAGGTCCTTCCTCTGGATTGGCTTCCATGGTAGGAGGAGCGTAACCAGCTGGGAGACTGTAAGGGAGCCATTGGTAGCTCTGGACGTTCACTCCAGCGGTGTATGGAGTCTCGGAGCTGGGAGGAGGAGGGAGACTTGTAGCATTGTTCTCAGTATTCCCTGCCGAAACACCTTCATCTACATTTTTTCTCTCGAGGAGTTTCACGAATTCATACATTTGATCTTTCAGCGCCATCATCTCGGTCATTTGATCTTTCAATACCATCATCTCACTCATTTGAGCCTTCAGCTTTGCAATGTCTTCTCTTAGAGTCTGATTATCCTCTTCGGCCATTTTTCTTGTTTGAGAACTAGTCCGGTAGCAATGTTGATGAACTAGCTTGCCCTTTTACTCTCTGTTTATTTTTTCAATTTTTCTTTTTTCGTAAGTACATGAATGAACTGATGAATGTGCATGCAATGCAAATGTATGCTTTCATGTCGCGCCGGGGAAATCGCAAGTTTCTGTTTGACGCAGAACTGAAAGAAACTTATTTTATTAATGCAAATGTTTGATCCATCTTGTCAGAAAGAAAGTCTTACAATTCCCTGGCGGTTATAGAAATGCATGAAGAATGAAATGTTAATGTGCAATTAAATTTTTTTATGCCAGGCAAAAGGGACAGGTAAAAATGCATGAGGTATGCTAAAAATAATTTGCCAAAATAACACATGATTTTTTGAGAATTTTTTTAGAAGACCGAAAAATGTATCAGTGTTTGTTTGAGTGCAGGGTATGAGGCTCCTTTGTGTCCTACGAGGATTCCCTAGAGAATAGGTCTAGGGCTCGTCTATTGAGTGAATCTTTCAAAGGGTAGCTCTAAAGAGTCCTATATAAGGTTCCTAGAGCCAACGACCCCAATTAAGAACACTGATCGACAACAATAGGCAAGCTATTAGGAGTGCCAGCATTCTCAAGAGGGACCAAACTCTAGGTGAGACTTTCGTGACCACCCAACAGGACGCACATCCAGTAGACCATCACTACGCAGTCTCGTTCTAACTTAGGTTATTCTCCAGTCCGGATACAGGACTATTCTCACGTGTGTGCAAAAGCGTGATAGTGGAGTGTGTGAAGGAGCAAAATATCAATAATACCCCCCAAGCTGCAAAACAAACAAACACATATACAAAAAGTGGTCTTCTATCTTAGGGTTTTCATATCACAAGAATAATATGCAATGAAAATGAAAGACAGAAATGGAAGGGTAAAAATAACATTAACAACCAATCCTACAACTAATTAGACTAGGTTTGACTCTCTAAATTGTCCCCAGTGAAGTCGCCAGCTGTAGAGTGGAGAGAGAAAGGGATTTGTGGAGAGAGGGAGAGACTGGCGGAGAGAGGGGGAGAGAAGCGAAGTTTTCGGTGAGAGAGAGGGCGAGGGAGAAGGCTTTGTGGAAAATGAGAGGCAGAACGAAAATAGGAGGGAGAGAAGAGACGGTGGTAGAGTGGTGGTGGGTTCTGGCGACGGTGAACGGAACTCGTGCTGTTTCCGGCGACGATGCGCAAGGGGAAGTCGGCGTGACTGGTGATGATGGCGACGAAAACGGAAGCTTCGACGGAAGGGCTTTCAGCGACGATGGAGAAAGTCTGACGGAGGAGAAGGAGGAGACGGTGAGGGTTAAGGGGAGATTTGCGGCGGTTTACAGCCAACGACCACCGTCTACGGTGGTCGGACTCTAAGGAGGTGAGTTTCACTATCTTTTTGTTTCTACGGTTTTCTTCTTCTTTCTGGTTCTGATATTTTCATTTATGATGTTTGTTGTTTTTTGTTTCTTTGGGAGGACGAAGGCTGACGGCTGACGGCGTTCTGTTTAGGGCGGACGGTGGTTATTGCGGCGACGATGTGGAGAGGGACGACGAGAGGACGGTGGCGTGACTTTACGGCGGTGGGTTGACGACGGCGTGTTCAGGCCAACGACCACCGTCTACGGTGGTCGGCGTCTAAAGGATGAGTTCCATTCTCTTTTTTTGTCCTTACGGTTCTGCTTTCTTCTTCCTTAATCTCTTTTGATTCTTGATTTTTTTCTAATTTGGTTTAAGAGCCTTAAACCGATTTTAAGCAAAGAAAATAGTAGACGAACTTGCCTCTGATTTTAAAAGGTGCTAGTTTTCGGTTCCCAGTACTAATCCTCTAAATTTGTTCATGATTTTTTTAACTCTATTCTGTTCACAGTATTCACCCTAATCTGTTTATGATTTTTTTTCTACTTACAAGCCTAATGATTTTTCTTAAAAAAACTAATCTATTTACAGTATCAATGTTTCTTAAAAAACATAAACCGAACCTAATTATTTTACAGTTTATATATATAATTCATATTACTAATCTAATAAGCTGAATATATACTATTTTGATGCTGATTTCGGATTAATAACAAATACAATTTATTTACAAAGAGACCTATTATGTACTAAATTAGACAAAAACTAACTCAAATTCCAGCTTCTGTAAATCCTCCTGTGGCTTGCTTTGCTGCCTTTTCTTGCTTCTGAATTTTAGTATTTTGTGATTAGGGTTTCAACTTGAAACCCTAATCTTTTTGTTCTGAATTTCTGTCCATTTCCTCTCTGATTTTTGGGTGTGTCTAGGCTTGTTTATATAGGCAGAAATAAAAAAACGATTCTGACCTGATTTTGTTTCTATTTCAGGTTTTGGGCTTGGGTTGGAGAAGATGGAAAACTTGCTCACCAAGTTGCTGAGTTAGGGTTGGGGAGGTGAAGAAGGTTTGGGAGTGGAGGCGCAGCTGCTGTGTTTGGGCTGATGGGCTCTTATTTTATCTTTGTATTTTTGTGATTTTTGTTTTTCTGATTTTTTTTGTATTTTTTGTTATTATTTTGTATTTTTTTTGGACTTTTTGTACAATTTGGCATTTTTAAGATTTTTTGGATTATTGTAAATTAATTTTTATTAATTCTGATTTTTATTATATTTTGGGATGTTTGTAATATATATATATATATATATATATATATATATATATATATATATATATATATATATTTAATCTGATTTTATTATCACTTTTTTTTATGGCTTTTTGGTCCAAAAGTTAGATGTAGGCCCAAACGACCCAAAACATTAAAAACTTGATTCAAAACACTAAGCGTAAGCCCAATTAGGCAAGCTAACAAAAACAGGCCCAAAAGGTTGGACATAGGCCCAATTGGACAATTTGGTCCGACTTTAAACAAAATAGCGCTTGAAATGCTATGGGTTTGTGACACGGGGCTAAAGCGATTAGGATAAAAAGACCGGACAAAATTAGGGTATAACAGTGGTCGTTTTGAGGTAGAAAAAGAATTATGAGAGGATTAGGGGACCAAGGGTATTTTGGTCATTTCCATATATTTCGAACCCTAACCCAAATTAGCCAACACCAAAACATACCCCTTAACTTCATAAGACCATAATCACAATTTTTAGGAGTTAATTATGAGTTAGTGGTTATTTAAGGGTGAACTAAGGTGGGGAGTTAAGTGGAGGGCATTTTGGTCATTTCCCATCCACTTAAAGCCTTGCCCCGCTGAACCAACTTCATTCAACTCAGAAACCAGAAAATTTTCAGAACATAGAGAGAGGGAGGGAAGAGAGGCGCGAAGAGAGGGAGGAGAAACACCGAAAAGGAACTCTCCATCGATCTATCCATTGCATGTAAGATTTTTCTACTTCCGTCTTCACCATTTTTCATTCTCTATCCAATGATACCAACCTCATAAGCTCATTCATCCTCTTCTCCATTTTGCCATTTATGGTTTGTGAAGCTCAAAATGGTGCTCTTGGAGTTTCAAAGCTTTCCATGTTGAATTGGAGCTAGGGAGAGTAGAATAGTGAAGCCACATTGTTATTTTGAGCAAGTTCAACATCATTGTAAATTGGAAGTGATAGAGAGTGATTCAAGTAGCTCTAAGAGGTTGAGTTCGAAAATTGAAGTGGTAGAAGTTTGGTTTCGAAGTCTAGACACGTTCGGTACGAGTTCGTGATTACGGGGATCGTTCGAGAGGTTACAGTTTGGTCGTTTCGTGTGAGGACGTGATTTCTCCCAAGCTCGTCAAAACGGTGAGTTCTACTCACACTTAGGATCATTTTGTATTTCTGAAATGATTATTATGTGACCGGTTTTGAAGTGTACTTCGTTTCGAAAGTTTTAAGAGTCGAAAACCGTTTTCAGAAAAATAACGTTTTACGGTTTTTATCGGATTTTATATGTGATTGTATGGACTGGATTGACTGGAATATTGCCTGTTATTGTTTGTGTTTTTGTTGGATTTTGATCGGAATACGGATTGGACTCGAACGGAATTGCGAAAATGAGAAAAGCGGAATGAAATGGTGTACTGATAGAAGCGCACGAATTGTGCGCCTATGGCACACGGATCGTGCACCAGGTTCGCAAAATGTTTTTAAAAGAAGATCCAGTGCGCACGAGTAGTGCGCCTAGGGCGCACGGACCGTGCGTGAGCTTCTGTTAGCGAACACCGAATTCTCGTTTCGTCGCTCCTTTTGATTCCAAACCTCTTCTAATCTCCTCTCCAACCCTTTGCGATGATTTTTTTTTCACTTTTAAGACATTGTTTTTGACATGATCAAAGATGGTTTTGAAAATTTCTCTCAAACCTATGAATGTTTCGAAAACCGAAAGATAGTACACGTGAGAGGACATGGGCTAGGTTTAAAGTTATGGAACTATATGTTCGGTCAAGTTTATGTTGATGTATTAATATGAATGACATGTAAATGAAAAGGGATGAATAAACATTTTCATCAAAGATTGTTAAGGTTTAAATATATAAATTATATTGAATACAATAGACGGCCCAATGCGGGTGGATATATATTTATATCAAAAGGATGAGTGACGACCCAGTAGATTAGTATACTAGGGGAGGGGAAGTCATGAACCCCAGAACCTAGACCTCAGAGGTTTGAAGCTAGTGTAAGCTAGTGGAGAGGTTCGAAGGCAAATTAAGGCAGAGCTTTTTCCGGAGATGTACTATGGCATGAAAGGAAAAGACATATGCACGTGGGCCCTTTATGGACTACGATTAAAAGAAAAAGAAATAAAAGGGACCGAGAGTTATTGTGAGGGGTTACGGTAGGACTCACTGAGATAATGTTTATCTCACCCTTTTTATGTTGTTGTTTTACAGAGAAACAGGGAAAGAAGAAAGCGACGAGGCACGAATAGGAGCCGTGCTAGAGGAGAAGTTAGAAGACTTGGTTCTTTTACCTTTGATATTGAGTTCCCTTGTTGTCTTTGTAACCCGATAGTTTGACTTGAATTTATTTAAGTTATGTAATCGTTTCCGCTTTTTCTTGTGATGGTATTGAACACTAGGTTATGAGGATATTGAAAGACATGAAACCTATATGGTTAATTTTTAATTAAGTTATGAAGGTTACTGTTGATGTTAATAATCGAGAAAATTTTTAGTTGTGTTCAATACATAGACAGGAAATATTACTCTGATGTATGCCATTTCGTGCGTCTTAGCATTTCTATTTGATAGAAATATTAGGCTGTTACATGTTTTGATTAAATAGACAATCAGTAAATTAAAAAATTGAGCTGTGAATAGAGAGAATAGAGTAAGAGAGAGAGTGGTGGGAATATGAAGCGAAAAGAGAAAAGTGCGTTTTAAAAGTTAAAAAATAAAAAGGTGATGTGAGCTCTTGTATTTCAACTTGCAACATGTTTTTTTTATATGTGGACTCTTATATTTCAACTTGGTGTATGTCCTTTTCATCAATTAGTGAAATACCAATTGCAGAGTTCCATTTATTGTTTGTGTATTGCTGCTATTGAATTGGTTCACTGTTATATTGTCACTACTTGTGCTAATTAAAACTTGTTTGTCTGGTAAAAACTTATGCTAAAGATAGATAGTATTCAAACTGTCAAAATGACCATACAAAATTGATTCTATATAACCAAAATCCAATTCACGGTATATGACCTTAACATAAAACTAACTCATAGTAATAATGTCTAAATTATTGGTACTTCTGGCACTAATTTACATTTCGTGGATGTGCAAGATATCCTTGAGATGGTTCAAAAGACCTTCAAGTTATCTAATTAAACATTGGAGTGATTTTCTTGATGAAAAAAATCACGAAGAAATTTGTTTGCATGGTCAAGATGATGATTTTGAAGATGTCATATCCAGATCCTAAAGGAAAAAGATTAGACCACACATTCTGAAAAATGCTAGAAAAATAAGCTATCAAATCAGCTCTAGGGCTGCTCCATTAAACTCAACAAATTGAAGTGCATCTTGGGGTATTATGATGATCTGACATGCTGTTCTCTGAGCGGTTTGGGAAAATAGAAATGGGGTGGTTTTCTCTAATAAGAATTTCGACCTCGCTAAGACTTTGTTTTCGGTTAAGACGTATTCATGGAATTGGTTTTTGGGTAAGACTAAGTTGAACCATTGCCTTTTTATATCAATGGTGTGTGGATCCGTTGGAGTGTATTTCAAGAGGATAAGAGTTTTTTGTTTAGTTATACTTCGGCCTAGATGGGGTGAGCTTGGTGTTCTACCTAGCTAGGTGGCAGTCTTGATGCTCCTGAATTTGATTTTTGTTTTGGTCCTCCTTGGTGTCTGATGTTATATTGTTCACAACTTGTGTATTCTGTTTAGAGCCCTCTTTGAGTTAGAAGGGTTTCTTTGTAAACAGGTTTCATGTTCTTTAAATCACATTATAGATCTAGTATGATTACAATTACGTCATTAATTACAAGATCTAGTATGATTATTTCCTTATTAATTAAATATCACACAAGATCTTGTAATTAATGACGTAATCTTAACTATAAAATTTTATTCTAACGGTTATAATTAAGAGTTCTCATTTATCACAATAAACACTAGTTTTCATATGATACGCTCCCTCTTATAATTAGCTAAAAACTAAAATAACTATAACCTAAAAAAGGGTAACTCTAATCAAACAACTAAAAATAGCTTTACCAAAAAAACAATTAAAATATTATAAAATTTCACTTCTGAGTTCTGACAGAGAAACAAACAAATCATCTTTTTTGAGTATACACGTATATAGCTTTCCTTGTTGTATAAATGCCTGGGAATAGAAAATTCTATTTATTTCAGCAAAAAAAACAGAAAGATTGTATTTTATTCTTTTTTTGTCAAATATTATTGACTCATAATTAAATACCTAGACCAAAAAGAAAAAAAAGAGAAACGACTAAAACAAGGTTCATACTCTCTGGATGGCAACTCATGAACATGCCAAGTAAGCCATATAGATGCTTATAAAAGCACCTCCTATAATACAATGCGAAAATAACAGAAAACACCTGAACATCACCTGAACATCCTTTTTGCTAAGCCAGAAAAAACACCTGCAAACCAAACCATGGAAATTGAAATTCCTGTGGTGATTGTCGGTGCAGGGCCTGCTGGCTTAGCAACATCTGGATGCCTTAACAAACTCTCAATCTCCAACATCATCTTAGAAAGAGAAGATTGTCATGCATCTCTTTGGAAGAAAAGAACCTATGATCGTCTAAAACTTCACTTAGGAAAAGAATTTTGTAACCTTCCTCATAAGACTTTTTCATCTAATTTACCAACCTTTGTCCCAAGGATTGAGTTCCTTCGTTACTTAGATAGTTATGTGAAAGAATTTAAGATATGCATCAAGTACAATAGGAACGTGGAAACTGCTTCTTTTGATGGGAAATGGAGGGTTAGTGTGAAGAACACAACAACTAATAATGTTGATGAGGTTTATGTTGCTGATTATCTAGTTGTTGCTACTGGAGAGAATTGTATACCTTTTATTCCTGTTGTCAATGGCCTTGAAAAGTTTGAAGGAGAGTATTTGCATTGTAGCAAATATTTGAATGGAAGACCATGGTATGATAAGAATGTTTTGGTTGTTGGTTGTGGAAATTCTGGCATGGAGATTGCTTATGATCTCTCAAATTGGGGTGCAAATACCTCAATTGTTGTTAGAAGCCCTGTAAGTCGATCTTTCATCAACTCACATTTTCTTTTATTTTTTAATCAAATATTTAGGGCATGCACTCAATTATCATAATTCGTTGATCATTGATCTTACAAATGTTTATATTGTGCTTAGGTACATTTTTTTACTAAAGAAATGGTGTACGTGGGAATGAATTTGCTGAAATACCTTAAAATTGATCAAGTGGACAATCTCATGGTACTTATGAGCAAAATGGTTTATGGAGATATGTCCAACTACGGCTTGACCAGACCAAAGGATGGACCTTTTACCATGAAAGTCAAGACTGGTCGTACGCCTACCATTGATGTTGGTTGCGTCAAAGGAATCAAGAATGGCAAAATAAAGGTAAATACTCCATCTGAATTGAATAACCGATGTATTTGATTTATTTATAGATTTATATATATATATATATATATATATATATATATATATATATATATATATTTATTTATTTATTTACAAGCACCATTTTAATTAACTTCATTAATTCCTTAACAATTAATTAGCTCCATCGATTAATTTGATCATCATTGTTTATTTTACAGGTTTTCCCAGCTGTTTCAAGTATAAAAGAGGATAAGATAGTTGAATTTGAAGATGGACGAAGTGGTGAATTTGATGTTATAGTCTTTGCTACCGGATACAGAAACAATGTGCTGAATTGGCTTCAGGTGCATCAAAATATATATAATCAATTAAAAAATTAAATTTAGCTTTTAGGGTTTGGTTGAGTCTGAAATTAATTACTTTTTATGTCGTTTAATTCCATGCAGGATTACAAAAATCTATTCAATGAGAATGGAATGCCTAAACCGAGTTATCCATATCACTGGAAAGGAGAAAATGGCATCTACTGTGCTGGATTCTCACAAAAAGGATTAGAAGGCATTGCCTATGATGCACAAAAAATAGCAAATCATCTCGGTCTGACTATTAATGCAAAGGCCTCAAGTTATTAGATGAACAAGTTTTTTTTTTTGACCAAAGATGAATAATTGCTATACCAATTAATTTTTTTTTTTGATGTGATCTATACCAATTAATATCTAACCATTGTATTTGTGAATGATCATTCATTCGGTCATTTACATCTGAACTATTACATTAGCCATGTATCTTTTACAGTGAAAAGATATACAATAAAGAATATAATTAATTAAATTTAATATAAAATATAATTTGTTTTATGTTTCTCTTTTAATGGAAAGATAGTAGTATTAATTAATAAAATGGTTGTTACCCGAATGTTCCACCCCACTATAAAACAACATGAATTGGGTTCTCCAACATAGGGAGCATTTTTCTAAGCAGCCAAAAAAATTCATTTCCTATTAATTATGAGCAAAACAGCGTACTCAAAAACCCCAATAGTACAACAAAAACGGTATACATATAGGAAATAAACGGAAAAACACATAAGGACACAACTATCAAAAGCTATGGCCAAACTTAGTCTTAACCAAGTTCCTCCTAGATCTTGGAGATACATTTTTAGGGCTCCGCACACCATTCATAAAAAAAACTATGGCGAAACTTAGTCTTCACCAATAGCTATTTCTAAAAGTAGAGTTTAATTTTAAGGCTTAATTACAGTTTTGGTCCCCCTATTATGACCAACTCACGATTTTGGTCCCCAAAGTTTTAATTTGACGATTTTGATCCCCCAATTTTCCCAATTTGTAAAATCAAGGTCCCCCTCTTAATTTGGTCAAAATTAAAACTCACTTTGACCAAAAATCCTACGTGGCAGTCCACGTAGACTACCACGTAGGCACTGTTCATCTCTCTCAGCACTGTTCTCTCATCTCTCTCACAGCCTCCTCCCCTCCCTCACCGTAACCCCTCCCCTCCCCCCACCGTAACCCCTCCCCTCCCCCCACCGTCCCTTCGCACCTCCCCTCCCCCCCTTCGCACCGCACCGCACCGCACCTTCCCCTTCGCACTGCACCTTCCCCTTCTCTCTTTCTCTCTCCTTCCCCTTCGCACCGCACCTTCCCCTTTCCCTCCTCTGAGACTCCGTGAACCCCTACCCGATCTGGATCTGAACGGCGAACGGCGAGAGAGAGCGACGAGAGAGAGGGAGAGCGACGAGAGAGAACGGTGAGAGAGGGGGAGGGGAGGTGCGACGAGAGAGCGAACCAGAGAAGGGGAGAGGGGGAGAGAGGCAGATCGTGCGAAGGGGGGAGGGGAGGTGCGAAGGGACGGTGGGGGGGAGGGGAGGGGTTACAGTGGGGGAGGGGAGGGGTTACGGTGGGGGAGGGGAGGAGGCTGTGAGAGAGATGAGAGAACAGTGCTGAGAGAGATGAACAGTGCCTACGTGGCAGTCTACGTGGACTGCCACGTAGGATTTTTGGTCAAAGTCAGTTTTAATTTTGACCAAATTAAGAGGGGGACCTTGATTTTACAAATTGGGAAAATTGGGGGATCAAAATCGTCAAATTAAAACTTTGGGGACCAAAATCGTGAGTTGGTCATAATAGGGGGACCAAAACTGTAATTAATCCTAATTTTAATTAGGGTCTTCGAGAGGTCTACATTCTTATCTGACCATTATGGGCTTCCCAGATTTCTCAAAGGCCAATCATATCATGACCAGACCCTTCCTATTATGAGTAAGAAGGTCACCACTATAAAAGAAAGAATAGGGAGGTCCGACTGAAGTTCCGACACCACACAAAGCCACCTAATCATTGGGTACTAGAGTCGAACCAAGAAGTACACTTAACAAATAAGCGTCTTTCAAACTCCGAAACTACCCACAAAGAACACATATAGTCTTGATTTAAGAGAAGACACCATGAGAAAGTGATAACCCCAGACAGGGCACAACTCTTCCCACTACTTACCTAGCACATAATAAATCTCCAAAAGAAATCTTGATATAATAGAAGAGTTGAGGAGCAGTAACCTATATACCGATAGAACATACCTATATCATTGGACTGAGAAATCTCGGTAGAAGATAGTAGAGCTTTGCAAGTCACCCAACACTCATCCTCCCCGGCAAATAACACTCGCCTCCAAGATAAAACATATTTCCAAGCAAGGGGTCCCCAACATCCCATCTCAGCCACCTTGCAATCCTTTTGAATTGAGATCAAGAAGACTCTCAAGAAAACAACCTAATTAAGAGGATGGTCCCCCATGTTGGAGTTGATTGAAATTGAGTATATATCTTGAATAAGTTCCACATTGCCTAGTTTTGTAAAGGAATAGACACTACAAGAAAAGAAGCCATTAGCGACGGAAATTAGCGAGAGACTAATTGTCCCTCGCAAAAATTGGGATTAGCGACGGAATTTACGAGGGAATATGGGCTATCGTAATTTTGAGAATTAGCGACGGAAATTTAGACATTAGCGACGGAAATTCCCTCGCGGCTTGGGCGGGAAAATTAGCAACGGAATTTCAGTCCCTCGCTAATTCCCTCGCTAATTTTTGACAGTTTTCAGATGATGGGACTCAGTGCAGGGGTTGGTAAATGTGTAGCAATTAGCGACGGACAGTTCCGTCGCTAATTCCCTCGCAATTTTTTTTTACTTTTTTTCCTTAAATCCGTTTACACCCTCACTCTTATTTCTCACTCACAACACCCTCACTCTTCTTCTCTCCTCTTCACCCTTCCTGATCTTCCCTTAATCTTCTTCTCACTCACACCACCACCACACCACCATCACGCCACCACCACGCCACCCTTCCTCTTCCCTCACTCTTCTTCTCTCCTCTTCTCACTCACACCACCACCACACCACCACCACGCCACCACTGTCACTCCTCTCTCTCTCTCTCTCTCTCTCTCTCCCTTACTCTTCTCCTTCTCTCTCTACCATCCACACATCACCACCACACCACCTTCACCACCACCACCACCACGCCGCCACCACTCTCACTCCTCTCTCTCTCTCTCTTTCTCTCTCTCTCTCTCTCTCTCTCTCTCTCTCTCTCTCTCCCTTACTCTTCTCCTTCTCTCTCTACCATCCACACATCACCACCACGCCACCTTCACCACCACCACCACCACGCCCCCACCACGTCACCACCACTCTCACTCCTCTCTCTCTCTCTTTGGAAATAATAATAATAATAATAATAGTAATAATAATAATTAAAATAATATAATAATAAATATAAAAAAAAGCAGATTTAAAAAAAACAGAAACAGTCAGACTTAGCGAGGGAAAATTCCCTCGCTAATTAGCGAGAGATTAAAATTCCCTCGCTAATCCCAGTAGCGAGGAGGGAATTAGCGAGGGAACCAGTCCGTCGCTAATTCACTTGCAAATGACCATTAGCAACGGATTTAGGTCATTTTGCGAGGGAAATTTCCCTCGCTAATTACCAGTTTTTTTGTAGTGAGAGAGACCAAAGTTATATATATGGGCTCAACTTCTCCTTTGCAAGATGCACGAGTCGAAAACACTTTAAGTTGTATTTGACTTTTTTCTTTCTATTATACTCTTGTCTTAGATTGTTGTGAGGTAGTAAAATATTTACTTTGGAGAGTACTATGAGTGTACTGGGGTCATTACTATGAGTGTTATTTAACGTGTAAAACTCCAAAACCGAAGAAAAACCATGAATCGTTGATAGTTAAATAAAAATCAAAAATTATTTTTAAAATCTGAACCATTCGATCTTGATAGGACGGCTGCCGACTGCTTGACTGCACAGTCAGTCTTACTGCACTAAATCTGAATTAGATTTTGAGTGGGTTGCTACTTGCTAGGGACTCTAATAATGGTTAGTCTAGACAGTTAAAATCTATTTGGAGAGTAAAAAACAAAGGGACTCTCTGGCTTTGAAGGGGATGCAGATGAAGTAAAAAACATGGCGTGGCATTGGTTGAAAATAACAACAAAGGGACTCTATTAATTGTACAATGGTTCACAAACCTGTCTGCATGTTTCAGCATATATAATTCAAGAGGAGTAAATTAAGCTTGCATCAGGTGGGTAAGTAAACTTCTGTTAAAATAAAAGGATGAATCTGAAAGTCACCGGTGGTATTGACCATGAGGCTGTGTTATTGGAAAAGCTTTGGAGAAATTCTTTTGATATATATATATAGTGAATATATATGATATATTGGTATTTATTGGTAGCATTACTGTGGGAGTACAATCTCTAATTCTTTTATGAGACATTGATTGATAGACCGGGAGCATGTTGTTGGTATGGAGTGAATCAAGATGGACATATTGTTAATGCAGGAAATTTTGTAAGCAATCTAGTTCATGATCTAATTAGAATATAAATCACTTATCACTCACTATCCTTATCTAGTCTATAAAAGGAGCTACTAAAAGCTTTTCATTAACTTCGCAGAAGCAAGTTAATCTCACGAGTTAATTTGATTGGTAGTATATAGAGTCAAAGATCTTTTCCATCTATTAATCTCAACTCATTTTCTTAATCAAAACAATGAAATTTGCCCATTCTAGCCAATTTTCCACTTCTTTCATCCAATTCATCAATTTTCTAATAAATAAACAAAAAGTGATTGAAAATTAAGCTAAATCAAGAATACAATAAAGTCACTTCAGAATCATGGAAATAAACATAAGAATAGCACTTCATACAATATATGGCACCAATAACTTAAACCACTACATATATATATATATATATATACAGGTTTTTATTTATTTTTTGACCAAGTAGCTATATACCTAGACATGGCAGTACTCCAGCTGAACATCTTTAATCTTCAAAGGCTCATACTCATCAAGATACACTATCAGTTGATCCAATAGATCAAACTTATCAACCTTCTGATGATGGTACGACTTACAAACAAAATACAACACTGTTTGAATAACATGCATCCACAAAAACAAATGAGACAACAAATAGAAACATACAAATCCGATTACTAGTCTGTTCATCAAACCTAGCTCCAACAACTTCCATCCATCAGCAACCACCATCCTCAACAAAAACTGTATCACAAACAAAGAAACCTTAAACTTCAAAGTAATAATTATGAACAAACCCATCTTCCCTTGTATTAACTCCTTACTCTTCCTCATTGCTTCAAATCCATGCAAGTCTTCTAACACGTACAGTCACTACATTAGCTAGTTGCCAAATCATGACCAAGTAAATAAATCCACTTATATATAAAATCACAAAAATGGCAATCCAGTAATTTTGTACTCCAATAGTAAGTGACAATATGGTTGCAACTATGAGTGTTATAACGTTGTAAACGAAACCAGCTACGAGGATGCATAGAAAAGTGATCATAAGCCTTTTCAAGAGTTTTGGAACAACGCTCATGACCTCGTGGAAGGTTATATCTCTGTCTGTGTAGATTGAAGCGACGGTGTAAACAACTGATGAGGTGGAAAGGAGGTAGAAGAAGAGGGAGGAAATGAAGTGAAGGATATTGAAGAGAAAGAAAATGGCCCATTCTGTGAAGATTGTTTCAATGAGTTTTTGGTGTTGAGGTGTGCTGAATTGGGTTTGTGTTATTTGTCTTGAGTGGTGTAAAATATTGTCGAAGAGATCATCGGTTAGTTTTATTGAGATATGCCTTGTAATTCTATTGCTTGTAATTATAGTAGGTGTAGTTAGAAACCTAGTCGAAATGGGCCAGTCGAATGAGCTAGTCGAAATTATGGGCCTGGGCCTGTTTCATTGTATATAAATATAGACGTCAGTAGCATGTAATTCCGTACCTCTACTTTTATGAAATTCAGTGCAGCTTTTACCTAATTTTATATTGCCCTACTTATTCCTCTTGTCCCTCTAGCGCCGCCACTTCCTTTTCTTCTCTCTTTCACGTGTTTATCCCCAACAAACTGGTATCAAGAGCTTGTTAGATCCTTACAAAATCTATCAAGATTCATGGCAGCGCGAGACAACTCTGCTGGAGGTATTCCGGGGAACCTCCCAATCTTTGACGGAAAGGATTATGAACGATGGTGTGCGCAGATGAAGGTGCTGTTTCGATATCAAGATGTTCTTGATGTCGTGAATGATGGTGTTCCACCCTTGGCAGCAAACGCCACTGAAGCGGTGAGGAACAACCATCATTCGCTGAGGAAGAAAGATGGAAAAGGGCTGTTTTTGATTCACCAATGCGTTGATTCCAACATCCTGAACCTGATCATCGACTGTGATTCAGCAAAGGCAGCTTGGGACATCCTAAAGAACTCGTATGGAGGAGCAGATAGGCTGAAGAAGATACGTCTACAGTCGCTCAGGAAGCAGTACGAGGGCTTGAAGATGACAGATGGAGAATCGATTGGAGATTTCATTACGAGGTTAGTAGCATTAACTAATCAAATGAAAGGTAATGGTGAAACTGTGACTGAAGTAAAGAAAGTCGAAAAGGTGCTCAGATCCTTAACCCTGGAATTCGACTACGTTGTTACTGCTATCGAAGAATCCAAGGACCTAGATACATTGAAGTTAGATGAACTTCAGGGTTCCTTAGAGGCTCATGAATTGAGAATAAGGCAGAGAAGTTCAGAGAAAGAAACTGAACAAGCCTTGCTTTCATACTCCTCTAAGAGAAATTGGAAGGCAGGCAACAAGGAGAAGGGTAGAGAAAAGGGATCAAGCAGTAAGAAGAAAGAACAAGGATCTTTCGACAAGAAGAAGGGAGACCTGTCGAAAGTTCAGTGTTATAACTGTCAGCAATTTGGGCATTATAGGAACAAGTGTAAAAACAAGAAAGTTCCTAGGGATAAAGATGCAGAAGCCAAGTTTGCTAATGATAATGACTCAGACTCTGACTCAGAGGAGTTAATGCTGATGGCTGTCGAAGATGAGATTCGACTCGATGAAGGAATTGCTGAAAGTAGCGAGCAAAATAGTGGGAACACTTGTATAAGTGGATTCACTTGTGATGCTCAAAATACTTGTGCGATGTGTGTGTGGCAGGGCAGTGGAAACACTGGTAATGCCTCCAACATTGCCAGCAATGATAATGAAGAATTATCATTCATGACAGCTACTGACCCAGAATTACTGTTGTTGAAGGCTGATACAAATTCGACTGAAGAGAAGTCTGTCGAATGGTATCTCGACACAGGATGCTCAAATCACATGTGTTGTCACAAGGAGTGGTTTGTCGAACTGGAGCAGATAAGCAAAAAGATAAGGTTTGCAGATAACAGTAGAGTTACTGCTGAAGGAGTAGGTACCATAAAGTTCCTGTCGAAAGATGGTAAGTGGTGCTACATCCAAGGGGTATTTTATGTACCAGATATGAGGAGCAATCTGTTAAGTATTGGGCAGATGATTGAGAAAAACTTCACCGTCGAAATGGGTGATAACAGTCTCAGCTTGTTTGATTCGACCAAGAAGTTGATCCTGAAGGTGTTAATGCAGAGTAACAGAACCTTCAAGATCAAACTGCAAGTAGTCGAAGAACATTGTCTCCAGACCACTGTCGAAGAGGAGCACTGGAAGTGGCACAGAAGATTTGGCCACCTCAACTTCAAGAGCTTGAGTCAACTACATGAAAAGAAGATGGTCCATGGGTTGCCTGCAGTAAAAGTACCTGTCGAAGTTTGCGAGAGTTGTTGCAAGTCGAAGCAACCTAGAAACTCGTTTAAATCAGAAGTACCTAGCAGAGCAGAGAAGAAGCTAGAGGTAATATTTTCTGATGTCTGTGGTCCTTTCGAAGTATGTTCCTTAGGAGGGAATAAGTACTTTGTCACCTTCATTGACGAATACACTAGAATGTCCTGGGTGTATTTGATCAAAAGGAAGAGTGAAGTACTAGAAATATTCAAGAAGTTTAAGGTAATGATTGAAAAGCAGAGTGAATGTGCAATCAAAACCCTTAGAAGCGATGGAGGTGGTGAGTACAATTCTCATGGATTTGTCGAATTCTGTGAGAAAGAAGGAATTGTGCATGAAGTCACTGCACCTTACACGCCTCAGCATAATGGTACTGCTGAGAGGAAAAACAGGACCATCCTCAACATGGTAAGAAGTATGTTGAAGGAGAAGAAGCTACCTCATAGTTTATGGGGAGAACTTGTAGCCACAGCAGTGTACATTCTGAACAAATGTCCCACAAAGAGATTGACTGGGAAGACACCTGAAGAAGCTTGGCTAGGAAGAAAGCCAAGTGTCAAACATCTCAGAATAATTGGCTCAGTATGCTATAGACATGTCCCTGAGCAACTAAGAAGCAAGCTGGACGATAGAGCACAACAGATGATCCTTGTTGGCTATCATTCGACAGGAGCATACAAACTGTATGATCCGGTGCAGAAGAAAATAGTGAAAAGCAGAGATGTCGTAGTAGATGAGTCGAAACATTGGAACTGGGAAGAAGGCTGTGAGAAACCTACAATGATGGACTTCGACGAAGTCTCTGATCGAGATAATCAGAATGAAGAGGTCGAAACTGAAGAGCCAGAAGAACCCATTGCTGTCGAACCTTGAAGAAGGTCGCAAAGGGAGAGGCAGAGATCAGTAAGACTAGAAGGATTCGACACTTACCCAGATTCTGCTATTACAACAGAGGGAGACCTGACACACTTTGCACTAATGGCAGAAGCAGAACCAGTGAGCCTGGAGCAAGCCCTTAGTCACAAGCAGTGGAAGGAAGCAATGGTTGACGAGTTGAAGTCAATCGAGAAGAATGATACTTGGAAGCTAGTCGAACTTCCAAAAGAAAAGAAAGCCATAGGGGTGAAGTGGGTCTTCAAGACCAAAGTCAAGCCAAATGGAGAAGTGGCCAAGTACAAGGCCAGGCTAGTAGCCAAAGGGTTCCTGCAGAAACCTGGTTTGGATTTCAAGGATGTCTTTGCCCCAGTAGCCAGGATCGAAACCATAAGATTGGTAGTAGCATTGGCAAGTCATAAAGGCTGGCCCCTACATCAACTAGATGTAAAGTCAGCATTTCTGAATGGACCTCTGGAGGAGGAAGTATATGTTTGTCAACCACCTGGTTTTGAGTCGAAGGGTAAAGAAGACAAGGTTTATAAGCTGGAGAAGACCCTGTATGGGCTCAAGCAAGCTCCAAGAGCGTGGAACAAGAGAATTGATGGATTTCTCTTGGCTCAGAAGTTCACTAGATGCACTAATGAACATGGCGTATATGTGAAGAAGAATGGAACTTCGACTCAGTTGTTGTTGTGCCTGTACGTAGATGATCTACTTGTAACTGGCAGCAATAAAGTCGAAGTCGAAGCCTTCAAGAAAGTGATGATGTCAGAATTTGAAATGAGTGATCTGGGACATCTATCATATTTCTTGGGGATGGAGTTTACCAAGACAAGTAAGGGTATACTCCTGCACCAGTCGAAGTATGCAGCTGATATCCTGAAAAGATTCGACATGAGCAACTGCAAGGAAGTTTCGACACCATCAGACACTAGCAGCAAGCTGTCGAAAGACGACGAAGGGATTGAAGTAGATGCCACCTTGTTCAAACAGATCGTGGGCTCCCTGAGGTACTTGTGCAACACTCGACCTGACATTATGTTTAGTGTCGGAATGATCAGCAGATTCATGGAGAAGCCGAAAAGCTCTCATATGGTAGCAGCAAAAAGAGTACTAAGGTATATAAAGGGAACACAAAGTTATGGTATTCTGTTCCCTAGCAAGAGTGTGTCGAAGAATGATGATGAAGTGTTTGGCTACACTGACTCCGACTGGAGTGGAGACAGGAGTGATCGAAAAAGCACAAGTGGGTATGTCTTTATGTATGGTTCGACACCCATCTCTTGGTGCTCGAAGAAGCAAAGTATTGTTGCGTTGTCCTCCTGTGAAGCAGAGTATGTAGCTGCTTCCTTTGCAGCATGTCAAGCATCATGGCTGAGCATGCTACTGGTCGAAATTGGAGTGCACGGGGTCGAAAGAATGAAGTTGTTGATCGACAATAAGTCTGCGATAGATCTCGCCAAGAATCCTGTTGCACATGGTAGGTCGAAGCACATAGAAACCAGATATCACTTCATGCGTGATCAAGTCAACAATGAGAAGCTGAATCTGGAATATTGCTGTTCGGAGCTTCAAATAGCTGATGCAATGACCAAGCCATTGCAAAAGGGAAGATTCGAAGAACTGAGAACAATGCTTGGAATGATGTCGCTCAGCAATGTGAATTAGGAGGGAATATTGAGATATGCCTTGTAATTCTATTGCTTGTAATTATAGTAGGTGTAGTTAGAAACCTAGTCGAAATGGGCCAGTCGAATGAGCTAGTCGAAATTATGGGCCTGGGCCTGTTTCATTGTATATAAATATAGACGTCAGTAGCATGTAATTCCGTACCTCTACTTTTATGAAATTCAATGCAGCTTTTACCTAATTTTATATTGCCCTACTTATTCCTCTTGTCCCTCTAGCGCCGCCACTTCCTTTTCTTCTCTCTTTCACGTGTTTATCCCCAACAAGTTTTATGTGAATTAGGAAGATGAAAGGGAGAGGGTAGATGAGAATTGAGGTAATGGATGTGAAGATTTTACTCCTTGATGACATGATTTTGTAAGATTCTTTGTAGACGCCAATGAGTCCCAGAAATTGCATCTTTTCTTGCTCATTTTCCATCTATGACTCTGTTTTTTTTTCCAATGGTTTGAAGAGGTGGGAATGGAAATGTGTGAGTGTGAGGAAGGTGGGTCTTTTAATGGATTGGAGAGAGACGATATGACAAAACAAAAGTCGATATGAAATATGATTTACATAATTAAACTTATTTGGATTTTCCATGTGGACATGCGCATGCCCCAAATTACAAGAAACCACCCGCGCGGCATATCCTTACTTATATAAAACCAATATTGGAGTATATACTTTTTTGAATTGTAATTTTGTAAGATTCAATCCAAATCTTTGTGTGTCTTGTAATAAGACCGTGTGTCTTACTAGTGTATTGTTCTAATATGGAAAAGCAAATTTCTTTTAGGAAATAAGTCTAATTCATATATGTTCTCGACTGGACCAAGAGGTCCATTTAGCAAAACCAGTGGGTGCGTTTAGCAATTGGATATGGATCAGCCCAATCGATTCGGCCCATATCCACTACATACAAGCCCAACTAAAGCCACCACGCTTGGATGATTCAGATCGATTCTGATAATCCGACGGTCCACAGACGAGCATCGATTTCCTAAAAATACCGGCTCGCATATTTTGTAAATACATACTTATTTTGACTATATTTTCTATTTCTTTATTTTCCGATCGCCTGGAAAAAAGAAAAGAAACATCTTCTTGGTAGCTCAACACATGTACTCTTTACCTTCTTATGCGTTTATAGCCCAAGACTTTACTACTCAAGCTGCGTTATATACTCATCATCAATACATTGCAGGATTGATTATGACAGGGGCGTTTGCTCATGGAGCTATATTTTTTATAAGAGATTACAATCCCGACCAGAATGAGTTCTCTTCATAAAAAAGAGGAGGTAGAACCAATAAAGATTTCTTTTTTGATTCATTCCTGAATACCTCATTTAAAAATCGTTTTGGATCCGATTTGAAAGAATCAATAGAAAAAGAAAATCGCTTCTGATACACCAAATACGGCTCGGTTATTGATAGATTCAATAGATCTGCCATCTTGCAAATTCACTAGCTTATTCTCATACTGACTTGAGCGTCGGAGTGGCTTTGCAGGTACCCCCCCGGGCGCTCACTGACCTCCTGCCAGGGCAGCAAGAGACCTACCAACAGCAGCCGACCAAAATACTGCTAGGTACAGAACATTGGCGACCACAGTGGGAGATATCTATCTTTCACATCATCACTACTCGAACTTTTCTCTTGCTACTACATGGCTCCCAGAGGCAGACCCCGAATTCAAAGCATTGCCGTACCAGAGGATACTCCGGAAGGCAACGTCGTAACCCTACCTGACGAGGGTACCAGTCAGCCTGCCCAGCCTTCGAATGTGAGTCAGCTTTTGGATCTCTTGGCCAATCGCACTCAAGCTATGCTGCATCAGGAAGACCAGCAGAGTGCTAAGGACATGCCCAACACGGCACCCAGGAGGGCGCTTGGCAGGGCGCCAAGACAGCATCAGACAGCGCCCATGAAGGCGCCTGGCACCCATGAGGGCACCTGGCAGGGCGCAATGGCAACATCAGGCAGCGACCATGAGGACGCCTGGTAGGGCGCCAGTGCAGCATCAAACAGTGCCCATGAGGGCGCCTGGCAGGGCGCCATGGCAACATCAGGCAGCGTCCATGAGGGCGCCTGGCAGGGGAACCCTTCCTCCAACAATGGTGACTTTGAGGCACCATCGTTCTCCCCCTCATGGAGGATCAGGCTCACCTCCAAAGGACCCCCTCCATCCCCTTCGTATGATACCTACCAGCGTCACGACTCCCGCTCCAAGACCTCCTCACGCGCATCCCTTGATACTCAAGAGAGGTCAAGGAACCGGGTCGACACCCACCGGAGGCACCACCGGGGATCGTCATCGAGGAGATCCCCCGACCGACGCAGACATCAAAAGTACATGGACTATGAAGAAGACAACATGGCCTACCAAGAGAAGGCCAAGGTTGGCAGCATGAAGGCTGATCTGACTTGTTATGGGCACAGTACCAGTAAATGCAGCACCCCCAGGGATGACATTGAAGAAGGGAAGCTCGCCCAATACGTGAATGAAGAAGAGGATTGAAACTCGCGACTCCGAATAAGGAGAAGAGCATCAGGACTCGAGCCTAAGGCTAGGCCTAGTTATGAATTTTGTTGTTTGAGCACAAAAGCAGAATATCAAGAAAGAAAAAAGGTCCAACTCCATTGTCAGGAGTGGAGCGGGACAAGTCTGAGACCCAACATACCATCCAGGGAGGGACTTCCTGGATCGTAGGGGGAAACCTCAACATTAGCTCAAAACCAAGTTCATCTCTCCAAGTAGGGGAGTCAAGGGTGTCATGGCGCGCTCATCTTCCTAAAGCAAAGCAACCAAGGTCACGGCACCCACCCAGCGGGGATCCAAGGCATGACACCATAAAGGATGGCTAGCACTTGGCACCCAGGCGCCCAGCACCAAGGCACAAAAAGAAAACAAGGCTTGGCACCATAGAAGGCGCCCAGCACCATAGAAGGCACCATAGAAGGCGCCCAGCACCATAGAAAGCACCATAGAAGGCGCCCAGCACCTAGGCGCCTATGAGGGCGCCATCAACAGCAAGGCACCCAGGAGGGCGCTATCAACAGAAGATGGAAAACCATGGCCACTAGCCCCATAACCTCTGATGGGCGAGTTATATTCAGACCGAGTTCTGATAAACCGCCCTTAGAGTAAACTTTGCCACGAGGCACGAAGCGACTTTAAACGTGTCGCAACCTCTGATGGGCGAGTTATATTCAGACCGTGTTCTGATAAACTGCCCCTAGAATTAACTTTGCCACGAGGCACGAAGCGACTTTAAACGTGTTGCAACCTCTAATGGGCGAGTTATATTCAGACCGAGTTCTGATAAACTGCCCCCAGAGTCCCACGAGGTGCGAAGCGACTTTAAACGTGTCGCAACCTCTGATGGGCGAGTTATATTCAGACCGTGTTCTGATAAACTGCCCCCAGAGTCCCACGAGGTGCGACTTTAAACACATCGCAACCTCCGGTGGGCGAGTTATATTCAGACTGTGTTCTGATAAACTGCCCCTAGAGTTAACTTTGCCACGAGGCACGAAGTGACTTTAAATGTGTCGCAACCTCTGATGGGCGAGTTGTATTCAGACCGTGTTCGATAAACTGCCCCCAGAGTTAACTTGGCCACGAGGCAATGTGAGATTATACATTCAGACGCGCAAGGCAATGATCTGCGCCCGAGGCCATCCTACGCATGCCAATTATAAGGATAAGAAACAAGCCGAACAAAGAGTAAGCATGGATGATGTAACATCAGGGGGCAATGACATCGAAGTCAACCACTTTGGGGTGGTATTTGACAATCCTCCCGCCTAGAACCTCATGATCAAATTGAAAGATCGTGGAAATGCCAAACAGAGCAAGCCCTGAAATTTCATCAAGAAGAAAAGCAGGCTAAGAGACACGTTGAGTAACAAAAAATAAAGCAGAGTGCCAAGCACAAGTCCACACAAGCCGGCACCCAGGTGGGCGCCTGACAAGGAGGGCGCCTGGCAGAGGGGCGCCTGGCAAGGAGGGCGCCTGGCAAGGAGGGCGCCTGGCAGAGGGGCGCCTGGCAAAGAGGGCGCCTGGCAAGGAGGGCGCCTGGCAGAGGGGCGTGATAAACTCTAATTTAGTGCATTTTTAAAGATATCTTTAGGCCATTTTTAGAGCAATTAGTATCATTTAAATAAATAAGTGACTTTCCTTGCTTTTTATTTTGCAGTAAAGATGAAAAGAGAATATTAATCAAATATGATATATATATATATATATATATATATATATATATATATATATATATATATATATATATATATATATTACACAAATAAAAGAAAGGAACTTTAAAGGATGCCCAATATCATGAAGCCAGCCCAAGGGAGTGAATGAATCCAAAGTGCCGAAATGGAACTAAAGAAAAACAAGGATATGAATTCAGCCCATGATGCAATTGAATTATAAGGCCCACATGTTAATTGAAGAGAAAGAATATCCATTGATGAGCAGAAGAGAATTATTAACAAAAGGGCAGGACACGAGAATTAACAAAGAAAAGTGCCGCACAAGAAAAGGAGATTTTTTCATAATTAAAAGGAAGAAAGGGACGGTAGCCGAAGAGGAGAGCCGCACACACGCACCAACAGTAGCGCCGGCTTGGAGAGAGGGAGTTTTGGGTACCCGTTCTTGACACCGTGAGAGAGCTCTGGAGCAGAAAAATGAGACTAAATTTTCAGGATCAGAAATTTCTCTATTCCGGGTTATTTTTATCTCTGTAATTTATGACTCCTAATTTTATTTCATTGTTCTTGAACACTATGGATAGCTAAATCCTCTTCTAGGGTCTTAGGTGGATCTTGCTTGATTAGAGACCTTTTTATGTTCTAATTTTTAATCTGAATTCCTATTTTTATTTCAATTAATATTGTCCTAGTAATTTAATCACGTTCTTAGGATTGATCACCCTTTGCATGTTCATAATCAATTAGTTGATCAGCGACCGTACTGCAATTAGTTGGTGGACCTATAGGATAATTGGGGCTAAAATTAATGCATGACCAAACTTTAATTTAGTCTTCCAATCATTCAACCTTTTTGCCCTTTATGCTTTTCTTAAATTTAAATTCTTGCATGACCAAACAAGGGTTAGTTTAGGAAAAAGAATATTAATCGCGAATGACCAAACGGATTAATAGTTTTAGTAAAGGGATTGGTAATTAAATAAAATAAAGGAATTCGGGTAGAGTTAGACATAGGGGAATCGAAACTTGCAAGTGAAACCGTGACCCTAGACCTCTCTCCATTTATTAAATCTAGTATTTTAATTATTGTTATTTATTTATTTTTATTTATTTTCATTACAACTCAATTATTAGTTCGTCTAAACAATAGACAATCTTGATTAGTTTGGTACTTGTTAATTAATCCCTGTGGAGACGATAATCTTGTATACTACTTCTGCGAAAGAGTACACTTGCTCTAAGTGTTTTTTTAACGCAACAGGGCGCCTGGTAAGGAGGGCGCCTGACAGAGGGGCGCCTGGCAAGGAGGGCGCTTGGCAAGGAGGGCGCCTGACAGAGGGGCGCCTGGCAGAGGGCGCCTGGTAAGGAGGGCGCCTGACAGAGGGGCGCCTGGCAAGGAGGGCGCTTGGCAAGGAGGGCGCCTGGCAGGAGGCCGCTTGGCAAGGAGGGCGCCTGGCATGAGGGTGCCTGGCAGGAGGTGGTCTGGAAGCAAAACCTTCGCAAGGAGGCAGACAGCACTGTGCAACAAGGCACCCATGAGGGCACCAAAACCTTGTCTCGCAAAATCTGCTCCACGAGGAGACACCCGACGTATAGGCGCCCAAGGCACCCATGAGGGCGCCTGGCAAGGCGCCAAGATCAAAGCAGGCAGCGCCCATGATGGCGCCTGGCAGGGACCATGAGGGCACCTGGCAGTCGTTACACAGGCAGTGTCCCACTCGACTTCATAAATCCGGTGAATCGGTGAAAATCCTTCAAGCCAAGACCATCCTCTGGAATAATCTCGGCTTAGGGGGGCAACTATTCTGGACTGGACCAAGAGGTCCATTTAGAAATTCCAGGAGGTGCATTTAGCAATGGATATGAGACCACGATGTCTTGGGTAGCAAGCTCTAAGAAAGGCGCGGAAGTCAAGCAAATGATGAGACCATGAGGTCACAGACACTAGAGATACCCACCTACAAGGGTGATGTCTAGTCTGCTGGCCATAACTTCATATGTGTTTATCCGGTTGAGGCGTGTAAGCATGCGTTGGAAAGCTAAGAAGCAGAGCTACAATTCTCATGTTAAGCTCGAAATCCAATTCATACGTCTCCGCACCCAGGAAGGGAAACAAGATGACAGCACCATGGCAGGCCAGCACCCAAGGCGCCCAGGAGGGCGCCAAATCCTGTTACGAAAGCAGCCAGTGTGGCACGTAAGAAAATTAAAGGATGCATGAGCATGTGAGTGCATGAGCACGTAAGAAAATAAAAGAGTGCATGAGCACGTAAGAAAATTAAAGGATACATGAGCATGTGAGTGCATGAGCATGAAAGGAAATAAAAGAGTGCACGAGCACGTGAACAAAAAACATAGTGCACGAGTACGTGAGCAAAAAAAATATAGTGCACGAGCACATGAGAAAATAAAATAGTGCACGAGCATGTGAGCAAATAACATAGTGCGCGAGCACGTGAGAAAATCAAATGATGCATGAGCGTGAGAGGAAATAAAGTAACGCGTGAAGTGATGGTGTCATTCTGCTCGCCCTCACACTCTCCTATGCTCGCCCCTAGGTGCAATGTAATCGGCCAAGAGGAAAAGAAAATGTGGTGTTGCTCGCCCATACTCACCACCAATCACCTCGATCAAGGCAAGTCAGGAAAGAACATCAATAGACGAGCAGGATAATTGCTGTGATCCTCTGACAAAATTAGCAGACCCGAGGACGACACGAGCCGTAAGGGCAACCTAACCTACGAGGGCATCCTAAACGACAACGTCAAGTCAAGACCATCCCCTAGGATAATCTCGACTCAGGGGCAACGGTGGAACCAGGTCAATATCCACCAGAGGCACCACTGGGGATCGCCATCGAGGAGATCCCCCGACCGACGCAGGTCAATATCGAACTTTGCCACGAGGCCACCCAAGGTGTTAACTTTGCCACGAGGCGATATGAGATTATACATTCAGATGCGCAAGGCGATGACCAGCGCCCATGAGGGCGCCTGACCAGGAAGCAACCAGCGCCCATGGGGCCGCCTGGCAAGGAAGAAACCAGCACCCTTGAGGGCGCCTGGAAAGGAAGCAACTAGCGCCCACGGGGGCGCCTGGCAAGGAAGTAACCAACGCCCATGAGGGTGCCTGGAAAGGAAGCAACCAGCGTCCATGAGGGCGCCTGGCAGGGCGCCAATGATGAACCAGGGCAGCGCCCATGAGGGCGCCTGGTGTAACGCCCCGAATAATTAATTAATTATTTAATTGAATTGTTTAGGAAATTAAGTTGTAAGAAAATATTAGAGTAAAAATATATTTTTGTATGTGGGCCTAATTGTTGGTGTTAGGAGTAGTAAAAATAAGGGGGTGTAAAGAAGGCCCATGAAGCTAAATCGCATAAGTGAATGAGAAAGCCCATAAGACCAATAAATTATAAAAAGGTGTTATTTTAGGGTTAGCTCATTTTAGAAGAAAAAAAATAAGAATTGGGAGAGAAGAGCGAGGAGGGGGCAGCGAAGAGAGCTAGGGCAAGGCCAAGGAGAGCTTCGAAATTCTTCAATCCAAGGTAAGGGTGGGGTTCTAACCTTATAACCAGGTTTATGAAGGGCTCTATGTAGGAAGGTTAGGGAACCCTAGGTGTTGTCAATTCTTGAAAACCATAGTTGTAGATGTTGAACCCTAAATGTTGATATTGAATCCTATTGATGATGTTTGTTACCTATTGATGATGTGTGAACATGTTTGTTGATGATTGGGAACCAAAAATCTGTCCTGGGTGCCCTCTTGGGCGCCATCTTGTTGTTCGCAGGATTGCTGGGTGCCATGGGCGCCGAATGTGTTGTTGCTGTGTTGTTCTGGCGCATGGGCGCCAAAAGCGCCAATGTTGTGGCTGCCCAGTTGCTGTTTGCTGTGTTGTTCTGGCGCATGGGCGCCAAGGGAGCCAATGTTGTGGCTGCCCAGTTGTTGTTTGCTGTGTTGTTCTGGCGCATGGGCGCCAAGGGCGCCAATGTTGTGGCTGCCCAGTTGCTGTTTGCTGTGTTGTTCTGGTGCATGGGCGCCATGGGTGCCAATGTTGTGGCTGCCCTATTGTTGTTGCTGTGTTGTCCTGGCGCATGGGCTCCAAGGGCGCCAATGTCTGGCTGCCTGTTGCGGTATCTGGCGCATGGGCGCCGAGGGAGCCAAGTGTGGCTGCCCTGTGTTGCTGTTGGGCGCTGTGGGCGCCAAGGGCGCCATGTGTGACTGCCCTGTGTTGCTGTTGGGCGCTGTGAGCGCCAAGGGCGCCAAGTGTGGCTATCCTGTGTTGCTGTTGGGCGCTGTGGGCGCCAATGGCGCCAAGTGTGGCTGCCCTGTGTTGTTGTTGGGCGCTGTGGGTGCCAAGGGCGCCAAGTGTGGCTTCCCTGTGTTGCTGTGGGCGCCAAGTGTGGCTGCCCAAGGGTGAATCCTATAGTTGTTGCCTGAAACGAATTGTTGATGTTGAATATATATTTAGGCACACGGTTGCTAAATTGTTGATAAATTGCTAGAATGTTGACAAGTGGTTAAATTGTTAATGAGTTGCTAAATTGGTGAAAAGTTGCTAAGTTGTTGAGTTATTAACCGTTGGTTGAACTGTCGAAAATGTTGCACCTAGTTGGATTTGCCTCTATTTATTGGCAGGTGTTATGTTGTAGGCCTATGGCCAACGTTGAGATCCCGTTGTTGTTGTGCTGTTACGTAGCTACTGTTATTGACTGCCTGAGTATTCATCATCGTGTCGCGTGCATGGCATTACACGTTGGCCTGGATTGGCAAATCACGTTGAAAGATTATGTTGTTGATGCCTCTATTTATTGGCAGATTTTTACGTTGGGAGTTCTGCTCCGATGGTACCACATGCATATGCATAGCATCGAGTCGTATTCATGTTGCATCCTTAAATGATTATGTTGATGACTTGTGATTGTTCAAAGTTGTTTGTTGGCTGTGAAGTGGTAAATTTAGATTCCCGATTCCAATATATTGCTTTTCATGTGCCCTATTATACGGTTGGATATCTCACCCCTTCTGTTTGAATGTTACCCTTCCGTTGGTAACATGCAGGTAATCACGAATGAGGGCTGCTCACCTTCGTTTGATCGAGTCGGGGTCGTCGCTCTGATACGTAACACTCGGGGGGGATGAACACACGTTTTTCATTATTGTTTGCTATGTTATTTTGTTGTTTGAATTTAAGTTGTTACTTTGCCGTTTTGAGCTGTCTTAAGTGTGTTAAAGATGCCACGCTTATTTGAATTGATTTTGTTGCGAATCCGCTGCGTAGTAATGAAGATGATTTATTTTTAAAAGACTAAGAAGGTTGTTTGTCGGTTCATCCGAAAGTAAGTGTTAGGTATCCGTTTTCACAGGCGAATTAACTTGTTTGTTGTTTTTACGAAGCAAGTGTGGCACTCCATTGTTTGTTGGAAAATTTTTATAACTCTGATTTTCCTAATTGTAGCGACCGAAGAATCCGGAGGAGGGATTCCTCGTTGCGTTTGAACAATGGAGCCGCCATCAATATTTATTTTTAGGAAAACATTGAAAAAACCTTTGTTTTTGGGTTCGGGGGTCGATTAAGTGCGGGGAAGGTACAAGCACCCCGCAACATCCTAAAAAAGGTTACCTTTTAATTAAATGTGTAGAAAAAAAATTAGTTTAAAGAAAACATTTTAATTTACCCTTTTTTGTTATTTGCAAAAAAAAACGGAAAAGAAGACTTAATAAAAATTTTAGTTTTTTGCGCTCGACGGGAGTGGGCCCCCGCTCCTACGTATCTCCGGGTGCGATGGAGAAATCAAAGCTACGTAGTTCTTGGTTAGAAAAAATTTGTGTGTTGGTATTTTTTTATTTTTTTTGAAAAGTTTGGGAAAACTAGAGGCCGTTCATGGTGACCAAACAGATAAATCCAGAGTGGTCGTCATAAATGGCTTATTTGAAAAAGGAGGTGTTTACAGCGTTCAAACGAGTCGGGCCCAGAGTGACCGCTATAGACAACCTATTTTTTTGCGCGAATTCGATTTTTCGAAAGAAAAAAAAGAAGAACGGTTCGGAAGCATCACGTTGTGAAAAAAAAGCGGAATAAGTGATAAAAGGGGGGTGCAAATAATAAAGGGGTTGTATTAAAAAAAGGGAGGTGTGAATAGCGTGACCAAATCGTTTTTCGATGAACTAGGTTGTTTTTGAAAAGATGGGCTTGTAGTAAAAAAAAATGGATGGGTTTGTTGTTTTAAGAGAACGCGGGGTGCAAATAGCATTTTGGTGCCTTTTTTAAAAAGAGTTGCCGCGGGTGCAAGTAGCGTTTTGACGCTAAAAACGATTGATTGGTTTATTACCCTTTTTTACTATTCTACCCTAGAACGCGTGATTCTTGAAGCGCTTTTTTTTTCTCTTAAAAAAACAAACCTAGCCTAAAAAGTGGTATCTTGAAAGCGGATTATGGAGAGAAATTCTTTTGTTGTTTTTTTTTTTTTTTGTCATAGTTATTATTTAATAAAAAGGGGGGGCCTTTTTACTTCTCTTTTTTTTTTTAAAAAGGATTTTGTTATTATATTATTTTTGAAAAGAGTAGTGACACTAGTAACCATTTATTTTTTTTTAAAAAATATTTTTTAGTATTTGAAAAGAAAGAGCTTTATTTAAAACCGAAAAATAAAAAAGGAACACATTTTTTATCACTCTTTTTTTTTATCCGGAAAATAGTAATTGTTATAAAAGGAACACACATTTTTTTTGTTTTTGGTTTATTTTAAATCCGAAAATAGTAATTGTTATAAAAACAACATATCTTTTTTTTTATCATTTTTTTTAAAATCTGAAAATTAGAATAATTTATTTTTAAAGAAACAACATATTTTTTTTATCACCCTTTTTTTTAATCCGAAAATAGTATAATTTATTTAAAAAAAAAGGCACAACATTTTTTTTACTTTCTTTTTTTTAGTCCGAAAATATTAGTACCTAAATAAAAAAGAACACCTTTTTTTTGTTCATTTTAAATCCGAAAATAAAAAAAAGGGATACATTTTTTTACTTTTTTTTTTTGTTTATTTTAAAACCGAAAATAATAACCATCTTTTTTTTTAAACAAACAACATATTTTTTTTAGCACTTTTTTTAGTCCGAAAATTAGAAAAATATAACAAACAACAAAATAAATAACCAATAGCAAAAATATAATATAAAAAACAGCCTCTAAACTAAATAATAAAAAGACAACAATAATATTCTAATAAGAAAGCAACTACACTAAATAATAAAAACAGCAAATAAATATACAAAAAGGTAACTAGGCTAAATAACAAGAACAACTAAAATTTATAAAAAAACAATAATAATATTTACATAACAAAAACAGTAACTAAAATTTAAAAAAAACAACAATAATAATATCTAAAAAACGTGAACAATAATAAAAATATTACATTTTAGTACCTTGAACAAATCCAAGCTTTCTTCTTCGGATCTCTTCAATACACCAAAATTTTAAACTAAAAAAAAAACTAAGAAGGAAGAAAAGAAGGGGAAGAAGATTTTCTAAGAGAAACCCTAAATTTTTTAGATTCTCCTTTTTTTTTTCTAAGAGTCCAAATTCGTCCTCTTTCCCTAAAGTAAGGACCCCTATTTATACAAAAAAAACTTGCTTCCTTCGATTTTGCTTCTTCATCTTGGATAGTGATGATGATTTTTTGATATGATGGAGGTTTGGGGGAGTTGTTGAAGGGGAAAAAAAGAGAAGACATGTGAGATGAGGGGAGATGATGGTTGAAGGTATGGGCATGGAGAAGAGAGTGCCATGTGTGAAGTGTGTGATAGGGAGAGGAATGGATGAGGAAGTTTGGTGAAGGGGAAGAAAGAAAAAAAATAAAATGTGGGTGTGATAGAGAGGGGAATGGCCGTAGGTGAGGGAGGAAAGAGAAAGGGAAAGAGAGTGAGAGAAAAGAGAGAGGGAGTGATGGGAAGGGTGGAGTGTAATTGAGAGAAAGTGATGTGTAAGGGAGAGAGAGAGGGGGTCGAATATTGAGGGAGAGAGAGAGGGGTTGAGTGTGTTGGGAAGGGAAAAATGGGGAAGTGGGAAGTGTGGGAAAGTGGAATTGAGAGAAAAGAGGAGAGGTGGAGTGTGGAAGGGAGAAGGTGGGGCTTTGACCATGGGATAATATGGGGGTGGCCGAATTTTTTTTGGGTTTTGGGGATGAATGTGGATGGATTTTTGGGTTAGGGGGAGAGTGAATGTGGATGGTTTTTAGGGTAAAAGGGGGGGATTCGAATTAGGGTTAGGAGGAGGGGAATTAGGGTTTTGTGATGAGTTGGGTTATGGGTTGTGGGTTGGATATGGGTCATGGGTTGGGTGGAGGAGTGTGAAGGTGAATTGGGCTAGGGTTTAGGAATTGGGTTGGGTTTTAGATGGGCCAATCCAATTGCACCTCCATTCTTTTTTTTTTGAAACCCCCCTTATTTCCTCCTTGGCTTATTTTTATTTCTTCACTTCTAATTATTATTTTTTTTCAAAAATTAAAAACTTGTAGCAAACTAAAATAAAATAAAACATGGCATGAAAAAAGAATATTATTTTTCTCAAAAAATAAATAAATTTTTTTTTTTTCGGATAGGACAAAATTAGGGTATTACAGCTGCCCCTCTTTATTTATATTTTGCTAGGAAATAGGAGGGGTTCCCAATTTCTCGAGGAAAATAGAAATGAAGATAACAAAACGCTAATTTTGTCCAGACTGAGAATTTGTGTTGCTTCTTCTCTTTTGGTTTGAAAATTATGAAAACTGGGTTGCTTTAGACAGAAAGTAAATAGGGATCGCTGGGGATCTGAAGGAGCACTGGGGCTCTGAAGAAGCACTGGGGCTCTGAAGGAGCACTGGGGCTCTGAAGGTCTAGTTCAGAATCAATGCTTGGCGCATCGACTTGCGTTCGACTGAGGGACCGTCGGGGTCTGAGGGGCATGCCTAAGCCTGAAGGACCAATGGGTCTGAAGGAGCGCTTCTAGCTATGGTACTAGAGATACGGTCTGGGGTGGCCTTTTTCGAGCGGCCATTAGGGTTAATCAGGTCCGGAACTGATATAACCACGAAGGACGTGCACTGCGTTTTTTTAGGCGGACACAGCTAGTCTGAAGGGCCTGGGGCCGGATGATCCGTCGGTTGCTCGATTAACGCGACGTGCGATCTGGATTGAAGGACCATTGTTGGTCTGAAGGAGCGCCTGGGCTCTGAAGGACCGCTGGGGGTCTGAAGAATTGGTGCTAACGACACAAAATAAAATTATCTTAACAGACACTTGCAATGAATGATGCATGCGTGCATGTAGTTAAGTAATTGATGACATGATGGATGAAATGTGGAATGATTTTGTTTTTGGCTTGTGCTCTTGGCTTTTTTTCTTTTTTTTTCATTTTTCTTTTCTTGCTCTTTTGCTCTTTTTGCTCTTTAGCTCTTTATTGACTTTGCTGGCATCATCAAACTCGCATGACTCTTGACGTGGGATACGAGGGTTGCCTCAAGCAGTGGTGCCAAAGTGCGGGTTATTAAGTTTTGCTGAAGTGATTATGCATTTGTCCTTTATGGGAGATCATCTCTTTTTGTGATTTTTAGAAATTTCGCAATGAATATAATGCTTTCGATTATGCACATGTTTCGCAAATCAATATCATCTACCATAAAACATTTTTCCAAAGTAAATAGGGAGGTGAGAGAATGAAGAAAGAGTTTAATATTCAAATGGAAACCGAGTGTGCCGAAGGTCACACTGGCTGAGGATTACATTGAGAGTTTAAACTAAAAAGAAAGAAGAAAAAGAAAAAGCAAATCTTTTGATTGTTTGTATCTTGGAGGTAACAATGCCAATCATCCATACACATGCCCTTTGAGCATCCATCACCCAACTTTCGGAGGACTGCCTTTGCATTTGTTCCAAGTCCAACTCATTGACCCTAATTTTTGCCTGGACTGCTCTTTAGAGTTTTCAATCCACCAGGTCGCTCTAATTTTTGCCTAGGCCGCCCTTTCGGGTTTTCAACCTAGCGAGCTCATTTTTGCTTGGCTCATCTTTCTCTTTTTTTCATATATTTCTTTAGGCATAGTACTTCTTAACTGCATCTGAGTTCACTGGGAGTGGGAGGTCTTCACCGTCCATTTTTGTGAGAATTAAGGCTCCTCCAGAGAATGCTTTCTTTACCACATAAGGCCCTTCGTAATTTGGGGTCCATTTTCCACGGGAATCCTTTTGGATAGGCAAAATTTTCTTGAGCACTAGATCTCCTTCTTGAAACTGCCGGGGTCGAACTTTCTTGTCATAAGCTTTCTTCATTCTTTGCTGATACAACTGTCCGTGACACAAAGCTTCCACTCGTTTTTCCTCTATGAGGTTCAATTGATCAAATCGAGATTGAACCCATTCTGCTTCCTCTAATTTGGTTTCCATTAACACTCGCAGAGAGGGTATTTCGACTTCTACGGGAAGAACTGCTTCCATCCCGTATACTAGTGAGAATGGCGTTGCCCCTGTTGACGTGCGGATAGAGGTCCGATATCCATGCAGAGCGAAAGGTAACATTTCATGCCAGTCCTTGAAGGTTACTACCATCTTTTGCACGATCTTCTTTATGTTCTTATTTGCAGCTTCGACTGCCCCATTCATCTTTGGACGGTACGGGGAGGAATTATGATGTTGGATTTTGAAGTCGTCGCACAACTCTTTCATCATCTTGTTGTTCAGATTGGTCCCATTGTCTGTGATGATTTTATTTGGCAGACCGTATCGGCAGATCAAATCTCTTTTTATGAACTTGACAACTACCGATTTGGTTACACTGGCATAAGAAGCGGCCTCGACCCATTTGGTGAAATAATCGATAGCGACAAGAATGAAGCGATGCCCGTTTGATGCCTTAGGTTCGATGGGACCGATGACGTCCATTCCCCACATTGAGAATGGCCATGGTGCTGTCAGGACGTTCAAAGAAGCAGGCGGCACATGGATATTATCAGCGTAGATTTGACACTTGTGGCATTTTCTCACGTAGTTAAAGCAGTCGGTCTCCATTGACAACCAGTAGTAGCCGGCCCTTAGGATTTTTCTTGCCATGGTGTGCCCGCTAGAATGGGTTCCGAACGAGCCTTCATGGACGTCTTTCATAATTCTTTCTGCTTCTTCTTTTGCAACACATCTGAGGAGGATCATGTCGTGATTCCTTTTGTAAAGCACCTCCCCGTTTAGGAAGAAACCCATTGATAACCTCCTAAGTGTTCTCTTATCATTCTTAGTGGCACCGGGAGGGTATTCTCTATTTGTGATATAGTGTTTGATATCGTAATACCAAGGCTTACTATCAGGCTCTTCCTCGATTGCCACACAATGATGCGCCGGTAGATCTCGATGCTGGATTCGGATGAATGTCAGACTTTTGTTGTTATTGATATTGAACATTGATGACAAAGTCGCCAAAGCGTCAGCCAACTGGTTTTCTTCGCGAGGGAGATGGTGGAAGGTGATCTCCTCGAACTGTTCAATCATCTTTTGGATGTGATCATGATAAGGAATCAATTTGGGATCCCTGGTTTCCCAGTCACCTTTTATCTGATGGATGACTAGCGCTGAGTCCCCATATACATCGAGTCTTTTGACTTTCCATTCAAGGGCTGCTTTGATGCCTAGGACACATGCTTCATATTCTGCAATGTTATTGGTGCAATAGAAGCTCAGTCTAGCAGTAAATGGTATGAAGCGGTTATCGGGAGAAATCAACACAGCTCCAATCCCGTGCCCATACAAATTAGAAGCGCCATCAAATGACATCCTCCACCTTTCATCGTCTGGAGATTTTCCTTCTCCGAACAAGGCCATTATATCCTCGTCCGGAAAATCATACTGCATTGATTGGTAATCCTCAATGGGCTGATGCGCCAAGTATTCCGCTAAGGCACTACCTTTGATTGCTTTCTGAGTGACGTACAAAAGGTCATATTCGGATAGTAGCATTTGCCAGCGGGCGATCCTTCCTGTGAGCGCAGGTTTTTCAAAAATGTACTTGATGGGATCCATTTTAGATACCAACCAAGTCGTGTGGCTCAACATATACTGCCTCAGGCGACGTGCAGCCCAGGCCAAAGCGCAACATGTTTTTTCCAACAATGAATATCTTGTCTCGCACTCGGTGAACTTCTTACTGAGGTAATAGATGGCATGTTCTCTCCTTCCAGACTCATCATGTTGCCCCAGTACGCAACCCATTGAGTTGTCTAGCACTGTTAAGTATAGAATGAGGGGTCTGCCCTGCACCGGTGGCATCAGAATCGGTGGATTTTGGAGGTACCTCTTGATCTTTTCAAAGGCCTCCTGGCACTTATCGTTCCACTTCGTTTCTTGGTTCTTGCACAGCAATTTGAAGATTGGCTCGCAGGTCGATGTCAATTGGGATATGAATCTGGAGATGTAGTTCAACCTTCCTAGGAACCCACGAACTTCCCTTTCGGTTTTAGGCGCTGGCATTTCAAGAATTGCTCGTACCTTGTCTGGATCTACCTCTATACCCTTCTGACTGACTATGAACCCCAACAACTTTCCTGATCTTACACCGAAAGTGCATTTGGCGGGGTTTAATCTGAGTTTGAACTTCCTTAGGCGTTCAAATAGCTTTTGCAGATTGACGATATGTTCCTCTTCAGTCTTGGATTTTGCGATCATGTCATCCACATAGACCTCTATTTCTTTATGCATCATGTCGTGGAACAACGCTACCATCGCCCTCTGGTACGTTGCCCCAGCATTCTTCAAACCGAATGGCATTACTTTGTAACAGAAGGTTCCCCAGAGAGTGATGAAGGTGGTTTTTTCCATATCCTCGGGGGCCATCTTAATCTGGTTATATCCGGAATATCCATCCATGAAGGAGAAAAGGGAATGCTGAGCTGTGCTATCTACCAGGACATCAATGTGAGGCAAAGGGAAGTCGTCTTTTGGGCTGGCTCTGTTCAAATCTCGATAGTCGACGCACATCCGAACCTTCCCATCTTTCTTTGGGACTGGTACAATATTGGCTACCCATTGAGGGTACTTTGCTACCGCCAAAAATCCTGCATCGAACTGTTTCTTGACCTCATCTCGGATTTTTAGTGACATTTCTGGTTTCATTCTTCTTAACTTCTGCTTTATCGGCGAGCATTCAGGTTTTACTGGTAACTTATGCTCGACTATGTTGGGGTCCAGTCCCGGCATGTCTTGGTATGTCCATGCAAAGATGTCAACATAGTCGATCAAAAGTCTAATCAATTTCTCTCGCTCACTGTCTTTTAAGGTGGTGCCAATCTTGACTTCCTTTTCATCCTCTTCCGTGCCCAAGTTGATTGTTTCGGTTGATTCCTCGTGGGGTTCGATTATTTTTTCTTCCTGTTCCATCATTCTCATTAATTCTGGAGGAGTTTCCCAGTTATCTTCAATATCTTCCTCAGTTTGATTAATGGGGTGCTCAAAGTCACAGTATGAATTATTGGCGTTGTTATTTTCAACAGTGTTTTTTTCAAATCTGCATTAGTATAAATTGATGGAATGAAAAACGAGCCAAAAGAAAATAAAACGCAAGTGCAAAAAGAGAACTGAAATTTATTGGAGAATCTGAAATAACATTTTATTGATATTGATATTGAAAGGAAACATGTGTGCCCGAATGAAATGTCCTAAGGCCTTGGGCAGAGCCATAGGATTGCATTACAGAAACATTACTTTGAACTAAAAACTACAGGAAAATCGACGATCTCCCAATTCTTGAGCTCCTTGCTTGCTGGACAACGGCGCACAAGACTGACACCGCCATTTTCAGCGCTTGAATCATCTTCAATAGCTGCAACCTGGTTAGGATCTAGCATTCCTGCGCTCTGAAAGCTTTGCTTTATGTCACAGATGACAATCTTCTTCATATTTGGCTCCCGACCCTCAAGTTTGGCCAACCTCCGCTCCTTCTTTTCTGCGGCGATCCTTCCTTTGTCAGTACGACTAGGTCGGTACCCTATCCCATATCTGTCCTTGTTTTCATGCGGCTGTATGGGTGTTAGGATCCCTTGTTCAGTCCTCCCTAAACCACTTCCTGCCTGATAACCAGTGCTTGTCATAACTTTAGCAATCATCAATGCAGCTTTGGACAGCTTTGGTTTTAATGATGGGGCCTCGTCCCCCACAAAGGTAGCATTTGCAATTTCTAGTGCTTGGAAGGCGGTCTCGAAAGATTCTTCTGCAGCCTCAACATAACGTATAGGAAACGGCTTATTGACTAGCAACTCTTCTTCTCCTGAGACGACCACCAATTTGTTGTTGACTATGAACTTGAGCTTTTGGTGTAGAGAAGAGGGCACAGCCCCTGCCGTATGGATCCATGGTCTTCCCAGAAGACAACTGTAAGACGGATTGATGTCCATCACTTGGAAACTCACTATGAAGACTTCTGGACCTACCTGTACAGGTAACTCCATCTCTCCGATAACCTCTCTTTTAGACCCATCGAATGCCCTGACCAGTGTAGAACTGGGTTTCATGTATGAACAGTCTACGTCTAGCTTGTTCATGGTTGATTTGGGTAGTACATTCAGGGACGATCCGTTATCGATGAGCACTCGAGCTAGAGAGTATTCTCCACATTTCACGGAGATATGCAAAGCCTTGTTGTGCCCTCTTCCCTCGACGGGGATCTCATCATCTGTGAAGGTGAGGTAATTGTTTGCAACGATATTTCCGACGATCCCATCAAACTGACCAACTGTGATGTCGGGAGTGACATGGGCTTCATTCAGCACCTTCATTAGTGTTGCTCGGTGGGTTTCTGAATTGAGTAATAGCGATAGCAGGGATATCTTAGCGGGAGTCTGATTCAGCTGATCCACTACCTTGTATTCGCTTTGCCTCATAATCTTTAGAAACTCACTGGCTTCTTGCTCAGATAATGCCTTCTTGCCCGTATTTTTGTCAGATGGCTCTACTTCTTTGTCTTTGCCTTTATCGATCCTTCCTCTTTCATTTGATTCTCCTCCTCTGGGTCTTTCAGGGGCATAGATGCGCCCGCTCCGAGTTATTCCGCTGCTTCCCGAGACATTTGTGATATCAGGATTGCTCTGAGGACCTTCCACTTGGACTTTCGCATTGTAGTTCCAGGGGACTGCTTTGGTGTCGTTGTAGGGGAAGGGAGCTGGCACTTGGATAGTGATTGGTTTAGGCATACCCAGGGACGACTTGGAGTCCTTAGTATAGTGGATCTCTAGCGGCTTCCGAGTATCCTTGTTCTGGCCATTGCTCGATAGGATAGTTGACACCTGGTCCTCCCTCTTTTGAAAGCCCACTTGTATTACATGTCGGTCCAATAGGTCCTGAAGCACTTGTTTAAACGCCTCACAATTTCCAATGCAGTGATGGTCATTGCATGGATTCTTTCCAGTGCATTCTCTCTCAATAATCTCAAAGGAACACAGATTAGCATGAATCACTTCCAGGGGTGTCTGGATGCATTCTACCCTCCTGATTAGGGACGGTTCTGCAGAATCTTCAATTGCATTAGTTGAGGGCATCCCATGTCCTGGTAATGGGTTGGTAGCCACATTAGGACCATTTTCCTTGAAGTTCAACCAGCCCGAGGCGATTAGATCTTGGACGACATACTTCAATGCTTTGCAATTTTCTATGGAATGGCCGACCGTTCCTGAATGAAATTCGCATGTGGTGTTTGGGTCGAAGCCTCTAGGAAAAGGGGGTTGGATCTGTCTCATTGGGCGGGTGGTGATCAAATTATGGCTGAGCAGGTGGCGGAATAGGTCGGAGTATGACATTGGGATTGGATCAAAGTGGACGAACTTTCCGACTGAGTAGTTTTGTGTTTTATGGCCTTGGTTATTTTGGGTAGGTGGGGTAGGTAGTGTTTGTGCTGAGAACGGATTGGTGTGAGAGGGATTGGAGTAGGAAGTTTTTCCGGTTCCTGTGATGGCATTGGCTTCTCCTTCTTTCTTTTTAGGAAATCCGGAGAAGGGCTTTCTCTGGTTAGTGTTTCCGGGGGGGGGGTATAAGCGATTTTTCCATTCCTCATTCCGTTCTCTAGCCTTTCTCCAATAACGACCATGTCCGAGAAACTTGACGATACACTCCCGATCAGTTTTTCATAGAAGGGTGAAGGAAGAGTTTCCATGAACATAGATACCATTTCCCTTTCAAAAAGCGGCGGTGCTACCTGTGCTGCTAGTCCTCTCCAACGCTGAGCATATTCCTTGATGGACTCATTATCCCTTTTAGTCATGTTTTGTAGCTGGGTCCTATCAGGAGCCATATCAGTGTTGTACTTATACTGCTTAAGGAAAGCATCAGCGAGATCCTTCCAACACCGAATATGAGTGGGTGTCAACTGCATATACCAATTTGAAGCTGCCCCAGCTAAGCTGTCTTGGAAGTAGTGGATAAGCAGCTTATCGTCGTTTGCGAATGCAGCCATCTTCCTGCAATACATAGTTAGGTGGCTTGCCGGACATGTTGCTCCTCTGTATTTATCAAAATCTGGTACTTTAAACTTAGGGGGAATGACCACGTTTGGGACGAGACATAAATCTTGTGCATTTCTTGCACCAACACTGAATCCTTCAACCGCTCTCAACCTTTCTTCCAGCATTTGCAGCTTTCCTTGGGCTTGAGGGTTCTCCATAGAGTAGTCGTGAGGAAGCCCACTCATACCATAGTAAGGATGCATCATCGGAACTATGGCTGGGTTCACATTTGGGGTATGTGAATGAGTGGGATTCCTGAGGTTGGAACCCTGAGCTTGAGCGTTAACTACCGGCGGTGGAGGGCAGCCAAGTGGGAGTCCTTGTGGTATGACGACGGGGGTCGGGTTTTGAACTTGTGGTGCCCCCGGATTACCGTCGTGACCCGTTGATGTAAGCTGTTGTTGGCCCGCGACTCCTGAGGGACTAGCATCGACTGTCGGAGGTGTGTAACCTTCTGGAAGTCCGTAAGGAGGCCATATGTAACCTTGGCCATTAGGCCCAGTATGGTGCACTGTATGCGGGATCCCGAGTCCATTGGGAGGAGGAGGGTTGGTAACTTGATTTTCTGTGTTCCCAGCGGAGGCATCTTCACTTGTGTCTTGGCCCTTCAAAGCTTGTAGAACCTTCAAGATTTCAGCCATCTGTTCTTTCATCCCATCTATTTCTGCCCTAAGCTCTTGATTGCCTGGATTCTGAGGTGGATTGCCTTGATCCGGGATATCTTGAGGCGGATTGTCCTGATTTTCTTCCATGTTTCTGGCCTGAGAACGAGTCCAATAGCGATGTTGACGCAACAGCTTGTCTTTTTCTCTGTTGGTAGGGACACATGTTATGAGTATATGTATGAGTATATGAATGGATGAAAATGCGAATGATGCATGTGTGCATGAGTCTTATTGTTTTAGGTCGGGAATTGCAAGCACATCCTGATTTGTCATAAGTACACAGATTAAAGTTCCACAATATTTTCAAGATAAAGGATCAGCATGTGAGACAAACAAACTTCATTGATGGAGGAAAGTACAATATCTTGGAAATAAAACTTCGAAAAGAAAAGTACAATGTTCTTTAAATTTCACTCAAATACATATGGCTTTCATTTTTCCACTCCTCTCTCTTTTTCTACTAGTAGTGCTGCCAGCCTTCTCCCGGAGTTCGGCAATCAGAATCTCGCAAAACTCCATGAATTCGGAAACTTGGACTGGGGTGTTAAACGGGTGCATTGCTGCGTTAGCCTCCTTTAGACGCTTGGGGATTCCTACGATAGCTTGATCGGCCAGCCATGCCAACTTTGAGAATCTGTCTTTCCAGTATAAGCTTTCGTTCTTCAGTTCTATGAAGACTTCATGGTTTTCTATCTTGCTGACCAACTCCACAAAGCGGTTCTCCCAATAGATGCTTTCTGTCTTCAGCTGGTGGTAGACCTCCTCTTGATATCTGATATGGTCGTTCAGCTCATCAGATTTTTCATGTTCCCTTCTTAAGGCTTGCTGGTATTCTCGGAGTATCTCTTCAATGGTATTTTTATCCTGCTTGATACTTTTTACTTGCTCTTCAAACTCGGCTGCCATCATCCGGGACTCTCTCTTTGATACCATTAGTAGGCTCTGTGCGGTCTTTTCAGCCATCATTGATTCTTCCCATAACTTTCTCCATTTGTATGTATCATCGATGGCTTTGTCCATTTTCAGGTTGCAACGTTTTATTTCTTCTTTCGCTCCTCTTAGGTACTTTTGAACCTCTAGTTTGTTCTTTTGTTCGATCTTGAGCTGCTTGTGGCTGTCTTCAATGGCCACTGACTTACTTGCGTTCTCTTCCTCCAACTTCTGGTTCTTTAGGAGCACTTTCTCTAACTCTGCCTGTAAGCCCTTCTTTTCTTCCTCGGCCTTTGACAATGCCATTTTAAGCTTATCTAAATCTTCGACAGTGGGAAGGGTAGGTTCAGGTATATCTTCCTCAACCCGTAGTGCACTTTGGTAAGGCAATCGGGTGTCTTGGATCCTCTTTTGGAGCCATTGACGAAAGGTGGTTTCCTTATCGCCGCTCTTCTTAGTAAGCTCTTGTCCCTTGCGGACGACCATATTCCATGCTTGAGAAATCTTCCGGAGCATGTCAACTTCTTTTGGGCTTCCTTCATGGAGGTAAAAAGGGGTTAACATGTCTTCGGTGGGCGGATTTCGCATGGGGTACCCCAGCTGTCTTAGAGTTAGAGAGGGGTTGTAATTTATGCATCCTCTTGTTCCCATGAGTGGGACATTTTGGAAGCTTCCACATTGAAAAACCACTTCAGGCCTATCTTTCCACCATGATGGGTGCCAACGAACCTTATATTCATGAAGGCCCCCCAGCACTTGCAACCATTCACTAGTGTTCATTGTCTTCACGTCACACCCTCTGGCGTCTTCAATTGGGCCTTCTACTCTGACTTTGTTAACGAAAGCATGGGTGAGAAGCCAAACATACAAGGCGTGCAAGCAACAAGATATCCTTTTTCCCCTTAGCTCACTATAATGAGTGAAAGTACAGTAAGTGTCTGCAAGCATGGCTGGAATCGGATCTTTGAAGGATAAGAAGACGCCAATAGCTGTTGTGTCCACATATCTTTCAAGGCGTGGAAATAGGACAATGCCAAAGATAGTCAAAGCTAACACCTGCTTAAAAGGACCCCAATTTCTAGCGTCGGCGAAGGATTTCATTTGGCCTTCCAGATACTCTTGTGGGAATCCTGCAATGCCATTTCGATTTTTCTTCCGGAGCCTCAAGTTCTCTTTGCTGGTTTGTAACATTGAGGCGAGCTTCTCATCTGTGTAGTATTGTCCCTGATACTGGTAGGGTCCCTTGTCTTGTTGAGGAAAGCCGAAGATCTGTGTATATTCTTCCAGGGTAGGTGCCATCTGGAAATTTTTGAAGGTGAAGCATCTTAATGAAGAGTCGTAGAACTGGCTCAAAGCGGCAATGGCATCCGTTTGTACGTCCAATTGTAGTAACATAATAATCTTCCCATACACTCTATCAAAAGACCTGCGTTCGATGGGCGGTAATCGACCAGCACATTCCCTTAGACTTGTCAGATTAGGCTGCTTCACTATAGGGTAGTTCAGAGTTTGGATTGCTTCACAGTTTGATCCCATATTGCTTTGCTTATGACAAAACTTTCGAACCTCTTACAATTCCCGGCAAACCTAAATGAGATGAAGAGCATGCAATGTGAGGATTTTTTTGTATTTTTTTGTGAAATAATGATGATGTATGATGAATTAAAAAAAAAGACGTTACATGCGTTAATAAAAGCATATTTTGGTGATTCAAAATTTTGAGGAACATTAACCATGTCACATAAAATATGAAAAGGGCAAAAGAATAAATGGTTTTCATTGTTTGATTTTTTTGAAAAAAAAGTTGTTGTGATGATGCAGCGGGTAGGTGAATTGCTTTTGTGTCCTAAACAGGTTATGTCTTACATATAAGTCACGGTCTAGGGTCACTTATGTGATCAACCTCTCAGGTAGTTCTATTCACTTCCTCACAAAGGTTTCCAGAGCTAAAATCCCTTTCACGATATGACCCACAACGATAGCGAGCTACCTGGTGTGGGATGCCGCGAAAGAGCATACTCTGGTTGAGATTTTCATGAGAGTCAGACAGATAAATCCAGAATGACTGTCACTAATCATCTCCGCTCGTCCTAAGTTTATTTTTCAGACCCGGGTATAGGGCCCCACTCAGAAGTGTGTGAATAAATAGGTGTAGGTGATGTGTGTGATATAAGCAACCTAAACTACCCAAACTGCAAAAGAGCAAACAGATAGCAATATAAAAGTCTTCTACCCTAAGGTTTGCAAGAAAACAAATAGCAGAATAAAAGTCTTCTACCCTAAGGTTCAATATGCGAATATAAAGACTAAGGGTAAATAAAGTACTAAACTAATAATTTACACATTTAATTAAATTAGGCTTGACCCTCTAAAAAAAAAAATCCCCAGTGGAGTCGCCAGCTGTAGCGACCGAAGAATCCGGAGGAGGGATTCCTCGTTGCGTTTGAACAATGGAGCCGCCATCAATATTTATTTTTAGGAAAACATTGAAAAAACCTTTGTTTTTGGGTTCGGGGGTCGATTAAGTGCGGGGAAGGTACAAGCACCCCGCAACATCCTAAAAAAGGTTACCTTTTAATTAAATGTGTAGAAAAAAAATTAGTTTAAAGAAAACATTTTAATTTACCCTTTTTTGTTATTTGCAAAAAAAAACGGAAAAGAAGACTTAATAAAAATTTTAGTTTTTTTGCGCTCGACGGGAGTGGGCCCCCGCTCCTACGTATCTCCGGGTGCGATGGAGAAATCAAAGCTACGTAGTTCTTGGTTAGAAAAAATTTGTGTGTTGGTATTTTTTTATTTTTTTTGAAAAGTTTGGGAAAACTAGAGGCCGTTCATGGTGACCAAACAGATAAATCCAGAGTGGTCGTCATAAATGGCTTATTTGAAAAAGGAGGTGTTTACAGCGTTCAAACGAGTCGGGCCCAGAGTGACCGCTATAGACAACCTATTTTTTTTGCGCGAATTCGATTTTTCGAAAGAAAAAAAAGAAGAACGGTTCGGAAGCATCACGTTGTGAAAAAAAAGCGGAATAAGTGATAAAAGGGGGGTGCAAATAATAAAGGGGTTGTATTAAAAAAAGGGAGGTGTGAATAGCGTGACCAAATCGTTTTTCGATGAACTAGGTTGTTTTTGAAAAGATGGGCTTGTAGTAAAAAAAAAATGGATGGGTTTGTTGTTTTAAGAGAACGCGGGGTGCAAATAGCATTTTGGTGCCTTTTTTAAAAAGAGTTGCCGCGGGTGCAAGTAGCGTTTTGACGCTAAAAACGATTGATTGGTTTATTACCCTTTTTTACTATTCTACCCTAGAACGCGTGATTCTTGAAGCGCTTTTTTTTTCTCTTAAAAAAACAAACCTAGCCTAAAAAGTGGTATCTTGAAAGCGGATTATGGAGAGAAATTCTTTTGTTGTTTTTTTTTTTTTTGTCATAGTTATTATTTAATAAAAAGGGGGGGCCTTTTTACTTCTCTTTTTTTTTTTTAAAAAGGATTTTGTTATTATATTATTTTTGAAAAGAGTAGTGACACTAGTAACCATTTATTTTTTTTTAAAAAATATTTTTTAGTATTTGAAAAGAAAGAGCTTTATTTAAAACCGAAAAATAAAAAAGGAACACATTTTTTATCACTCTTTTTTTTTATCCGGAAAATAGTAATTGTTATAAAAGGAACACACATTTTTTTTGTTTTTGGTTTATTTTAAATCCGAAAATAGTAATTGTTATAAAAACAACATATCTTTTTTTTTATCATTTTTTTTAAAATCTGAAAATTAGAATAATTTATTTTTAAAGAAACAACATATTTTTTTTATCACCCTTTTTTTAATCCGAAAATAGTATAATTTATTTAAAAAAAAAGGCACAACATTTTTTTTACTTTCTTTTTTTTAGTCCGAAAATATTAGTACCTAAATAAAAAAGAACACCTTTTTTTTGTTCATTTTAAATCCGAAAATAAAAAAAAGGGATACATTTTTTTACTTTTTTTTTTTTTGTTTATTTTAAAACCGAAAATAATAACCATCTTTTTTTTTAAACAAACAACATATTTTTTTTAGCACTTTTTTTAGTCCGAAAATTAGAAAAATATAACAAACAACAAAATAAATAACCAATAGCAAAAATATAATATAAAAAACAGCCTCTAAACTAAATAATAAAAAGACAACAATAATATTCTAATAAGAAAGCAACTACACTAAATAATAAAAACAGCAAATAAATATACAAAAAGGTAACTAGGCTAAATAACAAGAACAACTAAAATTTATAAAAAAACAATAATAATATTTACATAACAAAAACAGTAACTAAAATTTAAAAAAAACAACAATAATAATATCTAAAAAACGTGAACAATAATAAAAATATTACATTTTAGTACCTTGAACAAATCCAAGCTTTCTTCTTCGGATCTCTTCAATACACCAAAATTTTAAACTAAAAAAAAAACTAAGAAGGAAGAAAAGAAGGAGAAGAAGATTTTCTAAGAGAAACCCTAAATTTTTTAGATTCTCCTTTTTTTTTTCTAAGAGTCCAAATTCGTCCTCTTTCCCTAAAGTAAGGACCCCTATTTATACAAAAAAAACTTGCTTCCTTCGATTTTGCTTCTTCATCTTGGATAGTGATGATGATTTTTTGATATGATGGAGGTTTGGGGGAGTTGTTGAAGGGGAAAAAAAGAGAAGACATGTGAGATGAGGGGAGATGATGGTTGAAGGTATGGGCATGGAGAAGAGAGTGCCATGTGTGAAGTGTGTGATAGGGAGAGGAATGGATGAGGAAGTTTGGTGAAGGGGAAGAAAGAAAAAAAATAAAATGTGGGTGTGATAGAGAGGGGAATGGCCGTAGGTGAGGGAGGAAAGAGAAAGGGAAAGAGAGTGAGAGAAAAGAGAGAGGGAGTGATGGGAAGGGTGGAGTGTAATTGAGAGAAAGTGATGTGTAAGGGAGAGAGAGAGGGGGTCGAATATTGAGGGAGAGAGAGAGGGGTTGAGTGTGTTGGGAAGGGAAAAATGGGGAAGTGGGAAGTGTGGGAAAGTGGAATTGAGAGAAAAGAGGAGAGGTGGAGTGTGGAAGGGAGAAGGTGGGGCTTTGACCATGGGATAATAGGGGGGTGGCCGAATTTTTTTTGGGTTTTGGGGATGAATGTGGATGGATTTTTGGGTTAGGGGGAGAGTGAATGTGGATGGTTTTTAGGGTAAAAGGGGGGATTCGAATTAGGGTTAGGAGGAGGGGAATTAGGGTTTTGTGATGAGTTGGGTTATGGGTTGTGGGTTGGATATGGGTCATGGGTTGGGTGGAGGAGTGTGAAGGTGAATTGGGCTAGGGTTTAGGAATTGGGTTGGGTTTTAGATGGGCCAATCCAATTGCACCTCCATTCTTTTTTTTTTGAAACCCCCCTTATTTCCTCCTTGGCTTATTTTTATTTCTTCACTTCTAATTATTATTTTTTTTCAAAAATTAAAAACTTGTAGCAAACTAAAATAAAATAAAACATGGCATGAAAAAAGAATATTATTTTTCTCAAAAAATAAATAAAATTTCTTTTTTTTTTCGGATAGGACAAAATTAGGGTATTACACTAATGTTTTACCGGGTAGAAATGGGGTGTTACACCTGGAAGGGTGCCAAGCACCAAGGTAGCGCCCATGAGGGCGCCTGGCAGGGCGCCAATGATGAAACAGACAGCACTCATGAAGGCGCCTGGCAAGGGGGCGCCTGACACGAGGGCGCCTGGCAGGAGGTGGTTTGGAAGCAAGTCCTTCGCAAGGGGGCAGCCAGCACTGTGAAACAAGGCGTCCAAGGCTCCCATGAGGGCACCAAACCTTGTCTCTTAAATCCTGCTCTACGAGGAGACACCCAGCGCACGCACGCAGGGAACAACACCAAAGGCACACAGGAAGGTGCCAACTCTCACGAACAAACAAGCATCCAGCAAGATGCCCAGGAGGGCGCCAACTGCAAAACGTAGCACTTGGCACAAGGCGCCCAGGAGGGCGCCAACATCAGGATACGGTACCCTAGCTTGACGCTTGGCACAAGGATTACCCCATAGGAGGCCTGATTCATGGTCGCAACGAAGTGATCTTGTACGACCCGACAAGACAGACAGAGTAACGCATAACGGCAAAGAAAAAATTTCTCTTTTTTACTCTAGAGAGTGAAAATGATAAAACAGGTCGTGACAAAGGCAGTGTCCCACGCGACTTCACACATCCGGTAGACCGACGAAAATCCTTCAAGCCAAGACCAACCTCCGGAATAATCTCGGCTTGGGGGGCAACTGTTCTGGACTGGACCAAGAGGTCCATTTAGCAAAACCAGGGGGTGCGTTTTGCAATTGGATATGGATCAGCCCAATCGATTCGGCCCATATCCACTACATACAAGCCCAACTAAAGCCACCACGCTTGGATGGTTCAGATCGATTTTGATAATCCGACGGTCCACAGACGAGCATCGATTTCCTATAAATACTGGCTCGCATAGCCATTTACGAGGTACACACTCTTCCCTTGCAAATTCACTAGCTTATTCTCCTACTGACTTGAGCGTCGGAGTGGCTTTGCAGGTACCCCCCCGGGCGCTCACTGACCTCCTGCCAGGGCAGCAAGAGACCTACCAACAGCAGCCGACCAAAATACTGCTAGGTACAGAACAATATAATTATACATCACGTGTTCAATACAATTAAGAATGTCGGAGAAAGATTGAGAGCAAACATGATTGATGGCCGCCTTTGCTAGACAATGAGCAGCCATGTTGACTTCTCTCCTGCAGAACGCTACACCAGAGTTTTGATAAAAAAAGAAACACAATATCCTACAATCCGCTAAGATAAGCATGGTGGCATCTAGCATTTGAGCGTAGAAATTATCCACCACGATCTTTGAATCCAATTCGAAGTAGATACCTTGTTGGGTAACACAATTACTAGGAAGTTATCGCTTCAGCATATTATCTAGCAAGTGAAATGAGGCAGAGTCCATTGAGGTCATAGAATCAGTTAAGGAAGCTATTTGTGTAACATCCCCAATTTAGCTAATTTCATTTATTGAAATTAGCAAGAGGTCACAAGATAATTAATTAGCATAATTGATTAATTATGATATGCACTAGTACAAAAATTGGAAAAGAATTGGAGATTTTAGGTCGGACCCCTAATTATCCGACTTAAAATGTGGACGCGGTGGCAATTTTGTAATTACAATGTAAAAAAGTATCTGCTGCGCAGATATTTAAGTCGGATGAATACTTTGTCCGATGTTAAATGTCCAAGTTTTTTTTTATCACTCTACGCAAAACACAACGCCTTGCTCTTTTTGATAAAACAAAAAACCTTTGCTCTTCTTCGCCCGTCGCACAACTCTCGCACAACTCTCGCACAACCCTCGCTCTCTCCCCCAAACTCGCCTTCATCTTCCATGGCCCTCTCCTTTGGAATTAACCATCCACTACCAAAAATACGTCTTTCCTGTGGCAACTCAACCAGGAGAATTCTTAATTTTTTTCTTCTCTCCCTCTATTTTTCACTCCCTCTTTTTTCTTCTCCCGTCCCTTGCTCTCGCACCGCTCTCTCAAATCTCCCACCTTCCGTTTCATCTTTGTCGCCGGCATCTTCGTCAAACACATCCACGCCCTAGTGTGGTGAGTAATGCATTCAGGATCTGCTCGTGTTCCCTCTCTTTCTCGACGTCGACGACTTCAAGGTTCGTTTCTCAATTTTACAGTTTCGTTTCTTCAATTTCAATTTCGAAAATTAAATGAAATGAAATGAAAGTTTGTTTCTGTTGTTATGGAAATTTCTGGTTCGATGCATATTGTTCGGAAACCTAGTGAACAAGCTTTTTCCATTTTTCAAATTTGAGGGTTTGGAATCGGATGGTGGTTGAGAAGCCTGAGTTCCGTATACAGGTTTCTTTGTCTTTGTTCAACGACAGTGGTCATGAGAAACTAAATTAGAGGTTAAGGTTTGTTGCATTTGTCCAAGGACTCTTGCAAGGAGTTGCTTGAGTTCCGTATACAGGTTTTTTAGTTTTTTTCTCACACATAGTTGTTAGTTATCTAAATTTTTCTGCCTAGAAAAGTGATCCATTTCCCCGCAAGTGATTTTAAGTGATTCAAGTTATTTTAATTAAGCTTGCATGTTATTTTCTACAGATGAGGCAGCCTGAGCATATGATTGGGATTCTGAACTATTAGAATTGGCAAGAGAATATTTGAGATGGGAAAGGGAAATTGAATGATACAGAAAAACTAAATTTAAGAGACATGGAACATTATCTTCCATGGAAAGTGATCAGTTCTTTCTGAACTTGCTGATGGAACAGGACTATTGAATTGATGTTAATTCTATTTGCTAAGAATTCATTTACCTATCACTGCCTTCCAGATGATAAAACTTTGGCATTTGATGAAGCAAACCAGTTTTTAGGTAGGTTCCTTTTTGTCCAATTAAAATTTATATATCTTGATCATTTCATTTGTTAAGGAACATTTTTAATTTGTAGTTGGTTTATAATACATTAGACATATACTTAGACATGCTATTGTAACATAAGCTAGTATCTTATTTTGTTTCTTATATGCTGTCAAGTTCCTTATAAGCTAGTACCTCAAGTTCCTCAGGTGAAAGTTCTCTCTCGCCTTCGTCCCTTTTGTATCTCCCTTGATCCCTTCGAAAACCTAGCCTTAATCAGTTTCTCAGTGGAAAGCTCTTTCGTTAGTTTCCTTCAATGTGCTTTGTTAACAGTTTCCTTAATCGTTTCCACGTTTTGTATGTTTTTCAGTTCTGAGAATTTGAATGATGAATGATCTTTTCTCTCAAATTGATTTTCTGTGCATACTGATTTCGGCAGTGTGTGTATGCTGACATGATAATTTGGATGGTTGAGCTAGATACTTCATGCATTGCATTGGTGGAGACTTTTTACCTAGTTCTAGTTAATTTGGATCAGAACACACTTTTTCTATGGGTATTAATACAATTATTATTGAGTTCACTATGCAGATTGCAAGCATATATAATAAAGATGCAGCAGCTACTATGACCTGACTAACCTCTTTATTAGTAAATTGTTGATTAATTTAAGAATCCTGAAGAAAAAAATATTCTTATCCAGGGCCATATTGCATGTCAAAGAATGTTGAATTGCTTTTGATATTTGAGTTTGATTTGTTTCTATATGATCCAAGAGACCATATATTTAAATATCCTAAGATTGAGAGTGGGAAGTGTTGATGTTAGTTGCTTTTAGTGTTTAGATGTGATCATTTATTGATGAGTGTTTCTTGATGTTATTATAGTTATCATTTATTGAAAATGTGACCATTTTAGTGTATATTGGTAATTGGTTTCTTTTTGACTTCATTAAGACCCTTTCTATTTGAAATGTTGCTTTTCTGTGATGTGGAGTATACTGTACTTCTCAACCAACCCTAAGCAGTTAACAGTAATTTCTTAATATTCATGCCATCGCGTACTTGTTTAATCACAAATCAAGTTGTTTTTATAGTTATTGATAGAAATTTGATTAGTGGTGGTGTCCTAAACTTAATTGATGTGCATAAGTGTAAACTTTCAAATTGCTTGAGATTTTTATTTTAGACTATCACCACATGGTATTCATTGTTTCCTTATATGAATTATGTCTTAACGAAACTAAGTTTTCTCTCATTGCTATATTGTTGCTTTTTCCTTTTTAATTTATTTTGTTTGTACATATAGACCGGTTGAGAAAGTAAGACACTTCCTAATTTTTGGTTTGTTTTTGGGCAGAGGATTAGCTAGAGCCAAGTCATCGCTTGATTTTGTCTCCACTTAAGCTATGCTTGATTTTTATCATCTTCTACCCAACATAACCATGTTCGTAGTTAACATTATCAACACTGATGGCCGACTCTTTGGCAGCATCAATTCATGCAGTGCAAGTCATGAACATCCATAAGACATTGATTCTGAAGACCCTTCGAGAAAGAGACGAATCAATTGCCAAAGACATTGATTTTGAAGACACTTTGAGAAAGAGACGAATCAATTGCCCAGGTGAGATGACTTTTATCACTCCTATTGGGGACCTATATTCTTTTTGGGGATGCTGTTGGTGCTATACTGTCGTGTCATTTCTAATTGAGAATGTGATTTGTTTGTTTGCTTGCTTGGGGTGTGTAATATTCAACCATGTTTAAATTGAAAGCCAATTAACCTTTTCCTTCTTTTTTTCATCTCTGATATGTTTGAATATTAGCTAGGAGAGATCTACTGACTGGAAACAAATTTCAAAGATGTTATAAAGCCATATATATATATATATATATATATATATATATATATATATATATATATATATAGCCAAGTTCTTTGACTTTTTGTTCTCATGTATGAAACCTCATTCGTTTATATATTAAGTTGAAGCTTCCTTAAGACAATATTGCAAATTAATTTGTATTATTTTTTTAATTGATTTATAACTTTGGCAAGCATAAGCTAAGCTAGTTGATTAAATGCGTATATGCATATACGCATTCAAATAGAACAAGAGTTACTTTATCATTAGGCATATACGCATTTAATCAACTAGCTTAGCTTATGCTTGCCAAAGTTATAAATCAATTATTTTTATCAAAACAAGCCTGAAAACAAGCCTTCAGAAACAGCAGCTGCCTCTGAGGCCGATAACAGAAGTTACATTCCTTGCAAAAGGGAGACCTATGTTTATCAAAACCTTTAGAAAACGCTTTTTTTGGGAATAGCTTTAGAAAACACTATCTGCCTTGAACTTGTTGGTTTTTTAAGACTTTTTCCCCTGTTTGTTTGACAATTTCATTTTTCTTATGCATTACTTTGTTCTGGCCTTTCCCTGCCTCTTTGTGCAGAGTCAACTTGGAGGGAAATTGTTAATTTTTCAAAACTCACTTCCATCTCTTGGTGTTGGTCGATTAAATTTACGCGGAGATGATTCTCGTGTCTATGGGACAGATAAAGAACATGGACAGAGACTGCCCGAAGATTCATTTTATAAGCAAATGGCTGCTGAGTTTTCAAAGTACCCAATCTCAGCAAATGTGTATGCATTCAGTGATAAATACACTGACATAGCCTCCTTAGGTATTTTATTACATATTCTTTTAACTTCACCATGCCATCAAACTAGTGCTAAACCTCTTGTTCCGGATTAGAATGTAGAAGTTTTTTTTATGATCTATCCGATGATTCTTTAGTTGCAGCATTGTTTATTATGACTCAATGTCATGGGTTTTATGGCTTTAACTATGTTAAACTTCAATTTCATTGATGTTCATTTTAAGATGCTTTTGATAATTTAGCCAAGCAAGGTCTACTTTAGTTAAACATCTTCAGGTTTGTTCTTTGTACCTGGTTTATGAAGGTTTCTATCTTTGTTTATTGTCACATATCTAATCAAGTTATTTTTTATTCCATCAGTATGACCCCGAAATATCTCCTGAAAGTGTACGATATCATGGCTCACCTCAAGTAATGCTGGCGTACTTGAAGTACCAGTGGTCACTTGGAGAGGATTCGAAGCGTCGAGAAGCATTTGTTAGGCTGCAGGTATCACATGTATTTCTCTTGTATAATCAGCACTTACCTGAGCTATAATATTCTTTACCAATCTGCTATCTGTTTTGTTGGCCTAGAGTCTGGCTATGGAACTTTCAAGTGCACCCAACATTCAGCCAGTGACACAGTCAGGCTTCAAAAGTGGTTTGAATCCAAGTGTTCCGCCCCTTGCTCGTGTTTATCTGAATTCTTGGGTCCTGGACTTTCACCAGGACTGGATGATGAGTCCATAGAAGGTTTTAAGTTGTCATAATGGGGACTCTTCAAATAAAATATTATTGATCAAACTATTGATTAGGTTTCAATATTTGTAGATATTCTTGATGCATTCAAAAAAGCTACTGAATCAACAGCTTTTCTTTGAAATAGTTATTTTGCATTTAATTTTTAGAAACTCTGTACATTTTTCCTTGAAATATTTATTTTGCATTTAATTTTTAGACCAGTAATTTCTTTTTTGCATCAACAGCTTCAGTTGACTTATAGACCAGAATAAGTTCTTGCAATTGAAGACGCCAAACAGTCTGATAAACAGGAACAGGAGCCTTCGGTTCCTATAGATATCACTGTTGTCCCCGATTCTGAGCCTGCACCTCCTCCTCCTCCACCATCTCACAACAATTTTGAAACTGGAGACTTACTGGTAAGTTATTGTATCCAAGCATATATCTCAATTTGTCTTTTTAGAATTTTCCTAATTCCTGCTGTTGCTGCAGGAATTGAATGATTTAGCACCGAATGCATCGTCCATAGAGGATATGAATGCTCTTGCCTTAGCCATAGTCCCCACGGAAACTGGTGAGCTTTGTTAAACTCTGCTGCTTAGAAAGGTTTAATGGTTTGTTTTTCTCATCTATGAAGTGTGACTGTTTTATGCATGTAGGCACTGCATCAGCTTTTAACTCTAGTGCTGGTCAAACAAAAGATTTCGATCCAACTGGCTGGGAGCTTGCCCTTGTCAGCACTCCAAGGACTGATATTTCTTCAGCTAATGAGAGACAATTGGTAGCAATGCAACAACAAGCAAATCCATTTGGTCCTTTCCAACCATTTCATCCTCAGCAGCAGCAGCAGCAAAATGTGTTGATGAACCCAGGGTTTGGAAGCACAGGCCTGTTGTAAGAATGCCTGCCCCTTTTTGGATATCTAATGTATTTAATCAATCAAAGTTGCTTATTGTGCATTTAGAAGTGTGTATTTGTTACATGAGTTTACTCATTTGTTATTAGATACATGTCATCTGGAATGGAAGGCGTGCCTTGTAAAATCGAGATAACCCAATGTGAATGGGCTAGTACTGATTGATGTTGTGTGTTACAATAGTTTGGCATTTGCAATATTTGTGATGTTAATTTAGTTTTGTCTTAATTATGCATAAAATGTGCCCACCAAAAAAAAATTATGCATAAAATGTTTTGTATCTGCAGGGTGAAGCAAAATGACCAACAATTTTTGAAAAAAATAAGTACACTTTTAAAGTCGGATATTTATATCATCCGACGTTACACATGCCCTTTTAAAGTCGGATTTCAGAAACAACCCGACTTTAAAAGTATTCCACAGAGGTGAGCGCTGCAGGAAACATGCCATAATTAAAGTCGGACGCAACAATAATCCGACTTAAAAACGTACTTTTTAAGTCGGACCTTAATCCGACTTTAAAAAAACTTAGTTTCAAAGTCGCTTTGATAGAAGTCGGGTGAAGATCCGACTTTAAAAGTCCTAAATGTCCGACTTTGAATCCCATTTTTCCACTAGTGATGGTGTCATTGATTAAGTGAATTATGTTGTGCTTGTGTGCTAAAATATATTCAGTACTTGAATTGTTGATTGATTGGTGAGTTAATTGGGATTTTAAGTGAGAATAGGAGCACAGGGGTATTTTCGTCTTTTCCACCCCATAAGTGACTTTCAGCTGACCCATCTTTCACAAAACACACGCATATGCATTATTTAATTATAGTATGAATTATTTATTGCTTATTGGTTAGAAATGAATTTAAGTGATATTAGATAGATTTAAGTAGAATGAAGAAGGGTATTGTGGTCTTTTACTTGAAACACTCCCAGCTCATAAAACCCAAAATAACACACACACACACTCTCAGTTAACAAACACATCTGAAATTGAGAAAAGTGAGGGTTGAGAGAGGGAGAGAAGCTCGAGAGTGAGAGAGGAGGAAGAAGGAGGGCTACACTTCATAAAACCTAGTGCATGTAAGTTATATTCATATCATTCTTCCCCATTTTTCTTTTTCTGCACATTGATACCAATTTTAACAACTCATTCATCCTCCTTCTCATTTTGCCATTTCTGAAGTTCAAGCTCTACTTTGGCTAAAAATGGAGCTTTGAGCACCTTGGAGGGTTATATGGCCAAATGGGAGCTAGCTTGGGGTATACCTAGGAATGCATTGTTGATTTGAGTAGTTGGAGAGGAAGTTCAGTAGCTAGGACTCAAATTGGGGTTGCTGTCTTCGAAGTTTGAACGAGTGCGGGGCGAATTTGTGACATTTTGGAACGGTTGAGTTCACGGAGTTTCGGTATTGTGTGCAATTTTCATCGCAAGAGGTGAGTTCTATACTCGCTTAGGGAATTGTTGTCGAAATGTTAAATTTCATGTTCTGTTACTGTTTTTAGTTCGTAAGTTTTAGCGTCAACAACCGTATTTTGAAACCGTAACGTTTAATGTGTTTGGATGAATGATTACGTGATGATGTTGTGTGATTGATTGGATTGATTATGATTGCTATTTGGTGCCAAGTTAATGTGTTGTTATGTTCGGGAATCGATCGGGATGAATATTGGAATCGAACACGAAAACAACATTTTCTGGGCACTGATGCTTACGCCTGGACCGTGCGCCCCTGCGCACGGGTCGTGCGCGTCCTACGCAAAACATTTTTAAAATACGCCCGGGTCGTGCGCCTTAGTGCACGGACCGTGCGCCCTGTTCGGTCTCTGCGTGCCAAAATTTTTAAAAACACGCACGGCCTGTGCGCCTTAGCGCACGGCCCGTGCGTCCGCTGCTGTTACCCTATTTCAAAACATGTTTTAGGCCATTCCAATTGGTTTCAAGTCCATTCCAATCATTTCCCCAACCCTATGTATTGACAAATAAACCACAATCCGCTTAATTAAGCGTAGGGATGATTGAAATATTGGGGAACTCCCCAAGTATGTTAAATGATGATAACCGAATAGGGTTCCCGAGTGCAAAACACAAGCTTATGTTAATGTAATGGACTAAATGTTTATTGAGGTTTTGGTAACCAATGTAATGACTTGATATTGTATCAAGGTATGTTAATTAATGATATGATAAAGAACTACTTGATATAATTCAAGGTATGATAATTAATGTAAAAGACATTAATTGGGGTGACGACCTCTATGATAACACACTAGGGGAGGGAAGTCATGAGCCCATAACCTAGGCCCCTTCTATGTTTTCCCACTGATGAAAGGATTAGTGGATTGGGTTCACTGGGGGACTGAAACTGCAGGTCTTCGGTGTTGTGTTACTATGACATGTTACACGTAACTATCCAGACTTGGGCTACGAATGAAAATGATGCATAATGAACCGCTAGTGTTAGTAAGGGGTCTCGATAGGACTCACTGAGATAATGTTTATCTCACCATTTATAATTGTGGTTTTTACAGAGAAACAGGGAAAGGCAAAGGCGAAGAAGCACGGCTAGACGGTGTGCCTTATGGAGTTATTGAAGATTCCGTTTTATGATTATACCATTTTCCCTTTATTGTCTTTGTATTATCGATTGTATAATTATTATTCGCTAACAGTTGTAAATTGTTTCCGCTACTTATGTTTTGGATATTGAACACCAGGTTGTAATTAACAGTTTATATGTCATGAGACTTAATTACCTTATGTCAAATTTAATGAGGTCCAAGTGACCGTTGATAAGTATTTATCGAAGTTTTTAGTTGTGTTCAATATTCCAGGCATACAAGTCAACTCTGATGTGTACTAAGTTGTGCATCTTGATATTTCTACAAGTTAGAAATACTGAGGTGTTACAATTTGGTTAAAAGGTCGGGTATCTGAAGGGAATAAAGCAAGAGAATGTCAATGTGTTATGTGACAATCAAAGTGCATTTCACCTTTGCAAGAATCACGCCTTTCATTATAGGACAAATTAAACACATTGACATAAGTCTTTATTGGATCAAAGATGTGGCTGTTAATGGAGAAGTCCAAATTAAAAAGGTTCACACAGCTGATAATCCTTCGTATTTTCTTATGAGTGTTGTTTCATGGGGCTAGTTCAAGCACGGCTTGGAATTGCTCCAAAGAAGCTAGGGCTAATTAAGGTCGTGAGAGGTTTTTCTAGCTTTTTTGTTACAATTTGTTGAAGAAGGGTTGAAAGACCTTGATTATGTATTCAAGGTGGAGATTGTTATTTCTAATTGTGTCAAAAAAATCAAGCCATCTATTTTCGTTGTATCCTTTCGATTAGTTTGTTAATAGGGGTTAGTTAATTTCTGTTTCATTAACAAAATCAGTTTAACTTCTTTTAGGCCTTATTTTGTAACCAACTTGTAAATGTCATTAAAAAAAAATTAAGAAGTTAATTTTAGGCCTCATTTTGTAACCAACTTCTGTTAGTTTAATCAAATAAGACGAAAATATTAAGCTTCTTAATTTTTTTTGAATGACATAATTTTCAAAATTCAGGGAAATCATTTCATTGAATTCTTGTATAATAATATTGAGTTCCCTAATTTATGTTTCTTTAATTTTTTTTACATTCTTGTATAATAATATTGAGTTCCCTGATAGAAAGGACGGCAAACTGAAAATGACGGGCAAGAAAGTCTAAGAGAAAGAATAAAAATTAAAAAGGAGATTTTTATTGTACCCATACCTTGTAAATATATTCCTATTTTTTTTTGGTATAAATTAGGTATCATCTGCGCGCAACGTAACGGTAGAGACTAATTTCTCGAGTCCAGCAAGATTACAATGAGCGGTAAAACTTTTTTTCCAAGAAATTTAACACTGGTGCATATCCAAGACTAATCTTGTATCACCAGGACTTTGGTTAAACCGGAAGAGTTGTCTAACAAGTGCTTTGCAACATAATTATCTTTGGAAAATTCTATGCTAGAATTCGCTGTCGCTGACTTTGTCGCCGATTACAAAATTCACTAATATACTAAAATATAGTCGACGTGAACTACAAGAATTCATTGAATATTACATATCTTATTCAAAAAGAAAGCTACAGGCTGCAAATATTCTTGTAATTCAATGCTCACACATATCTGCTTAATTCAATAATATCACATAATGATATTTCACTTAAGCATAGATACATTTAATGAAGCTATGAATATGATCATACATGGTATTGTTCCAGCTGAACATCTTTAGCCTTCAAAGGCTCATACTCTCCTTTTTGATAAACTTCCAGATGATCCGACAAAGCTGACTTGTCAATATTCTGATGATGGTACGACTTACAAACAAAATACAAAACCGTTTGAATAACAAGCCCAAACAGAAACAAATGTGACAACAACAAGAAACATAGTATCCCATACACTGTTTTCTCTACCGAATCCACCTTCCATCCTTGCACAACAACCTTAGTGAACAAAAACTGTATTGCAAAAAATGAAAGATTCAACTTCAAAAATATAAGTATCGACAAACCCATCTTCCCTTTTATCAATTCCTTGCTCTTCATCATTGCTTCAATACCGTATGATTCTTCTAACACAGTCACAACCGTCGCTAATTGCCAAATTACTGTCAGGTATATAAGCCCAACAAAATATAACATCCCTATGATTACTAAAATTGGAACTCCACCGTTCTTCATTCCAAAAGATGTAAGTAACCATATGATTAAAAATATCACTGATACAACGTTGTAAACAAAAAAAGCTAGAAAGGTGCAAAGGAAAGTGACCATGAGTCTTTTCCATACCCTTGGAACAACGCTCATGATGTTAGTGAAAGTTACCTCTCTTGAAGTGTAAATAGAAGCGATGGTGTAGACAATTGCAGAGGTTGAGAGGAGAGAGAAGATGAGAAGAAAAGTGAAGTAAATGAGTTTGAATAGAAAGAATATGGCCCATTCAGAAGAGATCATGGAAGAGAGTTTTTGGTATTGAGGTGTTCCTTGTGGAGTTTCGATTATTTCTTGTGTGTTGATCATAATCTTTTTGAAGAGGACATTGGAGAGTTTTATGTGAATAAGGAAGATGAAGGAAAGAGGGAGGATTAAAGTTAAGGTGATTTGGCTGAAGATCTTTTTCCATGCAACTATGATCTTGAAGGATTCTTTGTAGATGTTAAAGAGACCCAGAAATTGCATCTCTTCTTGTTCTCTCTCCATCTCTCTGTTTTTTCTTAGTGCCTCTTTTGGTTTGTAAGAGGAGGAGGATGCTAAATGGCTAGATAATGTAACGAATGTTTGTGATTAGACTTGGTCGTTCTTTTATGCCCTTAACTACCCCTACTTATAAAATGAATATTTGGTCATATCTTCTTTCTTTTTTATTCCTCTAATAATGTCTAACAATATATAAATAAACATATACAAATTATGTTTTCTGGTTTTTAATTTGCAAGTGGTGAAGGATTGATTGACTTTCTTTTCTTTTAGAATGAAAGATGACCTGCGTTTTTTTTTTGATAAATGAAGACACCCAGTTTAATGAGAAAAAGTAAGTTCGCGGTCTATAAATTTTCCAGATGTTTATCTACGACTGTTTTATTTAAAAAGTCTATCGAGAAAAGTTTAATAACTTTTATTTAAACAGTCAAAGTTTACCGAGAAAAGTTTAATAATTACACATCAATAATGTAAATACGTTTTTTAACGTGCAAATCTTTTTATAAAGTAGGATATAAGAGTTCATATCCTTTACATTACTTTTTACACTATGATTTTAGCGTGTTTTACGTGTATAAAAGATATTTGGATCCTATTTAATGTGATCTTATTGTAGAAGGAGGGTATTTTTTGGAGCCCGCCAAAAAATTGTCATTTAGGTGGAAAAAAGTCCATCCAACTAGAGGGTATTTTGGTCATTTAAAATTTTGCCGCAATATAGTTATCTGACACATTGCATTTATAGCAGAAGAACCCTGTACAATATCAAATGCAAACTTTAATTGCAATCCTTCCGCTTCCCATTGCAAGCTTTAATTGCAACCTTTTCATTTCCAATTGCAAGCTATATGCTTTTGCTTCCCATTGCAAGCTTTCATTGCAACTATTCCACTACTCCATTTCCTACTGCATTTCATTTAATTGCAGTTAATCATATGACATGTTTTACAACTTCCTTTGTGGGTTTTTGTAATGATCCAATTAGCAAAAACAAGTCAAATTAGCAAGTGGAGGATATTGGTGGTAACAATAAGTAAAAAAGGGGGTGAGTGTAGCAAAAAAAATGAGATATAAATATATTATTGGTGGTAACAATATGTGATGTGTCTTTCTATTCTCTCCCTCTGACTTGTTTCTGTTGGATTATTGGTAATCCACAACTTAGATCAACTTTACATAATAGCCTTAGATTAAAATAAATCTAACAGTCAGAAATTAAATGACTTAACAGTCCCTGTTTAGTCAGTTAGTTACAGCTGTATAACAAATTAGTTCCTAACTAATTGTTCAAGTTGTTAACAGTTTAACAACTGAGTTTGTTATCTATAACAAACTCTAATATATTAGCTATAAATACAATTGTAATAGTAATACATATGTACAGAGATTCTAATATACAATCAAAAAGAATTTACATTCAGTTATCTTCTCCTGTGTGCTATTCTTCTCTCCTGTTCTGTGTGTGTGTATTCCTCTAAAGTCCTTTGTGTATTATTGGCCTTCAACAAGTGGTTGAAGACAAGACATCTCGCAAAGAAAGAAAGAAAGGAATACAAATCAGAAACAGTTTCAGTGACTGAAACTTAAAACAGAAGAGATATAGAAAGAGAAGGTAAGAAATTTACCTTGTGATCTTAAGGAAGATTCACAGGTTCGTTGCTTCAAGTGTCCATCAAGAACGCACATCCAGAAGTCAGAAAAACAAGTAAACAGGGTTAGGGTTTGAACTGTTACGAAGAAAGAAATCAGAGGGTTGTGATTTTATACCTTCGTAGAGTCTTGTATCACTTTCATCTTAGATCCTGTACCTGCAAGCAGCAACTAATCTCAGAAACAGAAGAAGCAGATTCACAGAATAGGGTTTTGCAAAGGAAATCAACAACCAAAATAGCAATAAAAAATCTAACACCGTGGTTACCTTCGTGGCGTGGTCCGCAACAAAGCCCAGCCATTGGAAGAGCTCGAGGAACATCCTTCAGAAACTAGGGTTTCTGAAATCAAGCCAAAAATCAAACTGAAGAAGGGGTTTTGTGTAGGATCGGTAGGCGAGGTGTTTTGGTGAAAGATTGAAGCAAGCAAAACCTTGCTTCAATTTGCAAGAGAAGGTCTGGTTTCAGCTGAGAAGTCTAAGGAGGAAGAAGGGTTCGAAGAAGAGAAATCAAGAACGGAGAGAGAGATTCTTTGAAATAATGAATTAGGGTTTCAGAAATTTGGTTTTTATACAGATCCGGTTTCTGTGACCCATAACCCACTTCCAACCCGCGTGCAGTAACAGTGAGCGACCCGCTGGGTTCCGCAGATCCAGTTTTGTGAACTCATCTGGGCTGAGTGAGTTTTTGGCCATTGTGGGCTGGGCTCGTCTGTTTCCTGCACCTCTGAATTGCTGAATACAACCTGCAAGTGAAACAATTGTAAATGGTTATCAATTTCAACATGGTATCTCAGAGCTGGTAACAATCCAGGGAAAAACAGGAAAATTTTCTATCTCTATATCTTCTTTAAGTTTTCTTTTAAGGTTCTTTAAAGTTCTTTAAGGTTTTTTTTTCAGTTTTACCTGCACAATCTGATTTTGCAGTTTTGTGTTCTAACAATTTGTGTTTTAAGTGTTTTTCAGTTCTAAAAGATGGCTAGTACTGGGACAGGTCTAAACACACAAATCCCAAAGCTTGATGGGAAAAACTGGGACAGATGGAGCCTCCAAATGAAGGCCATTTTTGGCTGCCATGGTGTTCTCAGAATTGTTAGGAATGGTTTTGAACCATTGGGTGAAGAACCAACTGTTGCTGAAACTAATTCGTTCAATGAAAACGAACAAAAGGACTACAAGGCAATCTATCTCATACACCAGGGGTGTGATGAGGCAAACTTTGATAGGATTAGAAGCTATGAGACTTCTAAGGCTGCCTGGGATGCCTTAGAGAGGTATTACACTGGTGCTGCCCCTATCAAAGAAGAAAAGTTGCAGGCTCTAAGAGCCCAGTATGAAACACTAAAGATGAAGGAAGGTGAAGGTATTTCTGATTTCTTTATAAGGTTAAAGAAAATCACTAATACTATGGCAATGTATGGGGAAACTCTTACAGAAAAGGTGATTTGTAAGAAAGTCCTAAGATCCTTGACTAAGAAGTTTGGCTGGGTAGTCAACAGTATTGAAGATACTACTCTACCAGATGACTACAAAGTGGAAGAGCTTCAAGCAAAGCTTGAAGCAAAGGAGCTAAGGATCAAACTACTAGAAGGTGAAGAAGAAGATGAGCAGGCCCTACTCACCAAGTCTAATGGCAAGAAGTGGTCAAAAGGCAGCAAAGGTAAGTCAGGTAAACCTAACTCTAAATCTGATTCCACTAAGAAAAGTAGCAATGCATCTAAGAAAGATAAATCTAAAGTGCAATGCTACAGATGTGATGAATATGGGCACTATGTAGGGCTGTTCATGGTTCAGTTCAGGGGGAGAACTGGACCGAACTGAACCGAACCAGCTGAAACAGTTCGGTGAACTGAACCGAACTGCAATAACAGTTCGCCGAACCAAACTGAACTATATTAACAGTTCAGTTCACAGTTTTTTAGTTTCGAACCGATCTGTTTAAAAACCAAACTTTTATTAACTATTTTATTCGAACTTTTAGGCCTGAAATGATCCGAACTGTTAACCGAACTGTTTACAAAACAATTTTTTACTGAACTTTTATTTAACAGTTTTTTTTACCGAACAGTTTTTTTTACTGAGCTTTTACCAAACAGTTTTTTTGCCGAACAGTTTCTGTACCGAACTGTTAACCAAATACAGTGAAAATGAACCAAATACATGAGTGAAAATAGAAGCTACAGAATGTTACAGAATTTACTATATCTGTTAAAGAAAGTTACAGAAGCTACAGAATGTTACAGAAGCTTCAGTCAACATATATCATTCTATATAAAAATTCACATGAGTATCAATTTCTCAATTTCAGCAAGTTACAGAATGTTATTGTTGCTGAGTGAAATGAATGTTATTGTTGATGAGTGAACAATAAACTATTTTGGTGGACATATAGAAACACTGATTGAAGTATGAACACCCTGGAGGCTGAGAAGGCTGAGAAGAACATTCTGTGAAGGCTGAGAATCCTCAAAAACAGTCAGTGAAATCTGCAAGGAAATGATGGAATGTTACTAGTAAATCATTCTCATTGAATCAAATGGAAAATATACTATATCCTGTTTATCAAGGTTGACTTCAGAAGTTTTGTTTTAATAGAACTAAATTATAAATTAATAGAACTAAATTATAAAACAAAGAAAGTTAAAACTCCATATTACCACATGCTTTCGGTTCCTGTGAGACACGATTTCCATTCCAACACTGCAATCTTCCTACTGAGATTGGAACTAGTAACATTGAGCTACAGAAGTACAGAACCATTCAGATACTTCCCATGTTTACTATATCCGTCAAGATGAGAGAGTATGCATACAGTCAATATTCAAACCAACCATCAGCTTCATCATTCATTTAGTAAAAATACCTAATCTAGCAATGATCTGTACCAAAGATAATATTAATAAACACTAGCTATAATACCAAGCTAGCATCAATCTTATAAGTATCAATCTTACAGAATGTTATTGTTACAGAATTTCAACTCAATGCAGTAAAGGAAATAAATTCAGTCAACACATGAGTATCAATTTCTCAATTTCAGCAAGTTACAGAATGTTATAGAATGTTATTGTTACAGAATTTCAACTCAATGCAGTAAAGGAAATAAATTCTGTCAACACATGAGTATCAATTTCTCAATTTCAGCAAGTTACAGAATGTTATTGTTGCTGAGTGAAATGAATGTTATTGTTGGTGAGTGAAAACAGAAGCTACAGAAGTTACTATATCTGTCAAGATGAAACTTACCTATTTGAATGACCCTTCTTTTCAGACAAATACTGGCTTGCTTGAAGATCTTCTAATTGAAGCACAGGCTTATCACTTAGTCTTATCACTTAACAGTTTCCAGTTCGCTAACTGAACTAGGCTTAACAGTTCGGTTAGTGAACTGTGTTGAATAAAGGTAGTTCGGTTCAGAACTGTTACTAAAAGTTCAGTTAGTAACAGTTCAGTTCGGTTCGGTTCTACAGTTCGGTTCAGTTTTACAGTTTGTTTGAACAGCCCTAGCACTATGCTACTGAGTGTCCTACTAGAAAGGACTCTAAGCCCAAAGAAGCTGAATCTGAAGCCAATGTGGCTAAAGAAGATTCAGATTCAGAATCTGATCATGTAGTTTTTAGCATGATAATAGATGACTTAGAAGAAACAGAAACTAATGAAGCTTCTGTGGATATAGTTAAACTTGAAACAGAAACTAAGGAAGTCTCTGTATGTTCAAAAGTTAAAACAGAAACTAAGGAAGTTTCTGAGTGTTCTGTGACTGAACATGAAGCAGAGACTAAGTTTCTGTGATCCCTAAGGCTAAACTAGAAGCAGAATCTAGGGAGGTTTCTGTGAGTTTAGAATCTGAGTTTTCAAAGTTGGTGAATTCTGAAACTGTGAAATCTGTGTTTTCAGAAACTGTGGAGTTAGAATCAATGTTTTCAAAAACTGTGAATTTTGAAAATGTAAGTGTAAAAACTGTGTTTTTGGAAAATGTGAATTCAGAATCTATAATTTTTAAAACTGTGAGTTTAGAAACTGTTGATTCTGAAACTGAAACAGAAACAGGAATTAAGGCAATTTCTGTGATACCTAAAACTGATCCTAGGATAAGGAAATACTGTGAATATGCTACTTGTGCTATTTCAACTAATATTGGCAGGATTTTTGAAGGAATGTGGTCATTGAACAATGGCTGTCCAAGCCACATGACTTATGAATGGCTGATTGACTCCTATTCTAGAAAGGAAATTGGTATTAAAGGGGCTGAACCTATTAATGCAGCTGGTGCAAGGAACCTAAGGTTAAAAAGGGAAGTTGAAAGGGTTATATTCACTAGAAATATTTCCTATATTCCAAACACTACTTGTTTGATAGGCAAATTGTTATTTGGAAGGCTGAGATCTGAATTTAAGGGAGTAATCCAGATTGAATGTTCATCTACATATGGGACACTTAACATGTTTTCATTAAGTGCCAACAAAATGGTTTTAACATATGTAGATGAATACTCAAAGCCTTGGATTTATTTGATAAAAACCAAAGAAAGAGCTTTGGTATGCTTTAAACTGTTTCAGGTTGAAACTGGATTACTTGGAAGCTGTCCTAAGGAGGAAAGCAGTACTAAAGACCCTATGGTGATGGAAACTGATACTTGGAAAGCTGTACAGCAAGCAGAAGGTGAAGCTGTCCACTACAAGGAATCTGCCACACTACAATCTGACTCTATTAGTCAATTCCTGGCTAAGAGACAAAGGCTGGCAGATTCAGAAGAAACTGACTACTGTAAAGCTCTTGAGAGGAAAGAGCTGAGAAGTACTACAATTGAGGAGGAGTTAAACTCCACTTATGAAGACTTAGGGACTCTATGTGATGGCTATGAACTAGAGTTCTTAAGGGCACCTAAAAGCTCTACTCTACAACAACTAAATTGTGCTAAGGGAGTCCTAGCAAGGATTGACAAAGCAGAATGCAGTTCTGCCAGGAACAATGCAGAATGCTCTCTGGGTTTCAAAGCTGCCACTCAAGCAGCTTGGCTAGAAACATTGAACCACTGCTCAACTAAAGAGCAGATGGCTGACTTTTTACTAAAGGCTCTAAAAGGTAAAGTTTTAATTAAAGCTTAGGAGACAGCTAGGATGAAAGCTAACATCTGGGGGCTTGTCCCAGATCATCTCTGGTTAATACCTAACAGGGGGTTGTCCTGACTTAGTTTCTGTCTCTAAGCCCTAAGAAAATCTAAGTTTTAGGATTAAGGGAGGATGTTGGATTATTGGTAATCCACAACTTAGATCAACTTTACATAATAGCCTTAGATTAAAATAAATCTAACAGTCAGAAATTAAATGACTTAACAGTCCCTGTTTAGTCAGTTAGTTACAGCTGTATAACAAATTAGTTCCTAACTAATTGTTCAAGTTGTTAACAGTTTAACAACTGAGTTTGTTATCTATAACAAACTCTAATCTATTAGCTATAAATACAATTGTAATAGTAATACATATGTACAGAGATTCTAATATACAATCAAAAAGAATTTACATTCAGTTATCTTCTCCTGTGTGCTATTCTTCTCTCCTGTTCTGTGTGTGTGTATTCCTCTAAAGTCCTTTGTGTATTATTGGCCTTCAACAAGTGGTTGAAGACAAGACATCTCGCAAAGAAAGAAAGAAAGGAATACAAATCAGAAACAGTTTCAGTGACTGAAACTTAAAACAGAAGAGATATAGAAAGAGAAGGTAAGAAATTTACCTTGTGATCTTAAGGAAGATTCACAGGTTCGTTGCTTCAAGTGTCCATCAAGAACGCACATCCAGAAGTCAGAAAAACAAGTAAACAGGGTTAGGGTTTGAACTGTTACGAAGAAAGAAATCAGAGGGTTGTGATTTTATACCTTCGTAGAGTCTTGTATCACTTTCATCTTAGATCCTGTACCTGCAAGCAGCAACTAATCTCAGAAACAGAAGAAGCAGATTCACAGAATAGGGTTTTGCAAAGGAAATCAACAACCAAAATAGCAATAAAAAATCTAACACCGTGGTTACCTTCGTGGCGTGGTCCGCAACAAAGCCCAGCCATTGGAAGAGCTCGAGGAACATCCTTCAGAAACTAGGGTTTCTGAAATCAAGCCAAAAATCAAACTGAAGAAGGGGTTTTGTGTAGGATCGGTAGGCGAGGTGTTTTGGTGAAAGATTGAAGCAAGCAAAACCTTGCTTCAATTTGCAAGAGAAGGTCTGGTTTCAGCTGAGAAGTCTAAGGAGGAAGAAGGGTTCGAAGAAGAGAAATCAAGAACGGAGAGAGAGATTCTTTGAAATAATGAATTAGGGTTTCAGAAATTTGGTTTTTATACAGATCCGGTTTCTGTGACCCATAACCCACTTCCAACCCGCGTGCAGTAACAGTGAGCGACCCGCTGGGTTCCGCAGATCCAGTTTTGTGAACTCATCTGGGCTGAGTGAGTTTTTGGCCATTGTGGGCTGGGCTCGTCTGTTTCCTGCACCTCTGAATTGCTGAATACAACCTGCAAGTGAAACAATTGTAAATGGTTATCAATTTCAACAGTTTCCTCTTCACGGTCACTTGCATTTTTATGAATTTATCATTTATATTGTACTTGCTTCTAGCACATACACTAGAAGTTGTAGTTCTGTTTGCAGATTGATTCCACAACAGTACTATTTCTTCAATTAAATTTGGGTCCATTACAGTTTTAATTGCAAGCTATTTATGCTCCCTCTTTCTGTGAGATTGTTCTTTGGGAGTGAGTTTTTGTTGACCACTTTTGTTGGCTATTGGACATTGGCAATTGGCATGCTTCATTTCTATTTGTATGCGGAACAACGCTATCATTGCGCCTTAACAAATGGTTAGAAAGAAATAAATTGCTAATGGAATGGAATGTACAGTGGGAAAGGGCATAAAGGGAACAAACCAAGAAAATCCAATTTCATTGCTCAACCAAAACAAACCGTTAATATCTAACATGCGGTGCCTGTTGAGTATTAGAGTGATTGTTGAATCTTATTAGTTTATTATCAAAGTGAGTTACAGGAAGTTATAGTTTGCTATTACAAAATGAAGACACAGTGTAGAACCTTCAAACAATACACCAGAGTAACTCTCCTAATGGGCTGAGCCCAATACAACTAAGTAACAGTGCTGGATTTAGACTATTACAATGAAACAGGCCAAAAGACACAAAACAATACTATTTACACCAACAATTTAGTTCACACGGTGTAACACCCTAGTATTTCTAATTTGTAGAAATACCAAAATGCACAGCATGGCATGCATCAGAGTTGACTTGTATGCCTGGAATATTGAACACAACTAAAAACTTCGATAAATAATTATCAAACAGTTCCATGAACCTCATTAAATTTAACATAAAGTACTTAGGTCTCATGACTTAAAACTTATACAATCTGGTGTTCAATATCCAAAACATAAGTAGTGGAAACGATTTACAACTGTTAACGAATAATAGTTATACAATCGAACTACAAAGATAACAAAAGGGAAAAAGGCATAATCATAAAACTGATTCTTCAATAACTCCATGAGTCACACCTGGCTAACTGTGCTTCTTCGCCTTTGCTTTTCCCTGTTTCTCTGTAAAAACCACAATAATAAAGGGTGAGATAAACATTATCTCAGTGAGTCCTTTCGAGACCCCTTACTAACACTAGCGGTTCATTATGCATCATTTTCATCTGTAGCCCAAGTCTGGATAGCTACGTGTAACATGTCATACTAACACAACACCGAAGACCTGCAGTTTCAGTCCCCCGGTGAACCCAATCCACTAATTCTTTCATCAATGGGCAAACATAGAAGGGGCCTAGGTTATGGGCTCATGACTTCCCTCCCCTAGTGTGCTATCACAGAGGTCGCCACCCCTTTATCATACCTTGATCCTTTCATCAAGTAGTTCATTATTATACCTCGAATAAAATCAAGTAATTCTTTATCATATCATTAATTAACATACTTGATACAATATCAAGTCATTACATTGGTTACCAAAACCTCAATGAACCTTTAGTCCATTGTATTAACATATACTTGTGTTTTTCTCACTCGTAACCCTAACCGGTTATCGTACATTTAACATACTTGGACAATTTCCAATATCTCATTCATACCTACGATTATTTATGCGAATTACGGTTTATTTGTCAATACATAGGGTTGGGGAAGGGATTAGAACGCAATTGAAACCGTTCGGATTGGCCTAAGACGTACTTTGAAATTGGGTAACAGAAGACTACGCACGGTCCGTGCTTAAGAGGTGCACGATCCGTTCGTGTTTTCAAAATAATTTGAACACAAACATGAAGAGTACGCACGGTCCGTGCCCTAGGGGCACACGGTCCGTGCTATGTCTTTAAATTTTTACAGGCATCCTGCGAACAGAACGCACGGTCCGCGCCACTGGGGTACATGATCCGTGCGTGTTCACCAGTAGCTCAAAATTGTACTTTTTCTCGGAAACTCGGCCGTTCCGATCGTTCCAATACCCGTTCCGATAAATTCCCAAACATCAAGACACATAATTTCAGTCCAGAACAACAATCAATTCAAACAATCACAGTATCATTCAATCAATCGTATGAGTTATCGTAAAAATCTAATTTCGTAAAACGGTTTTGGACTCAATTCCTTTTTGAAATAAAACGCGAGACACATGGATTCCGAGACATGCAAACTCAGTATCAAATAAACATCCCTAAGCGAGTATAGAACTCACCCGAAGTGACGAATCCTCAAACAATCGATATCTCTCATGACGACACCGACAAGGTAACACTCGAACGATCCCCGTATCGATTTCCACGCTATCCAAACAGCTCCAAAATTGACCCAAACGAACACAGCTGCTGAAATTGTTCCAACCAGCTAGCCAAACGAACTGAACTCCTATGTGGTTCGTAGATGTCCTCTAATAACTGATATTTGAGTTACAACAACAACATCAAGTGCTCTAACTATATTTTTGACACTTTGAGCTTGAGGTTCTTTAATGGTGTTTTGAGATGTAGGAGAGTGTTGGTTCTGAAATTGGTATCACTAGGTAGAGGAGGAGAAATGTGTTTGAATGATGAAATCAGATGAAACATGCATCAACATCTCATGGAGTTTTCTCCTCTTCAAGCTCTCCCTCTCTCTCTCTCTCTCTCTCTCTCTCTCTCTCTCTCTCTCTCTCTCGCGACTTCTTCCTTTCTTTCTTTCTTCAGATTTTCTGTTTTCTCAATTTTAAGGCTGAAGGATGTTTTTGTTGAAGTGAGTAAGTGGTTTGTTCAGCTGAGGTGTTTTAAATGACTGTGAAAAGACCATGTTACCCTTGCATTCTAATTAATCATCTAAACCTCTAATTGTTCATTTTCAGAAAACTGAATGTGTGGAGGTGTTGTGTTGGCATGTGAATGAGTGTAGGCTTAAGTGACTCAGCTGGGACTGTTTTGAAACGAAATGCGCAAAATGACTCTTTTTGCCCCTACAATCCCATTTCATCAACAATTAATTACGCTAATTTACTCAATTTAGCTAAATAATTATCTTAACCTCTCGCTAATTTCAATAAATGAAATTAGCTAAATTGGGGATGTTACACACAGCATCACAACAATTCCTCCCTCAAATAGCATGACCAAGCTTCTCCATTATCCTTCTTAGCCAAATGGCTTGACAAGCACATTGAGTAGCTGCAATGAATTCAGCTTCAGTGGTTGACAAAGTTACCACTGGCTATTTCTTTGATGCCCATGCTATGGCTCCATTTCCCAGAATAAAAGTATACCTATTTATAGGGGAATAGGTTGTGGACTCACTAAAGTAACAAACATAAACCTAAAAGCCCAAATTCAAGCCCAAACCAGGCCTTAAAAATGTTTGGCTTATTACAATTATAAATTCCTAAGAAATATCAACTACAAGAGCATTTAAAAGACAAGGAATAACTTTAGAGCATTTGCTATCATTAAGCAAATTAATCATTTGAGATTCCAATTGTTCTTTAATCTTCTTTGCTCTTCCTCTTGTTATTGGTCCAAGTGCCAACTCTTGAATCTCTATGCTCTTTGTATCCATAACATTCCCTCCCTCTTGAAAAGAATTCGACCCCGAATTTGAATCTTCAATATCTTCAAGGTTCTCATGTGTACCTACATCAAATGGAGAAAGGTCACTAACATTAAAAGTGGCACTCACATTATACTCACCGGGCAAATCTATCTTGCATGCATTATCATTGTAGCGCTCCAATACTTGAAAGGGTCCATCACCCCTAGGTTGAAGCTTGGATTTTCTTTGGGAAGGAAACCTTTCCTTCCTAAAGTGAACCCAAACCCAATCACCGGGTTCAAAAACCATTTTTCTCCTTCCTTTGTTGGCACTTCTAGCATAGTTCTCAACCCTTTTCTCAATTCTTTCCTTGACCTTGGGATGTAGCTCTTGCACAAATTTGGCTTTATCTTCGGCATCCTTGTGTAGCACATCATCACTTATGGGCAAAGGAATCAAATCAAGAGGGGTTAGTGGATTAAAACCATATGCTACCTGAAATGGAGAGTAAGATGTAGTGCTATGGGGCACTCTATTATAAGCAAACTCAATAAAAGGTGGGCATTCCTCCCATGCCCTTAAATTAGAGTGTAAAATGGTTCTAAGCATGGTACCTAAGGTCCTATTGACTACTTCAGTTTGGCCATCCATTTGGGGGTGGCAAGTAGTAGAGAATAGAAGCTTGGTACCAAGCTTAGCCCATAAGGTTTTCTAAAAGTGGCTTAAAAATTTCAAGTTCCTATCCGATACAATGGATTTGGGAACCCCATGCAACTTGACCACTTCCTTGAAAAATAAATTAGCAATGTTACAAGCATCATCAACTTTATGACAAGCAATAAAGTGGGCCATTTTGGAAAAACGGTCAACCACTACAAATATAGAATCATGCCCATGCTTGTTCTCAGGCAAACCCAATACAAAATCCATAGACAAATCAACCCAAGGGGAGGATGGTATAGGGAGGTGAGTGTACAAACCATGAGGCATACTTTTGGATTTAACATTTTCACAAACAATGCATCTAGAACATATCAATTGCACATCATGCCTCATTTTAGGCCAAAAGAAATGCTCATGCAACATCTCTAAAGTCTTATGCTCCCTCAAAATGTCCCATTAATATCCCCCTTCATGCACTTCCCTAGCAAGCAACTCACGCAAAGAACACTTAGGGATGCACAATTGATTTCCTTTAAACAAATACCCATCATGTCTATAATAGGAATCATGAGACATAAGTTCACAAGCATTAAAAAGAGAGGCAAAATCATCATCCAAGGCATACAATTCTTTCAAATGGTCAAAACCTAATAACCTTGTTTGAAGGGTGGTGATTAATGCATATCTCCTAGAAAGAGCATCCGCCACTACATTTGCTTTCCCCTTTTTATGTTTAATGACATAAGGGAATTGTTCAAGGAATTCTACCCATTTGGCATGTCGCTTGTTAAGCTTTCCTTGGCTCTTTAGATACTTCAAGGATTCATGGTCACTATGGATCACAAACTCTTTGGGAAGTAAATAATGTTGCCAAGTGTGCAATGCCCTCACTAAAGCATATAACTCTTTGTCATAGGTGGAGTAGTTTAAACTAGCTCCATTCAACTTTTCACTAAAGTAGGCACTAGGACGGCCTTCTTCAAGTAGCACGGCTCCTATGCCTATATTGGAGGCATCACATTTAAGTTCAAAAGTCTTTGCAAAATTGGGTAAAGATAAAATTGGGGCATTCATCAATTTATTTTTGAGAGCATTGAAGGCCCCTTCTTGCTCTCTTCCCCATCTAAAAGACACGTTTCTTTTAACAATTTCATTCAAAGGAGCGGCTACTGTGCTAAAGTTAGGCACAAAGCGCCTATAAAAACTAGCTAAGCAATGGAAACTCCTCACTTCACTTAAACACTTTGGTGTAGGCCAATCCTTGATGGCGTTGATTTTAGCTTTATCAACCTTAACACCTTGTGCACTCACAACAAATCCCAAAAAGGTAAGTTCATATTTACAAAAACTACACTTTTCAAGATTAGCATACAACTTCTCACTTCTCAAAACATTCAAGAGACGTCTCAAATGGAAAATGTGATCATGCATATTAAGACTATGTATGAGAATGTCATCAAAGTACAGCACAACAAATTTTCCAATGAAATTTCTTAAGACATGGTTCTTCAAACGCATAAAAGTGCTAGGGGCATTAGTCAAGCCAAAAGGCATGACCAACCACTCATAAAGCCCAAATTTGGTCTTAAAAGCGGTTTTCCATTCATCTCCCTCTTTGATCCTTATTTGATTGTACCCACTCTTTAAGTCAATTTTGGAAAAAATGCAAGCACCATGTAACTTGTAACACCCCCTTCTAATTAACTAACTATTTAATTAATTTAAAGAAAATCAAATCAGAGTTTCCAAAAACCGTTTTAATGCAACCACAAGAGGGTGCCACATTTCAAAACAACAACGCATAATAGTCTCCAAAAATTTAATTCATAAAGTGTATAATACATAGCACCATCGTCAATATGATATTCGGTTTGGCTTACGTCAACGTGAGTATAAAAGCATCGCAGCGGAAAACACCAAAAACAATGTATTAGGTTACATCACCAAATAAATAGTTTAATAACGTCAAATAAATAAAAACCGTAAGCTAACGCCCCCAGGTGCTACGTATCAGAGCTGACTCGACTCACTAGAAAGAAGGTGCTAGATCACCTTCACTCGCTGACACCTGCACGTTGCCGACATAAGAAGCAACATAAAAGCAGTAGGGTGAGTCTCTTTACATAAGTAATAACGAATAAGATAAGCATCATTTAGAGAAGGCAACTAAACACCCAATTACGACCATATTCACGCACACCATTAATTTATAATCACCACTTAATCACCAAGATAGTCAACCAAAATAATCACCAATTAATCACCAAAATAATCACGAATGCATGCTTGATGTATGAGATGCAACCCAAAACTCCACGGGCATATGCATGTGGATCCATCACCAAAAATTAACCTTGAGGGCATTCACCAAAATTTATAATAAGGCCGAAGCCTATTCACCAAAAATGCATATGATTATGTGACACCATGACAATGCATCAAGCACAATAAAATCACCAAAGTACGCCATAGCATATTCACCAATAGTTTTACTTATTCACCAACACCAAAAGAGGATCATAGACCCCATTCACCAATAATTATTCACACCATATATATATATATATATATATATATATATATATATATATATATATATATATATATATATATATATATATATATATATATATATACAACACCATTATACATCTCCAAATTTTCAGCTCTAAGGATAGCACACCAATCACACCAAGTATAATTAATTACACGACTACATTGTCACTAACGGACTAAACCAACGCCCATAGGGACTAAAACAGCGACAAAAAAAAAACAGCAACTGTAGCATTTTAAAAATAGTTAACAGCGGCCTTTTAAAAGAAACGGCAACCAGCAACCCTTATGAAAACAGTGGCCGCAACTCTTTAAAAACAAGACAGCAAACAGCACATTAAATTCACAGTGACAGCACCATAAAAATACAGTGACAGCGTCTAACAAAAAAAAACAGTGACAGCACCATAAAAATACAGTGACAGCGTCTAACATAAAAAAACAGTGACAGCACCATAAAAATTAACAGTAACAGCATCTTAATAAAAACAGTAACAGCATCATTTATAAAAACAGCAACAGCATTATTTATAAAAACAGCAACAGCATTATTAATAAAAACAGCAACAGCATTATTAATAAAAACAGCAACAGCATTATTAATAAAAACAGCAATAACAATACAAAACAGTTCATTTTGCCTTAAAAATAGAATAATCGGTTAGGCCTCTGAATGAGCTCTTCAACGCATCTTAGAACGCCTCAATCGGGTTCCCGGATCAAAAGGTATCGCGAAAACAAACAAGGTGCAGAAATTCCGTAACCATGCGCTTACTTTGGCGAATTGATTAAAATAGTAACCCACGCCGGATTTCGACAAATAAATACTCGTTGGAAAGCCCTATGGGTGTACTCCTTATTCCTAAGTTCAGTTTTTTGAAAAAGAGAGTCTAACAGGTACAGTTTTCAAAAACACACATACTAGTTTCAAAAGAGGGCAGTTTCTGTCCTTCAAATTCAAGCAGTTCCAAAATGACCAAAACTCAATCAAATTGCATGAAACTTGTGCATAAACTGGGGAGAATTCTATCTAGTTTTCAAAGAAATTGGATTCGTTCGAAAATGAGTTCTTTTGAAAACACAGTGACCAAAACACTGACCCTATGTCCAGATTGTTTCCAGAATCTTACCCTAACTTGTGAAATTCATATCTCGAGCTACACAACTCTAAACGCAACCAAACAAGTGTCAATTTAACAAGAATCAAGTCTATTTTCCAGAACAGTAAACCACATAATTTTTCAGTTAACACAACGTTCCCAGTTACCGAAATACTGAACCTCTACCCAAATCGTTCTCAGAATTTTAACCTAACTTGTTTCACCTATAACTCAAGTTTTACAACTCCAAATGCAACCAAATCAGCGCCAAATTAACAAGCATTAGGTCTATTTTCCAGAACAGTAAACCACATAATTTTTCAGTCAACACAACAATATAATCAACAACAACAACATCTCAATTTAATCAACAACACATAATTTCAATTACCAACACAACAATTCAATCAATAAATCGTTCCTAAAACCTAACTCCTATGATACAAGTCCTATAGGTTATTAAGAATGAAAAGAGAGCCCCCTAACCTTGTTAATGAGCTTTAAAGTTGGAGATCAAGTCACCAATTGAGAAAGCACAACCCTCCTCTCCTCTTCCTTAGATCCAACGAGATTCCTCCTTGGATGATCACTAGCAACGAAATTACCAAGCTCCTCCCTCCTCTCTTGCTGGCCGTACACTCCTCTCCTAGCTTTTCCTTAAGCCTCTCCTTCGAAATCTCTTGATTGTTTTCTAAAAGGTGTGAATGAATGACCTAAACCCTAACTCTTAAACATATATAGGCGCCTAGGATCAAGGGATTGGGTCATGGGCTTTTCTTCTACCACTTAAACCTAATTGGATAATTAAGTTATGCCACCTCCTAATTAACCAAATAAATCCCCTAATTATTTTAATACCTCTCCACATTTATATTTCTACTAATTAAAACCACCAATTATTTTATTATTATTTCTAACACCCAAATCCTATTTTATTAATTAAATAAATACTAAATAAATATTTAATTAATTTGGGGTGTTACATAACTCATCAAGCATGTCATCAAGTCTAGGTATTGGGTGCCTATATTTAATTGTGATGTTATTAATGGCCCTACAATCGGTGCACATACGCCAAAATCCATCCTTTTTTGGGACTAAGATGACCGGCATGGCACAAGGGCTTAGGCTTTCCCTAATCCAACCACTATTCACAAGCTTTTGGACTTGTATTTCTATTTCTTTTGTTTGCTCCGGATTACTCCTATAAGGAGGCCTATTGGGCAAAGAAGCACTTGGAAGTAAATCAATTTGGTGCTCAATGCCTCTTAAAGGGGGTAGGCCTTGAGGTATATCCTTTAACACATCATTAAAAGCATGCAATAGACAATCCAAAACATTATAGGAAACCTCTTGAGAAGAAGACAAACACAAGTCATTACAATAAAGCAAATATAAAGGTTGTCTTGCCAATAAGGTTTTCCAAACCACATGCTCTCTAAGAAACAAGCTCTCCACTTTTGGAGTGGAATCCTCGGCACAAGATGGATTGATATTCAAGATGGTTTCTCCTTTAGCATTATTTTTCTCTTGTTCCCTTTTTTGTTTCAAAATGATTTGATCATGACAAACTTCTTTGGGACTAAGAGGTAAAAGAGTCACTTTGTGTTTGTTATGCACAAAGGTGAAAGTATTAGATTTACCATCATGAACTACCATTCTATCAAATTGCCAAGGCCTACCCAAAAGGATATGACCGGTTTCCATAAGCACAACATCACATAGTGTTATATTTGTGTGTCTAGGTAACAACACCTCAAATGAACTCCAAAAATTCCAAAATAAATTCAGAAGATCAAAAATGAGTTGAGAAATGTTATAGAGTTTTTTCAGAATTTTCTGGGTTGTTTTGGATAGTTTTGCCCTTAGTAGCGCTGTTTTACTAATACACCCCTTTTTTGTGCCACGTGCTCTATTCGCACCCCAGGCAATTTTTTTCTATTTTTTTCTAAAATATATTTTTTTTTCACTTTTTTTTGCTACTTGGCTTTTGAATTTCCAAAAAATAATTTGAAACAAATTTTATAACATCAAAACAATTCTCAACTCAACTTTGTTTAGCAGATTAATATGGATGAATATGGTGATCAAACAACTCTATGGTGATGAATATGGAAGAATAGCAGATTAATTTTTGCAACTACAATTCACAATATTCACCTAAAAACAGACTTAAGAATTGGACCTTAAAACACACAAATAATGACTAGAGCAACAAACAATACACGGAGTGGAAACTAAAATAAACTGAAGAATTAATAGGAAGAAGAAAAAAAATTACCTTGATTTAGCACAGTACGACATCGAAAGTGAAAGGACACTTAAATTCACGAGCACCTAATGAGTGATCATAAACACAAAAGGAGTGTGAACATAAAAGTGATAAAAAAAACGTAAAACAGATAGTAATTCAAATGGGTGGGATGCGATTTGCAACTTTTTTTTTTCAAGAATGAAACCCTAAAAATTTGATTAAGGAGGCTGCTCACTGATACCACTTAATGCGAATTATTGTTACTAATTCACTCAAAATAACTGATCGTTCCATCAAAGAGATAACTAGACAATAAAAAGACAAAAGACAAGGAAAGGAAAGAAAATTGAAAAGATGGAAAGACAATGAATGAATCTATGTGGTGAAGAGAAGCCACATGTTTCATGGAAATATGATAATCCTCATGTTTGGATCGCCACAAAAACCTTAAGCTCTTGATAAGATCCCAAAAGATGGTTCAAGGAAGAACCCTAGAGAGAGCACTTCTGCTAATTCCTCTCAAATTAAAAATATGACCAAAGGTTCCTTACAACTTGCAAACCTATTTATAGGGGAATAAGTTGTGGACTCACTAAAGTAACAAACATAAACCTAAAAGCCCAAATTCAAGCCCAAACTAGGCCTTACACAACTAGGCTTCTAAGAAAGGGAAATAACATGCCTAAAAATGTTTGGCTTATTACAATTATAAATTCCTAAGAAATATCAACTACAAGAGCATTTAAAAGACAAGGAACAACTTTAGAGCATTTGCTATCATTAAGCAAATTAATCATTTGAGCTTCCAATTGTTCTTTAATCTTCTTTGCTCTTCCTCTTGTTATTGGTCCAAGTGCAAACTCTTGAATCTCTATGCTCTTTGTGTCCATAACAACATTAAACTACCTACGATTTGTTTGTAGGAGGTTGCATCCACCTTGGCTCCTTCACCCTCCTTGGACAACCTGAAACCAGGAACAATAGGAACTCCAACTGGCTTGCTGTTACTCATGCCAAACCTATCTAAAACTTCATTGGCATACTTGTGTTGACTGATGAAGATGCCCTGAGAGTTCTGAATTACTTCAACTCCAAGGAAATAACTCATTTTGCCTAAGTTAGTCATATCAAATTCTTTCATCATAGAGCCTTTGAATGCTTCCATCATTTCATGAGAGTTTCCCGTGAATATAAGATCATACACATAGAGGCTTACTATCAGAAAATTTCCACTGATTCTTCCCTTAACAAATAATGTGTGTTTTGATACACATTTTTCAAACCCTTCCTTCAAGAAGTATGCTTCGATGCCACTGTACTAGGCTCTTGGAGCATGCTTCAAGCCATATAGTGCCCTTTTGAGCTTGTACACCTTGTCTTTTGCATCCTTCTATTGATACCCAAGAGGTTGTTCCACATACACATCTTCTTTTATTTCTCCATGTAAGAAAGCACTCTTTACGTCTAGCTGAAATACTCCTCATTCTCTTGTGGTAGCAATGGAAAGTATGGTTATAATCGTGTCCCATCTAGCTACGGGAGCATATACCTCGGTGTAATCTACTCCATATTCTTGTGAGTACCCGTTTGCAACTAATCTTGCGTTGTACTTATCAACTTCACCTTTCTCATTATACTTGGTCTTGAAAATCCACTTAACACCAATCACTTTAGTGTGTGTGCAGGCAGTGGAACCAGTTCCCATGTATCATTTCTCACAATGGCTTCAATCTCTTGATTCATGGCTTCTCTCCATTTCTTGTCCTTCACTGCTTCTTCAAAGCTGATTGGATCTTCAGTATTGGAGAAGACAACAAAGCCTTTTTCTTCATCAGTGGTTTGACCAATTTCAGTGGTGAATCCTGTGACATAGTCTTCTAAGTAAACAGGTTTCCTTCTGTTCCTCCCTTGGTCTTGACTATCACTTGCTTACTCAATGTCACTGTTGTTACTCTGATCACCATCTGCTCTTATAGTCTGTTCTTCAGTTTCTTCAGTCTCCACTTCTTCTTCATATAGTTCTTGTTCATTTATTTTCTCCTTACCCTTCCAATTCCATTTCTCTTCTTCCACTACAAAAAAAAAAGATGATTAGCGAGGGACATTAGCGGGGGAATTTTTAGTCCCTCGCTAATTCAGTCATTAGCGACGGAATTTTTAGTCCCTCGCTAATTAGCGATGGAATTTTCAGTTCCTCGCTAATTTCTGACAGTTTTCATTTCATAGGGCTCCGTGCAGGTGATTAGCGACGGAATTTTCAGTCCCTCACTAATTCCCTCGCTAATTTCTGACAGTTTTCAGATCATAGGGCTCCATGTAGGTGATTAGAGACGGGATTTTCAGACCCTCGCTAATTCCCTCACTAATATTTTGAGTTTTCAGCTTATTTATCCTCTCACACACACTCTTCTCTCCTACTCTCCTCACACTCTTCACTCTTCTCTCTTCTTCTCTCCCACCTTCCCATAACTTCCACCACCACACCACCTCCTCTCATCCTCACCCTCTCTCTCGCTTTCTCTTTCTCCCTTACTCTTCTCCTTCTCTCTCTACCCTAATACCCTTCACCACCACCACCACCACCACACCACCACCACCACACCACCACCATCACCACCACCACCACCACCACATAGCTCATCTCTCTCTCTCTCTCTCTCTCTCTCTCTCTCTCTCTCTCTCTCTCTCTCTCTCTCTCTTTCTCCCTTACTCTTCTCCTTCTCTCTCTACCCTAATACCCTTCACCACCACCACCACCACCACCACATAGCTTGTTTCACTCACTCACTCTCTCTCTTTCTCCCTTACTCTTCTCCTTCTCTCTACCCTAATCCACTCTTCACCACCACTCTCACTCCTCTCTCTCTCTTTGGAAAGCTTGATAATAATAATAATAATAATAATAATAATAATAATAATAATAATAACTATATAAAAAAAGGAGGTTTAAAAAAATTAAAATAGTACTTAATACAAGCCATTCAGATTGGGACACGTGGCTGTCAAACTTAGCGACGGAATTTGAATCCCTCGCTAATTAGCGAGGGAATTAGCGACAGAATATTCCCTCGCTAATTAGTGAGGGATTCAAATTTCCCTCGCTAATCCCATTAGCGAGGAGCAATTTAGCGAGGGACTGATTCCCTCGCTAATGGGCATTAGCGACGGATTTGGGGCATTTAGCGAGGGAAAAATCTCTAATTCCCTCGCTAATGAGCAATTTTTTGTAGTGTTCATTGAAAATTACATCTCTACTGATTATAATTTTCTGAGTTGCAGGATTAAACAGCCTTTATGCCTTTGATTCTTCACTAATGCCCAGGAAGACCCATTTTGTACTTCTTTCATCAAGTTTCTTTCTCTGACTTTCTGGCACATGTGCAAATGCCACACAGCCAAACATTCAAATAAACTTCACTGATGGTTTCTTGTCTGTCCATGCTTCTTGAGGAGTTTTATCTTTCACAGCCACTATAGGAGATCTATTTTGAAGGAACACACTCCAATTAACTGCTTCTGGCCAGAACTTCTTAAGTACATCCTTCTCACTAAGCATGCTTCACACCATGTTTAAAATAGTTCTGTTATTCCTTTTAGAGACACCATTTTGCTGAGGGCTGTATGCTGCTGTAAGCCGTCTTTTTATGCCATGTGTTTCACAAAATTTCCCAAACTCAGCTGAGGTGAATTCTCCACCTCTATCTGTTCTCAAGGAGCCAATTTTTTCTCCACTTTCATTTTCAACCTCTGCTTTGAACTTACTGAACATTTCAAGGGCTTCAGACTTTGCAGCTAGGAAGTAGACCCAAGTTTTCCTTGATAGATCATCTATAAAGGTAATAAAGTACCTTCTTTTTCTGTTTGATTCAGGACTCAGTGGACCACATATATCAGAGTGTATCAATTCTAATTTACAAGTTGCTCACCATGAGCTTCTTTTAGGAAAACTATCTCTATGCTGTTTTCCCGTTAGGCAACTATCACATACTGCATTTTCTTCATTTAGAGAAGGCAAATCTCTTACCATTTCGTTTTGAGAAAGCAATTTTAATCCAGACATGCCCAGATGACCATATCTACAGTGCCACAACTTGGCTAAATTCTCACATTCTACTTTGAGACATTTGGCGTGAATTATTGAAGCAGATACAGGAAAAACCCTCTTTCCTGTCATTCTGGACTGCATTATCAGTCCCTTTCTTTTGTGGTACACCTTGCAAACATTGTTCTCAAAATCAACTTTTAAACCCTTTTCTTGCAATTGGCCAATACTCAGTAGATTGTTCTTTAACTCAGGTATGTAAAATACATCAGAGATGATCTGAATTATACCTCCTATTCTCATTTTTACACCGCCTTTGCCTATAGCCATTATCTTAGATCCATTTCCTAGCTTAACATTGACTCTAAATTTTTCATCTAATTCACAAAACCATTCCTTATTTCCACACATATCATTGCTACATCCGGAGTCAAGAAACCATACCTTTTCAGGGGTGTCTTAATTTCTCATCAGAAGCAGCTCTTCTTCTTCCTCATTGCATTCAACATAGTTGGCATTTTCTTCCCAACTTGGACACTCATTTTGATAGTGTCCATACTTGTTGCATTTGTAGCATTGGACCGATTCTTTGTTTGCCTGCCTACCTCTGCCTCGGTGGTGTGCGAAAAGGTGATGTGCAAGTATACACAGTCGACAACAAGTAATAAAGTGAAAGTAGAGTATCGTTCCCACAGGGATTGGAATAATTCTTAAGGTTTAAATTGATAGAGAAATTAGTATTAAGTAACCAAGTAACAAACAATATTGATGGTGTGGAGACAGAAGGTAAAAAAACTAAATAAATGGAGATTGTAGTCAAGTGAGAATGATAGTTGATATGCTCTTTACCAGATAAGTCACTTTCTATAGTATTGTGTTATATGTGATGCAGGTGCACTGGATGCTGTTGCATTAGAATTGTGCTTTTCAGTCAGTTTCTTCAGAGTTTCATTACAAGCTCTTATGTCTAAGATGCTAAATAAGTCCACTCTTGTATTTTAAGTACACACAGAATCACCCTATGGACTATGCTATCCTATGTCTAGGTTTTAGCATGGAATTAACAAAGTTTCCTTTATTAAACACTTATCCATATTAGTTATTGAGTTCTAATCATAAACCATGTCTGTATTTATGATTTGCATTCACTTTTAGTTGGCCAATTCTAAAGATGAATATGAAAGAGTTATCATGCAAGAACTAAAATGCAAACATCAACATATAAACACAATAACTTAATCAAAAGATCATTATAAGGTTAAAGCATCTCAACTAAAAGAGTTTAGTTCATGCTAGACATTACAAGGCATATATAAACAGAATAAATCATATTCACATATTTGATATCACAAAAGGAAAACAACAAGGTAAGAGTTTACACGGTTGGAGTTCCTTTGCATGAAGTTGCCAAGCAGTGCGGGAGCATCCACTTCACTGCATTCAGCCAGGACTACGTGATTGTATGGAAGTAAAGAAAGAAGTTGTCAATTCCTTTCTTGCCTTCTTACAAGAGAATGAGAAACTAAATCTAAAGCTATCTATATTAGTGTACGGAATGAGAGATGATTTTCAAGTGAGAGATGGAGGTCTTTATATAGGCTTCAAGTGGAGCTTTCCTTCACAAGAGGGTTTGCTTGATAACAAAGTTAAGGCTGCCTTTTGTCACTTTATGTTATGGACACAAAGAGCATAGAGATTCAAGAGTTGGCACTTGGACCAATAACAAGAGGAAGAGCAAAGAAGATTAAAGAACAATTGGAAGCTCAAATGATTAATTTGCTTAATGATAGCAAATGCTCTAAAGTTGTTCCTTGTCTTTTAAATGCTCTTGTAGTTGATATTCCTTAGGAATTTATAATTGTAATAAGCCAAACATTTTTAGGCATGTTATTTCCCTTTCTTAGAAGCCTAGTTGTGTAAGGCTTAGTTTGGGCTTGAATTTGGGCTTTTAGGTTTATCTTTGTTACTTTAGTGAGTCCACAACCTATTCCCCTATAAATAGGTGTGGTTTTGCAAGTTGTAAGGAACCTTTGGTCATATTTTTAATTTGAGAGCAATTAGCATAAGTGCTCTCTCTAGGGTTCTTCCTTGAACCATCTTTGGGATCTTATCAAGAGCTTAGGGTTTTTGTGGCGATCCAAACATGAGGATTATCATCTTTCCATGAAAGATGTGGCTTCTCTTCACCACATAGATTCATTCCTTGTCTTTCCATCTTTTCGATTTTCTTCCCTTTTCTTGTTTTTTGTCTTTTTATTGTCTAGTTATCTCTTTGATTATGGAACGATTCGTTATTTTGAGTGAATTAGTAACAATAATTCGCATCACTTCAGCCCAAAAAGTAAGGCAAATCCTCCACTCAACCAAGAAGGGAGGTCCTCTAATGGATGACCAAGTGTCCCTAGGTGAGTGACTCTTCAAAGCTATCTTTTATGGTAGGCGCCGAAATTTGTGACTTGCATGTGCCTTCATGACTAAGCATGACATCATCAACTGAGTGCTTCAGCATCTTGATGTTCTAGGATTTCTTCAAGCATTGTAGTCTGTTTTGTGTGCAGGTGAATCTAATGCAGGTGCATTGTTGAGTTGCTAATGCAAGGGCATCACATGCAAGTGCATTGAACAAACACATCAAAAATACCAAAATATATGCAAGATGCTAAGTTATATGCATAACCCTCTTTTAACTTTGAATGTTGTTATTTTATTTATAAAACTTTATTTACTATATATTTTTACTTAGAACAGAGCAATTATTTAGGTTTAGATGCGTAAATAACTCTATATAAAATAGAGTTATCACTCGGCCACCCCTATTGCCTCTTCCTCTCCAACCACCTCTGGTAGTGACAGTGGCTTTCAAGGCTTGTTCTTCCTCTCCTTTATACTCTTTCATCCTTTGTTCATGCACCAACAGACTTGCTTGCAGCTCGTCTACATAAAGGGTAGATATATCATGAGCCTCTTGAATAGAGCAGACGACATAGCCAAATTTGGCTGTCATGGACCGCATGATCTTTTCAACTACGCATGTTTCATCAATTCTGTCCCCATGCGCTTTCAGGCCAACGTTCTTGCAACGTATTCGTTGACACTTGCTTCTTCTTTCATTCCCAGCAACTCAAATTCCCTTCGCAGAGATTGGAGTTGAGCTTTCTTGACTTTCGTCGTTCCTTGATATTTCGTTTTCAAGGAATCCCAAATATCCTTTCCCCTTTTCTTCTTCAACATCTTCAATTTCGCGTCATCCACCTCCTTGATCTGTTCTTGAGTGGCTCCGACGGGGAGCGGTGGGATTTCAGTTTCCACGAGGCTCCAATACTCCTTGGACCTCAGAAGATTCTCCATGAGCATAGCCCAGTGCTCGTAATGTCCGTCAAATTTGGGGATCGCCGGTTGTACGAATGATTTCTCCTCCGTCGTCATCGTCGCCAAGGATGACGGTGTCTTGCAATCGCCGCTCTCCTTGAAACTAACTGCGGTTATTTCGTTTTTCGGTTAGCTAAGGATTCAGTTACACCAGCTCTGATACCAATTGTTGAGTATTAGAGTGATTGTTGAATCTTATTCATTTATTATCTAAGTATGTTACAGGAACTTATAGTTCTGCTATTACAAAATGAAGACACAGTGCAGAACCTTCAAACAATACACCAGAGTAACTCTCCTAATGGGCTGAACCCAATACAACTAAGTAACAGTACTGAATCTAGACTATTACAATGAAACAGGCCCAAAGACACAATACAATACTATTTACACCAACAATTTAGTTCACACAGCATCGCAACAGTGCCTACATCAGCACAACCCGCACTCCATCCCTTTTCCTCTCATAGATAGAAGAAAACAAAAAAAAAAGTTAAGTGTCTCCCACTTTTCATTGTCATTTTGCCTCTTCATTTTCCTTGTCATTTGGCCTCTTCTTCTTCCTTTCCCTTTTTGTGATGCGACATTGTTTCTTCACTCAACCATGGTCAAGGTGCCATTATGAGTGAAAACAAAAAGCATTTATCAGTATGTGCATAACTCTTATCATTATGTGCATAACTCTTATTGTTATGTGCAATGCTCTCATCCATATGTGCATAACTCTCTTTGTGTGCTTATGATGGAAGACTTTTTGTGTGCAGGGATCCTAGAGTTATGCATATAACGATGAGAGTTAGTATGCACATAAAGGATGAGAGTTATGCACATAAGGATAAATGGTTATTGTGTAGGGGTGTGCATGGTTTTTTGTTAACCAGCCCATTTTAGTGAACTGAACCACACTGCACCAGAAAAACCTAGACCATATTATATGGTGTATGAACCGATCTGGAAATTAAAAGTAATCCAGTTACCCGAATTTGATTTTATGACCCGGTTATATGTTTTAAATCCGAATATGAAGAATAGGGCCTTCACTTTTACAGCTTATCAAACTTGTGAGTTTTTGAGTTTTGTTTTAATGGAGTTCTGTGATAAAAAGAAAGAGAAAGAAGATGAGTGTAGAAGTTGAAAAGCTAAATCAGCCATAACATAAAGACAATGGTCAATGGAGGAGAGAGAGATTTACGAGTGAGAAAGAAACAGGGAGTGGAAGAGAGGACTGTAAGAGAGACAGAGCGAGTGAGAGAAAGATGATAGAAACAAAGGGAGAAGAAGAGAGGAAGAGGGTGACTGATAGATGAAGGTGCAACTGGCATGGCGGTGGCAGATCCGGCAGTGTGAACAACCATGGATGGTGGCCACAGTGGCCTTGGGGATTGTGCAGAGAGTTGGCTGAGATGGTTCGTTATTTACTATATCAACCTTGTATTCCATCAAGATTCTCAAGTGTGAAAGAAACAACTGGAAGTCGGTGAGTGTCTTTTCAACAACACTTACATGGAGCCTTGCAACTTACATCGAGCTTTGCATTGCGTGTTGCAGTGTAGTAACTGTCTTGTTGTAGTGTCCAAGTGTTTGTTTTATTTTATTATATTTTTTGTTTTTATATCAAACGTAAAAGTGATAATGGGTCTGACATAGTAAAGAGACAATAAATAAAAGTTTTATGTCCACATGCACAGATTATAATATAATATTGAAAGGAGGAAAAAAAATTGGTTTTTATTTGGTTCACACAAGGAAATCGGTTTTTGTAGTTTTTTTGCAATTATGACTAAATCGGTTCTAGTAAAAAAACTGGTTCGACAAATCAAAACTGGTTTAGCTCGGGTCAAACCAAAGAAACTGGTTTTTTTATGGTAAACCGGTTTCAAACCGGATTTGAACCGAACCTTAACTGGTTTGAAGAAAAACCGGTTTTTTATGAGAATGGTTTTTACAAACCGACCCAAACTACATATATGTTGCGGTTTGGTTTGGTTCATTCACCATGCACACCCCTATTATTGTGGAAGATTTTTTGCGTGAAGGGATCCGAGAGTTATGCACATAACAATGAGAGTTGTGCACGTAAGATGAGAGTTATGCACATACTGATAAATGCTTTTTGTTTTCTCTAATAATGGCACCTTGTCCATGGTTGAGTGAAGAAACAATGTCACAACTAACAAAGGAATTGAAAAAAGGGGAGGCCAGATAACAAGGAAAATGAAGAGGCAAATGGCAATGAAAAATGGGAGACACTTAACTTTTGTTTTCTTCTATCTATGAATCACTAGTAACATAAATCATTTACTAGTCACAATAGAAAACATTGTTGCCTACTCCAAGTTTCTTGAAATAATTGACATATACCGTGGCAAGGCAACAGAGGCACCTACAATCTCATCGTGATAAGAACTTCCCTTTTTCATCTATACCATTTTTCTCGTTAAAATAGGAACCAAATATACCTTCCTCTATTTCTATCATCTTCAATTATCCCGCCCTCATTTTTTGATAGGCTAGCGGGCCGGGCCGGCGGGCTAAACCCGTTTTGCCATCCCTATTTGCAAGTGATATAAAATTAAGTACGGACTCAAGCTTTATTGTATCACGCTAAAAAGTCTAATTGTTAAAATGAGCTCAAAATTCATAGTCCAAATTTTATTCAAGTTTGGGATTTCAAGCTTTTTCGACCCGGTCTGATTGATCCGACCCATTTTGCAACATCTATGTTTTGCTAATAATGAAAACACTTTGCTTTATTTTTGGTGAGTGGCTAATAAAGAAACATTATGTTCACTGAATGGTGTGGATTAGTTTGAGAGAAGTGGCAGGAGGAAAATATGAATTGTGTGTGTGGATTATTTTTAACTGACGTGGCTGATTAAGAAACAATAAATTTCCAAATTTAGAAATGGCCGTAAACTAGAAATGCCGCAATTAATATGGTAGTTTCTTTTTGACAATAATTAATATGGTAGTTGAAAGAGGTTTTTTAATCCAAGGAAAAGGTTTGGCCTAATTGCCGAAAAAGCTGTCAGGGATTTAATATAGTAGTTGTCAGACATGTTAATTAATGAGTGAGATTTTTTCATTGTAAAATAAAGACTAAATACCACTTTGGTCCGTTATGTTTGCTCTAGATTTCACTTTGGTCATTTATCTTTATTTTGGTCCGTTTTGGTCCCTCATGTTTTGTTTTTGTTTCATTTTGGTCCCTCACGTCAGTTTTGACTAACGGACGCCACGCTGGCAGTTAACTGCTGACGTGGCATCTTAAAATCATTAAATGACGTGGCAGAAATATATTATTTAATTGTTACTGAAATTACACATATGCATTTTTGTTTTTTAATTTAAATAAACAAAACTTAAATAAACAAATCAACAAATAAACAAAACATAAAATCAAAATCTGAGAATCTTCTTCTCCCTTCAAGAACAACAAGAACATCACCCATTTCAAACGAAGAGGTGTCTTCATTCAAACTTCAATCTTCGTTCAATCTTCGTTCAATCTCCCTTCATTCAATCTTCAATCTTCGTTCTTCGTTCAACCCAAACGTTTTTGAAGAACAACCCAAACGAAGAGAAGAAAAACGAAAATCTAAAACCATTTTCACAGAACAACTCAAACGAAGAACCCAAACACAAAACAACCCAAACGAAGAACAACATATTGAAGAACCCATACAGAGCTTAATCAAAACGGATCTGCAAACCATTGTTTGTGTTCTCTGTTGATGCTCATTTGTTTCATTTTAGTCCTCTCTGTTTTTCCTTGGTTTCATTTTGGTCCCTCTCATTGTTTGTGTTGTTTCATTTTGGTCCCTTTCAGATCTGGAAAAACTAAACAATCAGAATGTTCATCCTCATCGACTTCAAAACGCGTTCAACAACAAAGGAACGATTGAAACGAAGAAACGATTGAAGAAACGAAGAAACGATTGAAACGAAACAAATTGAGAGAGAGAGAGAGAGAGAGAGAGAGAGAGAGAGAGAGAGAGAGAGAGAGAGAGAGAGAGCGATCAGTTTCGGTTCATAACCCAGAAAACACAAACCCTCATTTTGTTCTTATTTTTTGGATGAATCTGAGATGTTGTTGTTGTTGATGAATCGGTAGTTTTTCTAGAGATGTTGTTATTGTTGAAGAATTGTTGTTCTTGTTGAAGAATTGTTGCTTTTGTTATTGTTTTTTTTTGTTGAAGAATTATTGTTGTTGAAGAAGTAGATCTGGAACCAGAGGAGATGTTGTTGTTGTTTTTTTTGAAGAATTATGTTTTGTTTTAAGTTTTATTATATTTTGTTAATTTCATTTTTCAGTTTTGTTTTAAGTTAAAAATCTGAATTTAGAATTAAAAAATAATTTATTTGCCACGTCATACATGACACTTAAGACGCCACATCAGCAGTTAACTGCCAGCGTGGCATCCGTTAGTCAAAACTAACGTGAGGGACCAAAATGAAACAAAAATGAAACATGAAGGACCAAAACGGACCAAAAAAAGATAAAGGACCAAAGTGAAATCTGGAGCAAACATAAATGACCAAAAGTGCTATGTAGCCTAAACTAAACTACCAATTATGAAGAATAATAAATTATAAATTGCATGAAAAATGATAGATCCAAATCGAAGTACTCATTTTTTAATGAGTTAAAACTATTATGAAATTAATCAAAACTAGAGTAAAAATAAATACAAGACAAAAGATAAGAGAATAAGGATGAAGAAGATAGAAGCAGAGAGAAGGAGAAAATCTTTGTATTATGCTCTTCAATCAATGTGTGTACTTTACATGTCATTGAGTCCTATTTATAGGACAAACTCTTGTAACCTACAAATGAATATTAAGGCCTAACATAATGTGTGTCTTTAACATATGTAATGAACAGGAATTGCAAGGAGTGAAGACCTTTTACTAATGGGATTTACAAGACCATCATAGAAATATGAAAAGACATCCAATTATTCATAATACTCTCCCTTGGATGTCTATTATGGACATGCCTTATTAAAACCTTACTAAGAAAAAACCTGATGGGAAAAAATCTCAGTGAAGGAAAAAGAGTACAATATCATTTGCATGAGAACTGCTTCATTAAAAAGCTTACCAGGAAAACCCATTGAGACAAAATCGTGGTGAAGGAAAAAAGAGTGCGGAATATCTTTATTTCTCCCCCTCATGTGTGTAATGATCTTTGAGACAATGAAAGTTGATCCTTTGTATAAATTGGTCAAATTTTTTGCTTGACAATGACTTTGTTAGAAGAACTGCTAAATTATAACATGAACGGACTTGTGAAATGCTAATATCTCCTTTCTTTTGAAGATCGTGATTGAAGAAGAACTTTGGCGAAATGTGTTTTATTTTATCTCCTTTAAGATATCCTTCATTAAATCAAGTGTTATCTTCATACCTGTTGCAATCATTTTCCATAAGACAAACCACAAGTTTCTTGTATTTATTGAATCGAATTGACTCTTGTAGTGCTAAAATTTGATCATCTTAATAACAAATTAAATGGATGCATTTGAACAAAATAAACTCATATCCATTGTAGGTGAAGAACTATATTTTGCTAAAAAAATGACATATCAAGCAATTAGCAAACTACATTAGTGCCCTAGTTGCACTAAGATATGGTACTTCGGGACCAAGTAGTTCTCAACTTTTTTTCAAGGTCAAAACAGATTTTTGTTCACATCTACTGATCTTACAACCATTGGAGTGCACAGTAGATATGAACTTTTCACATAGAAATATTTTAGCACTTTTTCTATAAAAGCTTCTTGAAACATAAAACGTTCATTCTTTAAAAACTCCAATTTTAATAGAAAACAACTCTTTATCCTTCCAAAGTATCTCATCTCAAACTCTTTATTTAATCAACTAACTTTCAGAAGCTCATCCGGAGTTCGTATACAATTTATACCATCGATATAGAAAACAATTATTTCCAAATATTTTTATAAGAATATATGAACAAATGGGGTAACTTTATATCCCTCGTTTAGAATATGCACTGAAATGATTACACCACATGCGTCCAAAATTGTTGTATGTCACAAAGGGATCAAATCAATTTAAGTGAGTAATATTCTCTAGAGTCCGAACTCTTACAAATTTAAATCCTTCAGGGATCTTTACGTAATTCTCACTATCAAATGAGCTATATATAAGTTGTAACAAATCAATCATATGTGAATTGAGTCTTTTATGTACTACTAGACTAATAAAGTATTAAAATTTACTTGCATCCACTACATGTGAATATATTTTCAAAATCCAAGTTAGGTTTGTGCAAATACTCTTGAACAACTGGTCAAACTTCACTTCTCACTACTTCACGATTCTCATTTCCTTTTTCAACAATAATCGCTAATATCTAAGTAGCTTTACAGCTTCAGGTGTACAGACTACAAGTAGAAAAACTTTTCAACATGCAAAACGACTTCAATGGCGTCTTTTCATTTTGTCCAATCATTTCTTTGTCTATAGTTCTTGATAGGACTTTGGTTCATAATCCTCATTTTCAATTATCATTTAGTCCAATCATTTTCAATTATCATTTATATGTTAAAATATCGTCAACGTTGACTTTACGTCGGTTCCATATTTCTTTATTCATGACATAATTTATTGAGATCTCTTCATTTCCATAAATTTCAGAATTTTTTCGGTACCTGATCAGTTCTTCTGGAACTTGAAAAATCAATTATGTCATATTACTCTTTTAGAGCTCTCATATCCTCTTTTAGGCCATCTTACTTGATGCTCCTTTCTTTGTTTGGGGATTATTTCTTATTCTTTGGAACCGACCAAATCTACACGCTTCATGCGTGGTTAATAGTTATTTGCAAGGTTTATGTGTCCAACACGGACATCAATTTTTATTGGAGCACTACAGCTGATGATTAAGTGCTAACTTTGCAAATTAATTATCTTTTGAACATCTGGTTCACATTGGTTTCTATGAGGATCAAAATGAGATAATAATAATTTATTTCAAGTAATATTCATTTTCAACTGCTTATCTCTGCCCCTAATATTGGGATAACTAATTCATCAAATTGATAATTAGCTAACTGAGCTATAAATACATCTCTAGTTGTTGGCTTAACATACTTTATCATCAATGGAGATTCATATACTTATATGTACCCAACATTCTTTAAGCATACTCCTTATTGCATAGTAGTGTAGTAATGTGAACATACACAACATATCCAAAAAATTTAAAATGGAAGATATTGGATTATTGACTAAAAATCAGTCATAAATGTGAGAACTTACATGTGATAACTTATTGGATTGATGCGTATCAATGTCTTTGCTTGCAAGATTGCATGTTCCCGTATAGAATTTGAAGTTATAATCTCATAAGAATTGGTCATATAACTAACTTTAGATCGATGTCTAATGATTGGTACTTCAAGGCCATTTAATGAATAAACATATGCAACGTGATGTCCAATATCAATTCTAATAGACATACAATACTTATCAAATGCTTTCAAGATAATTCACATATTGACCTCTTACTCAAAGTAGTTGAGAAAACAATCTCACAAACTTCTAGTTGTGAGTTCACGACATATATATATATATATATATATATATATATATATATATATATATATATATATATATAATATGTGGTCATCTAATTGATGTATCAATTAAAATCTCACAAACTTTTGTTGTACCCAAATTTTAATGTATATCATTCACTTCTAGGAACGAAGTTCACTTTACCATATATGTCTTTTCTCTTAATTTCCTTCAAAAATATACTAAGATAGAATTAATCTAAAGAATTACATTCACAATCTATACATGTCTAGTTCTTCAAGAACTCGCCACAAACTTTTATAAAGGATTATCAAAGAAAATCATATTTTATGATCATATGTTCTTTACATTTTGAGTAATCCTACAAGGATACTCGAGTATTATTTTTTTTCTTCAACTCTTCAAGAACTATATAACAAATCATTACAAACAATGATAAAGAAAAAAAATTCTTTAAGCAATCCTACAGGGATGCATGAATGTTGAATTCTTCTGGAATTCATCAAGAATAGACAAACATGATAATTGAATAAGCTAAACAAAATTGTCAATAAAATTTCTTTGCAACAAATATAAAAGATTAACATGTTAAAATTTAAGCTAAAAGAAAGAACATGATAACATGAGTTAGATTAATCAAAATATAGTAGAAGAAAAAGTATTCTTGTGAAATAGCCTCCAAGTTGATCAAGTCATCATTTCAGTAGAGTCTCGTGCTGATAGCGGTATTATGAAAATTTCCAAAACTAGAGAAAGAATAAATACAAGACAAAAGATAAGAGAATAGAGATGAAGAACATAGAAGAAGAGAATGAGAGAGTCTTTTTATTGTGCTATTCAATATGTGTACTTTACAATGTCATATGAGTCCTATATATTTATAGGACAATGTCTTGTAACCTACAAATGAATATTAAGGCCTAACATAATGTGTCTTTAACATATCTAATGAAGAGGAACTGCAAAGAGTGAAGATCTTTTACTAATAGGAGTTACAAGAGCATCATAGAAATATGAAGAGACATCCAATTATTCATAATAAAAACTATATTTTCGAATGTTCACCATATAATTTTTTTTAACCAAAAAACAAAACTATATTTTCGAATTTACAAGAAATATTATATTTGTAATTATTTACCTATTTGATAAAAAGTGATTTTTAGGGTGACAGATCAATTAAGTTCTTCACTGGTAACTACTAAAATTGAATGTAGAATTTAATGTAAAATGTTATGAATGGTTGAAATTGAAATCAGGGGTCGGCCCAAATATATTGGTGGCCCAAACCCTCGCTTTGAGCTTTAAGAAAAATTATTTTTTTATACATAAAAAAGATCTCAAAATTAAGTAATAAATATTACAAAAGCCTCCAATATACAAAAACGAATGCAGCGCAACTAGCTGAAGCTCCTAGGACGGGTATGTGGTCAACATATTGACTCCCAAAAGGCTCATTTTGTGAAAAAATATTTATGCATGTCTATATTAAAATAAAGAGAGGTTTATTTATCCGTTGCGGATTTGAACCTGAGTTCAATAGTATGAATTAGTCATAAGCTTACCAATGGAAAATTTAAAAATGACTTAAATAAGTACCCCTTTAATATTACCTTTGTCTTTTAAAAACACTAGTATAAAATCTCAACCATCGGTGACATTTTATACTGTATCATATATATGATCAATTTTAATGGCACACCGGTAAGATATTTAATTAATCCCTCATCCTAGAAACCACCATATTAAGAATTATCCATTTTCCATTTTTTATAAGATTTTTTTTTAATGGCAGACATGCTATATAATAAAGCAGAGCATAAGAAATACGCAACTCATATACATACGTATATTAATCATGGACCTCAAATTCTGTATCTGTATTAATTAAAGTCTAATCTATATCTATATTAATTTTATATATAACTTGAAGAAATATCATGTCTGTTTTTCCGCCTTTTCTATTTAGGGTCTGCTTGGTAAAAAAATACTGGATAATAGATAAGCTAGCAGATTAACTAGCGGATATAGCATATGACGTGTTTGATAAAAATATCGGTTAAACTAACCGATAAACGTAAATTGACATAAAATGACATATTAAATTAATAATTAAATTTATTTAATCAATAAAAAATATTTGTTTGGGTAAACCCGGGTATCCACCGCACGCACAACAGTGACTAATCCCTCGCTCATTGTAGGTGCCTCGAGGGGAAGGACAGCTGGCCCAGAGTTTTAACGCTTCTCTGTACCCAATGCGGGGATCGAGCCTCCGACCCTTGGTTAATAATCAATAAAAAATATGATAACATGTTTATAAATTATTATAGCAATAAATTCATGATAAATAAATTAATATTAAGATATTTAGAAGTTAAAATTTTAAAATCTATAATTTGTTATTCTAATATTTTTATTTATCGATTTCTAATTAAATTTAAAAATATTTCATATTATTTTATATATATATATATATATATATAGACATAAAAAATAGTTAACTATATACATACGTATGCTTACATACGACAATATAATAACCGATATATAACGATGATAAACTCTTAAAAAAGATAAAAATTGTAATATATTTAAAATAAAAATTAAAGATAATATTAAATAAAAAAATTAGGTATTTAAATTAGGGATTCAAAATTGTTTAGTTTATTTTAGTGAGGATATAAAAGGAATTTAAGAAAAATATTGAGGTAAAAATAACAGAAAAGTGAGACGGTATACACGATAAGCTTGAAATGCTACTTGATGTAGTGTTTGAAAAAACACTAAACACTACTGAAAAAATGTCAAACACTAGTGCTTACCAGATACGTTTATTCGTCACCCGTTAGTCATATATGCTATCCGCTAGCGGATGGTACTTGCCAAATAGAGCCTTAAGTGATGTGCAATGGCGGATCCAAAAAATTTCTTCAATGGGGCAAGAAAATAATTTATCTATAATACTTCACAAAATAAAAAAATGAAAAGTTTTCAGAAAATACACGTGAGTATGTGACGAAAAATTCCAATGAATGCTAAAAATAATTTATCTATACATTTTTATATTCTAAAAATGTTGAATGATATTTTCGTTGTCAATACTATCAAAAATATCCGTCTTAGTATATAAACGAGAGAATTATATTCAACTATTGAACTCCTATGAATGCATAGTCCATATTCTTCACAAAACTCAATACCTAAAAACATCTTTCAACCGTTGCAGTTTTTGGGTAAACCCGGGTATCCACCGCACGGACAGCAGTGACTAATCCCTCGCTCATGGTAGGTGCCTCGAGGGGCAGGACAGCTGGCCCAGAGTTTTAACACTGCTCCGTACCCAAGGCGGAGATCGAGCCCCCGACACTACAAGAAAATCGACGATTTCCGACGGCGTTTTTCGTCGCAAATGCAGCGATTTTCGTCGCAAATTGACGTTTCCGACGGACAAAAAGCCGTCGCAAAATTGCTCGTCGCAAATCGTTTCCGACGGATTTTTCCATCATGAGAGAGACTTCAGCTCTTGGTTGCCATTGTAAGGAAGTGATTAGAACCTACATGGGAGGATTACCCCTTTCGTCGACTTTAGACCCTAGGATTCCCACCCTTTGTAGGACACGGGGGCACGCCTTTGTTTGTTGCATTAGTTTAGGCATTCCTTTTTCTTAAAACTCTATTTCAAAAAATCGTAGAAAATAATATCCTTATTTTCTTACCCTCTTTTTTATGTAAATGACACATCATTTCACATCCACATCATTTCGCATTCACATCGTTTCGCACCATTGCATTTTGCATCTAACAAAAGTTTGAAACAAAAAACTTTCATCATTTACATTCTTCATGCATTAAAGTTTGTTTGCCGGAGATCGCAACATAACATCGAACCTTGTCATAGGTGTGTAAGAAGCAACATGGAATTCAAAGGCAAAACCGCATTCAATTCGAGGTTCCCCATTGTAAAGAAGATTGATGTAACTAATTTGAAGGAGTATGCTTCCCTATTAGGTCCTATTGAGCTTCGGTCCTTCGACAAGACTTATGGGAACATCCGCAAGTTATTACAGTTAGAAGTACAGGAGAGCGCCATCGCCGCCCTATGTTGGTTCTATGACTCTGAGATTAGATGTTTTCTTTTCAAGAACTTCCAAATGGCACCTACCCTAGAGGAGTATGAGAAGATTCTGGGTTTTGGTCGCTCAAAGGCTAGACCTTACCAGTATCAGAGGCAGTATTATTCAGATGAGAAGTTTGCTTCCTTGTTACAAATCAGTGTAGAAGAAGTGCGGTCCCACAAGGTTAAGCGTAACAAGATATTTGGGTTTCCTCAGGAGTACTTTGAGAGTTTGATGACTAGTTATGTAGCACCAAATGATTGGGTTTCTTTCAAGCAAGTATTAGCTTTGACCATCTTCAGCATTGTTCTTTTCCCTCAGATTGAGAAACATATAGATGAAACCGCTGTTGGTGTGTTCCTTGCTTTCAAGAGTGCAAAAAGCCTCATCAACCCGGTTCCCGCTATTCTCGCCGAGACCTATCGTGCCTTCACCCGCCATCATGAGTTCCGAAAGGATAAGATGTGTTGTTCCTTCCCTGTGCTATACGCTTGGTTAATCAGTCATGTGTGCATTAACAAAAGTGAAGTTGGGGACCTGCTTTCCTACACCTTGGGTTGCAATCTGAAGACTATGAGCCCTCAAGAGTGGAAGGATACTCTCAAGAATCTTGATGCTCTTCAAATTCGGTGGTACTTGCACAAGTTTTGGGAAGATAGACCCTCAGTGATATTCCAATGTGGCAGTTTCCAGAACGTTCCTCTCATGGGAACACAGGGATGCATCAATTACTACCCGTCTTTGACCTTGAGACAACTCGGGTACCCTATGCGGGACTCACCCTCCGAAGCTATGTTGTTCCGTTTTTACCTCCATGAGGGGATCCCTAAAGACGAGGACTTACTTCGGCGAGTCTTGCAAGCTTGGGAAACCGTGGTGCGGAAAAACAAGGGCGAGTTATCTAAAAGGACCACTGCTATCTCCTTCACTCAATGGCTTGAAAAAAGGATTAAGGAAACTCGATCATCCAACCAAGGAATGCCATCACTTGAAGAGAAAATACCAGAGCCTCACGTTCCCCTAATTGAAGAACTAGAAGAGGTTAAGTTGGCCTTATCGAAAGCGGAAGAAGAGAAAAGGGCCTTGCAAAACAGATTGGGAAAGGTGATGCAAGACAAGCGGAAGCTAGAAAATGAAAATGCTCTGCAAGCCGCCGCTATTGAAGCAACCAATAGGAAGCTAGAAATAGAAGAAGAGAGCAAAAGGGGAATTCAGAAACATTGGGAGGGAGCTAAAGAAGAAGTAAAGAGGTGCGCCTCGAAGATGAATGAGGCTATGGCGGAAGCAAGGGAATGGAAGAAATCATATGCCAAGTCAAGGAGGAATGAGAAAATGGTTAGAGAGGCGCTAGCTAAGTCAAAAGAGGAATTCCAAAGGATGAAGTTTGAAATGGAGAACCAAGTGGAAAACATCAGGCAAGATAGAGAGTCTATCATAGGGATCTTGAAAGAATATCAACAAGCTTTGGAGTTTGAACAAGGAAGGTCAGATGAATTGAAGAGGAATCTCCAATATCTAAGGGAATCTTATGGGCAAGTACAAGCAGAAAGCCAGTACTGGGAGGAACGCTTCATGGCATTAATTGGCAGAATAGAAGACCAAGAAGTCATCAAGGAGCTAAGGGATGAGATTCGGCTTTGGAGGAGCAAATTTTCAAAGCTAGCAGGGCTAGCTAATCAAGCTGTGAGAGATGTTCCCAAGAAGCTAAGAAGAGCTGAAGCAGAAATGAACCCTTGCAACACTGTTAAGATATTGGCAAGTGTACCAAATCGTTCAAGTAATAAAATCGGTAAGAACCGGGAAATCGTCCTCAAGGATCAAAGTTAATTTACTAAGTCGTTAACAACAGCTAATAGGAACCAAATTAAAAAGGGTTTGTTTGATAATTGTTGAGCTGTCGAGCTCGAAGTAAAGCAATAAAATATTTTTATGTTTTTAATAATAAAAGCCGAAAAACGAGTTGAAAGAATACGATAGAAAAGAATGCTAGGGACGAATTCCTATTAATTTCACCCTATTGCCACTGATTTAGTTTGAAAGTTAATCCCTCTCTCTAATCTTGCTATCAAACTCACAACATTAACTAATTCCTAGTTCCTTAGGTAACTAGTCCTTTGTCGATAACTAAAAGCCCTAATCCCTTAGGTGATTCTAGTTACCAACAAGCATTAAAGTAAGAATTTGTAATATACTACAATTCATAGAATATCCCTAAACCACAAATTGAAGGTATCGAAATTCAAACATTCAATAATAAAACTCTCATTTCATAATTGAACAAAAGATCATTGTATGAGTTTTCCAACCATAAAAAGCATTAAGCGTAGAAATTCGATACACAAAATACGAGAGAGTACGGTACAAATATGCTACTAAACCAGCGACAATAGAGTTACATCAATATTAATTCATCCCTAACATAAAGAGATTTAGCTATTCATGATTAATGAAGAGAAATCAAGAAAATTACAAGTGGAAGATGATGATGAACACATATGAAGCTTCAATCCTTGTTCCCAAGTCTTGATTCTTCAGTAGCCGTCAGACGGAATCGCTCCTCTTTCAGTTCTAGGGTTCCAAAAACGTCCAAAAGTGGTTTTCCACGCGTCCTGGATCTGTTTTTGACGCAAGCACAGTGATTTCGCGCACTATTGGCGCGCCGCGCGTCACTTACGCGCAGAGAGGCAGAAAGCGCTGTGAGCTTGCGCACCATTGGCGCGCCGCGCGTCACTTACGCGCAGAAGGGCAGATGCGTTCTCCTGGTTCTTCTGTTGTCTCGCGCGCCTCTTGCGCGCCGCGCGTGAGTGGCGCGCCACTCCCCATTCCTGCGCTCTCGAATCCATTTGTTTGCAGTGCCTTGTCTATTCGTTCCACCTATTCCCTGGGCACAAAAATACAACAAACCCAGCATAAACACTGCAAAGCAAGTAAATTCCACAAAGCACAATACAGAACAATTCATCACAAAATTTAACTAATTCATCACTAAATTTGTATAAAAACTCTCTTGAAAACTATGAACCACATCATGTGATGAGGGTTCATCAAACACTCCGGCCAAGGTGCGTGGGTTTGTCGAGTATTGCAAGATCCTGACAGAAGAACTCATGGAGAAGGCCAATGGGGCAGCCGAAAGCAAGAAGAGAAAGAGGAATGAGAAATTGAAGGCTATATGCCTCTGAAGTCCACTTTAGATCATTGCAATAATTCTTAGGAAATCGTAATTTTCTCTAAAAAGTTGTAATTTTCTTTGGATATTGTACTTTGTCCTCAGAATATTGTACTTTGCTTTTCCCTCGAGTTTGAAGTATTCTTTCCTTTTGAATAAAGTGTGTTCGTTTTGCCTATTGTTTCCAACTTCGTTGCAAAAATAATAGCAAAAAAATAAAATAAAAAAAATATATATAAAAATAAAATATTAGAGCTTTGGACCTACACGCCTATGACAAGACGAATTACACCGCGATTCCCGGCACCCAAACAAACATAAAATCATGCATATTGCATTGCATCTGCATTCGTTTATTTAATTCTCGTGCTCATAAAGTGTATTCCCTCAATAGAAAAAGGCAAGCTGGTTCGCCAACATCGATACCCGACTCGTCTACAAGCAAGGCTCATGGCAACTAACCAGAATGACCGGGGCCGTCCTGTTATTGAAGACTTAGGAAGTGGGGAAGCAGACCATGGTAACACCTCTGCTGAGGTTCCCAATCCAGAGCAATTGGCTCAAGAGAATCGGGAGTTGAGAACGAAAATCGGGGCAATGGAAGCACAGATGACGTAAATGATGGGCATACTACAAGCTTTGAGGAACGGAACTGCCGCTGAAAATCTCGCCGTCACTACCGGAGTTGCTGTCACTCTTCCCCCTCCGAGTCTCGAGACTAACACCTTTGCTCATACTTCAGGAACCAACAACCAGGGCCAACCAGTTATGCATGGGATGCCTTGGGGACTCCCATCCGGATACGCACCTCCAGGAGCCGAGGCTAATGCGGGAAGTAATCCCCTTAGTGTTGCAGAACAAGTCCGACCCATCTCAGCCACAAACAGTGGAGGAGCGGGAGCGCCTCAGGGCCAAATTCAGATTCCTATTCCGCCGGGAACTCCGTTTGACTTTCATTCACCAGTAACGGTCCATCCCCCAATTCAGGGACCAATTCCTGGGAATATCACTCACTCACGTGACCCACACGTGAACCCAGCCGTAGTGTCGATGAGTAATCCTCACTACGGTGTGAATGGTTTTCCTCAGAACTATCTTGCTGAAGCTCCTCAAGCTAGAGACAGGTATCATATGTTAGAAGAGCGCTTAAGAATGATTGAAGGGTCGGGCTCTAGAGCAAGAGAAGCTCGTGATCTGTGTCTCATCCCTGATGTGGTTTTACCTCCCAAATTCAAAGTGCCCGACTTTGACAAGTACCGAGGCGTGACTTGCCCTAAAAGCCATCTGACCATGTACTGTAGAAAAATGGCTGCACATTCCCATGATGACAAGTTGTTGATCCATTACTTCCAAGAGAGCCTTGCGGGAGCATCTCTCAACTGGTACATGCAGCTAGAACCGTCCCATATCCATTGTTGGAAAGACTTGGCTGATGCTTTCCTCAGACAGTACCAGTACAATACAGATATGGCGCCAGACAGAACACAGTTGCAGAGTCTGGCAAAAAGAGATAATGAGTCATTCAAAGAGTATGCCCAGCGGTGGAGGGCTTTGGCTGCACAGGTAACACCCCCTTTGTTAGAGAAAGAATTAGTCTTCATGTTCATGGAAACCCTGCCGCCATTATACTACGATCGGTTGATTGGTAGCGTGTCTTCCAATTTCTCAGACATGGTAATCATCGGTGAAAGACTAGAAAACGGAATGAGAAGCGGCAAGATTGCACATGGTTCCACAGGTACAACCACCCAGAAAAAGCCATTTTCCGAATTTTCAAAGAAAAAAGAAGGAGAGACCAACGCCATCACCATAAGCCCACCTTATCAACCACAAAACATCCCTGTCCCCACTCAAACACGACCAACCCTTCCACCACAAAATAACTACCACAAAAGCTACCCAGACAAAAAACAGACCACCTTTGATCCCATCCCCATGTCCTATACTGACCTATTCAACTATCTTTTTACAAACAAACTCATCAATACCAGACCCATGAGACTAGTTCAACCACCCTACTTCCGAGGCTACAATCCCAATGTTACCTGTGCATTTCATGAAGGGGCAGTAGGACACGCTGTTGAGGACTGCAAGGCCTTCAAAATTGTAGTGCAAGATCTGATTGATGCCAAAGGGATAACCTTCAAACAAGAAAACCCGAGTATCACAACTAATCCGCTGCCTGGTCATCAGAAACATGCAACCAATGCCATCCATGATATGGGGAGTCAATCCTTAATCAGAACTGTGGAGTGTATCCAAACACCCTTAGAGGTTATTCATGCAGAGCTATGCAAGTTCGGGGTCATTGAGAGAGGATGTACTCAGAGGGAAGTCTGTGTTGATGTTAATTGTGATGGGGCATGTGAGGCTTTCAGGACATTTTGCAGGACCTATTGGATCGTCATGTAATCCAAATAGGTGTGCAAGAGAAAGAGGAGGATGTGTTGACTTTCCAATCAGATAGGAATATAAATGTTCAGAAACCCATTGAGGTCCCGTATAGCCGAAAGCCGATCGAGGAGAGACTTAAGACCATTGTGATTCTTGTCCCAGCTCCTCATCAAAAGAACAATGTTGTTCCATGGAGCTATGGGGTGTCAATTCCAATTCAGACGCCTCAAGTTGTTCCCGATGTCACCAACATTGCGGGAAGCAGCGGAGTCACTAGAAGCGGACGTGTTTATGTCCCTGAAGTCCTGAAAGAAGGTCCCTCAAAGGAGGAGGAGGAAAGAATTCGCAAAGGCAAAGCGCAAGAACCCAAGGAAAGTAGGAAAGTGTCAGAACAAGAAGCCACTGAATTTCTGAAGATCATGCGTCAGAGTGATTACAAAGTGGTGGACCAGCTGCACCACACTCCTGCAAAGATCTCTATCATGTCCCTACTGCTCAATTCTGAGGTTCACCGTGCAGCCCTAATGAAAGTATTGAATGAAGCCCATGTAGCTCAGAACATCACTGTTGATCAGCTCGATGGCATTGTAGGGAATATTGTTGCATCCAATTATATTACTTTTACCGATGATGAGCTCACCCCTGAGGGAAAGGGGCATAATCAGGCACTTCACATTTCAGTTAGATGTGGTGAATATACACTCTCCAGGGTCCTCATCGACAACGGATCCTCTTTGAATGTCATGCCCAAATCTACTATGAGCAGATTAAATGTAGACTGTTCATATATGAAGCCTAGCTCAACACTAGTTAGGGCATTTGACGGATCCAAGAAGGAGGTTATGGGAGAAATGGAGTTCCAGATGCAGATAGGGCCAGAAGTATTTTATGTGAATTTTCAGATCATGGACATTGCATCATCCTACAGTTGTCTCCTGGGGAGACCCTGGATTCATGCTGCCGGCGCTGTTCCTTCATCCCTCCACCAAAGGCTTAAGTTTGTAGTCGACGACAAGCTGATAGTCGTTTTTGGAGAAGAAGAGTTCATCGTTAGCAAGCCCCATCCCTCTCAATACATTGAGGCTGCAGAAGAATCACTTGAATCTGCCTTTCAATCACTAGAAATTGCAAATGCTGCTTTTGTGGGGGAAGAAGCCCCGTTTCCCGTACCAAAGATATCTAACGCTGCTATCATGGTAGCCAAAGTCATGCTGCAAAATGGTTACCAGATCGGAAAAGGGTTGGGAAAGTCCGAGCAAGGAGTTCTGACGCCGGTTCAGCTGCAAGAGTACAAGGATAGGCGTGGGTTAGGGTATTGGCCCACTCAAGCTGACAAAAAGAGAATGGCTGAGGAAAAGCGAGAAAGGAGGCTAGCTAAGCTTCAGGGACGGGAACCAAGCTTGAAGAAGATTCCTATCTATGATCTCTCTTGGAGCTTTAGGAATGCGGGTATGCTGGACCCCAATCAGGTGGCCGTCATTGAGGAAGAATCAGTTGTGGAAGACAAAGGCGTGGACTTGGTGCGTCGCAGTGCGGCAGGGGAAGAGCTTGATAATTGGAAGATCATCGATTTCCCTGTTATTTTCATTCCAAAGTAATGATTTTGTAATGCAAATTCTTTGGCTCTGCCCAAGGCCTTAGGATATTTCATAAGGGCATGCATGTTTTTCCTTCAAATATCATCTATCAATAAAATGTTGTTTTGGATCCTCAAATGAATAAATTTGCTTTTCATTATCATACGTCTCCATCTTGTGTTTCTATTTTTGCTTGTTCATTTCTTTCTATTCCCGCAAATGCAGATCTAAAATGAATATCTTTGAGAATAACGATGCCAATGATTCATATGTTAATTTTGATCACCCCGTTAACCAAGCTGAGGAGGATGTTGAGGATGACTGGGAAACTCCTCCAGAGTTGATGAGAATGGTTGAACAAGAGGAAAAGGTTATTCAGGCACATGGGGAGTCCGTTGAGATAATTAACCTAGGCACAGAGGACAGCAAGAAGGAAGTAAAGGTGGGTACTTCGATGAAGGAAGGTGAGCGCAAGAAACTAATTGAACTCCTACATGAGTATGTTGATGTCTTTGCATGGACTTATCAAGATATGCCAGGTTTAGATACTGACATAGTGGTGCATAAGTTGCCAGTCAAGCCAGAATGTCCTCCGGAAAAGCAGAAACTGAGAAGAATGAAGCCAGAAATGTCCTTAAAGATCAGAGATGAAGTGAAAAAGCAGTTTGACGCTGGGTTCCTAGCGGTAGCCAAGTATCCGCAATGGGTTGCCAACATCGTGCCAGTTCCGAAAAAGGACGGGAAAGTTAGAATGTGCGTCGATTACAGAGATCTGAACCGTGCTAGTCCCAAAGATGATTTTCCCCTGCCCCATATTGATGTCTTAGTGGATAGTACGGCGCAACATTCACTGTTCTCCTTCATGGATGGGTATTCAGGGTATAACCAGATCAAGATGGCTCCTGAGGATACGGAGAAGACGACTTTCACAACTCTTTGGGGAACATTCTGTTACAGAGTCATGCCATTCGGGTTGAAGAACGCCGGTGCTACCTATCAAAGGGCTATGGTAACATTGTTTCAAGACATGATGCACAAGGAAATAGAGGTCTACGTGGATGATATGATCGCCAAGTCTAAAACTGATGAGGAACACATTGTCAATTTGCAAAAGCTCTTCGAGCGGTTGAGAAAATTCAAGCTCAGATTAAATCCTGCCAAGTGTACCTTTGGCGTGCGATCAGGAAAGTTGTTGGGGTTCATCGTTAACCAAAAGGGGATATGTTACCAAGTGGCTTCAGTCTCAAGAGGGGGGGTGAATTGAGATTTAAAACTTTTCAGATCTTTCGAAAACGTTTTTCCCCTTTTCAATGACTTAGATCAATTTTCGCGCAGGTTAAGTGGAAGCGAAGGAATTAGAATATAAAGCAGTAAAGTAGAATAATAGTAAAGCAGGAAAGCAGTAAAGCACACAGAGATTTATCCTGGTTCGGTCACCTCCTAGTGACCTACGTCCAGTCCTCACACCCTTGTGAGATTTTTCCACTAACACAACAAGGCTTACAGGTGCCTTGGAAAACCTTTACAGACTCAGGCACTCTCCTCCTAGGATACCCCACCTATAGAGAGCCCTCAGATCTAATATAGCAATAACAAGAGATACCCCACCCTTGTTACAATCAACTGCCCTAGAAAGATACCCCACTTCCTAGTACATGCAGCTACCCTAGAGAGATACCCCACTCCCTAGAACAAAACACAACAGTTAAATAATAAACAATTGTAAATGCAGAAATACCTCTAGTGTAGGCAGATATTACAACTTGAAGAATACAACCCCAACTAACTCTTAGCAACAGATCAGCTCAGACAGACCAACGGTGCGTGACGAGCAAAAGTATAAGCGTGAAGAGTTTTCTCAAAAGATTTCTGTTTCATGCAAGTGGGTTGAGTTGTGTGTTGTGTGTAAATGAATCGTGAAGCACTGCCTATTTATAGGCTATGAGGAATTCATTTTTACGTTGAAAATAGTGTAGGAATCGATTCTTTGTTAAAATGTATTTGATCTAGGAATCGATTTATTTAGGTGAGGAATCGATTTATCTTTGTTTGGAAAATATGGGAAATCGATTCTTGAGTGCCATGGAAAGCTAGGAATCGATTCTATACTTAGTGAAAATATGTAGGAATCGATTTTCAGCTTGCCTGAGACAAGTGGGAATCGATTCTCAGTTATGTGTAAAAGGTTGGGAATCGATTCTTCCCTTAAAAAAATATTTGGCTCAGAAATCGATTTGTGTATTATAAAACATGGCCTGACAATCGATTTCTAGCTTTTATAATTTACCTGAAAATCGATTTTGATATTTGTTTATGCATGAGGAAATCGATTTTGTTATTTAAAAAGGTGATAAGAATGTTTACGTAAATATGCATGCAGCTTTAAAAACTTTGTGAGTGTGTGAGACTTCGAGATACGAGCTGACCTTTGAACGAGCTTACACTTTTTCCTAAGACACACCCAAACCCTAAGGACTACCCTTATTTTTAAGGACTACCCTTTAAACTTGAATCTTCAGTTCTTGGCTTGCTTGTCTTGGATTGTGACTTTGACGTTTAGTTACTTTTATTGACTTTGACCGTCAATCTTACCTTTGTCTTTTTCATCATCAAAACACATCCTGCAATATCAGGTTACCTACAACACAAGGTATCCACATTCTCCCCCTTTTTGATGATGACAAAACATTAACTCATCTCAAGGTGGGAGGTTAGTTTAAACAGATAATGTATATGATACTCCCCCTATCATGATGCTCCCCCCGTTTTATTGACTGTATGCAAGTAAATGCAAATGCATGCTGAATATTAAAACTTTATTCTAAATATTAAAAACTCTATTCTTCTCCCCCTTTTTGTCATGATCAAAGAGGGCAACATGTAATAAAATGCGAATCTAACAGCATGAAGAGGAATCAATGATTCCAAGTTCTCTTCGAATGAAGAAAAAGTTTTCCTTTTGTAAAGGTTTTGTAAAAATATCAGCTAGCTGTTTTGCCGATTCCACAAATTCGATTACACAATCCCCTTTTTGGACATGATCTCTAAGAAAATGGTGTCTTATCTCTATATGCTTGGTCCTAGAGTGTTGGACGGGGTTCTTTGTAAGATTGATAGCGCTGGTATTGTCGCATTTTATAGGGATATGATCTAGATCTATACCATAGTCAAGAAGTTGTTGCTTCATCCAGAGGATTTGTGCACAACAACTCCCTGCTGCAACATATTCTGCTTCAGCAGTTGACAGTGCGACACTGACTTGTTTCTTACTGTGCCATGAGACTAATGCACTACCTAGTATGTGACATGTTCCACTAGTGCTTTTTCTGTCTAACTTACATCCTGCAAAGTCAGAATCTGAATATCCAATAAGACTACATGTGGCGCCTTTTGGATACCATAGACCAACATTTTGAGTGCCTACCAGATATCTCATTATTCTTTTGACAGCTACTAAATGTGACTCTTTTGGATTTGCTTGATACCTAGCACACATGCAAACACTAAACATGATGTCCGGTCTACTAGCAGTTAAGTAGAGAAGAGAGCCAATCATACCTCGATATTTGCTTAGTTCTACCGGTTTACCTTCTTCATTTTTGTCTAAGTAGCATGAGGTGCTCATTGGTGTGGACATTTCTTTTGCTTTGTCCATTTCAAATCTTTTGAGTAGTTCTTTGCAGTACTTTGATTGAGATATGAAGATGCCGTTGTTTGTTTGTTTTATTTGAAGCCCAAGGAAGAAGTTGAGTTCTCCCATCATTGACATTTCAAATTCATTCTGCATAATACTTGAAAATTCTTTGCAAAGCAATTCATTAGTAGCACCGAAAATAATATCGTCCACATAAATTTGCACGAGCAAGATGTCATCTTTTGACCTTTTTATAAAAAGTGTAGTGTCAACTTTTCCTCTTTGAAAATCATGCTTGAGTAGGAATTTGCTCAATCTTTCGTACCAAGCTCTGGGAGCTTGCTTCAGACCATATAGAGCCTTTTTGAGTTTAAAAACATGGTCTGGTTTTTCAAAATTTTCAAAACCAGGAGGTTGTTCAACATATACTTCTTCTTGGATAAAACCATTTAAGAAAGCGCTCTTAACATCCATTTGATACAATTTAAAATCCATGATTGATGCAAAAGCAAGTAACATGCGAATAGCTTCTAATCTAGCTACAGGAGCATACGTTTCATCATAGTCTATTCCTTCTTCTTGATTATAACCTTTAGCAACTAGTCTAGCTTTATTCCTAATTATTATACCTGATTCGTCTAGCTTGTTTTTAAACACCCATTTTGTGCCTATTATCTGGTGTTTATCAGGTCTAGGAACTAGATCCCACACTTCGTTTCTTTCAAACTGATTTAACTCTTCTTGCATAGCAATAGTCCAATGTTCATCAACTACGGCTTCATCTATATTTCTAGGTTCAATTTGAGATACGAAAGCCATATGATTACATGCATTTCGAAGAGAGTTACGAGTAGTTACCCCTTTTGTTACATCACCTATGACGTTTTCAAGCGAGTGATCCCTTGGGATTCTCCATTCCTTGGGAAGTTCACTGCTTGATCCTTCTTCTGACTTCTCTTGAGGGGTGGTTTTTGTTTCTTCTTCTTTCTTCTTCTCACCTATCTCTAACTCTTCAGGTTCATCTGCAATATCAATAACCTTTCCCAGCCTTTTGGGGTTAGTTTCATCAAATGTAACATGTACAGATTCCTCAATTACCTTATTTCTTTTATTAAAAATTCTAAAGGCCTTGCTAGATAAAGAGTAACCAAGAAAGATTCCTTCATCAGCTTTAGCATCGAATTTACCTAGGTTGTCTTTTCCATTATTCAATACAAAACATTTGCAACCAAAGGTGTGAAGGTGTGAAATATTTGGTTTTCTCCCCTTGTAAAGTTCATAGGAGTTTTCTTTAAAATAGGCCTAATTAGAACTCTATTCATAACATAACAAGCAGTACTTACAGCATCCGCCCAAAAGTATTTTGGGATGTCATGATCATTTAGCATTGTTCTGGCAAGTTCCTCCAATGATCGATTTTTCCTTTCAACAACTCCATTTTGTTGAGGAGTTCTAGGTGCTGAGAAGTTGTGATTTATACCAAGTTCTTCACATAGGATTTCGAATTTTTCATTTTCAAATTCTCCACCATGATCAGATCTAATTGAGACAATCTTCAATTCCTTCTCATTTTGAATGTTGCGAGCAAGCTTTTTGAATGCTCCAAAAGCTTCGCTCTTATTTGCCAGAAAGAGAGTCCAGGTATACCTTGAATAATCATCTACTATAACTAGAGCATAGAAATTTCCACCATAACTTTTTGTCCTTGAGGGACAAAATAGATCCATGTGTAACAGCTGCAAAGGTTTGTTAGTAGACACAATATTCTTTGATTTAAAGGACACTTTTACCTGTTTACCCTTTTGGCATGCATCACACAATTTATCTTTTTCAAACTTGATATTAGGCAAACCACTAACTAGATCTTTAGACACTAGCTTGTTAAGATGATCCATATGAATATGAGCTGTCCTACGGTGCCATAACCAAGAGTTTTCTTCCTTACTAATGAGGCAACATGCATTATGTGATGAAACACTATCTAAACTCATCATGTATATGTTTTCTACTCTATTTCCTATCATTCTAACTTGTTTACTTTGTTTATCCTCAATGATGCATGAACCTGAGTCAAATATTACCCTATTTCCTTTATCACAAAGTTGGCTAATGCTTAAAAGATTATGTTTAAGACCTTCAACATAGAGCACATTATCAATAGCAGTAGATAAGTCTTTACCAACTTTACCTTCACCAAGGATTCTTCCTCTGTTATTGTCACCATAAGTCACATGACCGCTTGATCTGAGGGTAAGAGTTAGGAACTTTGTAATATCTCCAGTCATGTGCTTTGAGCATCCGCTGTCAAGGTACCAATCTGACCCCCGTACCTTGAAGCATACCTGCATTGGTTCAAAACAAGGTTTTAGGTACCCAAATCTCTTTGGGTCCTTGTGGGTTAGTGTTTGGTATGGTCCTTTTGGGAACCCATACCTTTTTCATAGTTTGCTTACCTCTTGCCCTGCAAACAGAAGCTGTATGTCCAGGTTTATCACAATAGTAACATCTAATATAAGGTTTAGTGGAAAACTTAGGTCTATGATGCATATTGCTTTTCACAAAATTATTTCTCTGAATCCTAAGATGTAATTTGGGCATTTTGTCTATTGTACATTCAAGCTCATTGATTTTCTTTTCATGTTCTATACATTTATCACATGCATAATTTTCTTTAACATACACAAGTTTATCATTTTCTTTCCTAAGTTCTAATTTTTCTTTAGTTAACACATTAACTTCATCTTGAAGATTAGAAATGGTTTTCTTTGATTTATCTAAAGCCTTAGCTAATTTCATAGAATCATCATGCAACTCAGTGATAGCTTCATATAAATCATCATATGCATTTTGTAAAGAGTCAGGGTTAGAAATTACCTCGTTTTCATTTTCGCTTTCATGATCAGCCATTAATGCAACTTGAGCTTCTTCATCTTCTGATTCATCTGACGAATCCATGCAGTTGTCTTCCCATGCAATGTAGGCTTTTCTTCCTTTGTTATTTTTGAATGCCTTCTTTTCAGATTTGGAGTCCTTTTTCTGTAGATTAGGACATTCCATTTTCATGTGCCCGGGTTTCCCGCATTCATAACAAGTAGGAGGACCGGATGTACTTTCTTTGCTGGAGAACCTTTTTGATTTGAAGTTCTTCTTTGGATAGTTGTTGCTTTTCATGAACCTTTTGAACTTTCGAACCATAAGAGCCATATTCTCTTCACTTTCATCAATTTCATCATCTGAGTTGTCACTATCATCAAATTGACTAGAACAAGATGCTTTTAGAGCCAAGCTTTTCTTTTTCTTATCTGTATTTTCGTACTCAGCTAGACGAGTGAGTTCTAGTTCATGCTCTTGAAGTTTACCGAACAGAGTAGCCAGAGTCATGGTAGCTAAATTTCTTGATTCAGCTATAGCAGTAACCTTAGGTTGCCATTCTCTATTCAGACATCTCAGAACTTTGTTGATTAGATCCTCTGCAGGAAATGACTTACCCAACAAGCTTAACTGATTCACAATGTGAGTGAACCTTTTCTGCATTTCTGGTATTGTTTCACCTGTATTCATTCTAAATAATTCGTACTCTCTGATAAGAGTATTTGTTCTTGCCCTTTTCACTTCATTTGTACCCTCATGAGTAACTTGGAGATTATCCCACATTTCTTGGGCAGATTTACAGTTTGAAACTCGAAAAAATTCATCAGGACTTAAAGCAGAAGTAATAATATTTTTGGCACGTAAATTATGTTGCACTTTTCTTTTCTCATCATCAGACCATTCATTTCTACTTTTAATAGTAAGAATACCATCTACTAAGTGTGTGGGGACATAGGGTCCTTTTTCCACAGCATCCCAAACATCTAAGTCTACCCCTTCAATAAAGATTCTCATTCTTTCTTTCCAATATGCGTAATCTTTCCCGTTGAATCCCGGAGGACGGGTAAGAGAAGCACCCTCTTGCGTAGACCAACCTGAAGCCATTTCTCTTGAAGCTGCTAGGCCCTTTATACAAGAGTCTAGCTCTGATACCACTTGTTACCAAGTGGCTTCAGTCTCAAGAGGGGGGGTGAATTGAGATTTAAAACTTTTCAGATCTTTCGAAAACGTTTTTCCCCTTTTCAATGACTTAGATCAATTTTCGCGCAGGTTAAGTGGAAGCGAAGGAATTAGAATATAAAGCAGTAAAGTAGAATAATAGTAAAGCAGGAAAGCAGTAAAGCACACAGAGATTTATCCTGGTTCAGTCACCTCCTAGTGACCTACGTCCAGTCCTCACACCCTTGTGAGATTTTTCCACTAACACAACAAGGCTTACAGGTGCCTTGGAAAACCTTTACAGACTCAGGCACTCTCCTCCTAGGATACCCCACCTATAGAGAGCCCTCAGATCTAATATAGCAATAACAAGAGATACCCCACCCTTGTTACAATCAACTGCCCTAGAAAGATACCCCACTTCCTAGTACATGCAGCTACCCTAGAGAGATACCCCACTCCCTAGAACAAAAGACAACAGTTAAATAATAAACAATTGTAAATGCAGAAATACCTCTAGTGTAGGCAGATATTACAACTTGAAGAATACAACCCCAACTAACTCTTAGCAACAGATCAGCTCAGACAGACCAACGGTGCGTGACGAGCAAAAGTATAAGCGTGAAGAGTTTTCTCAAAAGATTTCTGTTTCATGCAAGTGGGTTGAGTTGTGTGTTGTGTGTAAATGAATCGTGAAGCACTGCCTATTTATAGGCTATGAGGAATTCATTTTTACGTTGAAAATAGTGTAGGAATCGATTCTTTGTTAAAATATATTTGATCTAGGAATCGATTTATTTAGGTGAGGAATCGATTTATCTTTGTTTGGAAAATATGGGAAATCGATTCTTGAGTGCCATGGAAAGCTAGGAATCGATTCTATACTTAGTGAAAATATGTAGGAATCGATTTTCAGCTTGCCTGAGACAAGTGGGAATCGATTCTCAGTTATGTGTAAAAGGTTGGGAATCGATTCTTCCCTTAAAAAAATATTTGGCTCAGAAATCGATTTGTGTATTATAAAACATGGCCTGACAATCGATTTCTAGCTTTTCTAATTTACCTGAAAATCGATTTTGATATTTGTTTATGCATGAGGAAATCGATTTTGTTATTTAAAAAGGTGATAAGAATGTTTACGTAAATATGCATGCAGCTTTAAAAACTTTGTGAGTGTGTGAGACTTCGAGATACGAGCTGACCTTTGAAAGAGCTTACACTTTTTCCTAAGACACACCCAAACCCTAAGGACTACCCTTATTTTTAAGGACTACCCTTTAAACTTGAATCTTCAGTTCTTGGCTTGCTTGTCTTGGATTGTGACTTTGACGTTTAGTCACTTTTATTGACTTTGACCGTCAATCTTACCTTTGTCTTTTTCATCATCAAAACACATCCTGCAATATCAGGTTACCTACAACACAAGGTATCCACAGGATAGAGGTCGATCCAGACAAGGTGCGTGCGATTCTTGAGATGCCAGTCCCTAAAACAGAAAAAGAGATTCGGGGTTTCCTCGGAAGACTGAACTACATCTCTAGGTTCATATTCAAGTTGACTGCCACTTGTGAACCAATCTTCAAACTTTTGTGCAAGAATCAAGAGACCAAATGGAATGATGATTGTCAAGAAGCATTTGAAAAGATAAAAAAATATCTTCAGAATCCACCTATATTGACGCCTCCTGTACCCGGCAGACCTCTGATCCTGTACCTAACCGTGCTAGACAGCTCAATGGGTTGCATGTTAGGGCAACATGATGAATCTGGGAAGAAAGAGCATGACATTTACTATTTGAGCAAGAAATTCACTGACTGTGAGACAAGGTACTCGCTGCTAGAAAAGACTTGCTGTGCTTTAGCTTGGGCTGCTCATCGTTTGAGGCAGTACATGCTAAGTCACACTACTTGGTTGGTATCTAAAATGGATCCTATTAAGTATATCTTCGAAAATCCGGCACTTACAGGGAGACTTGCCCGTTGGCAAATGCAGTTATCAGAATATGATCTCCTATATGTCACTCAGAAAGCAATTAAAGGTAGTGCGTTGGCCGAGTACCTGGCACACCATCCTGTTGAAGATTATCAGCCTATGCAGTATGACTTTCCTGATGAAGATATCATGGCTTTGTTTGAAGAAGGGAAATCCCCAGAAGATGAAAGATGGAGAATGGTGTTCGATGGTGCCTCCAATATGTACGGGCACGGAGCCGGGGCAGTGCTGATTTCCCCTGATAATCGCTTCATCCCATTCACTGCCAGACTAAGCTTCTACGTCACTAATAATATCGCAGAGTATGAGGCATGTATTCTTGGTATCCAGGCAGCCATTGATTGGAAAGTTAAGAGACTTGATGTGTATGGAGATTCAGCTCTAGTAATTCACCAAGTGAACGGTGATTGGGAGACCAGGGACTCCAAGTTGATCCCTTACCGAGATTACATCCTAAAGCTGGTTGAGCTTTTTAAGGAAATCACATTCCAGCACCTTCCTCGCAATGAGAATCAGTTGGCTGATGCACTAGCCACTTTGTCTTCAATGTTTAATATCAGCTGCGACAAAAGCTTGACTCACATCGGGATTCAGCATCGAGATTTGCCAGCACATCATTATTGTATGGTCATCGAGGAAGGGTCTGATAACAAGCCCTGGTATTATGACATCAAGCAGTACATCTTGAACAGAGAATACCCTCCTGGAGCGTCAGAGAATGACAAGAGAACCCTCAGAAGATTGTCAAGGAATTTCCTTTTGAGCGGTGAAGTTCTATACAAGAGAAATTACGACATGGTCCTTTTAAGGTGTGTGACAGAAGAAGAGGCAACAAAAATCATGAGAGAAGTCCATGAAGGCTCATTTGGGGTTCATTCCAGTGGGCACACCATGGCAAGAAAAATCTTAAGAGCTGGCTATTATTGGTTGCAAATGGAATCAGATTGCTATAGTTTCGTAAGAAGATGTCACAAGTGTCAAATCTACGCTGATCATATTCATGTACCACCTGCTTCCCTAAATGTCTTGACCGCCTCTTGGCCATTCTCAATGTGGGGCATGGACGTCATAGGTCCTATCGAGCCTAAAGCATCAAATGGGCATCGCTTCATCCTGGTCGCTATTGATTACTTCACCAAGTGGGTTGAAGCTGCTTCATATTCCAGCATTACCAGCTCTGTGGTTGCTAAGTTTGTAAAGAAAGATTTGATTTGCCGCTATGGGCTTCCGGATAAGATTATCACAGATGATGGCAGCAACTTGAACAGTAAGATGATGAAAGAGTTATGCGAGGACTTCAAAATCCAACATCATAATTCTTCTCCATACCGTCCCAAGATGAATGGGGCAGTTGAAGCGGCCAACAAGAATATCAAGAGGATCGTGCAAAAGATGGTAGTAACCTATAAAGATTGGCACGAGATGCTTCCTTTCGTCTTGCATGGGTATCGTACCTCAGTGCGTACTTCAACAGGGGCAACCCCTTTCTCTTTGGTGTATGGGTCGGAAGCAGTCCTCCCCATTGAAGTTGAGATACCCTCTCTGCGGGTACTGATGGAAACCAAGTTGGAAGAAGCAGAATGGGTCCAAGCTCGTCTGGATCAGCTGAATCTCATTGAGGAGAAAAGAATTGCTGCCCTGTGTCATGGCCAGTTGTATCAACAAAGGATGAAGACAGCTTTCGACAAGAAGGTTCGTCCCCGAGAGTTCAGCGAGGGAGACCTTGTGCTCAAGAAGATTCTGCCTATCCATAGTGACCCCCGTGGGAAATGGACTCCTAGCTATGATGGACCATATGTGGTAAAGAAAGCCTTTTCTGGAGGAGCATTGATACTCACCAACATGGATGGTGAAGAACTCAGAAACCCAGTCAATTTAGATTCAGTCAAGAAATATTACGCCTGAGAAAAATAAAAAGGAAAAAGAGAAAAATGAGCCAAGCATGAATTAGCTCGCTAGGTTGAAAACCCGAAAGGGCGGCCTAGGCAAAAAAGAGCGACCCGGTGGACTGAAAACTCATAAAGAGCGGTCCAGGCAAAAATTAGGGTCAGAAAGGTTGGACTGAAAAAAGTAAAAGAGGCAAGCAGCGTCTCCAAAAGCTTGGGTAAAAGGGTGATCAAGGATATAAGTATGGGTGATTGGCATCAACACTCCAAAGACGAAAAACGCTCATAAGATCTGTTGCGTCCATTTTTTTTTCTTGCTTTTCTTAGTTTCAGAGTTCTTAATGTACTCTTTTCAGTCAGCGCGACCTTTTACGCGTTTGATTTCCATATGAATAAAAGTCCAAACTCTTCACTCCGTCTGCTTTTTGTTTTGTCATTGCTTCCTTTTCATTCGTGCTTTAAAATGATGTTTTATGGTAGATGATAAATGAATTATGAAAATGTGCATAAATCAGAGCATTAAACTCATTGCGAAACTTTTGAAAATCATGAGGAAAGAAATGATCTCTCAATCAGGTAAATTCATAAAAGCCAAACAAAAGCACTGAGTGCGTCAAAATAATTCACAAAAAAGGCTGAAGCATGACCCTCCCACCATTATGGACGATCATCGTGCCTCGTAGTGCAAGTCCTATGATTTGGTTGAACCGGTGAAAGAAAAGCCAAAAAGAGAAAAAGAGCAACAAAAATAAGAAGAAAAGAAAGAAGAAAACAATGAAAAAGGGACAAAAAAAAGGGAGAGCAAAAGAGCAATAAAACGAATAAAACTCATGCATTGCATTCATCAAACATAGACAAAAAATTCATGCAAGCAAGAAGAAGCTCCTGCATCACATCACATTCATCCCATCAAAAAGCAATCATGGCATTTGCATTGCATGCATTTGTTCATATCACTTGCAGGTACAAGGACGGATAAATACTTCGGTGTTAATCCTCGCCCTCAGTTCCCAGAAAATGCTCCCTTAGTTCGGAGTTCAAATGCTTTTCAGTTCAGCGCTCAAGCGTGCATTGCAGTTTGGAGTTCAAAATCGCTCTCGTCAGAGTTCAAACGTTCCCTTCTGTCCAGGTCTCACGTCGTGTACGAGCAACGCGATGGACCGCATCCCCATGTGAGGTTCAACGGAATAGTTGTATCAGCCTAAGATACAGTGGACGTCGTGCATTGATCAGTATATCAGTTCCGGAGCTGATAACGATCCCCCCGGTCGCTCGAAAAGGCCAACAAGAAGCGTGCTCCTCAAAGCTACGTGCAAACTCGGATTCATCAAGAGTCCGTTTAAGGATTACAGGTTTTAGGCAGCCTGGGCAATTTACCGCTTTTTCTGCACGCCAAGTGCCTATTTATCGCTTTTCTGCACGCCAAGTGCCCATTTACCGCTTTCGGCACGCCAAGTGCCCATTTACCGCTTTTCTGCACGCCAAGTGCCCATTTACCGCTTTCTGCATGCCAAGTGCCCATTTACCGCTTTTCTGCACGCCAAGTGCCCATTTACCGCTTTCTGCACGCCAAGTGCCCATTTACGGCTTTCTGCACGCCAAGTGCCCGTTTTACCTTTTTTTGCCTCAGGTTTCTCTAGGTAGACAAAATTGGTATAATTTCTGAATTCTTTATTTCTATTTCGCCTCGGAATATGTTTCGGCCAATTCATATCCCTTGTCAAAATCCAAATAAAGAGGGGCAGCTGTTATACCCCAATTTTGTCCGTCTTCCTTTTCTAGTTTTAGTCGTTTGTTTTACTTAAATCGTGTTTTGAAGTCGCGTGATTACGAGAATTATCAGTATGGCGTCTCAATTACTAACCCTGACCAATTTCAATTACCCTATTCAACTAAATCGAAATACAGTTGTTTTAAATCAGGCATGCACGCGAATGATCGATCTTTTCGTGCGTTCTTCAATGTAATCTTCGTATTGGGATTTAGTCGAACCTAATTGGGACTAACAAAGTCATTTTTCTCGCAACTGGGCTTGTCGTTTCAATTTGGGCTTAAGAACGCGATTCTGAGATAATTTTAGCGTTTAGCGGTCAACGGGCTTATTTATTCTGTTTGGGCCTCGTTCTCACACACTTGTCTAGTTGGGTCCGATATCGCTTTTGTATTTGGCCCAATTTCTTTTATTATTTTTTACTTTGTCTATTTTAATTTATTTGGAGCAGTATATATAGTCAAAAAAAAAAATGTCAAAAAATTCTATTTAACTTTATTTACAACTTAGGAGAGTTCAAAGGTCCAATTGTCCAAAAAAATACAAAAAAAATTACATCAAAAGGGCCAAAAATGGCCAGATCCGAAAATACAACATTAGGCAGCAAATTAGGGTTTCTCTAAAGCTGTTGCTGCAACTGTTGGGCCTGGGTTGATCCACTCCAAAACCTGAAAAACAGATAATTCAAATCAGCAGCTAAAAAAAGGGGGGGGGGAGGTGGAGTCAGCCCTGAGTCAGCTACACACAAATCACTAGCTGTCCAGGAGACACTGCTTTAATCAGCAATAATGGAGGATCAAAAACTTTAATTTTCGGTTTCAAAAAATGACTATAAAATGCTAATCCGAAATTGAAGTGCAGGAGGATTTCATAACCATTGTCACAGAGATTCACATACAGTGCACATCACCAACATTCTCAGAGTAAAGGGCAATTTTTTTTCGGAGGAGTTTAGTTGCTGTGTTTGGCACCAAAAAGCAAGCAAACAACAGTGGCAAAAAAAAAGGGAAATTTCTGAAGCTTGAGATTCAGGTTAGGTCTTTTATATATGTACGTGTGTTTTCACTTTTTTTGTCATGCTAGAAACAGAATAAGAAAAAAATAATAAATATGAAATAGTGTTTATAAAATGTGAATATACCTTCAGATTTGAACATATGGTCCAAACTCCACTTTCTTTTTGCAAGCAGTAGCATCACTCCATTTTTTTAGCATAACAACTAGATCAGTTTCCTTTTCACTATACCTTAGAATTGTTGTAACTGTTAGAGCAAAAGATTTGTCGGTGTTTTAGTATAAACGAAAAGAAATATTATATTTTGACAAAAAAAATGTGACAGATTCAGATCAAAAACGAAGTAAGGTTAAAAAAAATCTTAGGAGAGCATGAGAGGTTAGAAACAGATCCGTTTTATGCAAGAACAAAAAGAAACCAAATCAGAAAAAAATAGAAATAGAAGAGAAGATGATAGAAGGAGATAAAAAAAAAGGTTACAAGAGGGAGATGTAGAATCGGACCTGCTGTGAATTCCGACCACCGTAGGTGGTGGTCGGCGTCGCAACAACCACTGTGAACCCCCCATCACTGTCGCATTCCGGCGAATCCCCTACCGCCGTCACCCAACAACCGTAACTTCCCTCACGGAATCGCCATCACCGATCCACCCCAACAACCACCGTCGACCACCCAAATGCCCACCACAAACAGAACCACGGTCTGAGCCCCCAAACCGCCGCCTCCTCCAAACCGCAGCCCAACCACCGCCGGAACAACAACCACCCTCAAACTCCCTCACTGTTTCTCCCCTTCCACCGTGAACATCCTTCACGGCCACGACCAAAAACAACACCACGTCGCCCATTTCGGCCATTAGCGACAGTGAGAGCGAGAAAAACGATTTGGTGAGGAGAGGAGGAGAGCGGTGCGTGGAGAGGAGAGACGAGATTAGGGTGGAGTGAGGAAGCAAAACGGAGGGGAGGGGGAGTGAGGGCGCGATCGGCCATGGAAGGAGAGAGAGGGAAAAATTTTCAGATTTGGTCATCTTTGGGGGGTGGGGGCGCCGTGGAGAAGAGAGGGGAAATTAGGGTTTCCAGATTTAGGTTTTTTTGTTTTTATAGTATGGACCCAAGGACACTTTTGTCTTTTTACATTTTTTATTTTTCAGATTGCAACTCACACCCCTGCGTTTTACTCCGCGTACCCCCCTTCTGAAGCCCATGGTTTTGCTTTTTTTGGAAACGGCCCATTCCCTTTTTCTGTTTTAAAAAAAAAAGAGGCGCAGCCCAGCTTACAAAAACAAGTTGGGCTCACTGTTTACACCCCAGATTTTATAATACTGCCCTCCTGCCACTTGCATACCATTTTACTACTACACCCCCTGTTTCTTTTTTTTTAATTTTGTTTCTTTCCCCTAAGCGAACTTATTTTTTCACAAACTTTTTTTTTTCCAAAATAATGGATAAATGTTTCCACGAACAAAAATTAATCCAATTGCGAAAACTCTTCAAAATCAAACTTTGTTAGTAGTCTCGTGAAGCCTTTGCTTGCATGATTATTAACAATGAGGTACTAGTGGCGATCACTTGGAGCCTTTGCTCAATTGATCATCGTGAATGCCCAATTTTCCTAAAGATTTTCACCAAATCAAAAACTTTGTTAGTAGTCTTGCGAAGCCTTTGCTTGCATGATTATTAACAATGGAGTGCTAATGGTGGTCACTTGGAGCCTTTGCTCAATTGATCATCATGAAAGCTCAATTTTCACAATTAAACAAGATAAAAAAAACAAAAAAAAAACCTTTTTCTAGACAAACAAGAACTACGTAGCTTTGAATTCTCCATCGCACCGGGAGATACGTAGGAGCGAGAGGCCAATTCTCGTCAAGCGCCCTCTTCTAAAAAACCCATTTTTCCCCCTTTTTCATAATAAATAAAGACTTTCACTAAGAATTTTTCAATAGGAAGTAGAGAGGCAAAATTAAGTATTTTCAGGTCAACATACGAAAACCACACATTTAATTAAAGGTTCCCTCTCAGTAGAGAGGACGTGTGGGGTGCTAACACCTTCCCCGCACGTAACTGACCCCCGAACCCTATTCTCTAGTTTCGCAAGACCAGTCACTTTCAAAAGAAGGTTTTTCTAATACTTTCCTTAAATAAGTATTGGTGGCGGCTTCATTGTCATTGTTTTCTAGAAAAGTTGTGAACGAGGAAGGTTCTCCCTCGGGGACTTTTTCGGGCACAACAGTTATACCTGCTGCAAAATTGTACCCTGATACTGGAAATCGGAAATAAACCTGGAAATTATCGGTTCGTCGAATTGAGGGTTCGAGGCGACAAGATCGCGAGAGACACCATTTCCATACACCGTAAAGGAGGTCAGTAGCAAGAGGAACGTTGGTTGCTGAGTTCAGTCACGGAGGCATTCGGAGCGTGTTCGTGATTACGGGGATTGTTCGAGTGGTTAACGGTTCGGTTGTTCGAGCGAGGACGCGACTTCTCGGGGACTCGTCATACCTGTGAGTTTTACTCACGATTAGGGATATTTTGATATTCTGAATATGTTTCGTCTTGGTCTCTATGTGAAAATATGACTTTCGAAACGATTATTGAGTCGACAAACCGTTTTCCCAAAAATCACGCTTTTACGGTTTTGCAAAATTGTTTATATATGTGATGCTGAATTATGTTTTGATTGTTGTCTGGAATATGGTTTAGAGTATCTGTTTTAAGTTGTCAAAGCCCTAGGATGTCTCGGCCCCGGATCAAAAAGCGAAACGGTATAAAATCGAATTGCGAAAATCTGTTTCTGTGTTTCAGGTACCCATCGCGCCGCGACCCGAGCCCTTCCCGTCGCGACCATACTGAGTTTTATGTCCATTTCGGTTCTGTAAGTTTTTGTGTCGCGACGGAACCTGTTCGCGTCGCGACGCTGTTTAATTTTTCAGCAAACCTAATTGAAATTGTTTTTGCCATAACTTTTGAACCGGGTGTCCGATTGAAGTGTCCTTAGGTGCGTTTGAAAGCTTATTCGGAGACCTATCTATATAAACAAAATTGAATTACAAAATGTTCTGTTTTCCAATTGGTAAAAACCTTTTGAATGGTCAAACTCTAGAACACGTGTGAGCTCACCCTTTTGAGTAATAACCGGATCGTAGATCCCATTTGATGCTGTGATTATAATGCCGGATGTCTAACTTTTATTTCACCAAAACGGATTATAGATCGAAATAGATATTGATTATCTAAAACTTATGAGACGGTCCAATGCGGACACGATATATATTTTATTATGTATCACGTTGGGTGACGACCCGACAAGTAGCATACTAGGAAGGGAAGTCATGAGCCCTCACCCTAGGCCCTGTATATGTTTTGGCGTGGTCAATTCGTGGGTTACCGGGAGTCGTGGTTCTTGCACAGCCGGTTTATGCTAAGTTTCCTCACGTTTCGCCGGGAGTCGTGGTTATCGCACAGTCGGCGTTTCGATTATTGTTTGGACATTGCTACTCTGATAAATATGTTGTAACAGTTTAATAATTGAACTGAGTGTTAGTGAGGGGGCACGGTAGAACTCACTGAGACAAGTTGTCTCACCCAATCATTGTTGTTGTTTTTACAGAGAACAGGATATAAGGATAGCAGGTGGCACGGTTAGTTGTCAGGCTCGAGGAGAAGTTGGAGATGTGATCTTCCATCCATGTTTTAGATTCTTTTTTTTGATGTAGCCCCTGTATTCGGTCTTATGACTCGAACTTGTATAATGTTATCTCATAGTTTCCGCTGTTTCTTGTAAGGATTTATATCTGAACAGGAATTTTTATACTCTGATGTAAACCAAATTGTATATTTAGGTATTTCTTTGTTAAAGAAATACCAGGGTGTTACACTCTCCACTTATAATAAGTGAGAAACACAATGAGCTAAAATATTTGGGTCTTTATCCTCATAGGAAGGGAGCCCAATACCCAACATATCTCCCCCTCACAACTATGTGGAGACGATCGCCAAACCGGCGATATCACAACAAATTTGAAACTTCCCTCTTGGCAAAGCTTTAGTCATCATATCTGAACCATTATCATCTGTATGAACTTTAGCTAACTCCAACAACTTAGCATCCAAAACATCACGTATCCAGTGATACCTCACATCAATGTGTTTGGACCTATTATGAAAAGTCGGATTCTTACCAAGATGAATAGATCTTTGACTATCAACAAATAAGAAATATTTGTCCTGAACATAACCAAGATCATGCAAGAATTTCTTCAACCATATCAACTCTTTGCATGCTTCGGTATTGGCAATGAACTCTGCCTCAGTAGTAGACAATGCTACACACTTTTGCAACCTAGACTGCCAAGCCACAGCTCCCCCTGCAAACTTAATCATATACCCCGAAGTGGACTTCCTGGAATCAATATCTCCAGCCATGTTTGAGTCCGAGTATCCCACTAAGGTGGGTTTGTCACCTCCAAAACTAAGTCTCATACAAGTAATACCACGAAGATACCTTAAAATCTATTTCACAACATTCCACTGCTCTCTACCTGGATTTGACAAAAAATCTACTGACTGTACCAACAGCATGTGCAATATGGTCTTGTACACACCATTGCATACATCAAACTACCCACAACAGACGCATAAGGAACTCGTTCCATATCAATTTTATCATCTTCATTTGGAAGACTTTGTTTGGAACTCAACTTAAAATGAGTAGCAAGAGGAGTGCTTACCGCCTTAGAGTTTTCCATCTGAAATCTCTGCAACACTCTTTCAATATAGTGCTCTTGCGATAGCCAAAGTTTCTTCTCCTTTCTGTCACGCATGATTCTTATACCAAGAATCTGTTTAGTTGCTCCCATGTTTTCATGGCAAAAGACTTGCCCAACTGCTTCTTTAACTTGTCAATCTCAGAAATATTTTTCCTTACAATAAGCATGTCATCAACATATAACAACAGGATATTGAAATCATCATTAGAAAAATTTCTAACAAAGACACAATGATCAGAAGTAGCCTTTTTATATCCTTGGTCACACATAACTGACTCAAACTTCTTGTACCACTGTCTTGGAGCCTGCTTCAAACCATATAGACTCTTTCTTAGTCTACACATAGTCTTCCTTGCCTTCAACAAGAAAACCATCAGGTTGTTTCATGTAGATCTCTTCCTCCAAATCACCATGAAGGAAAGCTGTTTTTACATCCATTTGCTCTACCTCTAAATCTAGTGTAGCGGCCAAACTCAACACGGTTCTAATCGATGACATCTTTACCACAGGCGAGAAATTTTCATTAAAATCAACACCCTTTCTTTGACGGAAACCCTTCACCACTAGTCTGGCTTTATACCTTGGAGACTTAGAGTTACTCTCATCTTTCACTCTATAAATCCACCTGTTTTCCAAAGTCCCTTTACCTTTTGGCAACTTCACCAAATCATAAGTGTGATTATCATGCAATGACTTCATCTCATCATGCATTGCATCCAGCCACTTTTGAATTTCTTCACTTTCTATGGCCTCTTGGAAATACTCATGCTCCCCTTGATCGGTCACTGTCACATACTCATCAGAATTATACCTTGTAGATGGTTGTCTTCCTCTGCTAGACCTTCTGAGTTGAGCTTGAGATGACTCAAAAGCCTCACCAGGATTCTCATCTTCTGACATCTCATTCTCCTCATCATCATTAACTGGAATATGTAACTCATCTTCAGGTTGTTGATCTTCAACATGTGGCTCACCATTTTGAACATTACCATCAACACTATCCAAATTCTGAATAGGCAACCGAACTGGATCAACATCTGACAAGTTGTCATCTTTCTTGGGTGTAGTCTTCTCCACCTTATCAATGTCCTCAATAGGTTGGTCTTCCATGAAAACAACATCACGACTTCTGAGAAGTTTTTTCCCTATAGGATCATACAACCTATAACCAAATTCATCTTGACCATAACCAACGAAAATACATTGCTTTGACTTTGCATCCAACTTGGATCTTTCATCCTTTGGAACATGCACAAAGGCCTTACAACCAAAGACTCTCAAGTGATCATAATTGACCTTCTTCCCAAACCAAACTTTATCTGGAACATCACTATTCAAAGTAACAGCGGGACTGAGATTAATAACATGCACTGCCGTGTACAGTGCCTCAACCCATTAGTGTTTGGGCAACTTAGCTTCCGAGAGCATACACCTCACTCTCTCAACTAGTGTTCGATTCATCCTCTCTGCTAAACCATTTAGCTGAGGAGTTTTAGGAGGAGTCTTTTCATGTGCAATACCCTACTGCTTACAATAATCATCAAAGGGTCCACAATACTCACCACCGTTGTCGGTACGAACACGTTTCAACTTCTTATCTGTTTGTCTCTCAACCAGAGTATGGAATTGTTTGAGCTTCTCAACCACTTGGTCTTTTGTCTTCAAGGCATAAACCTATAATTTCCTGGAACAATCCTTAATAAAAGTAACAAAATAAAGTGCACCACTAAAAGATTTTACCTTTAGAGGGCCGCAAACGTCAGAATGCACCAGTTCAAGTAGCTCTGACTTCCTAGAGGGAGGATGCTTTTTGAATGACACTCTAGTTTGTTTACCAGCCATGCAATGAGAACATTTCTCCAAATCTGCATTCTTCAAACCAACAAGCATATCCTTTTTGGCTAAGACATTTAACCCCTTTTCACTGATATGACCAAACCTTCAGTGCCACAAAGATGCTTCCATATGCACAGCATTCACACTGTCTATAGAAACCATAGCTTTTGTCCAATACAGTTTAGAAAATTTTTTCCCTCTAGCTAAAACCAAGTTACCTTTGCTGAGTTTCCACTTTCCACCACCAAAGTGATTATCATAACCACAATCATCAAGCATAGACACAGAAATCAAATTAAAGCGAACATTGGGAGCATGTTTGACTCCTTTAAGTAACAACCGCATTCCCATGTTGGTTTGCAAACAAACATCACCAACGCCAATTACCTAAGATACACCATCATTACCCACCCTCAACACTCCAAAGTCACCTGGAGTATAAGATGTGAGGAACTCCTTCTTAGATGTAACGTGCAATGTAGCACCAGTATCAACTATCCACATGCTCTCATCTGACACAAGATTAATTTTCTCATGACCACGGAGAATAATAAGGTCATCACCAATAGTAGCAGTAACACGATCATCATAATCATCATTATCCCTTTGTTTCTGCTTACCTTTCTTGTCTGTATTCTCCCTCTTCCTCTGAAAACAATTCTTTTGTATGTGCCCTTTTCTGTGACAATAATTTCATTCCACATTTTCAAATCGAGACTTGGACTTGCTTCTGCTTTTCTCTCTACCACCCTTTGTTTCCTTTCTCTGAGTACTTCTCCCCCTATTTTCAGTGACAATTACCTGGGATTGAGATGAAGAATCCTGTGCCTTCCTTCTCATATCCTCATTAAGTACACCACCCTTAGCCGTTTCCAAAGAAACAATACCATTAGGAGCAGAACTCGTTATAGAAACCCGAAATGTCTCCCACGAATCCGGTAAAGATAATAATAGAAATAGTCCCAAAAGCTCATCATCAAATTTGATACCCATTCCTGACATTTGATCAAGAAGCCCTTGAAAATCACTCAAGTGATCCGAAATAGAAGTCCCCTCCTTACACTTCAAACTTATGAAGCTATTCAACAAGAACAATTTATTAATCCCTGATTTAGAGGCATACAAGGACTCTATCTTCTCCTACAAGGTTTTTACATTTGTTTCATTAGCAATTTGATTATAAACATTATCTTCTACATATTGGCGAATGAAATTGATGTTCAAAATCCCATTCTTCGGTAGATGTCGAATCCGGCTTTTTACTACCAAAAATAGGTAGATGCATTTTCTTCACAAACAATAAATCTTTCATCTTGCCCTTCCACAAATGATACCATTCAAAGAAACCATCTTTATATTCATATTTGCCTCCATCAATCAAGCAAGTAAAATAGCCCCTAATCAAGAGCTCCGATACCACTCTGATGGGGAATCAACACATAAACGTAATAACAGAGCAATATGCAGCGGAAATAAATTCCCCAAACTTGCGAGAACCTATGAGGAGCAACAACGAATATATGGCGACAAATAAAACGAAATAAAAACGTCCTATTGAACACCGATATTTTTAACGTGGAAAACCCCTCAAAGAAAAGGGTAAAAACCACGGGTTGTCCAGACCGAAGAAATAGCTCCACTATAATCAAATAAGGGTACAAGAGAGTCTCAACAAAGTGCACAAATAGTGCCAACAACCAGCCAATACAATAAAGCACAAAAGTTTTACAAATTGAGAACAAGAATATGAAAATACCCAAAACTACAGCTTCAGTGCGAATACGGTTTCTCTCTCCTCAGACCTCGTTTCAACGATCCGAACTGTGGAAGTGTTGAACTTTGTCTCGCGAACCGGCTGTCCAAAAGCGAAGACGATCCAACGGTTAACGAATCCGCAATCGCAGTTTTACGGTGTAGGTTTGAGAAAAATGGGAATTGCTCACTCTCTTCTTTTCTCTCTTTTGGTGGCTCTCTCTATTTCGAAAATCTCTCTTTTTCAACCCTAATTTAACCCTCTCCACTTCTAATAAGTGAGAAACACAATGGGCTAAAATATTTAGGCCTTTATCCACATAAGAAGGGAGCCCAATACCCAACAATGTACGTGTACCCTTCTTTATCGGACCCAATTCGGGTCTCAACCCCGTACTAACCAAGTCCAACCTTGCATTGATGGTATCTTTAGTCTTTCTTGACATATTGATTAAGGTACCAATGACACTTTCGAAGACATTGTTTTCAACATGCATCACATCAATGAAATGCCTTACATGTAATGACTTCCAGTATGGCAACTCAAAGAAAATCGACTTTTTCTTCCACCCTCGTTTGGCAAGCTCTCCTGCAAAAGGCTTCCCAAATTTAATGTTCAAATCTTCCACCTTTTCAAATAGTTGTTCACCCGTCAAAGGCGGGGGAGCTTTACGGGTTTCTGAATTCCCATTGAATGCCTTTCTCCACAGTTGGAGGCAAAAATCTACGATGACAAAGGTAGATATTCTTCTTACCAAGTTCCAACCACATCCAATCTGTATTATCTTCACATATAAGGCATGCACACTGACATTTGTTACTGTACCCAGATAAATTATCGTATGCTGGAAAGTCATTAATTGTGCCAAAATCATAGCCCTTAGGGTGAAACTCTCTTCTCTGAACCCATCATACACCTCTACACCAGTCTCCCTTGTTAGCTTCAAGTCTTCAACTAAAGGAGCCAAGTATACATAAATATTATTTCCTGGTTGTTTGGGCCCGGAAATTAACAAAGACAACATCATATACTTGCGTTTCATACAAAGCCATGGAGGTAAGTTATAAATCGCCAAAATCATGGGCCATGTACTGTGGGAGCTGCTCTGGATACCGTGCGAGTTAAATCCATTAGCAGACAATGCAAGTCGAAGGTTTCTTGGTCCCCCCCGAAATCAGGATAATCAATATCAATTTTTTTCCATTGCGGAGAATCCGCCGGATGTCGTAGCAAGTCATCTTTAATCCTTTCATCCTCATGCCAAGTCAAGTGTTTTGCATCTTCTGAACTACGGTACATGTGCCTAATCTAGGAATTATAGAAAAATACCACAACACCTTTTCTGGAGCAGATTCTTTCTTCTTATACCGCGATGCATTACATTTAGGACACGACATTAACAATGCATGTTCATTCCAAAATAATATGTAATCATTGGGACAAGCGTGTATCTTCTCATAGTTCAAACCAATGGTGCCTAACATTTGTTTTGCATCATGCGTTCGAGAATGGAGCACACTATCCTTCGGCAACATATCATTCAATAGTGCGAGTAATTCCGTAAAGCTCTTATCCGTCCATCCGTGGCAAGTTTTCAAGTTATACAACTTTATCACAGCCAATAATTTTGTGAACTCTGTAACATCCCCAAAATAATTAATCGAATTATTTGGATGTAAACCCAATTGAATTAATTTGGTACTTAATTGGTAAAATTATTGAGTGCAAAAATTAATTATTGGTTGTCACAGGGTCGTTGACCGAATAATACGGACCAAGGAAGTTTTGGAATCGAAATAAGGAATTTGGGTCAATATGGTAATTGGACCACGCCACCACTTATTTATTAGTTAAATAAATATGTGTGTGTGTGTTAATTAAAAGAAAGGAAAGAAAGAAAAGAAAAAAAGAAAGAAAGCGCAGAAGAGAAGAAACAGAGAAAAGAAGAGAAAGAAGAGAAAAGAGAGAAAGAAGAAGAAGAAAGGAGAGGAGAAAGGAAGAAGAAGAAGATCATCACCAACCATCCCAAAGTTCCATCCTCATCATCATCCTTGTTTCACCTTCCATTTCCTCAAGCTAGGTAAGCTCATACCCTTATTTCTCCCCTTTTCTCCTGATTTCGGAATTGAGAGGGATGATGAATAGTGAACCAAGTTTGAGATGATTTTGATGGTTGAATCATGTCTAGCAGCAAGCCCAGCAACGGTTGTAAGCGGATTGAAGCTAAATTCGAAGTTTGGAGCGGATTGGAGATCCTAGGGTTCGATTGGGGATTTTTCGTGTCTCGGTGATTTCGGCTCGGCAACGACTCTCGCTTCAAGGGTGAGTTTTACTCACGCTTAGGTTTATTCTGTGTTGGTGTAATTTGTGTGTTGATTGGTTTCGAGAAATTCTGAGACAAAACCGTTATTCGAAAAATAGCGCTTTGAATAAAAATTCGTTTTGATTGAGTTTTTGATTTGATTGATTGATTATATGGTATTGGTTGGACTGGTTTTGCTGGTTGTCACATCTGTTTTCGATCGGAACAAAAATCGGAATCGAGCGGAATAGCGGATTTCGCGAAAATCGCAAAATTCTGCACTTGACAGGTCCCCTTTCTGCCAGTCCACGCGCCGTTTGCGCGCCGCGCGCCACTCGCGCGCCACTGGACAGAACTTGACTGTCAACTCGCGCGCCGTTTGCGCGCCACGCGCCACTCGCGCGCCAGTTGGCAGAATTTTCAGCAACCAAACACTGTTTTTCGTTTCGCGATAACTTTTGATCCGGGAACCCGATTGAGGTGTTCTAAGATGCGTTGGAAAGCTTATTCAGAGGCCTAACTGAATATTCTAGTTTTAAGGCAAAATAAACTGTTTTCGAAATTGAAAATTGTGTCAAAAAGTGGTCAACTAGAGTGCGAGTGTGAACTTCGAATTTATAAAATTGTGGATTAAAGTGTGTCATGGATTGTCTGATGTGATGGACCGTGGGTTCATAGTGCTGTAGATATATATGTTTATATGTATATCGAGTTGGGTGACGACCCATGTTTTGACATACTAGGCGGGGCAGTCATGCTCCCCCAACCTAGGCTCCGTGCCAATAGGAGAATGTACTATTGGTAAGGGGGTTCACCGGGTATATAGCACTGGATTGCAGTCGGTGTTATGTCATGAGTTTGTTGTACGTACACCGGGGTTTAGCACTTTATTGCAGTCGGTGTCGTACTGTGCGATACACCGGGGTTTAGCACTTTATTGCAGTCGGTGCCGCACTTTGTTTGTTCACGTTCACCGGGGTTAGCACTTTATTGCAGTCGGTGTCGTGTTGATTTAAAAAAAAAATGATTATTAACTGACCGAGAGAGTTAGTAGGGGTCTCGGTAGAACTCACTGAGATTGTATCTCACTGTTTAAATGTTGTTGTTTTACAGATAAACAGGGACAGAAGAAACCTCAGAGGCACGAGTAGGTGGCCCCGAGTGATGGATGATGACTTAGTTTTACGTTTAAGTTTATTTCCCTTCTGTTGCCTGTGTATCACAATACTATGGCATTAGTATTATGTTATCTTTTATTCCGCTTTCTTGTATGACTCTGACTACCATAGTTGCTGACAGGTTATGGTCTTGTTTGTATATAAGACTGTTTTGTTTTATTCAGCGAAAAATTATAATGGTATTCAGTGTCTGAACAGGAAATAATATCTCTGATGTATGTTTAATGTGCACTTGGGTGTTTTTAACAAATAAAAATACCAGGGTGTTACAGTTGGTATCAGAGCGGTTCGACCTAGTCGGACTTAGCTTATAGGGTCTTTGCTTTTCCAGTCGTGATTTTCTTAGTATGCTATTAGACATTGAGCTTGATCAACTTAATACTTTGTGCATATTTCGCAGAATCATGGCCAGAAGAGGTAGAGGCGTTCCTCCTCCTGTTGATCCAAATTTTGAGTGGATGCAGAATGTCATTGAGAACCAGCAGAAAATGATGCAAGACATGATGCTTATGCATCAGCAGCAACAAATCCTACAGCAAAATGCTCAGCAGCATCAAGCTCCAGAGCCACAAGTGAACCCAAGGAGAATTTTCACAGAGTTCCTGAAAATGAAGCCCTCCGAGTTTAGAGGTGGGCCGGATGTCATGAGAGCACAACATTGGCTGGATGACATTGAAAAGATCTTTGTAACAATGCAAGTGACTGATGAAGACAAGTTGAGGTTGGCATCCCATATGTTGAAGGGAGAGGCCAATAACTGGTGGACAAATGCTAGGGCCATGATGGAGACAATGGGAACTCCCCCGACTTGGGACAATTTCCGAACATCATTTTTAGAACAATTCTTCCCCACGGCTATGAGGTTGGATAAGGAAAATGAGTTTTTGACTTTTACACAAGGAGGCTTGACCGTGGGCCAATACACGGCTAAATTTGAAGAGTTGTATCAATTCTTCGGTTTAGCTGGATATGCCCCAAGTGACCAATGGAAAACTGACAGGTACAAATATGGGTTGAGAGAAGATATTGCTCAAAGTCTTAGTTCTTTTCCGAGAACCAACTATGCAGCCATGGTACAACAAGCTTATATCGCCGAAAGTGATTTGTCAAGGTTGTATGCAAGCAGAAAGGCATTCCATCAGAGCAAGAGGAACGCTGGATCATCTAGTTCTCAGATGGGTCCCAGGCATGACTCGGGGAAAGGAGGTAAGTATAAAGGGAAGCAGGTGCAATCGTCTGACTCTGCACAATTCAGGAATTGTAGACTTTGTGGAAGATATCACCGTGGCGAGTGTCCGCCAAGGCCAGATCGGTGCTATGTTTGTAATGAAGAGGGACACTATGCAAATAAGTGCCCAACAAAGAAGAATCTGCAAAGAGCACCAAATGCTCCTAGTCAGGGGCGAATCAACACTCTAGATGCTCGAACCATCACACCTACTGATAATCTTCTGAGGGGTACGGGATCTCTTTTTAATAATTCAGTCAATATTTTATATGATTCTGGTGCAACTCACTGTTTTATCTCACAAGCATGTGTGGATCGGTTGGGATTAGCATTGTCTGAGCTATCCGAACCGATAACTATTTTAACTGCTGCCAAGGGTCGTGTCCAGACCCAATCATTATGTGAAAATTGCCTACTTGTCATAGGCGACAGACAGTTTGTTGTAAAATTTATTTGCTTGCCTATGAGAAGCATGGATATTGTTCTGGGTATGAATTGGATGGCTGAAAATCATGTAACAATCAACTGTGCCGATCGAACTATTAGCTTCGCCTCCGAATCCGTAGGATTGACACAGGCAGATTCTGAAGCGACGATCTCTTACACCGAAGCAAGCCAGTCATTATTCCAAGGTGCGGAAGCTATTCTTATTATGTTGTCTGCATCTACTGAAACGGGTTTAGATTTGTCATCTGTGCAAGTGGTAAATGAATTTCTAGATGTCTTTCCGGAAGAAGTTTCATCCTTACCTCCTGACCGAGAGGTAGAATTCTCAATAGAATTGATTCCTGGTACAGGATCAATCTCTATTGCTCCTTATAGAATGTCTCCTTTAGAGTTGAAGGAACTGAAGTCTCAACTTGAGGAATTAATATCGAAAAGGTTCATCCGACCGAGTGCTTCTCCATGGGGTGCTCCGGTGTTGCTAGTCAAAAAGAAGGATGGTAGCATGAGGTTGTGCATAGATTATCGACAATTGAATAAAGTGACGATCAAGAATAAATATCCCTTGCCAAGGATAGACGATTTGCTCGACCAACTTAGAGGTGCTGTGGTATTTTCAAAAATTGATCTGAGGTCGGGCTGTCATCAAATAAAGGTACGAGCCTTAGATATTCCGAAAACAGCTTTCCGTACGAGGTATGGACATTACGAGTTCGTAGTGATGCCCTTCGGTTTGACTAATGCTCCAGCGGTATTCATGGATTACATGAACCGAGTGTTTCACACGTACCTTGATCAGTTTGTGGTAGTTTTTATTGATGATATTTTGGTGTACTCTAAGACCATTGAGGACCATGTTCAACATCTCCGCATTGTTCTGAACGTCCTCCGAGAAAAGAAATTGTATGCCAAGCCGTCGAAGTGTGACTTCTGGATGCCGGAAGTGAAGTTTTTGGGACACGTGATTTCCCAATCGGGAGTTGCGGTGGATCCCAGTAAAGTAGAAGCGGTGTTGAATTGGGAACGACCAACATCTGTCACCGAAATAAGAAGTTTCTTGGGTCTAGCCGGTTACTACAGGAGGTTTATCCAAGGTTTTTCACAATTGGTTCTTCCACTTACTCGGTTGACTCGCAAGGCCCAACCGTTTATATGGAATGCCGATTGTGAGGAATGTTTTCAAGAGTTGAAGGTTAGGTTGACTTCTGCTCCAATCCTAATTCTTCCAGATCCGTCTTTGGATTTTCAAATTTACAGCGATGCTTCTGGGAAGGGCTTGGGGTGTGTTCTCATGCAGAACCAACAAGTTGTAGCTTATGCCTCCAGACAGTTGAAGACTCATGAAGAGAATTATCCGACTCATGATTTGGAATTGGCAGCTATTGTGTACGCACTGAAGATTTGGAGACATTACCTGTATGGGTCTCGTTTCGAAGTCTTTAGTGATCATAAAAGCTTGAAATATTTGTTTGACCAGAAGGAGCTGAATAACAGACAAAGAAGGTGGGTGGAATTTCTGAAGGATTATGACTTCGAATTGAAGTATCATCCGGGAAAAGCTAATGTTGTGGCTGATGCACTAAGTAGGAAATCCATTCACATAGCAGGGTTAATGATGCATGAAATGGAATTGTTGGAGTCTTTCCGGGACTTAAATTTGGATTCAAAGCCAAAAAGGAACCGGTTGGTGTTGAGCCACATGAGGATCTCTAGTTCCATAAGGGATTCTATTCGCTTAGCACAAGAAATCGATGTGAAGCTACAATCACAGAAAGTGTTGCCAGACTTTACCGAAGATAGTGATGGAGTTATTTGTTTCAACGGTAGGATCTGTGTGCCTGACGATGAGAGTATTAAAAAGCAAGTGCTAGAGGAAGCACACCGGAGTTTATTTTCTGTACATCCTGGATCCACCAAGATGTATAGAGATTTAAAACAGATGTATTGGTGGCCGGGAATGAAGTTAGAAATTGCTGAATTCGTATCACAATGCTTAACTTGTCAAAAAGTTAAGATAGAACATCAGAAGCCTGCTGGTTTGCTACGGTCACTAGACGTGCCAGTGTGGAAATGGGAAGACATTTCTATGGATTTTGTAATGGCGCTGCCAAGGTCTCAAGCCGGTAACGACTCCATTTGGGTAGTTGTGGATCGGTTAACTAAATCAGCTCATTTTATTCCAGTCCGTTCGAGCAGTAAAGTATCCAAGTTAGCTGAAGTGTATTTGAAGAACATAGTAAGGTTACATGGGGTTCCTACCAGTATAGTGTCGGATCGAGATCCGAAATTCACTTCTCGATTTTGGAAAGCTATGAATGAAGCAATGGGGACTAAAGTACTTCTTAGTACCGCTTATCACCCGCAGACCGATGGTCAGACCGAGAGAACTATCCAGACATTAGAGGATATGCTTAGGGCTTCGGTACTTGATAACGGGAAGAAATGGGAGGATCATCTTCCACTGGTTGAATTCTCATATAACAACAGTTATCATTCCAGTATCGGAATGGCGCCTTTTGAGGCCTTGTATGGAAGGAAATGTAGAACTCCATTGTGTTGGTGGGAAGTCGGTGAGAACCGATTGTTAGGACCTGAGGTGATTCAAGACACTACTGAAAAGATCCGCCAGATCAGGGAAAGAATGAAAGCTGCTCAAAGTAGGCAAAAGAGTTATGCCGACAAAAGGAGAAGGCCGTTAGAGTTTGAGTCAGGTGATCATGTGTTTTTGAGATTATCACCAACAATTGGAACAGGTAGAGCATTACGGGTGAAGAAGCTCAGTCCTCGGTATATTGGACCCTTCCAAATTATCGAGCGAGTTGGGCCTCTTGCATACCGCGTCGCCTTGCCTCCTCCATTGTAAAATTTGCATGATGTATTCCATGTGTCTCAGCTGCGGAAGTACATTCCCGATCCAAGTCAACCGTTAGATTTTGAAACGATTGATCTTCGACCGGACTTGTCCTTCCAACCTAATCCGAATTACATCATGGAACGTGGCGAGAGGACGCTACGGACAAAGTCAATTCCCATTGTCAAGGTGGTATGGGATGGTTTTTCCGCCGAGGAAGCTACTTGGGAGTTGGAGGACGATATGCGGGCTCGGTATCCGTATTTGTTCTCTTGAGGTATGTTGTGTCTAAATTTTGAGGACAAAATTCTTTCAAGTTGGGGAGAATGTAACATCCCCAAAATAATTAATCGAATTATTTGGATGTAAACCCAATTGAATTAATTTGGTACTTAATTGGTAAAATTATTGAGTGCAAAAATTAATTATTGGTTGTCACAGGGTCGTTGACCGAATAATACGGACCAAGGAAGTTTTGGAATCGAAATAAGGAATTTGGGTCAATATGGTAATTGGACCACGCCACCACTTATTTATTAGTTAAATAAATATGTGTGTGTGTGTTAATTAAAAGAAAGGAAAGAAAGAAAAGAAAAAAAGAAAGAAAGCGCAGAAGAGAAGAAACAGAGAAAAGAAGAGAAAGAAGAGAAAAGAGAGAAAGAAGAAGAAGAAAGGAGAGGAGAAAGGAAGAAGAAGAAGATCATCACCAACCATCCCAAAGTTCCATCCTCATCATCATCCTTGTTTCACCTTCCATTTCCTCAAGCTAGGTAAGCTCATACCCTTATTTCTCCCCTTTTCTCCTGATTTCGGAATTGAGAGGGATGATGAATAGTGAACCGAGTTTGAGATGATTTTGATGGTTGAATCATGTCTAGCAGCAAGCCCAGCAACGGTTGTAAGCGGATTGAAGCTAAATTCGAAGTTTGGAGCGGATTGGAGATCCTAGGGTTCGATTGGGGATTTTTCGTGTCTCGGTGATTTCGGCTCGGCAACGACTCTCGCTTCAAGGGTGAGTTTTACTCACGCTTAGGTTTATTCTGTGTTGGTGTAATTTGTGTGTTGATTGGTTTCGAGAAATTCTGAGACAAAACCGTTATTCGAAAAATAGCGCTTTGAATAAAAATTCGTTTTGATTGAGTTTTTGATTTGATTGATTGATTATATGGTATTGGTTGGACTGGTTTTGCTGGTTGTCACATCTGTTTTCGATCGGAACAAAAATCGGAATCGAGCGGAATAGCGGATTTCGCGAAAATCGCAAAATTCTGCACTTGACAGGTCCCCTTTCTGCCAGTCCACGCGCCGTTTGCGCGCCGCGCGCCACTCGCGCGCCACTGGACAGAACTTGACTGTCAACTCGCGCGCCGTTTGCGCGCCACGCGCCACTCGCGCGCCAGTTGGCAGAATTTTCAGCAACCAAACACTGTTTTTCGTTTCGCGATAACTTTTGATCCGGGAACCCGATTGAGGTGTTCTAAGATGCGTTGGAAAGCTTATTCAGAGGCCTAACTGAATATTCTAGTTTTAAGGCAAAATAAACTGTTTTCGAAATTGAAAATTGTGTCAAAAAGTGGTCAACTAGAGTGCGAGTGTGAACTTCGAATTTATAAAATTGTGGATTAAAGTGTGTCATGGATTGTCTGATGTGATGGACCGTGGGTTCATAGTGCTGTAGATATATATGTTTATATGTATATCGAGTTGGGTGACGACCCATGTTTTGACATACTAGGCGGGGCAGTCATGCTCCCCCAACCTAGGCTCCGTGCCAATAGGAGAATGTACTATTGGTAAGGGGGTTCACCGGGTATATAGCACTGGATTGCAGTCGGTGTTATGTCATGAGTTTGTTGTACGTACACTGGGGTTTAGCACTTTATTGCAGTCGGTGTCGTACTGTGCGATACACCGGGGTTTAGCACTTTATTGCAGTCGGTGCCGCACTTTGTTTGTTCATGTTCACCGGGGTTAGCACTTTATTGCAGTCGGTGTCGTGTTGATTTAAAAAAAAATGATTATTAACTGACCGAGAGAGTTAGTAGGGGTCTCGGTAGAACTCACTGAGATTGTATCTCACTGTTTAAATGTTGTTGTTTTACAGATAAACAGGGACAGAAGAAACCTCAGAGGCACGAGTAGGTGGCCCCGAGTGATGGATGATGACTTAGTTTTACGTTTAAGTTTATTTCCCTTCTGTTGCCTGTGTATCACAATACTATGGCATTAGTATTATGTTATCTTTTATTCCGCTTTCTTGTATGACTCTGACTACCATAGTTGCTGACAGGTTATGGTCTTGTTTGTATATAAGACTGTTTTGTTTTATTCAGCGAAAAATTATAATGGTATTCAGTGTCTGAACAGGAAATAATATCTCTGATGTATGTTTAATGTGCACTTGGGTGTTTTTAACAAATAAAAATACCAGGGTGTTACAAACTCAGTACAACCCGCATACAACGGTGTCTCCGCATCGGTTATCAACTTCTCAAACCTTTGAGGACAATCATTAAGATCATCTTCAACCGCCTTTGTCATCTCTTCAAATTGATCGCCATCAAATGTATATTTTTCAGTGTCAACCGGCGCACATCTCTCAGTACTATTATTCATATTTGAAGATTCACCTCTTTCCTCACTGTGCATTGTCCAACAAGTATAACTTTGATCGATTCCGAAGGCCTTTAAATGTCCTGTCAGCTCAACTGCAGTAACTGGGTTTACATAACAACACCGTAAACAAGGACATTTGATATTACTAGAAGTTCCCAATCGCCGAACAGCAAAGTTAACAAAATATTCTACTCCATCGACATATTCCTTCGACAGACGATTTGCAGACATCCACTTTCGATCCATATTTAACTAAAATTGATAATAAAATCCTGATAAGAGAACTTAAATATGTTATAGGTGAAAAACACACAATGTACAATTTTTTGAACCTAAGACATTGCACTTTGTTATTTTATAATTTCACTTAAACACTTTGTTATATTATCAATCCCACTTCTTAGGAAAATCCTATGATTGCACTATAACTAACCAAAATCCTAAAGCATCCAACTTATGACCAAACCTTCAGTGCCACAAAGATGCTTCCATATGCACAGCATTCACACTGTCTATAGAAACCATAGCTTTTGTCCAATACAGTTTAGAAAATTTTTTCCCTCTAGCTAAAACCAAGTTACCTTTGCTGAGTTTCCACTTTCCACCACCAAAGTGATTATCATAACCACAATCATCCAGCATAGACACAAATCAAATTAAAGCGAACATTGGGAGCATGTTTGACTCCTTTAAGTAACAACCGCATTCCCATGTTGGTTTGCAAACAAACATCACCAACGCCAATTACCTAAGATACACCATCATTACCCACCCTCAACACTCCAAAGTCACCTGGAGTATAAGATGTGAGGAACTCCTTCTTAGATGTAACGTGCAATGTAGCACCAGTATCAACTATCCACATGCTCTCATCTGACACAAGATTAATTTTCTCATGACCACGGAGAATAATAAGGTCATCACCAATAGTAGCAGTAACACGATCATCATAATCATCATTATCCCTTTGTTTCTGCTTACCTTTCTTGTCTGTATTCTCCCTCTTCCTCTGAAAACAATTCTTTTGTATGTGCCCTTTTCTGTGACAATAATTTCATTCCACATTTTCAAATCGAGACTTGGACTTGCTTCTGCTTTTCTCTCTACCACCCTTTGTTTCCTTTCTCTGAGTACTTCTCCCCCTATTTTCAGTGACAATTACCTGGGATTGAGATGAAGAATCCTGTGCCTTCCTTCTCATATCCTCATTAAGTACACCACCCTTAGCCGTTTCCAAAGAAACAATACCATTAGGAGCAGAACTCGTTATAGAAACCCGAAATGTCTCCCACGAATCTGGTAAAGATAATAATAGAAATAGTCCCAAAAGCTCATCATCAAATTTGATACCCATTCCTGACATTTGATCAAGAAGCCCTTGAAAATCACTCAAGTGATCCGAAATAGAAGTCCCCTCCTTACACTTCAAACTTATGAAGCTATTCAACAAGAACAATTTATTAATCCCTGATTTAGAGGCATACAAGGACTCTATCTTCTCCTACATGGTTTTTACATTTGTTTCATTAGCAATTTGATTATAAACATTATCTTCTACATATTGGCGAATGAAATTGATGTTCAAAATCCCATTCTTCGGTAGATGTCGAATCCGGCTTTTTACTACCAAAAATAGGTAGATGCATTTTCTTCACAAACAATAAATCTTTCATCTTGCCCTTCCACAAATGATACCATTCAAAGAAACCATCTTTATATTCATATTTGCCTCCATCAATCAAGCAAGTAAAATAGCCCCTAATCAAGAGCTCCGATACCACTCTGATGGGGAATCAACACATAAACGTAATAACAGAGCAATATGCAGCGGAAATAAATTCCCCAAACTTGCGAGAACCTATGAGGAGCAACAACGAATATATGGCGACAAATAAAACGAAATAAAAACGTCCTATTGAACACCGATATTTTTAACGTGGAAAACCCCTCAAAGAAAAGGGTAAAAACCACGGGTTGTCCAGACCGAAGAAATAGCTCCACTATAATCAAATAAGGGTACAAGAGAGTCTCAACAAAGTGCACAAATAGTGCCAACAACCAGCCAATACAATAAAGCACAAAAGTTTTACAAATTGAGAACAAGAATATGAAAATACCCAAAACTACAGCTTCAGTGCGAATACGGTTTCTCTCTCCTCAGACCTCGTTTCAACGATCCGAACTGTGGAAGTGTTGAACTTTGTCTCGCGAACCGGCTGTCCAAAAGCGAAGACGATCCAACGGTTAACGAATCCGCAATCGCAGTTTTACGGTGTAGGTTTGAGAAAAATGGGAATTGCTCACTCTCTTCTTTTCTCTCTTTTGGTGGCTCTCTCTATTTCGAAAATCTCTCTTTTTCAACCCTAATTTAACCCTCTCCACTTCTAATAAGTGAGAAACACAATGGGCTAAAATATTTAGGCCTTTATCCACATAAGAAGGGAGCCCAATACCCAACAATGTACGTGTACCCTTCTTTATCGGACCCAATTCGGGTCTCAACCCCGTACTAACCAAGTCCAACCTTGCATTGATGGTATCTTTAGTCTTTCTTGACATATTGATTAAGGTACCAATGACACTTTCGAAGACATTGTTTTCAACATGCATCACATCAATGAAATGCCTTACATGTAATGACTTCCAGTATGGCAACTCAAAGAAAATCGACTTTTTCTTCCACCCTCGTTTGGCAAGCTCTCCTGCAAAAGGCTTCCCAAATTTAATGTTCAAATCTTCCACCTTTTCAAATAGTTGTTCACCCGTCAAAGGCGGGGGAGCTTTACGGGTTTCTGAATTCCCATTGAATGCCTTTCTCCACAGTTGGAGGCAAAAATCTACGATGACAAAGGTAGATATTCTTCTTACCAAGTTCCAACCACATCCAATCTGTATTATCTTCACATATAAGGCATGCACACTGACATTTGTTACTGTACCCAGATAAATTATCGTATGCTGGAAAGTCATTAATTGTGCCAAAATCATAGCCCTTAGGGTGAAACTCTCTTCTCTGAACCCATCATACACCTCTACACCAGTCTCCCTTGTTAGCTTCAAGTCTTCAACTAAAGGAGCCAAGTATACATAAATATTATTTCCTGGTTGTTTGGGCCCGGAAATTAACAAAGACAACATCATATACTTGCGTTTCATACAAAGCCATGGAGGTAAGTTATAAATCGCCAAAATCATGGGCCATGTACTGTGGGAGCTGCTCTGGATACCGTGCGAGTTAAATCCATTAGCAGACAATGCAAGTCGAAGGTTTCTTGGTCCCCCCCGAAATCAGGATAATCAATATCAATTTTTTTCCATTGCGGAGAATCCGCCGGATGTCGTAGCAAGTCATCTTTAATCCTTTCATCCTCATGCCAAGTCAAGTGTTTTGCATCTTCTGAACTACGGTACATGTGCCTAATCTAGGAATTATAGAAAAATACCACAACACCTTTTCTGGAGCAGATTCTTTCTTCTTATACCGCGATGCATTACATTTAGGACACGACATTAACAATGCATGTTCATTCCAAAATAATATGTAATCATTGGGACAAGCGTGTATCTTCTCATAGTTCAAACCAATGGTGCCTAACATTTGTTTTGCATCATGCGTTCGAGAATGGAGCACACTATCCTTCGGCAACATATCATTCAATAGTGCGAGTAATTCCGTAAAGCTCTTATCCGTCCATCCGTGGCAAGTTTTCAAGTTATACAACTTTATCACAGCCAATAATTTTGTGAACTCTGTAACATCCCCAAAATAATTAATCGAATTATTTGGATGTAAACCCAATTGAATTAATTTGGTACTTAATTGGTAAAATTATTGAGTGCAAAAATTAATTATTGGTTGTCACAGGGTCGTTGACCGAATAATACGGACCAAGGAAGTTTTGGAATCGAAATAAGGAATTTGGGTCAATATGGTAATTGGACCACGCCACCACTTATTTATTAGTTAAATAAATATGTGTGTGTGTGTTAATTAAAAGAAAGGAAAGAAAGAAAAGAAAAAAAGAAAGAAAGCGCAGAAGAGAAGAAACAGAGAAAAGAAGAGAAAGAAGAGAAAAGAGAGAAAGAAGAAGAAGAAAGGAGAGGAGAAAGGAAGAAGAAGAAGATCATCACCAACCATCCCAAAGTTCCATCCTCATCATCATCCTTGTTTCACCTTCCATTTCCTCAAGCTAGGTAAGCTCATACCCTTATTTCTCCCCTTTTCTCCTGATTTCGGAATTGAGAGGGATGATGAATAGTGAACCAAGTTTGAGATGATTTTGATGGTTGAATCATGTCTAGCAGCAAGCCCAGCAACGGTTGTAAGCGGATTGAAGCTAAATTCGAAGTTTGGAGCGGATTGGAGATCCTAGGGTTCGATTGGGGATTTTTCGTGTCTCGGTGATTTCGGCTCGGCAACGACTCTCGCTTCAAGGGTGAGTTTTACTCACGCTTAGGTTTATTCTGTGTTGGTGTAATTTGTGTGTTGATTGGTTTCGAGAAATTCTGAGACAAAACCGTTATTCGAAAAATAGCGCTTTGAATAAAAATTCGTTTTGATTGAGTTTTTGATTTGATTGATTGATTATATGGTATTGGTTGGACTGGTTTTGCTGGTTGTCACATCTGTTTTCGATCGGAACAAAAATCGGAATCGAGCGGAATAGCGGATTTCGCGAAAATCGCAAAATTCTGCACTTGACAGGTCCCCTTTCTGCCAGTCCACGCGCCGTTTGCGCGCCGCGCGCCACTCGCGCGCCACTGGACAGAACTTGACTGTCAACTCGCGCGCCGTTTGCGCGCCACGCGCCACTCGCGCGCCAGTTGGCAGAATTTTCAGCAACCAAACACTGTTTTTCGTTTCGCGATAACTTTTGATCCGGGAACCCGATTGAGGTGTTCTAAGATGCGTTGGAAAGCTTATTCAGAGGCCTAACTGAATATTCTAGTTTTAAGGCAAAATAAACTGTTTTCGAAATTGAAAATTGTGTCAAAAAGTGGTCAACTAGAGTGCGAGTGTGAACTTCGAATTTATAAAATTGTGGATTAAAGTGTGTCATGGATTGTCTGATGTGATGGACCGTGGGTTCATAGTGCTGTAGATATATATGTTTATATGTATATCGAGTTGGGTGACGACCCATGTTTTGACATACTAGGCGGGGCAGTCATGCTCCCCCAACCTAGGCTCCGTGCCAATAGGAGAATGTACTATTGGTAAGGGGGTTCACCGGGTATATAGCACTGGATTGCAGTCGGTGTTATGTCATGAGTTTGTTGTACGTACACCGGGGTTTAGCACTTTATTGCAGTCGGTGTCGTACTGTGCGATACACCGGGGTTTAGCACTTTATTGCAGTCGGTGCCGCACTTTGTTTGTTCACGTTCACCGGGGTTAGCACTTTATTGCAGTCGGTGTCGTGTTGATTTAAAAAAAAAATGATTATTAACTGACCGAGAGAGTTAGTAGGGGTCTCGGTAGAACTCACTGAGATTGTATCTCACTGTTTAAATGTTGTTGTTTTACAGATAAACAGGGACAGAAGAAACCTCAGAGGCACGAGTAGGTGGCCCCGAGTGATGGATGATGACTTAGTTTTACGTTTAAGTTTATTTCCCTTCTGTTGCCTGTGTATCACAATACTATGGCATTAGTATTATGTTATCTTTTATTCCGCTTTCTTGTATGACTCTGACTACCATAGTTGCTGACAGGTTATGGTCTTGTTTGTATATAAGACTGTTTTGTTTTATTCAGCGAAAAATTATAATGGTATTCAGTGTCTGAACAGGAAATAATATCTCTGATGTATGTTTAATGTGCACTTGGGTGTTTTTAACAAATAAAAATACCAGGGTGTTACAGTTGGTATCAGAGCGGTTCGACCTAGTCGGACTTAGCTTATAGGGTCTTTGCTTTTCCAGTCGTGATTTTCTTAGTATGCTATTAGACATTGAGCTTGATCAACTTAATACTTTGTGCATATTTCGCAGAATCATGGCCAGAAGAGGTAGAGGCGTTCCTCCTCCTGTTGATCCAAATTTTGAGTGGATGCAGAATGTCATTGAGAACCAGCAGAAAATGATGCAAGACATGATGCTTATGCATCAGCAGCAACAAATCCTACAGCAAAATGCTCAGCAGCATCAAGCTCCAGAGCCACAAGTGAACCCAAGGAGAATTTTCACAGAGTTCCTGAAAATGAAGCCCTCCGAGTTTAGAGGTGGGCCGGATGTCATGAGAGCACAACATTGGCTGGATGACATTGAAAAGATCTTTGTAACAATGCAAGTGACCGATGAAGACAAGTTGAGGTTGGCATCCCATATGTTGAAGGGAGAGGCCAATAACTGGTGGACAAATGCTAGGGCCATGATGGAGACAATGGGAACTCCCCCGACTTGGGACAATTTCCGAACATCATTTTTAGAACAATTCTTCCCCACGGCTATGAGGTTGGATAAGGAAAATGAGTTTTTGACTTTTACACAAGGAGGCTTGACCGTGGGCCAATACACGGCTAAATTTGAAGAGTTGTATCAATTCTTCGGTTTAGCTGGATATGCCCCAAGTGACCAATGGAAAACTGACAGGTACAAATATGGGTTGAGAGAAGATATTGCTCAAAGTCTTAGTTCTTTTCCGAGAACCAACTATGCAGCCATGGTACAACAAGCTTATATCGCCGAAAGTGATTTGTCAAGGTTGTATGCAAGCAGAAAGGCATTCCATCAGAGCAAGAGGAACGCTGGATCATCTAGTTCTCAGATGGGTCCCAGGCATGACTCGGGGAAAGGAGGTAAGTATAAAGGGAAGCAGGTGCAATCGTCTGACTCTGCACAATTCAGGAATTGTAGACTTTGTGGAAGATATCACCGTGGCGAGTGTCCGCCAAGGCCAGATCGGTGCTATGTTTGTAATGAAGAGGGACACTATGCAAATAAGTGCCCAACAAAGAAGAATCTGCAAAGAGCACCAAATGCTCCTAGTCAGGGGCGAATCAACACTCTAGATGCTCGAACCATCACACCTACTGATAATCTTCTGAGGGGTACGGGATCTCTTTTTAATAATTCAGTCAATATTTTATATGATTCTGGTGCAACTCACTGTTTTATCTCACAAGCATGTGTGGATCGGTTGGGATTAGCATTGTCTGAGCTATCCGAACCGATAACTATTTTAACTGCTGCCAAGGGTCGTGTCCAGACCCAATCATTATGTGAAAATTGCCTACTTGTCATAGGCGACAGACAGTTTGTTGTAAAATTTATTTGCTTGCCTATGAGAAGCATGGATATTGTTCTGGGTATGAATTGGATGGCTGAAAATCATGTAACAATCAACTGTGCCGATCGAACTATTAGCTTCGCCTCCGAATCCGTAGGATTGACACAGGCAGATTCTGAAGCGACGATCTCTTACACCGAAGCAAGCCAGTCATTATTCCAAGGTGCGGAAGCTATTCTTATTATGTTGTCTGCATCTACTGAAACGGGTTTAGATTTGTCATCTGTGCAAGTGGTAAATGAATTTCTAGATGTCTTTCCGGAAGAAGTTTCATCCTTACCTCCTGACCGAGAGGTAGAATTCTCAATAGAATTGATTCCTGGTACAGGATCAATCTCTATTGCTCCTTATAGAATGTCTCCTTTAGAGTTGAAGGAACTGAAGTCTCAACTTGAGGAATTAATATCGAAAAGGTTCATCCGACCGAGTGCTTCTCCATGGGGTGCTCCGGTGTTGCTAGTCAAAAAGAAGGATGGTAGCATGAGGTTGTGCATAGATTATCGACAATTGAATAAAGTGACGATCAAGAATAAATATCCCTTGCCAAGGATAGACGATTTGCTCGACCAACTTAGAGGTGCTGTGGTATTTTCAAAAATTGATCTGAGGTCGGGCTGTCATCAAATAAAGGTACGAGCCTTAGATATTCCGAAAACAGCTTTCCGTACGAGGTATGGACATTACGAGTTCGTAGTGATGCCCTTCGGTTTGACTAATGCTCCAGCGGTATTCATGGATTACATGAACCGAGTGTTTCACACGTACCTTGATCAGTTTGTGGTAGTTTTTATTGATGATATTTTGGTGTACTCTAAGACCATTGAGGACCATGTTCAACATCTCCGCATTGTTCTGAACGTCCTCCGAGAAAAGAAATTGTATGCCAAGCCGTCGAAGTGTGACTTCTGGATGCCGGAAGTGAAGTTTTTGGGACACGTGATTTCCCAATCGGGAGTTGCGGTGGATCCCAGTAAAGTAGAAGCGGTGTTGAATTGGGAACGACCAACATCTGTCACCGAAATAAGAAGTTTCTTGGGTCTAGCCGGTTACTACAGGAGGTTTATCCAAGGTTTTTCACAATTGGTTCTTCCACTTACTCGGTTGACTCGCAAGGCCCAACCGTTTATATGGAATGCCGATTGTGAGGAATGTTTTCAAGAGTTGAAGGTTAGGTTGACTTCTGCTCCAATCCTAATTCTTCCAGATCCGTCTTTGGATTTTCAAATTTACAGCGATGCTTCTGGGAAGGGCTTGGGGTGTGTTCTCATGCAGAACCAACAAGTTGTAGCTTATGCCTCCAGACAGTTGAAGACTCATGAAGAGAATTATCCGACTCATGATTTGGAATTGGCAGCTATTGTGTACGCACTGAAGATTTGGAGACATTACCTGTATGGGTCTCGTTTCGAAGTCTTTAGTGATCATAAAAGCTTGAAATATTTGTTTGACCAGAAGGAGCTGAATAACAGACAAAGAAGGTGGGTGGAATTTCTGAAGGATTATGACTTCGAATTGAAGTATCATCCGGGAAAAGCTAATGTTGTGGCTGATGCACTAAGTAGGAAATCCATTCACATAGCAGGGTTAATGATGCATGAAATGGAATTGTTGGAGTCTTTCCGGGACTTAAATTTGGATTCAAAGCCAAAAAGGAACCGGTTGGTGTTGAGCCACATGAGGATCTCTAGTTCCATAAGGGATTCTATTCGCTTAGCACAAGAAATCGATGTGAAGCTACAATCACAGAAAGTGTTGCCAGACTTTACCGAAGATAGTGATGGAGTTATTTGTTTCAACGGTAGGATCTGTGTGCCTGACGATGAGAGTATTAAAAAGCAAGTGCTAGAGGAAGCACACCGGAGTTTATTTTCTGTACATCCTGGATCCACCAAGATGTATAGAGATTTAAAACAGATGTATTGGTGGCCGGGAATGAAGTTAGAAATTGCTGAATTCGTATCACAATGCTTAACTTGTCAAAAAGTTAAGATAGAACATCAGAAGCCTGCTGGTTTGCTACGGTCACTAGACGTGCCAGTGTGGAAATGGGAAGACATTTCTATGGATTTTGTAATGGCGCTGCCAAGGTCTCAAGCCGGTAACGACTCCATTTGGGTAGTTGTGGATCGGTTAACTAAATCAGCTCATTTTATTCCAGTCCGTTCGAGCAGTAAAGTATCCAAGTTAGCTGAAGTGTATTTGAAGAACATAGTAAGGTTACATGGGGTTCCTACCAGTATAGTGTCGGATCGAGATCCGAAATTCACTTCTCGATTTTGGAAAGCTATGAATGAAGCAATGGGGACTAAAGTACTTCTTAGTACCGCTTATCACCCGCAGACCGATGGTCAGACCAAGAGAACTATCCAGACATTAGAGGATATGCTTAGGGCTTCGGTACTTGATAACGGGAAGAAATGGGAGGATCATCTTCCACTGGTTGAATTCTCATATAACAACAGTTATCATTCCAGTATCGGAATGGCGCCTTTTGAGGCCTTGTATGGAAGGAAATGTAGAACTCCATTGTGTTGGTGGGAAGTCGGTGAGAACCGATTGTTAGGACCTGAGGTGATTCAAGACACTACTGAAAAGATCCGCCAGATCAGGGAAAGAATGAAAGCTGCTCAAAGTAGGCAAAAGAGTTATGCCGACAAAAGGAGAAGGCCGTTAGAGTTTGAGTCAGGTGATCATGTGTTTTTGAGATTATCACCAACAATTGGAACAGGTAGAGCATTACGGGTGAAGAAGCTCAGTCCTCGGTATATTGGACCCTTCCAAATTATCGAGCGAGTTGGGCCTCTTGCATACCGCGTCGCCTTGCCTCCTCCATTGTAAAATTTGCATGATGTATTCCATGTGTCTCAGCTGCGGAAGTACATTCCCGATCCAAGTCAACCGTTAGATTTTGAAACGATTGATCTTCGACCGGACTTGTCCTTCCAACCTAATCCGAATTACATCATGGAACGTGGCGAGAGGACGCTACGGACAAAGTCAATTCCCATTGTCAAGGTGGTATGGGATGGTTTTTCCGCCGAGGAAGCTACTTGGGAGTTGGAGGACGATATGCGGGCTCGGTATCCGTATTTGTTCTCTTGAGGTATGTTGTGTCTAAATTTTGAGGACAAAATTCTTTCAAGTTGGGGAGAATGTAACATCCCCAAAATAATTAATCGAATTATTTGGATGTAAACCCAATTGAATTAATTTGGTACTTAATTGGTAAAATTATTGAGTGCAAAAATTAATTATTGGTTGTCACAGGGTCGTTGACCGAATAATACGGACCAAGGAAGTTTTGGAATCGAAATAAGGAATTTGGGTCAATATGGTAATTGGACCACGCCACCACTTATTTATTAGTTAAATAAATATGTGTGTGTGTGTTAATTAAAAGAAAGGAAAGAAAGAAAAGAAAAAAAGAAAGAAAGCGCAGAAGAGAAGAAACAGAGAAAGAAGAGAAAGAAGAGAAAAGAGAGAAAGAAGAAGAAGAAAGGAGAGGAGAAAGGAAGAAGAAGAAGATCATCACCAACCATCCCAAAGTTCCATCCTCATCATCATCCTTGTTTCACCTTCCATTTCCTCAAGCTAGGTAAGCTCATACCCTTATTTCTCCCCTTTTCTCCTGATTTCGGAATTGAGAGGGATGATGAATAGTGAACCGAGTTTGAGATGATTTTGATGGTTGAATCATGTCTAGCAGCAAGCCCAGCAACGGTTGTAAGCGGATTGAAGCTAAATTCGAAGTTTGGAGCGGATTGGAGATCCTAGGGTTCGATTGGGGACTTTTCGTGTCTCGGTGATTTCGGCTCGGCAACGACTCTCGCTTCAAGGGTGAGTTTTACTCACGCTTAGGTTTATTCTGTGTTGGTGTAATTTGTGTGTTGATTGGTTTCGAGAAATTCTGAGACAAAACCGTTATTCGAAAAATAGCGCTTTGAATAAAAATTCGTTTTGATTGAGTTTTTGATTTGATTGATTGATTATATGGTATTGGTTGGACTGGTTTTGCTGGTTGTCACATCTGTTTTCGATCGGAACAAAAATCGGAATCGAGCGGAATAGCGGATTTCGCGAAAATCGCAAAATTCTGCACTTGACAGGTCCCCTTTCTGCCAGTCCACGCGCCGTTTGCGCGCCGCGCGCCACTCGCGCGCCACTGGACAGAACTTGACTGTCAACTCGCGCGCCGTTTGCGCGCCACGCGCCACTCGCGCGCCAGTTGGCAGAATTTTCAGCAACCAAACACTGTTTTTCGTTTCGCGATAACTTTTGATCCGGGAACCCGATTGAGGTGTTCTAAGATGCGTTGGAAAGCTTATTCAGAGGCCTAACTGAATATTCTAGTTTTAAGGCAAAATAAACTGTTTTCGAAATTGAAAATTGTGTCAAAAAGTGGTCAACTAGAGTGCGAGTGTGAACTTCGAATTTATAAAATTGTGGATTAAAGTGTGTCATGGATTGTCTGATGTGATGGACCGTGGGTTCATAGTGCTGTAGATATATATGTTTATATGTATATCGAGTTGGGTGACGACCCATGTTTTGACATACTAGGCGGGGCAGTCATGCTCCCCCAACCTAGGCTCCGTGCCAATAGGAGAATGTACTATTGGTAAGGGGGTTCACCGGGTATATAGCACTGGATTGCAGTCGGTGTTATGTCATGAGTTTGTTGTACGTACACTGGGGTTTAGCACTTTATTGCAGTCGGTGTCGTACTGTGCGATACACCGGGGTTTAGCACTTTATTGCAGTCGGTGCCGCACTTTGTTTGTTCATGTTCACCGGGGTTAGCACTTTATTGCAGTCGGTGTCGTGTTGATTTAAAAAAAAATGATTATTAACTGACCGAGAGAGTTAGTAGGGGTCTCGGTAGAACTCACTGAGATTGTATCTCACTGTTTAAATGTTGTTGTTTTACAGATAAACAGGGACAGAAGAAACCTCAGAGGCACGAGTAGGTGGCCCCGAGTGATGGATGATGACTTAGTTTTACGTTTAAGTTTATTTCCCTTCTGTTGCCTGTGTATCACAATACTATGGCATTAGTATTATGTTATCTTTTATTCCGCTTTCTTGTATGACTCTGACTACCATAGTTGCTGACAGGTTATGGTCTTGTTTGTATATAAGACTGTTTTGTTTTATTCAGCGAAAAATTATAATGGTATTCAGTGTCTGAACAGGAAATAATATCTCTGATGTATGTTTAATGTGCACTTGGGTGTTTTTAACAAATAAAAATACCAGGGTGTTACAAACTCAGTACAACCCGCATACAACGGTGTCTCCGCATCGGTTATCAACTTCTCAAACCTTTGAGGACAATCATTAAGATCATCTTCAACCGCCTTTGTCATCTCTTCAAATTGATCGCCATCAAATGTATATTTTTCAGTGTCAACCGGCGCACATCTCTCAGTACTATTATTCATATTTGAAGATTCACCTCTTTCCTCACTGTGCATTGTCCAACAAGTATAACTTTGATCGATTCCGAAGGCCTTTAAATGTCCTGTCAGCTCAACTGCAGTAACTGGGTTTACATAACAACACCGTAAACAAGGACATTTGATATTACTAGAAGTTCCCAATCGCCGAACAGCAAAGTTAACAAAATATTCTACTCCATCGACATATTCCTTCGACAGACGATTTGCAGACATCCACTTTCGATCCATATTTAACTAAAATTGATAATAAAATCCTGATAAGAGAACTTAAATATGTTATAGGTGAAAAACACACAATGTACAATTTTTTGAACCTAAGACATTGCACTTTGTTATTTTATAATTTCACTTAAACACTTTGTTATATTATCAATCCCACTTCTTAGGAAAATCCTATGATTGCACTATAACTAACCAAAATCCTAAAGCATCCAACTTAAACAAGGACGACATTTGATATTACTAGAAGTCCCTAAATGTCGAACAACAAAGACTTTCAATTATTTTCAACTAAAGAAGTCCCTAAGACATTCAACTATTTTCAACTAAAGAAATCAAAGACTTTAATGTCTTCCATATTGCCATTCTTAATATAATAAATACAAGAGAACAACAAAAGTACTTGAACAAGTGGAAGCAACAAGGAACTCGAACGAACTAGAACGAACTCTCCAACCAGATGTGAACTTGAACAACAACGAACTCTCGAACCAGGACGAACTCGAACAATGAACGCGAAGCTCCGGCAAAACAAACTCGCAAAACCTAACAAACAATTCGCATATTCAATTTAGGCATATTCGATTTTACTTTGCTAGTTTCATTCACCACACATTGTAACAAACAATTCACATAGATATTGAATTTGATTCCCACAAATTGTATTCAAAAACATAAACCAGATAGAATCAAAACTTCGTAACTTAACCCTTTGACTCTTAAGTGAAAACAGATAATTTATTTGAACTGAATTACTATTCTGATAAAGCTCAAAGTTATTAACTACACAGTTGTTAATAACAAATAAATCTAAGTTCAGCTTAGATGATTAAAAGTGGGGAGATCTAGATAGAAATATAAGTTTAAACATAAATGCTAGGGACTATGTCTAGTTTTCTCTCTATGACAGTTACTAGTTTATAGATCATATCACAACCTATAGTAAACTAGGAAACAACTAAGCTCTGCCATTATAACATATATATATATATATATATATATATATATATTTATTAAAGCAAGTAACAATAGACATAAACAATGTATTAGAAGATAAATTGAGCTTGTTAGAGAATAAGCAATCAGTTAGCACTACATTTTACAACAGAAACTTAGGGTTCGCAATATCCTACCTTTTACAACAGAAGGAACAATGTATTAGGGATTTAGATTTGGTGATGTCCGTAGTTGCACTTAGGGTTTGCAGAATCCCAAAAGAAGGAGATGAACGGTAGAGAGGGAAGTGAAAAACGGAGGAGGAGGAGGAGGAAAGAAAACAGGGAACATACCTGTCAACGGAAGAAGAAAGGTTTCTGGCGATCAAGGTTTCGCAAGTGGTGGTGGTCCTTCAGCGGCGTTCAGGGACCTTCAGCGGCATTCAAAAGGATGAGTTGAGATAACGGCGTGGTTGAGAGATTCTGGAACATTGAGAGAGTACTGAGAGTGTTTGTGCGTTGAGACACTGAGTGTTTGCGTGAGGGTTTCTGCGTGAGAAAGTGTTTGAGTACTGAGTGTTTCAACGGGAAGAAGAGTACGCGCGAGGAAATATTAGTTTTAGAAAAATAAATTAAATTTTACTGATCATAGGTAGCGCTCTCGTGAAAAGTGCTCCTCATTTTTTATTAAAGGGAGCGCTCACATACAAAGTGCTACTTATTGAACCTCCGTGTTTAGCCACAGGGAGCGCTCGCGTACCAAGCGCTACTCATTGAACGTCCGCGTTTAGCTATAGGGAGCGCTCGTGTACAAAGCGCTACTCATTGGACGTGCGTGTTGGGAATAAGGAGCGCTCGCCTAGAAAGCACTACTAATGTTGGCGCTTTTTAAACACTTCTATTGTAGTGTATCTGCCACTGATGATGTGTATATTTATACTTTATTAGATTTATTCCATAATGTGGATTTTGAGAAATTCGATATTTTGTATACATAACTATGTATTAGTATGTATTAAGCAAAAAATTAAATTAAAAAAAGACAACAACAAATAAACTATACACGTGTCACATTGAAAGATTCAAATTATTCTCTAATCTCCGAATTTCATAAATATATTAATTTTTCTCATTGTTTATCTTAGATACTATCCAATATTTAAACATCATTAATATTTTCACAACCATGTTTATCTTAGATCCAGACATATTTTTGTACAATAGTACTACTATCTAAGCGTACAATATTATCTCAAGTTAGTTAATAGTTAATCTAAATTTAATTCGATTTCTATGAATATATGATAAATCAAAATTTTGGGTTTTTAGGATTAAGTGGCAAGTTAAAAAAATTGAAGAAAAATATATTGTTGTCTTGATTTTTATTTTTTTATAAGCAAAATATTTTATATAAATGAGTACTAGGGTACCCCCAACCATAGACAATGGGCTTCATTAAAACCTCTATGGCCAAAACCCCCATGGGAAAAAGACCGAAGGAGGAAAAAGAGTACCCCAGAAAAAGCAAGGCAAAAAGCCAATTACACCGAATTCAGACATACAATAGGATTTCCCCACAGATTAGTAATATTAAAATTAGAATTGTGGTCTTCCATGCTAATGAACCAACTTCAGGTTATAGACTTAAGATAGTTAACGACCACCTGAGAATTAAAGACTTGATATCTAAAAAGAATATGGTTTCGATGAAACTAGATACACCACGTGACCGCCATCCGTAGATCATATTCCCGAAAATGCACAACACCAACCAGAGAATCAGTAACTGCAACGCCTAGCCAATTATGAATAGCAAGCCAAACAAACCGAGAACACCTACAAAGAAAAAAATAAATGAGAAATAGCCCCATCCTGCTCAAAACAAAGGGAACGACACGACCCTAGTTTAGTTGTATACATGCCATTAGCAATATGCCTCACATAGAGCGTCCAATATACCAGCAAAAGCTGTCTTAAACGTTGGAAAAGTAGTTTGGAGAAGAGGGTTCATGAAGCATATAATAATAGGGTCAAAATTTTAAAATTTCATGAATAAATACAGGTTGTACGCATCCCACCATCACAACCAATTATAGGTCCGCCAATAATACCTGTTATAAATTAATACAATTACTCTTTCTTGGAGTAATCCGCGTGAGTCTTAATTTGTACCTAAACTAAATTAATAGAGTCTTAATTTGTACCTAAACCAATTATAGGTGCTGTAAAGGTTGGGGAGTTTAAGGCAAGAAACAAAGAAACAAAGGCACATGTATCCTCGTAAAAGTTTCTAAAATAATAATGTACACATACATTATATAGGTAGTTAAAATGTTAAAAATAATTCAAAATTAAAAATGATTAATTTAATAAAATTTAATATATCTTTTAAAGTAGTTATTTTGAAAGGATTGACATTTAAAAGTTTTTACATTTTAAACAAATTATACAATAATTCTTGGAAAGTGTTTTAAATGAAAAATCTGTACAAATCAGCTATATATTTGAATTCACGTGTCAATATCATAATAAAAAACAACACATGTATTAAATTTTAGTCCTAACTATTAAATGTGAATCTTTATTATTATTATTATTATTATTATTATTATTATTATTATTATTATTATTATTATTGTTATTATTCAAAACGGTTGAAAGGCACCAGTATCCTCGAAAAAAGTTTTAAAATAATAGTGTACAAATACATAATATAGGTAGTTAAAATGTTGAAAATAATTTAAATTTTAAAAATTTAATTTATTAAAAATAAATCAATATAAATTTTTTAAACTAGTTTTTTGAAAAGATGGAAATTTAAGAGTTTTAAAATTTTAAAACGTTTATTCAATAATACTTGAAAATTTTTTAAAAGTATAAAAATATGTACAAATCAACTATATATTTGAATTGCTTATAAAAAAAACTATATTTGAATTCGCATGTCAATGTCATAATAAAAAATAATAAAAAACAACCCATGTATTAAATTGAAGTCCTAGTTATTGAATTTGCAACTTTATTAATTTTCAAAATTTTATCTATGTTTAAAATATTGTTGCTCGAATTTATTCAATTATAAATTTCTAGATTTTCAATATAAAAAAGTATTCATAATTATAATTAAAAATTTGAAGTTGATACACAAATGATATATATCTCAATTTATTTTGGCAATGAAAAAATATCTTTATAGAAGCGGACTTTTTAAGTCGGATGTTAGTCCGACTTTAAATTCTCAGACTTTCTAAGTCTCCCTTATAGAAGTCGGACTAACATCCGACCTTAAAAGTCCAAGATATCCGACTTTAAATCCCTTTTTTCCACCAGTGTGTTTGTAATTAATTTTAATTCATGGAAATAACTTCTGGCTAAGGCTAAGTCGGGCCAATACATTTTCTATAAATGGTGTGTAGACACTTAAAATGTATCTCTAGGAAATATAAGTTTTAAGTCACGTGGTTTTTGCTACTCTCTAGTTTTTATGACCCAATATTGGTGTCATTGGTCTGTTTTTAATTATATTCCACTGGACTCCTCTATATAGTTATTTGTTAGAAAAGTTTTGAGTACCTTTCATACTAGTTTTTAATAAACTATTTGGCTTGTTGAAAAATAAAGTTTATGTATCATTTAAATATTGTGTTTGTTCAACTTGAGTTCACATGTCAATGTCATAACAAAAACAACTCATAAACACTAAATTTAAGTCCTTACTGTTGAATGGGAATCTTTATAATTTTTCAAAACTTCATCTTTTTTAAAAATTATTTTTTGAATTAATTTACTCCATCATAAACTTTTAAATTTCCAATTTAAAATATTATTCATATATAGATACAAATTTGAAGTTCATAGACAAATGATATATATATATATATATATATATATATATATATATATATCAATTTATTTTGGTAAAAAAAATTATCTTTAATTTATAGATCTCCCAGGGACATTGTTTGTAATTAAACTTAACTTTTGAAAATGACTTATGACTAAGGCTAAGTTGGACTAAAGCTAATACATTTTCGATGAATGGATATATATGGACTCCTCTTAGTGTATCTCCGGAAAATAGGAGCTTTACCGTACTCTCGAGTGTGGCTTTTGTACTCTCGAGACAGTTTTTATGACCTTTTGGTGTTACCGTACCTTTTTATTCCATTGGGCTCCTGTGTATGATTATTTGTTGTAAAAGTTTCTAATATCTTTAATACTTAATATTAATAAAATATTTTGCTTTTTCAAAAAAAAACTTTATGCATATTTATCATTTTCTAAATATTTTACCTCTACCCACCGAAAATATGTGTGATACTTGGACATGGAGGAGCACTGACAAATGGAAAGTGTTCTATGTTAAAAATTGCTATATCACACTTCTGATTTGAGCGTTGCAGGTGCAAATACGGAGGTCCAAAAATGTCTTGATATTATGTGGCAATTGGCGATTCCGACGGAAGTTGGAATTTTTTGTTGGAGATTGTTTCGTAACAGATTACCAACTAAAGATGTTTTGATGATTGTTGTCTCACTAGAGCAAAAAAGACTTTTTGAATTGGTTGTTTGGCACATTTGGAATCGGTTATTGGCCGATTCCAAATGTGCCGATTCTAAATGTAGGGACATTTTGAATCGGTTAAATAACCGTTTCAAAACGTAATATTTTAAATCGGTTATATAAACAACCGATTCAAAATGTACTAAAAAAAGACATTTAAAATCGGTTCTTTAGATAACCGATTAGAAATGTCACCCTTTTTTAAAAAAAAAATTTAGGAAAAACACATTGCATAACAGTGAACCTTTAGGAAAGACATTTCAATTTTTTTTAATGCTGCTAATCCAGCAGCAAGTCAAAAACAAAAAGTAAATAAATCCATAACAAGCATCAAATTCATAAACTAAGCCAAGAAGTGCTGCTAATCCAGTAGCAAGCAAAAAACGAAAGCATAACACTAAGTATCAAAAGCATAACAAACTCCCTTAGTAATGACAAAGTCTAAAATACCAGAAAATGATTCATGCTGAGTGATTAACAAAATTTAAGACGAGAGATTGTCATTGAGAGAGAGCGAAGCTAGCTGATCCGCCAGCCCGTTGCCTTGCTGTTGAGCTATATTCCTCAACACATCCATGGCTTCAGAAACTTTTGCCTGGAGAGCATCTGGTGACTCAATGAGATGCAACACCTCAGGCTGGTACATCTCCAAAAGCATGCCTGTAACCTTAGCTGCAGCATCATGTTCTAGCTGATCTACTAGTGGATATAAAGCTTCCCCAAGCATAGTTCTCCTCTGCTGTTCAAGGGGACCATTTGCTAGTGCTGTAGCCAAAGCCTGAATGGGCATAGGCTGTCCCACAGCATCCCGAATTGGCAGACCACCCATGTCATATGGGACTGACAGCATTTCTCCAGCTACTCCGGGCAGTTGAACATCCAGCTACTCATAGACTGATGATTCCTCATGTTTTTTGATGCAGTGTCCAAATAAGGAGAGCTGAGTGCCTGCAACAAAGTGGAATAAAATTTTATAACTCCCATAACAAAAGAATGTTTTAGAGAGAAACAAACATCAACATTTACAGATCCTAAGCAGTGAGAACAACAGCAACACCACCTGCTTTAATCTTCTTCTCAGCAACACCACCTGCTTTAGTTACCCTTTATTACACATTTACAGATCCTAACACCTTTCCTATAGAGTAACTTAAGTCCATAATGCATCAAGAACGGCACATTTCAAGATTGAGGTTAAATTTCCAAGTTCATATCTATAGACATGCGTATTTGGATCTTGACAAGAAGAAACGATCTCAATAAAACTCAAACCTTCAATGAGCAACTGGGGAAAAGAGGGAAGAAAACAATTCACAACAATGAAGCTCATAATTGTCATAATATATACATACCAAGATCCAAGATAAGGAGTTAAAACTTACAAGTTATAACTACCATAGAAAAAAGGAAAACTGAAATACTACAAAAGTATCAAGAAGGCATTGTGAGCTTAAAAGCTTGTTAACCTGTAAAAGTATAGGGTGGTGCTTGGTACTGCTAGAACCCGTCTTATCATTTTCTTTCTTTCCACTTTCAATTGAACCATTTTCAGAGAAAAATCATCAACATTTCCTTTAAAATCCCTACCGGTCCTCACATCAAATATATTTATCACAACCCTTTGCAAGAAACAAGCTTCTGTTAGGAAATAAAGTTTGAAAAAAACTGTAAATGAAACAATAAATGTAGAAAGCACTTACATTGGCATCTCGAGAAGCTTCTGTTAGGATTGAAGGTAGTAGCATCTCCCCAGACTGCTGCCCCCTGCCTGTGAACTGTCGCCAAGTATGTGCCCCGGGGGGACCATTGTACAAAACTCTCAGTCCAAAACTGTAATCCAGATAACATATGAACACCGCAAAAGGAAGGCTTGAAAATCAAAGGGAACTAATAAATATCAAATAATACAAGATAATGAAATATAATGTCCACTTACAGCCCACTTATACACAGGATTTGGCTTTAAATGCCTTGCATCATTCCACAAATACTCAGTATCTGAACCAGCACGGATCACAAATTGAACATATAAACGAAGACAATAGGTGTACAAATATAAGCAACATGAAACTTACTAACTTGCGCGCCTCGTGGCATATTGTCGTTCACTATCACGTGTTCTTTATACAACAACCGCACCATCATTAAACACCTTGCGCGCCCCTTCACGCAGTGTTGTAACAAGAAACTTACTAACTTGTAAAAGCACAAACCCCATTTGTAATAATGAAGAGACATTCTCATGCACCAGAACGCAAACTTAACCAAAATGCATATTAGCAGCTCCCTTAATTAACAATAAAAATGAAAACAAAATAAGCATCTAATGCAAGACTTGAAGCAATAAAACCTGAACACCACAATCACAACAACAAATTCCATGGAAAATTCTGTCACCATCAAAAAAGTTCAAATCAATGGGATATGCATGACGACCTTCACAGCTGTTGCCAGGATGGGAACAAGACGAGTCTGTGTGTTGACTTCGAATCCATCATTGACACCCCTATACAAAGTCAACCAAAAGAAGACCATGATAAATTGATAACACATTTAAATTTAATCAAGCAAAACAAAGAGACAATGTCACTACAACATTTTTGGTCTTTGGCAACACAGGTTTTTCCAACAGGCAAAAAATGTTGCCTGAGAGGTACTAGACAACATACTAGAATTGTTGCCATGAAATGAGTGTTTTATACAACATTTTTTTTCACAACATTGAGTAAATGTTCCCTAAAAGTTATATAACTACATTTTTAACCTGTAACTAGACCAATCTGTTTGCAACACTTAATAAATATTCCCTTAAATTTAAACGAGGACAGTTGATAACTGTTGCCATAAATTTTTTAAAAAGCTACATTTCCTATGTGTTACGTTTTATTAAGATTATTATAAGATTAAATTTATTATAGGCGCTATTTTTTCATTTTCCGAAAAGAAAGGCGCTAACTCTTCCTCTAAGTTTTTTTTACAAGCACTTCTTTCACTGCCCACTCAAAAAACCCTATCACCACGATTGTCCCCTTTAGCACACGTTCACCATAAATCAAAATCAATCACCATGCTCAGAAATTCCATCGATCCACACGTTCCTCACGATTGCTCGATTCTTCGCTGCTAACGACGCTTCAACACAATCGTTTTGAAACTCCATCGTTCCAACAATCGTTCACGACGCTTCAACACAATCATTCTGAAACTCCATCGTTGTTGTTCCTACTCCTCGATTGCTTGCTATCGCTGCTCCTCACACACATCTCCTTCCCAACGCTCGTCGTCCCTTTCTACCGCTCGCTTGAGATTCCGCCACTTTCCTGAAGGTGTGTTTCTAGCTTTCAATTTCTGTTTCCCTTCTCCTTTCCAGCTTTCAATTTTAAGTTTCTTACTTCAGTGTTGGATTTTAGGGTTAGACAGAGAAGAAGTGGATTGGCTCTCCCTCTTCGCTCTCTTTCTGGTTCGGCTTTCGCAATCGCATATGTTTCCAGTTCTGCGTTCGATTTTGCTTCTGATTTTGCGTTTGCTTTTAGTGCTGCCACTGGTTAGTTTCGCTTCCGTTTTCATGTTTTTCATTTACAGTTTGTTGAAGTAAAGAAGTTTTTTATTTACAATATAGCGTTCTATTTTTATTCGCTCATGTTTTTGATTTACAGTTTTTGAGCAAATTTTCTCTTCCCATACCAGTCAGGGCTTCCTTGTAATCAATTTCCTCCATTCTTCCTTGGGACAAAGCAGCTTTTCAGGCAACTGAAATTAATAGGTTCTTGAACTGTTTTCCATATTGGTAAATCAATGTTGTGTGAGAGAAGTCGTTCATCGCATAAAAAGATGGTTAGACGAATTTGAGATTATGAGTTTTGGCTAGCCCAGTGGTTACACATGATTATAGTCATGTCTGTTTGTGTCAATTGCTTAGAATTTGTGAGTGCATGATTAATTCTGAACATTCTTGTAATACCCAATCTGAAGCTTCTGTAGTGTTTGATGAAAGAGCCAAGAGAAGTCATTTTGGCATGTTCATCTTGTTCCCTAGCCCTAAAAATATTTTTAAATTGTGTAATGACTCTAATTATTGAAATAATTCATTTTTACTGCTTGCTTTATGAATTTAAATACTGTGATCTAATAAAGTGGCTTTGTGAAGTTATAACTCTATTTGAAATGTGATAGTTTAGTCTTCTTCGATATGCATACTTTATTTGGTGAACTCCAATTCTCCTTTGTTAGATAAGAATTGTTCCTATCTGGATGTCTGTATCCTCATGAAAGCTCAAGTTTAGATGAGTTTTGTAGAAGGATGTTAACATATTGAGTGTTGCTATTGAGTCAAGAATCATGATGTATCCTACTTAGCATCCAAATTCTTTACAAATATATTGTTAGGTTGAGTCCAACACTAACTACTATTTATTTTCTTATATTTTCAGCTGTAGGGAAAGGGAAGTAACATTGTTAAACACTGTTTGCTTTACTGACGAATCTGGCCATCTCATATTTTCGGAAGTGATGATAGTTTCTGCAAGGTAAACTTCATATTTTAGCTATAGGAATTTGTTATTTGTTAATATCTACAAATGTCTTTGCTGCTTGTGATATTTTCATTTTATGCATGACACTAATCTGAAAATGGTGAGTCAAGTTTATACTTATTTAATTTGGATACTTATTGATAAAATTTAATGGATCGGTAGGGGTAGAGCTTCTGCAAACAAGCATCTCCAAATCCAAATATGTAATACTATATACAACAGTCATAAAATGTTGCCTATAAGCAAAAGACAACATTTTTAAAACGTCGCCTTTTAATATTTAGGGAACATTTATGACATGTACTTAAATGAAGCAACATTCTCTAAATGTTGTGTTAGGCCCGAGTGATAAATCTTGCCTATTCATAGCTTATAGGTAACACTGGCTTACTCTAGTACTCTACACTTGGAAAATGTTGTCTATACTCTTAGGCAACATTTTTTTATAGTTTTGGCCACAAATTTTAACTGTTGTCAAAGACCAAAAATGTTGTAGTGTATGGATATGTATTAACAGCAATAAAACCTATCCAAGTGAATTGCCAAAGTCGGTATCCGCATTATAGGTTCCTCAATTCTAACAAGGCGATGCGAATACGAAACAGAACCAGCATTTTCTTGTCTTAAAAGCTCCAAAAGTCAATTTCCCAGAGGGATTGAAAGGTATCTAAAGAGATAAATAATATGGTCATAGTATCATCAAAGTTAAAAGATTTGGAGTGTATAGTCATACTTCTTTGGTGTATCCCTTTTCTTGCCAAGTGTATATTGGGAATGAGACAAATTGGGAGTAGCTTTTCACAAACGTCTGAACCCTCTCTGGATGAGGATAAGCTTTAGCATCCCTCTGAAAGCCAGCAGTGGGTGAAATGTACATACATATGTAAGCTCCATATTAAAGAAACCAAAAAAACGTACATAAAGGTCAAAATTGGGGAATATAAACATACCTTAAGATACATACATATGAAGTAGCATTTACTTCTCCTACCCAAACATATTGTTTATCAGATTTTGGACTCTTGGTTGAGAGAACCTGTAACACCCCTTTTCTACCCCATAATTTACACGTCATTTATCAGAGTAAATCTTTTTCGCAAATATTAATTTAACTGATAGAAAAGAAATGTCACATCGTCATTAACAAAAACTCGTCAATTTGCACTCATCAAGGTTTGTGCAACAAAAACACCTGTCATGAAAATTAAACTCCAAAAATTACGTCACAGCGGGATAAAACAATAACTCACTAATACCACCCAAACACGTCTCACATCATCAATATAATCATTAAACAATTAATTAATTAAATAACAACTTCAACCACGCCCCCTAGGTGTCACAGTATCAGAGAGCGACTCGACAGACATCCCAATAGCTATAAAAGAAGGCAACAGGACCTTCACTCGCGGTTACCTGCAGCGTTGCCACAATAGAGCAACATTTCAAGCAGAAGGGGTGAGAATTTCAACAAAACATCATTAAGCATATAATAGAGTAATACGAGCAAACAGTCATACAACATCATCATTATCATCAACCTCATCGTCACTAAACGCTAACTCAAGTCATAATTTTTACCACAAGTCATAAACATGTATGTGCATGAAAATGCAACCCACGCCTGGGTATATGCATGATGGTACCATACTCGTCATAAATAAGCCACTAGGGGCACGCCGTCACTGTTTACGTCAATAAGAGGCCGAAGCCTATTCGTCATAATATGCACATGCTATGAGACACTATGGACACATGTGCAATCACCAAATCACTCACCTGGAGTACTCGTCATCGTCGTCATAAAACACTCATAGAGTGTACTCGTCATAACCATCACAATGATATCACAACATCATCATAAACATCACATTCAAAATTGGAGTAACAACACCTTTAAATTTTAAGTAACAACACCTCTAAATTTTAAGTAACGACACATTAAAATTTGGGTGACAACATATTTAAAATTTGAGTAACGACATATTTAAATTTTGGAAAACATCTCATTTTCATACTTAGGAAACATCACATTTAAAATTGAGAAAAACATCACATTTTCAAAGTGGAAAACATCACGTTTAAATTGGAAGAACAGTAATAAAACAGGGGCAGCGCGCGGCGCGCGACTTACGCTCGAATGGCGCGCGGAATGGCAGAAATTTCAGAGACTTCACGCGTGGCGCGCGACTTACGCGCGACTGGCGCGCGGAATGGCAGAATGGCCAGTGTGTCTTGCGCGTGACGCGCGACTGGCGCGCCAATGAGGTGCAAGTTGGCAGAATGTTCTGTGACTAAGGTGCATCCTTTTCAAAGTGGAGCCACCGGGACAACTCCAAAATGACACGTGCAAAAATAAAACCACTCGAGCCAAAATGTTTAAAATTGAATTTGGGCACGCAAATGCAAAAGATGGCACGGTAAAATATGCCCAGAATTCGAAGTTTCACCCAAAACACCCCACATGCGCACAACGGCAACACCCACCGGGACAACTCCAAAATGACACGTGCAAAAATAAAACCACTCGAGCCAAAATGTTTAAAATTGAATTTGGGCACGCGAATGCAAAAGATGGCACGCTAAAATATGCCCAAAATTCGAAGTTTCACCCAAAACACCCCCACATGCGCACAACGACAATTTCATCGAATAGTTTACATGCAGCAGAATTTCTTTTACACGAAAATCAGCATGATCACATCATAATTCCTTCCCAACCATCATCAAACATCAAAAGCACGAAATTACACATGACAACATCAACCATTCATCAAACAACATCATAAATTATTCAATTCTTCATCATATTTACGCATACTCACCTCAAAATCACAACAACACCAAAAACCCCACAAAAACCCATCACATACTCAATTATATTAAATCGAAACGCTCTCCCTTACCTCTTAAACGTATGCTCCGTGGAAGATGATTGAAGGCATCACGAGTAACCACAGCAACACAACGAGCCAAAGCCTTGAGAATTGCGAAACCCTTCTTCTCCCTCCCTCTCTTCTCTTCGCCGCGCCTCTCTCACTTCTCCCTCTCTCTCAATTTCGATTTCTCTCAAGTGAAATGAGAGTGAGGGTTTCGCATACCCTTGGGGTTTAAGCTGTGGGCCTTTCACGCATTGGGCTCACAGCTACACCCCCGCTATTACTCGATCCCACTCCTACACAAAACATGATATTTTCCTCTTAATTTAATTAAATCACGCTTCAACTAAAATTAATAATTCAACTAATCAAATTAATTAAATTAATTAAATTATTTTTCGGGGTGTTACAACTCTCCCCTACTTAGGAGTTTTCGTCCTCGAAAACATACCTGATTCAAACAACTCCGGATACGACTCTCGCATCTTATCCTCCAGCTCCCATGTCAGGCTTTCACCAGCTGCTCCAAACCAAACGACCTTCACCAGATTGATCTCCTTACCTCGTAAGGTCTTCACCTCAACGATCCTTAATTCGTACAGGCATAGTCTCCACAGTGAGATTATCCCGCACCTCCACATCATCCGGTTGAATCACATGAGACGGATCCGCAATATACTTCCGAAGCTGCGGCACGTGAAACACGTCGTGCAAGTTCGAAAGATTAGGTGGCAAGGCCACCCGATATGCAACACTTCCAACTCTTTCTGTAATCTGATACGGCCCAATGAAACGAGGAGTCAACTTCTTCGATTTCAGCGCACGCCCAACACCAGTCATAGGTGTGACCCTCAGGAACACGTGGTCACCCGCTTCAAATTCTAAATCTTTCTTTCTCTTATCATGGTAGCTCTTCTGTCTACTCTGCGACGCTTTCATTTTCTCCCGGATCACCTTCACTTTCTCAGTAGTTTCTCTGACTAGCTCAGGTCCAAGTACTAAACTTTCTCCAGTCTCATACCAACACACCGGAGTCCTACACCTCCGACCATACAACGCCTCAAACGGCGCCATCCCGATACTGGAATGATAACTGTTGTTGTAGGTAAACTCGATCAATGGAAGATGAGTATCCCACGCACCTCCCTGCTCTAGAACACATGACCTCAACAGATCTTCCAACGATTGAATCGTCCTCTCTGTCTGCCCATCAGTTTGAGGATGATAAGCTGAACTCAACCTCAATTTCGAACCCAACTCCTTCTGCAAACTACTCCAAAATTCCGAAGTGAATCTTGGGTCTCTATCCGACACAATGCACAAAGGAACGCCATGCAGCTTCACAATCACCTGAATATAGATCTCTGCCAATCTCGACACCGGATACTTAATGCCGATAGGAATGAAATGAGCAGACTTCGTCAATCTATCCACAACCACCCAAATCGAATCATGCCCTCTCACCGTATTGGGTAACCCAGTCACGAAATCCATGGAAATACTATCCCACTTCCATTCTGGAACATTCAACGGTTGCATCATCCCCGCAGGCTTCTGATGCTCGACCTTCGATTTCTGACAGGTCAAACACGAATACACAAACTGCGCCACGTCGCGCTTCAACCCAGGCCACCAGAACATCTTTTTCAGATCTTGATACATCTTTGTCGCTCCAGGATGGATACTCAACTTACTTCTGTGGCCTTCCTCGAGAATTGCCTTTATCATTTCCTCATCTTCGGGAACACAAATTCTTCCATGATATCTCAATACATTCTGCGCATCTATCTCGAAGTCCTTATTCTCAGACTGATCAATCCCACCCATCAGATCAACCAATTTCACGTCTAACTTCTGCGCTTCTCGGATATTAGCCATAAAATCGTTGCCAATTTTCAACATACCCAACCTGACACTCTGAGGTGTGACTTCACAAACTAAACTCATGTCCCTGAATTGCTCAATTAACTCAAGCTCTCTAGCCATCAATGCCGACATATGCAAAGTCTTCCGACTCAAAGCATCTGCAACCACATTAGCTTTTCCCGGGTGATAACTCAATTCAAAATCATAATCTTTCAATAGTTCTAACCACCGGCACTGCCTCATATTCAACTCTTTCTGATCGAACAAATACTGAAGGCCCTTGTGATCACTGAACACCTCAAATCTCGATCCATACAAGTAATGTCTCCAGATTTTCAACGCGAATACCACAGCAGCAAGTTCTAAGTCATGAGTAGGGTAATTCTTTTCATGAGTTCTCAACTGTCTCGACGCATAAGTGACCACTTTCCCATTCTGCATAAGCACGCCACCCAAACCCATCTTGGAAGCATCACAATAAACCACAAACGGCTCAACCGGATTAGGCAGGGTCAACACTGGAGACGTAGTCAACCTCTTCTTCAACTCATTGAAACTCCCTTCACATCGGTCATCCCAAACGAAAGCCTTACCCTTGCAAGTCAATTGGGTCAACGGCAGAGCCAACTTCGAAAACCCCTCAACGAATCTTCTATAATAACCAGCTAATCCCAGAAAACTCCTTATCTCAGTAACTGACTTCGGGGACTCCCACTGCAACACTGCATCAACTTTAGAAGGATCCACCGCAATCCCCTCACTAGAAATCACATGACCGAGAAAACTGACTTCCTTCAACCAAAACTCACACTTGGACAACTTCGCATATAACTTTCGGTCCCTCAGAATTTCCAACATCAACCTCAGATGTTCCGCATGCTCCTCTTCCGACTTAGAATAAATTAGAATATCATCAATGAAAACCACTACAAACTTGTCCAGATACTACCGAAAGATTTGGTTCATGTACCCCATGAATACCCCCTGGCGCATTTGTCACACCGAAAGGCATTACGGAATACTCATAATGCCCATATGTTGTCCTAAACGCCGTCTTCTGGATGTCTTCATCTTTCACCTTGATCTGATGATAACCAGACCTTAAATCAATCTTGCTGAATACTTTAGCACCCACTAACTGATCCATCAAGTCATCAATCCTCGGTAACGGATACTTGTTCTTGATTGTAACTTTATTCAACTGACGATAGTCTACAAACAACCTCATACTACCATCTTTCTTTTTCACTAGCAACACTGGAGCTCCCCACGACGACACACTCGGTCTTACAAACTTCTTTTCTAACAAATCCTCAAGTTGCTTCTTCAATTCTGCCAACTCAGACGCAGACATTCTATATGGTGCCATAGACACAGGCTTAGTGCCAGGGACCAGATCAATAGTAAACTCCACCTCTCTCTCTGGTGGTATATCCGGAATCTTGTCAGGAAACACCTCGGAAAACTCACACACCACCTGCAACTCATCAATCTTCGCTTGGCTCTCAGCAGACAACGACGCTAACAGAGAAAACAGCTGAACCTCTTCTCTCATCACCCTGTGCAGCTGACCCGCAGATAGCAAACCAGACCTCTCTTCAGGCGAAGCGAAACTCACGGACCTTTCGCGACAGTTGATATGAACATGATTATCAACTAACCAGTCCATACCCAGAATGACATCCATTCCACTCAGCGGCAAGCAGATCAAATCAACTAAAAATTCTCTACCATATATAGATACAGGGCATTTGGCACAAACAACGGAGGTAGTTACCGAACCCTTAGCTGGAGTATCGATAACCATCTCTCTCAACATATCAGATAAGACAAGACTTAGTTTCTCAACACATGCGGCAGCAATAAAACTATGGGTAGCACCAGTATCAACAATAGCAATAAGAGAAAAATTATCGATATAGCACGTACCTCGAATCTCATTCACTACATCAGACTCAGCCAGAGCGAACACTTTCCCAAAAGACTTCTCCTTCTTGGGTTTTGAGCACTGTGTATTGATGTGACCGCCCTCCCCACAATTAAAGCATACCACCTCCTTCTTATCACAACTGGAAGATATGTGCCCCTCTTTCCCACACCGATAACACCTCTTCTTATCCCCGCTTGGGCAATCTGGACTCTTATGACCTGCTCTCCCACACGTGTAACAAGTAATACTGGCTGCAGCATCTCCCCAACTTCGCTTAGACCCACCAACAAACTTCCCTTTGCCCTTACCAGCAGGCACCTCATATGGCTTACCACGACTCGAGAAGTTCTTTTGCTTTTCTTTCATAACTCTGGAGAAGGCATTACTGTCCTCCTCAAAAATCCGGCAGCTATCAACCAACTGAGAGAACACACGAATTTGTTGATACCCTATGGCTTTCTTAATATCGGCACGCAACCCGTTTTCAAACTTGATGCATTTGGAGAACTCAGCACCCTCTCCATCATAATGCGGATAAAACTTGGACAGCTCAGTAAATTTTGCAGCATATTCAGTTACAGACATGTTACCTTGTTCAAGCCTCAGAAACTCGACCTCTTTCTTTCCGCGGACATCTTCCGGATAGTATTTCCTCCTGAACTCTCTCTGGAACATAACCCAAGTAATCTCCTCATTGGCGACCATCAACCTCTGCCTAGCCGCCATCCACCAGTCATCAGCCTCTCTCTTCAACATGTGTGTACCATAACGAACCTTCTGAGCATCGGAACAATCCATAACGCGGAAGATCCGCTCCATCTCTCTCAGCCACTCAAGGGCACCATCAGGGTTATACCCGCCTTCAAAAGTAGGAGGGTTCTCTCGGTGGAACGTAGCCAAACTACGCGTCCCAGCATCACCAGCACCTGGCATGTTGCCCACAACCCCAGCTATAGCCTGCAAAGCAGCAGCAAGTGCAGCATCGTTCCGTCCTGCCATTCTAGCACTGTAACAGAAAACAGAATTCAGAAACGAGTAACAAAACTCAAATGCTACTCAACTTGACGACTCGACCACCGGCCAGACAGACCGAACTGCTCTGATACCACTAATGTAACACCCCTTTTCTACCCCATAATTTACACGTCATTTATCAGAGTAAATCTTTTTCGCAAATATTAATTTAACTGATAGAAAAGAAATGTCACATCGTCATTAACAAAAACTCGTCAATTTGCACTCATCAAGGTTTGTGCAACAAAAACACCCGTCATGAAAATTAAACTCCAAAAATTACGTCACAACGGAATAAAACAATAACTCACTAATGCCACCCAAACACGTCTCACATCATCAATATAATCATTAAACAATTAATTAATTAAATAACAACTTCAACCACGCCCCCTAGGTGTCACAGTATCAGAGAGCGACTCGACAGACATCCCAATAGCTATAAAAGAAGGCAACAGGACCTTCACTCGCAGTTACCTGCAGCGTTGCCACAATAGAGCAACATTTCAAGCAGAAGGGGTGAGAATTTCAACAAAACATCATTAAGCATATAATAGAGTAATACGAGCAAACAGTCATACAACATCATCATTATCATCAACCTCATCGTCACTAAACGCTAACTCAAGTCATAATTTTTACCACAAGTCATAAACATGTATGTGCATGAAAATGCAACCCACGCCTGGGTATATGCATGATGGTACCATACTCGTCATAAATAAGCCACTAGGGGCACGCCGTCACTGTTTTACGTCAATAAGAGGCCGAAGCCTATTCTTCATAATATGCACATGCTATGAGACACTATGGACACATGTGCAATCACCAAATCACTCACCTGGAGTACTCGTCATCGTCGTCATAAAACACTCATAGAGTGTACTCGTCATAACCATCACAATGATATCACAACATCATCATAAACATCACATTCAAAATTGGAGTAACAACACCTTTAAATTTTAAGTAACAACACCTCTAAATTTTAAGTAACGACACATTAAAATTTGGGTGACAACATATTTAAAATTTGAGTAACGACATATTTAAATTTTGGAAAACATCTCATTTTCATACTTAGGAAACATCACATTTAAAATTGAGAAAAACATCACATTTTCAAAGTGGAAAACATCACGTTTAAATTGGAAGAACAGTAATAAAACAGGGGCAGCGCGCGGCGCGCGACTTACGCGCGAATGGCGCGTGGAATGGCAGAAATTTCAGAGACTTCACGCGTGGCGCGCGGAATGGCAGAATGGCCAGTGTGTCTGGCGCGTGACGCGCGACTGGCGCGCCAATGAGGCGCAAGTTGGCAGAATGTTCTGTGACTAAGGTGCATCCTTTTCAAAGTGGAGCCACCGGGACAACTCCAAAATGACACGTGCAAAAATAAAACCACTCGAGCCAAAATGTTTAAAATTGAATTTGGGCACGCAAATGCAAAAGATGGCATGGTAAAATATGCCCAGAATTCGAAGTTTCACCCAAAACACCCCACATGCGCACAACGGCAACACCCACCGGGACAACTCCAAAATGACACGTGCAAAAATAAAACCACTCGAGCCAAAATGTTTAAAATTGAATTTGGGCACGCGAATGCAAAAGATGGCACGGTAAAATATGCCCAGAATTCGAAGTTTCACCCAAAACACCCCCACATGCGCACAACGGCAATTTCATCGAATAGTTTACATGCAGCAGAATTTCTTTTACACGAAAATCAGCATGATCACATCATAATTCCTTCCCAACCATCATCAAACATCAAAAGCACGAAATTACACATGACAACATCAACCATTCATCAAACAACATCATAAATTATTCAATTCTTCATCATATTTACGCATACTCACCTCAAATTCACAACAACACCAAAAACCCCACAAAAACCCATCACACACTCAATTATATTAAATCGAAACGCTCACCCTTACCTCTTAAACGTATGCTCCGTGGAAGATGATTGAAGGCACCACGAGTAACCACAGCAACACAACGAGCCAAAGCCTTGAGAATTGCGAAACCCTTCTTCTCCCTCCCTCTCTTCTCTTCGCCGCGCCTCTCTCACTTCTCCCTCTCTCTCAATTTCGATTTCTCTCAAGTGAAATGAGAGTGAGGGTTTCGCATACCCTTGGGGTTTAAGATGTGGGCCTTTCACGCGTTGGGCTCACAGCTACACCCCCGCTATTACTCGATCCCACTCCTACACAAAACATGATATTTTCCTCTTAATTTAATTAAATCACGCTTCAACTAAAATTAATAATTCAACTAATCAAATTAATTAAATTACTTAAATTATTTTTGGGGGTGTTACAGAACCACCTTCAAACCACAAAATATATAAATAAATACCGATTAAAAGTAAATGAAAAAATATGACACCTTTACTTAAATGCAAATGCATACCCGATCAGCAACCAGAAAAGCAGAATAACATCCCACACCAAATTGCCAATTAAGTTGTTGTCACCACCAGAAGGGGTACCTGAAGAAATAGGAACCGGTGATAGCGAGTTAGGACAGTGCGACGGAGAGGAACAGTGCGATGGAGTGAGGGAGTGAACAGAGTGCGTGGGAGTGAGGGAGTGAAAGAGTGAACAGGAGTGCTGGTGAAAGAGGCGTGAATAGAGGGAACTGAAATTTTAGGGTTTTTAGTGAAAAACTGACTTTAACAATCAGTTGTTTACGCAACCGATTCCAAATTAACTATTTCCGAATCGGTTGTTTACACAACCGATTCCAAATGTCTAAATATGCACATTTTGAATCGGCTGTTTAAACAACCGATTCAAAATGTCTAAAAAAGTCTCTCCAACATCCATTTAATTACAAAATTGCCACCGTGCCTACATTTGGAATCGGTTATCCAAACAACCGATTCCAAATAGTGCTTTTTAAAGCAGATTTTGCACTAGTGTCCCTTTTTCTTTGAGAAGGAACGAATTTGCTGAACATATTTTTTTTCAGTGTACACTACAAAAAAATTGCCCATTAGCGAGGGATTTTTCCCTCGCTAATGGCCTCAAATCTGTCGCTAATACCCATTAGCGAGGGATTCAAATTCCGTCGCTAAATCTGACAACCACGTTTTTTTTATTCAGCCAATTTTTTTTTATTTTTTTGACAATATCAGCCTTTTTATATTATTATTATTATTATTATTATTATTATTATTATAATTATTATTATTATTATGGTGTGGTGGTGGTGGTGGTGGTGGTGAGGAAGGGTATTAGGGTAGAGAGAGAAGGAGAAGACCAAGGGAGAAGGAGAGAAAGAGAGAGAGAGAAATGAGTGGCGGTGGTGGTGAAGGGTATTATGGTAGAGAGATAAGGAGAATAGTAGGGAGAAGGAGAGAAAGAGAGAGAGAGAAACGAGTGGTGGTGGTGGTGGTGGTGGTGGTGAAGGGTATTATGGTAGAGAGAGAAGGAGAATAGTAAGGGAGAAGGAGAGAAAGAGAGAGAGAAACGAGTGGGGGTGGGGGTGGTGTGGTGGTGGAAGAGTGAAGAGAGAAGAAAAGTGTGAGGAGAAAAGAAGAGAGAAGAGTGTGAGGAGAGTAGGAGAGTAGGAGAGAAGAGTGTGTGTGAGAGGATAAATAAGCTGAAAAGTCAAAAAATTAGCGACGGAATTAGCGAGGGACTGCAAATTCCGTCGCTAAACACCTGCACGGAATCCTATCATCTGAAAACTGTCAGAAATTAGCGAGGGACTGAAATTCCGTCGCTAAATACCTGCACTGAGTCTATCATCTGAAAACTGTCAGAAATTAGCAAGGGAATTAGCGAATGACTGAAATTCCGTCGCTAATTTCAAAAATACGACAGCCCCTATTCCCTCGCAAATTCCGTCGCTAATTCCAGTTTTTGCGAGGGAACATTAGTCCCTCGCTAATTTCCGTCGCTAATGGGCAATTTTTTTGTAGTGTGCGACGGAGAGGAACAGTGCGACGGAGTGAGGGAGTGAACAGAGTGCGTGGGAGTGAGGGAGTGAAAGAGTGAACGGAGTGCTGGTGAGAGAGGCGTGAATAGAGGGAATTGAAATTTTAGGGTTTTTAGTGAAAAACAGACTTTAACAATCAGTTGTTTACGCAACCAATTCCAAATTAACTATTTCCGAATCGGTTGTTTACACAACCGATTCCAAATGTCTAAATATGCACATTTAAACAACCGATTCAAAGTGTCTAAAAAAGTTTCTCCAACATCCATTTAATTGCAAAATTGCCACCGTGCCTACATTTGGAATCGGTTATCTAAACAACCGATTCCAAATAGTGCTTTTTAAAACAGATTTTGCACTAGTGTCCCTTTTGCTTTGAGAAGGAACGAATCTGCTGAACATATTTTTTTTCGGTGTAGAACAAGTACATCGGTGTGGGAGTTGGTTAATGGTTGGTTGGTGGTTTCTTTGTTAATTATAACCTTGTGATATTACTACACATTTTCTCTCGTACAGGTCTTTGTTAAAAGGCAAGAAATTCGGGAGATTGAATAATCTGATTTGGATGGCTGTGTTGCGGTGTCCTTGGTCAATGCGGAATTCAGTTTTGCTCAAAGGGTTAGTTGTGGATGTGCCAAAATTGTTCAATCATATTTTTGAGAAGTTAGTTTATCTTTTTCGAATTGGTGGCAACAGCCTCTTGATTGTCTTAAAGCAGTGTAATTGTCTATGTCCGTAGGGTTGGAGTACCCTAGTACTCCTCGATCAATATATTTGCTTATTAAAAAAAAGCTCTATACCCACCGAACATTAATATATTTTAGCTTTAGCTACTATATCGTGTTGTCATTTGAAAATAAATTGCAACACATGATAGAACTGATGTTCTGACAACGTGATATAATTGCTAGTTCTATATAAATGGTGGCTGGGTACCATGGTTTCAACTCAAAGTGTTTTGCTTACACAAAAACAATATATAGCAACAATGATGATTTCAATATCTACCCAAATGCTGGCACTTCCAAGCATCCCAATAAGAGGACACCTGGAGTTGAAGTTCTCACCCAAAAAAGCCTCAAGATCCCGAAAGACACACGCAATACCACAAGAAAAAATAGAAGTTTTCAAGTCACTAGAGAATTGGGCATTACAAAGTGTTCTACCACTAGCCAAACCAGTAGAAGAAAGTTGGCAACCCCATGATTTTTTACCAGACTCATCATTATCATCAGATGAGTTCACTGATCAAGTGAAAGCCTTACGTGAACGAACGAAAGATCTTCCAGATGATTATCTAGTGGTTTTGGTGGGTGACATGATCACTGAGGAACAATTGCCTGTATTCTTGACATGGATAAACAAACATGATGGGATTGGAGACAAAACTGGTTCAAGCATCACTCCTTGGTCTATATGGTCACGTTCTTGGGCTGCTGAGGAGAATAGACATGGAGATTTACTCAAAAGCTATCTCTATCTCTCTGGTCGTGTTGATATGCTCATGATCGAGAAGACCATCCAATACATGATTCGAGCTGGCATGGTAATATATATAAATTATAAATAAATAATTTTTTTATTTAAGAATATATAAAAATAATCTATTAATAGATAACAAGTCAAAGAATATTAATATTTTTTTTTCAAATAATTGACATAATTTAACTTTTGATTTTTCGGACCCGGATCATCTCCAATGGCTGGAGGGTTCAGTGCATATCACCACCGTCCAAACACCTTTCACTGTATGGGGTGGCAAGAACGTGTGGTGAGATTTGCAGAGACGAAGATAAGATGTGGAAACCGCAGGAGATGGTCCATGCACCGGTTTTTCATTCTATAAAAATTAAATTTAATTATTAAATGGTTTAAAAATATTTGTACAAAAGAAGAGTTTAAAAAATATTTTTAGGTGGGCAACAAAGTTGCCACCTTAATTTTAATCTCTCTTTTATTTTGCATTCTATATTTGTTATACAAAAGTATTCATATTTTCAAATTATATAAAACTCCTCTAACTTTAAAATTATGATATACCAAAATTAGTAATCCATTATTTTGTGTGAAACTGCGAAAATGGTGGACACCTCCAAAAGTATATCATTGTGCCATATTCTCTAGTTTTTAAGTCCGAGACCTGGTTGATAATTAAGCTATTTTTGACTAATAGGTCATAAATACCCGTGTTTAGTAAGCACATGTGTTTAGTATTTTTAAATAGTTTATAGCGTTTTTTTTAACGCTACTTTAAGTAGTATTTTTTGAAATGTTGTTTATAGTATTTAGCGTCTCACTTTTTTGTCAGTTTTACCCTCAATATTTTTTTAAAATTCGCTCTCTATCCTCTTTAAAATAAACTCACAATTTTTAATGTCATTTTACCTTTGTTTGTTAGTTTAACCGATAGTTTTACCAAACATATAATTTGCTATTCGTTAGCTCATCCGATCAACTATCCGCCCATTCGTTTCTGCTATTAGTTACTTTTTACCAAACAGAATCTTAATGGCAGCTCCATATATATGTGTGTCTCTTTGTGAATAACCTCCCCTGCTACCTCTTTCCAAACCCAACTATCTCCGATATTGAAACAACCTTCTTCCCCCTATGTCTTAACTCTCACACTTTGGCCCCCTTATAATCCAATGATATTCCAAATAATCATCTGTTGTAACAACTCCTTAATGCTGCTGCTTCCACCCACAGGTTTTATATATCTTGATATTCCAAAAATATGTGCTACAAATCAAAATTGAGTAAATCAAATTTATTACATGTTATTTTTTTATAAACAAATATTTTATTAATCAGATAATTAATGGACTCTCCACCCAAAGGCTCCGCATGACCAAATTTATTATGTGTGCTTTTTTTTTGGTATACTCTGATTTTTTGGGTATATTATTATGTGTGCTTTAAAATAAATCAATTGATTGTTTCAATATTGTTTGTGGAATAGGATCTAGGTACCCAAAACAATCCATACATGGGCTTTGTGTACACATCCTTCCAAGAAAGAGCTGCATTTGTATCACACGGCAATACAGCTCGATTAGCTAAAGAGAGAGGTGATCTAGTACTTGCACGCATATGTGGCACCATTGCTGCAGATGAGAAGCGCCACGAGAACGCATATGTGAGGATTGTGGAGAAGCTTCTAGAAGTGGACCCCACAGAAGCCATGGTGGCCATAGCAAATGTAATTCGACGAAATATTGTGATGCCTGGGCACATGATGCACGATGGGAATGACCCAAACCTCTTCGATCATTTTGCTGCAGTGGCACAACGCATTGGTGTCTACACGGCTGGTGATTATGCTGATATCTTAGAGTTCTTAGTTGGACGGTGGAGATTGGAGAAGCTTGAGGATTTGAAGAGTGAGGGAAAGCATGCACAGGAGTATGTTTGTGGGCTTGCGCCTAGAATTAGGAGATTGCAAGAACGTGTTGATCATCGACCACGCAAGACTACTAACCACAAATTCTCTTGGATTTTCAATAAAGAGGTTTCCTTCTGAAGTAAATTTAAAACATCCTCAGTGTTTACTTGTTTGTGATCAGGAATGTAGAGACTCGTGCAGGAGTCCAGTAATAAAGCTATTTACTATTTTTCAAAATAATATATTTATCAATTCAATATGAAGTTGTTCATCAACTTATAATGAGACAATTAAATTGGAAAAATGTAAAATCCTTTGTTATTTTTCTTCTATAAATTATTTTCTTACTCCTGAAAAGATATTTTATGGGTCCACACCGCACCTCGCTTGTCTAAGAGTCTCATCTCGACCATACTTGAGAAAGTAAAATGGAAGAGAAAATTTTAGATAAGAGAGATAAACATGAATGTACAGTGTTTTTCTCGTGCTAAATTCATTGAATCTCTTCCCAAATAAAACTGCATCGAACCATAGTTACCAACTCAACTGCAACTCATTAAAAAAAATAACACAATTGCAAACTCAACAAAAATAACACCCCCTCCTAGTAACTAATAAACACTCCCTGACCCTACGAAAAACACCAAAATACCTTTGATGAACAAAAAAATTCCAAGTGCACACCTTTTTTTCTGGCTTTCAACGGGTGTGGTACCTTGATACCGCACCAGGTACGGTACCTTAGTACCGTGGCATATATTTTGCCACACACTCCAAGTACGATACCTTGGTACGGTACCTGTTTAACATTCTGCAGAATTTTGACAAATATTTGCTATGTTTCAACGCTTGGATTCCACCGACACTTTTGATCAACGACTTATTTTCAGACCAATTTCTTTAATAGTCACTGGAATCTATGTCCTTTGTGTCAGAAAAAGGAGTGGGTGACATTTAATGTGGTAATTATGCCTCAACAGATAGAATTTTAACGGTCCATATTTTTCATCAAAAAGTTTGATCAACGGCTCACATTCAATGCTTATTGGTGTGTTTTGGGGGTTATTTAGGGTTTAAAAAAATTGTATTGTTCAAAGATTTGATTCTCAATAACTGGTTTAGGCCAAAAAAAATTTAATTTCGCGAAGAAATATAAAGCGCGGCGCTTATCAGTGTGTTTTGGGATACTTTAGTGTTTGAAAAATAATTTAGTTTTTTGAATATATCAAATTCTATCCTCACTAATCGGTTTTGGCTAACAAAATATAAATTTTGTGATACATATTTTCTTGGATCCCTTCATTACAAAAAATCTTTCACCATAAACATTTATCCTTATGTGCACAACTCGCATCGTTATGCGCATAACTCTCATTCTTAAGCAAAGATTATTAATACTACCGATCGATATAACAAAGTATACACCTAATCAACATAGCTGTCTCAAACAATTTATAGACTCTGTTCAAATCTTAAAATTTTAGCCCCTAATTGGGCTCCTACTTTTATCAAATTGGGCCCACATATTACATCATTTTTTAAGATAAATTAATCCACATAAGAAGTTTATCAATAATTTGTATTCTTTGGTTAATTATTTTATTAAAAAGTACTTTACAAGTTCCAAATGGGAACAAATTATCTATTTGTATTGCATGTATAAAGAAGACATTTCTTTGATGACAATTTTAATGAAGATGAAATATTTGAATTCTTTTTTTTTGGTTTGCTACATTGTGCTTATGGAGCATATATCACCATGCATATGATCTCTTTCTGATGCAAAACAAGTTCTTCTTTCAACTTTTAAAAATAAACGTAATTTTATATTCAACGTAAGTACCGATTTTGTTGTAAACAAATCCATAGCAGAGTGTATTACGACCATGTCATCCATAACAAAGGCACCAAGATCGACATTGTTCTTGTGCACCGGTAAAATGAAGGCAAAGTGTTGAATATATAGTTTGTTTTGTGGGTTATAACAGTAGTCCCATATCGAGAAGCTAAGCCTGTCGTTGAATGGAAAATGGTTGTTATAAAAAAGCTTGAGAGACTATTTAATTCAAATTTTAAAGAGAAACCTTGGCCAAGGACAAAACGTGTTACTGTCGACCGACCCACATCTCTTTTCTTGAATAAAGAAGTAGAATGTTTAAATTTTTTTTGGCAAAATATCTCTGAGGTCCCTTAACTTATTTTCAGGTAACGAATAAGCCCCTTAACTTTTTTTTGTAACAACTAGGTTCTTTAAGTTTTAAAAACGTTGTGTCGTTGCCCTTTTAACGTTTTGGTTTTAACTCTGTTAATCAGTCTGTTAGTTGACTGATTGACTGCTGACTTGGCATTGGATTAAAGTATTATTTTAATTATTAGAGTGGTTCATCATCTTCATCTTTCTAAAATCTGGGTTTTCTACATCCCTTCATGGCGTCATCTTTTCTCCCACCACCGTGATCTTTTCTCCGACCACAACCCTCTGTTGTGACTGTCACACGCGGCAGCGAAATCACCAACGACGACAACAGTTGCCACTGAATCACCAGCGATGAGGCGACATCTGCATGACCACGCGAGCGCGAAAGTCGAAGACGGCAACCTGTGTGATTTTCTCAGTTTCAAAATCTGATTTTGTTTGCAGCACTCTTCATTTCCAGATAAAGCAAGAAATGTTAATTCATTCTCACAATATATCCCCAGCTATTAAATCCTTTCCTTTTTTGTTACATATATAGCTTAGTAATTTCAACACTATGAGAAACAATTTATGTTTGAGATGGCGCACCAGGGACTATCAAGCATACACTACAAGAAAAACCTGTTTTAGCTACCAACATTTGCGACGGAGCTTAACCCGTCAGTAATTTGTCACGAATTTGCGACGGCGTGTATAAAAAGTAAGAAGCGGGAAATTTCCCGCTGACCTTTGCGACAGATTAAAAAACGGTCGCATATTTGCGACGAAGATCCCGTCACAAGCCCGTCGCAAATGATCTTCACAAAACCCCAATCACGCGTTCATACTTCATATCATCAGTTCGTTCTCCTCCCTCACGCGTTCTTTCTTAAACTCCCTCTCCCTCTTCGTGTGCCCACATTCTTCTCCCAAACCCTCACTTCTCTCGAACCCTCTCACACACCCACACTCTCTTCTCCCTCAACCTCCGCCTTCTTCCACCCTCCTACACCTCCTCCGCCGTATTCTACGCTCCTCCACCCTTCACCTACGACCTCCTCTTCTCTGCTCCCTTTTTCTCTTCCTTCCTGTAATACCCTAATTTTGTCCGATCAAAAATGAGAGATTTTATTTTAATTAAAATAATAATCATTTCTTTTTTCTTGTCATATATTATTTTATTTTAGTTGCCACAAGTTTTTAACCAAAAAATATATTAATTAGAAGTGAAGAAACAAAGATAAGCAAAAAAAGGAAATGGGGGGGGGGTCTAAAAAAAAAGAATGGAGGTGCAATCAGGATTGGGCCATCTAAAACCCAACCCAATTCCAAAACCCTAGCCCAATTCGCATAACCCTAACACTCCTTCACCAAAAACCTAACCCATCCACCCAACCCATAACCCATGACCCAACTCATCACAAAACCCTAATTTCCCTCCTCCTAACCCTAAATTCGGCCACCCTCACACAAAAAAAAAAAAAAAAAACCTAAAAAACTTCAACTTCCCCCCCTTAACCCTAAAATCAAGCCACATTCATGCCACTCCCCCCTCCTCAATATTCGACCCCACCCCCCTTTTTCCTCCTTGAAAATTGCATTCTCCCTTCCACACTCCACCTTTCCTCTTTTCTCTCAATTCCACTTCCCCACACTTCCCACTTCCCCATTTTTCATTTCCCCATACACTCAACCTTTCCCTCTCTCCCCCATCCTACGCTTCCCCTCTCTCTTTCTCCCACTCACACTCAACCTTTCCCTCACATCACTCCTCACACACACTTCTCTTTCTCTTTCACTCATCCTCCCATTTCCTCTCTCTCCCCAATACCTACGGCCCCCATCCCCCTTTTCCTCTCACACACTCATTTTTTCTCTCCCCTCTCACTCTCACACATCCATCATTTCTCTTCTCTCACCAAAACACAACATCATCAACCATCTCCTCTGCCATGCCCATACCCCTCACACAAACCATCATAACCCCTCCTCTCACAAACCTTCATCAACCATCACGAAATCTCTACATCTCTCCATCATATCAAGTTTTCTTTTTTCTTCTCAAGTCAAAAAAAAAGAGAAAAACACTGTACAAGGCATGGAAGCAGTCAGAAGACAAAAGCACCTTTTTTTTCTGTATAAATGCAAGCCACAACCATGAAGCAAGGGGGGAATTTTTTTTAGAGAAAGGAAGAAGAAGAGAGATTTTCGAAAAAAAGAAGAAAAAGTCTAGGTTTTGTTTAGAAAAAGAGAGTTTGAGAGTTTTTTTTTACTGTATTCTTCTTCTCCCTTTCACAAATTTTATTTTTTTTAGTTTCAAATTCTGTTGTATTGAGGAAATCCGAAGAAAAAAAAAACTTCTCCTTCAACATTTCCGGATTTTTCTTTGTTTAAGGTATTATAATGTAATATTTTATTTAATTATTGCTGTTTTATTTTTTTTTCTTAGTTGTTATAATTTTTGTTCATGTAAATAAGTATTGCTGTTTTTTTTATTTTTAATGTTGTTGCTGTAATTTCGTAAATTCCCTTTTTTAGATATTATTGTTGCTGTTTTTTTATTTAAATATTGTTGCCGTTTTTATTTTATTTTTAATATTGTTGCTTTTTTTAGTCAAATCGTTTTTTGTATATAGTTGTTGTTGTTTTTATTTTTTATTTGTTGTTATTTTTTTTAATTTGTTGCTATTTTTTTTTAGTAAATCGTTTTTGTATATATTGGTTGCTGTTTTTATTTTTTATTGGTTGCTGTTTTTTTAGTTAAATCGTTTTTTATATATATTTGTTGCTGTTTTTATTTTTTATTTGTTGCAGTTTTTTTTTCTATTAATTTGTTGCTGTTTTTTTTCATTAAATCGTTTTTTGTATATATTTGTTGCTGTTTTTATTTTTTATTTGTTGCTGTTTTTTTTCTAATTAATTTGTTGCTGTTTTTTCCATTAAATCGTTTTTTCTTGTATATATTTGTTGCTGTTTTTCTTTATTTAATTGTTGCTGTCTTTTTTATGTAAATTGTTGCTGTAATTCTTTTTTATACATATCATGGCTGATATATATTTAAATTGTTGCTGTTTTTTTTATGTAAATTGTTGCTATAATTCATATCATGGTTGTCATATTATTTAAATTGTTGCTGTTTTTTTTAAATTTGTTGTTGTAATTTTCGGACTAAAATAAAGTTCTTTTTTAAAAAAAAAATGTTTTTTTTTCCTTCCAAAATAAATGGTTACTAATACCACTACCTTCATAAAAAAAAAAGGGGGAATAATAACAATATTTATTTAAACAAAAAAACAGCAAAAGGCACCTTTTTCATAACCATGACAATCATTTCAAAAAAAAAGAGAATATTTCTTTATAAATTCGCAAATCTTTTTCTCACCGAATGTTTTCTTCTAACGTAGGTAGTAATCGAACCCAAACCGTTTTTTTGAAATGAATTAACGAACCAATCAGTCAAAGAAAGGTCAAACAATCGTTTTTCTTTTAGCGTCAAACCGCTATTCGCACCCCCCACATTTTAGTAATACGACTCTCCCCGCTTTCAGCCCAACTTTTGCGCAAGGGCCCAGAAACCCAAACAATGTTGTTTTGGGCTGATACTAAGCACACCCCCCATTTTTGATATAACATCCCTGTTGCTCGCTCCCCCTTTTTACTATCACCCACTACGCTTTTATTTACACCATAATGCTTTCAAATCATTTTTCTTTATTTCAAACAACCATACTCACACAAAAAAAATAGGTTGTTACTAATGGTCACTCTGAGCCTAGCTTGTTTGACCGTTAGGACTAACCTTCATTTTTTTCACAGCGGATTAGTAGCGGTAATCACTCTGAATTTATTCGTTTGATCATCGCAAACACCCGCCTAAACTTCAAGAAATTTTCAGTTAATAGAAAACAAACGTAATCTCAACTCCCTTTTTCTAAAAAAAAAGTCACGCTTCCCAGTAAGCATTTTTTTCGAACGAAACGCTCGATCACAAACCGGGTATTTATAACAGTCACTCTGGGCCCCGCCCGTTTGAACGCTATAAATACCTTATTTTCCGAATAAGCCATTAATGATGACCACTCTGGATTTATCTATTTGGTCACCATGAACGGCCTCTAGTTTTCGCAAACTTTTCAAAAATAAAAAATACCAACACACAAATATTTTCTACCCGAGAACTACGTAGCTTTGATTTCTCCATCGCACCCGGAGATACGTAGGAGCGGGGGCCCACTCCTGTCAAGCGCAAAAAAACTAAAATTTTTATTAAGTCTTCCTTTCCGTTTTTTTTGCAAATAATAAAAAGGGTAAATAAAAATGTTTTCTTTAAACTAATTTTTCTACACATTAAATTAAAAGGTAACCTTTTTAGGATGTTGCGGGGTGCTAGTACCTTCCCCGCACTTAATCGACCCCCGAACCCAAAAACAAAAGGTTTTCTCAATGTTTTTCCTAAAAATAAATATTGATGGCGACTTCATTGTTCAAAAACAACGAAGAATCCCTCCTCCGGATTTTTCGGTCGCTACAGCTGGCGACTTCACTGGGGACTATTTAAGAGGGTCAAGCCTAATTTAATTAAATGTGTAGATATTTGTTAGTTTAGTACTTTATTTACCCTTAGCCCTTCTATTCGCATGTCTATTTTTACTTATCTATTTATTTGCTTTATTGAACCTTAGGGTAGAAAACCTTTGCACTATTATCTGTATTTCTTTTGCAGCATGGGTAGTTTAGGTTGTTTATATCACACACATCAATTACACTTGTTTATTGTACACACTCTTGAGCGGGGCCCTATACCCGGGTCTGAACAAAAAAACCTAGGACGAGTGGAGGCGATTAGTGTCAGTCATTCTGGATTTTATCTGTCTGACTCTCACGAAAGCCTCAGCCAGAGTACGCTCTTTCGTGATATCCCACACCAGGTAGCTCGCAATCGTTGTGGGTCATATCACGAAAGAGATTTCAGCTCTGGAGACCCTTGTGAGGACGTGATTAGAGCCACCTGAGAGATTGATCACACAAGTAGTCCTAGACCGTAACCTGTATATAAGACCTAACCTGTTTAGGACACAAGGGCAATTCACCTACCCGTTGCATCATCGCAAAAAAAAAAAACAAAAAAAAAACTTTTTATCTTTCAAAAAAATCAAATAATGAAAACCATTTACTCTTTTGCCCTTTACATATATTTTATGTGACATGGTTAATGTTTCTCAAATTTTGAATCACCAAAATTTTCTCTGTAACGTCATTCTTTAATTCATCATACATCATCGTCATTTCAAAAAATAATATACAAAAAAAAAATCCTCACATGCATGCTATTCATTTCATTTAGGTTTGCCGGGAATTGTAAGAGGTTTGAAGGTTTTGTCATAAGCAAGACGATATGGGATCAAACTGTGAAGCAATCCAAGCTCTGAACTACCCTATAGTAAAACAGCCTAATCTGACAAGTCTAAGGGAATGTGCTGGTCGATTGCCGCCCATCGAGCGCAGGTCTTTTGATAGAGTGTATGGGAAGATTATTATGTTACTACAATTGGACGTGCAAACGGAGGCCATTGCCGCTTTGAGTCAGTTCTACGACTCTTCATTAAGGTGCTTCACCTTCAAAAATTTCCAGATGGCACCCACCCTGGAAGAATATACACAGATCTTCGGCTTTCCTCAACAAGACAATGGACCCTACCAGTATCAGGGACGATACTACACAGATGAGAAACTCGCCTCAATGTTACAAACCAGCAAAGAGAACTTGAAGCTCCGGAAGAAAAATCGAAATGGCATTGCAGGATTCCCACAAGAGTATCTGGAAAGCCAAATGAAATCCTTCGCCGACGCTAGAAATTGGGGTCTTTTTAAGCAGGTGGTAGCCTTGACCATCTTTGGCATTGTCCTATTTCCACGCCTTGAAAGATATGTGGACACAACAGCTATTGGTGTCTTCTTATCCTTCAAGGATAGAGAAAACCCACTCAATCCGATTCCAGCCATGCTCGCTGACACTTACTGTACTTTCACTCATTATAGTGAGCTAAGGGGAAAGAGGATATCTTGCTGCCTGTACGCCTTGTATGTTTGGCTTCTCACCCATGCTTTCGTTAACAAAGTCAGAGTAGAAGGCCCAATTGAAGACGCCAGAGGGTGTGATGTGAAGACAATGAACACTAGTGAATGGTTGCAAGTGCTGGGGGGCCTTCATGAATACAAGGTTCGTTGGCACCCATCATGGTGGAAAGATAGGCCTGCAGTAGTTTTTCAATGTGGAAACTTTAAAAACGTCCCGCTCATGGGGACAAGAGGATGCATAAATTACAATCCTTCTCTAACTCTAAGACAGCTGGGGTACCCCATGCGAAATCCGCCCACCGAAGACATGTTAATCCCTTTTTACCTCCATGAAGGAAGCCCAAAAGAGGTTGACATGCTCTGGAAGATTTCTCAAGCATGGAATATGGTCGTCCGCAAGGGACAAGAGCTTACTAAGAAGAGTGGCGATAAGGAAACCACCTTTCGTCAATGGCTCCAAAAGAGGATCCAAGACACCCGATTGCCTTACCAAAGTGCACTATGGGTGGAGGAAGAAATACTTGAACCTACCCTTCCCACTGTCGAAGATTTAGATAAGCTTAAAATGGCATTGTCAAAAGCCGAGGAAGAAAAGAAGGGCTTGCAGGCAGAGTTAGAGAAAGTGCTCCTAAAAAACCAGAAATTGGAGGAAGAGAACGCAAGTAAGTCAATGGCCATTGAGGACAGCCACAAGCAGCTCAAGATCGAACAAAAGAACAAACTAGAGGTTCAAAAGTACCTAAGAGGAGCGAAAGAGGAAATAAAATGTTGCAACCTGAAAATGAACCAAGCCATCGATGATACATACAAGTGGAAAAAGTTATGGGAAGAATCAATGACGGCTGAAAAGACCGCACAGAGCCTGCTAATGGTATCAAAGAGAGAGTCCCGGATGATGGCAGCCGAGTTTGAAGAGCAAGTGAAAAGTATCAAGCAGGATAAAGATACCATTGAAGAGATACTCCGAGAATACCAACAAGCCTTGAGAAGGGAGCATGAAAAATCTGATGAGCTGAACGACCATATCAGATATCAAGAGGAGGTTTACCACCAGCTGAAGACAGAAAGCATCTATTGGGAGAACCGCTTTGTGGAGTTGGTCAGCAGGATAGAAAACCATGAAGCCTTCATAGAGTTGAAGAATGAAAGCTTATACTGGAAAGACAGATTCTCAAAGTTGGCATGGCTGGCCGATCGAGCTATCGTAGGAATCCCCAAACGTCTAAAGGAGGCTAACGCGGCAATGCACCCGTTTAACACCCCGGTCCAAGTTTCCGAATTCATGGAGTTTAGCGAAGTTCTGATTGCCGAACTCCGGGAGAAGGCTGGCAGCACTACTAGTAGAAAAAGAGGGAGGAGTGGAAAAATGAAAGCCATATGTATTTGAGTGAAATTTAAAGAACATTGTACTTTTCTTTTCGATGTTTTATCTCCAAAATGTTGTACTTTCCTCCATCAATGAAGTTTGTTTGTCTCACATGCTGATCCTTTATCTTGAAAATATTGTGGAACTTTAATCTGTGTACTTATGACAAATCAGGATGCGCTTGCAATTCCCGACCTAAAACAATAAGACTCATGCACACATGCATCATTCGCATTTTCATCCATTCATATACTCATACATATACTCATACCATGTGTCCCACCAACAGAGAGTAAAAGACAAGCTGGTGCGTCAACATCGCTATTGGACTCATTCTCAGGCCAGAAACATGGAAGAAAATCAGGACAATCCGCCTCAAGATAACCTGGATCAAGGCAATCCACCTCAGGACCTAGGCAATCAAGAGCTTAGGGCAGAAATAGATGGGATGAAAGAACAGATGGCTGAAATCTTAAAGGTCTTACAAGCTTTGAGGGACAAAGACACAAGTGAAGATGTCTCCGCTGGGAACACGGAAAATCAAGTTACCAACCCTCCTCCTCCCAATGGACTCGGGATCCCGCATACAGTGCCCCCCACCTGGGACTAATAACCAGGGTTACATATGGCCTCCTTACAGACTTCCACAAGGTTACACACCTCCGACAGTCGATGCTAGTTCAGAAGATGGTCCCTCAGGAGTCGCGGGCCAACAACAGCTTACACCAACGGGTCACGATGGTAATCCGGGGGCACCACAAATTCAAAACCCGACCCCCGTTGTCATACCACAAAGACTCCCACTGGGCTGCCCTCCGCCGCCGATAGTTGGCGCTCAAGCTCAGGGTTCCAACCTCAGGAATCCCACTCATTCACATACCCCAAATGTGAACCCAGCCATAGTTCCGATGATTCATCCTTACTACGGTATGAGTGGGCTCCCTCACAATTACTCTATGGAGAACCCTCAAGCCAAAGACAAACTACAAATACTTGAGGAAAGGTTGAGAGCAGTCGAGGGATCCAATGTTGGTGCGAGAGATGCTTATGACTTGTGCCTCGTCCCTAACGTGGTCATCCCTCCAAAATTTAAGGTGCCAGACTTCGACAAGTACAGAGGGTCGACTTGCCCTGTGAGCCACTTAACCATGTACTGCAGAAGGATGGCGGCATTTGCTCACGACGACAAATTGCTCATCCACTACTTCCAAGATAGTCTGTCTGGGGCAGCTTCGAGCTGGTACATGCAATTAGAACGTGCCCATATCAGATGCTGGAAAGACCTAGCCGATGCATTTTTGAGGCAATACAAATATAACATTGACATGGCTCCCGATAGGACACAATTGCAGAGCATGACGAAGAGAGACAATGAGTCCTTCAAAGAATATGCCCAACGCTGGAGAGGTTTGGCTGCACAGGTGGTACCACCTTTGTTAGAAAAAGAGATGGTATCAATGTTCATGGATACTCTTCAATCACCTTTCTACGACAGGTTGATTGGGAGCGTGTCTTCAAACTTTTCAGATATGATCGTCATCGGAGAAAGATTAGAGAATGGATGGAGAAACGGGAAGATTGCATATAGCTCCACTGGAACCAGCAATCAGAAAAGGCCCTTCTCAGGTTTTCCTAAAAAGAAGGAGGGCGAAGCTAATGCCATCTCTGGATCCGGAAAGCCTCCCTACAACAACCCCCGACAGACTTTACAAATACCTACTCAAACACCACAAGCCCCACCTCACCAAGTCAACCCAGGCTATAGACCACAAAACTACCAAGAAAGAAAGCCCGCCAATTTCGACCCAATACCCATGTCATACACGGACCTATTCAATCACCTCATCAGTCACAACTTGATCACTCCCCGTCCAATGAGACCCCTTCAACCTCCTTTCCCTAGGAGCTATGACCCAGAGGCTAGCTGTGGATTCCACGCTGGGGCAGTTGGCCATTCAACAGAAAATTGCAAGGCATTGAAATATGTAGTACAAGACTTAATTGAATCTAAATGGTTAAGCTTCGCAGAAGATGGTCCGAATGTTGCCACTAACCCTCTGCCGGGGCACGGGAAACCCTCTGTCAATGCCATTGAGAATGTTGAGGGGCAATTATTGGTCAGAAAGGTGGAGGACATTGTCACACCCCTGGACCTCATCCATGCTGATTTGTGTCACTTCGGAATCATTATGAAGGGATGTACCGGAAAGGGCTCGTGTGCTGTTCCCCTTTGTGTCGGGGCCTGTGAAGCATTCAAGTCAGTCCTGCAAGACTTATTAGACCGACACATAATACAAATAGGTCTTCAAAAGAAAGAGGAAGGCGTGTCGACTCTCCAGTCAAGCATCGACCAGAGCAAGAGTATCCGGAAACCCCTGGAAATCCACTACAAAAAGGACACAAAGCTAACCACCGCTATGCCTAAACCAATCACTATTCAAGTGCCAGTACCTTTTCCCTTTAAAAGCACCAATGCAGTCCCGTGGAGTTACGATGTGAAAGTTCAGACTACCCCTGATGTCATTAACATCTCAGGGACCGGTGGGATGACTCTAAGTGGACGTTTCTATACCCCTGGAGGGCCTAGGGAGGACCGAGCAAAAGAAGGGGAGGAAAGAACCCGTAAGGGCAAAAGCATAGAGCAGGAACCTGTCGATAAGAATGCAGGAAAGAAGACGTTATCCGAGCAAGAAGCCAGTGAATTTCTAAAGCTTATGAGACAAAGCGAGTATAAGGTGGTTGATCAACTGAACCAAACTCCCGCAAAGATATCTGTGTTGTCATTATTGCTCAGTTCCGATGCCCATCGTGCAGCATTAACAAAAGTATTGAATGAGGCCCATGTCGCTCATGACATCTCCGTCGGCCAATTTGATGGGATCGTCGGAAACCTTGTTGCAAGTAATTATCTCACCTTTACTGATGATGAGATTCCAACTGAAGGAAGGGGGCACAACAAGGCCCTACACATATCTGTGAAGTGTGGAGATTACTCTCTTGCTCGGGTACTTATTGATAATGGTTCATCTCTGAATGTATTACCCCGATCAACCATGGAGAAATTAGATGTGGACTGTTCATACATGAGACCAAGCTCCATAATAGTCAGGGCCTTTGACGGATCACAAAGGGAAGTCATCGGAGAAATGGAATTACCTGTGCAAGTAGGTCCGGAGCACTTCGTGGTGACCTTCCAGATAATGGACATTGCCCCATCCTACAGTTGTCTCTTGGGGAGGCCATGGATCCACTCGGCAGGGGCAGTTCCCTCTTCTTTACACCAGAAGCTCAAGTTCATAGTCAACAATAAGCTGGTGGTTATTTTCGGTGAGGAAGAAATGCTGATAAATAAGTCCGCTCCCACTCGTTACATTGAGGCTGCTGAAGAGTCTCTCGAGAGTGCCTTCCAAGCATTGGAAATCGCCAATACATCTGCTATGTTAGAGCCCAAGCTATCCAAAACTGCCGTGATGGTTGCTAAGTTCATGTTAGGAAAAGGCTACCAAGCTGGAGGAGGCTTGGGAAAAACCGGACAGGGGATCCTGACGCCAATACAGCCAGAGGAGAACAAAGATAGGCATGGGATAGGATATCGGCCCAATCGCACTGACAAGAGAAGGATTGTGGAGGAAAAGAAGGAGCGGAGGTTAGCCAGGCTCGAGGACAGGGTGCCAAATACGAAGAGGATCATCATCTGCGACATCAAGGAAAGCTTTCGGAGTGCGGGAATGTTGAACCCCAATCAGATCTCCGCAGTTGAGGACGATCTAAGCGCTGAAGAGGGTGTCGACAGTCTTGTACGCCCTTGTCCTGCAAACAAAAGGCTCAAGAATTGGGAGATCATTGATTTTCCTGTGGTTTTTAGTTCAAAGTAATGTTTCTATAATGTAATCCTCTGGCTCTGCCCAGGGCCTTAGGATATTTCATTCGGGCACGCATGTTTTCCTTTCAGTATTAATATCAATGCAACGTTATTTCGGTTCCCAATAAACCCCCGTTTTTCTTTTCTTGTTACATTCGCTTCTTATTTTCTTTCTTTTGTTTTTATTCCATTAATTTACACTAATGCAGATCCGAAAAAAATGTCTTTGAAAATAACAACGCCAATAATCCATATTGTAACTTTGATCACCCCATCAATCAAACTGAGGAAGATGTTGAGGATAATTGGGAAACCCCTCCAGAGTTAATGAGAATGATGGAACAAGAGGAAAAAATAATCGAACCCCACGAGGAATCAACTGAAACGATCAACTTAGGCACGGAAGAAGACAGAAAAGAAGTCAACATTGGCACCACATTGAAAGACAGCGAGCGAGAGAAATTGGTTAGGTTGTTGTTTGACTATGTTGACGTCTTCGCATGGACATACCAAGACATGCCTGGACTGGACCCCAACATAGTCGAGCATAAGTTACCGGTAAAACCAGAATGCCCGCCGGTAAAACAAAGGTTAAGAAGGATGAAACCAGAAATGTCGCTGAAAATCCGAGACGAGGTTAAGAAACAGTTCGATGCTGGGTTTTTAGCAGTAGCAAAATACCCTCAATGGGTAGCCAATATTGTACCGGTCCCAAAGAAAGACTGGAAGGTTCGGATGTGCGTCGATTATCGAGATTTGAACAGAGCCAGCCCCAAAGATGACTTCTCTTTGCCTCACATTGATGTCCTGGTAGATAGCACAGCACAACACTCTATGTTCTCCTTCATGGATGGATACTCCGGATACAACCAAATTAAGATGGCCCCCGAAGACATGGAGAAAACCACCTTCATCACTCTCTGGGGAACCTTCTGTTACAAAGTAATGCCATTCGGACTGAAGAATGCTGGTGCAACGTACCAAAGGGCAATGGTCGCATTGTTCCATGATATGATGCATAAGGAAATAGAGGTTTACGTGGATGACATGATTGCAAAATCCAAGACTGAAAAAGAGCATATCGTCAATCTGCAAAAACTCTTCGAACGTCTCAGGAAGTTCAAACTCAGATTAAACCCTGCCAAATGCACTTTCGGTGTAAGATCGGGAAAGCTGTTGGGTTTCATAGTCAGTCAGAGGGGAATAGAAGTAGATCCAGCCAAAATACGAGCAATACTAGAAATGCCGGTACCGAGTACTGAAAAAGAAGTTCGTGGTTTCCTGGGAAGATTGAACTACATCTCTAGGTTCATATCGCAGCTAACATCTACATGCGAGCCTATCTTCAAGCTTTTGTGCAAAAACCAAGAAACAAAAGTGGAATGATAATTGCCAAGAAGCTTTTGAAAAGATCAAGAAGTACCTCCAAAATCCACCGATTCTAATGCCGCCTGTGCAGGGCAGACCTCTCATCCTGTATCTAACAGTGCTAGACAAGTCAATGGGTTGTGTACTGGGGCAACATGATGAATCCGGAAAGAAGGAACATGCCATCTACTATCTAAGCAAGAAATTCACCGAGTGCGAGACAAGATACTCATTGTTGGAAAGAACGTGTTGTGCTCTGGCCTGGGCTGCACGTCGTTTGAGGCAGTATATGCTGAGCCACACGACTTGGTTGGTATCTAAAATGGACCCAGTCAAATATATTTTTGAAAAACCCGCACTCACAGGGAGGATCGCTCGTTGGCAAATGCTACTATCTGAATACGACCTTTTATATGTCACCCAAAAAGCAATCAAGGGTAGTGCATTGGCTGAATACTTGGCACACCAGCCCATTGAAGATTACCAATCAATGCAGTGCGATTTCCCAGACGAAGATATAATGGCTCTATTCGTAGAAGGGAATCCTCCGGACAACGAAAGGTGGAGAATGTTATTCGACGGCGCTTCTAATTTATACGGGCACGGGGTCGGAGCCGTACTGATCTCTCCTGACAACCGCTTCGTACCGTTTACCGCTAGACTGAGTTTCTATTGCACCAACAACATTGCAGAATATGAAGCGTGCGTCCTAGGCATCGAAGCAGCCATTGAATGGAAAGTCAAAAGACTCGGTGTATATGGGGACTCAGCTTTAGTCATCCATCAGACAAAAGGTGACTGGGAAACCAGGGATTCCAAATTAATTCCTTATCATGATCACATCCAAAAGATGGTTGAACAATTTGAAGAGATCACTTTCCATCATCTCCCTCGCGAAGAAAATCAGTTGGCCGATGCTTTGGCGACTTTGTCATCAATGTTCAATATCAATAACGACAAGAGTCTGACATTCATCCGAATCCAACACCGAGACCTACCGGCACATCATTGTGTGGCAATCGAAGAAGAGCCTGACAGTAAACCTTGGTATTACGATATCAAGCACTATATCACAAATAGAGAATATCCTCCTGGTGCCACCGAGAATGATAAGAGGACACTTAGGAGGCTGTCAATGGGTTTCTTCTTAAATGGGGAAGTGCTTTACAAGAGAAATCACGATATGGTCCTCCTCAGATGTGTAGCAGAAGAAGAAGCAGAAAGAATTATGAAGGATGTCCATGAAGGCTCGTTCGGCACCCATTCTAATGGGCACACCATGGCAAGAAAAATCCTAAGGGCTGGCTACTACTGGTTGTCAATGGAGACTGACTGTTTCAACTACGTCAGAAAATGTCACAAATGTCAAATATATGCCGACAATATCCATGTACCACCTGCCCCTCTGAATGTCCTAACAACACCATGGCCGTTCTCAATGTGGGGAATGGATGTCATCGGTCCCATCGAACCCAAGGCATCAAACGGACATCGTTTCATTCTTGTCGCTATTGATTATTTCACCAAATGGGTCGAGGCCGCTTCTTACGCCAGTGTAACAAAATCAGTGGTTGTCAGGTTCATAAAGAGAGATTTAATTTGCCGCTACGGTCTTCCAAATAAGATCATCACGGACAATGGGACAAACCTGAACAATAAGATGATGAAAGAGTTGTGTGACGACTTCAAAATCCAGCATCATAATTCCTCCCCATACCGTCCAAAGATGAATGGGGCAGTTGAGGCAGCAAATAAGAACATAAAGAAGATCGTGCAAAAGATGGTAGTGACCTTCAAGGACTGGCATGAAATGTTGCCCTTCGCTCTGCACGGGTATCGGACCTCTATCCGCACGTCAACAGGGGCAACACCATTCTCACTAGTATATGGGATGGAAGCAGTTCTTCCCATCGAGGTGGAAATACCCTCCCTGCGAGTGCTAATGGAAACAAAATTGGAGGAAGCAGAATGGGTTCAAGCTCGTCTGGATCAGTTGAACCTCATAGAAGAAAAGAGAGTAGTTGCTTTGTGTCATGGGCAGTTGTACCAACAAAGAATGAAAATGGCTTATGATAAAAAAGTGCGCCCCCGCCAGTTTCAAGAAGGAGACCTCGTGCTCAAGAAGATGTTACCTATCCAAAAGGATTCCCGTGGAAAATGGACCGCTAACTATGAAGGACCTTATGTGGTAAAGAAGGCATTCTCTGGAGGAGCATTGATTCTCACAAAAATGGACGGTGAAGACCTCCCACTCCCAGTGAACTCGGACGCAGTTAAGAAGTACTATGCCTAAAGAAATATATGGAAAAAAGAGAAAGATGAGCCAAGCAAAAATAAGCTCGCTAGGTCGAAAACCCGAAAGGGCGGGCTAGGCAAAATTTAGAGCGACCCGGTGGACTGAAAACTCTAAAGAGCAGTCCAGGCAAAAATTAGGGTCAGAAGTTGGACTTTGAGCTACAAAGGCAGTCAATACCTCCGAAAGTTGGATGATGAATGCTCATAGTTGTGTTAATGGGCGATCGGCGTTATTACTTCAAAGATACAAACAATCAAAGGATCAGCTTTCCTTGTTTTCTTTTTTTCTTCTCTTTCTTTTTGTAGTTTAAACTCCCAATGTAATTTTCAGCCGGCGCGACCTTCTGCGCGTTTGTTTTCCATTTGAATATTAAACACTTCCTTTATTCTCTCATTTCCTTATTATCGTAAAAATAACATTCATGGTAGACGATACTGAATTGCGGAACATGTGCATGATCACAAGCATTATAATCGTTTGCGAAATTTCTAAAAATCACAAAAAGAGATGATCTCTCATAAAGTTGCAAAAAGGACAAATGCATAATCACTTCAGCAAATCTTAATAACCCGCACTTTGGCACCACTGCTTGAGGCAACCCTCGTATCCCACGTCAAGAGTCATGCGAGTTGATGTTGCCAGCAAAGCCAATAAAGAGCTAAAGAGCAAAAAAAAGCTAAAGAGCAAAAGAGCAAAGAAAAAAGAAAATGAAAAAAGAAAAAAGCCAAGAACAAAATCCAAAAACAAAATCATTCCACATTTCATTCATCATGTCATCAATTACTTAACTACATGCACGCATGCATCATTCATTGCAAGTGTCTGTTGAGATAATTCTAGTATGTATCGTTAGCACCAATTCTTCAGACCCCCGGCGGTCCTTCAGAGCCCAGGCGCTCCTTCAGACCAACAATGGTCCTTCAATCCAGATCGCACGTCGCGTTATCGAGCAACCGACGGATCATCCGGCCCCAGGCCCTTCAGACTAGCTGTGTCCGCCTAAAAAACACAGTGCACGTCCTTCGTGGTTATATCAGTTCCGGACCTGATTAACCCTAATGGCCGCTCGAAAAAAGGCCACCCCAGACCGTATTACTAGTACCATAAGCTAGTTGCGCTCCTTCAGACCCATCGGTCCCTCAGGCTTAGGCATGCCCTTCAGACCACGACGGTCCCTCAGTCGAACTCAAGTCGATGCGCCAAGCATTAATTTTGAACTAGACCTTCAGAGCCCTAGTGCTCCTTCAGAGCCCCAGTGCTCCTTCAGATCCCCAGCGATCCTTCAGATCCCCAGTGATCCCTATTTACTTTCTGTCTAAAGCAACCTAGTTGTCATAAGTTTCAAAGAAAAACAAAAAAAAAAACAAAAAACCTCAGTCTGGACAAAATTAGCATCTTGTTATCTTTATTTCTATTTTCCTCGAGAAACTCGGAATCCCTCCGATTTCCTAGCAAAATATAAATAAAGAGGGGCAGCTGTAATACCCTAATTTTGTCCGATCACAAATGAGAGATTTTATTTTTATTTAAAATAATAATCATTTCTTTTTTCTTGTCATATATTATTTTATTTTAGTTGCCACAAGTTTTTAACCAAAAAATATATTAATTAGAAGTGAAGAAACAAAGATAAGCAAAAAAAGGAAATGGGGGGGGTCTAAAAAAAAGGAATGGAGGTGCAATCAGGATTGGGCCATCTAAAAACCAACCCAATTCCAAAACCCTAGCCCAATTCGCATAACCCTAACACTCCTTCACCAAAAACCTAACCCATCCACCCAACCCATAACCCATGACCCAACTCATCACAAAACCCTAATTTCCCTCCTCCTAACCCTAAATTCGGCCACCCTCACACAAAAAAAAAAAACCTAAAAAACTTCAACTTCCCCCCCTTAACCCTAAAATCAAGCCACATTCATCCCACTCCCCTCTCCTCAATATTCGACCCCACCCCCCTTTTTCCTCCTTGAAAATTGCATTCTCCCTTCCACACTCCACCTTTCCTCTTTTCTCTCAATTCCACTTCCCCACACTTCCCACTTCCCCATTTTTCATTTCCCCATACACTCAACCTTTCCCTCTCTCCCCCATCCTACGCTTCCCCTCTCTCTTTCTCCCACTCACACTCAACCTTTCCCTCACATCACTCCTTACACACACTTCTCTTTCTCTTTCACTCATCCTCCCATTTCCTCTCTTTCCCCATACCTACGGCCCCCATCCCCCTTTTCCTCTCACACACTCATTTTTTCTCTCCCCTCTCACTCTCACACATCCATCATTTCTCTTCTCTCACCAAAACACAACATCATCAACCATCTCCTCTGCCATGCCCATACCCCTCACACAAACCATCATAACCCCTCCTCTCACAAACCTTCATCAACCATCACGAAATCTCTACATCTCTCCATCATATCAAGTTTTCTTTTTTCTTCTCAAGTCAAAAAAAAAGAGAAAAACACTGTACAAGGCATGGAAGCAGTCAGAAGACAAAAGCACCTTTTTTTTCTGTATAAATGCAAGCCACAACCATGAAGCAAGGGGGGAATTTTTTTTAGAGAAAGGAAGAAGAAGAGAGATTTTCGAAAAAAAGAAGAAAAAGGAGAGTCTAGGTTTTGTTTAGAAAAAGAGAGTTTGAGAGTTTTTTTTTACTGTATTCTTCTTCTCCCTTTCACAAATTTTATTTTTTTTAGTTTCAAATTCTGTTGTATTGAGGAAATCCGAAGAAAAAAAAAACTTCTCCTTCAACATTTCCGGATTTTTCTTTGTTTAAGGTATTATAATGTAATATTTTATTTAATTATTGCTGTTTTATTTTTTTTTCTTAGTTGCTATAATTTTTGTTCATGTAAATAAGTATTGCTGTTTTTTTTTTATTTTTAATGTTGTTACTGTTTTTTTTATTTTTGTTGCTGTAATTTCGTAAATTCCCTTTTTTAGATATTATTGTTGCTGTTTTTTTATTTAAATATTGTTGCCGTTTTTATTTTATTTTTAATATTGTTGCTTTTTTTAGTCAAGTCGTTTTTTGTATATAGTTGTTGTTGTTTTTATTTTTTATTTGTTGTTATTTTTTTTAATTTGTTGCTATTTTTTTTAGTAAATCGTTTTTGTATATATTGGTTGCTGTTTTTATTTTTTATTGGTTGCTGTTTTTTTAGTTAAATCGTTTTTTATATATATTTGTTGCTGTTTTTATTTTTTATTTGTTGCAGTTTTTTTTTCTATTAATTTGTTGCTGTTTTTTTTTTCATTAAATCGTTTTTTGTATATATTTGTTGCTGTTTTTATTTTTTATTTGTTGCTGTTTTTTTTCTAATTAATTTGTTGCTGTTTTTTCCATTAAATCGTTTTTTCTTGTATATATTTGTTACTGTTTTTCTTTATTTAATTGTTGCTGTCTTTTTTATGTAAATTGTTGCTGTAATTCTTTTTTATACATATCATGGCTGTTATATATTTAAATTGTTGCTGTTTTTTTATGTAAATTGTTGCTATAATTCATATCATGGTTGTCATATTATTTAAATTGTTGCTGTTTTTTTTTAATTTGTTGTTGTAATTTTCGGATTAAAATAAAGTTCTTTTTTAAAAAAAAAATGTTTTTTTTTTCCTTCCAAAATAAATGGTTACTAATACCACTACCTTCATAAAAAAAAGGGGGGAATAATAACAATATTTATTTAAACAAAAAAACAGCAAAAGGCACCTTTTTCATAACCATGACAATCATTTCAAAAAAAAAGAGAATATTTCTTTATAAATTCGCAAATCTTTTTCTCACCGAATGTTTTCTTCTAACGTAGGTAGTAATCGAACCCAAACCGTTTTTTTGAAATGAATTAACGAACCAATCAGTCAAAGAAAGGTCAAACAATCGTTTTTCTTTTAGCGTCAAACCGCTATTCGCACCCCCCACATTTTAGTAATACGACTCTCCCCGCTTTCAGCCCAACTTTTGCGCAAGGGCCCAGAAACCCAAACAATGTTGTTTTGGGCTGATACTAAGCACACCCCCCATTTTTGATATAACATCCCTGTTGCTCGCTCCCCCTTTTTACTATCACCCACTACGCTTTTATTTACACCATAATGCTTTCAAATCATTTTTCTTTATTTCAAACAACCATACTCACACAAAAAATAGGTTGTTACTAATGGTCACTCTGAGCCTAGCTTGTTTGACCGTTAGGACTAACCTTCATTTTTTTCACAGCGGATTAGTAGCGGTAATCACTCTGAATTTATTCGTTTGATCATCGCAAACACCCGCCTAAACTTCAAGAAATTTTCAGTTAATAGAAAACAAACGTAATCTCAACTCCCTTTTTCTAAAAAAAAAATCACGCTTCCCAGTAAGCATTTTTTTCGAACGAAACGCTCGATCACAAACCGGGTATTTATAACAGTCACTCTGGGCCCCGCCCGTTTGAACGCTATAAATACCTTCTTTTCCGAATAAGCCATTAATGATGACCACTCTGGATTTATCTGTTTGGTCACCATGAACGGCCTCTAGTTTTCGCAAACTTTTCAAAAATAAAAAATACCAACACACAAATATTTTCTACCCGAGAACTACGTAGCTTTGATTTCTCCATCGCACCCGGAGATACGTAGGAGCGGGGGCCCACTCCTGTCAAGCGCAAAAAAACTAAAATTTTTATTAAGTCTTCCTTTCCGTTTTTTTTGCAAATAATAAAAAGGGTAAATAAAAATGTTTTCTTTAAACTAATTTTTCTACACATTAAATTAAAAGGTAACCTTTTTAGGATGTTGCGGGGTGCTAGTACCTTCCCCGCACTTAATCGACCCCCGAACCCAAAAACAAAAGGTTTTCTCAATGTTTTTCCTAAAAATAAATATTGATGGCGACTTCATTGTTCAAAAACAACGAAGAATCCCTCCTCCGGATTTTTCGATCGCTACACTTCCTAAAATCGGCCACCACCACCACAAAAACAGTAAAACTCTTCTTCTTCTTCCTCAAGGGTAAGTTTTCTCTTCTAATCTACCTCTACTATACTTCTATTTAACACAAAAGCCCTAATTTTGGATTAACACAAAACCCTAATTCTGTTGCATTTCATCTTCTCATCTTCGTTGCCGGCAAGCCTTATCGTCGCCCTAATTCTGTTGCATTTCATCTTCTCCGCCGTCATCTTCACCGCGCGCATGCACGCCATAGTGTGGTGAGTGCTCACATTCTTTCCATTCTTGACATCGACGATTTCGAGGTTCGTTTCTAGATTTCATAGTTTCATTTCTTCATTTCATTTTCAAAATTAAAATGAAATCAAATTCTATTGTTGTTGTTGTTGTTGTTGTTGTTGTTTTTGTTGTTGTTGTTGTTGTTGTTGTTGTTGTTGTTGTTGTTGTTGTTGTTGTTGTTGTTCGGAAGCCCTAAATTAGAGGATTTGGAATCGTAACCGAAGGTGACTCTATGTGACGCCAATAAATTCTTGCAGATGCTTTCAAATTAGAGGTTGAAAAGCTCTTGTCTTTGTTCGCAGCCTCTTGCAAGGATTTGCTTGAGCTCCGTATACAGGTTTCCTATTTTTTTTCTCACACAATTATTAGTGATCTAGATTATTACTTTTTTTTCAAATTTAATTTGGAATTTTAGGTTAAGGTCTCAATTAATTGTGTTATTGTTACTGTTGTGCTTTGGATTGAAGATTGATTGGGTTGCTGAATATGCTCGCCAAGTTCATTTCTCTAATCTGTTATTCAATAGACCACTCATTCATAACAATTGTTTTCGTCTTCTCTGATGCAGTTTGACTGCAATTCTCTAATTTTTTGGCTATAGTGCTTTGTCAGGTGTGTTAGTGTTACCAAATTCCAATTGGCCATTTCATTGTACTTGGTGATTACGCATGAGTTTCTGGGTATTATAGATTTGCAGCTTACCTTTTTGTGTTGCGGTTCTTAGGAAGGAGTAGTGGATTTCAAGTGGCATCAACACATCGGCTATGTACCAAAGGGTTTTGACTGTGAAGTACACCTTTCAAATTGCAATTTCAATTAAATGAAAGCCAATCCCCGATTCCTAGTCTACAATTTGGCTTTTCGCATTCAAGCTTCACTGTGAAACTTTTTTCAGGTATGTGAAAAAGTCATATCTGTCAATTTTTATCTATTACTTAGTCCATTGATTTTATTTTTGTGATATTTGTATAAGATGATAATTTATGCAAAGATACACAGAAGTGTCCTGCTCCAGACTCATGCCCTTATCAACCAGTAGGATTCAAAGATAACTTAGTTTGATTCAAGGAGAAATTATTAACAAAGATTGTGTTTGGTTTGAGAAACTTCAATTGAGGATAAAGAAGGATTGCGAAGTTCCTGAACAAACAACTATTGTCGGTGATGATGGTAATATTGTCGGTGAACAAACAACTACCGTGTGCTTTCTAATTAGAACCATTTTCTATTTCATTTTCATGATTTTTGTCATTTTCATTTTTCTCTTTCTTGATGTATGAATTAAAGAACTGGAGGGCTTCAAATCAAAGAGAAAGGAAGAGATTCTGGTCTGTTTAATTATTATATCAGGTAACACATCTCATTTTCTCACTGATTTTATTTTTTTTTTGATTTTGTTTAAAGTTTTTTGATTGATTTCTGGTTATTTTGTGATTTCTGGGTTTGATTGATTCTGCTTTGAATTATTCATTGATTTGGTAATCTTCACATCTTGTTGTTTTGCTGTTTGCTTGGGTTAATGGCTGGAATGTTATGGGTTCATTGTTTATTTCTTTGATTCTTCCAGCTACTATAGCTACTGTTCATTGCTGATATAAAAAATTCCTTCTTAGAAAAGATGTAGCTGGCAGTTGTATTCAGATCAATTATGTGATATACCTATTGGATAATTTTTTTATTTGTTTGTACCGAAATGGAATGAGTATGCATACCCTTATTCTAGTCTATTCTTTCTTTCTTTTTTGTTACATGCCATGTTTGTTGAATACGCTTTCGGATTCTATCCAGTTTGGTTTACTTATCATGAAACATTGTTAATCATGTGCTATATGTCAAATTTAATGTTGTTACTTTGCTCATTCCTTAATGTTACTGATTTAAGGTACTGGTTTGACAATCAAGTTTAATATGCTCAAATTTTTTTAGCTCATACTACTAGGGAGTTGTTAAAATTTTATTTGGATGAATTGAAAACTATGCTACTGATTTAGTAATTAAGGCCAAGTTCTTACTCCAAATACATATCAGATTTCTAAATTTTTATCCTTATTGATGAACAAATTGTGAATTTGATTGCATGTCAATAAAACGTGAATAGACGAGACCTTTAGATGATTATGCTTGAGTTATCGTTAAGATGGTGGTCTTTTAAGCCATGTTGTGATGGTTTGCATGTGTTACAACTTCTGTTAGTTTTTTTGTAGTTGCTATAAATGCATTTAGCTTATTATTATGCAAAAGTAAACCATCTGTCCTGCTTTTATTGAACTTAAGAAGGCAATTGATCCTTTTCTATTAAGTTGCAGATTTAATCAAGTAATTCCATTGTGTTGGCAGTTGATGGAGAATTGGTAAGTTAATCAAGGCAATTGAAGCAACTTGATCAAGAATTGGTAAGTTCTTCAAAACTAAATTTGTGTTTACACCTAAGCACAAGTTTTATTCTGCATGACTCAGTTTTAATTTGCATAACAGATTTGTTCAAATCAGCAAGTAATTCCATTCTCTATAAAGGAGTGTAAGAGCTTATGGAGTGTTTGAAAATTGTTAAATCTTACTTGTTTGTTGCATGCTTTATAAAGGAGTGCAAGAGCTTATGGAATCCTTTTCAATTTGAGTTTAGATATTCATGAGCCAGTTTGTTTTTTCTTGGTCTGTTATAATGTAAAATATTTTCATAATTGGGTTTTCAGAGCAAGGTTTCTTTGACTCTTCACTCTTTTTAAAAAATGTTCAATGTGATAGGCTTATATGTTTTGTTCGTGTTTTACTTTTAACTCTTTTCTTTGGTTTTATGAACACAATGCAGCCAAAACTAGATCATTAGTTTTTCTCAAGAATGGCTAGGATGTCTTTCCCAGTTCCAAGGTTAGTATAGATTTGTTACTATTTGTCTTTCCTGGTGATGGATAGTATTAGTGACAATACAACATCCTTTCTTCAATATAGTTGTGCTTTCTTGCTATGGCTTACTTAACTAATCTTGTGCTGCCTTATGGAGGGTCTGATCATTTTATAGGCTTATTGGTTTCAATTTTATATTCAAATTAAACTGAATTTAAGAAGGCAATTGATCCATTTCTATTAAGTTACATATAATTGTAAAAACATTTAAAAAATGATTCTTTGTAGAGAACACGTTTTGACTTGTTGAGAGGCTTTAAGACTATTATTTTCTCTTATTGTTGATTCAAAAAAAATGTGTCTTTGTCTTTCTTGCTCTTTTGTTTAGGCTTAGTAATTAATAGAAACTAACCATGTGCAGCAATAAGCTCCAAGTCAGCTGAGCTTCAATTAACACGGGCTTGAAATGGCTCAATCATGTAGCTGATTTATTAATAGATTCACTAGATTGTTCAATTAGTTTATTTAGAGTCAGTTAGACCCTCCTGGATATGTGCCTCCTTCTCGCCCAACTGAATCTTTGATCTTTGTGTGCAGATATGCCAAAGCCAAGTTGGATTAAGAATTTTCGCAAAATAATCGACAGAAGCTCGTCAGTCATCACATCAAGAACCATCTTCCACATACTTGTGGTGCTAAACTTTAGCAAAAAGGAATGAATTGGTAGTTTAAAATTGGCTAAAGTGCTCCCGGGGTCCCTTATCTTTATTTAAAGTAACGATTGGGTCCTTTATCTTTTTTTTGTCCCAAATCAGTCCTTTATGTTTTAAGTTTTTGACACATAAATCCTTTTCTGTCCCAAATCAGTCCTTTATGTTTCAAATTTTTAACACATAAATCCTTTTTTTTGACACATAAATCAACACTGTTAACGGAAAAGGATTTATGTGTCAAAAATTTGAAAGATAAAGGACTTATTTGGGACAAAAAAAACATAAAGGACTAATTCGTTACTTTAAATAAAGATAAGGGACCCCGGGAGCACTTTAGCCTTTAAAATTACCCATGTCATGTTGCTCTTGTTGGTCTCAATGATTGGCTGTAGTATAGGTTTTATTTTCATAGAACATTTTCTTTTCACTGGAATCATATATCTTTTATGTCATTATTCTCTTTGATATGTACCATTTTCTTCTCTTTGCAATGTCAATAGAAGACTTGCTCTGTTTGATATGTTTGAAGACTTGCAATGTCACTTATATAATTAATTAGATATAAATATTAAATAGTATTTTGGAGGTATAATTTATTTTTTTTATTTTTCTTTTAAATTTCCGACGGATTTGCGACGGATTTCCGACAGGAGGTACTCTGATGTATGCCAGTAGTGCATTTCGGTAAATTCTACAAGTTAGAAATTATCGGGGTGATACAATTGGTATCAGAGCAGTTCGACCTAGTCGGGCTTAGAATTCCAGAGTCTCTTACGTCTTCTAAGTGTGATTCCTCTTAATATGCTATTAGACATTGAGCCTGATCAACTCAATACTTTGTGCATATTTCGAAGAATCGATCATGGCTGGTAGAGGTATGGGAAACGTCCTCGTCGACCCACATTTCTAGCCTTCTCGTTTCATTAGAACGCGCAGCAGGAGCAGAGTGCTACAGACGCCGTACCGGAACAACAGGTGGGCATCAGTGATGGTTCGAAGAAGATGTGGGCTACCATTTATTTCTTGAAACCGATTCAATCATAGAATCATGTAGAGAGTTCAGGTTACATTAAGTATGGACGGAAACCTGATTACACTAAAGAGCAAAACCGCTTTTAAAAATATATCTTGCTTCCTTTCTTATGCTCTTTGATGTGATCATGATTTCCTTCGATCGTTAATGTGCGAAGGTAGGATTGACTATGGTCAATCCAAGTTGGGGTGAAATCCTTTTAAGTGCCACTAAGAGGAGTTAGGGTTTGACTCTTGAAGGAGGATGAAGGTCCATGAAGCTTCAGGAGAATGTTCATTGAGTAACTTGAACGATTTTGAGGATAAAATCTTTCAAGTTGGGGTGACTGTAACATCCCCAACTTTAGCTAAGTTGGTTAATGGAAATCAACAAGAGGTTGTGTTTGATTAATTAGCTAATTTGAGTAATTTAGCTTAATTAATTAATGATGAAGTGATTGTCATGGATAGGATAGATTGATTGAATATTTAGTTTTTAAATGATATGAAGTATGTGTGTTATTAAATGAGTGTTGAATTAAAATTAGTTATAAGTGAGTAAGTTTTGACAAGGATTAGTTTTAAGTGGGAGTCAAAGACCAAGGGTATTTTAGTCTTTTCCCTTTTCATTTTTCCCCTCCAGCTGAAAACACCTATTACTTCCCTCATTTTAGCACAACCCTTGAAGGGCTGAATCAGAAACCATAAAAAGAAAGAAGAGCTTGGGGGAGAGGAAGATGAAGGGTCCTCTTCAAACCTTTGATGCATGTTGCCACTCTTTGCACCATTCTTCTTCATTTCTTCTCCTCTTTCCATTGATACCACTATTATTCAAAGATTCAGTTCAAATCCTCTCCTTCCATCATCTATCCATTTCAAGTTTGAGAGAGAAAGAAGGAACTTTTAGCTTCATTCACATATTGTTGTTCATCTTAAGCTTGGAGAAGGGTTTTAAAGTCATCAACCAGCCACATTTCGAATCATTAGAGCAAGATTAGAGAGTTTCAATCACTACATTGTCATTGGTAAGCCTTTGGGTGGAGTCTAGAAGCTGGAAAAGTCGAGTTGATGGAGGTTCAAAGCCTTGGAAATCAGTTTCTTCAAGTCACAGAAATTCTGCAACAAAACAGTTTTAGCACCCTTTGGTATTTTCATCGTATCCCACTGTGCAGGACTCCGATGAAAGTGATTTTTGTTCCTATGGAAACTAGACTCAAAATGCTTCAAAATGAGAACAAGAACCATCGGGTTTGATTCAGAAATGAGAGAGATATCGTGTTCACAATATTCGGTAAAGAATCAAGTACTGTTCTGGGCCAGTCACCTTGTTTCGGTGATATCTCCCAAACTCATGCATGTGAATCTTTCTCCATCAGAGAGTAGACAAAATTCTCTTCACAATGGGCACTGATTTTAAGGATTTTGGTCACGTATTGACCTAGCTATGCTCGTTGCAAATTGGCGGTTTGTTGCTGGAAGTAGCAGGAGCGGGTTCGAGAAGATTCGTGGGATCGCCGTTCGTCCGAGTTCGCGAAACTTCGGTGTTGGGTGCGATTTTCATCACCAAAAGGTGAGTTCTATACTCACTAGGGAATTATGGTTTATGTATTATGAGTTCTGGACTTGGTCTCGCGTTTTATAAAAAGAAAACCGTTATTGAAACGTTTACGAAAAACCTCGCGTTTGAGTTATCGAGTCATGATATCGTTTGATTGGTAATTATAAATTGCATGTTATGATTGTTGATTGCTATGTGATGATTGGTTGGACTGAATTTGATTGTGATGGCGTGCGTGTTATGTTGGAGTTTCGATCGGAAGGTATATTGGAATCGGAACGGAATGGTATCGTGTAAGAAAACAGCAAATCTGGGCTACTGTAGAACGCGCACGGATCGTGCCTTATGGGGGCACGGACCGTGCTGGCTGTTTGCATGGAGCCTGGGTTGATTTTTAGACCTCGCACGGATCGTGCGTCTAAGGAGCACGAATCGTGCGTTAGGTTCGATTTCAAAATTGTTTAAGTCTTTCAGACACGCACAGGTCGTGCGCCCCTGGGCACGGACCGTGCGTGGCCTTCGGGTAGCCTCTTATTAAAAGTGTTTTAAACTGTTCCGAACGATTCCAATTGCTTTCTAATCCTTTCCCCAACCTCACCCATTGATGTTATAGTACCATTGCCATGAAATTGACTGTGATTGATGTTAGCTAATGTTCCGAATCATGTTGACGCTATGAGATTGATTATGACTAAGCTAGGTTATCATAATGTTGAGTGTGGGCGATACATTATGATGTGGACTAGGTAATGGATAGTTATAAGTTAAGCTAATAACGTTAGTAGTACCGTGTGAGATCACCTAATGATAAGACCATGTTATGAGTAATGCCATTGTTTCGTATAAGTTCATCGTTATGTTCAAGGATCATTGTTATGTTCATGTTCAGGTATATTAAAATATATATACATTATGTTAGGGTGATGACCCTAGTTCAGCTTAGTGTGCTAGGGGAGGGGAAGTCATGAGCCCTATGAACCTAGGCCCCATGAGGGGACCACTAGTGATTAGTGGTATGGGTTCACCGGGAGCTTATTTTGCCAAGTGACTGGTGATACGCTAAAAATCAGTTTTTAGTTATGTGTTGTCTCTCGTAACCGGCTTGAGGGTTATGAGGACAACGTTAGTTCAGCCACATAGTCAATTTTGAGGACTATGATTTATGAGTTAAGAATAATGAATCAAGCATAATTGAACCGAGAGAGTTAGTAAGGGGTCTCGATAGAACTCACTGAGACAAGTTGTCTCACCCAATCCATGTTGTTGTTTTTCAGAGTTGCAAGTTAAGTTGAAGACGATGAGGCATGGCTAAGGAGATGGCTTGAGGAGTTGCTGACGCTGTTTATTTTGTCATGTTATGTATCTCTGTATTTTTATTCAGTGTCTTAGATGTACGATGGTACGACTTATTTTATGAGTTGTAAATCGCTTCCGCAGACTTTCTATTTTGATACTGAACACTAGTTGAGCGGTGCAAGGACGCTTTATGTATTTTACGTTAAGTTATGTAAGCGCACTTGATGGGTTTTAACATCGAGTATTAGTATGTGTTCAGTATTTAAAACAGGAGGTACTCTGATGTATGCCAGTAGTGCATTTCGGTAAATTCTACAAGTTAGAAATTATCGGGGTGTTACAATTTAATATTAATTTAACTATTTTAAGTAAATTATTAAATTATAAAAAAATTATTTTGAAGTTTTTGATAGTGGTTGAAAAAATTAAAAAAGTAAAAGTGATTGCAACTACTGTGATCGCCTCCAGATCTCCTTGTTGCTACCACACGTTAAAAAATTTAAATTACAAAAAGAGAAAGAGACAAAAAATTGCAAAAAATAAAAAGGGAGAGGGAAACATGTGAAAAGAAGAAAGAGAGATAGAAAAACACCAAAAAAGAGAAAGAGAAATAAGAAGAGAGAGAAAGGAAAAGTAAGAAAATGACAAAACTTGGAAAAGAAAAAGTTGCCACGTTTTTGTCTTTTTGCAAGTAATTGACAATTTTGCCCCCAATTTTGGACACTTGGCAAACTCTTAAGTGGACTATTTTTGTCAATTTGCTAGCATAGGTTTTTATTATAGTAGTATTGAGTAGTATTGATATTGATATTGATTGATTGATAGTATTGATTGATTGATTGATTTATTGATTGATATTGATATTGATCGATTGATTAAATTAAAAATGACATTTCAGTAAAAAAATAATTAAAAATGACATGGATTAATTATGATACATTAATAATTTAATCCACGTGTCATGTCAACTCAGCAATCAAACAGTCAACTAACAGACTAATTAACGGAGTTAAAACCAAAACGTTATAAAGGGCAATGGCGCAACGTTTTTAAAACTTAAGGGACCTAATTGTTACAAAAAAAAGTTAAGGGACCAAGTCGTTACCTGAAAATAAGTTAAGGGACCTCCGGAGATATTTTGCCTTTTTTTTAAATTGTACTCCTTCTGTTTCTATTCTTTGGTACTTTTGGCTTGTTACACACAAATTAAGATACAATTAATTTGTGTTAACTAAGTACTACTCAGTTTGTTGTTGTTTTGGGATAATTGAAATCAAAATAAAAGAGTTAATAGTTGTCTTAAGTCTCTAGCTAAAAGACACAATAAATCTAAAGGGTATCTTTTGAAAAGTTAGATAAATTGTACATTGAGTTTGTAAAAGAACTATTGTTTCGGGACAAAAATACAAGATCAAAAGTACCAAAGATTGAGAACGGAAGGAGTAGCATTTTTTTTGTCCTAAAAAAATGGCATTGGGTTGGGCTCATGTGCGGTAGCATAGCCCGCACAGGTCCATAGTCGGCCCTGCTAATCAAACACATATGCTTTTATTTTTTGTAAAGAGGTCGAGAGACCCCTAACTAACTGACCATTAGTCTTTCGTTGGTCAGTGCGAAATTTGATCCCAAGCACGAGCGAAAATTAGTTTTTCGATGAAAACGTTGTAACACTCCATGGGTAGCCGACAATAGTCCGAACCAAAAAACTGAAACTAATAACCATATACAGTGGCAGAGTTAGCCAAATTTTCATGAGGTGGCCAAGTACAGAGAAAAAAATATTTTTTTAAACTAATATTTTAAACAAGTCACAATGATTTTTACTTATACAAAATGTAAGTTGAAGCAGCAATAAAGAATGACAATAGTTATTTAGGAAAGATGAAGTCTACCACGTTTCAAATAGTCAAATTCATCTATAATTGATATTGTACTAAATAAACTATTAATATTTTTTCAATGTAAACAAGAAAGTTTGAGCTTATAACATAATAATAGACTTATTGTTGTTCTCGTATCCTTGGATCAACAAGGTTATTTGGGCCTAGCTAGATAATATAGTATTGGGGTGGCTAAATATAAATATACTTGTTTATTTGAAAGACCATAAATATACTGTGAGACCCTCCGCCTCCGCCCCTAATTAATTCAAGCAATCATTCTGCATCGATGGCAATCTTCATCCCACCTTGACAATGACCAGGAAAGTTGCATATAAAGTAGTTCAACCCACTTTCTAGTGTGATCTGGTCATTCCCTGAAGTGAACACTTCAGCTCCCGCAGGAGACTTGCAGCTGTTGTATCCGTTTTCGTCCACAACAACCACATTGTGTATCCTTGGATTGTATTTGAAGACTGCAACAATTAGCATTAATTAAGCATATAAATAATACAAATTTTTCATGGAACGTGTAAATTAAATATATATATATATATATGTATGTAAATATTGATGACTGATTAAACTTACTTAGCACATCACCAGCACTAAACTCTTTTCCATTGGGCCATTTTTTAGAGTTGAAGGTCCATCCTTTAGATTCTCCTACTTTGTAAGTTTCTGCATTAGCAGGTTCTGCCAGAAGCAACAAGCAAAGTAGTGAAACCATAGTGACCATGATCATAGGTGAAACTGCACTGCCTCTTCCCTCAGACATTTTCTCTCTGTGTAAATTGTATACTTGCCTTTAATTGATTGTGTACGCTGAGCTATGGGATCTAAAGTGTTTTTAATATATAGATATATAGATGGAATAAGATCATGTTGGCTCTTCTTCAATATTTAAGGTCAATTAAATAATTGGTTAACTAAAGTTGGGTGCAATTACCACATGATAACTACCATCTTCCACCTTTTAATCATGTCTAACGGGTGACAACCAACTGCAATTTAAAAAATATTCCCTCCATGTTTTAGCCTTTTAGTTTAGTCATTAGTCGTTACCTTCAAAAAAAAAAGCCTTTTAGTTGTGTCAAAACAATTAGGGTATTTTTGGGAGGGGGTTTTGGAGGGGAAGGAAGGGGAGGACATATTTTTCAATTCTAAATTGAAGAAGCTATAAAATGTCTATAAACATAAATCAAATGTGATTAAAAATGTTATATTGATATCTATCAACATGTTCTTTTAATTTTTTTTAAATCTCAAATACATATTAAAATATAGACAAATCTTTTTCAAGTCATCTCCTCCTTTCTCCTCGCAAAACCCCCCTCCCAAACATACCATTAAGGTTTTGCAAAACCAAGGTTAAATTAATCTTTCAATTATACCTTTGATATATCAAGAGACTATTATTGTTGAGCTTTTACTAAGAATCAATACCTAAACCAATTAGCTTACCATTCATCAATTAATTAATGATAATACCCACTATTATCCAAATATGTTTCCAATTAATGTTGGTTGTATTGTTTTTTTTGTTGGATAAGCAAATATTAGTGAGGGTGAGAGAATGTTAGTGGTTGTATATCAAGAGACTATTAATGTTGGTTGTATATGTCTCCAATTAATGTTGGTTGTATTGTTAATTTCTGCAACATGGGGACACATGCTCCTCCGTCCAAACTTAGATGTGATTGTGTGACAGTGTATAGTGTTTATTTGTCATTTTGTCAAAACTGGTAAAAAAAACCAACTATTGTCTAAGGGTATCTGACTTGATGCGGGTGGAATCTAAACCTTGGAATGTTGATGTAATCAATTATTTGTTTCCTCCTTCTATCGCAGGCTCAATTTTGCATACGCCTCTTCTTGAAATTATAGATGAAGACCAACACATTTGGTGGCCAGAATCTTCAGATATATACAGTATTCGTAGTGCTCTTATCATTTACTATTATGGAGAGAGTGTCGGAAACATCTCACTTAAAAGTGGAATGTAATTGAAGAGTGTTGTGGAAGTGTCATACCCTAATTTTGTCTGTCTAATTTATCAAAAATCCAAAAAAAGTTGTTATTCTCATCGTGCCACGTGTCGTTTCAATCGCGTGCGCGTGTCTTTAACGCTCATACTTTTATTTTGATACTCGTTTTTGTTGATATTGCTTATTATCATAAAATATAAAAAATATAAATAAAATGTAATACAAAATCAGGTAAAGGCTGAATAGCCAAAGTCTTTTTTATTACATGAACAACCTTTACCACATATAGACAAAAATAGGACAAAAATTGGAATAAAATTCAAAAAAGAAGAGGGAAAGGGTGCAGCTTGCTTGCTGCCCTAGCTGAGGGTGTCCTTTGGATTTTTCCCTTGATGCTGTCCTTTGCGCCCCAATGCTGTCCTTCCTCCATTGCCAGCTGTTGTCCTTTCCTTAATCAAATGACTTTCCTTTCCTCAGCACCTCACCAATTGACATATAAATATCAAACAGCAATGCACACAGAGGGGGGGAAAATCGATCAGAAAATTGAGAAGGGAATATCAAAGTTTCAGAACATAAAAAATGGAGAGACGAAAACAATTTCAGAAGGAGGAACATATATATTAGAGAGAAATAAAAAATATAGAATATGAGAGAGATACCTCAACACCCCTCTCATGGAGGCAACCCTCCATCTTCCTGTCCTGTTCACACCATAACCTCACCACCACCACCACGAAAACCACCCTTCTCTCGCGCCCTTCCCCTTCGTTCTCTCACTCTCTCACCTCGCGAACCACAACCACTGTAGCCGGCGCTCCCCCGCTATGAAACGCTCGCCATCGACGCCTCCGGTCGTCTTCTCCGGCGAAACCACCATCACACCACCTTCACCTTTCCCTGTACTCTTCCTCTCTTCATCGTTCGCCATTCTCTCTCTCTCTCTCTCGCTCTCTCTCTCTCTCTCTCTCTCTCTCTCTCTCTCTCTCTTTCTTCGCGTCTTCCTGTCATTTTCTCTCTCACCGTCGTCGGCGCCTTACCACGGCCCTCCCTCCGGCGACGTCATCCCCATTTTCCTTTCACCGCCGAAACCTACCTTCTCTCTCCGCCGTCTTTCCCTTTCCCTCACCGACACGTCTCTTTTCCCTACCTCATCGTCGCCATCGCCGGTGCCGCCACTACGGTACCCCTCCGGCGTGCTCCTTCACCACCGTCCGTTTCTCTTCCCCCACTGGTAGTCATCGCATACCCTCCTTCTTCTTCCCCTTTTGTTTTCCCTTTTTCTCTCTCCTCACAAATCTCTCTCTCTCCTTTTTTTATGAAACGGCGCTGAGAGTGAGAAGAGTGAAATTAGGGTTTCAATAAACCAATTTTGCCTTATATCACATCTAGGTTTCCATTCTATTCTATTTTTAATTTTCAGTTTCAGACTGATACCTACACCACTATGTCTTAAACAAAACACCCCCCTAAAAGCCCTGACTTCGCAGGCCTTATACCCACAGAACGAAAATTGGGTTCCTGCTGAACGCACCACCCATTTTCAATAATACAACACCCTACTGCTAACCGCGCCTCTCTTATTTCTGTTTTGCAACCTACTCTGTTTTGTAATTATTTTTCCTTATTACTTTTTACTACTCAACAAAAATCATTTTTTATCAAAAGTATAATTAAAAAACACCCAACACACAAATGTTTTCTACCAAGAACTACGTATGATTTGATTCTCTACCAAGAGAAACGTAGGAGCAGAGGGCGGCCGACCTCTGTCAATTGCATTAATAAAACCATTTTTTAGACCTTTTGTAAATTTCTTATTTTTTCAAAAACAAACAAAAATAATTAAATGTCCTCCTTCCAAGTCTTTTTCTTTTAATTTGTAAATAAGGGTAAAAATAATTTTGGTAAATTAATAGTTTTACACATTTAGTTAAAAGGTAGCCTTCCTTAGGAAGGATGTCGTAGGGTGCTAATACCTTCCCTACGCATAAACGACTCCCGAACCTGAACCTGGTCCGCAAAACCCCATTTATCCAAATAAAAGGTTTTTTCCTATACTTTTCCTAAAAATAAATATTGGTGGCGGTTTCATTGTAAACTTCGAAGAATCCCTCCTCCGGATTTTTCGGTCGCTACAGCTGGGGACTTCACTCGGGACTAATTAAGAGAGTCAAGCCTAATCAATTAAATGTGTAAGTATTTGTTAATTTAATATTTTGTTTCTGCCCTTATGCTTATTTTATTTATTTATTAGCATTTCTTTATATTATTGAACCTTAGGGTAGACGACTTGTTGTTGTTGTTGTTGTATATCTTTTCCAGCTTGGTTAGTTTATGTATTTTGCCTTTATCACACACATCACCTATACATATTGCACACACTTTTGAGTGGGGCCCTATACCCGGGTCTGCATGAAACTTAGGATGAGTGGGGATAATTAGCGATAGTCATTCTGGATTCGTCTGTCTGACTATCATGAAAGTCTCAACCAGAGTGCCCATTTTATGATATCCCACACCTGGTATAACATCATGAAGGGGACTTTAGCTCTGGGGACCTTTGTGAGGAAGTGATTAGAGCCACCCGAAAGGATGATCACTAAAGTGACCCTAGATCATGTTGAAAATCCCAATTTAGACATGACCCACCTAGGACACAGGGGCATTATACTTACTCTCTCTATTAATCTGGTTAGCATTTCTCCAAAAAATAAAACCACTCAAAAAAAAAAACATTTCCATGCTTCTTTGTTTCATATGCACGCACATGAGGCAACATATCATCATACAAAAAAAAAACAAAAATCATCATGCATTCATAACAAAATAAGATCATTTTTTTTCATACGCATCCCATTATCATTGTGCTATCATGCCTCTCATCATTTGCAACATTATTATTACAAATTGCATGAGACATTCTACATCATTTCACTCATATTGTCATCCTAGTCCAAATGCGTAATTTCTCCATACATGCATCATTTCTAAATAAAAAAGAAAAAATCACCATGCATTCATAATAAAATAAAATCATTCTTATGTATCCAATTATCATTGCACTACCATACATCTGATCATCATCTTTAAAATAACAAAAACATCATTTTTTCTATTTTTATTTTTCCATTTTATCCTAGTTGCATCATCTCCCATACCCATACACCAAATAATACATCACCTTGCTATTATAAAATTTATGTCCGTTTTTTTTTACTTAAATGCATCATCTTCATGCATCATAAAAAACAAAAACAAAAGTCATTTATTCCTATCCATCTCAAATGCATCAGTCCTTCAACATGCGTCAAAACAAAAATTATAAATTGCTTCATTCATCATCCAATAGCCTTTTGTTAGCTTCTTATTCTAGTTGAAGCATAAAAAAAGGGGGGTAAACCATACCCATTTAAGGTATCCTTCTATCACATTCAAAAAATCATCACGCATTTCATTCATCTCCATTGTTGCTCATGTACAACAAACATCCATATGTTCATGCATTATACTTTATTCAAAGAAAACACATAAAAAAAATCACCATGCATTCATACTAAAATCATTCTTCCATAAGCATTTCATTGTTATTGCACCATCACGCATCCCATCATATAAAAAACAACAAAGATATCATTTTTTCTATCAAAATTGTAGTCATGTTGCATATCTATACAGGAAAAATATTACCCCCATATTATAAAAAATGTTATGTTCATTACTCCTTTTCATGCATCGTAAAAAATAAAAATAAAAGTTCCTAGTCACCGAGCATGCATCAAAACAAAATTAGGAATTGCTTCATTTTCTTCTATTCTTGCATCATTCATCATCCAATAGTTTTTTTTGGTGTTTTGTTAGTATCTTACTATAGTTGAAGTGTAAAAAAAAATAAAAATCATACACTTGTTTAATGTATCATTACGTATTTCATTCATTTGCATTGTTGTCCATGTACAGAAACACTCATATGTTCAGGCATTATATTATTAAAAAAACACATGAAAATAGTCTTTGGAAACACTGTTTGATGAGAAATGATGCATTTTTTAAAATCATATTATTTGATCGAAAATACCCTAACTTGATTCACCAACATCAAGTCCTTCACTCTTCACTCTATATACATCCTACTCATACCTACCACATTTATGGAAACCATCCACCCACTTAACCACCATTTAATCACCTTCATAGGATCCGTCCTTCTAACCCCAGTGTTATTCTCTTAAAAGACACACACCTACCATCAAACTCACTTCGCATTGACTCAACCACTTCAACCCTTCCCCCTGTAGGTTCGACCCTAAGCCTCAGAGACGTGTCTCACCAAAGGCATAAGCCAGCCTCAGTTTTGCACATCTTCAAACCCTTGCTCCTGCAGGCTTGACCATTAGCCTCAGAGACGTGCCTCACCAAAGGCATCAGCCATAATATATCTCACCCCGTGATAAGAAGCATAAATGTCTAACTTGTGTGGTTTTGGCAATTAAAATTGTTCTATCTTAACCGGTGTTAACTCTCTATGAAGCATTTGCAAAATAATTTAGCATGACATGTGTGTTTACTCTTGTTTCAGTCAGTTGTGCTATCCCTTTCTTTGCCACTCCTCATTATCCTTCATCCATTTTCAAAATCAACCCGAACCGTCCATAAAATGCCATGTCCCCACAAGAGTATTTCATTCACTATCCCCCAGTGATGAAATTTCACTAATAACAGTTTGAAAGCTCCGTACTGGGGTAGAGTAATGATCACTAAGATTTCCTGCTGGCATTCTAAACACTCGTGCAAGTCCTTTGAGTTAAAAATAATAATAAATCCAAAAAAGAAAAGCCCGTTAGGTTGAGAACTCATAAGAGCAACCTAAGCAAAAATTAGGGCATAAAAAAGAAAAAATAAAGAAAAATCAAATATATTAAAATGAAGTTTTGTCCTATAGTTACAATTTCGAGAAAATAAGCAATCATGATTTGAAGTGAAGTTTGGCCACTTTCCCCCATCCTAAAAAAAACAGCCTTTGTACTCACTTTTGAGCCACACAAAAAAATTCCTTCAATCACCCTAAACAAGGATCAATCCCATATATAATGACGATGTACCACTTTTATCAGCTTACTCTTCTCAAAAGGAAAAAAAATCACAAAAAAAAGGGAAAGTGAAACTTAAAAAAAGAGGATTGAAAAATCCTGAAAGAAGAAAAAACAAAAGCGGTAGAAATTGTGAGCTGATACTTCATACCTGATAACTCTATTTTATATAGAGTTATTCATACAATCAAGCTTGAGTTATTGCTTATTTTCAAGAATATTTATATATATTTATAGCTTATTTATCAAGGAACAGCATTCTAAATATTCAAAAGGATAAAGGGCAATGATCTAGGCAAAATGCACACATCTTGTTAGGTTTGATGTTTTTGTTCAGTGCAGCTACTGCAGGAGTGGGAACACTGCCAACATCAGGAGTGGAAACACTAGGAGTGGAAACACTGCCAACACCTGCTAAAATTCTGCAGTTTATACCAAAACATCCAAAGACCATTTCAATGCTTCCACACTTGATTAGTGACGTCATGCCTAGTCACCTGGAGCTGAGCCACTTGCTGAAGTCGGCGATACACATAAAAATCAAGTTGCAAGACTCAAACTTATCTAAAAGACATGTGGCACTTCTCCAATGGACCTCATCTTTTGTTATGCATGCAAGCGACCAAACCTGTGCAGCTTGCTTGATTGGTTGTCAACAAATTAACCATGTTCGGTCTCCTCAGCTGATCTTTCACGCCAAAGGAAACCCCTTGCAAGAGGAAAGCTTTCAAGCCTATAAATAGATATCATATCTTCACAAGAAAAGAATCCTATCTTCTATCATCTTTCACATCTTTAAATCCTTTATCTTTTCGCTTAGTTTAGGTTTAGTTTATTTTCATTTCAAGTTTCTAAGGAGAGGAAGGTGAAGAAGTGCTTGACAACCATTCCCTTCACTTCTACTTTGAAGAAATTCGTGTAAGAAATCTTTATTGTACTTCAACTTGGGAACTTAATGCAAAAGATCTTCTATTCAAGTAATCTCTACTCTTTTAAGTTCTTTTGCTTTATTATTCATTTACTTATGTTCTTTGCGCATTCTTTGCTTTATAACATGAGTAACATGAGCTAAATTCCCTTAAGTTGAGATGTTCTAACCTTGTAATGAACTTCTAAATGTATTATGGTTTATGTAGTGTAAACACTTTAAACTCTTGCATAATACTTCTTTCAACTTATTCTGGAATTGATCACTTTAGAATAGGTAAAACTTGTGGCAGCAGACATGGGCTACATTTATGAACTCAAGAGTTAATAGGGACAAGTATTTAATAAAGGAAACTTTGTTAAATACATGCTAAAACCTAGACATAGGATAGCATAGTCCTTAGGATAATAAAATTACAAGAGTGAACCTATTTAGCAACTTGGATCATTGTTAGGAGGCAAGGGAGGAATTGACAAACCTTTCTTTACTGTAGAAAACAAAGATCATAAGAGCTTGTAATGAAACTCTGAAGAGAAGTGCTGAAAGGCACAAACTGATGCACCCACATCCAGTGTTTCCACACTACATACTCCATTAAAACACTTAGAAGTAAAGTACTTGGTGAAAACATCTCAACTACTTTTTCCAACTGATTTCTCACACATTTTATTGCTTATTATTATTTTACTTACTTTGAAAACTCCAAACCAAAAATACTGAATAGTGTAGACACACTAAGTGTACACTTTGAACTACAAAAATTTACAATACATAATCCCTGTGGGTTCGACCTTTCTTATCACTTTATTACTTGTGTGACTATGTATACTTGCATATAATAAACCACACCAAGTTTTTGGCGCCGTTGCCGGGGATTATAGTAAAATTTTGTTGTTTAGATTGTTAATTTAGTGTTTTATTAGTACTACTGGTATTCTGTTTTCTGTGCAGAAACACTCAGTGTGGAAACACTAGTTTATGCCCAGAGATAGACCACCAGAATTTGATTGTGATCCAGAAATTGAGAGAAGATTTAGGAGATTGCTAAGACAACAAAGACAAAGACAACAAGACTGCAGAACAATGTCTCACCACAGTGAAGATGCCTCAGTAAGAGGAGGACCTAATTCACATCAACAAACGGAAGGTGGACCAGATCACAGACAACAATTCATTCAAATGGGACCAATAGGTATGATTAATGATAGAGATAGACCTATGAGAGACTATACTCAATATGACCAGCAGCACATACAAACTAGTATTGCTAGACCTCAAATTGATGCTGTTCATTTTGAATTTAAACCTATGATGTTTCAAATGTTGCAAACAATTGGTCAATTTGGTGGATCTCCACATGAAGATCCCCATGAACATTTAAAGCAATTCATAGAAGTTTGTAGTAACTTTATCATTCGTGGCATTAGTGAGGATGCATTTAGGCTTAAGTTATTTCCATACTCTTTGAAAGATAGGGCAAAATCATGGCAAAATTCTATGGAGCCCAATTCTATTCATACATGGAATGAATTAGCTGAAAAATTCTTAAGCAAATATTTTCCTCCTATTAAAAATGCTAGGATGAGACATGATATTACATCTTTTAAGCAAAAAGAATTTGAATCATTGTTTGAAGCATGGGAAAGATGGAAAGAACTTTTAAGAAAATGTCCACATCATGGTTTACCTGTCATTATACAAATGGAAACTTTTTACAATGGTCTAGAACCACAAACCAGAGTGATGCTAGATGCATCAGCTGGTGGTGTTCTTTTGAATATGTCTTATAATGAAGCATGTGATCTTATTGACAAAATTGCTACAAATGGTTCAAGTTGGCCTACTGAGAGGGTAAGTGCTCAAAAGAGAAACTCTGGAGTACATGAGATTAATGATATATCAGCCCTATCTGCTCAAGTAGCCACTTTAACCAATCTGATCAAACAGTGCACTAGTGCACCTACATCTAGTGTAGCAACACCTAAAGAAAACACTACAGCAGCTATAGAACAAGCCCCTCCAGGAACTACAAGTTGTGTGTATTGTGGAGGAGGCCATCTATATGAAGAATGTCCTAGCAACCCTGTCTCTGTCAATTATGTAGGTTACAATAAAAATAACAACCCTTACTCTCATACCTACAATCCAGGATGGAAGAACCACCCAAATTTTAGGTGGAACAATTCTAATGCACCTGCACAAAGTGCACTTGCACCAAGTACTCCTCCTGGATTCCTACTGTTGACTCCCAGTCATATGATGTAAGTTAGGCATTTTTAGGACCAATTGTGCAGGGTTTTTATTGTATAACAGTCATTATCTGGGATTTAGTTCAGTTTTAGATCATTGTAGTAGGAAGTTCAATTGTAAGTTATTCCTTCACTTTTGGAGCTAAATGGGACTTGAAGACCTCTTAATTGGTTGTGGCATCTTTCGGCGAACCAGACACTTGCCCGGAAATGCAGCAATCTGGAGGAATTTTGCAAGCCAGAACTTTCTGTCATTATTCGCGTCGCGACCAGGAGGGTTCGCGACGCGATCTGGAGGAATTTGTACAAGCCAGAACTTTCTGTCATTCTTCGCGTCGCGACCAGGAGGGTTCGCGACGCGACCTGGAGCAGTTTTGCGAGACCTGAAGTTTCTGTCATTTGTCGCGACGCGACGGCCACGGGCCGCGTCGCGATGGTGCGTAAAAATTAGGGTTTTTAAAGCTGTTTCAGGAATTTTGCAAGAGACTTCGTCTTGGGATCTGAGCCACACTTTGGAGCAGCAGCTGGGGGCGTTTTTGGGAGCTTCTAATCACTTGGGAACAAGGTTTTGAAGACTTCTCATGGATTCCTCTATGTGTAACTTCTCCTTATTTCTATCTTCTCTTTCCTTGATGTTGTCCATGTAGTTTGTTTTGATTAGGGAGAGATGGCTCTCCCCAAACCTATCTATTGATTACTTTGTTATGGTTGATTCAGTTGTTTGGTTAATTTATCATAAGTCTATGCCTCTTTGTGTAATGCTTTACTTCTACATATGCTAGTTGTAATGAATTAGGGTTTGTGATCACATAGGGATATGAGTTACATTCTTGATATGGGGTAGTAGATCACATACTTGTGATCACCATAGGAATATGGGATTGGATATGTGAATTCTCTATTTCTTGCGTTTATTGCTTTACCTGTTGGCATGAATCACCTAAGGGATTAGGGTTTCTCAATTAGGTAAAAGGGGTTTTGAGGCAAGGGATTGTCCTTAACCTAATTTTGTGAATTGAATCTGGTAATTTAAACAACCAATTTGAGATTAGCTGAAGGATCATAGGATAGGTGAGGGGAGAAGATTCGACCCCTAATCGCTTTTATTTTATTGTTTACAAACGTTTGCTTTAGTTTACCGTTACTTCACTTTTCGTCCAACTGTTACGTCTAAGGATTAATTTATTTGCCTATTGATAATAAAACACAATCCCTGTGGAATCGACCGGTTACTTACCGTATTTTATTACTTGCGACGACATTTGGTACACTTGCCAAATTGCTAACAAGTTTTTGGCGCCGTTGCCGGGGATTGTTGACTTTGTTGTCGACAAGGCAAACGAGTTGATTCTAGATTTTTAGTTTTTGATTGTTTTGTTTTATCTTTAGTTACTTAAATTTGTTGATTCATAGGTGCACATATATTCTTTTTAGTCTTTTGTTAAATTTTTATTTATTATTTTAGTTGTTTAATTCTTAGTATTTAATTTTATGTTTTGTTGATTACCGTTTATTTTATTTCATTTAAAATGTTGAGTCTAATTTCTCTGTCTAGATACTTAGTTATTGTGTTGGACTTGTTGACGGTTTGTTTAAGTGTTGCAGAGAAGTTGTTTACGCGGGGGCAAAGTTCGAAAGAATTGCTGTTTGTCTCGAAAAAAAAAAAAAAAAACAAAAAAAATTTATGGAATCCACTTCTCGGATGGAAGATGCTTTGGACCAGTTTAGGCAAATGACTGAGACTATCTTCCAGCCTAAAGAGCAAGCTTCTCGGTTGGAAGATGCTTTGTCCGAGTTTATGCGAATGTCCGAGACCCTCTTCCAACCCCAAGAGCAAGTAAGGATAGAGTCCGCGCCACCCTCACTTAGCGGTAATTTTTGTGAAGAACCCCACTTGAATGGAAAATGTGTGACACGCACCTTTTGCGATTCTTGTGGGGAGTATCTTGTGGAGTGCAACTGTGAGGATGAATGGGTAACTATATCAGAAAATTACCCATGGCTATGCACTACCAATGAGGAACACGAAGAACAAGCCCCAACAAAAGAAGAATCTGGGGAGGATAAAGAAGATGAGGAAGAAGAAAAGATTGAAATGGAGGAGCATGTAGTTTGGATGGAAGATCAAAGCTCCCAATGTGGGGAAGGGGTGAAAACCCAACAAGAAAAAACCCAACAAATCATGGTTCCTATTATTCTTCCAAGTAGCAAGGAGGATAGAAGCGAGGAGATTGACATATACTTAGACTCCTTCTATGCCTTATTCATCACCCTTCACCTCAAAAGGGTATGGAAGCATCTACAACTATGTTTCAGATTCATGATGTTCCTGCCCCAAAAGCGAAAGAAGAAGGATGATGTGTTCTTTGTGTCATATCAGCCACCTTAATAGTGGGATGACAAACGTCAAGCTAGTGACGTTAAAGAAGCGCTTGGTGGGAGGCAACCCACTGGTGAGCGCCACCTTTCATTCCCTTGAGCAGGAGGCTCATTTCTTTTTCTGTTTTACTCAGACATTTTTATTTTGCACTGTTGGTTGTATTTTGCCCTATTTTGACTTTATTTCGCACATTGGTCTGTACTACTTATTATAACTTACTCTGTGATAGTGGGGCACCACTGCCCTATATTTTGTTTTGTTTTGTTAAAGCAGCTTCAATAGTGATGACCTGTGGCATTTGGGGTCGCATGTTTGCATTTTCCTTTTGACGCTCGCACTTCAAGTTTTATCATCAAGTAATAGCAGGGGTCATGACAAAAGTTGCGGAAGTTCGTTATCATCTGTGAGCAGCATCTCTCGAGTTCCATCTCTATGATCCTAACTGTGAGGTTTGAGCCTAAACACGTTCTTATATATATTGTGTGTGTATTCCCTGCCTGCATTAGTCTGCAGAACTTGACATTGTGCTTAATTATTTTTTGCATTTGATTTTCATACACACTGAGGCATTTCTTTTGGCAACCCTGAGCCTTTCAAGCCAACCCATTAATGTTTATCCTCTGTTAGCCCCTCTGAGCCTATTGTTAAAAATTGTATGTGTTCTCTGACAATCATAGCCTAGTTAATTCTTAACTTGGAGTTAGGTAACAAAAGCTGTGAGAGTGGGGAAAGTTTTAAGTTTGGGGTTGCTCGTGGAATAGCAACGAACTAAGTTTGGGGTGGTATACAAGAGAAGGAACAAGAAAATAAAGAAAGAAACTGAAAAGAAAAACAAAATACATATATATGTATATATATACATATCAAAAAAAAAAAATAAAGAAATAAATTCCTTCTCTTGTTTTGTTAAATGCTTTGGAAAAATGGGTGAGTATTGCGTGAAATCGACAAAAAGAGAGGTAGGCCTAACTCCAAGTGCAACCTACTTATCCAAATGTATCCACCCTTACCTAAGCCCCGCTATAACCTTTAAAGTCCTCAAAATGTGTGTATGCAATTCATTTGTCTAAGATGATATAGAACTCTGTCAAGCCTATGAAACGATGGTGCAGGTACTGTGAATTGAGTGAATACCCGAAACACCTCAAGAGTGAAACACTGGTGAGATGTGCGTACAGAGAAAACTTGAGAATGCTGTCTGCTTATGATTCGGTATTTCCAATTCAGTTGTCCTGCCACTGCATTGGATTGATGATGATAATTGATGTGCTGATGTGTTTAAGGTTGATGTATTATATGTAACAGCTAAATAGAAATACAGCCACAGTCTGAATTGATTGTTTGCTTGAGGACAAGCAAAAGTTTAAGTTTGGGGTTGTGTTGACTCCCAGTCATATGATGTAAGTTAGGCATTTTTAGGACCAATTGTGCAGGGTTTTTATTGTATAACAGTCATTATCTGGGATTTAGTTCAGTTTTAGATCATTGTAGTAGGAAGTTCAATTGTAAGTTATTCCTTCACTTTTGGAGCTAAATGGGACTTGAAGACCTCTTAATTGGTTGTGGCATCTTTCGGCGAACCAGACACTTGCCCGGAAATGCAGCAATCTGGAGGAATTTTGCAAGCCAGAACTTTCTGTCATTATTCGCGTCGCGACCAGGAGGGTTCGCGACGCGATCTGGAGGAATTTGTACAAGCCAGAACTTTCTGTCATTCTTCGCGTCGCGACCAGGAGGGTTCGCGACGCGACCTGGAGCAGTTTTGCGAGACCTGAAGTTTCTGTCATTTGTCGCGACGCGACGGCCACGGGCCGCGTCGCGATGGTGCGTAAAAATTAGGGTTTTTAAAGCTGTTTCAGGAATTTTGCAAGAGACTTCGTCTTGGGATCTGAGCCACACTTTGGAGCAGCAGCTGGGGGCGTTTTTGGGAGCTTCTAATCACTTGGGAACAAGGTTTTGAAGACTTCTCATGGATTCCTCTATGTGTAACTTCTCCTTATTTCTATCTTCTCTTTCCTTGATGTTGTCCATGTAGTTTGTTTTGATTAGGGAGAGATGACTCTCCCCAAACCTATCTATTGATTACTTTGTTATGGTTGATTCAGTTGTTTGGTTAATTTATCATAAGTCTATGCCTCTTTGTGTAATGCTTTACTTCTACATATGCTAGTTGTAATGAATTAGGGTTTGTGATCACATAGGGATATGAGTTACATTCTTGATATGGGGTAGTAGATCACATACTTGTGATCACCATAGGAATATGGGATTGGATATGTGAATTCTCTATTTCTTGCGTTTATTGCTTTACCTGTTGGCATGAATCACCTAAGGGATTAGGGTTTCTCAATTAGGTAAAAGGGGTTTTGAGGCAAGGGATTGTCCTTAACCTAATTTTGTGAATTGAATCTAGAAATTGAATAATTAACTTGAATTGGCTGAGGTTCATGTGATAGGCGAGGTGAGAGGATTCGATCCCTAGTCGTTTTTCTTGCATTATTAATTCACGTTCGTATTCTGTTACCAAATACTCGATTAATTACCTATCTACAATCTACGAATTTACAAATTTGCTATTGTTGTCAACGCGCAATCCCTGTGGATCGACCGGTTCTTACCGATAAATTGTATTACTTGCGACAATTGGTACACTTGCCAAATTGTTAACACCTACCTCAAAGCCAACAAAGATCAAACCCACCTGTCAGTGCTAATTCTCTAGAAGAATTGCTTAGATCATTCATTAGTGAAACTAGAACTGCTAGGCAAGCTCATGATATATCAATTAAGAACCTAGAGAACCAAGTAGGGCAATTAGCAACTGCTTTGCAGCAAAGACCAGTAGGTACTTTGCCATCAAACACAGAAGCTTCACCCTCACAAAGGCAAGGTAAGGAGCAGGTCAAAGCCATATCTTTGAGAAGTGGCAAGGATCTAACAGAACCATATGAGCTTGAAGGTACAGAAAAGGGAGAAAAAAATAAAAATGAAAAAAATTCTCAAGATGCAGAAGCACCTGGTGTTCCTACATCTCCTACTCCAAGGTTAGTACCAGAATACCCTCCTCCTCCTTTTCCTCAAAGATTGAAAAAAATACATGAGGAGAAGCAATTCAGTAAATTTTTAGATGTTTTAAAGCAATTGCATATCAATGTTCCCTTGATAGAGGCACTTCAACAAATGCCAAACTATGCCAAATTCATGAAAGATGTGCTTTCTAAAAGAAGAAGATTAGGGGAATTTGAAACTGTTGTTATGTCAAAAGAATGTAGTCTGATTTTACAAAACAAAATTCCAAGGAAGCTAAAGGATCCAGGTAGCTTTACAATCCCTTTTTCAATAGGTAAGTACTATACAGGAAGAGCATTATGTGATTTAGGTGCAAGCATCAATTTGATGCCCAAATCTATCTTCACAAAGCTAGGGATTGGAAATGCAAAACCTACCACATTGACACTATCTTTGGCAGATAGATCAATTGCATATCCAGAAGGAATTATTGAGGATATATTGGTGCAAGTTGACAAATTTGTGTTTCCTGCAGATTTTGTTATACTTGATTTCATTGCAGATGAAGAAGTGTCAGTCATACTAGGAAGACCATTCTTGGCAACAGGGAAAACACTGATAGATGTGTAAAGAGGAGAGCTAACCATGAGAGTGAATGATCAAGAAGTAAAATTTAATGTCTTGAATGCTTTGAAGTATCCTGCAGAGGAGAGTGAAGAGTGTTAATCAATCTCACTTGATCATTTGGTAGAGAAGCAGTTCCACAAGCAGTATGATCACCTTGCCAATGCACTAGCACCTGATGTTTCTGCATTACCTGCTGAGAAATTTATTGAAGAAAGCATATTGCCCAAGGAACAAGCTACACCTAAGGTATGGGTTAGAACTTATGAATCTCTTAATTTAGAAGATCCCAACCTTAAAGAAAATGTACCTTCTATTGAACAACCTCCTAAGCTAGAATTAAAAGAACTACCTAAGCATTTAAAATATGTTTTTCTAGGTGAGGATAATACCCTTCCTGTAATCATAGCTTCTGATCTATCTTTAGAACAAGAGCTTGATTTAATTAACACCTTGAGAAAACATAGAAAAGCTATAGGTTGGAAAATGTCTGACATTAAAGGGATTAGCCCCTCAACATGCATGCATAGGATAATTTTAGAAGAAAACTCTAAAAATAGCATAGAAGGGCAAAGAAGATTAAATCCAATAATGAAAGAGGTTGTTAAGAAGGAAATAATTAAATGGCTAGATGTTGGTATTATCTACCCTATTTCAGATAGTGCATGGGTTAGTCCTGTGCAATGTGTTCCTAAAAAGGGTGGAGTCACAGTTGTAGCCAATAAAAATAATGAATTAATCCCAACCAGAACTGTAACAGGGTGGAGAATCTGTATGGATTACAGAAAACTCAATAAGGCCATTAAGAAAGATCATTTCCCTTTACCCTTTATAGATCAAATGTTAGATAGGTTAGGAGGAAAGGAATTCTATTGTTTCTTAGATGGTTATTCAGGATACAATCAAATAGCAATTGAACCTAAGGATCAACAGAAAACCACCTTTACTTGTCCTTATGGCACTTTTGCCTTTAGAAGGATGCCTTTTGGACTTTGTAATGCTCCTGCTACCTTTCAAAGATGCATGATGTCAATCTTTTCTGACTTCATTGAGCAATCAATGGAAGTCTTCATGGATGACTTTTCTGTTTTTGGAGAAACATTCTCATGTTGTCTTTCAAACTTAGAAGAAATTCTTCAAAGGTGTGAAGACACTAACTTAGTGCTTAATTGGGAAAAATGTCATTTCATGGTAAAAGAAGGCATTGTGCTTGGTCATAAAATATCTAAAAAAGGTCTTGAAGTGGATAGAGCAAAGATAGAGGTAATTGAGAAACTACCACCTCCATCAACAATCAAAGGGATTAGAAGTTTTTTAGGTCATGCAGGATTCTATAGGAGATTTATCAAAGACTTTTCAAAAATTTCAAAACCATTGTGTATGCTTTTGCAACATGATGTACCTTTTAATTTTGATGAATCTTGTGTAGAAGCTTTTCAAAAACTAAAAAAGGCCTTAGTTACAGCACCAGTTGTAGTCACTCCAGATTGGAGTAAGCCTTTTGAACTCATGTGTGATGCTAGTGACTTTGCAGTAGGAGCAGTTGTAACACCCTAAATATTTAATTAATTTATTTAATTAAGTATTTAGGCATTTATTTAATTTACTGGGTATAATTTAATTAATTAGAATTATATTAATATGTGTAGGAAGTATTAGAAGGTGGAGGTGCCAAACTAAATGGACTTGGGCTTAAGTGAGAAGCCCAAGCCCATGAAGCTAGTCATATGCGAAGTAGCAAGGCACCTAGGGGTTAGGGTTTCCTTGCTATCATTTGCGAAAGTTTGAGAAAGAGAGGAAAGAAAGGAGGAGGCGCGCCGTAGAGAGGAAGAGGGAGAAGAGAAGGTTCGCAAGCCACAAGGAGAAGAGGAGAAACGTGATTCCGTTGCCGTAGTTCCGTTCGTGATCGTCTCGGAGGCTCCTACTCTTCCAATACGAGGTAAGGGGAGTTCTATCGATTTCTATAATAATTTCTATGATGGATCCTAAGTTAGTGATAGCCTAGATGTTAAGTATGATTGTTATAGTGTTTGCGAAATTCATGACTTGATTGTTGCCATATGCGTGATTATATGTTGTGCTTGGGGTTGTTGTTGACTTCGATGGTTGGGTATAATTTTGACGATTTTCTATGCGTATCAATGATGGTTGTAATGTGTGTTACATTTGATTCAAGTAACAATTTGAGAAAAATGATGTTGGTGCTGAAATTGTGTGAAAATCTGGTGCTGGGATGTGTTCTGGGCGCCAAGGGCGCCAGCGTGTGTTGCTGTGTGTGTGTGTCTGGGGCGCTGGGTGCCAGCGCTGGGCGCTGAGCGCCCGTGTGCGTGCGTTGTGTGTTGCGCCAAGGCGCTGGGCGCCAGGCGCTGGGCGCTGAGCGCCCGGGTGTGTGCGTGCGTGTGTTGCACTTTGCTAGGCGCTGGGCGCCAGGCGCCTGGGCGCTGGATGCCCATGGCGCCAGTTTTCAGGATGTTCCAAAATATTTCCAAAAACTGTTTTCGCTGTATCTTTTGACCCGGATATCCGTTTTGAACGATTCAAAAAGCGTTGTGAAGCATTTTCAGTTGTCTATCTGTGTGTTCCATTTTTAAAAATAAAAATTTATTATTTCTGAAGGTTGCTGGGGCGCCCCAAGTGGCCGTTTCCGGTGACCGTTGCTGTGACAATGAAAAGAGGTTCCGGGTGTCTTTAGAAATTCTCTTTTGCGTATGGCCAGTGGTTTTAACGATTTAGTGTCAAAAATGATGATTTTGACGATGATGCCCCTAGTGACTAGTTAAATGACTGTTTTGCCCTTAGTGGCTAATATTATTTATAATGACGTGTAAAAGACTGTTTTGCCCCTAGTGGCTGATATTATTTACAATGTAGTGTAAATGACTGTGTTGCCCTTAGTGGCTAATATTAGTTATAATGACGTGTAAAAGACTGTTTTGCCCTTGGTGGCTAATATTATTTATAATGATGCGCAAATGACGATGATGCCCTTGGTGGCTAATAAATGACGTTTTTGCCCTCAGTGGCTATTGTTGAGTTGATGATGTTTATGTATTCGTGATGATGAAACCCAGTGACGTTTTGAGGCCTAAATGGCTAAGTGATGTTAAGGCCCAAAAGGCTAAGTGATGTTGTTGTTGTGTAATTGTGAATTGGCAGGTGCTGCGCCTCTTATTTGGCAAACCGGTAAGTGACGAGTCACATAGTTGACTGTGATTTGGTTAATTGTGTATTTGTGTGTTGTGTGAGTGGTGCATGTCATAGTGTCTCATGCCTCATATGCATAAACCCAGCGACGTTTTTGAGGCCCATGTGGCTAAGTGACGATGAGGCCTTAATGGCTAAGCGACGTTTGTGAAAAGGTACCTCATGCATATGCCCGCGAGTGGGTTGCATTTCATATGCTTACATGACATAGTGATGAGATATTGTGGTGATGTGATCGATGACTGTGATATGATTCATTTAGAGCTGTGACCTGACTTATTATTTATCATATGATTTATTATATGAATTGAATTGGACTCACCCTTCTGTTTGAATGTTACCCCCATGCGGTAACGTGCAGGTGATTGCGAGTGAAGGACTAGGTACCTTCGCTAATTCGAGTCGAGTCGTCACGCTCTGATACGTAGCACTCAGGGGGTGGGACGAACTTAATGTTATGATTGGTGTTGGTTGTTGTGTTTTGTTGACAATTTGGTTTTATTTTATCATTCCGCTGCTTAAATGATTTTATTGACGTTAAGTTTTATTGCGATGATAACTGTGGTTTTGAGATTCGCCTTTTGTGACGTGCTACGTAATACCTGGTTAATATATTTGAGCTATTTTATTGAGAAGCGTAGTTTTATTGAAGTATGTGTAACATCCTTTGCAATGAAAAGAAATTTTTAAAACTCTGATATTTTCCAATTAAATTAACGGGTAGAAAAGGGGTGTTACAGCAGTTCTAGGGCAAAGATATAACAAAGTGTTTCATACCATATACTATGCTAGCAAAACACTCATTGAAGCTCAAATGAACTACATTGTAACAGAAAAGGAACTATTAGCAGTGGTTTTTGCTTTTGAAAAATTTAGATCATACTTGGTTGGCACCAAAGTAATTGTGTACACTGACCATTCTGCCATCAAGTATCTGATTTCTAAAAAAGATGCAAAACCTAGCCTAATAAGATGGGTTCTACTACTTCAAGAATTTGATCTTGAAATAAAAGATAAGAAAGGAGTAGAGAACCAAGTGGCTGATCACCTCTCTAGACTTGAAAGTAATAATGCAGATACAATTGAAGAAATCAAGGAAAGTTTCCCTGATGAAAAATTACTAGCAATTACCTTGAATACAGCCAGTGTTTCTGCACTCAGTGTGGCCACACCTCATGTTTCAACACCATGGTATGCAGACATAGTAAACTTCCTTGTAAGCAAAATTGTACCATGTGACATGAACTATCAACAGAAAAGAAGGTTCTTCCACATAGTAAAACAATACTATTGGGATGGCCCTTACCTATTCAAGATATGTCCTGATCAAATCATGAGAAAATGCATTCCTGAAGAAGAACAGCAAGCAGTGCTCCTGCATTGTCATGCTGCACCATATGGAGGTCACTTTGGAAGCCAAAGAACAGCAGCTAAGGTACTTCAATCAGGTTATTTCTGGCCTACTCTATTTAAAGATGCTTATTATATGGTCAAAACCTGTGATAAATGTCAAAGAAGTGGTAATATATCTAATAGACATGAAATGCCTAGGACTAATATTCTAGAAATAGAACTTTTTGATGTTTGGGGCATGGATTTCATGGGTCCTTTTCCACGTTCTTTTGGCAATGAATACATCTTAGTGGCTGTAGACTATGTGTCTAAATGGATTGAGGCTGTAGCACTGCCAAATAATGATGCTAAATCTGTTAGCAAATTTCTCCAAAGAAATATTTTTTCAAGATTTGGTACTCCAAGAGCAATCATCAATGATGAAGGCTCACATTTTTGCAACAAACTTATTGAAAATCTTCTTGCAAAATATGGAGTGAAACATAAGATTGCTACTGCCTATCACCCACAAACAAGTGGACAAGCTGAACTTTCAAATAGGGAAATAAAAAGAATGCTTGAGAAAATGGTTGGACCAAATAGAAAAGATTGGTCCTTACACTTAGATGAAGCATTATGGGCATATAGGACTGCATTTAAAACTCCATTAGGAATGTCCCCTATAAGTTAGTTTATGGCAAGCCATGTCATCTCCCTGTTGAATTAAAGAACAAGTCATATTGGGCTATCAAAAAGTTGAATTTTGATCTCAAAAAGGCAGGAGAGAAAAGGTTTCTTGAGCTAAATGAATTAGAAGAATTTAGGCATTTCTCCTATGAGAATGCAGAAATTTATAAAGCTAAAACCAAAGTATGGCATGACAAGAAAATCCAAAGGAGAGAACTTAAAGAAGGAGGAATGGTTCTATTGTACAATTCTAGGTTGAAACTCTTCCCTGGAAAACTGAGATCAAGATGGTTAGGACCATTCAAATTAGTTAAAATCTACCCCCATGGTGCAGTTGATCTATATGATGCAACCACTGATACCACTTTCAAAGTAAATGGACAAAGAGTGAAAATGTACTATGGAGAGCATGTAGAGAGAGACAAGATCACCACTCACTTTGCAAAACCTTAGACCAAGGTACAAGTCAGGCTGTAAGACTCTTAAAACAAGCGCTTGAGGGAGGCAACCCATCACAATATATAGTTAATATTATTATTTTGTGCAATTTCATGTTTTGTTATTTTGCAGGAAAAACAGGACAACAGAGTAGCCAGTGTTTCTACACTTGGTGTTCCCACACTTGATGCAGCCACACTGCCTGCTCTGGTGTTAGAATAATTTAAAAGAAAACTGTCACTTGATAAATCATCAACTTAGTGGAATCATCTCTGATCAAGGGTTAGAAAGTGGCGTGTTAAGTCTAAACTTCCACGTGTTGGCTTGCATGTTAGGCCACACAACTTAACGGCTATAAACCTCAACTACCAAATCCCACTAACCCTTTCACATACCCTAAGTTTCAATTTTCTTCGTCCCTCTCACAAAATCGATAAAAAATCCTCTCCACTCACAAACAGTTTTTCAATCTCAAACACTCCAAATCATAAATGGCTAAGAAACAAGCTGCCTCTAAGAACACGGGGAAAGGATCCGGTGTGGAAACTCATGCGAAAAAAGAAAAATCAAGAGTACTAGCATCAATGGAAGCAATCCCTGGATGTGAGCACTTTTGGAACATGAAGTTCCTGCCTGAGCGTGGTTTCAACTTCGCAAAGGCTCATCATTCATTCCTCTCCACTGTCAACAACATGCATTGGGAAAGATTTTTTCAAACCCGAGCCTACTACTTGGAGCAATTGGTGCGAGAATTCTACTCAGGAATTCAGAATAACAGAGGAGGTACTATATTTTTCTCCAAAGTTAGAGGTAAGAAAGTATTCTTTGACCCTGCTAGAATCAATAAGCACTATGATCTCACATACACTGGTAATGCATTTGAAATAAAACTAGAGACTTATGGAAAGAAGCAAATGACTAAAATCAAAGAAAGAGTAGCAATAGAAGGATCTCAGTGGGAGAAATTCACAAATACTGAATTCAAACTTAAAACTGGTGAATTGATCCCTGAGCTTGGCAGTTGGCATTTATTCATTGATACATCAATTCTCCCTACTTCACACACTTCTACATTATCTAAAGATAGGTTGATTCTTATTGATTCAATCCTATGTGAGGATAATGTAGACATAGGGAAATTGATAGCTAAAGAAATTGTAGAATGTCAAGCCAAGGAATCTGGATTCTTATATTTCCCATGCTTAATCACTGAACTGTATCAAAAGCAAGGAGTTGTTACTTCTGATCTAGAAAAAGTCTACAGAAAAACCCCTCCTAGTGGTCTGTCTGCTGAAGTTAAAGAAAGAGTGAGGTCAGTGAAAATTAAAAATACTGTAGAGCAGGAAGTGTCTGAACACTTGGTGCAGAAACTCCAAGCTGTCTGGAAATTTCAAAGAGAACAGCATGAGTGGTTGAAATTAAAGTTGGATGACCCTGAAGCAGAAATAGAATCCCCAATTTTTCCTAATTGGGTGATTGATGAAAAAGAAGAAGTGGAAAAGGAAACTGATAAGAAAGAGAGGAGAGTAAAGAGAAAGAGAGATACTGAGAAAGAAAAGAAGGGAAAGAAACCAAGAGTGGAGGAAGAAATTGAAGAAGTAAGTGATGGAGATACTGAAGAAGATGAAGAGGCAAGGCAAGCTGTGAAGGATATTGAAAAGAATGAAGAGGAGGATGAATCTGAGTCACTAGAAGTTAGTGACAGTGATGATGATGACAGTGATGATGTTGGCAGTGATGATATGGAAGCCAGTGCTAGAAGAAAGTATGAATTAAGGAAGAAATTTACAAATGAAGCCCAACCACCATCACAACAGCAATCAAACACCCCCTCACCACCATCACAAACCAACATTCCATCCCCCACCGCGCACCATTCCCCCAGTCAAACTTCAACACCAAAAACACCCACAACTCCACCAGAAAATGCTCCCCAATCTGAAAATCCAAAGCAAGATGCACAAGAAGATACAACCATCCCATCCCAGAAATCACCCACCCTACCAACAGAACCTATTGAGCCAACTAACATTGTTTCTGAGAAAGTTCAAATGCAGGTACTCATTGAAGAGCCTGAGAAAGAGAAAGACAAAGCAGGTTCAGAGTTGAAGATGCAGGTAAATACTATCAAAGAGTCTGTTAGTGTTCCCACACCAACTGCTGAAGCTTCAAAATCAACAGTCATGGCAACTAGTCCTGCAGCAACAATCTCTGCAGTTCTGAAAGCCTTAGCAGAGAAGAAACAGATGCTGGGATACACAAGGAGAACAATGAAGCCTGCCCCAACAAAGAAGATGTGGACAATGAGCTCACTTTATGGTGCACAGGGTACAGGGGTACAAGCTGGTGAGAAGGAGGTATCTGAGGAAGCTACACCCAAAGAAGGAGAGAAAGAAGCTGAGAAGGTAGCAGAGCAACAACCAGAGGGAAATGAGCAGCAATCTGAGCAAACTCCAGTGCAGAGTGGTGTACCTGCACCTGAAGTCCAAACACTGGCTACACCAGATGTTCCTGCAGAAGCTACACCTGAAGAGGCAGAAATGCCTGAGGCTACTGTAGATGATCCTGGTGTGCCTACCTCTGATGTGGCCACTGCTAAGAAGCCAAAGAAGACAAAAGTCAAGCATAGCCCTGCTGTGAGAGTCAGCCCCAGATTCCAGAAGAAAGAGTAAAAAGATACATTTTAATGTTGTTTCCAGTATTTATAATATGCTTTAGTAGTATACTCTATGTGCTAAATACTATGTGTTAACTTGCTGCTATGTGTTAATTACTTTTGATTGTATCTCCCAAACTTTTGGATCCCTTGTTTACTCAACTTAGAGCAGTGGGGACACTGCTCATATTTAAGTTGGGGGGGAGAGTGGAGAATAGTATATATTTTTGTGTATGCACTATATTTGCAGCATGTTTTGAACCTAGTACTAATATATATGTATGAATATAAAAATATGTTTGAGTAAGTATTTATAGCATGTGAGTATGTAGTGTTAGTATGTTTTAAGTTTTAGATGTACTTAACAAGGCATGATAATTTGTATTAACATGGTGAATTAAGTGCATCAATTTGTTTTTAGAATTAAAATGATTATGAAACATGATCAATTCATTTTTTTCTCAAAAATTGAAGAAGTGTATCAATGAGTCAAATTTTAAAAGCCTTGTTTTCTAAAAATGATCAGTTTTATAAATACTTTGACACAACAAAATTGAGTTTTGAAAAGAACCATGCTAGATCAAGAGCTATCTAAAGCCAAGGAAATTTTGGAAATTTGAGGTCAAAATTAGATTTTTATTAAAAATTTAGAAGAGCATAAAGACTTAAAGTTTGGGGGAAAAATCAATGAATACAAAGGCCAAAGTGTGACAGCTTGAAGAGTACAAACCACAAGTGTCAAAACCACTCAAAAAAAAATACCAAAAATATCCCAAAAAAGAGCTACACTTACCCGAGTCATATAAACTGAACCTGTCCCTTAAGTGCAATTTGGTTTGAAAAATATGAACAAAGTTCAAAGAGAAAAAGAAAAACAAACCAAGAAAAAGAAGAAAATGCATGTGGAGGTCAGTGAGGAGGGCAGTGTACGCTACCAAAAAATACTCAAAGAGTTCCAAGTGTGCCAACACTTAGTGTGCCAACACCATCTACATCAAAAGGCACCTACACTCAAAATAAGGTGAACCTACAAATCCAAAAATGATGTTTTTTGCACTCACTGCATTACATCATCAAAAATCAAAACACCAAGAATAGAAATAAGGTATTGGCTCAACAAGTTGGAAACACCAAAAGCCCTTTGTTGTGCTTAAGAGTCCCCTAATTACTTGAAGAAATTGTTAGTCTCGGCCATATTTTGAAAAATCTCTAAGAGTGACCAAAAGAGTTCCATTTTTTTCAAAAAGCTAAGGAAAAATTCTTTGTTCAGTTATGGAACCAATTAGAAACTCAATGGACCACACACTCACACAAATGAGTTTTTATAACTCTGAATATTTTAAAGCAAGGGCATGGAAGAAAAAGCACCAAAAGAAAGGCTTATTACAATACACTTCAAACACTTCTTGAAAAACATGAGTTGAGATGTCTTCATAAATTATTATGTTTTGTTTCTTGTCGTTGCTTGAGGACAAGCAACAATTTAAGTTTGGGGGTGTGATAACTCTATTTTATATAGAGTTATTCATACAATCAAGCTTGAGTTATTGCTTATTTTCAAGAACATTTATATATTTATAGCTTATTTATCAAGGAACAGCATTCTAAATATTCAAAAGGATAAAGGGCAATGATCTAGGCAAAATGCACACATCTTGTTAGGTTTGATGTTTTTGTTCAGTGCAGCTACTGCAGGAGTGGGAACACTGCCAACATCAGGAGTGGAAACACTAGGAGTGGAAACACTGCCAACACCTGCTAAAATTCTGCAGTTTATACCAAAACATCCAAAGACCATTTCAATGCTTCCACACTTGATTAGTGACGTCATGCCTAGTCACCTGGAGCTGAGCCACTTGCTGAAGTCGGCGATACACATAAAAATCAAGTTGCAAGACTCAAACTTATCTAAAAGACATGTGGCACTTCTCCAATGGACCTCATCTTTTGTTATGCATGCAAGCGACCAAACCTGTGCAGCTTGCTTGATTGGTTGTCAACAAATTAACCATGTTCGGTCTCCTCAGCTGATCTTTCACGCCAAAGGAACCCCTTGCAAGAGGAAAGCTTTCAAGCCTATAAATAGATATCATATTTTCACACGAAAAGAATCTTATCTTCTATCATCTTTCACATCTTTAAATCATTTATCTTTTCGCTTAGTTTAGGTTTAGTTTATTTTCATTTCAAGTTTCTAAGGAGAGAAATGTGAGGAAGTGCTTGACAACCATTCCCTTCACTTCTACTTTGAAGAAATTCGTGTAAGAAATCTTTATTGTACTTCAACTTGGGAACTTAATGCAAAAGATCTTCTATTCAAGTAATCTCTACTCTTTTAAGTTCTTTTGCTTTATTATTCATTTACTTATGTTCTTTGCACATTCTTTGCTTTATAACATGAGTAACATGAGCTAAATTCCCTTAAGTTGAGATGTTCTAACCTTGTAATGAACTTCTAAATGTATTATGGTTTATGTAGTGTAAACACTTTAAACTCTTGCATAACACTTCTTTCAACTTATTCTGGAATTGATCACTTTAGAATAGGTAAAACTTGTGGCAGCAGACATGGGCTACATTTATGAACTCAAGAGTTAATAGGGACAAGTATTTAATAAAGGAAACTTTGTTAAATACATGCTAAAACCTAGACATAGGATAGCATAGTCCTTAGGATAATAAAATTACAAGAGTGAACCTATTTAGCAACTTGGATCATTGTTAGGAGGCAAGGGAGGAATTGACAAACCTTTCTTTACTGTAGAAAACAAAGATCATAAGAGCTTGTAATGAAACTCTGAAGAGAAGTGCTGAAAGGCACAAACTGATGCACCCACATCCAGTGTTTCCACACTACATACTCCATTAAAACACTTAGAAGTAAAGTACTTGGTGAAAACATCTCAACTACTTTTTCCAACTGATTTCTCACACATTTTATTGCTTATTATTATTTTACTTACTTTGAAAACTCCAAACCAAAAATACTGAATAGTGTAGACACACTAAGTGTACACTTTGAACTACAAAAATTTACAATACATAATCCCTGTGGGTTCGACCTTTCTTATCACTTTATTACTTGTGTGACTATGTATACTTGCATATAATAAACCACACCAATACCATCAAAGATCTATTTCTGAAATAAACCCTCTAACATTTCCTTTGGCCTAAATATCCTATCCTCCATAAACCCGTGGCCGCGTTACAACCCTAAACAGGTTCATTCTAGCATGAAGCATATAAAAAGTTATTTGTCTCAACCAACCCCCCCAAACACTTCTATAGGTAAAGTAGTCATTTCCTTCATAAATCAATAACCATTGGCCATATTACAATTCTAAGGTCTATTTTGATCAATGATTAATTGCTTCTATTTTTCTCAAAGCTTATATTCTAGGACAAAATAATCAGAATAATTTATTTTCTCAAAGAAGGAAAAAATATTATTACAAAAAAGAGATTTAGAAAGAAAAAAACTCAAAAAGGCTTGCACGCTAAAAATTCATACAAGAGATAATGATTTTAGGCAGAAGTTTAGTGATCATCAATAACGTGAAATCTTATCAAACCAAAGGCTCTTGACTGTCTTAGCTTGTGGAATTCTTCCCACAGAAAACCACAAATCCCTACTAAGGCAGTTACTTTACTTACTATCTCAAAATGGGGCAATACCCCCACCCTCCATTTCACTTAAACTCGGGGAAATTTTTCATCATCCCCAAAATACCCCCACCTTTCATTCTGTTCTAATACTACACCCATATAGTCGTACCAGACAAGCTTCCAAACCATTATTCTGACTTCGCACCCTGTCACAACCACACTCAAAATGGGGCAACCTTTAACTTTCATGGATTGCGGCAACCTTGTCTTTTTATAGACTGGGGCATCATATCCCTTGTGCCAAAAGAATTCTTTCGTCTCCCATTCCATTCATCCTTAGCCACCTTTTGCTTCAAGACTAACACGATTCCCAAACTTTTAGTCGACTTATACCTTCAGGTGTCGTTGTCCCCCTTAGACAAAGACAAATTATTTGCTCTCCACTTTTTGAAGTCAAAATTGGGGAAGTCAAACATTTCTTACCTTGGGGCAAGCTTATCTCTCATAGGCTTGAGCCAATAACCTCATCCTTCACTCCACTCACGTGTCACACTTGTCCATACCCTACATTTCTCATTTGTATTCACACTGTTTTTCATATTTGTTAAACAAAATGCTTCAAAGAGAGAAACACACGTTAACGACAATCCCTCTAAGTTAACATTTTAGGCTTGAAAGCTTAGCCATCATGAGTCATCATAACCAAATGAGAACCCATTTGAACTAGTCTACAAAAACGCATCACAATCTCTAAAAAGGGCACTAATAAATTGCTACAAGCCACACCCTTCAAAATGGCAACCTCGAGCTTACCAAAGTTCGAGTTCAAGCCATCAAATTTTATTCCAAGGAATGATCAATTCAAAATATTCAGCTCCCTGTTCCTAGCAACAAAAGTTTTGTTTCCCATCAAACATTCTTGCTGTCACCAACAAATCATGCATGTCCTCCTTATTCTAGAATCAAACCATGCATTTGATCACAACTCTTTCATACAAGTATTGTACATGCATTCACATTCCACTTGTGGTTGCTTACACAATTTTGCTTCTTTCGCATTACGCATTGCGTACGCATACATGCATGCCCACACATAATATGTATTGCTTCAATAAAAATGCCAAATGTCAGTCTCATCATTACCAAAAGTCTTTCTACATCCCAATCAATCATATCATATCATCGCACCGTGTATTTACGCACGTCCTTGTTGAACCAAGGGCAAACACTCCTTGTTTTGTATGATAACAAATTACATCTTGTCTACTAATGGTTGCAGCTGTATGAAAGTACAGGTTCAAGTTGAATAAAGTACAGGACTGGAATCAAAAAGCAGGAAGCATTAAAGTGGAGCAGCTTGGAGAAGAAGCCACCTTTGAAGATGAAGACCTAATTGTTTTTCCGCTTTCTCTAGGATACAGTGTAAGGTCCTATCACTTAAGGTCTATGACAGTTTAAATACCTGAGAGATGATTTTTGAAAACATGCATCATGCATTAAAATTAGGGTTTTGAAAATATGTTATGCATGCATGGCAAGCTTTGGAAAATATTTTATGCATGCATGGCAAAAACCTAAAAACAATTTTGTGGAAAGCAAGAATCAATTTCTATTATGTACCAAAGGCCAAGAATCGATTTATAGTATATTCTAAAGGCCATGAAATCGATTTTCAAGCAATCCTAAAGGCCAAGAATCGATTTCTTAATCATATGTTTAAAGCTTGAAATCGATTTCTACATATACTCAAGGCAAAGCTAAAATCGATTTCCTTCTTTTTACATAGGCCTTGAAATCGATTGTCAAGCCATCCCATAGGCCATGAATCGATTCCTAATTGTTTTAACTAAGTGAAGAATCGATTTTCACCTATGATAGATGTCCTGAAAATCGATTGTTACTTGTTTTCAAAGAACAAAGAATCGATTCCCATGTTTTCCAAAGAGTAAAGAATCGATTCCTCACTATTTCAACTATCCAAAGAATCGACTCTTGAGGCTTCTAAGATGATAAGAATCGATTCATCTATATTTTAACTACAATCAACAATCGATTCTTTCATTTCATTAAATAGTTTTTTCAGATCTACGCTTTCCTAAGCCTATAAATAGGCAGCCTCAAGTCATTCTTCAACACACCAGATTTTCACAACAATTCTCTTCTTCTCTCATACGAATTTCTAGATCCTGAGAAAGAGAAAAATAGTGCTATCACTTTCATATCATTTTTATAGATCTACTCATCTCTCACAGCTATTATATTGTCATATTATCTGAGGTGATTGGATCATAGCTTCTATATTGTAATCTACTTTTGTGGGGTCATTTTGAAATCCTGGGAAGCGTTCTTGGGTCTCTCAATCAGGAGATTGAGTTGGTTTGAAATCCTGGGAGGTGATCTTGGGTCTTTCAATCAGGGAAGATTGAAGTGGTATTGAAATCCTGGGAGGTGCTCTTGGGTCGTTCAATCAGGAGATTGAAGTGGTGTTGAAATCCTTAGCTAGGTGCTCGGGTTCTCAGTTCGGGGGAATTGGGATTTGCTATTTGAAGTTGCCTGTTTGTAAAACATTCTTCATATAATGGTTATCAGCAAAGTCCAAAGGTTGCAAAGCCGGAGGCCGAGGACGTAGGGTTTTTATCCCGAACCTCGCTAAATTCCTGGTGTATCTCTATCCCTACTCTTTTACTTTATTTGTCATTTCTGTTTGTTTATTGTTATACTTTGCTGAACATAAAACATTTGTTTATTGTTAAAACCAATCATAGCGTAGTCAGCATAATACATATCTCTATTCTGATCTGTTTACATATCACTGCAATTGATCTACTCTCTACTATATTCAATATCACTACACTTCTTATAAATAGTCTTATTGTGTATATTGAAAATAGTATAACATCTCATTGTGCCAAAATCTGCCTGCTTGCACCATATAAGGTTTAAATCTAAGTTTCCGCATTTGATTTAAAACAAACTTATCATTTATTTTGAAAAGAACCAAGATTTACACATAACCTTATTCACCCCCCCCCCCTCTAAGGTTATCGGATAGTCTAACAAGTGGTATCAAGAGCTAGGAATTGCATATAGAGCTTTACATCTCGCAATTTAAATTTTATTTATCTATCTGTGATCATGGGTTCTTTTATGAAAGAGGGGATGTCCTTCAATAGGCCACCCCTGTTTGATGGGACTAACTATGACTATTGGAGTAGTCGAATGAAATGTCATGGGCAGGCTATAGATTTCACCCTTTGGAGGATTATTGTTGATGGACCACTGATTCCTATGAAGATCAAAATTACAAAACCAGGTGGTACTGATGGAGACACTACAAAAAGTCAAGCCACCGGCAAAGCAGAAGAATTTCCAATTGAAGATATCTACACCATCGATCTGAGCGAGCTGAGAAAATCTGAGCTTGACAAAATATCTCAAAATGCCAAGGCTATGAATATTCTTCACCTATCACTTTGTGAAGAAGAGTATGGAAGAGTAAAAGGGTGTCAAACAGCAAAAGAAATCTGGGATTGTCTGGAAGCTACACATGTCGGTACAACCCAAGTAAAGGATACAAAAATCAGAATCCTAACTTCTGAGTATGAATCATTCAAAATGAAAGAAGGTGAATCTGTTGCAGCTATGCACCAGAGACTGAATCTGATTATAAACAACCTAAGGGCTCTGGGAAAAAGGTATTCTACAAAAGATATAAATGGGAAGATTCTTGCATCTCTGACTGGTGAGTTCTTTCCAAAAACTTGTGCAATCACTGAAGCCAAAGATATTGGCACTCTACCCCAAGAAGACCTTATTGGGTCACTTCTGGCCTTTGAGGTAGTATTGGCTGCCAAAAAGAGTCAAGAAAAGGAAGTGGTGAAAGAAAAGAAATCTCTTGCCCTTGCTGCTAAAACTTCTAAAGTAGCAAGGAAAGAGGTTGAGTCTGATGAAGAAACCGATGATGAAGACATGGCTATGCTTGCCAAGAATTTCAAAAAATTTATGAGATTCAAAAAGTTTGGAAAGGGTGACTTTTCAAACAAGTCCGGGTACAACAAAGAAGACAGGTATGAGAAAAAGGATGATCAACTAAAGTGTTTCGAATGCAACAAACCTGGTCACATCAAAGCAAACTCTCTAAAGCTGAAATCCAAGTACAAGCAAAAGAAAGCAATGAAGACAACATGGGACAACACTGATACTGAGAGTGAGACCGAAGAAGAAGAGGAAGTCGCAAATGATGTCTGTCTCGTGGCAAAGAACACAACTGAAGCAACATGGGATAATCTCAGCACTGATGGTGAATCAGATGAAGATGAGCAGACTGACAATGCTGTCTGCAATATGGCAAGTGACGCATCTAAGGTAAGCCTTAACTCCTCTAGTCTTTCTGATTCTTCTATACATGATGATTCATTTGATGATGCGTGTAGTAGTCACAATTTGAGTGAGGCTTTTGAAGCTCTTTATTTTGAACATGAAACTCTTTTGTTAAAATCTAAGAAATTGACAAAGAGAAACAAAAGCATGCTCACTCAAATCGAGACTCTTGAAAATGAGGTAGTTAAATTGAAGAATGAGCTACATAAAACAAAACCTTTCAACCTTGAATTTCTTGAGCTTAAACAAAATTTTGAAAAAGTCAAGGTTGAAAATGAATTTTTGAAAGAATCTTTGAAAAAGTTTGAGGTTGGTGAAAAGACCTTGACCAAGCTACTTCACTCCCAACATGAATATGTTGATAGGAGAGGTATTGGGTACAAAGGTAATTCCACCTCCTCTGTTTTGAACAAGAAAATAACTTTTGTAGCCGCTACTTCAAGTTATACACCTACTTTTTTCTCATGCACCTACTGTCAAAAAGGGAACCATAGCTCTCTTAGATGTCCTATTCGTAAATTATGTGAGCTAGGTACCCTTATACCTGCCTGTAAGAAACCAAGGTGGATTGTGAAAGCAAACCCCTTGACAACTAACCCCCAAGGACCCAACAAAATTTGGGTACCTCGTACTAATTGTTAAATGTTCCTCTTGTAGGTTGGTCCTTCATCTAAAAAGAAAAACGTGTGGATGGTTGATAGTGGATGCTCAAGACATATGACTGGTGATGCTTCACTATTCCTGAAATTGAGCAACAAAGCTAGTGGATCTGTAAAGTTTGCCAACAATGAATCTGCTCGAGTAATAGGTAAAGGTTGTGTGGGTAAGGAAAACACAATTAAAATTAAAGATGCTTTATTAGTTGATGGTGTTAAATTTAACTTACTAAGTGTTAGCCAATTATGCGATAATGATTTTGATGTGCACTTTTCTGTTGATAAATGTGTTATTACCCATATGACTTCTAAACTCTACATTACTGGCTTTCGAGAAAACAATGTATACTATGTTGATTTTGATAATGTAAGTGATGATATAGTATGCATGCCTACCTTGATTGATAATGTGGATTTGTGGCATAGACGCTTAGGACATGCTAGTATAGAACATCTAGCTAAGATAAGTCAGAATGAGCATGTTAGAGGTCTACCTATATTGAAATATGAAAAAGGCCAATTATGTGATGCATGTCAACTTGGTAAAATGCACAAAACCTCTTTTAAATCAAAATCGGTTATTTCCACCAAAAATGTGCTTGAACTGCTACATCTTGATTTGTTTGGTGAAATTGATGTCGTAAGTCTAGGAGGGTCTAAGTATGTCTTTGTTATTGTTGATGATTATTCTAGATATACTTGGGTTATCCTACTTGCAAATAAAAGTGATGCTTTTAACGAGTTTGCTAAGTTGTGCAGAAAGCTACAAAATGAGAAAAAACCTAGCCATCAAAGAAATTAGAAGCGATCATGGAGGAGAGTACGAAAATTCATCATTCAAGACTTGGTGTGAAAAGTATGGCATTCATCATAACTTTTCAGCTCCAAGAACTCCTCAACAAAATGGTGTGGTAGAAAGAAAGAACAGAACTATACAAGAGATGAGCAGGACAATGCTGAATGAGCACAACCTTCCCAAATACTTCTGGGGTCATGCAGTGGATACAGCTTGTCACGTACTAAATCGAGTATACTTAAGGCCATCTCTCAACAAGACGCCAAACGAGCTGTGGAATGGTAGAGAACCAAATATTTCATATTTCAAGGTGTTTGGAAGTAAGTGCTTCATCCTAATACCAAGAACAAGTTGGAAAGCTGATGATGAGGATGAAGTGATAGAAGTGATCGAAAATAGATCACCTGAAACTAACAATGAAAGTGTAGAAGAAGCAGAGGTGGAAGTTGAACCTCAAAATGAAGTTGAAATGGAACGAGAGCCCCAAGACATCGACGACCATATCCATGGAAGAACACGCGATGATCTGCCCAAGACATGGAAATCAGTTCGAGATCATCCCCTGGAGCAAATTATTGGTAGTCCATCAAAGGGAGTAAAAACTCATTCTTCTCTTAATCTTTTATGCTTTCATAGTGCTTTTGTCTCTCAAATAGTTCCAAATAATATCAAGGAAGCTTTAAATGATCCAGAATGGGTTTTGTCAATGCAAAAAGAACTTGAACAATTTGAACGGAACAAAGTTTGGCATTTAGTCGAAAAACCGGTCGACCGGACCATCATAGGTACTAAATGGGTTTTTCGCAACAAACTTGACGAAAATGGTACAATTTTATTAAACAAAAGTCGTTTAGTTGTTCAAGGTTTTAACCAAATCGAATGGGTGGATTTTGAAGAAACTTTTGCTCCTGTGGCTAGGTTGGAGTCCATTCGGATAATTTTGGCATTTGCCTCCTACATGGATTTCAAACTACACCAAATGGATGTCAAAAGTGCCTTCCTAAATGGTTTCTTAGAAGAAGAAGTTTATGTAAAACAAACCCCTGGTTTTGAAGATTTTAAAAATCCCGATCACGTCTTTAAACTTGACAAAGCCCTCTATGGATTGAAACAAGCCCCTAGAGCTTGGTATGAGAGATTAAGCAGACATCTAATTGCCAATGGTTTCCAAAAGGGTAAGATTGATTCTACCTTATTCCTTAGAACCAAGGGAAAACATATCATAGTAGTCCAAATATATGTAGATGATATTATTTTCGGTTCTACTAATGATGATTTATGTAAGGAATTCTCTGAAATGATGACAAGCGAATTTGAAATGAGCATGATGGGCGAACTTAACTTTTTCTTGGGACTTCAAGTAAAACAATTAAATGAAGGAATCTTCATATCCCAAACAAAGTTCTCAAAGGAATTGCTGAAGAAATATAACATGAATGACGCAAAAGAAATCAGCACTCCTATGACAACAGCAACGAAACTAGATAAGGATGAGCAAGGTAAACCGGTAAATGAAACTATGTATCGAGGTATGATAGGTAGTCTATTATACTTAACTGCGTCTCGTCCTGATATTATGTTTGCTGTATGCCTGTGTGCTCGATTTCAAGCATGCCCAAAAGAATCACATTTAAAAGCTGTAAAACGGATTCTTAGGTATGTTAAAGGGACCATAGACTTTGGTTTGTGGTACCCGAAATCGAGTACGTTTGATTTAGTTGGTTTTTCTGATGCTGATTTTGCAGGTTGCATTCTTGATAGAAAAAGTACTAGTGGAACTTGTCATTTTCTTGGTCCTTGTTTGACCTCCTGGTCTAGTAAGAAACAGAACAGTGTTGCTTTGTCCACCGCTGAAGCTGAATATGTGGCGGTTGGAAACTGCATTGCACAAGTTCTGTGGATGAAACAAACTTTGAAAGACTTTGGTCTAATTTTTGAAAATGTGCCTGTTTTATGTGATAATACAACTGCTATTAATATTGCTAAGAACCCTATACAACACTCTAGAACTAAGCATATAGACATAAGACATCATTTTATTAGAGATCATGTGTCTAGTGGGAGCATTGCATTGAAATTTGTAGGCACTAATGACCAACTAGCGGATATCTTCACTAAACCCCTAGCCGAAGCTCAATTTTGTAAAATCCGTAGAGAGCTAGGGATGCTTGATTATGCCAGTTTGTAAAGTGATTTTGTTTGTATTCACCCCCTCTCCTTTTTGATGAAAACAAAGGGGGAGAAAATATGCAGGTTACTACTATATGGGGAGAAAATATATGCTTATGCTTAGGGGGAGTTTTTTTTTTCAAAAAATTCTCATTATTATCACCCCCTATGCATAATGTAATTTGTTATCATCAAAAAGGGGGAGTTTGTTGAACCAAGGGCAAACACTCCTTGTTTTGTATGATAACAAATTACATCTTGTCTACTAATGGTTGCAGCTGTATGAAAGTACAGGTTCAAGCTGAATAAAGTACAGGACTGGAATCAAAAAGCAGGAAGCATTAAAGTGGAGCAGCTTGGAGAAGAAGCCACCTTTGAAGATGAAGACCTAATTGTTTTTCCGCTTTCTCTAGGATACAGTGTAAGGTCCTATCACTTAAGGTCTATGACAGTTTAAATAGCTGAGAGATGATTTTTGAAAACATGCATCATGCATTAAAATTAGGGTTTTGAAAATATGTTATGCATGCATGGCAAGCTTTGGAAAATATTTTATGCATGCATGGCAAAAACCTAAAAACAATTTTGTGGAAAGCAAGAATCAATTTCTATTATGTACCAAAGGCCAAGAATCGATTTATAGTATATTCTAAAGGCCATGAAATCGATTTTCAAGCAATCCTAAAGGCCAAGAATCGATTTCTTAATCATATGTTTAAAGCTTGAAATCGATTTCTACATATACTCAAGGCAAAGCTAAAATCGATTTCCTTCTTTTTACATAGGCCTTGAAATCGATTGTCAAGCCATCCCATAGGCCATGAATCGATTCCTAATTGTTTTAACTAAGTGAAGAATCGATTTTCACCTATGATAGATGTCCTGAAAATCGATTGTTACTTGTTTTCAAAGAACAAAGAATCGATTCCCATGTTTTCCAAAGAGTAAAGAATCGATTCCTCACTATTTCAACTATCCAAAGAATCGACTCTTGAGGCTTCTAAGATGATAAGAATCGATTCATCTATATTTTAACTACAATCAACAATCGATTCTTTCATTTCATTAAATAGTTTTTTCAGATCTACGCTTTCCTAAGCCTATAAATAGGCAGCCTCAAGTCATTCTTCAACACACCAGATTTTCACAACAATTCTCTTCTTCTCTCATACGAATTTCTAGATCCTGAGAAAGAGAAAAATAGTGCTATCACTTTCATATCATTTTTATAGATCTACTCATCTCTCACAGCTATTATATTGTCATATTATCTGAGGTGATTGGATCATAGCTTCTATATTGTAATCTACTTTTGTGGGGTCATTTTGAAATCCTGGGAAGCGTTCTTGGGTCTCTCAATCAGGAGATTGAGTTGGTTTGAAATCCTGGGAGGTGATCTTGGGTCTTTCAATCAGGGAAGATTGAAGTGGTATTGAAATCCTGGGAGGTGCTCTTGGGTCGTTCAATCAGGAGATTGAAGTGGTGTTGAAATCCTTAGCTAGGTGCTCGGGTTCTCAGTTCGGGGGAATTGGGATTTGCTATTTGAAGTTGCCTGTTTGTAAAACATTCTTCATATAATGGTTATCAGCAAAGTCCAAAGGTTGCAAAGCCGGAGGCCGAGGACGTAGGGCTTTTATCCCGAACCTCGCTAAATTCCTGGTGTATCTCTATCCCTACTCTTTTACTTTATTTGTCATTTCTGTTTGTTTATTGTTATACTTTGCTGAACATAAAACATCTGTTTATTGTTAAAACCAATCATAGCGTAGTCAGCATAATACATATCCCTATTCTGATCTGTTTACATATCACTGCAATTGATCTACTCTCTACTATATTCAATATCACTACACTTCTTATAAATAGTCTTATTGTGTATATTGAAAATAGTATAACATCTCATTGTGCCAAAATCTGCCTGCTTGCACCATATAAGGTTTAAATCTAAGTTTCCGCATTTGATTTAAAACAAACTTATCATTTATTTTGAAAAGAACCAAGATTTACACATAACCTTATTCACCCCCCCCCCCCTCTAAGGTTATCGGATAGTTTAACAGTCCTTTTATTCCCCAAAGCGTTTGCATCAAAATATTACATATCCATCATATTCACATTCTCATTTCATGCATTCATCAAATACCAAAAAAGGCAATAAAGCGAAAAGACAAAAAAATCATTCCACATCCCGACTAACATCCAATCATTGCCCCATACATTATATCTCAACATCAAGTCATGCAGCTACCACGACTCTTGCATCTAAGCATGACGTGTGCACATTCATTCATTCGTTCATAAAAAGGGACAAAAAAGGGAAAGCAAGAAGAGACAAAAATCATCCACATTGCATAAATCATTCCACCATGCAACCATGCATCTACCATAGCACCTACATCTAAGTAGTACATTTGCATTCACATGTTATCTGCATTCGCATACACAGCTTGTAAATTTTTGGTTTCTGACCAGCTCTAATATCCACAATCCACGGGTTTTTGTAGTTCATTACATACATGCACACATATAACATTTTTTGCTTCGGTAGACGTGCCAAGTGTTGGTCCCATCGTTGCCAAAAACTTCCTACATCACTAATCATATCATTTACCATGCATTCAGATGTTTCCTTTTATTCACCATAGCATTTGCATATAATCATTACAATCGCATGCATATCTTATCCACATACACAGTTTATCAACTTCATTAGCCCATCAACTTTAGCATCCATTATCCGCCACATCTCATTCACTATCCCAGCAAACACCAATCGTCGCACACACTTGCATGCGCGCATACTCCATTCATTGCATTGTTAAGACATGCCAAATATAGATAGTTTTTCCTTATCAGGAAAATGCATTTATTAGGTATGCCCAGGCAAATACGCCAAGTATCGATCCCTATATCCTGTTCCTCGAAATCGACGGTCCAAGCGCCAACCCCATATCACAATTCAGATCACCAAGCTGATCCTTCAGACCCCCAACGGTCCTTCAGAGCCCCGGCACTCCTTCAGACCAACAATTGGTCCATCGATCCAGATCGCACGTCGTGTTATCGAGCAACCGACGGATCATCCGACCCCAGGTCCTTCAGACTAGCTGTGTCAGTCTAAGACATAGTGGGCGTCCTTCGAGGTGAACAAATCAGGTCAACGACCTGATCTTGACCCCCATGGCCGCTCGAAAAAGGTCACCATCAAGCAGACCGTTTTACTAGTAGCGCTCCATCAGACCATCCAGGTCTATCAAGGCCCAAGAAGCCTCTCAAACCTCCTCGGTCCTTCAGTTTAACTTCAATAAATGCGCCAAGCATGAATTAGACCATCAGAGCCCCAGTGCTCCTTCAGATCCCCAGTGATCCTTATTTACTTTTGTTCTATGTCAACCCAATTTATCAAGAATTTCTAAAAAAAAAATCATAGTCTTAACAAAGTTAGTGCATTTTTATCTTTATTTCTATTTTACTCGAGAAATTTGGAAACCTTTCATATTTCCTAGTAAAATATAAATAGAGAGGGGCAGCTGTCATACCCTAATTTTGTCCGTCTAATTTATCAAAAATCCAAAAAAAGTTTTTATTCTCGTCGTGCTACGTGTTGTTTCAATCGCGTGCGCGTGTGTCTTTAACGCTCATACGTTTATTTTGATACTCATTTTTGTTGATATTGCTTATTATCATAAAATATAAAAAAAATATAAATAAAATGTAATACAAAACTAGGTAAAGGCTGAATAGCCAAAGTCCTTTTTATTACATGATCAACCTTTTACACATATAGACAAAAATAGTACAAAAATTGGAATAAAATTCAAAAAAAGAAGAGGGAAAGGGCGCAGCTTGCTTGCTGCCCTAGCTGAGGGTGTCCTTTGGATTTTTCCCTTGATGTTGTCCTTTGCGCCCCAGTGCTGTCCTTCCTCCATTGCCAGCTGTTGTCCTTTCCTTATTCAAATGACTGTCCTTCCCAGCACCCTAATCACCACAGCCAGCTGCTGTCCTTCCCAGCGCCCCATTGCCAGCTACTGTCCTTTTTGCTGATTCAATGACTGTCCTTTTTGACTCCTCAGCACATCACCAATTGGCCTATAAATATCAAACAGCAATGCACACAAAGGGGGGGGGGAATTGATCAAAAAATTGAGAAGGGAATATCAAAGTTTCAAAACATAAAAAATGGAGAGAGGAAAACAATTTCAGAAGGAGGAACATATTAGAGAGAAATCAAAAATATAGAATATGAGAGAGATACCTCAACACCCCCTCTCATGGAGGCAACCCCCTCCATCTTCCTGTCCTGTTCGCACCACAGCCTCACCATTACCGCCACAACCTCACCACCACGAAAACCACCCTTCTCTCGCGCCCTTCCCCTTCGTTCTCTCACTCTCTCACCTTGCGAACCACAACCACCGTAGCCGGCGCTCCCCCACCGTGAAACGCTCGCCGTCGACGCCTCCGGTCGTCTTCTCCGGCGAAACCACCATCACACCACCTTCGCCTTTCCCTTTGCTCTTCCTCTCTCCATCGTTCGCCGTTCTCTCTCTCTCTCTCTCTCTCTCTCTCTTCGCGTCTCCCTTTCATTTTCTCTCTCACCATCGTCGACGCCTTACCACGGCCCTCCCTCTGGCGACGTCATCCCCATTTTCCTTTCACCGCCGAAACCTTCCTTCTCTCTCCGCCGTCTTTCCCTTTCCCTCACCAACGCGTCTCTTTTCCCTACCTCATCGTCGTCATCGCCGGTGCCGCCACTACGGTACCCCTCCGGCGTGCTCCTTCACCACCGTCTGTTTCTCTTCCCCCACTGGTAGTCATCGCATACCCTCCTTCTTCTTCCCCTTTCGTTTTCCCTTTTTCTCTCTCCTCACAAATCTCTCTCTCTCTCTCCTTTTTTTTCTGAAACGGCGCTGAGAGTGAGAAGAGTGAAATTAGGGTTTCAATAAACCAATTTTGCCTTATATCATATCTGTTTTCGCATCGACACGAAAGTGTCTATCTTTCAAAAAAAAAAAAAAGAGGAAGAAAAAAGAAAAGAAAAAGAAAAGAAAATTCGAGTTTCTCCAAGTAGACAAAATTGGTATAATTTCTGAATTCTTTATTTCGATTTTGCCTCAAAATATGTCTCGCGCAATTCATATTTCTTGTCAAAATCCAAATAAAGAGGGGCAGTTGTCATACCCCAATTTTGTCCGCCTAATTGAAAATTGTATTGTTGTGAATGCCCAATTTTAACGGTTTTTTTTCTTGTTTTCAAAAGAGCCCAAAAATATGTATCTCTGTGAACACCCAATCTTAACCGGTATTTTTTTCTTTTCTTTTTTTTTTCGTAAAAAATTCCAAAAAAATATCGTTTTATACACTTTTGTGATTTTAACTGATTTTGCATGTCATTTGGGGCTTATTGTCAATTTTTGCTGTTTATCAATATTATTATCATTAGTAGAATTATTTTTAGAAAAAACTTTATAAAAAAAATAATAAAAAAATCTGTTTTAGAATTAAATATTATTACTATTATTAATTTTTTTTTTACACATTAAAAAAAAATAGAAAACGAAATTACAAAAAAATAAAAGAAAATACAACTTCTATTCTAGCTAAAAGCCATAGTCTCTTTTATCAATTTTTTTCTTTTTTCACCAAAGAAGTTGCTGCACCATCTGCTCTTATGAGCCATGCCAGCAAACATCAAATAAGGAAATAAAGAAGGGTCAAAGAGAGAATCAGAAAAAGCAAGAGATGCAGCATCATAGATTAAGAAATTGAAAGGGACATCTCAAATGCTTATAGCCTGAATAGAGAACAGAGGGGGAGGAAAACAGCAAGCAAAGGGAGGGGGGTGAACCGGAGGGGACTGGAGCAAAGAAGAAAAGAAAAAAACCACAGTCACAACTACACACAGAACCATTTTTTTCAAAACAGTAACATAGGGGAGGGAAGGAAAGACACAGAACCATTTTTTAAGACAGTAACAAAGAAGAGAGGGGAACCGTGAGGGCACTGGGTAACAAAGAAAGAAAAGAAAGAATTAATAACAACACCATAGTCACAACAACACACACAGGGGGATGCAATCTAAAAAATCAGAATTTCAGCCTAGGAGAAGCAGGTGAAAAAAAAAGGAGACAGAAGTGGAGGTTGTTCTCTATACTCACTCATTTTTAGATTCTATAAAATGTGAAAATGTATCTGTTTTTTCCCTTGTTTTTAAGCTGGTTACTTTTTCACATATAATTTGTGTTGGTATTGTTATTCGTAGATGAGATGTAAAATGGATGTTACTGTTATGTTGAACACATGAGATATAAATTAGTGTTATAGTTAGATACTTTGAAAAGGGATTTATAAAAGAAAATATATAGTCCATGTGCCATTCTTCCATACTGTCTCAGAAAAACACTACCCAACAAAAACAATACCCTTTTTGTTTTTATTTTGAGAAGAGAAGGTGGAGAAAAGAATGTAAAAAAAAACCAAGAGAATCAACACCTCGTCGCCGTACCACCAGTCTCCGACGAGCACCACCGTCACCGTCGAGTTACCGTCACCCCCCCTTTTTCCCTTCGCCGCCGCCACCACCGTAACCACCACCAAACGCCCTCTCTCACGGCCAAACAACTACCAAACTCTCTCTCTCTCTCTCTCTCTCTCTCTCTTCGCAACTCCACCTTCCACCTACAACCGCACCACCTTCGCTCCACCCACCACCATCGCCGCCGTGAACCACCACCCTCGGCCAACCCACGAACTGAACCTCCACCACCATTCCATTTTGCTTCCCTTGTGTTTCGTTTTCCATTCTTTCGTCTCCCTCTCCTTCTCTCTCTCTACGTTTTCCTTCTTCTTTCTCTCTTTCCCTCTCCACTATTTTGAGTATTTTCCCTTTCTCTCTCTCTGGAAGTTTTGTTGCGGCTGTAGCAACAAAATTAGGGTTCCAACCCTTGTTTCTTTCACTTATATACCTTCGTTTAATTTCTTTAGTTTTATTTTGTTCCTTTTTTTACAAATCTGTAGTAAAAAAAAAAGAGAAAAGAAAAATTCTGCTTGTTATTTGCACTCTGTTTTACTGTTTTTATAGCCCCCTCATCTTTCTTTTATAACAGTAGCTCTTATTAAAGGATGGGAATAGAAAAAAAAACTGTTTACACCTCCCTGTTTCATTTATGCGCCCCCTCATGCTTTGATTATCTTTTGTTGGGCTCTCCTAGTTTGGGCTTTTGTTTGTTTTTTTTTTCAAGTTTTGGGCTCTACTGTCTGCACCCCAGTTTTTTTATATACCACCCATGTCTCTAAACACACCCCTCCTTTTTCATGGTAACCACCCTTTTATTTACACCCTTATTTATTTATTTCATTCTTTTATTTACACCCTTATTTATTTATTTCAACCCTTTTAGTTCACATGTTGTTTAAGTTGATGATTGGCAAGAAGATTCACACTTGTGCGCTTGTGCACATTAATTTAAGTGTTGGGGATTGACCAAGGTGATTCAACATGCTTTGGTGTTTTGATTGTTAAGATGACTTGCTTGTTTAGGGTTTGCCAATGATCATGCTTGAGGCTACTCTTTTGAGTTCATTTGTGCCTATCACTTCCTTGTCTACTCTCATGTGGAATCATTAATACTTGGATAGGCTCATTCCTTACATTGCATCTTCCACTAGATGTGCATTTAGATTCCCTTGCGTTTTGTAGAAATATTTGAGCATGGTTCTCGCCTAGCATCTTCCATTAGATGTGCATTTAGGTTCAATCTTGCCTATTCTTATATTTTTGCTTAATGCCCAATTCAAGTTCCTTCTTTGCCTATTTATGTGTTGTGGTCTAACATGTGTAGTCTAGGCCAATACTTGCTCAAGAATTCAAATGAGATTGTTGCTTGCCTAAGGATTCGGTTTGCATTCATTGCTTTCTTTTCTAAGTAGTTTAGCATGAAAATGGTGACTAGTGACAATCACCCATAACCTTTGTTAGTTTGGTTGTCCTAAGAGCCTAAATTTCAAAAAAGATGTTTCCATACGCATAAGCTACTAGTGATAATCACCCATAACCTTTGTTAGTTTGATTATCATAAACGCTTTCAATTTCAAAAGATATTTTCCTAAACATCAAAAGTCATAGCAAGTGCCAGTGATGGCCACCCATAACCATTGTTAGTTTGGTCATCATGAAGGCTTTCATTTTTCAAAAGAGATTTTTACATGCACTTAAGTGGGTTCTAGTAATGATCACCCATAACCTTTGTTAGTTTGATCATTATGAACGCCCTCCATTTTTTCTAAAACCTCATCAAAAAGATTTTCATTTTTAAGGCTCGTTAGAACTACGTCGCTTTGATTCCCATTTGGGATACGTAGGAGCGAGCCACATTCTCGTCAAGCGCAACCATAAAAAGTTTAGCATTCGCATAACGAAAAGAAAAGAGTTATTTTCGTAACAAAAAAAAAGAATCACTTTCGCAAACCAAGATCATTTTCAGAACAAAAACATTTTCCTTTCTAAAATCATTTTCAACCCATCTTCGCTAGTGGTTAATCAGAACCTTTGTTCGTCTAGCCATTGGCGGCGATGTCTCTTTCCCCAAAGAACAACAAGCGATGATCACTCATAACCTTTGTTGGTTTGATCATTCGTGCCAATCAATCTCTTTCGAAAACCACTTTCAAAAAGGCAAATAAAAACGGGTCGCTACTAATAGTCAATCAGAACCTTTGTTCGTCTGACTGGTGGTAGTGACTCTCATTTTCAAGAGTACTTAGCAGTGATTACCCATAACCTTGCTTAGTTTAATCATTCACTAAATGCTCGTCCTATTTCGAAAACTCACTAAAAAGATAAAAGACAAAAACCTTTTTTCAGGATAAAGAAGAACTACGTAGCTTTGAGTTCTCCATCGCACCGGGAGATACGTAGGAGCGGGCCTTGTCCCGTCAAGCGTTTTTTTTCTAAAAACCCATTTTCCCCCTTTTTTCATAATAAGTAAAGATTTTCATTAAGAATTTTTCAATAAGAAGTAGAGAGGCAAAATTAAGTATTTTCAAGTCAACACACTAAAACCACACATTTAATTAAAGGTTCCCTCTCAGTAGAGAGGACGTGTGGGGTGCTAACACCTTCCCTGCGCGTAACCGACCCCCGAACCCTATTCTCTAGTTTCTCAAGACCAATCGCTTTCCAAAAAAGGTTTTCCTAATATTTTCCTTAATAAATATTGGTGGCGGCTTCATTGTCTTAGGAAAAGTTGTGAACGAGGAAGGTTCTCCCTCGGGGACTTTTTCGAGCGCAACAGCTGGCGACTTCACTAGGGACTAAAAAACATTTTTTCAAAAGAGGGTCAAGCCTAATTAATTAAGTGTGTGTTTGTGTGATTGATTTGAACATCCTGTTTTGCCTCTATTCTTCTTCTTTTTCATAAGCATGTTGCATCCATATGCATTCTTCTTCTATGCTTGCTTTTGTTTAAAATAATAGATAGTTACTTCTTTGCTTATATGCCTAGTTCCCTCTTGCATTTCCCCAATCATATCATGTCCCCTTTCTCTTTGCTCCCTTTCTTAAGGAAAATTCGTGCATATTTCCCCTCTTTTGTCATGTCCCCTTCTTCTTTGCTCCCTTTCTTGAGGTAAGTAGTGCATTGTTGTTGGCACCCTAGATTATTTGTATTTGATTGGTATTGAACCCTAGGGTAGACGACATGTTATTGCTTTCTATTGTCTGGACTGTTCTGGATTTTCATTTGCAGGTGGGGTAGTTTTTAAGGAAATGCCCTTCGCACACACACTTGTACCTTGAGGCTATATGATTAGAGAAAGAGACCATAACCCAGGTCTATTAGGATACCATAGGATGAGTGGATTCGAGTAGTGGGAGCCCATCAGGACCTTTGTCCGTTTGGTTACTCGCGAAAGTTTCAATCAGAGTTGTGCTCTTTTATGATACTTCGTATCTAGCAGTTTGCTGCATTTACGGGGATTTTTATGAGAGGGACTGTGGCTCTGATGGCCTTTGTGAGGGTGTGAATAGAGCTACATGAGAAGATTATCCCTAAAGTGTCTTAGATCATAGGTTCTACCCCCTTTTAGGTCACAAGGGCTTCCCCAAATTGTGTGCTGCATTGTTGCATTTCATCCAGTTAATTTTTCCCTCAAAGATTTTCGAAAATAAAAAAAAAAGATATGATTTTCCCTTAAACACCTATATGAGGTGGCATATAGTGTGAAAGTTTTCTAAATTCCGCCTGTGATACCCTCCTTATGCAGAAACCTCAAAAAAAAAAGTATCTTGCATCCTGCATCATTGCATCATTACATCATTGCGTCATTTGAATTAAATAAAGTTCCAATTTTGAAAAAAAATTATTCATCTTGCATTTCATTTCATTGCATAAAAATGAAAAAACAATTATCATCTTAATAGCTTAAGCATTTCGTTTATAATCAAAAAAGAGGAAAAAGCTCCTCGCCAAGTTCATCCAAAACATGGCATTCATGCATAAGCATTATTTCAAAAAAAGACCCAGTAGAACTACGTAAGCTTTGATTCCTCATTACAATGGAGATACGTAGGAGCGGGTCATACCCCGTCAAGCACATCCTTTCTAAAACCTTTTTATAATAGATCATTTGCATCTCCAAATAATTTTCAAAATCATGTTCCAAAACTAGAAATGAAAAAAAATGAAAAGTTTCCAATGCATGCATCTTCTCTAAACAAAGAAAAAATAGAAAAGCTCTTCATGTAAAAGCTCAATGAGTAAAAGTGCGCCTTCGAATGACGAAGGGTAATATCTCAAATTTGTTTGTACACTACAAATTTGAGATGTTACTCTACGATATCGGGGCACTTTGACCCTATCAAGTGAGGTTTGTTTTCAAATAAGAAAATAAGTTTGAGTTAACCAAATGTCGAAGCATTTCAGTATATTGCGTGAAGTATTGAGTCAAGATCCACTCAATGTCTCACGCAAGTTACTCAGAGTAACGACGATTGGTTGCCTCACGCCATCATTTTTACGAAAAAAGAAGATTTTGAAAGAAGAAAAGAAGAAAGGGTTACCGTTGTAGCCTTTCTCTTACCGGTTCATACGAAATAACGTACGGCCCGCATTTTCCAAAAAAAAAAAACCAAAAAAAAAGAGCTTAAATTATTGCCAATAAAAACCCTTTCATTTATCCTGCATACACGTAGAGCATCATCATCATACATAAAACAAAATTTTTAAAAAAAAAAGGGGAAAAAGCAAAGCTTTCAAAAAAAATCATCATAGTCTTTTCTTTTACCGGGCTATATGAGGTGATGTTCCCAAAATTTCAGTCACCAAACCCGAAAAAAAAACAAAAAAAAAAAAAAAACTTTTTCATCTTATTTTTTTCACATGCGTGTCAAGTCGCGTTATCGCCGTCATTTTCATATAAAGACATCATTTGCATTGCATAAAACAAAAACTTGATAAAATTCATACATGCATTTTTCTCTATCTCATTTAGGTTTGTCAGGAGTGCATTCTCCACACGTGTGCGTATCCATTCACTAAGGCTTTTTCCCCTAATTTTCTCGAAAGATCCAAAAATCGTGTCTTATTAGGAGCGCGTCTCATGCATTATTGTTGTCCTTTTTCACACATCATGAAAAATAATACATTAACCTCTCATTTTGCATGCATTTCCATTCAATAAAAACCATGTCTTCCCACGCATGTTTTTTTTGTGAGTATCATGCACTTCATTGCACAAAAAATGAAAACAAGAAAGCATCTCATTCATAATCATGAATAAAAGTCATTATCAAATTTATTCAAAATGTAGCATTCATGCATCATTTCATTAACCTCATCACTTTAGTTTAAATACACCATTCCTCCATACATGCATCTTTCAAAAAAGGAAGGGGCATTGGCATTTCATACCTTGTCTTGCCTCTAAAAAATCATCATTTAGAAAAAAGCATCATTCCTGCATCTTTCATCATTCGAAAGAAAAAGGGGGCATCAGCATTTCATATCTTGTATTGCCTCTATAAAAATCATTTTGAAAAGAAGCATCATTCTTGCATCATTCATCATCCAAAGATGCATTGGCATTTCATATTTCGTCTTGCATAAAAAGAAAGCATCAAAAAGAAAAAACTTTTAGAATAATCACACTTTTCAAGTGAATATGCTTTCATGCATTTCATTTTCATCATGTATACATCATAATGTTTTCATCCATGCGTTGCGTACAACAAAAATGTCGTGATGAGAGACGAGATGTTCTTGCAAAGTAATCTTTCCTTTTTGGAAAAGTTTACCCTCACTCATTTGCAAGCTCAAGATGTTCCAAGGCACTTAGTTTTTCACATCAATAGCTCATTTGTATTTCCTTCAAAAAAAAAAAACTCATCCATTCCGTGATAAAAGACTGAAACAGTTCATCAAAAAAAAAAAGTTTTCATATCATGTTTTAACCAATATTAACTCTCTATGAAGCGTTCTTCTAGTAAGCATGCATGCAGGTGCAATTTCTCTTGTTGGAGTCAGTCAATTTCCTTCATTTATCATCATTCCCCATCTAAGTCTAATCCCGCCCCGTCCACCCATAAAGCGCATATTCTCTCCCATCAGTGCATACTTGACTCTTTGGTTCATTCTCACTAACACTTTAAACTCTCCATACTGGGGGCAATTCTGTGATCACTAATTTTCCTTGTCAGTATCATATTCCTTTAGTGCAAGTCTTTCTAAAAAATATATAATAAATAAAAAGATAAAATAAGCTCGCTAGGTTGAAAACCCGCAAAGGGCGGCCTAGGCAAAAAAGAGCGCCCGGTGGATTGAAAACTCGCAAAGAGCGGTCCAGGCAAAAATTAGGGCAAAAGAGCAAACACATGAAGATAGATAAATTATTGTCCTAAAGTTAAGTCTTACAGAAATAAGCAATCAGGATTTGAAATTTGGCCATCTCTCCATACCCTCAAGAACCTAAAATCCCAGAAAGTCCATTTCCTACCCCTCTTAAGCCAAAGATTCAAAATCACAAAAATACCCTTTGCTACCCATCTTAAGCCAAGAAAAGCCCAAGATATCCCCATCACTCTAGACGAGGGTTAATTCCACGTCAAAGATGGTATATCATTTTCACCCAAGTCAAAAGGAAAGGAAATTCACAAAAGGAGGGGAATAACAAAGTTTCAAAAAGGAGAATCCCAAAACAAAGAAAGGAAGACAAATGGGGTATAAATTAAGAGTCAATACATTTTGCCATGAAGCATAAGAGCTCCCCTTCCAAAAAGGCCCTCAGATTCAATGGGTTCAATCATTTCTCCTCCCAAAAAAGCCCTCGAATTCAATGGGTTCAAACATTTCCCCTTCCAAAAAAAAAGCCCTCAATTCAATGGGTTCAATCATTTCTCCTTTCAAAAAAGCCCTCAATTCATTGGGTTTAACCATCTCTTCTTTCATAAAGCCTTCAAAACACCTCATTGGGTACAACCATCCCCAAACACCTCATCAAACCTAGTAACTATTCCCTTCATAAAACCATTGACCATCGGCCAATGCTGAATAAGACCCATCCTCCCATCAACCCCAAACACTTCATTAAGCTCAATCATCCCCTTCCCCACATCACAACCCTAAAAAGTCCATTCTGATCAATGACTAATTGCTTTTGTTCGCTCAAGTTTTAATCTTAGGACAAATAAGTTTATCTATTTACGACGTGTTTGCTCAAAAAAAAAAAAACAAAACAAGCAGAAAAAAGAAAGCTGCTCAAAAAGAAAAACAAACAATTAAAAAAGAAAGTTGGTAAAAAAGGAGAAGGACTTGCACTCCAAGATGCATTCATGTTGCATTAAAACAAGGTCTAGTGGTCACCAAGTGGGGCCTCTCCTCATATTAAAAAGTCAAAACTTTCATTGCATTTGGGTTGTTCTTAAAGAAAACCAAAAGTGTGTACTAGGGGGCATTCCCTTCATATCTCACTCCACTCAACTTTGGGGAGGTTTGTTCATTGCCCACCCCATTCATATATCACCCTCAGTTCATAACTATCACCATAACTCTATCGCCTTTCACAACTTCACTCAAAGAAACCATTTGAAATGTCATTCGAAAGGGGGGCAAGTGTGTTCCTATTCCTTCATCTCATTCATTCCTATAAAACCTCACCGGGACAATCTCCCAACTCACTATCCTAAACAAGGCCTTGTCATTCTAATTGGGGCAGCTTTGTCCTTGTTATGACTGGGGCAACATCAAACTTTATGGGTTGAGACAAAATCTCTTTTGCCCCACCTTTCATCTCAAAAGCCGAAGCATTCCCAATTCATCATCTTCTACACCCCTAGTTGTTGTCACCACCAGACAGGGGCAAGTTATTCACTCATCAAAGACCTGAATTGGGGCAATCTTGTATCTCTTGATCCCTCATGAGCTTCGGCAATAACCATGTCTGTCATTCCTTCACTTGCCATAAAAGTCCATGCCCTAAACCAATTCCAAGTTAACTGACTCATTCATTCACATTTGCACTCCCATGCATGCTTACTAGACAATGCTTCAAAAGAGAGAGCACAAGTTGTCGACAATTCCGTCATCATGGAAAGAAAGAGAAAACAAGTGAGGTTGTTTGTAAGCAAAAACCTTGAGAACACCGGAGTTTGAATCAAATTCAATTTTTCAACAGAATGGTCATCCAAAGTCTCGCATCTCATCATCACAAAAATGTTTACCTCATGCATCTAGGCGTTCCAATCTATTCATTATAGCATATGCATCAAAGCATTACATTTGCATCTTCACATTTTGTGCATTCATCACATAGCAAAAAGAAAAAACGTTCCACGTCAGTTGCACCATATTAATACTTGCATTTCATAGAGGAAAATAGTAAAGAAGAAAAGCAGAAATCTTTTCATTGCATTGGCATTATATTAATGTTCGCACTTCATAAAAAGGAAAAGAACAAAATCATTGCATGTCATTCACCACTAGAGCATTGCATTTTGCATCAGATATCTCATAGAAAAAAGCGAAGAAAGAAAAAAGAAACCACAAAAGCAACACAAAAGCATTCCATGTCATTCACCATTCCACAAGATACTAATCATTGCATGCACCATTGCATCATCAAAATTCTTCAGACCATTAGATCAATACAGACATATGTTGACCCATAAACCAGACCTTTGCGTCCATAATTCAAAGCTACTCCCTTGATCCCAAGCGATCCTCATTTCATGTTTTCTCATTCATTGCTTTTTCATTAACACATCCAGTGTTGACTCTCACTTGCAAACTACAAACAAACAACAAAAAGAACAGAAACATTCCTTGTCATCCAGAATTCCATATCATTCATCATTTCACAAGCATTCCTTTGTCATTCAATCATCAAACATTAAAGCGGTGCATTTGCATCTTATTAACGTTAGCATTTCCATAAAAGAAAAAGAACAAAAATCATTGCATCAAGCATCAGAGCATTGCATCATATTAATGTTTGCATTTCATAGAGGAAGCAAAAAGAAACAAAAAGAAGTTAGAACAGGAGCATTCCATTCATCAAAGCATCAATCACCGCATACACTTGCACAAAATCATTCCATAATATTCAAGACATCAATCATGGCATATGTTTGCATTACATGTGTCATTCGTTGCATTGCTAAGCAAAATGCGGACGAACACAAGATATTAATCCTCATGCCTAGTTCCAAGAATCAGCACTTCAAGTGCCAGTCTTCAATCTAATTCTCAAGTCAGTCATCCTGGACTTGTCAGTCTCAAAATCTCATTCCCAGTCGCTCCTTCAGTTCGGAGTTCGGATGCCCTCGGGTCCCAAGTGGTTCATTAAAAGCACGCTAAGTGTTCATCCTCATTTACTGTTTTCTCATCAGCACGCCAAGTGTTCATTTACTGCTTTCTCATCAGCACGCCAAGTGTTCATTTACTGCTTTCTTTCTAGCAAACCAAGCATTCATCATCATTGCATCAGACATCAAATCAAGTCTCAAAATACAAAATCATTTTCAATAAATAGGAGACTAAGTCGAATGTACATTCGAAATAGTCATCACGATAGGACACTTGAATTGATCACTCAAGAATCCTAAGGTCCTTATGTCAAAAAAGAAAACAAACAAAAACATTCAGTGTCGTCTACATCATAGTAATGTTTGCGTTCCATAAAACAAAAAAGAACCAAAAACTCATCATCCCATCAAACATCAAAGCAATACAGTTGCATCACATCAATACTTGCATCTCATAGAAGAAAAGAAAGCTAAAATATCCCATGTCATTCATCATTTCATGTTATTCATTTTATAGCAATATTCTCATTTCATAGAAAAAGGCAAAGAAGGAAAAGTTTTCCATTGCATGTCATCTGTCATTTCATTACACATCATCAAACACCGAAATTTTGCATTCGCATACCCGCACTTCATAAAAAGAGCAAGACAATAAAAGAAATTCAGACGTTTGCATTACATTCATCATAAGAAAAAGAAAACAGCAATCATGACATTTGCATTGCATGCATTTGTTCATTTTCAGCTGCAGGTACAAAGAGAGGATGAGCACTTCGGTGTTAGCCCTCGCCCCCATATTCCAGAAAATGCTCCCCCGAGTTGGGAGAGTTCAGAAGAAAAAAAAAAGGGAAACAGAAAAAAAGAAAAGAGAGAAACAAAAAAAGAAAAGAAAAAGAAAAGAGAGAAACAGAAAAGAAAAGAAAGAAAGGAAAGGAAAGAGAGCGCTCGGGCGCGCATTGCGGATTGGAGCCCAGAGAGATCATCGCTCCCTTCTGCCCAGGTCTCACATCGTGTACGAGCAACGCGATGGACCGCAGGCCAATGTGAGGTTCAACGGAATAGTTGTATCAAGCCTAAGATACAGTGGACGCCGTGCATTGATCTGTATATCAGTTCTGGAGCTGATAACGATCCCCCCGGTCGCTCGAAAAGGCCAACAAGAAGCGTGCTCCTCAAAGCCACGTGCAAACTCGGATTCGTCAAGAGTTCGTTTAAGGATTACAGGTTTTAGGCAGCCTGGGCAATTTATCGTTTTCTGCACGCAAGTGCCCATTTTACTTTTCTGTCTGTACGGAAGTGCCCATTTTACTTTTCTGTCTGCACGCAAGTGCCCATTTACTGTTTTCGTATCGACACGAAAGTGTCTATCTTTCAAAAAAAAAAAAGAGGAAGAAAAAAGAAAAGAAAAAGAAAAGAAAATTCGGGTTTCTCCAAGTAGACAAAATTGGTATAATTTCTGAATTCTTTATTTCGATTTTGCCTCGAAATATGTCTCGCGCAATTCATATTTCTTGTCAAAATCCAAATAAAGAGGGGCAGTTGTCATACCCCAATTTTGTCCGCCTAATTGAAAATTGTATTGTTGTGAATGCCCAATTTTAACGGTTTTTTTTCTTGTTTTCAAAAGAGCCCAAAAATATGTATCTCTGTGAACACCCAATCTTAACCGGTATTTTTTTCTTTTCTTTTTTTTTTCGTAAAAAATTCCAAAAAAATATCGTTTTATACACTTTTGTGATTTTAACTGATTTTGCATGTCATTTGGGGCTTATTGTCAATTTTTGCTGTTTATCAATATTATTATCATTAGGAGAATTATTTTTAGAAAAAACTTTATAAAAAAAATAATAAAAAAATCTGTATTAGAATTAAATATTATTACTATTATTAATCTTTTTTTTTTACACATTAAAAAAAAATAGAAAACGAAATTACAAAAAAATAAAAGAAAATACAACTTCTATTCTAGCTAAAAGCCATAGTCTCTTTTATCAATTTTTTTCTTTTTTCACCAAAGAAGTTGCTGCACCATCTGCTCTTATGAGCCATGCCAGCAAACATCAAATAAGGAAATAAAGAAGGGTCAAAGAGAGAATCAGAAAAAGCAAGAGATGCAGCATCATAGATTAAGAAATTGAAAGGGACATCTCAAATGCTTATAGCCTGAATAGAGAACAGAGGGGGAGGAAAACAGCAAGCAAAGGGAGGGGGGTGAACCGGAGGGGACTGGAGCAAAGAAGAAAAGAAAAAAACCAGTCACAACTACACACAGAACCATTTTTTTCAAAACAGTAACATAGGGGAGGGAAGGAAAGACACAGAACCATTTTTTAAGACAGTAACAAAGAAGAGAGGGGAACCGTGAGGGCACTGGGTAACAAAGAAAGAAAAGAAAGAATTAATAACAACACCATAGTCACAACAACACACACAGGGGGATGCAATCTAAAAAATCAGAATTTCAGCCTAGGAGAAGCAGGTGAAAAAAAAAGGAGACAGAAGTGGAGGTTGTTCTCTATACTCACTCATTTTTAGATTCTATAAAATGTGAAAATGTATCTGTTTTTTTCCCTTGTTTTTAAGCTGGTTACTTTTTCACATATAATTTGTGTTGGTATTGTTATTCGTAGATGAGATGTAAAATGGATGTTACTGTTATGTTGAACACATGAGATATAAATTAGTGTTATAGTTAGATACTTTGAAAAGGGATTTATAAAAGAAAAAATATAGTCCATGTGCCATTCTTCCATACTGTCTCAGAAAAACACTGCCCAACAAAAACAATACCCTTTTTGTTTTTATTTTGAGAAGAGAAGGTGGAGAAAAGAATGTAAGAAAAAAACCAAGAGAATCAACACCTCGTCGCCGTACCACCAGTCTCCGGCGAGCACCACCGTCACCGTCGAGTTACCGTCACCCCCCCTTTTTCCCTTCGCCGCCACCACCACCGTAACCACCACCAAACGCCCTCTCTCACGGCCAAACAACTACCAAACTCTCTCTCTCTCTCTCTCTCTCTCTTCGCAACTCCACCTTCCACCTACAACCGCACCACCTTCGCTCCACCCACCACCATCGCCGCCGTGAACCACCACCCTCGGCCAAACCACGAACTGAACCTCCACCACCATTCCATTTTGCTTCCCTTGTGTTTCGTTTTCCATTCTTTCGTCTCCCTCTCCTTCTCTCTCTCTACGTTTTCCTTCTTCTTTCTCTCTTTCCCTCTCCACTATTTTGAGTATTTTCCCTTTCTCTCTCTCTGGAAGTTTTGTTGCGGCTGTAGCAACAAAATTAGGGTTCCAACCCTTGTTTCTTTCACTTATATACCTTCCTTTAATTTCTTTAGTTTTATTTTGTTCCTTTTTTTACAAATCTGTAGTAAAAAAAAAAGAGAAAAGAAAAATTCTGCTTGTTATTTGCACTCTGTTTTACTGTTTTTATAGCCCCCTCATCTTTCTTTTATAACAGTAGCTCTTATTAAAGGATGGGAATAGAAAAAAAAACTGTTTACACCTCCCTGTTTCATTTATGCGCCCCCTCATGCTTTGATTATCTTTTGTTGGGCTCTCCTAGTTTGGGCTTTTGTTTGTTTTTTTTTTCAAGTTTTGGGCTCTACTGTCTGCACCCCAGTTTTTTTATATACCACCCATGTCTCTAAACACACCCCTCCTTTTTCATGGTAACCACCCTTTTATTTACACCCTTATTTATTTATTTCATTCTTTTATTTACACCCTTATTTATTTATTTCAACCCTTTTAGTTCACATGTTGTTTAAGTTGATGATTGGCAAGAAGATTCACACTTGTGCGCTTGTGCACATTAATTTAAGTGTTGGGGATTGACCAAGGTGATTCAACATGCTTTGGTGTTTTGATTGTTAAGATGACTTGCTTGTTTAGGGTTTGCCAATGATCATGCTTGAGGCTACTCTTTTGAGTTCATTTGTGCCTATCACTTCCTTGTCTACTCTCATGTGGAATCATTAATACTTGGATAGGCTCATTCCTTACATTGCATCTTCCACCTAGATGTGCATTTAGATTCCCTTGCGTTTTGTAGAAATATTTGAGCATGGTTCTCGCCTAGCATCTTCCATTGCATTTAGGTTCAATCTTGCCTATTCTTATATTTTTGCTTAATGCCCAATTCAAGTTCCTTCTTTGCCTATTTATGTGTTGTGGTCTAACATGTGTAGTCTAGGCCAATACTTGCTCAAGAATTCAAATGAGATTGTTGCTTGCCTAAGGATTCGGTTTGCATTCATTGCTTTCTTTTCTAAGTAGTTTAGCATGAAAATGGTGACTAGTGACAATCACCCATAACCTTTGTTAGTTTGGTTGTCCTAAGAGCCTAAATTTCAAAAAAGATGTTTCCATACGCATAAGCTACTAGTGATAATCACCCATAACCTTTGTTAGTTTGATTATCATAAACGCTTTCAATTTCAAAAGATATTTTCCTAAACATCAAAAGTCATAGCAAGTGCCAGTGATGGCCACCCATAACCATTGTTAGTTTGGTCATCATGAAGGCTTTCATTTTTCAAAAGAGATTTTTACATGCACTTAAGTGGGTTCTAGTAATGATCACCCATAACCTTTGTTAGTTTGATCATTATGAACGCCCTCCATTTTTTCTAAAACCTCATCAAAAAGATTTTCATTTTTAAGGCTCGTTAGAACTACGTCGCTTTGATTCCCATTTGGGATACGTAGGAGCGAGCCACATTCTCGTCAAGCGCAACCATAAAAAGTTTAGCATTCGCATAACGAAAAGAAAAGAGTTATTTTCATAACAAAAAAAAGAATCACTTTCGCAAACCAAGATCATTTTCAGAACAAAAACCTTTTCCTTTCTAAAATCATTTTCAACCCATCTTCGCTAGTGGTTAATCAGAACCTTTGTTCGTCTAGCCATTGGCGGCGATGTCTCTTTCCCCAAAGAACAACAAGCGATGATCACTCATAACCTTTGTTGGTTTGATCATTCGTGCCAATCAATCTCTTTCGAAAACCACTTTCAAAAAGGCAAATAAAAATGGGTCGCTACTAATAGTCAATCAGAACCTTTGTTCGTCTGACTGGTGGTAGTGACTCTCATTTTCAAGAGTACTTAGCAGTGATTACCCATAACCTTGGTTAGTTTAATCATTCACTAAATGCTCGTCCTATTTCGAAAACTCACTAAAAAGATAAAAGACAAAAACCTTTTTTCAGGATAAAGAAGAACTACGTAGCTTTGAGTTCTCCATCGCACCGGGAGATACGTAGGAGCGGGCCTTGTCCCGTCAAGCGTTTTTTTTCTAAAAACCCATTTTCCCCCTTTTTTCATAATAAGGAAAGATTTTCATTAAGAATTTTTCAATAAGAAGTAGAGAGGCAAAATTAAGTATTTTCAAGTCAACACACTAAAACCACACATTTAATTAAAGGTTCCCTCTCAGTAGAGAGGACGTGTGGGGTGCTAACACCTTCCCTGCGCGTAACCGACCCCCGAACCCTATTCTCTAGTTTCGCAAGACCAATTGCTTTCCAAAAAAGGTTTTCCTAATATTTTCCTTAATAAATATTGGTGGCGGCTTCATTGTCTTAGGAAAAGTTGTGAACGAGGAAGGTTCTCCCCCGGAGACTTTTTCGGGCGCAACAATATCTAGGTTTCCATTCTATTCTATTTTTAATTTTCAGTTTCAGACTGATACCTACACCACTATGTCTTAAACAAAACACCCCCCCTAAAAGCCCTGCCTTCGCAGGCCCTATACCCACTGAACGAAATTTGGGTTCCTGCTGAACGCATCACCCATTTTCAATAATACAACACCCTGCTGCTAACCGCGCCTCTCTTATTACTGTTTTGCAACCTACTCTGTTTTTGTAATTATTTTTCCTTATTACTTTTTACTACTCAACAAAAATCATTTTTTATCAAAAATATAATTAAAAAACACCCAACACACAAATGTTTTCTACCAAGAACTACGTGTGATTTGATTCTCTACCAGGAGAAACGTAGGAGCAGAGGGCGGTCGACCTCTGTCAATTGCATTAATAAAAACCATTTTTTAGTCCTTTTGTAAATTTCTTATTTCTTATTTTTTTAAAAAAACAAACAAAAATAATTAAATGTCCTCCTTCCAAGTCTTTTTCTTTTAATTTGTAAATAAAGGTAAAAGTAATTTTTTTAAATTAATAATTTTACACATTTAGTTAAAAAGTAGCCTTCCTTAGGAAGGATGTCGTAGGGTGTTAATACATTCCCTACGCATAAACGACTCCCGAACCTGAACCTGGCCCGCAAAACCTCATTTATCCAAATAAAAGGTTTTTTCCAATATTTTTCCTAAAAATAAATATTGGTAGCTGTAACGCCCCAAAAATAATAGATTAATTTATTTAATTAATTAAATGAAATTGAGTGGTAGAAATAATAATATAATTATTATTTATTACTTAATAAAATAATTATAGGTGTTATTATATGTGAGCCTTAGTTGGGTTGGAAATAATTATTTAATTTGAAGGGAGTGGTGATGGTAATTCCGGATGTTAGGATTGGCCCAAGCCCATGACCCATTAGCTAGTCATAGAGCTCGAATCACTTAGGGGTCTTGTGGGTTAGTTTTATTTCACTTATTCCATCCAAAAAGAAAGAAAAGAATTCGAAGAGAGGAGAGAAGAGAAGAGAAAAGAAAACTTGCGAAGGAGAGAGTGAGAAAGGAGAGGAGGCGACGGTTACAAGAGGAAGGAAGAGGAATTTCGTGGAACACTCAAGGAGGAGGGAAAGCTTGTTGGTGTCTTGCAATTCCTTGGAGACTTGCCTAGTAATTTCGACTTCCATAAGGTTAGGGGGCTCTTCTTTTCGTTTTTAATAGTGTATGTGATGAGTATCGTATAGGGTTAGGTTTTAGAGTGATTTTCTTGAATGAATTGTGTATTTTGATGTGGTGGCTATGCTGAATTTAATTGTGCAAATATATGTTTGATTAGGTGTTGAAATGTACACAATAATGATTGAGCATGCCCATTGTTTGATGTTATGATTGAATGAAATTTTGGTGAAAAACATGATGGTCAGTCTTATATTGATAAATTAAGGTTGGAGATTTAATTTGGGAATTTTTGGTGGAGAGGAACTCGAATTTGGTTGGCTCCTTAGGCTCCTAGGGAGTTTTGGGTGTTGCTGGAAATTCTGTCTAAGTCTGTGTCTAGCTCCTGGGAGCCAGGCGCCCATGTGCTGTGTCTGTGTTGCCTGTGTCTGGTTCTGTGTCTAGACACTGGGCGCCGGGTTCCCTTGTCTGCGCCACTGTGTTGCAGAATTGTGTTGCTCGTGTCTAGGCACCATGGGAGCCGAGGGTCCCGGAGATTGGATGCTCGGTTTTCTTTCAAATTTGGTATGGGAGTCCCTGGGCACAAAAAGAGTCAGTTTCAGGTGTTGGGTCAAAATTTGGCCGTGTTTCTTGTGCCATGGGCACCAAGGGTCCCAACCTTATGTTGTCTATTTTGCGAAAATTGATACTGGGTTTTCATGTCCAAGTTAAATGGCTCGTGCAAAACAATTTTTGGAGTCATAGGAGTTGTGGTCTGTTATGGCCCTAGGCGCCTAGTGCATGGGCGCCATGTGCTCTGCGCCAGTTTTGGGTGTTCCTGCGCCAGTTCTGTGTCTGGGCCCCTGTGCCAGTTTTGCTAGGCGCCCTGCGCCAGTTTTCCAGCGCCAGTGTCTGGGCGCTAGGCGCCCTGCGCCAGTTTTGCTAGGCGCTCTGCGCCAGTTTTTCCTGCGCCAGTGTCTGGGCGCTAGGCGCCCTGCGCCAGTTTTTGCTGGGCGCCAAAAATCAGGATGTTGCCCAAATTTTCCAAACTTGTTTTTAATGTAACTTTTGACTCGGTTATCCAAATTTAACGGTTCAAAGTGCGTTTCGAAGCTAATTTCGGTGTCTATCCAAATATTCTGGTTTTATGTAAAAATGGGTTATTTTACTGGTGGTTCTGGACTGAAGTTGTTCAAGGTGTCTAATTTCAATTTTTATTCACTTTCCCTGTGTCGCGTCAAATCCTAAATTGGCCTAATTGAAATTGGTGTTGGTGTGAGTGGTGGGTTGAGTTGGTGAGTGTATTATGGTGTGATTGGTGAGCAGGGGCTTCGGCCTAATTTTAATTGGTGAGCAGAGGCTTCGGCCTAATTTTAATTGGTGAGCTGATTAATACAATGGTGAGAATATGAATAAAATGGTGAGTTGATTAAATGGTGAATTGATGAGTTGTGTGGTGTGTTGTGGTGCATTTCCATAGCATCTCATGAAACATGTGCATTATTGGTGAGCAGAGGCTTCGGCCTAATTTTATTTGGTGAGAAGAGGCTACGGCCTATTTGTATTTGGTGACGGATCCGACATGCATGTGCCCGTGGAGTTTGGGTTGCATTTCACGCATAATCATACCTTTTGCATTGTTGTTGGGAGATTGTAATTGTGATGTGGTTGCTACCTTTGTTGTGAATCGGTGTGCCTAGTTACCTTTCCTATGCAATGCTTATTCCATATGTTATTAATTATGAAAAGAGACTCACCCTACTGCTTTTATGTTGCTTCTTATGTCGGCAACGTGCAGGTAATAACGAGTGAAGGTTACCCTTAGGCCTTCGTCTGGTAGGAAGTGTCATGCTCTGATACGTAGCACCGGGGGGCGTATTATGCTTATGTGTTATTGTCTTTATGCTGTTAGACTATTATTGATGCTGTATTGGTTTTGTTTTTGAACTTGTTATTATTCCGCTGCGGTAGTGATGGTATTTGGTTGATGCGAACTAAACGGTATTTTCATGGTGCTATGTATCTTGTGGCTTTTAGCCGAACTGTGAAAATTGAAGTTGTTGATTTAATGGAGTAAGTGTAGCACTCGCTTAGATTGTTTTCAAAAAAAAAAAGAAACTCTGATTTTATTAAATATTAAGGTTATTAGAAAAGGGGTGTTACAGTGGCGGCTTCATTGTAAACTTCGAAGAATTTCTCCTCTGGATTTTTCGGTTGCTACAGGAAGTTCAAGATCCCTCCCAAAGTCAAGCACTTCCTGTGGCCTCTTTGTAGATATGTGCTCCCTACTCCACATAACTTAGTGCAGCGCATGTGGAGGTGGAAGATGAGTGTCTGTGGTGTCGTGATTCACTCGTGACAGCAACCCATCTTTTTATTCACTACAGCAAGGCTTCGCTGCTGGACCAGCCTTGGTTTGCAGCAGCATATCCTCGTAGTCACGGCTGTTCATGACAGCTTCAGTGGTATTTTCTTTCAGGTCCTGCCTTTAGCTACTGATAGTGAGAAGGTAGTGTGGTGCATGACCTTGTGGATTTTGTGGCAAAGCCAAAACGATTGTGTGTGGGAGAACAAACATACGAATGCTTCAACTATTGTTTGGACAGGTTGTAAGTTTCGTAATGAGTGGTTGGAGTCAAGCTCCTTGGGCGCTAATGTTGCTAGCTCTACGCATCAATCAGCCCCTTTGCAAGTTGCAGATTCCTAGACTAAACCGCCTATAGGGTGGGTGAAGTGCAACGTGGACGCGTCTTTCTCCTCGGCAGAAAACAAGGTAGGCATCGATATGTGCTTACTATTGATTTATAATCAGAAAACAAAACCTTACCCTTCATACAAAAAAATAATAACAGCACAGTTTAGTTTCACTAAACTAGCCATTGGGGGTATTAAAGTCCAAAGTCTGTTTATTAACAGCTAAAGGTTGTTAAGTTAGTTAAGTTAATTTGTTATTTGCAAGCTGTTTTGCTCCTAACAAACTTTAACTAATCTAACAACCAAACTAGTCGTTGGTGATTACATGTATATATAGATACATCATCTTATGTAAATACACAGCAGTTTATTTTTACAAGTGAATAAAATTTCTCTAAGTACTTTCTTTATACCCTGTGTTCTTCTGTTTCTCTTCCTTCTTCTGCGTAATCTTCTTTGCCCAGGTTTCTGTGTTCTTTGTGTTGCACCTTCAACAAGTGGTTGAAGCAAATCCTCACAAACAAAGAGAAACAAGACAGAGTTAGTAGTTAGGTTTTTCCAGTGTTATCAGACCCGGACCGGCCATCGACCCGGTCAAGGCACCGGGTCACTAGACCCGGGGTCGGACCGCGGGTCTCTAGTCGGACCGGCATGACCCGGTCTATATTAAATAAATTCAAAAAATTATAATATATACTAAGAAAGTATACATTTATTAATATAGAAATTTTATTATAATTTTATTTATAATTATACATTTACTAACATGTTTATGAGTGTTGAACTTGAATCAATTTGTCAAAAAAATGTGTGTTTAATCAAAACTATTAATTAAAGAATGTGCAAAAAAAATTAACATATCCGGAATTGATTATATTTAATGAATGTGGGACAGTATCAACAAATAATAGATAGCTTAGTGGTTAAAAAGTTGAAATGTTGAATACTAGGGAGGGGGTTCGAACCCCACCCAAGCTTTTTTTGTGAAAACATGCAAAATTTATAATTGGTTCATCTTTAAAAAAAAAAAAAAAAAAAAAAAAGAGGACCAACCGGTCCGACCCGGTTTTTCACCGGTCCGATGACGTCATCACCGGGCCAACTGCAGATCCGGTCCTGCACGCTGCCCGGCCCGGGAAGACCACCGGGTCCCGGTCCGACCGGTCCGACCGGCCGGTCCGGACCGGTTCTGATAACACTGGGTTTTTCAGTGACTGAAAAAGCGCAGAAAAGAAAAACAGAGAGAGAGGGAAATAAAGTACCTGAGTTCTCAAGGTGAGAACTGAAACTGTTGAACCATCTTCAAGGCGTGAAGATCCAAAACCCAGAAACAACAAATCAAGGTCAGAATCATTACAAGTATCACTAGATCTTCAAACACTCAAAAGTAAAAGACTAAGCCGTAGTGTTTTACCTGTTTGAGGATCTCTACAGGCAGATCTTCACAGATCTGTAACCAGAAAACAGTTTCAGAGTTAGGGTTTTGTGTTCGTAACAAAACCTAAAAACAAAAACTGAAAACAGCAAGTGAAAAGTAAGTATTCTACCTTCGTGTGAGGAAATCCATGTGCGTAGCATCAAGATCCATCAAGATCGCACCAGAAACAGAAAGAGAAAAGGCAAGTCAGTGTTTGAAACTTAGTGTTTCAAACCGTAAGAAACTGAGAAGAATTTTAAGAAGAGGAAGAAGCCATCTTACCTGAGCTTCGTGGTGAAGCGAAGCTTCGTTGAGAATCTGAGCGTGATCCATCAAAGAGCCAGCAAGAAATCAAGAACCCAGGTGGTTCGGTAGAGAAGACGAAGCGAAAAACTAGAGAGCTTTCAAGAAACGGAGGAAAAATCTTGAAAGAAAATGAACTAGGGTTTCTGAGAAGCCCTTTTATACTGATCCGATTCCGCAACCCGTTTACCCGTGTCCAGATCCGCACCTCTGAACAGTGCGAACCCGTTGGGTTCCGCACGGGTAAAATTCAACCCAGCTGCATTTGGACTGGGCCTTTCACTATTTGCACCCCAGATTTGTGATTATACTACCTGCAAGATAACAAATCATTATATGAGTGAAAATTTCAACACTTACAAGATGATGGAGGTATAATTTTATATAGCTGCTAGAACCCATTGGTTCTCTCCCTTCATGGATGTGCTCTTAGGGGAAACAATGGGGTTGTATATTGCTATTCATTGGGTCCGTGAGCTTAACTACAAGGATGTGATTTTCGAGTTAGAGCAACTCCATCGCAGGTGCGTATTGCGTTTCGTAAACTAAAGCACGCACCCTATCATCCTGTTCACGGTTGGAGACCTCCGGATCGCTCGCAACGTGTCAAAACAGGTTCGCTATTAAGCACCGGGTTCGTAATCTTATTTCAAACAGAAACATTTCGCTTTACGGTTGAAATTGGGAAAAAACTGGGAAGCAAACAAATAAACAAATCACAGAGTCCCAACTTTCATTCCATTCCAAACATAAACTAGAAATCAAGAATCAAGAAGAGAAACAAATTAAATATAGATTTTTTTATGAGTGAAACAAATACAAATTTAGGAAAAAAAATTTAAAAAAGAAAATACAAAACCCTTCATGTGCATCACTGCAAGCGAGAGGTAAGCGATCTGCCGTCAATATACCGCCGTAGCTATGTTGAGGTGAAGGTACTAACAATGGCGAACATGCGCATCTACCGAGTGGAGAGAGTGGAAAGATTCTCTATGGATGAGATTGAGTGGGAGATGACTGAGTGAGAGTATGAGGTACTGATTGAGAGGCTTGGAAGTATGCAGAATGCAATTTTTCTTTATAATTTTGGTCAATATAATGTTTGCACAGAGGTTTGGAAATCTTGCACTATTTTTGAGAGATGAGAAGATTAGGAGTGTTGGGAGAGAAATGAAAGATGAGAAGGGAAATGGGAGAGTCTCGAAACATATGAGAGAATGTAAAAATAAACGTTAAATATCACTTTTGGTCCATTATCTTTTTATCTTTATTCTAGGTTTCACTTTGGTCATTTATCTTTTTTTTGGTCTGTTTTGGTCCTTTATCTTTCATTTTCGTTTCACTTTGGTCCCTGACGTTAGTTTATTCTAATGGATGCCACGCTGGCAGTTAACTGCTAACGTGACGACTCAAATTCATTAAATGACATGGCAAAAATATATTATTTAATTCTTACACATCAGCCATAGTTATCAGAACCGGACCGGACCGGCCGGTCGGACCGGTCGGACCGGGACCCGGTGGTCTTCCCGGGCCGGGCAGCGTGCAGGACCGGATCTGCAGTTGGCCCGGTGATGACGTCATTGGACCGGTGGAAAATCCGGGTCGGACCGGTGAAAATCCGGGTCGGACCGGTTGATGCCTTTTTTTTTTTTTTTTTAAAGATGAACCATTTATAAATTTTGCATGTTTTCACAAAAAAGGCTTGGGTGGGGTTCGAACCCCCTCCCTAGTATTCAACATTTCAACTTTTTAACCACTAAGCTATCTATTATTTGTTGATACTGTTCGCATTCATTAAATATAATCAATTCCGGATATGTTAATTTTTTTTGCACATTCTTTCATTAATAGTTTTGATTAAACACACATTTTTTTGACAAATTGATTCAAGTTCAACACTCATAAACATGTTAGTAAATGTATAATTATAAATAAAATTATAATAAAATTTCTATATTAATAAATGTATACTTTCTTAGTATATATTATAATTTTTTGAATTTATTTAATATAGACCGGGTCATGCCGGTCCGACTAGAGACCCGCGGTCCGACCCCGGGTCTAGTGACCCGGTGCCTTGACCGGGTCGATGGCCGGTCCGGGTCTGATAACACTGACATCAGCAATTAAAATTGATTAAACGAATCTGGGTTTTGTTGAACGAATCTGTGTTTTTACATTATTATATAAAATTTATTCAACAACAAATCTGGGTTTTGATGAATTAACAAAAAACCCATTTTGTTCTTCCATGAATTAACAAATCTAGAAGAAGGAATCTGTGTTCTAATGAATTAACAAAAAACTAAAATGAAATGAGCAGCAAAACGAAACCCAAAATGAACAGCAAAATGAAATCGAAATGAGCAGCAAAACGAAACCCAAAATGAACAGCAAAACGAAACCCACATATGAACAACAAAATGAAAGAGCGATTTCATGGCGGAGAGAGAGAGAGAGAGAGAGAGAGAGAGAGAAATCGTTTTGTTTGATCTTGAATGAGTTTTGATCGCAAGAAAGAGATCTAAAGAAGCCCTAAATCAATTTCGTAAAACAACGAGTTTCTGGGTTTTCGCCATGAGTTGCAGTTTCAATTTAGTTTCAGTTTGGTCCTCTACGTTTTCTTTTAGTTTCAGTTTGGTCCTCTACTTTTTCTTTTAGTTTCAGTTTGGTCCCCTATGTCTTTATTTTAGTTTCATTTTGGTCCCCACTATCTCATTTTCTTCTCCCTCGTCTCTGTTCATCTTCACAGAAAACATCTTACCCAGAACGCGAATAGATTCAAAACCCAGATACGTTCTTCCATTTCTCTCACTCTTTCGTTCTTCCAGATTCGTAAAAGAATGCGAACAGATTCAAAACCCAGATTTCGTAACAGAACGCGAACAGAAAACGTAGTGCAAAAAGAACGCGAAACCCAGATTTAGAACGCGAATAGAAACGCAGTGGAAAACGAAAGAAAAGCAGTGGAAAAATTATGGGTTTGAAGATGTTGAGTGATTTGGAAAACGAAAGAAAACCCCGATTTTGAATGTTGAATGTTGTTGATTGTTTTTAAAATTTCTGGAATGTTGGTGTTGGTGTTGCTGGAAAACCCAGATTTCGTTCTTCGTTTGATGTTGGTGTTGGTGTTGGTGTTGGTGTTGCTGGAAAACCCAGTTTAATTGTTTTGATGTTTAATTGTTTAACAATTAAAATAGTTTAATTTCATTAAAAATTAAATAATATATTTTTGCCACGTCATTTAATGAATTTGAGACGCCACGTCAGCAGTTAATTGCCAGCGTGGCGTCCGTTAACAAAAACTAACGTCAGGGACCAAAGTGAAACGAAAAATGAAAATAAAGGACCAAAACGGACCCAAAAAAAGATAAAGGACCAAAGTGAAACCAAGAGCAAATATAAATGACCAAAACTGATATTTAGCCAAAAATAAATTAAATATTTTACTCAAGTTCTTCTTCTGATCGGTGTTGGAGTGAAATTAAAGGGTAGTAGTGCTTTAAAGCTGACCTGGCAGCAAGGGCCCAGTCAAGATGTGTTAGGATCTTATGTACGGTTTCACCGCTAATGATGCTCTTAGATGCCAAGTGTGTGGCTCATGCCTTTAATTCCAATCGCCCTTCCATTGCTGAGTTTGGGTCTTTGATTACCATTTGTATGGATCTTTTTACCTTTTTTAACTACAACTCTCATGTCGAGTTTGCTAGGAGGAATGCTAATAAAGTTGTTTATTCTCTTGTGGGGGTGGCATTAGTGTCAGTGTTAGGTGTTTTACTTCCTTGAATCAAAGGCCAATGAAACCTCCTAAGAATTTAGAGAAGAAAGGAATACTGGAAAAATTTCTCTTGCTTATTTCCATTCATCACCATCTGAATATAAAGGATATTACATCAAATCTAGTGTGCAACGGATCAAAGGATCCAAGGGATAAAAGACAAACAGAATTCCAGCTGCCCAAATCTATCAAAGATATGCCAAATCTAAGAAACATACCAAGTACAAATTAAAAGTAAAAACATAATAAAATTAAACATAATAAAATTCAGCTTCGAGAAGGTGCATCAGAGTACAAATTCCTTCAAGTGATTGGGCTTCTTAACTTCTCTCTTGGGCCATCCCTCAATGTGGCATTCATAGCAGCTTGGAATGTCGAAGGAGCATTGCAAAGGCCAAAGGGCATCACAGTATACTCGTAATGACCCTGGTGAGTCCTGAAACGCCGTTTTAGGAATATCAGCCGTGTGCATCTTAATCTGATGAAAACCTTGGCGAAGGTCCAACTTAGAGAACCAAGTAGCACCGCCTAGTTCATCAAGAAGTTCATCAAAAGTGGGCATGTGAGAGCGATCCCTTACCGTGATGTTGTTAAGTGCCTGATAGTCTACACAAAGGAGCCAACTACCGTCTTTCTTTTTGACAAGAAGAACTGGTGAGGAAAAAGGGCTCCGGCTAGGTTGAATCATCCAGGAAGAAAGCATATCTGTAATTTGCTTTTCAATCTCACATTTCTGGAAGTGGGGATAACGATACGACTGTACGTTCACAGGGGAGGTGTTGGGGTGGAGGTGAATTTGGTGGTTAATGGCTCGATGGGGGGGAGGGGTTGGAATAAGGTAGGAAAGCGAAGGAGGAGTGTTAGGGTTCGGGTCAGGGGATTGGATGGGTAAAATTTGGAGGTGGAAGAATTCAGAGGCTGCATTGGTTTGGACACAACAGCGAAGTTGTTGGACTGAGATGATGTTGTGCTTGGGTGGTTTGGCTAGGAGTGTAATAGGTTGGCCATGGAAGTCAAATGATAAGGATAATTGGGTGTAATCCATGAGTACAGGCCCAATAGATTTGAGCCAATGAGCGCCCAGAACTACATCTGCTCCACATATGGGTAAGACATAGAAATCAACCTGAATTGTGATCCTGCAACATCAAAGAAACATCAGAGCAAAAGTGTGTACATTCAATAGTGTTACCATTTCCAACCAAAACCTTCAAAGTATTAGTTTGGATTGAAGGGAGGTCCAAAATGAAGTTGTGAGTACTACCACCATCAATAAGCACTGTAACAACATAATGCATAATCCGACCCGGTAAACGGATCGTCGACGTGGCATTTGAACCAGAAAGAGCATGGAAATTGAGTTGTTTGGCTGGTGGGTCGGTTTCAAGAGTGGTGTCGTTTGAGGGAGGGGTAGTAGGTTGGTCAACTCAGATAAGGGGGATCGGAGTCGTCGGCGGCGACGAGAAGGAAGAACTTACCCTTACATTTGTGGCCAGGGCTAAAATTTTCATCCTAATTATAACAAAGACCCTTCACTCGGCGGGATGCCATTTCGGTGGGTGTCAGTCTTTTGAAGTTAACTTTGGGTGGTGAGGGTAACAAGGGGGTGGAGGATGTTGAGACCGGGGTACTGGTGGAGGGGGTGAGGGCATTTTGTTTAGGTTTAAAGCTACGGCGACGTTCGTCGATCTTATCCTCTTGTAATTTGGCAAGAGCAGTAGCTTGGGACAGGATTAAGGCCGAAGGGCGAGCACCTCACGGCGGATCTCAGGAGAGAGGCCGGAGATGAAACAGCTCAATAGAAATGGGGGAGGGAGGCCAAAAATACGATTAGCTAAACGATCGAAATCATTAAGGTATTGGGTGATCGTGCCTCGTTGTGTGAGCTTGAAGAGGGCGCCGCAAGGGTCGTCGTAGTACGACGGAGCAATGCGAGTTTCCAGAGCTTTAAGGAAGCCGAACCAGGAGGTAAGCAAGCCATTTCGGTGCATCCACTGGAACCAGCTAAGTGCGGGACCTTCCATATAAAACGACACCACTGTGAGGCGTTCATCTTCCGGTGTATGATATAATCAAAGAATGGGGAGATTTTGAAAATCCAACCCATGGCGTCATTACCATCAAATTGGGGTACTTCGAGCTTCATGCGTGGTGTAGTGGTGGGGTTCGGTGCGGGAAGTGGTGGAGGGATCGGTGGTGGTTGTGGTGGGGGAGTGGGCGGAGGGGTTGGTGGTGTGGTGGTTAGTGCGGTGAGTTGGTTGATGATGGCATCGATCTTAGTAGAGAGTTCATCCAGGCGTTCGACGTTAGTCTGACGAGGAGCCATGGAAGAATGAGCTCAAGTAAAGCACCTAATTGTTAGGTGTTTTACTTCCTCGAATCAAAGGCCAAGGGAACCTCCTAAGAATTTAGAGAAGAAAGGAATACTGGATAAATTTCTCTTGCTTCTTTCCAATCATCACCATCTAAATATAAAAGATATTACATCAAATCTAGTGTGCAACAGATCAAAGGATCTAAGGGCTAAAAAACAAACAGAATTCCAGCTACCCAAATCTATCAAAGATATGGCAAATCTAAGAAAGATGCCAAGTACAAATTAAAAGTAAAAACATAATAAAATTCAGCTTCGAGAAGGTGCATCAGAGTACAAATTCCTTCAAGTGATTAGGCTTCTTAACTTCTCTCTTGGGCCGTCCCTCAATGTGGCTCTCCTCATTTCGAATTGGGCCTTCCTTGCTAACAGTCAGCTAGTCCTCAAAATTACTTTGATGTTCTCTCATGTATTGCCGCTTTGATTATTAATAAATTGCAATAGACGCTTCTTATAAAAAAAATGCAGAAATTTCATTTTTCAAAATTTCGGGTATTAAAAACATTCATTTCAAATTTTTCATAAACGAATTATCCGATTGTATATATTTGAGTTCTGGAAGTTTCAAATTTACTTGTGTGTTCTGGATTTTTTAAGAAAAATGAAGGGGTGTGGTGTGGGTTATTGAGAATTTTTTTGAGAAAAAGATGGGGGTATTGGGTCTAATGGGGTCATGAAGTTGAAAATTATAGTGGGAGTGGTTTGGGTCCTGGATCGTGGGCCATTGAATTGGTTAGGTGTTGGGCTTTTGGGTTTGATGAAATTATCCAATTCCAAACCGAATATTATTACTACTCAACAACACATCATTTAAAGGCAGTAAAAAAACATATCATTTTAAGAAATAACTAGAAGAAATCAAAACGAAATGGACATTAAAAGTAAAATAAATTTTTCGTTTGGAAAACTACAAACTCAATGAAATTCATAGATGAAGTGGCAACTCAAAACTCAATTAAACAAATACATAATTCCATTAAGGACTCGACTATGATTTTTCGTTGTGGATGATTAGTATATGTTTAGAGTTGTTTCAAATGGAATTTTGGATTCTCCCTAAATTCCATTTCTTGCTTAATTTTCCTTCATGGATTAAATTGTAGAGGCGTGCGTCTCTTATGCTTCAATGCAGCACAAGTGTAGTATTTGGATAATAGGGATGATGAAAATGGGTGGGTAACTCTCTGATTAGTGTTTAAGTGGTTTGCGGTTAAGCCTCTCTTTCAATTTTTCATCAAAAAAAGCTGAACATATAATATTTATAAGGGTCATTTAAAAATTGTTAATATTTACAGGGCCTTAAATGGATTATGGCCATATTTGCAGGGGCTGAACATTTTAGAATTTTTAATATTTACAGGGGCTTAAATAGATTATGGTCATATTTGCAGGGGCTGAACATGTATTTTTACCCTCTGCAAATATGGAAAATTGACCGAGGGGCTTAACCGCAAACATTTAATATTTACAAGGGTTATTTTAAAACTTTTATTTTTACAGGGGCTTAACTGGATTTTGGCTATATTTGCAGGGCCCGAACATATATTTAAGCCTTAAAAATATTGGTTTATTGGATTGTTCAAAATTTTTTATATCAAACATCCTCGCTTAATTTACTAAAATTAAGGGATCAAGTTATCTTACTCCAAATTTATTTAAGAGTAAATCGTCAAATTAGTCTCTAAGTTTACTCGCCATTTACTATTTAAGTCCTAAAGTTTAGGAAAATAAAAAGTAGTCCATAAAAGTATGTGATATCAGTAAAATTACTTCCTAAAGTTTTATAAATAGTCTTTTACGGAGATTAATAAGATCAACTTATTAAACGTTTGGTTCCAATTGGGTGCAAATTTAAGGATAATAGTAAAAATTTAACATTTTAGGGGGTTCAAAATAATTTTATATAGGGGTAAAAGTACAATTTTTTTTATTTAGGGAATTCAATGGAACCTTCTGAAAACAATGTAGGTCTGCCACTGTCCAATGAGGTTTTAATAAGACCCCTTATGTAAGAGTTGGGGTACTCCTAATCCCTTTTATATAATATGTTGCTTATAAAAAAAACAATAATAATTTTGTCTTTACAAATAAAACTAACGAAGCATTTACATTGATATCACTTCAACACCAATCGACATTAATTAGTTAACCTAAACCCATTTTTCAGAAATTAAAAAATAAAGCGTCGAAAATAATCCTATAACATATAATATAATTTCATAGTTAGGTATTATAACCTTACTTTCTAGTGCATGATTTTATTTCAATTTGTGTATAAATTGCTCAAATTTAATTTGTTGAGTAAAATATCTCAAGTTTGTGAGTCCAACACATACAACAAATGGGCTAATTAGGCATCGATCTCATACAATCTTGAGTAAGGACTTACACCTACAAACTACAATCATCCAATTAATATATAAGCTACAATCATCCAGTTGTTATGTTTGCTTCTTCTTTTTCGATAAATTGTTATGTTTTTTGCTTTAAAAACTTATTTGAATAAGGCCGAATAAGCTGAAAAGCGCTTCAAAATATAGACAAAAATAAATAAACTGTGCACAACGTAACCCAAATACGAGAGCTTAGGATTGAAATTACCATATTACATAGAAAAATGAAATTTCAGTGAATGTCTGCAAATTTTCAATACCTTATATATATGTAACATGCTCATAGATAGATCACTCTATTAATTCCTATCCTTCAGAAAATTAAATGAAGCAGCATCCTTGCATATATCGGATCAACAGAAAGTCGTCGTCATCACACGATCCTTGAACAGATGGACTCATTTCTATTTGCTATAATCTAGAATTTATCACGGACTGAAACTAGCTAAGCTAACTAGAAAGCTAAACTACATGAAATATATATGAAATAATACATGAAGTTAAATAATCATGTACTACATGAGTTATATATAAATATATGTATTATGATGAAGAAGAGACACCCACGCCAAGAAAATCAATGAAAGGAACTTCTTTGTGCTCAATATTGGGTTCATTATCTTCTTGCTTATCTTTCTCCTTGGAAATCATCAACTTTGTTAATGTGGATGAGCTATCACTGAAGCTCATCCTTATCCTTCCATCATGATCAGAAGAACCTAAGAATCCAAAAGGACTTGGAACAACCCTCTTGTAGTTTGGAAGAGTTGGACAAATTCTGTAAATAAATCTATCTTTGGAACACTCTGAGAGATAAATATTATTAGGAAAAGGTCCCTTTTTTCTGAATCCTTCATGATCAGCTACAAGAGAAATAGTATTGTTTGTGTTTGTGGTTGTGGGCACAGAAGCAAAATTCCAAGAAGGCAGAGAACTAGAAGGATTATCTATAACTAAACTATTTTTATCAAGGTTTTGAAATTCATAGAACCTTCCATTCTGATACCCAATTCTTGTGCTGAATAAAAGTTCTTGAGACTGTGATATTTTATTCTCATGAGTATAAACTTGTTGGAAGCTTCTCTTCCCACATAACTTTGATTGTTCCCTTTGTTTTCTTGCCATTATAACATGCCAATGATTCTTCACAGCATTATCAGTTCTACCAGGGAATAGTCTTGCTATGAGTGCCCACTTATTCCCATGAATACGGTGTGCTGCTAGTAGCCTCTCTTCTTCCTCTTCTGTAAATGGTCTTCTGTTTATTCTTGGATCAAGTTGATTGAACCACCTCAACCTACAACTTTTCCCTGCAAAAAGAGGAACAAATTAATTAACTTTTTTTTTGAAAAGCATACGGAATATATATAAATAAAACGTTGGTGAGCACGAGAGATACTCACACTAAGTACAATAGGGGGATACAAATGAAACCGTCACAAGCCAAAAAAGAAAAATAGAGTCAAAATCTATCTCGTAGAAATACAGGATCGACATACCACTCATAAAAAAGGCATGATGGTGAGTTACTACTGTACAAAAACCATCTCCATGAAAGAACAAATTAATTAACTAACAAACCAATCAACACATTTAATTTTTTTAAAAGAACCCATCAACATATTATTTAAAATTAATTAAGAGACATAATTTCTATTCAATATTTAGATAATTCATCCTTGGATTAGATCATCTAAATAGTATATAATTTTAATTAAGTTTGAAGGTTAATTGAGAGAATATTACAAAACTTGAATATGTATAGATATAAACCTGATCTTCCTTGGAGCTTCTCAGCAATTGAATTCCAATTCTGAGCACCATATTGTTCAACAAGTTGGCGAAGCTTTTCATCTTCGGCTGGTCTCCAGTGACCACGTGGACAACTCTTGGTGTCTTCGGCTGCAGAAGAAGAATCTTCCATGGAAATTAAGGTACTGTCTTTTTTTTGGTAGTTTTAAGGTACTGTTTTTACTTTTTAGGATCAGGCTATAGATATTGTTTTGCTGGGACAGAAGTAATGTTGAGCATCAAGCACGGAAGAGAGAAGTGATGAAGAAGATATATAAGAAAATGAAGGGAGCGAGGGGTTGGTTTAGGGTTGTGGATGGCAAGTCACTTTTGTTGTCTTCACACGACAGATTATGCCCTATGTAAATAGACACCTTATATTATATGTCATAATTCCTCCTTCCCTTTTTATCAAATTCCTTTAATAATTACGTGTTTGGAAATTTGGATGGAGGAAAAATGAGAGAGTAGTTTATTTAGTATTAATATGTAATATCTATTTATACAAACAAACCTCCTTTGAAATTACCAATTTGGATCTCTTATTAACAAGACACATATCTCTTATTAACTGCAATGATATATAAAAAAACACGGGATAATTGCATTGATATATAAAAAAACACAAGATTAATATTTGTCATTGATAATTAAAAATTTTTAAGACTACTATAAACATACTATCTAAAAAACAAGAAGATTTAATGACTGCACTAATATATATATATATATAAACACGGGATAGTTGTACTGATATATAAAAAAACACGGGATAACAACACTGATATATAAAAAAACACTGCACTGATATATAAAAAACCACGGGATAAATACACAAATTGTTTTTAAATGATACTTTTACATTTTTAGATTTTAATATTTATCTTTTTTATTTATAACTCCTTTTTTATCTACTTTAAATTTGTCTTTATTTCCATAGGGTAATGTTCAAACTATTTAAATGTTGTCTAAGTTCATTCATAAAAAAAACACGACAGCACCCTTGTGTATGCACGGGTATCCTACTAGTTTTCTTTAATACTCTTGACATGCTTTAAAGTTTCGATAAAAAAGACTACAAACATATATATTCATTCTAACTATTTTGTTGGCACTGTTCCTCACCAAAAAAATCACCTGAAGTGTCACTAAAAGTTGCATTTAAAACTTAAAAAATTGATTTTTTGTATGTAGAACAGTAATAACAATATTTATTCCAAATTCCCTCAGTTATTATACAAACCGTAGCACACCACGTTAATTAATAATAAACAAATCCACTAGTTTGGTTACCGTATAGCTTTTACTAAAGGGACATCTCTCCTTGATAGAAGACTGGTTCACTTCCCACATCAGATAATTGTGACCTTAGTAAATTGAAGCAGTTTCTAAGCAATATATCTGCAAAAGTTGTTGGAGAGTTATTATTAGTCTCAAATTACTATTATTATATGCACAATAAAATCGTTACAAGACTGGTTTTGTAATTGTATTGTAATTGAAACTATATATGTTACAAAGGGAGAGCGGGGAAATAATATTAATATCATTAATAAAGTGAAGGCTTTAAACATGAGTACAAGGGATACTCTAGACAAAGCCACACCCAAGGCAGTAATTATAGTGTTACATCGAAGAGATAGATTAAGAGAATGTGTCCAAAACTAAGACTAACAAGTAACAACCATGAAACCTATTCAACCATAAAATGCAATTAATTTGCCATCAATTGAACTTTGCCCCTTTTGGCTCATCCAGCTTTTAACTTGGAAGAACTCGTGTAGTAGATGAAAATCAACAAATCGTATCTTCATATACTAATGCAAAAGAAAGATATGTGAAACTCAAAAGTCATCATGCTCTAAAATGGAAACATGGGTACACATACTTGATATACCTTGTCAGTTATATGAGCAATTTCCTTACAATTTGTATAAGAGTTTTTTTTTTTTTGAAAGGTAAAAGAACAAATATATAAATACGAAAACTAGGTCTCAGGAAGGTAGCTCAGTTAGCGAGCTAAGTGACATGAAGGGGTTGCAAGAAGGAGGTCCAGGGAAACTAACATTCCCCCATCTCCACTAACATTTGCTTATCAAAAGAAATACCAAAACTAGGACACTAGGGGTGTCCTAACCCATATACAAGAGCGAAACAACCACCACAAACTATTTCCGACTAATACACATAATTGGGGCAACATGCCACTCATAATAGAGACATCGTGGACTATTATACTTACATACAGTACCATAGGTACTATTTGTCCTGTTCCATAGACAAATTGTCAGTTTTTTTTTGCTAACTGACATAATGAGGTTTAATAAATATATGACATTGAGTTCAGGGGTTCAGTTGAACCCTCTGAAAAAAATGTGTACTAGTATTCCTTTATAAAATTTTTTTGAACCCCTCTAAAATTTTAAATTTTTACTAATATCCTTAAATTTGCACCCAACTTTTAATAAATATGTCTTATTAATCTTTGTAAGAAACTAATTTTAATACTTTAGGAAATAATTTTACCAATATCACATACTTTTATAGATTACTTCTTATTTTCATATACTTTAGGACTTAAATAGGAAAAAGAGTGTAACCTTAGAGACTAATTTGGCGATTTACTCTTAGATAAATTTGGAGGTTAGATAAATTGGTATTAAAAGTGTGACGTCAATTATATAGGAAACAGGTCACTGAGAGTGAAAGTCTCATTTTATTGATTGATGTAAAATTGAACGTTCAACAAAGACTTAGTTGCTGAGTTTAAATAATACTAATGTACCATTTATCTTCTCTAACTACCATTTATCTTCTAAACAAACTCTAAAAGATAATAACAAACTAATTAAATACAATTAGTAAAATCCAATTAAATAAATAATTGAAGTGTAACTTAATACCCCCCTCAAAATGGAGAATAGATGTCAAGCATTCCTATCTTGCCAATGAGTTCTGAGAACAAGGGTATTGGAATTGTTTTGCATCACAAATATACCCTTGAAAATCATTTGATTTTATGAATTCACAAGCTAATAAGATTGCTTATGCCATATCTCTAGTCGATGTGAGACTTCAACACACCCTAGCTTCACGCTCAGGACTAGACATTTGAAGCATTGACTGGTACAGGTGAAATAACAAGGATCTCAACACACCACTTCGCACCCAGGACTAGACAACTGGAGTATGAAAAAATAGGTAGAATAATAGAGATCTTGGCCCAATATAAGAAATCTAGAATAGGCTTAGGCATGAATATTTGTGAGTCATAACCAACATAAGTCAGTAATGATGATGAAGCTGGCTCGAGGGAAGATCGAGGAAGAAGCTTCAAAAAATTTCTTGAATGATGAAGCTGGCTCGAGTGAAGATGTTGTCCTCAAGAAGTGACTGAATTTGTCTTTAGGAAGATGTTGAGATACCAACACAAGACCGGATTATCCGAAGGATGGAGGTAGAATGCGTCATCATAATTCTGTGGAGGATTTGCCGTGGCAGAAATGAGTTGAACAACAACCAAGCAAATCAAAGAAAAAATGAAGAATGATGAACACAAAGAATCTCCAAGAACATGTGGAAGAAAAATGAAGAAATTTCTTCTAATAGCACGATGAGCACCATTGTTCATGAATCGCAAACCGAAAGAGGAAAATCGCGAGAAGACAATGGAGGAATCACCGAGAAGAGAGGAACGCGGAAGCTATATCAGCTCCTAATTTATTTTTTCATCTGATACCATATTAAAAGTGTGACATCAATTATATATGAAACAGAGAACTGAGAGTGAAAGTCTCATTTTATTGATTGATGAGTGAAATTGAACGTTCAGCAAAGACCTAGTAGAACTGAGTTTAAATAATACTAATGTACCATTTATCTTCTCTAACTACCATTTATCTTCTAAACAAACTCTAAAAGTTAATAACAAACTAATTAAATACAATTAGTAAAATGCAATTAAATAAATAATTGAAGTGTAACTTAATAATTGATTCCTTTTTTTTTTGAAAAAAGATAAATTGATTCCTTAGTTCTAGTAAATTAAGTGAGGATAGTTGAAAAATTTTAAACAATAACCAATTAATTTAACTGTCAAAATCAGTTTAAATTGTCTTAACAATTAATTCAAATGCCGTGTAAGTATAGCATCGAGAAAACTACTTCCAAACCGTCTGCCTTTGTTTTCTGTTTTCTTCTATTCCATTCCATATTCCAGTCAAATAAAACATTGAAACGCACAGTGAGTTGAGTATTATTCTAATGTGTTTCTTAACCGATTGAGATTTCATACCCCACGAAATCGAATACTTATCTTCCCATCAAAATATATGGGAACAGTTTGTCCATAAACATCAACATGTTGATCAATTTAACAGTGTTCTTTTAATAGCAAAAAGTAGAGCATATAATAATAATAATAATAGTACTAAGGACTAGGGTGAGCGTAGGACCTGTTATAAGTTATAACTAATCAGGCCAGGCGAAAAATTTTGAAAAAATATAAAGCCCGGGCTATCAATTAACAAATGGGGTTTTTAGCCCTACCCGATAAAACTCAGGCTCGTAGCAAGTTAGCCAGGCCAGGCTTTAGGTAGGGGTGGGACTGGGAATAGGTTGGGCCGAGCTGGACTTTGCAAGGTCTGCGCATGGCCTGCATTGAAACTGAGCCTGGCATGTGGCCTATCCTAGACCCATGCCAGGCTCAATAATAACTTTAAATATGTCAAAATTTGATGTAGGACAATATATTTAAATTAATAGAAAATATTAGCAAATTAATTATTTAACACAAAGTACAAAATTTAATATAATAATAATAGTAATAAAAGTATTTTTTATTTTTACTTAAATAGGTCGGTTTGATAGGCATAAAAGGCTTTTTTCAATGGCTTATAACCTCGTCTTTTTAGCCAAATAGGCTTTTAAAAAAACCTAAAGCTGATCTGACCTGACTTGACGTAGGCTGGACCGTAGACCCCTGTCTATTGTCCGGCCTATTCCCGGCCCTAGGTTTAGGCCACCCGCAAGTCAATATATATATATATATATATATATATATATATATATATATATATATATGTTACTACAAATTAAAAAACATTATTTGTATATTTAATTTGTGGAGACAAGATATGTTTATAATATAAATTTATAAAAAAAATTTATTCAGTATTCTAGCTATTTCTTATACTAAACAAATAATTAAATTGATAATTGCACACGCCCGGTCATAAGTAAGACCAAGTCCGGTCATCATAAATATAAATTCATGCATATGAACGCAACAATTTTGATGAAAATCAGTGTTAACGTAAAAAGTTGACCTATCACACCCAATAACATTCTTGCATATACTAATTACTACCTGAAGACTCTTCAATATCACTATATCAAACATTTTCTATGTCTAATATTTTTCTCTTTAAATCGTTGGACACATCAAAAGTTTAAATGTTTGGCTCACCACCAAGATTATCAAACTAATTGCAGAGGAAAACAAGATGACCTGTCTAAATTAATGAGGTATGGACTATTGCTTAACTTAGCAAGTCTCAATTAAAAAGAAACTGGCCAAGTTGAGGTAGTCTCTCAATTTTGAAAGTTACTTCTTCAACAGAACCCTTTAATGCAATCTTAAACAACCATTTGAGCGAAAGAGATTGAAAGAGAGAACAAAATGGCAAATTAAACTTAAATAGTTTCCCCAAATATAATCTTCATTTTTGGTAAATACTTTACTCATGTACTGTATTTATTCCACACTGCAGTGATGATTTAACAGATTTAGTATAATTGGATTCTCATGATACTTTGGGCTAGCTGGCATGCGGTGGCGGACCCAGGACCCCGGGGTCAGGAGTGTCAAATTTTTTAAGTTCAATGTCAAATGAGTGCAAAACTTGGTTTACTAGTGCAATTTAAAATTTTCACGGGGTTCAAAATCAAAATTTTAGGAGATTTAGACTATTTATATAGGGTGATAAGTGCAAAAAAAATTTCCAAAGGGTTCAACTGAACCCCCCGGTAACAAGCCAGGTCCGCCACTGCTGGCATGGCACCGCACAGTATATATATCAACCTTTAATCACATGAAGCTGGCACTGATAACGGGCTTGACTTCAATTTAAGGTCTGCTTAGTAAAAAGCAGCCGATAGAGGATGAGCTAATGGATAGTGGATGAGCGAATAGTGGATGGGCTAGCGAATAAAGAATAGCGGATAAACTAGTTGATAACAAATTATGTGTTTGGCAAAACAAGCAGTTAAGATAGTTGATAAATATAAAATGACATAAAAGAATATTTAATTAGTGATTAAATTATATTTAACGATGAAATATGTCTAATGAAGAAAGATAAGTAATTTAAGAAAAATAATAAGAGTAAAAATGTAAAAAAAAAGTGAGATGCTATACGATATCTGCTAAAACGCTACTTGAAGTAGCGTTTCAAAAAACGCTAAATGCTAGTGTTTATACCAAACACCTGTACTTGTCACTCACTAGTGAAATACGCTAGTCTCATCCGCTATCCGCTAGCGAATGAGACGCGCCAAACAGAGCCAAAACTGCAAAATTTTGTTTTAGTTTTTTTTTAAGTGGCAAATGTTAGTAGTTAGCAGTACGTGGATATTTTTTTTTATAAATTATAAATTTATAATAGCATAAAAGCAATCAATTGAACAAACTAATTTCCTGTAGGTTGAATGAGTTGAAGCACAATCAGCTTTAATTTAAGGTAGAAGGTTCTATCATATGACTATATATGTGTTCATATTTTAAAATTTGGTGAATTTTGTTCGTTGAAGGAATTAAAAGATAAGGTTAACATTCTACAACAGAGAAATAGACCGTTAAAATGATGCTACTACCTATCTTTTCTCTCCTTGCGTTTTATAAATGTGTGGAGAAGCACAAATAAATAGAAGGGTTTGAAATAGCTTTCAAACAGTGAATGAAAAAACTTGCATAGACAAACATCCATTCCCTTCAACTCTCTTTAATTATATGAAAATCATAATATACCTTTTTCTCTCACCGTCCCACGTAACCTAAGAAACCCCACCATTTTCATCATCATAATCCACAACCGTAATTTGACATCCACAGGCTCAGAAAATTCTCAACAAACTACTTTGACTCTTCCCATTCAACTCCTATATGTATACGTACATTTAGCATATATATACCTCTCTCTGTATATGATACACATCTAGGTATATTTTTATGCAGCTTACAAACCCTTAACTAGTCTCAAGTTACCCCTTTTGTCATCATCAATAAATGTACTCTGTTACAACTGATGACAGTTTCATTTAATTTGAATCGTCCAAAATGGTATTCCAAAGATCAGCAATCCTCTGAATTGACTTTTGATCACAAGCTGAAGGGGGAATGTAAAAAAGAATAAAATGTTATCGGATTTCTATGTGATTACATTGTGGCTCAATCCATGGCAGTAGGTTTTTCTAACGAAACGACAAATAAACACACTATATATCTTGCTTGTGTGGTAGACCCATCTAATACATTCTGCGAATACCAATTGGCGCCAACCTGTGGCCATTTTTGCTTTTATCTTTTTTTTTTTCCTTTTTTTACATGTTTTAGTATTTTAGAGTTTAGAAAAAAATTAAATGTTCAAATATGCGAAGTTCGTTACTCAATAACTGATTTGGTGAAAAAAATAATTATTTCGTGACAAAATACGTAAAATGACACGCTAAGTAGTGTATTTTTGGTACTTTAGAGGCCAAAAAAAAAATAATTGTTCAAATACGCGAAGTTCATTCTGGTGAAAAGAAAAAATAATTTCGTGACAAAATACGTAAAGTGCGATGCTAAGCAGTGTAATTGCAGGTACTTTAGAGTGCAGAAAAAAATTTAGATGCTCAAATACGCCAAGTTCGTTTCTCATTAATTGGTTGCTGAAAAAATATGTGACAAAATACGTAGAGTCCGATGCTAAACAATATGTTTTGGGGTACTTTAGAGTCCACAAAAAATTCAACTCTTCAAATACGCGAAGTTTGTTCCTCAATAACTGATTTCATGACAAGAAAATACAATTTCGTGAAAAAATATGTAAAGTGTGACGCTAAATTTAAACAGTGTGTTTTTGGTTACTTTAAAGTCCCAAAAAAAGATTTTAGATGTTCAAATGCTCCAAATTCGTTTCTCAATAATGATTTGGTGAAAAAAATTAATTCCTTGTAAAAAATTTTAAAATGCAACTCACCATATTAAGAAATCAATTTATTTTTATATTTCTTTTTCTTACATTTGCATTTCTTCATATGTTTATTTTTTGGGAGTTCTCGCCCCGATCCACTTTTTTGGTTTCTTTAATGAGTACTCTCGCCAACTCTCCGTTTTTATGATCCTTATTTTGGTTATTTCGCACCAATAGGTATTAGAAGTATACTTAAACCACTTTAAAAAATGAATTTATTTTTATACTTTTTTCATTATATTTTCATTTCTTCTTATGATATTTACAAAATCAATTTCAATCAATACATCTCTTTATATTTTTTAGAACCTTATTTTTTTCGAGCCTTTAAAAAATCAATTTTTTGGGCATGCCAGCAAATGAGGTGGACTCGAACATAGCATGCCAACACATAAAAAATTGCCACATAACTCATGGCACGTCAGGCCGTTAATTAAAACTAACAACATAAACTAAAACTGCAACGAAAATTAAATAATGTAGGGACTAAAAGTGCCTAAAAAATTTTGAGGGACTAAAAACAAAACTCGCTATATTTATAGAGACCAAAAACATATTTAACCCTATTTTTCAAAACCATATTTTTTCCGAGCCTTTAAAAAATCAATTAATTTGTATACTTTTTCTCTTTATATTTTTTGAACCATATTCTTCTGAACTTGAAATATCTATTGAGAGAGTAATTAAAGAAGAGAATGTTGTCATGTTTATAGTACTCGAGTACTTCTTGCTGATTTTAGTTTTGCATTTGAGGTGCTTAATTGGATTTGAATAAAATTAATTGATTATCATACTAATGAAAAGAAAACGTGACATAATATTGTTAACTCAAATAAGCTAAAAATATAATATGCAATAGATACTTTCTGTATGGATTAAAATAATAAGCATAAAAATAATAGACAAATAAAAAATTATAAACTATAAAAAAGTTTTAAAAAATACCATTATATTTGTGGTTGTTAAATACATTATATTTGACCCCAGAGGTTTATCTTGAAGCAAATCGATCAGCCCCACTTTTCTTTCTTTATTTTAATTTCTGTACATACCTCTTGAGTCTTGATCATATGTCATAGACATAGTTCCGTATGTAACTGACAATAAAGGTTGTTTTTTTTACCCCACATTCTACTTGATGCCCTCCAAATTGATCAAACGGACCAAAATACCTCTAAAAAATTGTTAAAAAACGAAATCATTCCTCATTTCAACATATTTCTGGGAAGATTTCCGAAAATGCCATTTTTTTGCTTCCGAAAATACCTCTTTTTGAGGTATTTCCGGAATTCCATGGAAATTAACCTTCCGGAAATACCTCAAAAAATGGTATTTCCGGAATGTTTTTTTTTGAAATTTCGTTTTAATTAATTTTTTTTTGCTTTTTCGGTGGCAACCAGAACAGGAAACATCGAGCGAGGCGAGCATTCAAGAGCGGGAGGAGATGAGCAGAGTCCTTCTGGCAGTAAGAGTAGGTTCCGATTGAGGACTAGACAGGCCGGACACGCGTCTGAGCGTCAGAGACGTGTCCGAGAGCGAGAGCAGCAGCAAGAGGCTGAGCCAGACGCCATGCATGTAGATGACGAGTACCTACCATGGTACTTCCAGGTGTCCATTCCCCGCCTGACTCTGGCTCCGCCTTCACCTCCAGCTCCGCCTTCGCCTCTAGAGGATGTTGGTCCACTTCCCTATGAGTCAGGGAGAGAGTAGCTAGGCATGTCCAGGATGCCTATGATAGTCTTTTGGCAGTCGACGATATTCCTAGGGAATGTCTATAATAGTCTGTTGGCTGCTTTACAGCTTTTGGACATTTAGTTGTATTATTTTTTATATTTTTACTGTATTAATATTGATTATTATTGTTTATTAGTTTAGCAAGTTTCGTTACATTTAATTATTTCCCGTAAATTTTTTTAATTTAAAAAAAATATTTTTTAAAAATTTCCTGAAATACACATATTTCCTTCCGGAAATATGTGTATTTCCGGAAATTTTTAAAAAATATTTTTTTTTAATGAAAAACTAGGAGTATTTTGGGGATTTATGGTAAAATGGGGGTATGGGGTAGTAAATAAAAACAGCCGACAATAAAGCCTCAGATTTGAATGTTTTTTTAGTTTATTACTAAATATACGCCACCTACCTTTGCCCCTTTTGATAACTGTTCACAAAATGCATAATTCTAAGTTATGAAGTGGCCTAATTTCATAACAGTCATAGCAGCCTTAGATAGTTAACCTACAAATTCATAGAACACCTTGACGTGTAATCCGACAAAGTTGAAGTAACTCATAAGGTTTTATTTGTGTGTTGAACTTCAATATCTTGCTCTCTTAGGCACACAATACTAACTACCATCAATTAATTAATTAAGATATTGTAATCCCACTTAAGTACGGTTCGTTGGCAATTTAGTGGCTTTCTTTCTTTCTTGTCTCACAGTTTCAGCCAAAAGCGACATCCCCATTTTGCGGTGTGATAAACCTACAAAATGGTATAGTTAGTGGTACAAGATAATGACACTTCACCTACCTATACAGCTACCTTCTTCAGGGTCCATTTTACTTTACTTTATCAACGCTTAAATTCCTTCAACTAATCATGAACCTATGTTTAGTCCAACATGTAACAAGCATATTTGTCAATTCCTCACACAAGAATATCGGATTTCCATCGTCACCTTCTTCACATTTTAATTTTCCCACCTGGGAAATAATATTTATCTAGAATTCTACTCTGTGATTGACCACGAACGTTTTTCATTGGCTAATTTTGTATCAGCTAAACACTGAATAATAATAAGTTTTTTTATTATTCAAAAACTTTTACAAGTGGTTTTGTGTGTTTGGGATAATTTTTGCTCGCAATACACAGCATTCCTCTTCCCACTCTAAATACTAGGGGTGTTTGCGGTGCAGTTTGGTTCGATATTTAGTCAAAAAACGAGCTCAACCGCAAAATAAAAATACATGTGGTTTGGTTTGGTTCGGTTGACTTCCTAAAAAAAAATTCGGTTGGTTCGGTTTTTTGCCTGACAAAACATAATTTAAAACAAAATTAAAATTAACTAATTTAATCCTAAATCTAAATATTACTTTTTTTTTCTAAGAAAAAGAAAATTTTCTAATTCTAAAGTGAGAAGTGTTAGATGATAAACAACGAAATCAGATTTGAGTTAGTAAGTGAGCAAGTCAAGGAAGACCGTAAGTCGTAGATTTACTTGTGGTTTGGCTTGGTTTGGTTTGGTTGGTGAAACAAAAACCGCGGGCCGAGCCAAACCGCGTGGGTGACTCAAAAGAAAAATCGATTAGATCCGATAAAAATATCGGTCTTTTGCGGTGTTCAGTTTGAATTGGTTCGGTTTGCAGTTTTCTATTGGGTTGGTTCGGTTTTGAACACCCCTGCTGAATAACACCTAAATAGACCTTGTGAAATCAAAAAAGGATACTTAGTTTGGAATTCACTACGAGGACCTTTTACTTATGCAAATTATTATCCCATGTTATGTAATTTATATTCCATAAGGATTCAAATGACTCATTGTACTTTTGGTAATGTTAAAGCTTCCTTTTAAGATTAAGATATGTATTTAACTTATTCGTTTTCTAAAGGGTTTAATTAATTAGACCCATTTATGATTAAATCCATCATGTCAAAAAAAAAGAATTATGGTTAAATCCATTCAATGATTATCATGATTTTGTTACTATCTTCAGTCAAAAAATGATTTTGTTACTATCTTATGCTGGATGGATTCTAGTAAGTAATACAAGATGTGATAGTAAAAATGAGAGGGTCGTGGGAACTTAAGATGGGAGGGTGGCAATAACAATTGCCCAAAAATATTTGGAACTTCATGGACGTGGGCTTTTATTAGCAACTAGGGAGCCCATGATTAAAATACAAGGGCCCATACTTCGTACAAACCCCCCTCTACTCAGTGGACACTCCCAAATTTTAAATATCCCCAAATTGCCCTCACATGGGATACACATGGACGATTTTGCATTATCAGGTTCGGGGGACTGAGTCCGAACCAGTTCGACACCATCCTACCGAGTATAGAAAAAACACGGTTCGGTGCATAACTACCGAACCAGTTCGAGAATTACACCCCGAACCATTAAGGGGTGTCTGGACTTATATGAACCGAACCGGTTCGAACCATAAGGTCCGAACTTATTTGTTACTGGACAGAAATTGAAGTTTCTGGACAGAAACTACTTTAACCAAAAAACTTACAAAAATAGTGTAATTCCAACCATTTAAACTTAGATACTAACAATAAATTAACTAATTTAAGTGAACTTAAGATCAAATAACCAACTTGAAATTCACAAACATATTCAAATAAACATCAATCTTTTGCTAAGCCAATACAAGGGGGATCTATATCTAAGGTTAAAGCTTCACTGTTGCAAGTGTCCTGTGAATGGCTTGACCCAATCCTTTGCTATGTCTGCTCTGTGTCTATTCCAGTAGATATTCGTTGGAGGCATTGGGAAACCTTTCTTCAAAACTACTTGTACATAGTGGCCCCCTGTGAAGCATATATTGAACACGGGTGCATTCTTAATAAGTGCAACTTGAAATGGGAAAACTGTATAGGATGCTTTAGGAGACCAGCAAACAATCACGACCTTGTATTTATTTGCAATCAAATAAGAACATTCTGGGACAGTCATCCAATTCTCCACTGCGTCCCTATGTTGTTGCATCAAAAACTTCATAACATAGGTGACTTTGCCCATCCCAAGAAACAACTTACAGTACAAATTGAAGTCTCACTGAACCTCTTCCATTAAATCATTCCTCACTGCATTCCAAGCATCCTCACCCCTTCCAAGTAGTGCAGTAATGCACCGAAATCCGCAATTACCATCACCTTCCACATTCACTATATCATCGACAAAACAATGCACCATTTCGGGCATAAAACTTATGTATCTATTGTATGCATCTGACCGAAGGATTTCAGGGGTAAGGTATAGTGTAAGGCCTTGAATTTGAGTTAGTGCCAGAGTGGACATGTAGATTGTGAACTTGTACTTTGGGTTGGTTCATTGGTGATGGAGTAGGAGTGAACTTTTATGGTAACAGCGGTGTAGGAATTCCACTTTTAGTTGGTTTTTGTTTAGGTAACTGAAATGTACTTGGGGTGGAACTTCTACTCTGTGCTGGGGTTGATGCTTTTGATACCGGTGGAGTAGGCCTTTTGCGAAACAGAGCAGCAGCGGATGTGCCATCTTGTTGTGAGTCAAAAATCTCATCAACACGTTCCCACCATGACGGGTCTCGCTTTGTTGAGAAGTCATCTTTCTTCTTCTTTCCCTTTCCCTTTTCCTTTTTAGGTGCTCCCTTTGTAGTGATTGGTTCTGGAGGTGGATACATGGAAGTAGTGTGTCATACCCCAATTTTGTCCGGCTTAGGTCAAAACCCTAATTTTCCAAAAAAATAAATAAATTGAAGAGCGAAGAGCCTTATGCACTACATTTCGGATCCTAGAAGGCATTCCAAGGTTCTTGAAATCGTTTTTAGGGTTGGATCGCACTTTTCGGGCAAATTAGGGTTTTAGAGCCAAAAAGGGTATTTTGGTCAATTATAACGGTTTTTTTTCTCTCACATTCAAAAAGGCTCAAAAATATGTATAATTAAAAATATAAATCTGAAATCAAAATAAAAAAATGAATAACAAAATAATATTGGATGCTTATGGTATTTTTAGAATTAGGGCTAATTCCTTTTAGGTGCTTTTTGCTTTTATCCATTTTTGGCCAAAGTAAGCACCAATTTCACAAGCAAACAACCTCCCTCACTCCACCCTCATGCCCTTCACTTCATCCCCATCAAGTGCACATCACAAAAAAGCCTTTCATCATGACAAGCACACCTTTGAGTCCAATAACATTCAATACACAACATATTTTTACCTTCCTTCTCTCTACACCACTAAATACTCACTAATTTCTTCACCTCCTTCACTCCATCCTCATGCTCCACGCCTCCCTTCACTTCAGCCCCCATCAAGTGCACATCACAAAAAAGCCTTTCATCATGACAAGCACACCTTTGAATCCAATAACATTCAATACACAACATATTTTTACCTTATTTCTCTCTACACCACTAAATACACACTAATTTCTTTATTTCCCTCTCACAACCTTAAACCCATTAGATCTTTGGCCTCCCAAGGATTTGAATAAGGATAACTCACTCCTCTCCTCCCAAAAGGGCCCAAGAAATTCGTAGCCCCTTTCATCTCAAAGGAACCTTCCCATTTTCTCCTACACAAAAAAACCCTAGCACACCAAAAACCTCCCCTTTTCTCCTACACAAAAAAACCCTAGCACACCAAAAACCTCCCCTTTCATCTCAAAGGAACCTTCCCATTTTCTCCTACACAAAAAAACCCTAGCACACCAAAAACCTCCCCTTTTCTCTCCCAAAACCGTGGCCTCCCTACTCCCTTCCTTCATCCATTTTTGATTTCCTCTTCACCCAAACACCACCATCTCACTTCATTCTCATCCCTCTTTCATATATCTTCTCCATTTTCCATTCAAGATCAAACATCATCATCAAGGAAGGTTTTTCATCAAGCTTTTTTTTGGGTTGGAGTTGAAGTTCCTTGGAGGTTCTTATTGATTTGGTTTCTATTTTCTTCATCTCATTGCATTTTCTAGCTTGGATTTGAGGTAAAAACTTTCAAACCCTTGCATCATCTTCAACCCTTTTGCATTAAAACCCATTTTCCTCTTCACTTTGCATTTCACATATCATCATCATTTTGTTTAAAATGTAGCTTGTTGTTGTTGGTGAGAGGAGCCTTAAACACTATTGACAAGCACTTAGGGAGGCTTGGGTGTTTAAGGTGCCTCTCACTCTTGAATAAATTGAGTCATGTTGTTTTGTGTTGATTTTTTGCATTTGTTGTGAAATAAAATTGTTGTTTCATGTGTTGTTTGGTTCGCATATCCTATTAAAGTTAGCTTTAATTTGATTTTGTTGTTTCTCTTTGCTTGGTGGGGCTTAATCATGTTGTAGATATTTGATTTTAGTGTTTTCATGCTTAGATACTTTGTTTAGGTTTGCAAATTTCTTTTCTCACATAGATTTCGCACAAAGTAAAGAGTTTGAGAATAAATGTTGATTTGAGGTTTTAGCGTTTAAATTATGTGATTAATTGTTCCTAAATCTTGTTAGTATCTTTTGCTTGCTTGATTTTGGGAGTTTGATGAATAAAGTTATGGTTTGACTATGTATTGGTTTCGCAAGTCATGAAGAATAAATAGAGTTTTTATATGTTTGCTTATTGTCTCAAGTTGATGATAGGAAATATGATTCTCACTTGTGCCTAGTGCACCTTGCCTAAAGTGATGAGGATTGTTCTATATGATTCAACCCTTTTAGTTTATATGTTGTTTAAGTTGATGAATGGCAAGAAGATTCACACTTGTGCACTTGCGCACACTAATTTAAGTGTTGAGGATTGACCAAAGTGATTCAACATGCTTTGGTGTTTTGATTGTTAAGATGACTTGCTTGTTTAGGGTTTGCCAATGATCATGCTTGAGGCTACTCTTTTGAATTCATTTGTGCCTACCACTTCCTTGTCTACTCCCTGTAGCGACCGAAAAATCCGGGCGAGGATTCCTCGAAGGTTCAAAAATGAAGCCGCCACCAAAGTTTAGTTTAAGGGCAAACATTGGAAAATCCCTTTTGAAATGGATAAGGGTCCTTGAGACCAGATATGGGTTCGAGAGCCGGTTATGCGTGGGGAAGGTATTAGCACCCCACGACATCCTTCCTAAGGAAGGTTACCTGCTAATTAGTTGTAGGAAAGATTATTAATTTTGAAAAAGTTTATTTTTACCCTTTTATTGTGAATTAAAAAAGAAAGAAAATAATTGATATTTTATTTAAGAAAATGATTATTTAGGAAAAGAATAAAAAAGGTTTTTTATTAGTGCAATTGACAGAGGTCGGCCGCCCTCTGGTCCTACGTATCTCCTGGTAGAGAATCAAATCGCACGTAGTTCTTGGTTAGAAAATGTTTATTGGTTGGTGTTTTTTAATATAGGGGTTTTAGGACTGTGTGATCTGTGTTGAAGGACCACTGGGGGTCTGAAGGAGCGCTGGGGCTCTGAAGGGCCGCTGAGGGCTGAAGGAGCGCTGGGGCTTTGAAGGACCACAGTTCACTTATCCTAAAACGATGACTAGTCCGGCCGTACGACCGATTTAATCCCCTACTTTGAAAATAAGATTTTGGATTTTTCGAAATGAAAGAGATGTGTTTGTATTTTTTTTTTAGAAATTATTTATTTTAAATAGGGATTTTAGAACCTGATCCGTAACGGTTCATTAGTGGCCTAAAAAGCAGCCTAACCCGACTGTACAGTCGACTTAGTCCCCTATTCATATTTTGTGGTTTTTTGTAAAAAGGGAATTAAGAAAGAAAGGTAATGGAAATTGTTTATTTTTGCGCTTGACAGGGGCGTGGTCCTGCTCCTACGTATCTCCGGGTGGAGAATCAAAGGCTACGTAGTTCTAAGTAAAAAAGTTTGTTTGTTTGGTATTTTTATTTGTAAGAAAACGATTTTTGATTGATTAAAGTAGGCAAAATATAGCAAGTTGTAAAACTAGAATGAGGGAGGTGTGATTAGCTGCAGGGGTGCAGTATTATTAAAAGGGTGTGTAACTGGCAATAGACCAGTTTTTTGGTCGATGGGCTTTTAACAAAATATTCTGCGAACAGATTCATGGACAGGGGCACTGTATTGACAAAAAATGGGTGGGAATAGTAATCTGAATTTAAACATTTTTAATTAAACAAAATAAACAAAATAAGAGAAAAGAGATATATAAAAGGCAAGATCAGATTTGGGGAAAACCTAATTTCTAAATACCTCTCAGCGCCGCGCACAGAGAGAGAGAAAACGAGCGAGGGAGAGAACCGATCGTGAGAGAGATGGCGACGGCGCCAACAGCAGTGGGGGTGCGACAGTGACGGCGACGAACGCCATGGCAGAACCGTGGAGGTGTGATGGTTCGTCGTTGGTGCGGCGGGGCTTATTGGTTCGCAGTGAGGGAAAGACAGGGAGAGCGAAGGGGACGATGACGACGCGTGGTGACCGGCGACGGTGGAAACAACGACGGTGGGGGATGTTCGTGCTGGTACTGACGCGGTGGTGGAGGGGAGAAAACGAGAAGACGGCGGCGACTTTGATGGCTCACGGCTAAAGGCCACCGTTCACGGTGGCCGGAATCTGCTGGTGAGTTCTATGTTTTTTTTTTGTTCTAATCCTTTCTTCTCCTTCTGGCTCTCACAGATCTTCTGTTTTTTTTTTCTTTTTTAGGTTTGTGTTGTGTGAGTTTGTTGGTTGCGGTGGTTAGGCTGTTTTGAAGGTGGGGATGACGGTGAGGACTTTTGGTGGTGGTGGCCGTTCGAGGTTGTTGGGTGCGAGGGTGTGAAACCGTGGTGGATGGGGGAGCTTGTCGATGGTTGATTGTGGCTTTGATTGGCTACGGTGGTCGACGGCGGTGCGGGGGTTGTTGGCCGTAGAAGGGGTGGTGGCTATTAGGTTGATGTTGTGGTTGTGAGGGTGGTTGCTGTGTAGTTGTGGGATGGTGGTTGTGAGAAGGGAACGATGGTCGTGGGGGCAGTTACGATGGAGAAACGAGTGAGTGAGAAAGTGGAGGATGGTGAGAGAGCGAAGGTGAGGCTGAAGGGAGGGTGGTCGTTGGTGATTGCGAGGTGAGAGGGAAAGCTGGGTGGTGCTTGGGGACGGTTTTGGTTGTTTGATGATGGAGGTGTGGTGGAGGTGGTGGCTTGTGCCGTGAGAGTGGGGTATTTGAGGATTGTTTGGTTGTGAGAGTGTGATGGTTTACGGTGGTGTGGGGGTTCTGGCTATGAGGGGGTGGCTTTGGGTGGACACGGTGGTGACCACCACAGGAAGGCAGAGCTTACGGTTCTTTTTTTTGCCTTTCTTTTTTGATTTCTTAAGTTTTGGTCTCGGTTTCTGGTCCTCTTTACTGTTCATTATTGCTGGGCTTTTATAGGTGAATTGGTGAGGACAGCAATTAGGGCAAATTTGGGGTGATGAGGTGAGGATAGAAAGGACAGCAGCTGGCTGGCAATTTTTGGGTGCAAGGACAGCATAATTTGAATGGGCAAAGGACAATAGCTGGCTTGGAGGAAGGACAGTCAAAGGAAGGACAAAGAATCAAATGGCAGCCAATGAGAAACCCTAGCTAGGGCAAACCTGCCCCCTCTTGATTATTTTTTTGAATTTTGTATTTTAATTTTTTGTACTATTTACATCTTTTTGCTTTTTTGTTTATATGTGTAAAAAGACTTGATTATGTAATAAAAGGGATTTTGGCTATTCACCTTGATGTGTTTCAATTATGTTTTATATTTTTTACATTTTATGATAATAAGCTAATCTAATAACAAACACTATAATATCAACAAAAAACAAGTATCAAAATAAATGTCACACGTTGAGCGTTAAAGACCTGCGGCGCACGATTAAAACGACGAGAATAAAAACATTTTATGGATTTTTCAATCAGTCGGACAAAATTAGGGTATGACACTCCCATGTGGAATCATTAATACTTAGATAGGCCCATTCCTCACATTGCATCTTCCACTAGATGTGCATTTAGATTCCCTTGCGTTTTGTAGAAATATTTGAGTATGGTTCTCGCCTAGCATCTTCCACTAGATGTGCATTTAGGTTCAATCTTGCCCACTCTTGTATTTTTGCTTAATGCCCAATTCAAGTTCCTTCTTTGCCTATTTATGTGTTGTGGTCTAACATGTGTAGTCTAGGCTAATATTTGCTCAAGAATTCAAATGAGATTGTTGTTTGCCTAAGGATTCGATTTGCATTCATTGCTTTCTTTTCTAAATGGCCTAGCATGAAAATGGTGACTAGTGACAATCACCCATAACCTTTGTTAGTTTGGTTGTCCTAAGAGCCTAAATTTCAAAAAAAGGATGTTTTCATATGCATAAGCTACTAGTGATAACCACCCATAACCTTTGTTAGTTTGATTATCATGAATGCTTTCAATTTCAAAAGATATTTTCCTAAGCATCAAAAGTCATAGCAAGTGTTAGTGATGATCACCCATAACCTTTGTTAGTTTGATCATCATGAGCGCCCCTCGCTTTTCAAAACCAAAGCAAAAAGACTTTCACTTTCAAGGCTCGTTAGAACTACGTCGCTTTGATTCCCATTTGGGATACGTAGGAGCGAGTCACATTCTCGTCAAGCGCAATCATAAAAAGTTTAGCATTTACATAACAAAAAGAAACGAGTTATTTTCATAACAAAAAAGAATCACTTTTGCAAACCAAGATCATTTTTAGAACAAAAACATTTTCCTTTCTAAAATCATTTTCAACCCATCGTCGCTAGTGGCTAATCAGAACCTTTGTTCGTCTAGCCATTGGTGGCGATGTCTTTTTCCCAAAAGAACAACAAGCGATGATCACTCATAACCTTTGTTAGGTTGATCATTCGTGCCAATCAATCTCTTTCAAAAACCACTTTCAAAAGAACAAATAAAAAATGGGTTGCTACTAATAGTCAATCAGAACCTTTGTTCGTCAGACTGGCGGTAGTGACTCTCATTTTCAAGAGTACTTAGCGGTGATTACCCATAACCTTGGTTAGTTTAATCATTCACTAAATGCTCGTCCTATTTCAAAAATTCACTAAAAAGATAAAAGATACAAAAAACCTTTTTCAGGACAAAGAAGAACTACGTAGCTTTGAGTTCTCCATCGCACCGGGAGATACGTAGGAGCGGGCCTTGTCCCGTCAAGCGTTTTTTTTCTAAAAACCCATTTCCCCCCTATTTTCATAATAAGTAAAGATTTTCATTAAGAATTTTTTAATAAGAAGTAGAGAGGCAAAATTAAGTATTTTCAAGTCAACACACTAAAACCACACATTTAATTAAAGGTTCCCTCTCAGTAGAGAGGACGTGTGGGGTGCTAACACCTTCCCTGCGCGTAACCGACCCCCGAACCCTATTCTCTAGTTTCGCAAGACCAATCGCTTTCCAAAAAAGGTTTTCCTAATATTTTCCTTAATAAATATTGGTGGCGGCTTCATTGTTTAGGAAAAGTTGTGAACGAGGAAGGTTCTTCCTCGGGGACTTTTTCGGGCGCAACATAGTGTCCGGGAATGCCAACTCACGTGTTTTTTGCTTTATCATAACTCTACCAGCACGATCAGCGGCATCAAACCTTCCTTTTATAGCTTCAAATTCAATCTTCAGATTCAAGTCATCATTTGGGATTTCGGAACCATCGTCATGATGGGAAACCTTGAAATTAAGTCTCTTCCAATGAGGATAAATTGTTTCCAATGGAAACGGAGTGAGGTTCACCATGTATCTACAAAATATGTGAAATTGGCGTTATAAACAGAATCTTGAATGAGTTATAGAAAACTAAAAGAGTCAGTTTAATTATCTAGCAAGCTCACATGCACACGGTAGACCGTGCGTCGTTCTGATCACGCATCCACATTCCGAAGAGTCAATACCAATCGCGCTACACTTAAACTCTTTGGCAATATAGTGCATCGCGTTGGAAGAAACTAGACCCTTCAGGTTGTCATATATTTTGCTCCAATGATTAAATTTTACTCTGCTGAGGCTCATCTCAAAATACCGTTTAAGTTCACCATGTTGTACCCTAAGCATGGCAGCAACTGAATCCCAACACTTACACAAATCGCCCCTACTGTCTTGCAAAAGTTTCTTTAAAGATGAGTGTGTAACACCCCCTTACTAATACTACTATCTAAATGAATCAAAATCAGAGTTTTCGAAAATCTTTTCAGTGCAACCGCAAGAGGGTGCTACATTTTCAACCAACAACATATTACAACACCTGAAAGCTCATAAAACAGCAGAGTATGTGATACATAGCACATCAATCGGGACGAACCCCCAAAAAAACCTGTTTAGTGACATTACAGTTCACATAATCACTACGCAACGGAATATGACATGTTTCATAAACATTTTCAAATACATCACCAAATAACTAGTTTGAACAACTTCAATTAAAACAACCAATAGACTAGTCGCCCCTCCCCCGGTGCTACGTATCAGAGCAAGACACCAAAACCAGACTAAGGAAGGTAGAACCTTCACTCGGGATCACCTGCACGTTGCCAACATGAGAAGCAACATAAAAGGCAGAAGATATAATAGAATGTATGATAAACATCATGTTAGTGAAAGGCAACTAGAACATCACTGCTCAATAAACAAGCATACAGCATCAATTTGTAACACATCGATTCATAATCATCAAGAGACATCACCAATTGCATGAGTAAATGCATGAATGCAACCCAACACCAAGGGTATATGCATGTGGTACCATCACCGTCACAAATATCGCCATTCGGGCATGTCCGTCATAATCATTAATAATATCAAGGCCGAAGCCTACACCGTCACTTTGATGCATATGAGGCATGTGACTCCATGAACAATGCATGTAATACCCTAATTTTGTCCTATCCAAAAATAAGAAATTTTATTTTTAATAAAAATAATTATTTTCTTTTTTATGTCATGTTTTATTTTAGTTTGCTACAGGTTTTAATCTTTGAAAAAATAATATTTAGAAGTATTAAAACAAAATAGGCAAAGGAGCATAAGGGGGGGTCTGTAAAAAAAAATATAGAGGTGCAATCAGGATTGGGCCATTTAAAGCCCATTCCCCCCCCCCAAACGCTAACCCAATTCGCCTAACCCAACCCAATTCCTATCCAACCCATAACCCAACTCCTCCTAACCCTAATTACTATCCAACCCATACCCATTTCCCCTCCATAAAACCCTAATTCGACCACCCCCCCCTAACCCTAAAACTTGACCACATTCACTCTCCCCCTTTTACCCAAAAATGAGCCACATTCACCCCTATTATCCCATGGTCAAAGTCGACCCACTCCCCTCTTTTCCCTCCTTGAAACTTGCATTCCCACTTCCCCATTCCTTGAAACCCACACTTCCCTCACATCACTCTCCTATCTCACGCCTCCTCCCTCTCTCCTTCCCTCTTCCCCATTCGACCCCATCTCTCTCTCTCACACATCACTTCTCTTTCTCTTTCTCCCACTCACTCACGCCTCCATCACTCTCTCCTACCACTCATACACTCATTTCTTTTTTTTCTCACATTCACTCATCCTTCTTCTCCAATCCCTCTCCTACACACCCACACTCACACACTCATTTCCCTCACATGGCTCTCCTCCTTTCACGCCCCCATTCCTCTTCTCACACACACTCACGGATTTTTTTCTCTCTCACACACAAACCATCATTTCCCTTCACCAACTACCTCCAAACCTTCACCCCTCCATCATATCAAATCTTTCTCAAGTCAGAAAAAAAGGAAAAAAGCACTGTACAAGGTATGGTAAAAAACAAAGGAAGAAGAGACCCTTTTTTTTTCCGTATAAATAGGTGGTCTTGGACCTTGAAGAGGGACGGTTTTTTTGGAGGAGAAAAACAAAGAAGAAGATAATTTTGTTTTAGTCTAGGTTTTCCTCTTTAAAAAAAAGAGTTGGATCTTTAGAAAAGAAAACAGTGAGGTTTGTTCACTGTTTTCTGTTGTTTTTTTTCCTTTCTTTCTTTTCTTCCTTCTCCTTCCATTTTTTTAGTTTTAAATTCTGTTGCATTAAGGAGATCCGGAAAAAAACTTCTTGTCCCAACATTTCCGAAATTTTAAGGTACTGTATTGTCTCTCCTGTAATTTTCAAATCCATATATTGTTGTTATTTTAGTTGTTGTAATTTTACTCATGTAATTATTGTTGTTATTCCTTCTTTACTATATTGTTGCTGTTTTTATGTGAATACTGTTGCTTCTTTTTTTCGTTTTTTTTCTTATATTATTGTTGCTTTTTTATTTCATAGTTATTGTTTTTTTTATAAAAAAGTGTTGCTGTTTTTTGTATATAAAAAAAGTGTTGCTGTTTTTTGTACATAAAAAGTGTTGCTGTTTTTGTATATAAAAAGTGTTGCTGTTTTTTGTATATAAAAAAGTGTTGCTGTTTTTTGTATATAAAAAAGTGTTGCTGTTTTTTGTATATAAAAAGTGTTGCTGTTTTTTTTTGTACATAAAAAGTGTTACTGTTTTTTTTCCAATAAAAATGTTGCTGTTTTTTCTAATAAAAAATGTTGTTGTTTTCTTCTATTAAAAAAAATGTGGTTTTTTTTTATGTAAATTGTTGCCTTTTTTTTATGTGTAAATTGTTGTTTTTTTTTATTTTGTTACCCTATTTTAAAAAAAAATTTGCTGTTTATTTTCGGATTAAATAAAGTTTTTTTTTTTACTAAAAAATGTTTTTTTTTTTAAATAAATGGTTACTAGTATCACTACCTTTCTCAAAAAAAATAACAATAATAATCATTTTTCAAAAAAAAAGCAAAGATACACCTTTTCAATATAATAAACATGACCATTATTTTCTAATTAAAAAAAAAGGGGCATTTCTTTATGAATGAACAAACTGTTTCAAATCCAACGCGTATTAGTATAGGTATAAAAAAAACGTTTCAGAATTATATGTTTCCGAGCAAATTAATAAAGGGTTAAAAAGTAAAGAAAATCAAGCAACCGTTTTTTAGCGTCAAAACGCTATTTGCATCCCCAACAATCATTTTTAGCGTCAAAACGCTATTTGCACCCCCGACAATCATTTTTAGCGTCAAAACGCTATTTGCACCCCCAACAATCATTTTTAGCGTCAAAACGCTATTCGCACCCCCAGCAACCGTTTTTAGCGTCAAAACGCTGTCAACACCCCCATTTTTGATACAACGCCCGTGTTGTTCGCACCCCCTTTTTATCACCCATCCCGCTTTTATTTACACCATAACGTTTCCGAACCGTCTCTTTTCTTTCAAATAATCAAACTCGCGTAAAAAAAAAAGGGGGTTATTACTAATGGTCACTCTGAGCCTAGCTTGTTTGACTGATAGGACTAACCTCCATTTTTCGAAGCGGTTTAGTAGCGGTGATCACTCTGAATTCATTCGTTTGATCATCGCAAACAACCGCCTAAACTTCTAGATTTTTTTCAGTTAATAAAAAAAAACAAACGTAATCTCAACTCCCCTTTCTTTAAAAAATCACGCTTCCCAGTAAACTTTTTTTCAAACAAACAAGCGCTCGATCGCAAACCGAGTATTTGTAGCAGTCACTCTGGGCCCCGCCCGTTTGAACGCTGTAAATACCTTCTTTTTCGAATAAGCCATCAGTGGTGACCACTCTGGATTTATCTGTTTGGTCACCATGAACGGCCTCTAGTTTTCGCAAAAACTTTTCAATAAATAAAAAATACCAACACACAAATTTTTTTCTACCCAAGAACTACGTAGCTTTGATTTCTCCATCGCACCCGGAGATACGTAGGAGCGGGGGCCCACTCCCGTCGAGCGCAAAAAACTAAAATTTTTATTAAGTCTTCCTTTCTTTTTTTTTTCTTCTTCGCAAACAATCAAAAATGGGTAAACAAAGTATTTTCATTTAAAAGTAACTTTTTCTACACATTAAATTAAAAGGTAACCTTTTTTAGGATGTTGCGGGGTGCTAGTACCTTCCCCGCACTTAATCGACCCCCGAACCCAAAAACAAAGGTTTTTTCAATGTTTCCCTAAAAATAAATATTGATGGCGGCTCCATTGTTCAAAAACAACGAAGAATCCCTCCTCCGGATTTTTCGGTCGCTACAGCTGGCGACTCCACTGGGGACCTTTTTTTTTTAAGAGGGTCAAGCCTAATTTAGTTAAATGTGTGGATATTTGTTAGTTTAGTACCTTTGTTTACCCTTAGTCTTTTTATTAGCACGTCTATTTCATTTATCTGTTTATTCGCTTTATTGAACCTTAGGGTAGAAAACCTTTGCACTATTATCTGTATTTCTTTTTGCAGCATGGGTAGTTTAGGTTGCTTATATCACACACATCTATTACACTTGTTTATTGCACACACTCTTGAGCGGGGCCCTATACCCGGGTCTGAACAAAAAACCTAGGACGAGTGGAGGCGATTAGTGTCAGTCATTCTGGATTTTATCTGTCTGACTCTCACGAAAGCCTCAGCCGGAGTACGCTCTTTCGTGATATCCCACACCAGGTAGCTCGCTATCGTTGTGGGTCATATCATGAAGGATATTTCAGCTCTGGAGACCCTTGTGAGGACGTGATTAGAGCCACATGAGAGATTGATCACACAAGTAGCCCTAGACCGTGACCTATGTATACGACCTAACCTATTTAGGACACAAGGGCAATTCACCTACCCGTTGCATCATCACAGAAACTTTTTTTTTCAAAAAAAATTAAATAATGAAAACCATTTACTCTTTTTCCCTTTACATATATTTTATGTGACATGGTTAATGTTTCTCAAATTTTTGAATCACCAAAATTTTCTCTGTAACGTCATTCTTTAATTCATCATACATCATCGTCATTTCAAAAAATAATATACAAAAAAATCCTCACATGCATGCTATTCATTTCATTTAGGTTTGCCGGGAATTGTAAGAGGTTTGAAGGTTTTGTCATAAGCAAAACGATATGGGATCAAACTGTGAAGCAATCCAAACTCTGAACTACCCTATAGTAAAACAGCCTAATCTGACAAGTCTAAGGGAATGTGCTGGTCGATTGCCGCCCATCGAGCGCAGGTCTTTTGATAGAGTGTATGGGAAAATTATTATGTTACTACAATTGGACGTGCAAACGGATGCCATTGCCGCTTTGAGCCAGTTCTACGACTCTTCATTAAGATGCTTCACCTTCAAAAATTTCCAGATGGCACCTACCCTGGAAGAATATACACAGATCTTCGGCTTTCCTCAACAAGACAATGGACCCTACCAGTATCAGGGACAATACTACACAGATGAGAAACTCGCCTCAATGTTACAAACCAGCAAAGAGAACTTGAAGCTCCGGAAGAAAAATCGAAATGGCATTGCAGGATTCCCACAAGAGTATCTGGAAAGCCAAATGAAATCCTTCGCCGACGCTAGAAATTGGGGTCCTTTTAAGCAGGTGTTAGCTTTGACCATCTTTAGCATTGTCCTATTTCCACGCCTTGAAAGATATGTGGACACAACAGCTATTGGTGTCTTCTTATCCTTCAAGGATGGAGAAAACCCACTCAATCCGATTCCAGCCATGCTTGCAGACACTTACTGTACTTTCACTCATTATAGTGAGCTAAGGGGAAAGAGGATATCTTGTTGCCTGCACGCCTTGTATGTTTGGCTTCTCACCCATGCTTTCGTTAACAAAGTCAGAGTAGAAGGCCCAATTGAAGACGCCAGAGGGTGTGATGTGAAGACAATGAACACTAGTGAATGGTTGCAAGTGCTAGGGGGCCTTCATGAATACAAGGTTCGTTGGCACCCATCATGGTGGAAAGAGAGGCCCACAGTAGTTTTTCAATGTGGGAGCTTTCAAAACGTCCCGCTCATGGGGACAAGAGGATGCATAAATTACAATCCTTCCCTAACTCTAAGACAGCTGGGGTACCCCATGCGAAATCCGCCCACCGAAGACATGTTAATCCCTTTTTACCTCCATGAAGGAAGCCCAAAAGAGGTTGACATGCTCCGGAAGATTTCTCAAGCGTGGGATATGGTCGTCCGCAAGGGACAAGAGCTTACTAAGAGGAGCGGCGATAAGGAAACTACCTTTCGTCAATGGCTCCAAAAGAGGATCCAAGACACCCGATTGCCTTACCAAAGTGCACTACGGGTGGAGGAAGAAATACTTGAACCTACCCTTCCCACTCTCGAAGATTTAGATAAGCTTAAAATGGCATTGTCAAAAGCCGAGGAAGAAAAGAAGGGCTTGCAGGCAGAGTTAGAGAAAGTGCTCCTAAAAAACCAGAAATTGGAGGAAGAGAACGCAAGTAAGTCAGTGGCCATTGAAGACAGCCGCAAGCAGCTCAAGATTGAACAAAAGAACAAACTAGAGGTTCAAAAGTACCTAAGAGGGGCGAAAGAGGAAATAAAACGTTGCAACCTGAAAATGAACCAAGCCATCGATGATACATACAAGTGGAAAAAGTTATGGGAAGAATCAATGATGGCTGAAAAGACCGCACAGAGCTTGCTAATGGTATCAAAGAGAGAGTCCCGGATGATGGCAGCCGAGTTTGAAGAGCAAGTGAAAAGTATCAAGCAGGATAAAGATACCATTGAAGAGATACTCCGAGAATACCAACAAGCCTTGAGAAGGGAGCATGAAAAATCTGATGAGCTGAACGACCATATCAGATATCAAGAGGAGGTTTACCACCAGCTGAAGACAGAAAGCATCTATTGGGAGAACCGCTTTGTGGAGTTGGTCAGCAGGATAGAAAACCATGAAGCCTTCATAGAGTTGAAGAATGAAAGCTTATACTGGAAAGACAGATTCTCAAAGTTGGCATGGCTGGCCGATCGAGCTATCGTAGGAATCCCCAAACGTCTAAAGGAGGCTAACGCGGCAATGCACCCGTTTAACACCCCAGTCCAAGTTTCCGAATTCATGGAGTTTTGCGAAGTTCTGATTGCCGAACTCCGGGAGAAGGCTGGCAGCACCACTACTAGTAGAAAAAGAGGGAGGAGTGGAAAAATGAAAGCCATATGTATTTGAGTGAAATTTAAAGAACATTGTACTTTTCTTTTCAAAGTTTTCTTTCCAAAATGTTGTACTTTCCTCTATCAATGAAGTTTGTTTGTCTCACATGCTGATCCTTTATCTTGAAAATATTGTGGAACTTTAATCTGTGTACTTATGACAAATCAGGATGCGCTTGCAATTCCCGACCTAAAACAATAAGACTCATGCACACATGCATCATTCGCATTTTCATCCATTCATATACTCATACATATACTCATACCATGTGTCCCACCAACAGAGAGTAAAAGACAAGCTGGTGCGTCAACATCGCTATTGGACTCGTTCTCAGGCCAGAAACATGGAAGAAAATCAGGACAATCCGCCTCAAGATATCCCGGATCAAGGCAATCCACCCCAAGACCTAGGCAATCAAGAGCTTAGGGCAGAAATAGATGGGATGAAAGAACAGATGGCTGAAATCTTAAAGGTCTTACAAACTTTGAGGGACAAAGACACAAGTGAAGATGTCTCCGCTGGGAACACGGAAAATCAAGTTACCAACCCTCCTCCTCCCAATGGACTCGGGATCCCGCATACAGTACCCCCCACTGGGACTAATGACCAGGGTTACATATGGCCTCCTTACGGACTTCCACAAGGTTACACACCTCCGACAGTCAATGCTAGTCCAGAAGACGATCCCTCAGGAGTCGCGGGCCAACAACAGCTTACACCAACGGGTCACGATGGTAATCCAGGGGCACCACAAGTTCAAAACCCGACCCCCGTCGTCGTACCACAAAGACTCCCACTTGGCTTCCCTCCACCGCCGATAGTTGACGCTCAAGCTCAGGGTTCCAACCTCAGGAATCCCACTCATTCACATACCCCAAATGTGAACCCAGCCATAGTTCCGATGATCCATCCTTACTATGGTATGAGTGGGCTCCCTCACAATCACTCTATGGAGAACCCTCAAGCCAAAGACAAACTACAAATGCTTGAGGAAAGGTTGAGAGCAGTCGAGGGATCCAATGTTGGTGCGAGAGATGCTTATGACTTGTGCCTCGTCCCTAACGTAGTCATCCCTCCAAAATTTAAGGTGCCAGACTTCGACAAATACAGAGGGTCGACTTGCCCTGTAAGCCACTTAACCATGTACTGCAGGAGGATGGCGGTGTTTGCTCACGACGACAAATTGCTCATCCACTACTTCCAAGATAGTCTGTCTGGGGCAGCTTCGAGCTGGTACATGCAATTAGAACGTGCCCATATCAGATGCTGGAAAGACCTAGCCGATGCATTTTTGAGGCAATACAAATATAACATTGACATGGCTCCCGATAGGACACAATTGCAGAGCATGACGAAGAGAGACAATGAGTCCTTCAAAGAATATGCCCAACGCTGGAGAGGTTTGGCTGCACAGGTGGTACCACCTTTGTTAGAAAAAGAGATGGTATCAATGTTCATGGATACTCTTCAATCACCTTTCTACGACAGGTTGATTGGGAGCGTGTCTTCGAACTTTTTAGATATGATCGTCATCAGAGAAAGATTAGAGAATGGATGGAGAAACGGGAAGATTGCATATAGCTCCGCTGGAACCAGCAATCAGAAAAGGCCCTTCCCAGGTTTCCCTAAAAAGAAGGAGGGCGAAGCTAATGCCATCTCTGGATCAGGAAAGCCTCCCTACAACAACCCCCGACAGACTTTACAAATACCTACTCAAACACCACAAACCCCACCTCACCAAGTCAACCCAAGCTATAGACCACAAAACTACCAAGAAAGAAAGCCCGCCAATTTCGACCCAATACCCATGTCATACACAGACCTATTCAATCACCTCATCAGTCACAACTTGATCACTCCCCGTCCAATGAGACCCCTTCAACCTCCTTTCCCTAGGAGCTATGACCCAGAGGCTAGCTGTGGATTCCACGCTGGGGCAGTTGGCCATTCAACAGAAAATTGCAAGGCATTGAAATATGTAGTACAAGACTTAATTGAATCTAAATGGTTAAGCTTCGCAGAAGATGGTCCGAATGTTGCCACTAACCCTCTACCGGGGCACGGGAAACCCTCCGTCAATGCCATTGAGAATGTTGAGGGGCAATTATTGGTCAGAAAGGTGGAGGACATTGTCACACCCTTGGACCTCATCCATGCTGATTTGTGTCACTTCGGAATCATTATGAAGGGATGTACCGGAAAGGGTTCGTGTATTGATCCCATTTGTGTCGGGGCCTGTGAAGCATTCAAGCCAATCCTGCAAGACTTGTTAGAGCGACACATAATACAAATAGGTCTTCAAAAGAAAGAGGAAGGCGTGTCGACTCTCCAGTCAAGCATTGAACAGAGCAAGAGTATCCGGAAACCACTAGAAATCCATTACAAAAAGGACACAAAGCTAACCACCGCTGTGCCTAAACCAATCACTATTCAAGTGCCAGTCCCTTTTCCCTTTAAAAGCACCAATGCAGTCCCGTGGAATTACGATGTGAAGGTTCAGACCAATCCAGATGTCATTAACATCTCAGGGACCGGTGGGATGACTCGAAGTGGACGTTTCTATACCCCTGGAGGGCCTAGTGAGGACCGAACAAAAGAAGGGGAGGAAAGAGCCCGTAAGGGCAAAAGCATAGAGCAGGAACCTGTCGATAAGAATGTAGGAAAGAAGACGTTATCCGAGCAAGAAGCCAGTGAATTTCTGAAGCTTATGAGACAAAGCGAGTATAAGGTGGTTGATCAACTGAACCAAACTCCCGCAAAGATATCTCTGTTGTCATTATTGCTCAGTTCCGATGCCCATCGTGCAGCATTGACAAAAGTATTGAATGAGGCCCATGTCGCTCATGACATCTCGGTCGGCCAATTTGATGGGATCGTCGGAAACCTTGTTGCAAGTAATTATCTCACCTTTACTGATAATGAGATTCCAACTGAAGGAAGGGGGCACAACAAGGCCCTACACATATCGGTGAAGTGTGGAGATTACTCTCTTGCTCGGGTACTCATTGACAATGGTTCATCTTTGAATGTATTACCCAGATCAACCATGGAGAAATTAGATGTGGACTGTTCATACATGAGACCAAGCTCCATATTAGTCAGGGCCTTTGACGGATCAAAAAGGGAAGTCATCGGAGAAATGGAATTACCTCTGCAAGTAGGTCCGGAGCACTTCGTGGTGACCTTCCAGATAATGGACATTGCCCCATCCTACAGTTGTCTCTTGAGGAGGCCATGGATCCACTCTGCAGGGGCAGTTCCCTCTTCTTTACACCAGAAGCTCAAGTTCATAGTCAACAATAAGCTGGTGGTTATTTTCGGTGAGGAAGAAATGCTGATAAATAAGTCCGCTCCCACTCGTCACATTGAGGCTGCTGAAGAGTCTTTCGAGACTGCATTCCAAGCATTGGAAATCGCCAATACATCTGCTATGTTAGAACCCAAGCTATCCAAAACTGCCGTGATGGTTGCTAAGTTCATGTTAGGAAAAGGCTACCAAGCTGGAGGAGGCTTGGGAAAAACCGGACAGGGGATCCTGACGCCAATACAACCAGAGGAGAACAAAGATAGACATGGGATAGGATATCGGCCCAATCGCACTGACAAGAGAAGGATTGTGGAGGAAAAGAAGGAGCGGAGGTTAGCCAGGCTGGAGGTCAGGGTGCCAAATACGAAGAGGATCACCATCTGCGACATCAAGGAAAGCTTTCGGAGTGCGGGAATGTTGAACTCCAATCAGATCGCCGCAGTTGAGGACGATCTAAACGCCGAAGAAGGCGTCGTCAGTCTTGTACGCCCTTGTCCTACAAACAAAAGGCTCAAGAATTGGGAGATCGTTGATTTTCCTGTGGTTTTTAGTTCAAAGTAATGTTTCTATAATGTAATCCTCTGGCTCTGCCCAAGGCCTTAGGATATTTCATTCGGGCACGCATGTTTTCCTTTCAGTATTAATATCAATGCAACGTTATTTCAGTTCCCAATAAACTCTCGTTTTTCTTTTCTTGTTACATTCGCTTCTTATTTTCTTTCTTTCGTTTTTATTCCGTTAATTTACACTAATGCAGATCCGAAAAAAATGTCTTTGAAAATAACAACGCCAATAATCCACATTGTAACTTTGATCACCCCATCAATCAAACTGAGGAAGATGTTGAGGATAACTGGGAAACCCCTCCAGAGTTAATGAGAATGATGGAACAAGAGGAAAAAATAATCGAACCCCACGAGGAATCAAATGAAACGATCAACTTAGGCACGGAGGAAGACAAAAAAGAAGTTAACATTGGCACCACATTGAAAGACAGCGAGCGAGAGAAATTGGTTAGGTTGTTGTTTGACTATGTTGACGTCTTCGCATGGACATACCAAGACATGCCTGGACTGGACCCCAACATAGTCGAGCATAAGTTACCGGTAAAACCAGAATGCCCGCCGGTAAAACAAAAGTTAAGAAGGATGAAACCAGAGATGTCATTGAAAATCCGAGATGAGGTTAAGAAGCAGTTCGATGCTGGGTTTTTAGCAGTAGCAAAATACCCTCAATGGGTAGCCAATATTGTACCGGTCCCAAAGAAAGACGGGAAGGTTCGGATGTGCGTCGATTATCGAGATTTGAACAGAGCCAGCCCCAAAGATGGCTTCCCTTTGCCTCACATTGATGTCCTGGTGGATAGCACAGCACAACACTCTCTGTTCTCCTTCATGGATGGATATTCCGGATACAACCAAATTAAGATGGCCCCTAAGGACATGGATAAAACCACCTTCATCACTCTCTGGGGAAGCTTCTGTTACAAAGTAATGCCATTCGGACTGAAGAATGCTGGTGCAACATACCAAAGGGCAATGGTCGCATTGTTCACAGATATGATGCATAAGGAAATAGAGGTTTACGTGGATGATATGATTGCAAAATCCAAGACTGAAGAAGAGCATATCGTCAATCTGCAAAAACTCTTCGAACGTCTCAGGAAGTTCAAACTCAGATTAAACCCTGCCAAATGCACTTTCGGTGTAAGATCGGGAAAGCTGTTGGGTTTCATAGTCAGTCAGAGGGGAATAGAAGTAGATCCAGCCAAAGTACGAGCAATACTAGAAATGCCGGTCCCGAGTACTGAAAAAGAAGTTTGTGGTTTCCTGGGAAGATTGAACTACATCTCTAGGTTCATATCGCAGCTAACATCTACATGCGAGCCTATCTTCAAGCTTTTGTGCAAAAACCAAGAAACAAAGTGGAATGATAATTGCCAAGAAGCCTTTGAAAAGATCAAGAGGTACCTCCAAAATCCACCGATTCTGATGCCGCCTGTGCAAGGCAGACCTCTCATCCTGTATCTAACAGTGCTAGACAAGTCAATGGGTTGTGTACTGGGGCAACATGATGAATCCGGAAAGAAGGAACATGCCATCTACTATCTAAGCAAGAAATTCACCGAGTGCGAGACAAGATACTCATTGTTGGAAAGAACGTGTTGTGCTCTGGCCTGGGCTGCACGTCGTTTGAGGCAGTATATGCTGAGCCACGCGACTTGGTTGGTATCTAAAATGGACCCAGTCAAGTATATTTTTGAAAAACCCGCACTCATAGGGAGGATCGCTCGCTGGCAAATGCTACTATCTGAATACGACCTTTTATATGTCACCCAAAAAGCAATCAATGGTAGTGCATTGGCTGAGTACTTGGCACACCAGCCCATCGAAGATTACCAATCAATGCAGTGCGATTTCCCAGACGAAGATATAATGGCTCTATTCGCAGAAGGGAATCCTCCAGACAACGAAAGGTGGAGAATGTTATTCGACGGCGCTTCTAATTTATACGGGCACGGGGTCGGAGCTGTACTGATCTCTCCTGATAACCGCTTCATACCGTTTACCGCTAGACTGAGTTTCTATTGCACCAACAACATTGCAGAATATGAAGCGTGCGTCCTAGGCATCAAAGCAGCCCTTGAATGGAAAGTCAAAAGGCTCGACGTATATGGGGACTCAGCTTTGGTCATCCATCAGACAAAAGGTGACTGGGAAACCAGGGATTCCAAATTAATTCCTTATCATGATCACATCCAAAAGATGGTTGAACAATTTGACGATATCACTTTCCATCATCTCCCTCGCGAAGAAAATCAGTTGGCCGATGCTTTGGCGACTCTGTCATCAATGTTCAATATCAATAACGACAAGAGTCTGACATTCATCCGAATCCAACACCGAGACCTACCGGCACATCATTGTGTGGCAATCGAAGAAGAGCCTGACAGTAAACCTTGGTATTACGATATCAAGCACTATATCACAAACAGAGAATATCCTCCTGGTGCCACCGAGAATGATAAGAGGACACTTAGGAGGCTGTCAATGGGTTTCTTCTTAAATGGGGAAGTGCTTTACAAGAGGAATCACGATATGGTACTCCTCAGATGTGTAGCAGAAGAAGAAGCAGAAAGAATTATGAAAGATGTCCATGAAGGCTCGTTCGGCACCCATTCTAATGGGCACACCATGGCAAGGAAAATCCTAAGGGCTGGCTACTACTGGTTGTCAATGGAGACTGACTGCTTCAACTACGTCAGAAAATGCCACAAATGTCAAATCTATGCCGACAATATCCATGTACCACCTGCCTCTCTGAATGTCCTAACAGCACCATGGCCATTCTCAATGTGGGGAATGGATGTCATCGGTCCCATCGAACCCAAGGCATCAAACGGACATCGTTTCATTCTTGTCGCTATTGATTATTTCACCAAATGGGTCGAGGCCGCTTCTTACGCCAGTGTAACGAAGTCAGTGGTTGTCAGGTTCATAAAGAGAGATTTGATTTGCCGCTACGGTCTTCCAAATAAGATCATCACGGACAATGGGACAAACCTGAACAATAAGATGATGAAAGAGTTGTGTGACGACTTCAAAATCCAGCATCATAATTCCTCCCCATACCGTCCAAAGATGAATGGGGCAGTTGAGGCAGCAAATAAGAACATAAAGAAGATCGTGCAAAAGATGGTAGTGACCTTCAGGGACTGGCATGAAATGTTGCCCTTCGCTTTGCACGGGTATCGGACCTCTATCCGCACGTCAACAGGGGCAACACCATTCTCACTAGTATATGGGATGGAAGCAGTTCTTCCCATCGAGGTGGAAATACCCTCCCTGCGAGTGCTAATGGAAACAAAATTGGAGGAAGCAGAATGGGTTCAAGCTCGTCTGGATCAGTTGAACCTCATAGAAGAAAAGAGAGTAGTTGCTTTATGTCATGGGCAGTTGTACCAACAAAGAATGAAAAAGGCTTATGATAAAAAAGTGCGCCCCCGCCAGTTTCAAGAAGGAGACCTCGTGCTCAAGAAGATGTTGCCTATCCAAAAGGATTCCCGTGGAAAATGGACCCCTAACTATGAAGGACCTTATGTGGTAAAGAAGGCCTTCTCTGGAGGAGCATTGATTCTCACAAAAATGGACGGTGAAGACCTCCCACTCCCAGTGAACTCGGACGCAGTTAAGAAGTACTATGCCTAAAGAAATATATGGAAAAAAGAGAAAGATGAGCCAAGCAAAAATAAGCTCGCTAGGTCGAAAACCCGAAAGGGCGACCTAGGCAAAAATTAGAGCGACCCGGTGGACTGAAAACTCTAAAGAGCAGTCCAGGCAAAAATTAGGGTCAGAAGTTGGACTTTGAGTTACAAAGGCAGTCAATACCTCCGAAAGTTGGATGATGAATGCTCATAGTTGTGTTAATGGGCGATCGGCGTTATTACTTCAAAGATACAAACAATCAAAGGATCAGCTTTCCTTGTTTTCTTTTTCTTCTCTTTCTTTTTGTAGTTTAAACTCCCAATGTAATTTTCAGCCAGCGCGACCTTCTGCGCATTTGTTATCCATTTGAATATTAAACACTTCCTTTATTCTCTCATTTGCCTATTATCGTAAAAATAACGTTCATGGTAGACGATGCTGAATTGCGAAACATGTGCATGATCACAAGCATCATATTCATTGCGAAATTTCTAAAAAATCACAAAAAAGAGATGATCTCTCATAAAGTTGCAAAAAGGACAAATGCATAATCACTTCAGCAAATCTTAATAACCCGCACTTTGGCACCACTGCTTGAGGCAACCCCTCGTATCCCACGTCAAGAGTCATGCGAGTTTGATGATGCCAGCAAAGTCAAAAGAGCAAAAGAGCAAGAAAAGAAAATGAAAAAAGAAAAAAAGCCAAAGCCAAAAACAAAATCATTCCACATTTCATTCATCATGTCATCAATTACTTAACTACATGCACGCATGCATCATTCATTGCAAGTGTCTGTTAAGATAATTTTATTTTGTGTCGTTAGCACCGATTCTTCAGACCCCCAGCGGTCCTTCAGAGCCCGGGCGCTCCTTCAGACCAACAATGGTCCTTCAACCCAGATCGCACGTCGCGTTATCGAGCAACCGACGGATCATCCGGCCCCAGGCCCTTCAGACTAGCTGTGTCCGCCTAAAAAACACAGTGCACGTCCTTCGTGGTTATATCAGTTCCGGACCTGATTAACCCTAATGGCCGCTCGAAAAAAGGCCACCCCCAGACCGTATTACTAGTACCATAAGCTAGTTACGCTCCTTCAGACCCATCGGTCCCTCAGGCTTGGGCATGCCCTTCAGACCCCGACGGTCCCTCAGTCGAACGCAAGTCGATGCGCCAAGCATTGATTTTGAACTAGACCTTCAGAGCCCCAGTGCTCCTTCAGATCCCCAGCGATCCCTCAGATCCCCAGCGATCCTTCAGATCCCCGGCGATCCCTATTTACCTTCCGTCTATAGCAACCCAGTTTTTATAAGAAAAACAAAAAAAAAACCCAGTCTAGACAAAATTAGTGTCTTTCTATCTTTATTTCTATTTTCCTCGAGAAATTTGGAATCCCTCCGATTTCCTAGCAAAATATAAATAAAGAGGGGCAGCTGTAATACCCTAATTTTGTCCTATCCAAAAATAAGAAATTTTATTTTTAATAAAAATAATTATTTTCTTTTTTATGTCATGTTTTATTTTAGTTTGCTACAGGTTTTAATCTTTGAAAAAATAATATTTAGAAGTATTAAAACAAAATAGGCAAAGGAGCATAAGGGGGGGGTCTGTAAAAAAAATATAGAGGTGCAATCAGGATTGGGCCATTTAAAGCCCATTCCCCCACCAAACCCTAACCCAATTCGCCTAACCCAACCCAATTCCTATCCAACCCATAACCCAACTCCTCCTAACCCTAATTACTATCCAACCCATACCCATTTCCCCTCCATAAAACCCTAATTCGACCACCCCCCCTAACCCTAAAACTTGACCACATTCACTCTCCCCCTTTTACCCAAAAATGAGCCACATTCACCCCTATTATCCCATGGTCAAAGTCGACCCACTCCCCTCTTTTCCCTCCTTGAAACTTGCATTCCCACTTCCCCATTCCTTGAAACTTGCATTCCCACTTCCCCATTCCTTGAAACCCACACTTCCCTCACATCACTCTCCTATCTCACGCCTCCTCCCTCTCTCCTTCCCTCTTCCCCATTCGACCCCATCTCTCTCTCACACATCACTTCTCTTTCTCTTTCTCCCACTCACTCACGCCTCCATCACTCTCTCCTACCACTCATACACTCATTTCTTTTTTTTCTCACATTCACTCATCCTTCTTCTCCAATCCCTCTCCTACACACCCACACTCACACACTCATTTCCCTCACATGGCTCTCCTCCTTTCACGCCCCCATTCCTCTTCTCACACACACTCACGGATTTTTTTCTCTCTCACACACAAACCATCATTTCCCTTCACCAACTACCTCCAAACCTTCACCCCTCCATCATATCAAATTTTTCTCAAGTCAGAAAAAAAGGAAAAAAGCACTGTACAAGGTATGGTAGAAAACAAAGGAAGAAGAGACCCTTTTTTTTCCGTATAAATAGGTGGTCTTGGACCTTGAAGAGGGACGGTTTTTTTGGAGGAGAAAAACAAAGAAGAAGATAATTTTGTTTTAGTCTAGGTTTTCCTCTTAAAAAAAAAAAGAGTTGGATCTTTAGAAAAGAAAACAGTGAGGTTTGTTCACTGTTTTCTGTTGTTTTTTTTCCTTTCTTTCTTTTCTTCCTTCTCCTTCCATTTTTTTAGTTTTAAATTCTGTTGCATTAAGGAGATTCGGAAAAAAACTTCTTGTCCCAACATTTCCGAAATTTTAAGGTACTGTATTGTCTCTCCTGTAATTTTCAAATCCATATATTGTTGTTATTTTAGTTGTTGTAATTTTACTCATGTAATTATTGTTGTTATTCCTTCTTTACTATATTGTTGCTGTTTTTATGTGAATACTGTTGCTTCTTTTTTTCGTTTTTTTCTTATATTATTGTTGCTTTTTTATTTCATAGTTATTGTTTTTTTTATAAAAAAGTGTTGCTGTTTTTTGTATATAAAAAAAGTGTTGCTGTTTTTTGTACATAAAAAGTGTTGCTGTTTTTTGTATATAAAAAGTGTTGCTGTTTTTTGTATATAAAAAAGTGTTGCTGTTTTTTGTATATAAAAAGTGTTGCTGTTTTTTTTTGTACATAAAAAGTGTTACTGTTTTTTTTCCAATAAAAATGTTGCTGTTTTTTCTAATAAAAAATGTTGTTGTTTTCTTCTATAAAAAAAATGTTGTTTTTTTTTATGTAAATTGTTGCCTTTTTTTTTATGTGTAACTTGTTGTTTTTTTTATTTTGTTACCCTATTTTAAAAAAAAAAATTGCTGTTTATTTTCGGATTAAATAAAGTTTTTTTTTTACTAAAAAATGTTTTTTTTTTAAAATAAATGGTTACTAGTATCACTACCTTTCTCAAAAAAAATAACAATAATAATCATTTTTCAAAAAAAAAGCAAAGATACACCTTTTCAATATAATAAACATGACCATTATTTTCTAATTAAAAAAAAAGGGGCATTTCTTTATGAATGAACAAACTGTTTCAAATCCAACGCGTATTAGTATAGGTATAAAAAAAACGTTTCAGAATTATATGTTTCTGAGCAAATTAATAAAGGGTTAAAAAGTAAAGAAAATCAAGCAACCGTTTTTTAGCGTCAAAACGCTATTTGCATCCCCAACAATCATTTTTAGCGTCAAAACGCTATTTGCACCCCCAACAATCATTTTTAGCGTCAAAACGCTATTCGCACCCCCAGCAACCGTTTTTAGCGTCAAAACGCTGTCAACACCCCCATTTTTGATACAACGCCCCTGTTGTTCGCACCCCCTTTTTATCACCCATTCCGCTTTTATTTACACCATAACGTTTCCGAACCGTCTCTTTTCTTTCAAATAATCAAACTCGCGTAAAAAAAAAAGGGGGTTATTACTAATGGTCACTCTGAGCCTAGCTTGTTTGACTGATAGGACTAACCTCCATTTTTCGAAGCGGTTTAGTAGCGGTGATCACTCTGAATTCATTCGTTTGATCATCGCAAACAACCGCCTAAACTTCTAGATTTTTTTCAGTTAATAAAAAAAAAACAAACGTAATCTCAACTCCCCTTTCTTTAAAAAATCACGCTTCCCAGTAAACTTTTTTCAAACAAACAAGCGCTCGATCGCAAACCGAGTATTTGTAGCAGTCACTCTGGGCCCCGCCCGTTTGAACGCTGTAAATACCTTCTTTTTCGAATAAGCCATCAGTGGTGACCACTCTGGATTTATCTGTTTGGTCACCATGAACGGCCTCTAGTTTTCGCAAAAACTTTTCAATAAATAAAAAATACCAACACACAAATTTTTTTCTACCCAAGAACTACGTAGCTTTGATTTCTCCATCGCACCCGGAGATACGTAGGAGCGGGGGCCCACTCCCGTCGAGCGCAAAAAACTAAAATTTTTATTAAGTATTCCTTTCTTTTTTTTTCTTCTTCGCAAACAATCAAAAATGGGTAAACAAAGTATTTTCATTTAAAACTAACTTTTTCTACACATTAAATTAAAAGGTAACCTTTTTTAGGATGTTGCGGGGTGCTAGTACCTTCCCCGCACTTAATCGACCCCCGAACCCAAAAACAAAGGTTTTTTCAATGTTTCCCTAAAAATAAATATTGATGGCGGCTCCATTGTTCAAAAACAACGAAGAATCCCTCCTCCGGATTTTTCGGTCGCTACAATGCATCAACCACAAACAATCATATCATGTATGAATTAACACCGTCACTAGATTTGTCACCGTCATTTAATCCACCGTCATTAAATACGCCGTCATTTAATTCACCAATACATCATCAATTAATAGCTCTATGGCTACATCAAACTCACCGGATACGTCAACACCAAAAGTCATGGACTAAACTGTCACTACAAGGACCAAAACCGTCACTCCCAGGGACTAAACAGTCACACAGCTCCACGACACACACACTGGCGCATTGTGGCAACCTGTGCCACACTGGCGCCAAACAGCAAGCAAACTGGCGCCTGGGGCAACCTGCTCCACACTGGGCGCCAAACAGGCAGCAACATGGCGCACACATGGTAGCAACATGGCGCCCTGGCGCAGCACAGCACTAGTGCAGAATTTCCTACAGCAGTGCACCTACTTCGGCGAATTAATTAAAATAGCAAACGATAACGGATTTTAACAAAGACCACTCATTGGGAAGCTCTCTGAGTGTAGTTTCTGCCTATGATTTTCATTTTTCAAAATAAGTATCCAGTTGGTACAGTTTTTCAAAACACTACACTGAGGTACCAAAATCGGACAGAATTCTTTACCCAACTTGCAACTAAATTTTCTTTCTCATTTCTTAATGAAATTTCGTGAAATCAGTGCCTACTTCGTTGACAATTAAGTCTACTTTCCAATGAAACAAGAATCATTCAAAACGGAGTTCGATTGAGAACACAAAACCTATAAAAACCGAACCTACTCACAGTTTGATTCCAGAAATTTGACCTATCTTTGGAGACTCATGACTTGAGCTACACAACTCCAAATTGAACGAAACCAGTGCCAAAACGACCGGCTTTATGTCTATTTTCAAAAACAATCAGCTACATAATTTTTGGATCAACCGAACAGTACCAGTTTTAGAAGGACCGAAACAGTGTCCAGAAACGCACAAAAAAAACCATAAGCAAGTAAAACTCATTATGGTCAATCACCAAATTAATACCAATCTCAACATCACATACTTATGCATTTTGTCAAACACCACGTAAGCATATTAACTTCACCTTCAAAATTCATAGGGTAATATCATCAAACACCTTGTAGGCAACATATGTTCATAGTTCATCTCAACATCAAACACCACAATTTCATCAAATTGAATCAAACACAACATCAATTACACAAATAGCAACACAATCAATTCAATAGTCCTCCTAGAGTCTAACCCATACATAATCCTCATCATATACCCATTATAGGTGAAAGAGAGCCCCCTTACCTTAGGTTATTCGAAGGTGAGACCCCTCTGACCGAAACCACCAAGAACCACAGCAACACAGCTTCTCTCCCCTTCTCCTTGGATTGCGCGAAACCTCCTCCTCCTCTCCTTCTCCCTTGCGCGCCGTCCCTTCTTCTCTCTTTCTCTCTTCTATTCGCACTTTTCTTTCTTTCCTCCAACAATTCGCAAATGCCAAACCCCAACCTAAGCCCCTATTCGACTTACTCACTAAAACCATGGGCTTTCTATTAGCCCAATTCGACTTAATCGTGGCCCTTTACTCTACCACTCCTCATTTTACTATTCCTAGCCCCAACAATAAGTCCTCATATTTTAATAAATAATAAATAGTAATTATATTATTATTTCTACCACCTAAATCTAATTTAATTAATTAAATAATTTAATCTATTATTTTGGGGTGTTACAACTCTCCCCCACTTAAAGGAATTTCGTCCTCGAAATTTTTACTACCGACGCGAACGCTCTTCCACTATCCAATTAACGTTGCCTCAACAATTAGCGATCTAACCTGCTGCGCTACTCTGATAAACCGACTTGTAGATATAAGCATTACTTGCGTTCTACCTCACTCATCTATCTCTACGGTGCCTCATAGTTTCACTACCACGTCACGACAAGGTTCACAGAGTGCATAACAGTTGCAAAACAAGCCACATAATCAACAACACGGCAACAACATCAACAAACAACAACGATAACATCAACAACTAACTTTGCCACTCAGGCGACATCAACGACTAAATTTGCCACTCAGGCGATATTAACAACGACAAAACCACAACATCGGCCATAGACCTACAGCACAAAATCCATCAAAACATTTTGGGTCATTCAGCAGTACCCTCAACAAAACAACGTGGGCCATATCGGTGCTACCCACGACACAACAATGTGGGCCATATCGGCGGTACCCACAACACAACAATTAACAACATCAACGACTATTGGAGACAAGCTCCGGGCCAACGCCCAAATCAACAACACAACATCAACAACAAAACAACAACAAGTCAGCATCATTGACAAGGCAGCAACAAGTCAACATTATCAACAAACAGCAACGACAAATCAACATCATTGATAAAGCAACATCGGGCTAACAGTTTAACAACTTAACAAGCTTAACATTAGTAAAAACAGTTCATTTAGTACAAGGGTATGAGCATTCTCAATACACATTATTATTATTCGACTCGAAACCACGCAGCACAAACCTTAAGGAGCTAACAGCCAAAATTTAATCACATAAACTAAAAGGTTTTACACATCTTAATTCTAGATCACACAATTGACACACCACAAATTGCGATACCCCCTTTTTCCCAAAGATATTTATGCGTGGGAGTACGAAAAACGAGTATAATTATTTTTTTCAAACAAAATCAACAATTTATTTCTGGAAATAGTTTTCGCAAGTAGAAGGTATCATCAGCTCCTTAAATCACATAATAATTATTTATGAAAGCTTCGAAGCCTAGGGCGGTAAAATATTTCTTCTGATACAATGACTAGAATGACTTGAATTCCGACATTGAAAATGCAGCCCGAACCCCGATGTCACAAAATTTAGAGCACCTAATTTTCAAACCAGTTAAGAAAATTAAAGGAATCTCGAAAACATTTTTCTTCGGGTTCTAAAGAAGTAACTAATGCATTTTTCAAAAACCAAGCATTTTCCAAACAAGCAGAGAAATCAAAATCAAGTTCAGTGATGTTAGTCACTAATCACAAAAATAATAATAATAATAGCTGTTGAGAGTTAACGACAACCACCAATATAGTTTGGTATGGGGAAAATAATTTAACTAATGGAACAGTAGTTAAAGCATTAAAATAACTACAAAGGCCAATCCATGAAAACACCAATTCACAGTTAAGGCACATCCACGAAGGGTACAGTCAAATACATGCACAAAACACTTTGTTTAGGGTTTTTTGACACAAGAAATAAAACATGTTATAGAAACTGATTTTCTCTACAAGAATGAACGTCAGCTTAACCAATTTGAATAGGACACCCTTAAGAACATATGACAATCAAAGCTAATCCATTAGAAGTGCATCAATAGTGCCAATGCACAATCTAAGGTCTTCAAAATCACGTAGTACAATCTATGAAGAATTTAACAGCCAAAATCAAATCATAAGACTCAAGCGTACAAGATAACACCTTGAGATAAATTAAGCAAATAGGGAAGATAATGAAAGTAGTAATCACATGAGATGGTAGCCCTCGGCTAAAATCGTTTCATCTAATTGCAATTTTCTAAAAAGAAAGTCGACAATAAAATTATAGCATTTGGACGAGTACATTTTCACTTGTAGTGGTTAAAACACCACGACAGTTAATAGTGAAGCAACGACTTAATATAATCCACAAGACAATTTTCACAATGCATTTAGTTTTCAAATGTCAAAACACACTACAAAAGAGTTTGTATAAGACTTAGTGTCGCTCAAATAAAACAGTTTTCAGAAACAGCAACAATTTTTGGAAACAGTTTTCAGAAACAGCAACAATTTTCGGAAACAGCACACAATTATTTTTCAGAAACAGCAACATTAATTTTGCAGAAACAGCAGCAATGATTTACAGCAAACAGCAGCAATGACTTACAGCAAACAGCAACAACAATTCACAGCAAACAGCAATACTAATTCACAGCAAACAGTAACAGTAATTTACAGCAAACAGCAACAGCAATTAAACAGTAACACAGTGAACAGCAGCACAGTAAAACAGCAGCAGTAAAACAGCAATAGTATAACAGTAACAATAATTAAACAGCAACAGCAGTTAATAGCAATAGTAAAACAGCAACAGTATAACAGCATCAGGTACGGCGCCCAGGCACGGGGCACCTACAGCAACCAGGAACAGAATAAGCATGGCGCTCAAGAGCAGGGCGCTGTTTCCAGCAACCAAACCACAACATGGAAAATAGAGGGACAGGGCGCCTAGGGCCCCAAAATCAGCATGACATATGAATTTATATGGACACATCAATCATCAAACATATGCGAGTAACAAGCAACAATGCAAATTACTGGAAGCATATGGGCACAACAAGAGGGTTAAAAATAAAATCCAACACAAAGGGCACAGAGTTCACACATCAGAACACAATACATCACACAATACCAGTAGGGGCATCTCCCCCACTAGTTCACTTACCATCAGCAGCTTCTGTTTACCTGTACCTGCAGGAACAACACTACAACACAACCAATGGTTAGGACTAGAAGACAACAGTTGGTCGTTAACCGACACAACGACTCGACGACTTGGCCGGACGGACCAACCATTGCTCTGATACCACTAATGTAACACCCCCTTACTAATACTACTATCTAAATGAATCAAAATCAGAGTTTTCGAAAATATTTTCAATGCAACCGCAAGAGGGTGCTACATTTTCAACCAACAACATATTACAACACCTGAAAGCTCATAAAACAGCAGAGTATGTGATACATAGCACATCAATCGGGACGAACCCCCAAAAAAACCTGTTTGGTGACATTACAGTTCACGTAATCACTACGCAACGGAATATGACATGTTTCATAAACATTTTCAAATACATCACCAAATAACTAGTTTGAACAACTTCAATTAAAACAACCAATAGACTAGTCGCCCCTCCCCCGGTGCTACGTATCAGAGCATGACACCAAAACCAGACTAAGGAAGGTAGAACCTTCACTCGGGATCACCTGCACGTTGCCAACATGAGAAGCAACATAAAAGGCAGAAGGGTGAGTCTCTAGCACATATAATAGAATGTATGATAAACATCATGTTAGTGAAAGGCAACTAGAACATCACTGCTCAATAAACAAGCATACAGCATCAATTTGTAACACATCGATTCATAATCATCAAGAGACATCACCAATTGCATGAGTAAATGCATGAATGCAACCCAACACCAAGGGTATATGCATGTGGTACCATCACCGTCACAAATATCGTGATTCGGGCATGTCCGTCATAATCATTAATAATATCAAGGCCGAAGCCTACACCGTCACTTTGATGCATATGAGGCATGTGACTCCATGAACAATGTATCAACCACAAACAATCATATCATGTATGAATTAACACCGTCACTAGATTCGTCACCGTCATTTAATCCACCGTCATTAAATACACCGTCATTAAATACGCCGTCATTTAATTCACCAAACAGCTCACACAGCTCCACGAAACACACACTGGCGCATTGTGGCAACCTGTGCCACACTGGCGCCAAACAGCAAGCAAACTGGCGCCTGGGGCAACCTGCGCCACACTGGGCGCCAAACAGGCAGCAACATGGCGTACACATGGCAGCAACATGGCGCCCTGGCGCAGCACAGCACTAGTGCAGAATTTCCTACAGCAGTGCACCTACTTCGGCGAATTAATTAAAATAGCAAACGATATCGGATTTTAACAAAGACCACTCATTGGGAAGCTCTCTGAGTGTAGTTTCTGCCTATGATTTTCATTTTTCAAAATAAGTATCCAGTTGGTACAGTTTTTCAAAACACTACACTGAAGTACCAAAATCGGACAGAATTCTTTACCCAACTTGCAACTAAATTTTCTTTCTCATTTCTTAATGAAATTTCGTGAAATCAGTGCCTACTTCATTGACAATTAAGTCTACTTTCCAATGAAACAAGAATCATTCAAAACGGAGTTCGATTGAAAACACAAAACCTATAAAAACCGAACCTACTCACAGTTTGATTCCAGAAATTTGACCTATCTTTGGAGACTCATGACTTGAGCTACACAACTCCAAATTGAACGAAACCAGTGCCAAAGCGACCGGCTTTATGTCTATTTTCAAAAACAATCAACCACATAATTTTTGGATCAACCGAACAGTACCAGTTTTAGAAGGACCGAAACAGTGTCCAGAAACGCACAAAAAAAAACCATAAGCAAGTAAAACTCATTATGGTCAATCACCAAATTAATACCAATCTCAACATCACATACTTATGCATTTTGTCAAACACCACGTAAGCATATTAACTTCACCTTCAAAATTCATAGGGTAATATCATCAAACACCTTGTAGGCAACATATGTTCATAGTTCATCTCAACATCAAACACCACAATTTCATCAAATTGAATCAAACACAACATCAATTACACAAATAGCAACACAATCAATTCAATAGTCCTCCTAGAGTCTAACCCATACATAATCCTCATCATATACCCATTATAGGTGAAAGAGAGCCCCCTTACCTTAGGTTATTCGAAGGTGAGACCCCTCTGACCGAAACCACCAAGAACCACAGCAACACAGCTTCTCTCCCCTTCTCCTTGGATTGCGCGAAACCTCCTCCTCCTCTCCTTCTCCCTTGCGCGCCGTCCCTTCTTCTCTCTTTCTCTCTTCTATTCGCACTTTTCTTTCTTTCCTCCAACAATTCGCAAATGCCAAACCCCAACCTAAGCCCCTATTCGACTTACTCACTAAAACCATGGGCTTTCTATTAGCCCAATTCGACTTAATCGTGGCCCTTTACTCTACCACTCCTCATTTTACTATTCCTAGCCCCAACAATAAGTCCCCATATTTTAATAAATAATAAATAGTAATTATATTATTATTTCTACCACCTAAACCTAATTTAATTAATTAAATAATTTAATCTATTATTTTGGGGTGTTACAGAGTGCGTCGAATCTACTCGGTTAGTGGTACTGTTACCGAGGTGCATATGCCAGTTTATACACGCATCTACAAATCTCTCTTTATAAGGGGTGGTCCACTGCTTCTTCACATAGGTAATGAAGTTGTCAAATGGTTGACTTATACTCTCAAACTGCTCCAAAGCCACTCATAAGCATCCTCCGTCTTCGCATGGACAACTTTTTGAAATGCTTCCATCACTTCGTCAACTCGGTCCATCGGGCGCTCTTCGTCACTCTCATCTGCAACCACGGGATGGATGTACGTCCTAGCTTTGACCCTGAGTTCTTTTTTATGTGAAATTGGCACAACAAGTTTGCGGTTTCTAGAAAAATGCACGCCAAAGCATTCATAATACTCGTGTCACAGTCAGTAAGTATGACATTTGGCAAATCTTTCGGTCTTCTAAATAGTCCCCTCAGTTTTTCAAGAACCCATGCAAAATTATCATTCTTCTTCCAATTGACGTAAGCAAAAGTAACAGAGAAAGTATGCTCGGTTGATGTGGCACCGACAATCTCAACCAATGGATACCTATACTGGTTTGTCTTGTACGTGAAATCAATTAACAATACAATGGGAAATGTATTCAGAAGCTCAATCGAGTCTGGATGTGCCCAAAATATGTATTTGACGATCGAAGTCCCATATTCGACTCTGTGCCAATACACATATTGATCACGCTCCAAATAAGTCATCAACTGTTGGAGCTCAGTCCTACCCTGACGTAGATTAGATCATAACCTTGAACATGCATTGTGTATTTGTTTGAGATTCAAGTGGTTTTCTATAGGGTACATAGTCTTTAGTTCGGCCAAGATTCGATTTGGTGGAACCATGTTCTTGGTCATTCTAGTAATCACGTCCTTCTGTTCCACCGTTAATCTGTTATTCAATGGATGACTTTCACCGTAAGACATTAATGCGTGGTTATGTATTCCACACATCACAGTCAGTATCCATCCACCATGTTTTTTGATAAACTTTCCTTTTAGCCTAAACTTGCAACAACATTTTCTACTCCCCGTAGGAACCAAATGAGTATGCTTGTATTGTCCCGCCTTTCCACAAACCAGTTCACAGAATTCTTTCCCTGACCTTCGTCCGTTGTCAGATCGGGATATGACAATAACCATCCCAAAAGTACGCGCAATAGAACGTACATATACAACCATTAAATTTGCTTGGGAACCACTTTCAACCATTTTAGGACCTATAAAAGTGGGGAAAAAATCAAACATAGCTGTTAAAAACAGAATTTCCGCATAATCTGTTAAACAGCATAGTTCGGTGCTTTAAAATCGAACCAGTTCGGACGTAAAGGTTCGAACCGGTTCGGAACACGGTGGTCCGAACCACCCATAAACACACACCCCTTAACAAGTTAGGACCTTAAGTTTCGAACCGGTTCGGATTTTTAGGTCCGAACTGAGCGCGATTTCAGAACAAACTAAACCAGCAAATGAACTAAAATGCGTGAAAACGATTAAGGGATATGTATGCTACATACAGTAATATACTTGATAATGGGAGGATGATTTGAGCAAAATAGGTGAGAAAGATGAGAGGGTGTGGAGTGAGAGTGATGAGAGGTTTGGGGGTTTAGGAGAGGGGGTGTGTGGGAGGAGAGGTGAAGAAGAAAGAAGAAGGAAAACTTTGGAATTTCAAAGTATTGGTAAGGGTATTTTTGTCTTTTCATAAGGGGAGGGGGTGTCCACTGAGTATAGGGGGTTGTACAAAGTATGAGCCAAATACAAGTCAACGTGAAAGGTAATATGTTGTTAGAACCCAACAAGAAATCGACCTAATTGATCTACTTTAGCACATAATTATAGGAATTGTTACATACGTCCCTCATTTTTTATAGAATACACCCTCTTTTTGGAAATATAGCTAAAATATACTTTTTTGTCTTTTATATTTTACTATTTTTTCATTTCATCCTTTAACTTTTAAAATGTGCATTTACGTCTTTTATATTTGTTAAGTGGTTTAAAACTGTCATTTATCTTTTAAAAAGTGCATTTACGTCTTTTATCTTTATTTTTCATGGTTAAAATGTAGTTTTAGTCCTTTATTCTGTATTTTTTCGTTTTCGTCTTTTATTTTTTCATATTTAATTATTTTTTAAAATATTCGTTTACGTCTTTTATCTTTTCATACTTAATTAAAATGGTTCTTCTATCAAGTGCAATATTAATTCTGGTTCAAATGAATAGTCACGTGAGTAAGTGGTCATATAAGCATGTTGACCGTTTTGATAGGCCATTAAAATTTCAATAGACGAAAACTAGGGTCCTCTTCCCCAAATTTCTCAATCTAAAAATTAGGGTTTTTAAAGTTCTAACATCCATGAATTCTTCCCCCATCCAAATCTATTCTTAAACCTGAAAAATTTAAATGTGCTAAGGTCAATTAAAGATAAAATCCAAAATAAATTTAAATTAAATTAAATGACAGAGAGTAATTTAACCTTTGCACTATTAACCGTCGATTTGTTGAACTAGGGATATTACTTGATCATTAGAAAATCAGTTGCCTAATTGTAACAGTTCTCACGTGGCAGCCATGCTTGATATATGCCTTTTTTTCTAGTCAACTTCCAGAGGACAACTTATGCTGCAATTACGTAGCATAGAATGACATCCTACCTCCGGGTTTTGAAAAACCCATTTTGCTTCTCTGGCGTTGATTGCTTTTGCTGAGTCATGTGTTTGTTTAATCATATAAAAAAATAAAATATGTCCTTTTTTTGACAAAATAGGTCTTAATTCTGTTGAATAAGTAAGCTGTTCGACTAGCTGTTTCGACTAAGCTAGTTCGACCCCTCTCAACTTGTCTGTCGAAGTGGAGGGTGTCGAAGTTTCTATTTAGATTTAATTTTCATGTCTTCATTAATTGCTGACTCAGCATACGTAATGTACTATATATACAATCACGGTGATGCAATGAATAGTACACACATTTACAGTTTTCACTTTAACTGAATTCTGTTATTCTCTCTCTCTCAAGTGTGTGCGTGTGTGTGTGAGAATCTGGAACTTCCAACAAATGGTATCCAGAGCATAATTGTTGAAGTTTCAGAATGTGAATCTAGAGTGAAGAAGACGAGTGAAGTCTCAACGGTGAGAGTGAATCACGATGACGACGAACGACCATTTTCAGGTGAACTTTCCAATCCTCGATGGAAGAAATTACGATCAGTGGAGTATGAAGATGAAGGCGATCCTTGGATATCAGGATGCGTGGGATCTAGTGCAGAACAGAGTAACTCCGTTACCGGCGAATGCGACTGCTGCGCAACAAGCAGTTTACAGAGAAACGAAAAAGAAGGACTGGAAAGGATTGTGCATCCTCCATCAGTGTGTGAATCCTGCAATCTTTGAGAAAATTGCTAGATCGGAGACAAGCAAAGCAGCGTGGGACATTCTTGCGAGTTCCTACGCCTGAGATCAGAAATTGAAGAAGGTGCGACTTCAAACTCTGAGAAGACAGTATGAATTGCTAGGAATGGAGGAGAGTGAAACGATTTCTGCGTATTTCACTAGAGTCCAAACTATGACGAATCAGATGATGTATTGTGGTGAAACGATATCTGATGAAACAGTGGTGGAGAAGATTCTGCGATCTGTGTCTTCGCGTTTTGATCACATCACGGTGGCGATCGAACAGGCGAAGGATCTATCAACGATAACGATAGAAGAACTTCAAGGTTCACTTGAAGCGCATGAGCAGAGGATGAATGAGAAGAAAGTGGTGAAGTCTGGCACTGAGCAAGCTCTAGCAGTGCAAACAGGCAACAAATCAGGTGGAAATCAAAGAGGACGTGGTAGAGGCAGAAACAAATACAGAGGAGGAAGAGGAAGAGGTAATTTCTATAACTCAAACTCTTCCAAATCCAACACTAGTGATAATAGTAACAGTGATGAGCAAGGAAGTGGTAGTGGTGATAGCTACAGAGGAAGAGGGAGTAGAGATGGCAGAGGATATAGAGGAAGAGGGAGAAGATTCGACAAGAGCCATATACAGTGTTATAACTGTGAGAAATATGGACATTTTGCTGATGAGTGCTACAGCAATGTTAATGGCAATGATGCTAAAATGGCTGAAGAAGAGGAAGAGAAGGAGGAATATCTATTGATGGCGATTGAGGAGACAGAGAGCAGTGACGAAATAGTGCAAATGGTGACAACTAAGGAGGAAAGTGAGAGTGGTGAGCATTGGTTCCTAGATACGGGCTGTTCGACACACATGACAGGGAGGAGAGATTGGTTTGTCGAACTTGACTTTTCGATCAAGAGCAGAGTGAGGTTTGCTGATGATAGAACCATGAAGGTGGAAGGTGTGGGGAGAGTAATGATAAGAAAGAAGGATGGTTGTGCTTCATTTCTGGTGTACTGTATGTGCCAGGGATGAAGAGCAATTTGCTGAGTATTGGACAGCTATTGGAGAAGGGATATAGGATGGTGTTGGAAGACAATGCTATGAAGGTGTATGACACTGAACAGAGGCTGTTGATAAAGGCAGCTCTCTCCAAGAACAGGACATTTAAGATCGAATTAGGTGTGCTGATGCAGTAGTGCTTAGCCACAGCAGTCGACAAGGAAGAGCGGCTATGGCATTTCAGATATGGACACTTGAATTATGGTGATTTGAACAGGATGCAGAGCAAGACAGTAGTGAAAGGTCTGCCTCATATCCATGTTCCAAAAGATGTATGTGCAGAGTGTGTGGAGAGCAAGATGCCTAGGGGTTCCTTCAATCCAAGTGTGCCCAGTAGAGCAAAGAGGAAGCTGCAGGTGACTTTCTCAGATGTGTGTGGCCCCATAGTGCATGAAACTCCTGCAGGTAACAAGTATTTTGTTACATTTATTGATGAATTCACTAGGAAACTTTGGATTTATTTGATTAGGAGGAAGAGTGATGTGTTGGGAGTATTCAAAAAGTTCAAAGTCCTAGTCGAAAAACAATGTGGACAGACTGTCGAAGTGTTAAGAACTAATGGTGGTGGAGAGTATGTGAATACTGAGTTTAATGAGTTCTGTGAAGTTGAAGGAATAACACATGAGATCACACCTCCATACACTCCTCAGCATAATGGAGTGGCTGAGAGAAAAAATAGGACATTGCTTAATATGGTGAGAAGCATGTTAAAGAATAAGAATATGCCTAAGAGATGGTGGGGAGAGGCAGTTAATACTGCGACATATATCATTAATCGAAGTCCAACTAAGAGATTGGAAGACATCACCCCTGAGGAGGCTTGGACAGGTGTCAAGCCAAACGTGTCGCACTTCAGAGTATTTGGATCTGTTTGTTTTCGACACGTGCCTGATCAGCAGAGAACGAAGTTTGATGATAAAGGAGAAGTGATGGTTATGATAGGCTATCACTCGACTGGGGGTTACAAATTGGTGAATCCTGTGAATAATAAAATTGTGATAAGTCGAGATGTGGTGTTTGATGAGGGGAAGACATGGGAGTGGAGTGACAAGGGAGAAAGTTCGACTGCTGTCGAACAGAATTTATTCGACGTACTTGATGGTGTCGAAGAGTCAGAACTTGAAGGTGAAACTGAGCCTGTCGAAGAGAATGATGGTGAAGAGGGTAGTCGAGAAATACCAAGAAGATCAATGAGACAAAGACAGGTTCCTGCAAGACCAAGTGACTGTGAAGTGATGACTGATAGTGTAGTGACGAAGGTGATATAGTGCACTTTGCACTTCTTGCTGAGACAGAACCAGTGACTTGGCAGGAAGCAATGTTGAATTCGAAGTGGATGGAAGCTATGAAAGAGGAGATTAGATCTATAGAGAAGAACATGATTTGGGAATTGGTCGAATTACCCAAAGGAAAGAAAGCAATAGGTGTGAAATGGATATACAAGGTGAAAGTAAATCCTAAAGGTGAAGTAGTGAAGTACAAAGCAAGATTGGTTGCTAGAGGATTCCTACAGAGGTATGGCGTCGACTACGAAGAAGTCTTTGCACCTGTTGCAAGACTTGAAACTGTGAGAGCTGTGGTAGCTCATGCTAGTATGTAAGGGTGGAAGATACATCAACTTGATGTAAAATCTGCCTTCTTAAATGGAGAATTAGAAGAGGAGGTGTATGTCGAACAACCAGCAGGTTTTATTCGACAAGGAAGTGAGAACAAAGTGTTGAGATTGAGAAAGGCATTGTATGGCCTAAAACAAGCTCCACGAGCTTGGAACAAGAAGATAGACAAGAGCTTGATCAACATGGGGTATATGAAATGTGTTTCTGAGCATGGGGTGTATGTGAAGTCAGATGGTGGTGATGTGATAATCCTATGCCTCTATGTTGATGATTTATTGGTTACGGGTAACAATGAAAATAAAGTGGCAGAATTCAAGAAGAGAATGATGAATACTTTCGAAATGACTGACCTAGGAGAGATCTCCTATTTGCTAGGGATTGAATTTCGAAGTACTAGTGAAGGAATGCTGCTATCACAGAAGAAGTATGCTTCTGATATACTACACAGGTTCAATATGCAACACTGCAACAGCGTCGAAACACCAGCAGAGGTAGGGCTATGGCTTGACAAAGATGCTGATGAACCAGAAGTGGATGCAACTGAGTTTCGACAGGTGGTTGGGGCACTGAGATATCTCTGCAACACCAGACCTGACCTTAGCTTAAGTGTTGGTCTGATCAGTAGAGTTATGGACAGGCCTAGAACATCGCACCTAGCTGCTGCTAAACGAATCCTAAGATATGTCAAAGGCACTATGGAATTCTGTTACCTAGTAAATGCAGAGACAATGAGAAACGTCTCCATGGCTTCACTGATGTTGATTGGGGAGGTGACAAATCTGATCGAAAGAGCACTGCTGGATCTGTGTTTCTGCTTGGCTCAGGTCCCATCTCATGGAGTTCGAAGAAGGAATCAATGGTGGCATTGTCATCATGCGAAGCTGAGTACATTGCTGCTTCAATGGGAGCATGTCAAGCAATCTGGCTAGACAATCTGATGCAAGAGCTAATGATCAAGAAGGAATGTGCTGTGGAGTTATATGTCGATAACAAGTCTGCAATTAGCTTGGCGAAACATCCAGTGGCACATGGACGGTCGAAGCACATTGAGACGCGTTATCATTTCTTAAGAGACCAAGTCACAAAAGGAAGACTGAAGCTGAGCTACTGTAGATCAGATATGCAGGCGGCTGATTTGTTCACCAAGGCAGTGAAGGCAGAGACATTCAAAAGGCTAAGGAGCGTGCTGAATGTGATTGATTGTAATAAGTTTGTATAGATAGATTTTACTGTATTTTGTTGTTATTTGCTTATGTTAGTAACTAGCTTAAGGGGGTGTGTTGAATAAGTAAGCTAGTTCGACTAGCTGTTTCGACTAAGCTAGTTCGACCCCTCTCAACTTGTCTGTCGAAGTGGAGGGTGTCGAAGTTTCTCTTTAGATTTAATTTTCATGTCTTCATTAATTGCTGACTCAGCATACGTACGTAATGTACTATATATACAATCACAGTGATGCAATGAATAGTACACACATTTACAGTTTTCACTTTAACCGAATTCTGTTATTCTCTCTCTCTCTCTCTCTCTCTCTCAAGTGTGTGTGCGTGTGTGTGTGAGAATCTGGAACTTCCAACAAATTCAAGAAAATGTAACTGTGTTAAGTAATCTGGGGTATTGGAAGAGAAGCCCGACATAGACAAGACAAACACAAGCAATAGGATGACTACACGATTTAATTAGGCTACCAGCAGGCCTGCAAATCTATTTGGGAGAGCTTCTCTATCAAGAAATCTCCAAAGACAAAAATAGAGAGCTAGCGGTGTCATAAGGCTTCCCATCTACCATATATAGTATAGGAAGGTGGCGCATCCCGACAACATAGGAAGAATATGCATGTAATATACTGAAATTCCTTGTTAAGTGAGACCTAAGCTATATAGAGAATATGAAGGTAATCCTCCAGTTTGCCTCATATAAAAAAGTAATATGTCACGATACAAAGGTATGCACATTGTTTCATTTTCTTATCTATAACTAAACACTTAACTATATTGAGTTTTGATCAAAAAACACTTAACTAGATTGAGTATCACAATGCCTCCAAATATCAGGTTTGATGGGATGGGGTTTTGGTGGTTGGCGGTGGCGGAATCGGGCTTCAGATAGAGCAAGGAAAGAGGGATTGGTTTTTGGTGGGTGGTGGTGGCGGTGGACTGTTGGTAGGTGGGGTTGGTTGACGGTGTGACTTACGAAGGCGGCAAGAGAAAAGGAAGGCCTCAACCAGTGAGGGGAAGAGAACCTCCATGGTGGAGGGGAGAGCCTCCAAGGAGGAGGGGCAAGCATCCACTAACCCTAAGGTTGGGAGGAGAGAAAAGGATTTTAGAGAGAAGTTGGAGCTTCTCTCTCATCCTTTCAGAAACCTAACCGGTGACCATGTTATAAAAACGTGATATGAAAAGACTCTATTGCCACCCCAATGGTCAACAAAGGAATTGCAGGGAGCCCAATGAGTGAAGCAGGGAGCCCAATGAGTGAAGCAACTTCACTTGCCGTTTGCACCAATGCCTATCATTAATATATTATTTAGTTTAAGATTATCTCAAAGCAGTAAGTAACCCACTTGTTAATACTAGTATTTGGATATTATCTTTTTATCTTATTCGTTTCTTTTAGACCAACTTGATCACCCGATCCAACAATTTTTTATTAATAAACAAAACAAACATCAAAGTAGTCATGCCTCTTGTTTTTTTTTAATATTGAAAACAAACATCAAAGAAATAGTCTTGCCTCTTGGCTCGGCTAATTCTATGTGACTTGTCAAAAACTTATGTTAAGCTTTCTTCTCCCATGAGATTCATCCTCATCTTTACTTTCCCAATTTTCTACCTTCAGAACTAGATAGTCTGCCTTCAATACTGGAAATTTGATCCCTCCTTCAGATAAGAGGTACTATATATAATATGTTGCACTCCTAGTAATTGATTGTCATGATACATGTTACTTATTTAGTATGATGTATATGATTTTAAAAAATTAAAAAAAGGGATTTAGTTTCTCCACTTGCTCCATGTTTGTTAAAATTCAATGTTCTAAGTAAGCTTTTAATTTTTTGAATAGGCCTCTGCTCCCAAAGGGTTTTGTTTAGCCTTTTCTATTACTATTATTTTGATCTTTGTACTCATATTTTGGGCTGGAACCTTAGTTGTTACTATCACCAGATAAACAAGGGTATAGAACCTATCAATTTTTTTTTTGCATATTGTTATCACTTCTATCTTTGTAATCAAACTGAATAGGAATCTAACTTGTTTCAGGAGTCTCTTAATCTTTTAACATCTTGATTTGTAGTCAGGGCAGGGTTTTCTTTTAGATGTTGTTTCTGGGAAGTAAAAAATAAATATTGGTAATGGTAGTTTAATTTATTTCAATTTTTATGGTATTTCTTTGGCTACATAGAGTCTAAAATTCTGTGTGAACTGAATAACAGGTGAACCATGTCATTAATTTGATCTTCTGAGCATAGAAACATGCATATGACAGATACTTACAACAAGTACTTCCTTGACTCACAATTAGAAGAACTGATAGAACCATCTAGTTCAGACATCTCTACAACTTCAATTCACCCTGATGCTAATTCAGGAACTTCTTATATGATTGCCAATCAGTCCATTGATTCAATTGAAGATGATGGTCTAATGAGATTAAAACTACAAGCATTAGAGAGGGCACTACTTGATGATAGTGATGTTGAGGAGGAGGACCAAGAGGGCATATATGAGACTTTCCAAAGAATGGAAATGGAAATTGAATCACCAAAGGAGTATTATTCATCTTCAGAGTCCAATATTAGCAGCATCAGTACTAGTAGCATCAGCAAAGAAATATCGCGAATTTCTCGGACACCGAAACAACTGCTTTATGAATGTGCCATGGCAATTTCAGAAGGAAATGAAAAAGAAGCTTCATTGATGATAAACTATCTCAGACAGAAAGTCTCAATTCAAGGAGAGCCTTCTCAAAGAATTGCAGCATATATGGTTGAAGGACTTGCAGCTCGACTCGCTGAATCCGGAAAAAGTATTTATAAAGCGCTTAAATGCAAAGAGCCTCCTTCATCGGATCGTTTAGCAGCAATGCAGATACTATTTGAGGTTTGTCCATGTTTTAAGTTTGGGTTTATTGCTGCTAATAATGCAATCACAGAAGCAGTTAAAGATGATATGAAGATTCATATAATAGATTTTGATATCAATCAAGGAAGTCAATACATAAATCTAATTCAAACACTTGCTTCAAGGTCAAGTAAACCATCTCACGTTAAATTAACCGGAGTTGATGATCCCGAATCTGTACAACGATCTGTTGGAGGCCTAAAGATCATAGGACAAAGACTCGAAAAACTAGCAGAAGCAGTTGGATTATCGTTCGAGTTTCGAGCAGTGTCGTCGAGGACTTCTATTGTCGCACCATCAATGCTCAATTGTAATCATCCTGGAGAAGCTCTTGTAGTGAACTTTGCATTTCAGCTTCATCACATGCCTGACGAGAGTGTTTCAATAGTAAACGAACGCGATCAGCTTCTTCGATTGGTAAAGAGCTTGAAACCGAAGATTGTAACGGTTGTTGAGCAAGATGTGAATACTAATACAGCTCCATTCTTACAAAGGTTTGTTGAAGCATATAATTATTACTCTGCTGTGTTTGAGTCACTTGATGCTACACTTCCTAGAGAGAGTCAAGATAGGATGAATGTTGAAAGGCAATGCTTGGCGAGGGATATTGTGAATACAGTTGCATGTGAAGGTGAGGATAGGATAGAAAGGTATGAAGTTGCGGGAAAATGGAGAGCAAGGATGACAATGGCTGGTTTCACTACATCACCAATGAGCAGAAAGGTGAGTGATGAAATAGGAAGACTCATTAAGATGTATTGTGATAGGTACAAGATAAAGGAGGAAAAGGGTGCACTTCATTTTGGTTGGGATGACAAAAACTTGATTGTTGCTTCAGCATGGAGGTGAGGTGACCCGAGATAATTCATGTTAGGCAAGACTTGTTATATATTTGATAATGTAGTGTTTTGCGGCTTTTGCTTGCTTGTTCAGTAGCCTAGTGTGCTCAGTGACTCTTTAATGTAGTGTTGGAGTTTTAAGTGATTTGTAGTCTAGTGTTTTGCGGTTATGATGATGGGTGTCACTGAACAAGACCGTTAAGATGATGCCAATAACTTTGAGATCTGATAAACTTTAGGGCCACAGGCAGTGTTGTAAGAATCAGATTGGCTGGTTTAACCGGTTGTATTAGGAACCGGCCAATCCAACGGTTGGCTCTGTTGGAACACCGGTGGTGAATTGAAAAAGTCTCACATTGCTTGGAATAGACACTTGAAGAATGCTTATAAGTGGGGAATTCACTCCTTTGGATTGGGGTTTTAAGGGTACCCAGTTTTGTAAATGGGAAAACACGCACATTAACTAACCATAGTCCGACCGGCTCGGCCTGGCCAGGCTAGGGCTTGGCTTGTGAGGTGTAAATTTCTTTTTTGCAAAAATAATTATTTTATTTTTGGTACGTTGCTTGTCCAGATTCGTTGAACCGATCAGATACGACGAACTAACTGTTGTGTATCAAATAGAGCCGTTTGTGGCCGTTCTTATCCGTTATTGACTTGCAGCCTATAAATAGGCCCCTCCCTCACTTCATTCAACACACCGCTTGACGTTAAATCATACCTCAAGCTCTTTCTCCTCTCTCGAAATTTTCTTCTCTTCTACTCCTTGGCCTACGAGCCAAATTCTTGAGTGGCCTACGTGCTATATTTCAGAGTGGTTATTAATCATATTGAGGTGTATTTCTTGAGCGATTATTCACTGTGCAGTGATAATCGTTACCAGGCTGTTTTATCCTGGGGGTGTCGTGGTTGATAGTCTGCTTGCACCTTCGAGCAGTGCCGCGAAACATCTTAAAGAGAGCGACCTAGTCCGCGACTCATCCTGGTAATTTCTTCGGTACAATTTTCGAAAACTCAAAAACAACAATTTTAAGATGTTTTTTCAACCATGACTACCGAAGAGATTACTGGACCCAATGTTTCTGACTTCAATAAACCGTTTCGGTTTGAGGGATCTCACTTCAAACGTTGGAAACAAAAGATGGAATTTTTCTTAACTGTGAAAAAGGTTGCTAATGTCTTGACTGATGAGATTCTGGTAGTAGATGAAACAGCAGAACAGGAAGCACGGACTAAAACAGCCAAAAAGATAATACTATGGAACGAGCATGACTATCTCTGTAAGAATTTTATTCTTAATGGACTAAGTGATGATCTTTATGATTATTACAGCCTCTATAAGTCCGCCAAAGTGGTTTGGAATGCTCTGAAAAAGAAATATGACACTAAGGAAACAGGTACTAAAAAATATGGTGTGAGCCGCTACCTCAACTACAAGATGACAGATGACAAATCTGTAGAGACTCAATCACATGAGATACAGAAAATAGCTCATGAAATTATCTCTGAAAGCATGGCCTTAGATGAACAATTTCAAGTAGCTGTTATTATTGACAAACTTCCTCCTGTTTGGAAGGGTATCAAGAATTCTCTCAGGCACAAGACCAAAGAGTTTTCTTTGGAAAGCTTGATTACTCGACTCCGAATTGAGGAGGAATCTCGGAAGCAAGATCAGAAAGATGAAGTCTTATTTGTTTCAAACAAGAGAGCAGGAGCGGTTCTGAAGCCAACTGGCAAACCTTCCAAGAATCAGAACAGTAGTCAGATTCAAAAGAACCGCAACAACAAGAAAATGGGAACACTTAAAAGTCCCCAAATGCTAAGCCTCAACCACCACCACAACCTAAGAATGATGCTGCTCCTTCATTCACTTGTTACAATTGTGGGAGACCAGGTCATATGGCACACAAGTGTAGGAACAGGCTAACCTGACTGAAGAGCAGAACTTTATTGCTATGATTTCTGAAATCAACATGGTTGGTGGATCTGATGACTGGTGGAATGATACTGGCTCCTCTCGCCACGTATGCAATAACCGTGCTATGTTTAAAACATACAAGGCAGTTGATGACAAGAAAGTGTTGTTGGGCGATGCTCACACCACTATTGTTGCAGGTATTGGAGATGTTGAGCTGAAGTCCACTTCTGGAAAGACTCTAATCTTGAAGGACATGATGCACACTTCAGAGATAAGTAAGAATCTAGTTTCTGGCTTCCTTCTGAATAAGGCAGGGTTTACTCAGACTATTGAACGGGATTTGTATACCTTGATTAAAAATGGTATTTTTTTTGGAAAAGGGTACGCCACTGATGGCATGTTCAAATTGAATGTTGAAATCAATAAAGCTTTTCCTTCTGCTTATATGTTGTGTGATTTTAATATTTGGCACTCTCGTTTATGTCATCTCAATAAGCGCGTTATTTCTAATATGAGCAATTTAGGAATAATTCCCAAACTATCGTTAAATGATTTTCATAAATGCGAATTTTGTAGTCAAGCCAAATTACAAAAGCATCTCACAAATCCGTCATTAGAGAATCAGAGCCGCTAGATTTGATACACTCTGATATTTGCGAACTAGACGGAACTTTGACCAGAAATGGTAAAGGCTATTTTATCACTTTTATTGACGATTGCTCAGACTACACCTTTGTATATCTTATGAAAAATAAAAGTGAAGCGCTTGCCGTGCTCAAAATTTTTGTAAAGGAAATTGAAAATCAATTAGGGAAAAAGATAAAGCATTTTCGAAGTGATAGAGGAATTGAGTATGATTCCCAGTTATTTAATGACTTTTATAAGTTGAATGGAATCATACATGAAACGACTGCACCATATTCACCTGAAATGAATGGTAAAGCAGAAAGGAAAAATAGAACTCTTACCGAATTGACTGTTGCTATTATGCTTAATTTTGGCGCTGCAACTCACTAGTGGGGGGAAATTTTACTAACTGTATGTTATGTACTGAACAGAGTTCCTAAGTCTGGGAATAAAATTTCTCCTTATGAAATGATAAAGAAAAGACAACCAAATGTGTCTTATTTTCGAACTTGGGGCTGTCTGGCCTATGTTAGGATCCCAGACCCAAAAAGAGTCAAACTTGCCAGTAGGGCCTATGAATGTGTATTCATTGGTTATGCAGTAAATAGCAAAGCATACATGTTTTATGACCTGAAAGCAAAAGTGATCATTGAGTCAAACGATGTTGACTTTTATGAAAGTAAATTTCCCTTTAAATCAAGAAATAGTGGGGGCACCGGAACTGGTAAGCTTTTTGTGTCTAGGAGCTTTGAAAACAACGTAGAAAGGGAAATGGAGCCTCGAAGAGGTAAGAGAGCACGTGTTGCTAAGGATTATGGACCCGATTATATGGTCTATACGTTAGAAGAGGATCCAACTAGCATTCAAGAAGCATTGTCTTCATTGGATGCTGATTTGTGGCAAGAAGCCATAAATGATGAGATGGATTCTCTAGAGTCTAACAAGACATGGCACTTAGTGGACTTGCCTCGTGGTTGCAAACCCATTGGTTGTAAATGGATTCTGAAAAAGAAACTAAAACCTGATGGCACTGTTGATAAATACAAGGCTCGCCTTGTAGCCAAAGGTTTTAGATAAAGAGAGAACATAGATTTCTTCGATACATATTCGCCTGTTACTAGAATTACATCCATAAGGGTACTAATTTCACTGGCCTCTATTTATAATTTAGAAGTACACCAAATGGATGTAAAAACCGCTTTTTTAAATGGCGAATTAGAAGAAGAAATCTATATGGAGTAACCTGAAGGTTTTGTAGTCCATGGGCAAGAACATAAGGTCTGTAAGTTGGACAAGTCTTTGTATGGTCTCAAACAAGCTCCCAAACAATGGCATGAGAAGTTTGATAATTTGATTATATCGAATGAGTTTAAAGTGAATGAAAGTGACAAATGCATTTTTTACAAAACTCAGAATGACATTTGCACTATCATATGTCTCTATGTAGACGACCTACTCATATTTGGATCAAACATTCATGATGTAAATAAAGTGAAATCATTGTTGTGCAACAACTTTGATGTGAAAGACCTCAGAGAAGCTAGTATAATCCTCGGTATTAGGATCACTAGGTCCGAGAAAGGAATTTATTTGGATCAATCTCATTATATTGAGAAGATCTTAAAGAAATACAATTATTTTGATTGTAAACCTGCATGTTCACCATATGATCCAAGTGTCAAGCTCTTTAAGAACACTGGTGACAGTGTAAGACAAACGGAATATGCGAGCATCATTGGCAGTCTTAGGTAAGCCATTGATTGTACCAAACCCGACATTGCCTATGTTGTGGGAATGCTGTGCAGGTTTACTAGTCGACCTAGTATCGAGCATTGGCACGCTATTGAAAGAGTCATCAGATACCTTAAAAGGACTATGAATCTAGGATTACACTATCAGAGATTTCCAGCTGTACTTGAAGGGTACAGTGATGCTGATTGGAACACTTTGTAAGATGATTCCAAAGCAACTAGTGGCTATATATTTAGTATAGCCGGTGGTGCTGTCTCCTGGAAATCTAAGAAACAGACCATTTTGGCTCAGTCCACTATGGAGTCTGAAATGATAGCACTGGCGACAGCCAGTGAAGAAGCTAGCTAGTTAAGATGCCTACTAGCAGAGATTCCCTTATGGGAAATACCGATGCCAGCTGTGTTGATCCACTGCGATAGTACTGCGGTTATTGCAAAAAAAGAGAATCGTTATTACAACGGTAAGAGACGACAAATACGTCGTAAGCACATCACAGTTAGAGAGTTACTATCAAAAGGAGGTCTGAGAGTGGATCATGTACGCACTGATCAGAACTTAGCAGATCCTTTGACGAAAGGATTAGCCATAGAGAAAGTCCAAAATACGTCTCAAAGGATGAAACTACTACCTTTAGAACCATGAGTCACTCACGATGGTAACCCGGCCTAAAAGACTGGAGATCCCAATAATTAGGTTCAATGGGTAATAACAAGTTGTGAAGTGATAGGAGATAAACATGCTATTAAAAGTAAAGAAGCATGATTCCTGAAGCGATGTAAGGTTGAGAAAAGCGCAAGAACGCACTATCTAACATTCATTTTTCAACACTCATTACATGATTCGGTGAAATTCATGTGACTCCTACCACTTTAGAAATAAGATTCAGTATTCTTGGGAAATTTACATGAATCAATCAACTTTAGAGTGAGCACTAGACCTAATTAATAGTTTAATTAGGGGTTGTGGCGCCATTGGCTACATGTACGAAATTGTTCAATAATATTTTTTTAAAACATGTGCATTAGCTTGGACAAAAGATAAAATGAAATAGAGGGTAGCACCTGACAAGATGAAAATGACAACAAAAAGAAAACGAGAAATATCAACTTTTAATCAACTAGTCCCAGGAATGTAGCTCATTTGGCGAGCTAAGGGACATGAAGGAGTTGCAAGAAGGAGGTTCAGGATTCAAACCTTGGAAACTAACATTTCCCCACCCCACTAACATTCGCTTATCAAAAAAAAACTTTTAATCAACTATCAAAATTCTTTTTGAGGCAATAAATTATCTAAATTTACTAAATCATCCAGAGTCAAAAATATGGAGAGTAAATCTGAGCCGTTAATTCTGGTTCTCAGAATTTTTGGATGATGTGTATACTTTCTAGTGGGACAAAAGTAGTAAGGTGTGAAAACATAAATGACATCCACCACATGAATTCGAGCCTTCTAAGAACCTCACAATCTCAAATAATATCCACTTAAAATACACACTACAGAATTTCAAACCAATTAAATCAAAGGAGCTTATCTACAAGTGAAGAAAACCAAGAGTGCATTTTACACAGAATTAGCAGCATGGCCTTGGAGAACTGTTTAAGAGTATCCACTGTAAGACCTCAATGTCTTCTTCCTCCATTGTTTTCAACTTCAAGGGATAAGCTGGTTGTCCCAACTAACAGAGGATTCAAGAAATCTGTGTTAAACTCAAAAGTGTCATTACCTTCTTTTTACTCAACTGCTGGATCTTACAGAAAATCTCGTTTTGTTTGCAATGCTCGTGAAGCTGTTAATGAAGGTAAATTACGTATTCACCACTTTGCTACTCTTTGACATGATTTTCCTGTTCAACTCTGCATTATGAATTACAATCCTACTTAAAGTGATGGAAGATTTAGAAAGTATATAGTATCAAAAACTACATCAGAATATTTTTTGTGGCTGCATTTAAACCTTATCTTTTCATTATAATTAAAAATTAGTGCCTTTGTCATGTGCCTTAAGAAGAGCTCCTAAACAAGTTAGAATATGCCTTCACTCAAGAATGTCATTATAGTGCTTGATTTCAATCACTTGTTTTATTGGTAGATCTGAAATTTGTGACACTGACACCTACTACACTCTGTCAAAGTAATTAAAAATTGTGATTAATCATTAATGTAGTTTAATGAATGACTAATGAGTATATAACTTTTTTTTGACTAAAGTATATAACTTATTAACTACTGGTCTCGAAGATAAGCAAAACAAAGTTATCTCACATTTTTAAGAAAATTAGTTGGTCCCATTTAGTTTTCTTAAAATAATAATAAAATATCTATCCACCAAAAATAATAATAATAAAATATCTCCCAATTGCCTTTATTGAAAAATAAAATCCTAATAGTTGAAGGATATTTTAGAAATATTGTCATTAAATAGTTTGAAATTAGTAACATTTGTTTATATTTTACACCACAAAACATGTATTTTTTATTGCTTATATTCGAGACTAAAGCAATATCAACTAAACTCAATTAACCATATAGTTGAAGGATATGGGGACATCGGCTCCTGGGTTCGAACCCGGGTGTGACCGGTGGCAGTGTGTGCGTGGTGTTTATTTACCATTTCATCTAGTAGACAAAAAAAAACTCAATTAACCATAACTCTGAACACTTTACACTTTTAACCACATTTGTAATGATTTTGACATGGATGATTGGTACATGTATTAAGATAACCTACTAATTACTCACTAAACTACATTAACCATAATTTTAAACTGTGTCGACCAATGTCGCATGAGTCAAAAAAAATTATGTAGAAATAAACATTCCTCATTTCATGAAGACACTACACACTTGCTTTTAAGTGACTTTGCTGATACATATATGTATGTATGCTAAAACTTGGCAGCTGGAGTAGTAACCGAGTCAAGCTGGGATAACCTTGTCATTGCAAGTGAAACCCCTGTGCTGGTAGATTTTTGGGCACCATGGTGTGGTCCATGCAGAATAATAGCTCCTATTATTGATGAGTTGGCAAAAGAATATGCAGGAAAAATTGTGTGCTACAAGCTTAACACGGACGAGTCTCCAAACATAGCAGCAAAATATGGCATCAGAAGCATACCAACAGTTTTATTCTTCAAGAATGGAGAGAAAAAAGAAAGCGTAATTGGTGCTGTTCCCAAGTCTACTCTGTCCGCAACAGTGGAAAAATATATTGATGTATGAGCTGAGAAAAATTATGTGTAATAATAGCATGCATTATAATACCAAAATTGGAATGTCAGGACTGGAATGGAAGAAATGAGAATACTGACATTTTTAATTTTCATTTTATCTCATTCTTTTCCATGCCCTATAAGGCAAGAGATAGTGTATGTTTATAATTGAAGGACCATCTTTTCCATCTATGGTTTCAACTTTCAAGTTTCAACACTTTGAACAACACTTGTATATTTCTTTTATGTTTATAAATTGGATGAACAGACTTCATTCAATGTTTGAATGCAGGTTACCTTCAAATGATGATTGCTTGGGATAATATCTAATTATTCTCCCAACAATTTGTTGCCCTTTGTATCACAAAACTTGTCACCTTCCTCAAGCGTGAGCTGTACCAAGGATGAGTTTGTGAAAACTCGTGACGACACAAATTAAAACACGAAGTAACACTTGAATTCACAACTAAAATCAGCCCCATCAAGCCACACAACCAGCCAACACATTTTCATTTCTTATACATAAAATCATATATTACCACAGTGGCCTACACTCCTATCACTAATCACTACCCAATTGCATTCTGCCATCATCACCCGCCAAAGGCAACGCTACTACCATTGCTCATGCTGCACAAGCAGCTGTCAATAACACAACACGCATACCATCTACAAAGGCTCTCAAGGAGAAGGTTTCCAATCAAAATGATTACTAAAACCATTTACTGCTCCTAGCCCACTAAGTAGTTGATTTGACAAATCCTGTTGATGATTCATAGTAGATGTCATTCCTCCCCTTCCATTCATGACTGGGTTATTTGCCATAGCAGCTCTCATTCCATTAGGCATGGTGGATTGACCGAATGCCATTGTTCCGTAATTACCAACCCCAACACCTGTATTACTGTTCAGTGTGCCATTGCCCATCAGGCCATTACCATTGTTGAGCCCTGTATTGGCACTCACCGGCATCATACCACTTACATTCTTCAAGTCATTACCTAAAGAACCATTAATCTGGGAGGACATCATCATCTCATGTATGATTTTCTGGACTGAGCTCTGAGCATCAGTAGTGTCAGCTTCACCAGAAAGAGATGATTGCTGTTGTTGTTGTTGTTGCAAGGAAATGTTAGCTGGTGAGTTTGTTGTGTTCATTTGATTGGCAGGCATTAAAGTAGAATGAGAGGTTTGTGGGGGATTGTTAGATGAGGATGGTGTAGGTGACTGAAAAGGGGAAGAGTTTGGCTGGGCATGTGGCACAGTATTGGAGGAACTTGGGGATGGAATTTGAACAGAACTACCTCCATATGGACTGGTTGCATTGTTCATTGAATTTTGTCTAGAATTCACTGAGTTTTGGTGGAGAAGTCCAACAATAGTGCTTGTGGTTGTTGATGCGGTTGCTGAGGTGACACAACTATTTACACTAACCATACCATTGCTAGAACCAATTTGCATGGCAGCAGCTTGCATTGGATTTTGATTTTGATTGCCATTTGAGTTACGGGCCATCATTTGTTGTTGCTGTTGCTGCTGTTGTAATTCAACTTCATGCTGTTGAGCTTGATTACGGACTCCACATGAATTGCTCGTTCTCCTAGGGAATTTGGCTAAGATCTCTGGGAGAAGGTAAAAGATATCACTATCAGTACAATCAAACAGCTGGCAATAATTAATAATATAATAAAAAGGCATCTGCATAACTATCAGACGCCCTTGTATTTATCTCAAGGACTAAACTTTCTTCTGGATAAGGGATATAACATGGAAGAGCTATAGTGAAAAAGTTGGAACTCACTTTCCTAACTAGGTACAGAGATCAAAAGATAGAGAGATCATTGCAAAAATCAGTTGCCCATGCAAACGATGTCATGTGCAAGTAAACCAACATTACTTGATGCAACAAGACCTTTTAACCTCTACACAATATGCATTGTTGATTTGTTCCATTAGGGATGATAAATCAACATTCAAACAATATATGGGTATGGGACCAGTGATCTCTCGTTAATGAACATTACTTGATTGACAGATTCGTTAATGAAACATTATTTGATTGACAGATTCATAACAACACCGGCAAAATGTGGAATCAACCACGTAACTATTGACTTACCCATAGGTCCAGTCTCTGTTTCTCTGCTGTAATCTATCAAGTCTTTCATACTATTTACCACTTCTGATATCTGCATCATAATCGATAAACAATAAACAATGTATGGCATGTTGACTTGACCCATCCTTCTCACTACTCTACCCATATATATATATATATATATATATATATATATATATATAAACAAAAAGAATATAGTAAACAATGTCATAATAATGGAACATTACCTGTAGGCAGCGGACGTATCTTTTTGTATATCCTAAATCATTAACTAAAGGAACTTCTAGGGCTTTAGCCAATTGACGGGTTGATGCAACAAACCTGGAAAAGAATACAGAATTATTAAAAGAAAAACAGAAAGATACTATAAAAAACAATCTAATTAAGTAAGACCAAAAAGAGATCAAGAGAAACGACAAGTGCAAGCAAAACAGTAACAGAAAACAGAACATCCAGAAATAGGAAATGGTTGTATCAAGCTCTTAAACATTCCTGAAGGAACTATTGTGCAGGATGACAATTTCGAACTGGTTGTGTCCAAGACCCAAAAGAAGAAATTTCAGCAAAAAGAGAAATTGGTCCAGAATATTGTAGGATATAATATCGTTCCAGGGTGAATTCTGTCATTGCCTCTTTTTGATCTGGCTAATGTAAATTAGTCCTTTAAATTATCTTTTATTTTGTCTCTATCATGGATTGTCTTAGGGTTAGGGGTCTTTTTCCGTAACAAGTTAGGGGCTCCCTCTTGTTGTTTTGATTTTAATTTCTTTTCTTGCCAAGGGTATTGGTCTAGTCCTCATTGAGCTCTCTTGATTCCTCCTTCTTTTTTAATAAAATCACAGGGTACTCTTTTTCCTTCTTGATGTTCTTTACATCAGAAGGTTTTAACCAGACTTCCTTACTTCTCTTTGCCAAAAAAAAAATTAAATATGTTAGAAGTAACCAGTTGAAATCACTTTTAGTTCGGTCATTACGCAAATCACAAAATCTATGACTACATATATTCACCTTTGATTTAGTCATCGCAAATATTTTTCTTTTATAAAATTAAAATCTAATATATCAGTACAGGTATTTTAGATTTAAATTGGAATGATTAAACCAAAAGTGTATCTGGTGTAACCATCGACTTTGTGATTTGGTCAGTGACCAAAGTAAAAGTGGATTCGTCGCGGTTACTAACAACATTTACTAGTAGATATTTTGGGCTAAAAAAATGAGGTTTTTAAAAAAATAAAGAGATATGTAAATATAAATTGATTTTCTGGTCAACATAAATTGATTTTTTTGAAATGGTGAATATAGTAAAAGAATTGGACTACTGCTCTGGCCCAAGCGGGGGCCACGAATAAAAAAAGGGAGACTTGCCAGGAGAATTTTTTTGCATTTGAAGGGAATGGGCCCTAAGAGATGCAGAGTGCGATGGAGAATTTAAAGGCCACGTAGTTTTTGGGTGGAAAAAGTTTGTTTGTTGGTATTTTTTAATCATGATTTATTTGTTATTTTTTGTGTTTTCGTAATGTCTAAACCAAAATAAAAGTACATTTGACACACTTATTCCTAATATTTTGGATTTTGATTTTATTAAGAAAAATGTTTCCGATGACGAACAAGAGGTATTATTGACTTTTCACCTTTTAAATAGAGGGAAACTAGACATTTCATCCATAATTTACTGTCTCTCCTTCTTCTCCGCGTGGAATCCGCTTCGAGTTCGCTATTCACTCCGCAATAGCACTGCTACTAGCACAACCCTAATCTGCGCCGCCATAGCATATTGCGTGGCGTCGGATCACCGCAGCGACGCCGCCATAGCGGCCGCTACAACCGCGATTAACTACAAAGTATCATATAAATACTTATGTACTGTATAAGCTATTTCTATAATATTTCTATAATGAAATATAAAATATAAAATAAAGTCAAATTGTTTTCACTAAGCTATAAGTTGTTTTCATAAGCTATCCCGAAGAGCATGTGAAAATAAGTTGATAACGCCTTATGGACATGTCATAAGTTGTTTCTACAAGCTCTCTCAAACAGTTTCGTAAGTATTTACGCGAGTAGATAAGCCTAAATGAGTCAATCAAAACAAACCCTAAATAGCAAATGGACTTACATATTGCAATTATTTTGCAACTCTGGAACAGATACATTGGATGTTGCATTTTGAGTAAAAGCCTGGTATTTTTGAGCAACCGCTCCAAGCTGACTAACCTGAAAGTAAACAATAAAAATACAAGTCAATTTAAGAATGAATAATCACATTGTGTAATATTAAAAAAATATAGCCAAATGCTGCATCAATAAAATATCTACAATACAACACCAGCAATAAAAAAGGCACTCCTAGCAAATAATACCATAATAACTAGTAACAAAAGCAAGAATTTGTATCCATGGTAAATATATTATCATCTAACAACCCCAAAACTTACCATAGACTTTAAATAAACAGACAATGTAATCATTATAATAACAAGGGTATCTCATAATGCAACTTCTTAATCAACAACCTGAGGTATTAACAATCTTCTGGGGATGAGCTCTTCATGGCGTCGAGCACAAAATTCCCAAGAGCATATCTGCAAAAGAAATAATAAAATGTCAATTAAACTTTTTTCATATAAAATGTCAACTTTGATGATAAGTTATTATTTCTATACATTACCTTCAGGTCTGGGGAGAAAATTATTCGAAGTTGACCTTCACGAACAACACGAAGTTGCTCAAAAACACTTTCTTGTATTGCTTTTGCATAATCTAGAACAATCTGGCCAGAAGAATTATGATATTCACGGGGCATGTCAACATAAAGTAGCTCTTCCAGAGTACCACTTTCATACTTTATCTTGAAAAGCCTAGGAAGAACCTCAGCAGTTGCTTCTGAACATACAAAAAAATAACCCGTTCACAAGGAGGATAGTGCAACAAAATTACATTTGCATATTAGCCATATTTGATATTTCAACAAAAATTTAAGATAAAACTTACCAAACCCGCGGCCGGGTTTGCGATTACATATTTCGCAGTGCCATACATCCTGAAAATATTTAAGGAATCCATTATTAGCTTGAACTAATGTTTAGCATCAATGAGACTACTAGAGCCTCCTTGAATACCATAAAATATCCATGACTATAGTTACTTGGTCGTGAGGACAATATTATATGGCAACCACAACAATAAAATCAAGATCCCAATACAAGAGCATCGTACAGTTAAACAAAGCATTCAATAATGAAGTTGTGAACTTAGATTTATCCAGGCATTAGAATTAGATTATACGGTTTCCTCCAGCAACAGACCTGAGGAAAAACTCCAGTTGTTTGTCTGCCACATCCATACATAGAAACACACCACTTTTTCTTGGCATTGGGAGCAAAATACTCAGCAACAAACTTCCTCCAAAACTCGATGTTGTTATCCTATATAAAATCCAGGTGCCACACCTGTTAATACATATGATTATATAATATATACACTGAACAAAGCCAATATATAGGCTAATACTTACTTCAGGTCTATGCTGTTGCTGATACATGTAATGTGTCAGCCGCCTGGCACACATCCCTGGTTCATATGCCGATTTCACAGGAGACCTCATAGCCATATTCTGCTGTTGAAATTGTTGTTGTAATTGAGACCGTTGTTGAGGCATTGCCTTCAAGATTTGTTGCTGTTGCTGCTGGTGTTGTTGTAACTGTAAAAGCCTGTGATGGTTCAAAAGATTCATCTGAGCAGCAGCAGCCTGAGAAGATTGTCTTGACATTTGGAGGAATTGCTGTTGTTGTTGTTGTTGTTGTTGCTGTTGCAAAAATAACGGTTGATCCGAATGTTGGGGCTCCATTTTAACAGGCGCCAGAGTTCTCATTGTTTGAATTTGCTGTTGTTCCAATTTCACTGGAGGAAGATTCCTCAATGATTGCAACTGTTGTTGCTGCTGCTGTCCAAGTTGATCGTTGTTAACCTGGGGCTCCAACTTCACAGAGCCAATACCACCTATTCCTCCACGGATGGATTGAAAATGCTGCTGTTGTTGCTGCTGTGAATTCGGAGAAGAGAACTGTTGCATTGACTGCTGGCTGTGTTGGAAATTTTGAGGTTCAAGCTGTTGAGAATGTTGTTGATCTGGCAACAGCTGGTTACTAGAAGGGTTTGAAAATTGCTGACCCTGACCCTGCTGACCAGAGGAACCCGCATTCCCCATATTTGATTGTACAAAAGAGGGTGAAGAATTACTAAAGTTCATGCCATTGCCAACACCAGAGAGTGGGCCTGTTTCAGCTCCAGTCTCAATACCTCCACGCTGAATATTTCCTTGACTAGTGGGCCCGGGATTCGGAACTCCGTTCTGGAAAGATTGATTCAGTATAGAAGATACATTGGCCATGTTTCCTAAGATGTTCATGTTGCTGAATTGAGTACGTGGAGACACAAGCGAAGGGAAAGATGACTGAGAAGGCATGGGAGCCCCTCCTCGACCTCCTAACATTCCTGAATTTGATCTCAAAAGAGAAGGTGCAACAGACTGAGAGCCGCCGCCAATGGGAGTGGGTGGCTCAGGACCAGGATGTACCATCTCTCTATATTTTGCTCTACAACTAGTCACCTAACCAGAACAACTAAGTTGCAAAAGAACACGAGTTCAACAAACTAGAATGACACATGTCATCAGAAACTGGGCATAACACTCAACCCAGACAGTGCCTCAATCCAAAGTCCAAGGCAAAAAAAGCTTTCGAATCTTCAAATGTGATCCATCAGAAGCATTCTGTGTTGAGCTTTACCAAACACGAGCCATAGACCAAAGAATACCAAAAGCAAGAAACAACATTTGATTCTGAACATTACAATTGCGCTACTTCTCTTAAATGGGAAAACTTCAAATGGCTTTCGCATGAATCTCTGTATCACACCAACACATGAATGTTTAGATCCAACTCATCAACCAACAATATAATAGCCCAATAATAATAAAGCAGTAAATTAAAAACACTAAAATTTCAATCAACAATGGTATCACACCAACCACCAAACAAATAAAAAATGAGTTAAAATACAAAACAAAGCAAATCAGTTTCAATAATTCAAAACAATAAAACCAAAAGTTACCAGTTCGAAACCACCATTTTTTCCCAAAACAAGTCTAAGCTAAATTGAAAGAAAATGAAGTAATTGGAAGGCATAAAACAGAAGGTTAAACAAAGTAAAGGATGAAACTAGAAGCAGAATGGCGTCGATCGAGTGCATAAATTAAGTGGAACAGATACAGAAACAGAAACGAAAGTGTCAAACATGAAAGTGTGAAGTTAAGAGTTGGCGTAACTCACCGGGAGTTGAAAATTGAGAAATTGAAGAGTAATAGAATATGAGAACTAATCAACAATTTGAGAGGTGTCAAAAAGGTTAGAACTAGGGTTTTGTCTGTGAGCAAACATCATCTTTAATCTAAGTGAATAAAAAAATCGCACATGTTGTAACAGCAGCTACTTATTCGCTTCTAGCTGCGTGTTTTTAGAGAGAGAAAGTAGAGAGAGAAAGAGTCATTGCGGACGTCAATGTTGTATTCGATCGGATTGAATTTTCTTCATTCTTTCTTTTTGCTTTTATGCTCTCTCTCTCTCTCGCCTCTGAAAAAAAATGAAGTCAAATGCTATTCTGCTTCTCTCTCTTCTCTCTCTCAGCTGCGCCTCTGCTATGCACATGCACCATGTCTATCGTCACTTATCATGATCCATGCCATGGGATATTTTTTCTACATCATTGTCACTCTCTTTTTGCATACACATATCCGTGCATACGCACGGATGTTGTCGTGTTCTTTTTATGCATGAACATATACAGTATTTAAATAATTTGAACACCCCGTAAAAATAAAAACAAACTTAAAGCAGATAAAAAATGAGTTTCAAATAAAAAATAGATAAATATTAACATCTAAAAATATAAAAGTATCATTTAAAAACAATCTGTGTGGTTTTTAAATATCAGTGACAATTATTTGTCCTTTTTTAGGTATTAGTGACAAATATTTGTCACGTGTATTTTAAATATTAATCCGTTTAAATAGTCATTAAATCTTCTTGTTTTTTTAGATAGTAGGTTTATAGTAGTATTCAAAAATTATAATTATCAATGACAAATATTAATCCCGTGTTTTTTTATATATCACTACAGTTATCCCGTGTTTTTTTATATATCAGCGCAGTTATCCCGCAGTGTAGTTATCTCGTAGTTTCAACTGATTATTTTAGTTGATTAGTAAATTATAGTAGAAAGTAAAAGAGATATAGTAGATTATCAATAAGAAATATTTGTTTTAAATATTAATCAGTAGTTTAAATAGTTATTAAATCTTCTTGTTTTTTAGATAATAGGTTTATAGTAGTCTTCAAAAATTTTAATTATCAATGACAAATATTAATCTCGTGTTTTATATATATATATATATATATATATATATATATATATATATATATATATATATATATATATATATATCACTGCAGTTATCCCGTGTTTTTTATATATCAGTGCAGTTATCTCGTAATTTTTTTATATATCAGTGCAGTTATCCCGTGTTTTTCATATTTGTTTTAAATATTAAATAGTAGTTTAAATAGTCATTAAGTCTTCTTGTTTTTTAGATAGTAGGTTTATAGTAGTAGTCTTCAAAAAAAATTATTATCAATTACAAATATTAATCTCGTTTTTTTATACATCAGTGCAGTTATCTCGTAGTTTCTATTGATTATTTTAGTTGATTAGTAAATTATAGTAGATAGTAAAAAAGAGATAGTAGATTATCAATAACAAATATTTGTTTTAAAAATTAATCAGTAGTTTAAATAGTCATTGAATCGTCTTGTACATGTTTTTTAGATAGTAGGTTTATAGTAGTCTTCAAATATTTTAATTATCAAAGGCAAATTTTAATCCCGTGTTTTTTGTATATATCACCGTTGTTATCCCGTGTTTTTTATATATTAGTGTTGTTATCTCGTAATTTTTTTATATGTCAGTGCAGTTATCCCGAATTTTTTGATATTTGATTTAAATATTAATTAATAGTTTAAATAGTCATTAAGTCTTCTTGTTTTTTAGATAGTAGGTTTATAGTAGTAGTCTTCAAAATTTTTAATTATCAATTACAAATATTAATCTCATGTTTTTTTTATATATCAGTGCAGTTATCTCGTAGTTTCAATTGATTATTTTAGTTGATTAGTAAATTATAGTAGATAGGAAAAGAGAGATAGTAGATTATCAATAATAAATATTTGTTTTAAATATCAATCAGTAGTTTAAACAGTCATTAAATCTTCTTGTTTTTTAGATAGTAGGTTTATAATAGTCTTCAAAATTTTTAATTATCAATGACAAATATTAATCTTGTGTTTTTTTATATATCAGTGCAGTTATCCCGTGTTTTTTACATACGATTGCAGTTATATTGTAGTTTCAATTGATTATTTTAGTTGATTGGTAGATTATAGTAGATAGTAAAAGATAGATAGTAGATTATCAATAAAATGTAATAGTAGATTATCAATAAAAGTGTAAACCGAATTCAGAGAGAAAAATTAAAATTTTAAGGTGATAACTTTTTCCAAAAAGGTGATAGTTTTTTTTTTTGTTTTTTCGTGTGACTTATTTACATTTTTATAGGTAATTTTAGTAGAGTAGTGTTTGTATAAATTTAGAAATTTAGTTAAAAAAAACTAAAGTGAAGTGATAAAAGAAAGAGAAGAATTGTTTATGAAAAAAGTAAAAGTAAAGTGAAAAAAAAGGAAGAAAGAGATTGTAAGAGAAAAGTGAAAAGAAGGAAAGAGAGTGTAAGAAGAAAGAGAAAAAAGAAAGAAAGAGAGTGTAAGAATAAAAAGAAAGAAATAGAGGGTGATGACATTTTTTCCCTTAAATTAAATATGTGTCTTGTTAATAAGATATCCAAATTGTTAATTTCATAAGAGCTTTGTTTGTATAAATAGAAAAATAGATATTAGATTAGATTAGACTAGTAGGATACCAGTGCATACGCACGGGTGTTGTCGTGTTCTTTTTATACATGAACTTAGACAGTATTTAAATAATTTGAACACCCCGTGAAAATAAAAACAAACTTAAAGCAGATAAAAAAAGAGTTTCAAATAAAAAAAATAGATAAATATTAACATCTAAATATGTAAAAGTATCATTTAAAAACAATCTGTGTGGTTTTTATATATCAGTGACAATTATTTGTTCTTTTTTAGGTATTAGTGACAAATATTTGTCACGTGTATTTTAAATACTATTCCGTTTAAATAGTCATTAAACCTTCTTGTTTTTTTAGATAGTAGGTTTATAATAGTAATCTTCAAAAGTTTTAGTTATCAATTACAAATATTGATCTCGTGTTTCTTTTATATATCAGTGCAGTTATCCCGCGGTGCAGTTATCTCGTAGTTTCAAATGATTATTTTAGTTGATTAGTAAATTATAGTAGAAAGTAAAAGAGAGATAGTAGATTATATCAATAAGAAATATTTGTTTTAAATATTAATTAGTAGTTTAAATATCATTAAATCTTCTTGTTTTTTAGATAGTGGGTTTATAGTAGTCTTCAAAAATTTTAATTATCAGTGACAAATATTAATCCCGTGTTTTATATATATATATATATATATATATATATATATATATATATATATATATATATATATATATATCACTCCAGTTATCCCGTGTTTTTTATATATCAGTGCAGTTATCTCGTAATTTTTTTATATATCAGTGCAGTTATCCCGTGTTTTTCATATTTGTTTTAAATATTAATTAGTAGTTTAAATAGTCATTAAGTCTTTTTGTTTTTTAGATAGTAGGTTTATAGTAGTAGTCTTCAAAAAAATTTATTATCAATTATAAATATTAATCTCGTGTTTTTTTTATATATCAGTGCAGTTATCTCGTAGTTTCAATTGATTATCTTAGTTGATTAGTAAATTATAGTAGATAGTAAAAGAGAGATAGTAGATTATCAATAAGAAATATTTGTTTTAAAAATTAATCAGTAGTTTAAATAGTCATTAAATCTTCTTGTTTTTTAGATAGTAGGTTTATAGTAGTCTTCAAATATTTTAATTATCAATGGCAAATTTTAATCCCGTGTTTTTTATATATATATATTACTACAGTTATCCCGTGTTTTTTATATATTAGTGCAGTTATCTCGTAATTTTTTTATATATCAATGCAATTATCCCGAATTTTTTGATATTTTTTTCAATATTAATTAATAGTTTAAATAGTCATTAAGTCTTATTGTTTTTTAGATAGTAGGTTTATAGTAGTAGTCTTCAAAGTTTTTAATTATCAATTACAAATATTAGCCTCATGTTTTTTTTATATATCAGTGCAGTTATCTCGTAGTTTCAACTGATTATTTTAGTTGATTATTAAATTATAGTAGATAGTAAAAGAAAGATAGTAGATTATCAATAATAAATATTTGTTTTAAATATCGATCAGTAGTTTAAATAGTCATTAAATCTTCTTGTTTTTTCAGATAGTAGGTTTATAACAGTCTTCAAAAATTTTAAATATCAATGACAAATATTAATCTTGTGTTTTTTTATATATCAGTGCAGTTATCCCGTGTTTTTTATATACGATTGCAGTTATATTGTAGTTTCAATTGATTATTTTAGTTGATTAGTAAATTATAGTACATAGTAAAAGATAGATAGTACACTACAAAAAAACTGGTCATTAGCGAGGGAAATTTCCCTCGCAAAATGACCTAAATCCCTCGCTAATTCCCTCCTCGCTACTGGGATTAGCGAGGGAATTCTCCCTCGCTAATTAGCGAGGGATTAAAATTCCCTCGCTACTAAAGACAGCCACGTGGTTAAATTCTGACAGCCACGCGTCCCATTTCCCTCGCTGATTCCGTCGCTAATGCCCAACTGATTGAATTTTTTTTTTGATAAACCTGCTTTTATACTTGTTTATTTTAATAATAAATAATAAAATCTAAAATACATAAAACAGTTTAAAATAAAAACTCCGATAATAAAATTCGAATCAACAACACTTAATCTGAAATGTTATAACAAAATATTGAATTGTCAAACTGATACAACAGATCCTAAAAGCTGCCGTCATCAGACTCCTCAGCCTCCCCGGCCTCTCCAGACTCCCCAGACTCCTCAGCTTGCTCCTCATCTTGCTGCTCATGTTGCTGCATATTCTTAAAATACCTAAACATCAGCTCCTGCCTACGGGACACCTTCGTAAAGTCTTCCTGCATCTTTTTCATAGCCTCAGTAGAGGTCCTGACCTTCTGTCGAGTATCATGCAGCTCATGTCGAGTAGACTGCAGCTCCTGCTCCAGCTGCCTAATATGCTCTGTCTGCGCAGGAGTAGAAGCTGTTCGACTGCGTCTTCTGCTGCTCCCGGCCACAGACTGGCCCTTACATGGAGCCAAGGCCCCCGTACCTTACACGCGACCCTTAGACCAACCTACTATCTTCTCCCAATTTTGAATAACCGCAAATTAGCGCTCCATTTTGACAAAGCAACATTATATAATACAAATCAAGTTGTATATTTACCTGAGTCATCCTGGAGCGCTCATCAACATACTCGCCAGTGCCTTTCCTCACATGGGTGGCTCTATGTAGCTCAGGAGCAGTGATATGGCGTCCTGCCTTCTTACTCTGTAAAATGAAACACATTTTCAAAAATTGCTAACTAATTAACTAATGTAAAAAAAACCCACAGATTTTAAAAATAATTTACCAATCTAGAAGCATGCTGAGCCTGGTTGATCGATGGACCCGCCGTAGTGAAGCGAGCCACCCTTTTCAGAGTTTCTATTATTCTTGGCTTTTGCAGCATTTTTCTTGAAAGTCTCTGTAGCCCAATGGCCCTTGAAAGCATTCCAAATTTCATCACTCATGTAGTTAGGCTTCTTATCTTTACACCGCAGCTTATAAAACAAATCTGATATTTGAGCGCTCATCCTTTTAAAAAAAGTCTCTGGACATTGTCATTATCTTCTATGTCCCATGTCACTTTGGTCTGTACGTATTAAGTAAAATGAAAATATGTATTAGTAATTATATTAAACGTTATTAAACATAAAATTTAAACTAACAATATAAGTAATGACAAAATAATTGACACTTACTCTAAAGAAGTCCAGCAGATCATTCCTGTCATTTTCATCGACTTTACTCCACTTTTTATGGAACTTTTGAGAATATTTTTTGCGGATGACATGAGTGATGCTTGATGAAGCTGCCTTTGCAGGAAGAAGCCTGCATAATGAAAGATATATCAAACAATCAAATATATATAAGTCGTTGCATAATTAACTTAAAATAAACAAACAATATAATACTTACGCGTTACCACGACTATAAATGACTGTGAGTCTGACACCATTAATAACAACCACCTCCACTCTCTCGTCATCGGTCGATGAATCAAAATCAACATTACCACCACCAATATCATGCTCAATATCATCTTGGGGCTCTGGTGTAGGCATAGATAACCCAGCTGTGGGGCCCATATGTCCATATGATGAGCCTATATGCCCAGCTGGTGTGCCCATATGCCCAGCTGGTGTGCCCATATACCCAGCTGGTGTGCCCATATGCCCTGCTGCATACGCATTTGGTGGGCCCATATAATGCCCATGTGATGGTAAATGATACCATCCGGGGCCAGATGGAGGCGGAGGTTGTGGGGCAATCGGAGCGGTAGCTGGTGGGCCCAAAAACGTATGACCCCTCATATTCCCAATATTAAGTACCACCTCACGATTACGCCTCCTCTTAGGAGGTTCGTCGGTCATAGTCTTCTTCCATTTATTAGGACGTCTCGGTGGGCCAGAACCTCCTCCTGGATCCATATCTATGAAAAAATAGAAACGAAATGTGATACTAACAACATTAATTATATATATTTATAAATAAATTAAAGAAAGTAAATTAACAAGAACAATATTGATATATTAATGATTCTAATAAATTTAAAGACAACATAAGGAGTCAACATAAGTAGACAACATATATAAGAAAACACAAGAACAATAATGACTCTAATAAATTTAAATACAACATAAGATTAATCAAATTATTCATCTTCATTCTCTTTTTCATCATCTTCATATTCATTCTCTTCTTCATCTCGTTCATCTTCATCCTGTTCTTCATCTTCATCAACTTCTTCAACTAGGAGTCGATCATCACATAAGGAGTCAATCGGTTCAACTTCAATTACCTCATCTACTCCCGAAATTTCATCCACCTGATAAGGAACCTCATCCCCTGCATCGGTGGCTTCAATGCGTCCCCGTGGTTTTGTCTTAATTGCAACACACCATCCTCTCTGAGTTGATGGATATGGAACATAATACACCTGCCTCACATTTTCTGCCATGATAAACGGATCATAAAGTTTATACCTTCCATTCATTCGAATGTCCACGGTATTACATTTTGGATTCAATTTCGTTCCTCTAACTGATGGATCAAACCATCTACAAAAAAACAAAACTATTTTCTTTTCATAGTCTAACCGTGGGTATTCAAGTTCATATATGTGTTCGATCACACCGTAGTAGTCATTTTCACCTCCTCCTGTTTCACCTTTAACTAGGTACGTGTGCCACTCGGTCACCTCAAGAAAAGGACCATCGGCTAAGTTTCTCAAGTGTCAGATTTGGGGAGTTGGTTCCGCTTCATAAACCTAAGTAAAAACCATATGGAAAAACACAGTCATGTCTCATATCAACTTTAAACATGTGACATTAAAACATTAGTTTTATTTACTTACTCTAGCCTTAAACTAGGATGGAAAATTTTCATGTATACGAATAGAAGATTCTTCAGCACCTATTCCCTCAATTCGTAAGAATGCACTGAAAAATAATTATTATTACTCTTTAGATTGAAATCATACTGTATAGATTAACAACTGAATTGGAGCATAGTACTTACTCAATATATGGTTTAACTTCAGTGCAATTGATCAAGACATGAACATGTGCTGATTTATGCTCTTTATCTGATAAGTAGTTGGTTGACTTCTTTCCCGAGGGGCAACCAGGTTTGATAAACACAGATAAAGTGAGCAGGGTGTCTTTCTTCATCAATCTCCATTTCGTTTCTATTATTTGTTGACAACATAAAGTTGTTGAAATAATGTGAACAAAAATAAATTGTTTCACAGTGTAGGTAAGCTGTGCAGATCGATCCTTTAACTCTAGTTTTATTGTAACACCCCGGTATTTCTTTAACAAAGAAATACCTAAATATACAATTCGGTATAAATCAGAGTATAAAAATTCCTGTTCAGATATACATCTTTACAAGAAACAGCGGAAACTACAAAAATATAACATGATACAAGTTCGAGTCATAAGACCGAATACAGAGACTACATCAGAAGAATCCAAAACATCGATGGAAGATTACATCTCCAACTTTTCCTCGAGCCTGAAGACTAACTGTGCCGCCTGCTGTCCTTATAACCAGTTCTCTGTAAAAACAACAAATATGGATTGGGTGAGACAACTTGTCTCAGTGAGTCCTACCATGCCCTCTCACTAACACTCGGTTCAATTTATTAAACTGTTATCAAATATAGATAATTAGCTATCACAAGCTATAATCGAAATGCCAAGCAAATCGTGAATTTATTTAACACGAACCGACTGCAATCCAGTGCTAATCCCGGTAATCGTGTGTTCAACTTAGCATAAACCGACTGCAATCCAGTGCTAATCCCGGTAACCCGTGAGTTGACCACGCCAAAACACATTCAGGGCCTAGGTAAGGGGTCATGACTACCCTCCCTAGTATGCTACTTGTCGGGTCGTCACCCAACGCGATACATATGACAATACGCATAAAATTCTCGAGAGTAAGATAATTTATATCTTTTTGATTTTTGATCACCAAAGGATCAATCACATAAGCTTATAAGATAATTTATATCTTTTCGATCACCAAAGGATCAATCACATAACAATTGGATAAACAATATCCATATCGATCTATAACCCGTTTAGATGAATTCAATAGTTAGACATCCGGCGTTATAATCATACACAATGACATATATAGTTATATATATTTAGTCAATACATCAGTCGGTGTACCCACACGTATACTAGGGTTTCGGTTTTTCAATCAAATAGGCTTTCAAAGCTCTTTTTCAAAACCATGAGTTGAACCAGTTCAAAATAAGGTTTTCAGTAAGGCAATTCGTTTTTAAATGATTGAGAAAGAGATTAGAAAAGGTTCGGGGTCAAAAGGAGCGTCGAAATGAGAAATCGGGGATCGGTAACAGAAGCTCACGCACGGTCCATGCCCAGGGGCGCACCGCGCACGACCCGTGCGTGATTTACCAAAATCGCACAACCAAACCGAAGAGGGCGCACGGTCCGTACCCAGGGGCGCACGATCCGTGCGTCCCATTTTATTTCCAATTAAGCCAACCCGATGCAGGCGCGCGGTCCGTGCCCAGGGGCGCACGGTCCGTGCGACCTGTGTCTGTTACCAAATTTCACATATTTCTCAATTTCGCTCTCCGTTTCCGCCCAATTCGATTCCTAATGTCAATCACTCCTGAAACTCAGAAAATGTCCAGGCATTCCAGAATACATATTCATTTCAGAATTGTCATCAAAAATCATTTCAATTCGTTTATGGATTTCAAAACCGTAAAACGCCCATTTTCCAAAAACTCAGAATTTAGCTTCAAAGACACATTTTCAATAAAATATCAAATTATGCCAAAGGTTCAAATCATATAATTTATTTCCCTAATCCGTGAGTAGAACTCACCCGGTTGACGATCTCGCGAGAATTCACATTGGAGCACGAACGAGGGGACCGTATCCACTCGAACAATCCCCGTAGTCACGAGCACGCTCCGAATGCCTCCGTATCTGAATTCAGAAACCAATACCCCTCTCGCTACTGACTTGATTACCGATACATAGAATTGACGTCTCGCGCGACTTGACAACTCGAACTCCAAACCCGACGAATAAACATTTCCAGCTTCGCTTCCATTTCCCAGCATCAGGATTTAGTTTTGCAACAGGCATAACTTGGTCAATCTGTGACCAAAATCATCCAAACCGGTGCTCATTGTGAAGGTAATTTCGTCTACTTTCAGATGGTAAAGGATTCACACGCATGCATCCAGTGGTTTGGGAGATATCACCAAGACAAGGTGACTGGTCCAGGATAGTGCTTGATTCTAAATCCGAAACTTGTGAACATGATATATCTCTCATTTCTCCATGAAATCATACGGTTCTTGTGCCCATTTTGAAGAACTTTTTTGTCTAGATTCCATAGGAACAAAAATCACATTCATCGGATAACTATGGAGGGAGTTACGAATGATTTACCATACATGGTCAAAACTGTCTTCTTGAGCAGAATTTGTGTGTCTATATCCTCAACTCCACAAATGCATCCAACCACGAATTTGGGCTCCAACCTCTGTACCAGTACCTCAGTTCTTTCCCTAGACTTCCAGCTCTCCAATCAACTCCAAAAAGCAGCAAACAAGTTCCAAACAACAATTTTCTAGCTCAAGAACCGAAACACCATGAAAGAACCAAATTTTTAACCATTTTCCCTCTTTTGTGCGATTTGGAGATAAGAAGAAGGAGAAGCTTTCAGTGATGGAAATCAGTATCAATGGAAAGGAAATTGAAAGAGGATTGTAATGGTGGAAGAAGGATTTACATGCATTGAAGGTTGCTTCTCTCCTTCACCCCTTCACCCTCTCCAAAGCTTCTTTTCTTTCAACTTTCAGTAGCTGAAGGTGTTGTTTTTCTTAAAATAAAACAAGGGAGGATGTGGCAGGTTATAAGGTTCAGATAGAAACTAATGAGGCCAATTTACCACAATGCCCTTAATTCAATTCTACTCAAACAACCAATCCTCAACGCACAATCTCCTATCATTAGTCATTTAAATTAGCTAACTTACTTGGTCTGAATAACCATTTTTGTTATAGCCTTTTACTAACTTTGACAAATCGAAATCTAGGGAAATGACCAAAATGCCCTTGGCCCATTAAGTCTTGGTTTTGAGGCTAAAACCCCAATAATCTTATGGCTTTCCGCTCGGCATAGGTTTCTCGACTAATCCTCATTCGAGTCGAGACTAACTGCTCACTCAATTGATACGTCTTCGATGTGAGGCGAAATGACGATTTTACCCTTCAGCTGAATTGTTCATTTAAATTATGACTAAGCCACAATTAAATGTAGAGTAGGATTTCTTTGGACTTTTCCTCGACTATTAATCCCCGAGACACGACCAATTATTCCCACAAATAATTACTCGGTCTTAGGCATCATAGTACGAGTCTTTAAAAATTAGGGATGTTACATTTATTCTTCACCGATCGTTTATAATCACCCATTAATCTACATATGACCGAAAAACACTTCATTAAACTATTCTCTCCACCAAATGTTGAAATAAAATGTTGAAAAAGATAATTACCTCTCAAATGGATACATCCACCTATAATGAACTGGTCCACCAAGTCTTGCTTCATACGCAAGGTGAACCGATAGATGCTCCATGGAATCAAAGAAACCGGGAGGAAATATTCTCTCCAACTTACAGATGATGAAAGGAATATTCTGCTCCATCTTAATAAGATCATCCCTTCTCAATGTTGAAGAGCACATATTTTAAAAAAATTGACTCACTTCAATAAGTGGTTCCAAAACACACTTTGGTAATGAATTAAAAGCAACTGGTAACAAACACTCCATGAATACATGACAATCATGACTTTTCATCGCATACATCTTCCCGGTGTTCACATCGGCACATCTTGCAAGGTTAGAAGAATAACCATCTGGCATCCTCAATCCTTTCAACCATCGACAAACATCTTTTGCTTCATCTGGTGTTTGACAATATTTGGCTTTGGGTTTTAACATCTTCCCATTAGGCATTTCCACCAAATTCAAATCGGATCAATGTTTGCTACAGTAAAGAGCAGAATACAATCTAGCCTTATTATTGTCTTTGGTTTTATCTTTCACATTCATCACAGTGACAAATATGTTGTCAAAGAAATTCTTCTCGATGTGCATAACATTGCGATTGTGCCTCAACAGATTATCTTTTCAATATGGGAGATTCCAAAATATGCTTTTTTTTGTCCAATTGTGCACCTGTCCATAACCATTCAGCCGGGTCAGTTCCCCTACCTCTGTGGCTTGTGGCAAATCCATAACTCTGCTCCAGATTTCACCTGATGTCAACAAAGGTGGTGGTCCATCAGTTTCAACTACCCCTTTCTTGAAGGCCTTCTTCTTCTTTCTAAATTTATGATCTTGCGGTAAGAATCAACGATGCGAGTCAAACCAAGAACTCTTGCCCCCGTACTTTAGGGTAAACACCTTTGTGTGTTCCATGCAGTGGGGGCATTCCAATTTACCGTGAGTCCCCCAACCAGACAACATACCATAAGCAGGAAAGTCGTTAATTGTCCACATCAATGCGGCTCTCATCATAAAATTCTTTTTTGGTGCTGCATCATAAGTCAAAACACCACCCCACAATCTCTTAAGATCATCAATCAGAGGTTCCAAAAAGATATCAATGTTAGCTTTTGGATTGGATGGACCAGGTATCAGACAAGTCAAAAACATATACGGTTTAGTCATGCACATCTCAGGAGGAAGATTGTAAGGGGTAACAATGACTGGCCAACAAGAGTAGGGTGACGCCGATGCTTGGATATATGGAGTAAATCCATCAGAGCACAAGCCAAGTCGAACATTCCGTGGGTCTGAGGCAAAATCTGAATGCACTTGATCAAAGTGCTTCCACGCTTCACCGTCAGATGGGTGGCGTAAAATGTCTCCTGGGGTACGCCTATTGTCATAATACCAAGTCATTTTCTGCGCAATTTCGGTCGATGCAAACATTCTTTGCAACCTTGGAACTATAGGCAAATAGAACATCGACTTTACAGGGATAGGTTTATAATTACGTTTTACCCCTTTACGATCATGATATCTTGGCTTTCCACAGAATTTTCATTCAAGTAGCTCACCATCATTTTTACCAAATTCGTTGTTGTAAAACAACATGTGCCCTTTCTCACAACAATCAATCTTCTTAAATTTCAATCCCAGCTTCGAAACTAACATCTTTGCTTCATAATAACTTTTTTGCAAATTATCCTTATTAGGTGTCGCTTCCAACATCATTTCAGTCACATAGTCTAAACCCACCTCAGAAATATTACTCATGGACTTGAGAGCTAAAAGTTTCACACACATAGATAATTTTGACTGTGACGAACCTTCAAACAACGGTTTGTTTGAATCTCTTAACAAATTATAAAAATTTTGTGCTTCTTCATTTGGAAGTTCATCATGATCGTCATATTGAGGCTCATCAAATGGCACATTCACCCTGAGACCATCACAAATCATGTTTTCCATCGACTCAAAAATTTCATTACGTGGAACACCAACACCAGAACTGCTTGAAGCCCCTACCTCGAAATTTTTACGTCGTTGTTCTCCATGGTCCACCCAAATCAAATAATTAGGCCTAAACCCCCATTGATACAAGTGCTCCCTGATTTCATTATCGGTCCTAATAGGTACACCGTCGCAATTTAAGCATGGACATCTAACCCTCTTTTCCCGTTTAGCCAGTTCATGTCGCCACGCTACCATAAGAAATTGTTCAACCCCAATTACAAAAGATTCCTTCAAACCCGCTCTTCTCGGATAAATTCATACAGATTCATCTACACGCATTTAAGAAAACGTGTTAGATTCCCTTAACATTCCCAATAATCTATCAAGTTAGTGGCATCGATATGATCTCAGTGGAGATGATTTCGAGCCGAATATGGGGGTTAAGGACAGATCAGACAAAACCCTTTTCCATATAAGTAGTGAAGGAAGTTATTTCTAACTCCCAACCTTAAAATTGTTAGTATCGCCTCGCAATTATCTCAATGGAGATGATTTCGAGCAAAATATGGGGGTGAGGGACGACATCACCTCACCCTCTTCCATCAACAACACACAGTCATCTAACCTAGGGTTCATGAAAACAACAATTAAACACTTTTCAATTAACAACTCTAAAATAATACACTTTTCAATAACGCATTTCAATTAACATCTCTAATTAAGTCTTGCTCTAACAACATACACTTTTCAATTTCAATTTCAACAATTTAACACAATTAACAACATACACAATTTTCAATCTAACTCTTCTCAACAATTTCAATTTAACAAATTCAAATTCACTTTTCAATTACTAACACTCAATTTAACTCACATTTGACAACAACACTTAATCCTTCTAACTCACATTTCACAACAACACTCAATTCTAACACACAACAACAACAACAATAAATTTATTTTGAAAACTAACCGTTATGAGATTGAGGTCCGGTGCGGTGGTTCGGTGACGGTGTGCACTCTAGTGCGGTTGTGAGACTTCAAACACCAACAATTTCAATCCTAAACCATTTCAACTTCAATTTCAATAACTAACTTCAATTTCAACTATTAATTTCAATTTCAATAACTAACTTCAATTTCAACAAACAACAATTAAACACTTTTCGATTAACAACTCTAAAATGATACACTTTTCAATAACACATTTCAATAAAACCATTTCAATTTCAAGCAAAAACCATAAATCAATTCACTATTAATTTCAATTTCAATAAAACAACTTCAATTTCAACAAACAATTTCAATGTCAACTTCAAATTTTTATCCTACACAATTTCTATAAATCCTAAACCTAATCCTAAAACCTAAAACACAATTTCAATTTCTACCCAATTTCAATTTCTAATCCTAAACACAATTTAAATTTCTACCCAAACCTAAAACCCTACCCAAACCACAATCAACAATATCATAAAACCTAATCCTATTTTCTTCTTTCAAAACAACAATATCACAAAACTAAATTCACTAAAATTACCAAACAACAATATCACAAAACTAGTTTTACAAATCCTAACAAAACAATAGCATAAAAAATAAAAATCAGTAAAAATCAAAACCTCCAAAGGTAGAGCTTCGATGGTGAAGAGGGAGAACTCCGGTGGTGGTGAAGAGGGCGAGCTCCGGTGGTGGCGAAAAGGGAGAGCTCCGGTGAGAGAGAGGTTCGCGTAGGAGAGAGAGAGAGAGGAGAGAGGGCGACGTTCGCGTAGGAGAGAGAGATAGGAGAGACAGCGACAGTTGGTTGTGGTGGTGGTGGTGGAAATGAGAGAAGAGAGTTGGGGTTCGTGAGAGAGAAGAGTGAGGGAGTGAGGTGAAGAGTAAATAGAGAGAGAAAAATGAGGGATCTGATACAATTTAAGTGGGGTTAGCGACGGAATTTGCGAGGGACCATTCCGTCACTAATCCCTTCACGCTAACCAAGACTGGAACGGTCAAAAAAGTTAGCGAGGGACCCTTATTTTCGTCGCTATTCCTTTCAATTTCCGTGCTGTTTTAATTTCAGATTCCCTCCCAACAGTTGGCGACGGACCAGCCCGTCGCTAATTCCCACCATTCCGTCGCTAATGATCAAAACAAACGAGAACCCTTATTCCCTCGCAAATTCCGTTGCTAATGTCAGTTTTAGCGAGGGAACAGTATTCCCTCGCTAATGACCTGTTTTTTTGTAGTGGTAGATTATCAATAAGATGTGATAGTAGATTATCAATAAAAGTGTAAACAGATTTCAGAGAGAAAAATTAAAATTTTAAGGTGATAACTTTTTCCAAAAAGGTGATAGTTTTTTTTTTGTTTTTTCGTGTGACTCATTTACATTTTTATAGGTAATTTTAGTAGAGTAGTGTTTGTATAAATTTAGAAATTTAGTCAATTGATTATTTTAGTTGATTAGTAAATTATAGTAGATAGTAAAAGAGAGATAGTAGATTATCAATAAGAAATATTTGTTTTAAAAATTAATCAGTAGTTTAAATAGTCATTAAATCTTCTAGTTTTTTAGATAGTAGGTTTATAGTAGTCTTCAAATATTTTAATTATCAATGGCAAATTTTAATCCCGTGTTTTTATATATATATATATATATATATATATATATATATATATATATATATATATATCACTGCAGTTATCCCGTGTTTTTATATATTAGTGTAGTTATCTCGTAATTTTTTTATATATCAGTGTAGTTATCCCAAATTTTTTGATATTTGTTTTAAATATTAATTAATAGTTTACATAGTCATTAAGTCATCTTGTTTTTTAGATAGTAGGTTTATAGTAGTAGTCTTCAAAATTTTTAATTATCAATTACAAATATTAATCTCATGATTTTTTATATATCAGTGCAGTTATCCCGCAGTGCAGTTATCTCGTAGTTTCAATTGATTATTTTAGTTGATTAGTAAATTATAGTAGATAGTAAAAGAAAGATAGTAGATTATCAATAATAAATATTTGTTTTAAATATCAATCAGTAGTTTAAATAGTCATTAAATCTTCTTGTTTTTTAGATAGTAGGTATATAACAGTCTTCAAAATTTTTAATTATCAATGACAAATATTAATCTTGTGTTTTTTTATATATCAGTGCAGTTATCCCATGTTTTTTATATACGATTGCAGTTATATTGTAGTTTCAATTGATTATTTTAGTTGATTTGTAGATTATAGTAGATAGTAAAAGATAGGTAGTAGATTATCAATAAGATGTAATAGTAGATTATCAATAAAAGGGTAAACCGATTTCAGAGAGAAAAATTAAAATTTTAAGGTGATAACTTTTTCCAAAAAGGTGATAGTTTTTTTTTGTTTTTTCGTGTGACTCATTTACATTTTTATAGGTAATTTTAGTAGAGTAGTGTTTGATTAAATTTAGAAATTTAGTTAAAAAAAACTAAAGTGAAGTGATAAGAGAAATTTAGAAATTTTGAGGTGTTTTCAGAAATCCAAAATTTTTTCCTTCCGCATTTACCTGTATTTCCAGATTTTTTTTTTTAAATTTCGTTTTTAAATTTGTTTTTTTTTTTGCTTTTTCAGTGGCGAGACGTGCAGGACGAGTAGAGCGAGGCGAGTCTTTTGGAGCAGCACTAGGAGATGCATATCAGACTCCTCCTGCTCCTAGCACCAAGACGAGGATTCGGCTGGTCACCAGGCGGGCTGGTCACGCTTCTGAGCGTCAGAGGCGTGTCCGTGAGCACGAGCAGTAGGAGGCTGAGGCTGCTCAGCAGTATCATGAGCCTGAGCCTGCTCAGCAGTATGAGGAGGCTAAGGCATTTCAGCAGTATGAGGAGCCTGAGGCTGCTCAGCAAGTTTTGTTGCACCGTTTTCATGTCCACGTGGTCTCCAGGCTACAGTTGGGACAGGTAATACTTTTAATAATTTATTTATTTTTTTACCAATAATTAATTACTTTTATTTAATATGTTTTAATTTATATTTTTTATTTTTATACAGGACCGTGGGAAGATTAAGGTGGCATCCCATGGTTTGAATGTATCGAGGTTTCGACCTCAGCAGCACCACCCACATATACACAGATGGCTAGAGCAGGTCCGTCTGTTGGAACTTAACATCACACCTCTCAACAACATCAACCACGAGTTGATATCGTCTTTTGTGGAGACGTGGCATTCTGAGATCAGCTCATTCCACACGCCGTTCGGTCCGGAGATGACAGTGACGTTGGACGCGTGTCCGCATTGCTCCACTTGCCGCTCACCGGCACATTTTTGGAGCACAAGGCTGTATTTTACTGGGGCTGATGCCATTGCAGCTGGAGTGCAGTTGCTGGGTATAGACCACGACTCTTGCTGGCAGAAGTGTCGGTTCACTAGGGGAGCGAACTTCAGATTTAGTTTTTTGGAGCAAGGCATACAGAGCTAACATGGAGGCTTACTTTCTTGATCATGCTGCACAGTGCTATTTATTACTCTTGTTAGGCTATACCATCTTTGCCGACAAGAGTCACACATATGTGCCCGTCAAGTGGGTCACTCTTATTGCAGATTTTGACCGTTGTGGCCAGTGGGCTTGGGGTCCAGCTGCTCTGGCCATTCTGTACGAGCAGCTCAACGACGCCTGTTTTTGGGAGACATCGCAGATTGGCGGATACGCTTCTCTGCTATAGGTAATAATTAATTACTTTTATTTATATAATTATATATTTATTTATTTATTCATTTTTTTTATTTCAGTGTTGGATTTATGAGTACTTCCCCACCATCGTGGTGTGCAAAGACTTCAGTGCGTCTGAGCGTCCACGTTGATTTTCGTGGGCAACTGGATGAGTTAGGACGGGAGGAGGTCATATGGAGGCCTTGGGAGGACCACAGAGAGTACACACCTATTTGCACAACTTTCCTATAAAAGGATTAACTTCATACATTTTGCAATATTTACTAGGCTAAATTATAGTTTTGGTCCCCCTATTTTCAAAAATTCAGACATTTGGTCCCCCTATTTTAAAACTCAAACATTTGGTCCCTCAATTTTAAAAAATCAAAGACATTTAGTCCCAAGAGGAATTTTCAGTTTTTTATGGCTAATAATCAAAGACATTTGGTCCCTCAATTTTAAAAAATCAAAGACATTTGGTCCCCCAATTTTAAAAAATCAAAGACATTTGGTCCCTCTTTGGACTAAATGTATTTGATTTTTTAAAATTGGGGGACCAAATGTCTGAGTTTTAAAATAGGGGGACCAAATGTCTGAATTTTTGAAAATAGGGGGACCAAAACTATAATTTAGCCTATTTACTAATATTTATGGGAAAAGTTAAATTAGTTTGCATTTAAATCAAATAAGTGCTTATAAATTGTTTAGGATTTTGAAGTAAATAAAGCACTTATCAGTGACCTTCTTCTTTGCAACAGTAGCAATGATTACTACGCAGTCGGCACTCACCCCAATGACGTTTCCCGCAATGAACACAATTATAAAAGTCTGAGGAATCAACAGATTTCACTTGTTTGCCTTTGTTGTTGTTTCCCCTGGACTGCTTATTCTGAGTAGACGATTCAGCCATTTTCTTCTCACCTTTCCAGAACTCCTTTCTTTCAACATACATCTTCTTAAGATCCTCTTCGGCAACATAGGCTTGTTGCACCAAAGCAGGATAGTTGGTCATAGTGTAGGAACTGAGAGCTTGATTCACACCACCACGAAGTCCTTGCTTGAACATATTCATCTTCCACTTGTCATTTGGAGAATAGCTTCCCAACTCATAAAATTGAGACAGCCTCTCAAATTTCGCAGCATACTCACCAACTGACATATCGCCCTGTTTGAGATTTACAAATTCAGTTTGTTTGATCAGTTTCTGTGCCGAGGGAAAGAAGTGACCAGTGAAAAACTCCTTGAAGTTATCCCATGTCAGAGGAGTTCCCTGGATCTGCAGCATCCTACGAGCATTTGTCCACCAAGTGTGTGCATCTTCTTCAAGAGCAATATTGGCAGCACATAATACTTTTTCTTCTTCATTGCATTGCAAGGTTGCAAAGATTCTTTCCATGGCATCAATCCAGAAGTGAGCCTTCATTGGATCGGATTCACCTTTGAAGATTGGCGGATTCATCTTTTGAAACCGAAAGTACATCCTGTTGAGGTCTTCAGGAGGTGGCTGCACATTTGGCTGTGGCTGAGGCACTTGATGCATTTGAGCCATTTGAGCCATTTGTTGCTGCTGCATGAGCATCATATCATTCATCATCTTTTGCTGTGTTTCAATAACATTCTGTATCCACTCCTGATGCGGGTCGATTGGGATGTTTCCTCTACCTCTTCCAGCCATGATTCTGCGAAATATGCACAAAGTATTAAGTTGATCAAGCTCAATGTCTAATAGCATACTAAGAAGAATCATGCCTAAAAGACGTAAAATACTTATGGCATCTAGGTCCGACTAGGTCGAACCGCTCTGATACCCAAATGTAACACCCTAATATCTCTAACAAGTAGAAATACTAAAATGCACAACTTAGCATACATCAGAGATATAATTCTTGTTTAGATATTGAACACGACTAAAATTTTCCGATGATTAACGTCAAATAGTCTTAGCATTCCATAAACTTAAAAGAAAACCATATCGGTTCCATGTCTTTCAATATCCTCAAAACCTAGTGTTCAATATCACCACAAGAAAAAGCGGAAACGGTTTATACAACTTATCATAAATACAAGTTACATAACCAAATACAGAATCAACAAGGAAAAAATAAACATGGACAAAGACATAATGTCTCATTCAACTCCTTAGGCACCTCTCCTACTCGTGCCGCTTAGCCTTCTTCTTTCCCTGTTTCTCTGTAAAACAACAGCATATGAAAGGGTGAGATACATATCTCAGTGAGTTTTACCGTGACCGCTAATCACGCTCACGGTTCAATTATGAAAACCCTTTTTAAGTGGTAACTCAATTTATGAATTACAAGCATCACATAGTAATTCTATTTGAATTACGAAACCACATTCTTTTATCCGTAGGACGTCACCAACTCCGAAAGCTTAAGTGAACCCCATAGCCAATAGTACTTTCCCTAAAGGCGAACCAACAATAATAATAATGGGGGCCTAGATTGAGGGCTCATGACTTCTCACATCTGGGGTCGTCACCCCGACTCGATATAATTTATATATCGTGAATCATAGACCGGTTTAGATGATTGGAATAATAACCATCCCGCGTCAATTGTATAATAACAAGTAGAATGACCGGTTTAGATGAAAGTATATTCATCCCGCATCAATCGCAAAACAATAAGTAGAACGTATCATAGACCAGTTTAGATGATTTAATAATCATCCCACGTCATTCATAAATTTAATAAATAGAACGTTTTAGTTCATTTCATTCGGAAACACTTGTTCTCACACGTGTACTATGACAATCTTACTTAAAATTTAAGAAAACCTTTAACATATCAAACGACGTCGAAAAATTGCAAAAGACCATTTGTTGGAAAGATATGGATGTCTAGTTTCTGAATAAATTTTTCGTTTTGCAAAATATTGAGCCAATTAGTACAGTTTTCAAAAATAGACAGAGTGGTTCCTAGATTGGACAGAATCTGTCTCCTGAATTCTAGCACTTCTAAAATGACCAAAATTCAACCAATTAATCTGAAACTTGAGCTTAAACGATATAAAATTGTGTCTAGTTTTCAAAGAAATAAGAATCGTTAAAAAAGGAGTTCAATTGAGAGCACAATACCCAAAACACTGAACCTATACCTAGTTTAACTTCAGAGGTTTGACGTAACTTGGGATACTCATAGCTCGAGCTACACAACTCCAATTTTGATGAAACTAGTGCCAAAATGACCAAAATTAAGTCTATTTTCCACAAAATCTACCACATACTTTTTGGATAAACAGAACATTTCCAGTTTCAAAAAGACAGTACCTATGTCCAGAATGCTTCGAGAAAATTACCCTAATTTGTGAAACCTACAAACTGAGTTATACAACTCCAATTTGAACCAAACCAGTGCCAAAATGACCGCCATTAAGTATAGTTTCTAACAAAATCGACCACATAATTTTTGGATAAACAGAACATTCCCAGTTTCAAAAAGACAGTAGCTATGTCTAGAATTCTCAATTCAGTAAGTTCAACATCAAAATTACTCAAATGAACACCAAATTTTACATAACAAACACAATATCAACACAATCAGAAATCAAAATTCCTAAACGTGAGTAAAACTCACCCGAAGTGACGGATTTTCAAACAATCGAAACTTCACGCGACGGTACCGAGAAGGTAACACTCGAACAATCCCCGTAACGGTTTCCTACGCTCCCACACTTGTGAAATTCTTTCCAACTTCAAATTCTAAGGTTCCTTGCTACTGAACCTTCTTCCAAACTACTTCAATCCACAATGCACCTTCTGAAATTAGGCTAGGATCTATCCTCAAGTTCCCAAAATAACATGCAAGGCAAGAAACTCCATTTTGGTCATTTGAGCTTCAAAATTTGAAAATGGTGAAATGGAAAAGAGAAAGATTGAGCTAACGAAACTGGTGTCATTGGAAAGAGCTCGAAAAACTGAAGAGAATGGTTTAAAGAACACTTACATGCATGGAGCTTTGGTGACAATCTCCTCCCTTCTTCTCCACTCATTCTCTCTCGACTTCTACCTCTATCTATATTCTCAATTTCTGGAGTTTCAGCAAAGTGAGGAAATGAGGGAATGCTTGATTGTTTTGGTGTTTTTCAGCCGAAGGTTTTTAATGAGGTGGAAATGGCTAAAACACCCTTTTCTCTAATTCTCACTTAAAACTCATTTTCTAACTAATCAAACACACAATAATTCACATAATTCATATAATTAGCAATTAAATATTGCTTCCGCGATAATAATATATCCATGACTCGACTTATCATTTAATCAAATAATAAATCGCTAGTTAATTTCATAAATAGAAATTAATCGTACTAGGAATGTTACAAAATCTCCCATGCTCATCTTCCCAAATATATTAATAAATATTCTTTATATATATATATATATATTATAAGTGGTCATTTTTTGTCTTTTTATATGTGTTTTATAACTAAGCATTAATAAAATATTAAGTAGTCCATATTTTTATATTTTTTTTCTTACTTTTTTACTTTTTACATATAAACATATAAAAGGAAGACTAATTTTTATATTAAAATGTTAAACTTTCCTTTTTCAGTCCTACTTTTATATATTTTTTTGATTTTATTATATTTAAATTTAATATTTTTATAAACTTTTAATAAATTTCCGAGTCCCCACAGGGAAACCTCATGGATATTGGGAGAGAAAAGCATGACAGGGATCAAGGACGGGGACATGGGATATTTTGGGGGTGGGGACAGGAGTACGCTCCACCCCGCCCCATTGCCACCCATAGGAATAAAGTTTGGCATAATTTGATTTTTATATTTTTCATTAACATATTACAATTTCTATTGTTAATTATATCGTAATTGATGTGTAACACCCTGATATTTCTAGCTTGTAGAAATACCAAAGTGCACAACATGGCATACATCAGAGTAATTTCCTGTTATTGAATATTGAACACAACTAAAACTTTCGATAAATAATTTATCAAATGGTTCCATGAACCTCATTAAACTTGACAAAGTACTTAAGTCTCATGACTTAAATCTTATACAATCCTGGTGTTCAATACCCAAAACATAATTAGCGGAAGCGATTTACAACTTGTAACAATTATAAGTCGTACAATCGAAGATACAAAGTTTAACCATAGAAAATAACATAAACATTTTAAACTAAAGCTTCGACATCTCCTTTCGGTTGTACCGTAGCCGTGCCTCACCGCCTTTGACTGTTCTCTGTAAAACCACAAAACATGAAGGGTGAGATAACATTATCTCAGTGAGTCCTATCGAGACCCCTTACTAACTCTCTCGGTTCATTTATGAAACCTTTTTATTCGTAGTTCAATATATATAACTACGTGCATAAAACTTATCTCACTACAACATTTTGACCCTACGGCAACACCTAAATTTCCAACGCTTAAAAAACCGTTGCCTTAGATAACAATGGCAACGGTTTTTTGTTCCCGTTGCTAAATTGTTTTTTTTAAATAAAAAACTTAGGCAACGCTTAAAAACCGTTCTCAAAAACTCAGTGGCAACGGTTTTTTACTTATACTCTTACGCAACGGTATGAAACTGTTGTCCTATAATTAAATTATTATAAAAAAAATTATTTTTTTATTCCCAAAATTTGTCAACCCACACTTACAAACCCTCTTTTCTTTGATAAAAAAACCCTCTTTTCTGCGTTTTGATCAAAAATAAGAAACCCTTTTCTGCATTCATAATTAGAAACCCTTCTCTCGAATCTCCTCTCTCAACTTCGCTTTCTCTGCTCTCTTGCCCACTCCGTCGTCACACCACCACCCGTTGATCAAAATCCTGTACACAGAGAGATGGAGAAAGAAACTGACAGAGTGAGAGAAGAGTTTGAGAAAAGGGACGGAGGTGAGAGAGAGAGAGAGAGAGAGAGAGAGAGGATGCGTGGAGGACTCGGTGCTCGCAGGCTACACGCGATGGTCGCCGGAGAAGAAGGATCTGGTGTCGTCTTATGGTGGTATTGCGGTGATCTTCGGTAGAGGAGATGGAACATCACGGTGGTTGCGATTTTAGATCTGACACACGTAGAGGAAGAGCACGATGGTCGCCTGATAACTCTATTTTATATAGAGTTATTCATACAATTAAGCTTGAGTTATTGCTTATTTTCAAGAACATTTATATATATTTATAGCTTATTTATCAAGGAACAACATTTTAAATATTCAAATGGATAAAGGGCAATGATCTAGGCAAAATGCACAAATCTTGTTAGGTTTGATGCTTTTGTTCAGTGCAGCTACTGCAGGAGTGGAAACACTGCCAAACACCAGGAGTGGAAACACTAGGAGTGGAAACACTGCCAACACCTGCTAAAATTCTGCAGTTTGTACCAAAACATCCAAAGACCATTTCAATGCTTCCACACTTGATTTGTGACGTCATGCCTAGTCACCTAGAGCTGAGCCACTTGCAGAAGTCGGCGATACACATAAAAATCAAGTTGCAAGACTCAACTTATCTAAAAGACATGTGGCACTTCTCCAATGAACCTCATCTTTTGTTATGCATGCAAGCGACCAAACCTGTGCAGCTTGCTTGATTGGTTGTCTACAACTAACCATGTTTGGTCCCCTCAGCTGATCTTTCGCGCCAAAGGAAACCCCTTGCAAGAGGAAAGCTTTCAAGCCTATAAATAGAAGCCATATCTTCACTTATCAAAAACATCTTTAAATCCTTCATCTTTCATTTGTAATCCTTCATTTTGTTTTCTGAAAGGATCGCTTAGTTTAGGTTTAGTTTATTTTCATTTCAAGTTTCTAATGAGAGAAAGGTGAGGAAGTGCTTGACAACCATTCCCTTCACTTCTACTTTGAAGAAATTCGTGTAAGAAATCTTTATTGTACTTCAACTTGGGAACTTAATGCAAAAGATCTTCTATTCAAGTAATCTCTACTCTTTTAAGTTCTTTTGCTTTATTATTCATTTACTTATGTTCTTTGCATATTCTTTGCTTTATAACATGAGTAACATGAGCTAAATTCCCTTAAGTTGAGATGTTCTAACCTTGTAATGAACTTCTAAATATGTTATTATGGTTTATGTAGTGTAAACACTTTAAACTCTTGCATAATACTTCTTTCAACTTATTCTGGAATTGATCACTTTAGAATAGGTAAGACTTGTAGCAGCAGACATGGGCTACATTTATGAACTCAAGAGTTAATAGGGACAAGTATTTAATAAAGGAAACTTTGTTAAATACATGCTAAAACCTAGACATAGGATAGCATAGTCCTTAGGATAATAAAATTACAAGAGTGAACCTATTTAGCAACTTGGATCATTGTTAGGAGGCAAGGGAGGAATTTGCAAACATTTCTTTACTGTAAAAAACAAAGATCATAAGAGCTTGTAATGAAACTCTGAAGAGAAGTGCTGAAAGGCACAAACTGATGCACCTACATCCAGTGTTCCCACACTACATACTCCATTAAAACACTTAGAAGTAAAGTACTTGGTGAAAACATCTCAACTACTTTTTCCAACTGATTTCTCACACATTTTATTGCTTATTATTATTTTACTTACTTTGAAAACTCCAAACCAAAAATACTGAATAGTGTAGACACACTAAGTGTACACTTTGAACTACAAAAATTTACAATACATAATCCCTGTGGGTTCGACCTTTCTAATCACTTTATTACTTGTGTGACTATGTATACTTGCATATATTAAAATAACCACACCATCGCCCCCGTCCATGGCAGCCAGAATCGTTACTGCCACCATGTTGTTCAGGTGCGTGCCTTGCTTTTTCTCTCAGTATTGTTTGCTCATTTTGTTTGAATCAGGGTTTTCCTGCTCCTCTCTTCAGCTTCATAACCAAGTTCGAATATGAACCTTTTTGTTTCCAAAGTAGCGCTGGATTACTTCTTTTTGAAATTTAATGTTGCATATATTACAACTGATAGAAATTTGACCTGTTTTGAGAGTTTGCTTATTTGGAAGTTCCGATCATGAAAATGCCATTTGAGATTCTTGAAATTCAGTTCTAATTTGGGGTTACTTTTATCATTTGTGTTTGCTATCAATAATGTTAATAAATATATTTGAATCTTCATTTTATTTTATTTGATATCTCTTATAGTTATAGGAATTGGGTCTCCAATAGTTTTTAAAGAAAATAGAAAATCTCAACTACTAAGGGTAACATTTTAATAAAAAAGGATACTAATTTTATTTTTGAAGGAGCAAAATCGTTGTTTTCCAAGCATGTCAAATGAAAAGAAGGTATAAGGTTTTCAAAATCTATGTTTTAAAAACCATAAATGTAACATTGTGTTCTAACTTGAATCAAGAAATAGCATTCTATGACTAAGACCATTCAAGAAATAGCATTCTAAAGAATAGAGCATGTAATAGGAAAGGAAAGTTTCCAGCGAGAGAGTCTGAGAAACCAGAATTCTGGATTTCATTCGCTTGAGTTTATTCTTGATTACAAAACTATTTATGTGATAATCAACTACATGTAACTGATGTCATGTCAGCAATTTGGAAATGTTAGATTGTTGTAGGTTTTTTGTTTTCATCTTTCAGTTTATTACAATTTGGATCGTGAAATTCTCTCATTGCATTGCTTGCTTTTGATATTTATTGTGGCGAGTTATAGGTTTCTGTCCAAAGTAGAGTTTGATAACTAATTAGAAATTATTATAAATCATGTCATATGCTAGTGAATGAATGAACTGAGATTTTAAAATGTATGTTAAGATCTGAATGTGAGTGAGCACCAGTTAATTTGCATTTACCTTTTCATTCTCAAATTTGCTGTTATTTTCTTTTTAGGCAGAGAGATCATCTGCTGAATCTATAACGGCTCTAGCTAAAGTTTATGTTGTTAAGTAAAGGATGGAAGCTGCTTATGCAACATTGAATGTAGAGAATGTTAATTTGCATATTGATAAGTTGTTACATTGTTAGCTAGCTCATTTTGATTCCCTGTAATGAGACAAACTCATTTTTTTGGCAGCTTAAATGACAGGGTTACTGCTGGATCCTCCCAATTAGGTTCGACTGTGGAGGATGTGTTTGCCAGGGGTGGTGATCTCCCTCGTGCTGCTGAAACTCTAGCTAATATGAGGCATTGCTTGTCTGCTGTCAGGGAGGTATTGATTTCCCCTTTAGTTTATATATGAAAATGCCTGAGTTTTAGTATTTTATTTAATTCGTTCTGATCTGATGCAGAATCCTAGCTTATAATTGCTATTTGATTGAATCCAAACACACTCCTTTGGTTCCTGAGAAAACGCTCTCCAAGGTTCTTTCTCTTTCTTTCTTTTTGTGTTTTGGAGGATTCTCGTAATGCATTGCACTGTTTCATGTCTCCTGAGAAGCAAGAAAACTTTCTTAATGTTAGTTTTGCTTGAATTAAGTTAGTAATTATACACATGTTGTATGTGCGGAACTTAAACTGTGTTTGTTAATAATATTTGTTCCAAAAGAGGAGCAAAATAATTGCTTAACTAACATCTCAGCCTCACTTGAACTATAATGTTTTATTGAACTATAATTTTAATGTGAGAAATATGTAAACCAGTAGTGCAACCTCTGACTTATAACATTTAAGCATGCAAGTCCATTATGAATTTCATGTTAAAATGGCTCAACCTCTTACTTGTTTTTCTCTTTTGAAAAGCCAGAAAAAAGAGTGGACAAGTTAACTACTAAAGGAAAGGCTAGTCCCACTGTGAAGAGAATTGTAGTTGGAAATCCAATCAGAAATTTTGTTCAAGGAATTGAGTTTGCGTAAAAGCTGGGAAGGGAGCATGGAAGTCAAGAATAAGGAGACATCTAAATTAAGAGAGGGCAGGTGTGATCCTAAGGTTGTAAATTGTAGCACAGTAAGTTTGATTCACTCTTTATTATTTTGAACAACTCTAAATCCAGGTTTTTAAATTGTGGTTGCAAAAAATCGCGGTCAAATGTTGTTGAAATCGTGGTTAAAGACATCAACAACCATGATGCTGCGTGGCACAGATCCACGGTTGCAGGCAATTTTTTAAAGCCTATGAATACCAGTAGATCACACTCACACACCAAGACTTGTTGGATTTAACTTTGTGTATGCAATCTTCACTTGAAATTTAATGTATGCAATCTTCACTTGAAATAGGGTACTAATAATGTATCAATGTTTCTAGTTTGTCATGGCATTGTCAAATCCATTAAAAGGTGAGCGGAAGGCAGGCATTGTTGGAAAACCATTACCTGGTGTGCAGGTTAGTTTAGCTTACACTGTTCTATTTGTTGCTGATCACAGAATATGTGCTTTTTGATCTTTCATTCCACTGTTGCACAATCTGCTCACAGAGTATTAAGGTTGATTTTACTATATGCATGATAGGTCAAGATTCTTGAAGATGAGGAGAGTGGGAGTGAAAAAACTGGAACCGGTGAGCTTTGTGTTAAAAGCCCTTCATTGTTTAAAGAATATTGGAAACATCCCGAGGTACTTTCAGAATGTTACTAAATTTTCCATCCAATGATTCTGAAATCAGTAATTAGTACTAGTTCTTAGTGATTTACCATGCATATAGATCACTGCAATTTATTCTTGTTTGTGTGCTGACTACTAGTACTAACTCAATATCAGAAATCAGAGATCTAATATATTATCATGCTATTCAGATGTGTGGGTCCTCTGCACTTCCTCAACCTGTTATGCAAGAATGGGAAGCCATTACTGGGCATCACTTATTGGAACGATATGGCATGACTGAAGTAAGTACAATCTTGTTTAAGTTCTTTGACTTTGTAGATCATATTTATAGTTTAAGTTCTTTCACCAAAATCATCTGATGTGTTTAAGTTACTTCCATATAGTTTAAGTTCTTTCAGAATGTTACTAAATTTTCCATCCAATGATTCTGAAACCAGTAATTAGTACTAGTTCTTAGTTCTTACCTGTTTAACAGTGGTTTCTCCCCTTCTTGAGAAGTATGAGATTGATCCTAAACAAATTGATTGTCTTGAAGTAGGTAGTGAGACTGTGATAGACAAAAGAAAATCTATCAAGGCTTTCTTGATGCAAATATTTGAGGTATGCTTTTTAGTGTCTAACCAAATGGATATTATAAGATGGTTCTCCTTATCACATTTGGCTCGTTTGATTATTGTTTATATCTCAATCTAAGTACCTATTTGCTTGGTGATTAAACCTTGAATTGGTGCCAATTGCATATCAGTAGAATATGGGGGAAGGGGGGTGTTGGAACCAATACTTTGCAAGAAAAATCTGGTTTATTTTCTATAATATATATTATGAGGTGGAAGATGATAGCATTCTTGTTATGAGGTGCAATCTGGCAATCCAAAATTCTATATTGTTTTACAAGTTGATTAGAAATGTATTTTACTTATTAACATTGCAATTGGTAAGCTCTATTATCAGCACTTCTACAAACTTCAACCACTATTTGTTTGTTATAACTTTGTCCTTGTGTTATAAACACTTATTCTATATGTTTGTCAGCCCTTAACTTTAACTGGTTGTTCTTGTTCTGCCCTTGAAAATGAGTATATGATCACTTATTTTGAAAACCAAATCTGCATTATTTCCAAATTGACTGACATAATGACATAGTTTTTGTCCATTGGTGGTATTATTTTTAAGCAAGGAAAACTTTTAGTCAGTTTATAATTAAGTGGACTTCCAACATTCATGGACTTGTTAGAAAAACTCTTGTTTGCAGCATGTATATATCATTCTTTTGTCAGTGTTAGTTTCTAGTTAGCCTTTATCTGTTGATTATAACATGTTTACCATCTGTACAAATGCAGGTCATTCTCAATGATCCATTCCTTGGTAAAAGAGTTGAAGAAAGCAACTTCTCAACTGTACCATTAAGGGACGTGTTCCTTGAAAATGCCAGGCTATTTATTTTTGAGACATACTGTAGAATACACCAACGCATTGACATGGGGTATGTAGCGTGTTTCTGATATATGATATTACAGCTCCCTGTCTTTATTGTTTTTTTATATGCCTTATTTTTCACCCTTAAAAAGCATACTTCAACTTCCGCGCCATGTATCTTTGGTACTGTCAAGATCAAATGCACAATATATAAGAATTGTGCTTTTTCTTTTGTGGCCATAGAGGCTTGGCACTAGCTCTTCTCATTCTCTTTCAATTATTTGGAGGTTTTAATATATTGTGCCATATTGTCTCTGTAATTTTTTCTTTGTTGATGATTTCCTCTTGTCTATTTTATATGCAACAACTAAATGGTTTACTGGGTATTTAAAATATTTACCAAAATTCCTAACATATGATTGCCCAATTGCTGATATGTTTGACAGAGTTCTTGATGAGAAGCTAAATTTGAATTATGAGGAAGCTGAGAGATGGATTGTGAATCTCATTCGTGGCTCAAAGCTTGATGCCAAAATTGACTCTGAAACTGGAACAGTTATGATGGAACCCAATCACCCAAATGTGTAAGTTTTCATTGATTACTGTATTGATCGATAAGGGCATTTTATTGCTTTCTACAATATTAATACCATTCTTACTCAACAATGTTGATTGGTTTTCCGTTTATTTCCTTCATGTCATCTTTCTTTCTTTTTAAGACCCTTAATCTTTGAAGTTACACATCTCCAGGTATGAGCAGCTGATAGATCATACCAAGGGCCTTAGCGGACGTACTTACAAGTTGGTTAGCCAACTTCTGGAACATGCACAAGCTCAAACAGCTCGATAACTGTCAAGGTCGAATGAGGAGATAGATTGTATTTAAATTTTCACAATGCATCTATTTGTTTTTTGGATTTATGATTACTTTCAAATTTGTGGATTGTATAATTAATTGATTCATTAAATTTGAGTGATTCATTAATTGTATCTAAACTGTTTTCTATTTTTTTTTTTCAATTCTAATTATCTATGGCAACGTTTTTGAAGTGTTGTATTTGTTGGTGTAGGCAACGGTTTTTGCGGGTTGCCATATTTTGCAACAGTTTTTAAGTGTTGGCATAAGTGGCAACGGTTTTTACTTTATCAATGAAAACGGTTTTAGAATGTTGCCAATCTGGCAATGGTTTTTATTTGAATATATAAGGCAACGGTTATCCAGTGTCACCATAGCTGGCAACGGTTTTGAAGTGTTGCCATATTTGGCGACGGTTTTGAAGCGTTGCCATAACTGGAACGCTTTACAACCGTTGCCATAGCGTGTAAACCAAAACCGTTGCGTTTCAGCTGTCAATGGCAACGGTTTTGCGTTTGCGTTACCTTAGGGAACAAAAAACCGTTGCCTTTAGTTTAGGCAACGGCCGCAACAACAACGGTTTCAAAACCGTTGCCAAAGGTTATGGCAACGGTTTTTTGGCATAGGGTCTAAATGTTGTATCTTTACCTAATACATCACCTTATATCATATTACCCGCATTGGGTCGTCACTTATACTATATATACTATACCCGCATTGGGCCGTCACGTATACTATTCCAGCATTGGGCCGTCACGTATACTATATATACTATACCCGCATTATTCTCGCATTGGGCCGTCACGTATATTTGACATGAACATAACATAACCTCAACCTCATTTAGACATTAATTCATTAAACAACTTTCATGACCTCACTCGTAGTTACTAACGTTCATTAACATGACTTAGGGAACATCACAATCCAGTCCAAACATCATTATTTCAATCACAATCAATATTACCCGCATTGGGCCGTCACCTATGTAACACCCCTTTTCTACCCGGAAATTTTTTGACAAAAATCAGAGTTTTTGAAAGCGTTTTTCAATACACCCACAAGGGATGCCACATTTACACCGTTAAAACATCACACGTCAACAATAAAATTTCACCATTAAATTAGTGCGACGCATAGCACGTCATAACATCACCACGCAGCGGAATAAAATCAAGGTTCAATTGAATAATTATAACATCACCATAAAGCTCCAGAAATTTAAATAAAGACAACTAATAAAAACTAGCGTTCATCCCCCCGAGTGCTACGTATCAGAGCGACGACACCGACTCAACTAGCGAAGGTAGACATGCCTTCACTCGCAATCACCTGCACGTTACCAACATAGGGGTAACATTCAAACAGAAGGGGTGAGATATCTAACATTATAATAGCATATATGATAGGCAATATGCTAGAGTTACGACAACTATATCAACCGCTTCACAACAACATCAAATCACAAATCACCAAGAATTATCACCAACATCATGAGTAAGTATATGAGATGCAACCCACACCAACGAGTATATGCATGTGGTACCAATCATCACCAATAAAGTAGCCAATAAGGGCATCATCACCTGTATGAGCATCACCATCACCACCTATAGCTCCAAGGCCGAAGCCTTCATCACCAATAAAAAAATGCATATGAATTGTATGCGACACCATGGACAATGCACCAGAGACAATTAACAACAATAGTCACTTAATTGACACAACAACACCAATATCACCAAATGGTCATAGACCCATCACCTATCACCTTAGCCCATGAAATAGGCACATCACCTGTTATTCATCACCAAGAACACCAATCATCACCAATAACACCAATCGTCACCAATAACACCAACACCTATAGGACAGTCTAACAACTTGACCGACAACCACCGACACCAATAGATTTACAACGTTATTGGCAACAACAATTTTACGACACCAATGACAACACCAATTTACAACACCAATGACAACGACAATCTTACAACACCGAGGATAACGACAATTTACATCACCTGGAACAACAACGACTTTGCAACGCCAATGCCAACAACCAAATAGGACATGGCAGGAACTGGCGCCCAGCAACAGGGCGCCAACAGGCAACATCAACCAACAGAAACTGGCGCCCAGCAACAGGGCGCCTAGCAGGCAACAGCAACAACAGAAATTGGCGCCCAGCAACAGGGCGCCTAGCACAACAGCAACACAGCAGGAACTGGCGCCCAGCAACAGGGCGCCTAGTGCAACAACATCACAACAGGAATTGGCGCCCAGCAACAGGGCGCCTAGTGCAACAGTGGCATCAGCAGACTTGGCGCCCAGCAACAGGGCGCCCAGCACAACGGCAACAAAAACTGACATGGCGCCCAGGAACAGGGCGCCCAGCAGGCCAATAACACAGAAACTGGCGCCCACTGCGCCAAACACCACGGGGCAGTCACATGAGGCGCCCACTGCAGCTATCTCAGTAAATTCGACTGCAGTTGTCTCAGTAAATTCGACAGCTTCTGTCTCAGCAACTTCGACAGCTTCTGTCTCGGCAACTTCAACAGCTTCTGTCTCAGTGACTTCGACAGCTTCTGTCTCAGCAACTTCGACAGCTTCTGTCTTAGTGACTTCGACAGCTTCTGTCTCAGTAACTTCGATAGCTTCTGTCTCAGCAACTTCGACAGCCTCTGTCTCAGCAACTTCGACAGCCTCTGTCTCAGCAACTTCGACAAACTTGGCGCCCAGCAACAGGGCGCCTGATTCAGCAAGGAACACACAGGGGCAGTGACACAGACATGGCAGGAACAACACTGGGCGCCTAGGGCGCCTTTCTCAGCAACACCGAAACAACACTGGCTCGGCGCCCAGCAACAGGGCGCCTTCAGCAGAAACGCAACACGACACAGACTTGGCGCCCAGGAGCAGGGCGCCGTTTCCAACAACTAAGACAACATCACCAAATCGCACCAAACACCAAACACCAAACTTTCACCATGATCAATCACCAAATTCCAATTACAATCATCATGAACACATTCAAACATCAATAAATCAACACCAACAAGATCAAAGGGACAACATAGGTCCTATCTCCCACATAACCCCCATCATACACCCTATTATAAGGATAGAACCCACACTTACCTTAGATTTGCCGAATGCGAGATCTCCTTGCACGAAAACTCCAAAGAACCACAGCAATAGAGCTCCTCTCTTCCTCCTCCTTGGTGCGCCGCTTCCCTCTCTCCCCTTTTCGCAAATCTCTCTTTCTTTTTCTTTTCTCCAAGAATGCGCAAAATGACTAAACCCTAGCCAATACTCTCCTTCATGCGCCTAGGCCCTTGGGCTCTTGGATCACGGGCCCCCTTCTACTATTCACTTAATTACTAAACACCACTCCCTGATTTAAATAAAACATCGTATTATTATTTTAATATAACTATACTAATAAAATACCTAAATAATTTAATTAAATAAATAATTAAATTATTTGGGCGTTACAACCTATACTGTACCCGCATAGGAGAGAGATGAGAGGAAGAGGAGAGGAGTTCATGTTGGTGGCGGTGTGGTGGTGGTGGGGGTGTGGTGGTGGTGGTGGTGTGGTGGTGGAAGGTGGAGAGAAGAAGAGAGAAAGAGGAAAGAAATTCGTAGGTGAGGGAAGAGCAATTCATAGGAGAGAGAGAGAGAGAGAGAGAGGAGAGGAAGAGGAGAGGATCCTACATGGTGGTGGTGGTGGAAGTTATGGGAAGGTGAGAGAGAAGAAGAGAGAAGAGTGAAGAGTGTGAGGAGAGTAGGAGAGTAGGAGAGTGTGAGAGTGTGAGAGAAGTGTGAGAGGATAAATAAGCTGAAAACTCAAAAATTCATTAAACATTAACGAGGGACTAAAAATTCCGTTGCTACTTAGCGAGGGAATTAGCGAGTGATTGAAAATTCCGTCGCTAATCACATGCACAGAGCCCTATGATTTGAAAACTGTCAGAAATTAGCGAGGAACTAAAAATTCCGTCGCTAATTAGCGAGGGAATTAGCGAGAGACTGAAAATTCCGTCGCTAATCACATGCACAGAGCCCTATGATCTGAAAACTGTCAAGAATTAGCGAGGGACTAAAAATTCCGTTGCTAATTAGCGAGGGAATTAGTGAGGGACTGAAAATTCCGTCATTAATGACTGCCTCAAAATTTGTGCAGTTTTTCAAATACGCCCCATTACCGTTGCGAGGGACCTATTCCGTCGCTAATGACTGCAATTCTGTCGCTAATGACTGCAAAAACGAGATTACCTTATTCTCTCGCTACATACAACATTAGCGAGGGAATTGCTAATGTCCCTCGTTAACAAGCTCTTTTTTTGTAGTGTACAAACAAATAATAGACTTAAATACCAACTAAAAATTTTAAGTTATCAAGGGATTTCGATTAACAATTGTCTTATCCTTTGTTCCTGAAAATGATCCAGGTCATTGGATGGGACTCGTTTCTCAAGAAATTTATTCCGAAAATTAACTAATTAGCTTTGGAATGAAAAAACTAAAATTTCTTTAAATTATATTGGCAAAACCGAAACAGAATCATTTTTGGGAATGGGGATGTCAATCTCAAGGATACGATGGGGCTTGTAAGCTTAATAATTTGGAAATGGTTTAAGAATTTATGGGTTTAATGTTGGTGACCGGTGGAATTGTCCATTATTTGGGATGCTTGGAGGTTGATGTAGCTACAACAAAACAGTAGAAAGAGGGCGCACCCTTTAGAAAAAGCGCCTTTAAAGGCCTCGCGTGTTTTGAGCATCAGGGGCACTTTTTAAAAAGCGCCCCTGAAGTCCAGAACACGCAGGGCCTTTAGGGGCGCTTTTTAAAAAGCGCCCCTGATGCTCAGGCTTTAGAGGCGCTTTTTAAAAGCGCTCCTAATGCCCAATTTCTCTCTTTTACCCTAACTGCCTCTCATTATTTGCGAAAATTCACACAGCCGCGCCTCCCTCACACTTCACACACACAGTAGCCTCCATTTGTGAACCTTTGCAGCTCCTCCGTGAACGTACGGCCTTCCCTCCTCCCTCCTCCGTGAACCGAAGCAGCTTCTCCCTCCTTCCTTCCTTCGTGAGCGACGGCGCCTTCCCTCCTCCCTCCTCCGTGAACGGCATTCTCTCCTCCGTGAAAACGAAGCAAGGCCTTCTCTCTCCTTCGTGAAAACGAAGCATCGCCTCCTCCCTCCTCCGTGAAAACGAAGCAGCGCCTCCTCCCTCCTCCGTGAACGGCATTCTCTCCTCCGTGAAAACGAAGCAAGGCCTTTGTTGCGTTAAAAACACACTTAGAGCAAGTGTACTCTATCGCAGAAGTAGTATAAAAGATTATCGTATCCACAGGGACTAATTAACAAGTACCAAACTAGTCAAGATTATTTATTGTTTAGACGAACCAATAGTTTGATGATTATAAAAGCAAAATAAAAATAACTAAATAACTAGAATTAAAATACTAGATTTAATCGATAGAGAGAGGCCTAGGGTCACAGTTTCACTTGCAAGCTTTGATTCCCCTATGTCTAATTCTACCCGAATTCCTTTATTTTATTTAATTACCAATCCCTTTACTAAATCTATTAATCCGTTTGGTCATTCACGATTAATATTTTTTTTCCTAAACTAACCCTTGTTTGGTCATGCAAGAATTTAAGTTGAGGAAAAGCATAAAGAACAAAAAGGTTGAATGATTGGAAGACTAAATTATGTTTTGGTCATGCCCTAATTATAGCCCCAATTATCCTATAGGTCCACCAACTAATTGCAGTATGGTCGCTGGTCAACTAATTGATTATGAACATGCATAGGGTAGCTAATCCTACTTATGTGATAAAAATAATAGGACAATATTAATTGAAATAAAAACCGGGATTCAGATATGAAATTAGAACATAAAAAGGTCTTTAAACATGCAAGATCCACCTAAGACCCTAGAAGAAGATTTAGCTATCCATAGTGTTCGAGAACAATAAAATAAAATTAGAAGTCATAAATTACAGAGATAAAAATAACCCGGAATAGAGAAATTTCTGATCCTGAAAATTTAGTCTCCTTTTTCTGCTCCAGAGCTCTCTCACAGTGTCAAGAACGGTACCCAAAACTCTCTCCTCTATTTGCCGGCGCTACTGTTAGTGCGTTGTTTCTCAATCACGTGTGCGGCCGATTATTTGATTCATGTTGTGCGGCTACTGTTCCTCTTTTTCCAAGCCTAGGGTAGTCTTCTTTTTTATTGTTAATTCCCCCGCATTAATTCATTCTCCAAATCCCCTTTTTGTCGTATCTCACTTCCATTGACATAGGCCGTGGGCCTCCTTTTTTATTGGGCCGATAACAAAGCCAACTAAGAATTTGGCTTTGATTTCTTCTTTTATTTTTGAGCCCATATATACATTGAACTTTGAGTGACATAAAATTGGACTTTTATTCTTTTTATCTTTTTCTATCTTTCTGCAAAATAAGAGCAAATTAAGTTAGTAATTTATATTATTAATAATAACTGCTCTAAAAATGACTCAAAAGTGTCTCTAAAAACTGCACTAAATTGGAGCTTATCAGCCTTCTCTCTCCTTCGTGAAAACGAAGCAGCGCCTCCTCCCTCCTCTATGAAAACGAAGCAGCGCCTCCTCCCTAGCTCCTCCGTGAACGTGAAAACTCAGAAGGTAAATGAAGCACAATCCCTCCTTCGTTTTTTTTTTGACATGCCATAGTTTCATTCCTTTCATGAGTCATATGATTTTGAAGATTAGATTCTGATGTGAGTGTTGAAACGATTTGTATTTGGATGTTTTTTGTATTAAAATGTTGATTGATGAAAAACAAAAATTAGTTGTATGTTGTATTAAACTTGGAATAGATTTTGAAGAAGTGCCCCTCATTAGATTTTGAAGATTATCTATTGTGTTTATATGTTGTATTAAACTTGGAATAGATTGGATTATTAAAGGAATGTGAGAAGTATTTTAAATTAGTTGTAAATCAAAAATTCTGCAGAAAATCGTATAACATAGGTTCAGTATTTATGTATGATTTTGGGGCTGAAAAACACTATTTTTGTGGGGCTGAAAAACACTAGGTCTGGTTCTGGTTCACGTTCGTTTCATCTCTCTGGTTTGTTGTTGCTTCCCCCTTTTTCAGGTACTTTTGTTGTTCTCTTGTTTTTGATATTTTTGTACATATTTGGAATAAAACTGTTATTGGGGATAGAAATGGATAGAAAGTGGATGTCTGCCAATCGTCTGTCGAAAGAATATGCCGATGGAGTGGAATATTTTGTGAACTTTGCTGTTCGACGTTTAGAAACTTCTACTTAGTTCAAGTGTCCTTGTTTAAGATGTTGTTACGCCAATCGAGTTACTGCAGTTGAGTTGGGAAGACATTTAAAGGCCAATGGAATCGATCAAAGTTATATTTGTTGGACAATGCACGGTGAGAAAAGAGGTGAACCTTCAAATATGGATAATAGTACTCAGATGTGATCCGGTTGATTATCCTGAAACATTTGATGGCGACCAATTTGAAGAGATGGCAAAGGCGGTTGAAGACGATCTTAATGATTCTCCTCAAATGTTTGAGAAGTTGATAACCGATGCGGAGACACCGTTGTATGCGGGCTGTACTGAATTCACAAAGTTATTGGCTGTGATAAAGCTGTATAACTTGAAAACTTGCCACGGATGGACGGATAAGAGCTTTACGGAATTACTCGCACAATTGAAAGATATGTTGCCGGAAGACAATGTTCTCCCTTCTCGGACGTATGATGCAAAACAAATGTTAGGCACCATTGGTTTGAACTATGAGAAGATACATGCTTGTCCGAATGATTGCATTTTATTTCGGAATGAACATGCATTGTTAAAGTCGTCCCCTAAATGTAATGCACCGCGGTATAAGAAGAAAGAATCTGCTCCAGAAAAGGTATTGTGGTATTTTCCCATAATTCCTCGATTTAGGCGTATGTACCATAGTTCGGAAGATGCAAAACTGTTGACTTGGCATGATGATGAAAGGATTAAAGATGGCATGCTACGACACCCGGCGGATTCTCCGCAGTGAAAAAAGATTGATATTGATTATCCTGATTTTGGGCATGACCCAAGAAACCTACGCCTTGCATTGTCTGCCGATGGATTTAACCCGCACGGTATCCAGAGTAGCTCCCACAGTACATGACCTGTGATTTTGGCGATCTATAACTTACCTCCATGGCTTTGCATGAAACGCAAGTATATGATGTTGTCTTTGTTAATTTCTGGCCCCAAACAACCAGGAAATGATTAGAGGCGCTTGTTAGGCGCTCCTGTAGAAGGTTTGGCAACAGGAGCGCCAGATTTAGGGGCGCCCGAAAACGCCCCTGAAGGCTTTTACTATTGTAGTGAGGTATTAGGGTTCGGAGTAATTAATAGCAGCTGATCAAATTAACAGCGGCTGATCTAATATTTTTATTGTGTTGGTCAACTACCGACTCCAATACCAGACCTATAAATTAAGTATTAAAAAATAAAAAGAATGAATGAAGAAACAAATCGAAACAATATGCTTAGAGATAACTGTATAATTGATTTGATACAATTGACAAACATTTGCAAAATGTCTATCAAACTAAATAAATATTTCACCATGTAGTAGAGATAACTTCAACAATATGAGCTAGCACAATATAATGAAACTCCTGAAAAAAAGTGAGAAAACAATAAATTAGCAAAAATTCGAGTTAGATGATATAGTGATCATATGTAAAGATTATAATATTAAAAAGATACATTTGTGTAGAAAACCAAAAAAATGGTAGACGACACTAAAATTCTATCAAAATCCAAAAACTTTATTTTTCATTTGTTGAAAAATGTACAGGTGTGTTAGAATGGAGCAACTCTACCACAATATGATCATTTTTATCGTTTTAATAGATACTTTTGTTGACTCTCCATATATATCTCTAAAACGGTGATTTAAATTTTGAATTTTATCTCCAAGTTTTATTCAAACTAGGGCAATCACCGTGCGATGCACGGGGTGTGGTAGGGATTAATTCGGTGCGAATGTGTGGTAGGAATAAATGGTGGACAAGATGTAATGCACGGGGTGTGTTAGAAATTAATTTACATAACACTGTGTTAAGCACTAATGGTAATATAAGTTTACTTAGGAATAAAGAAATAAAAATAGAATATCCTAATAAACAATTCCTTCTAGATCCTTCAATACTTGATACACTTCTTTGAAAACTAATTAAAAGAACCTGAGATGGAAAAGCCTAAGTCAGAGAAGCAACTATTATGTTGAGCTGGCCTGTGACGATTGTAAACTTCTTGTGCTGGCGAGTTTTGATTAAATACTGATCCATAACAAGTTTAATACAAAAGAGAGCAAAATACGAAGGAGCCTCTTTTATGGAAGCTAAGCCTTGGGAAGTTGATAATATGGAAGCCTTCATATTTTGCTTTGTATTCCAATTGTGATCCTCCCTTCCCAAATTCCTCCCTCTGCATAGTAGATAAAGCATATTGTTCACTAACTATCCAACTTTTATTAGGATCCGACCTTGATCATAACATAACTTTAATTTGGAATCGTCATAAGTTTTTGAAGATGTATGTGTAAGAAACACAAACCATAGGACCCCATATAACCAATTGACACCAATCATAATTCACCAAATGGTTTGTAATGTAAAATAGTTTCAAGGTTAGCAAAATGGAGAAGATGAACATACAAATCTGATTTTTCCTTCATTTTCTTCACTTTCTTCTACGCTTTCTTCTTCTTGTTTTCTGATTTTTCGGTTTTGCGATTTTCCCCCCTTGCGAGTTCGTTTCACATTCTTCTTCTTTTTCCCCTTTTTTGGTTTTCCATTTCATCCTCTTTCTCTCTGTTTCGTCTTTCTCTGAATATGGTATATTGGATTTGAAACGAGTGGGTAAGATTTGAGATTTGTGTGGTTGAGATTTGAAGCTTGTAGACGAAGATGGGATGCTGATGGGTAAGAAAGGTGATGCCTGCTATGATTCTTTGCAGCTCTGAAAGTAAAGGGACTTCACAAAGAGATATAGAGGATTGATGTATGAAATGTAAAATGGGAACACTGCCATTTTTGTCAACGTAGGCAACAGACTTTTATAAATGTAGTACATGAAGCCATATGGAGGGAACTTTGCTTGTTTCTAATTGGGAATGCATTTGGATGTTTATTTTTTAAGTTGGAGGACAGCATGCATGAAGGGAAAAGTGTTGGTGTGAATACGTTTTTTTTTTCAAAGTATACACTGTTGATTGTCGGTCCTTGAGGGATAGTTGTGGTGAGTTGTTTGTGTTCACATTTGTTGTGAGCAAAAATGACTATCAAACGTGATGTTTTAGTAGTGAAGGTTTTGGTGTTCACATTAGTGAGCAAAAATTGCCCATACATAATTTGAAAATGGAACCAGCCTTAATAAGAAGAGACTAGGGCGCTCACCCGTGCGATGCACGGGCTAGAGTGGTAGCAAATATGATGCAAAAGTGGTATGCATAATGAGTTACTGACTAAGAAAATAGAAAATGATTGCATAATTCAGTTGTATTAAATTATTTATCCCATAGTGGTATGTGAATCACGTTGAATGGATATATGTTTTGAGATATGGTAACGTGTGATGCCTAAATAGAAGATTGCATTAATGTTCTGATAAGACTAATAAAGACTAAATTACATGATGCATAAATAGAAAATTGCATTAATGTTCTAATACGTTACTGTGTATTAGTGTAAAATGTCCAAGTAAAATAGATTGGAATGAATCGATTATGCTTTATTATTTGTTCTAATTAATTAAATGTACAATTTAGCATTAACCTAAAAATTTTCACCGAAATAATCTATTCCTTTAGTACAATTTACATAATAAGGTATGAATAAATGAATAAATAATATATATATATATATATCAATATTTTAGAATTATATAAAATAAATGTAATTGATAATTTTAGCGACATGGAGACGTCGGCTCCTGGATTCGAACCCAGGTGTGAGCAATTGTAGTGTGTGTGCTTGGTATTTATTTTCCATTTCATCTAAGTAGACAAAAAATAGCGAGAGACAATGTTAGTTTCGGCGACAGGTTTACCACAGGGTTATAGGGTACAGAGTAAAAAGCTGTTTTGCGTGTTGTAGTGAAGCAGGCTTTTATTACATTCTTTGATAGGCCTTTATTTAATAATAAGTGGGTGTTAGATCAGAATGCAAGGACACAGCTTGCTACATGTATCAAAATTAACTTCATTAACCCACTATGATCCATTGAAATTGGTGTCATCTTCATCATCATCCACATCAAGCGCTCCATTTTATCCTGGTAAATGGCACCACAAGCCTCTCACTATACAGGAAAACAGAAAAATTCAATCACAATGGGAATCTAACAAAAATATGTGATCATAGAGATCAGATTGGATAATTTAATTTATTTTGGAATAGCATTATATGATCAGTATGTGTAACCAACATATCATCCTCTAGAATAGCATACATAAAGCAACAACACGAGGAAAAAAAACAAACACTATATTGTTAACGCATACAACTGAAGGTTCAAAGTATCACACTATCACTCTATTCAACTACGGTACAAAGCAATAATGAGTAGAGCAATTAAAAATTGACAATACAAGATTGAAAGGATAGTTCTTTCACCAAATATTAACATATTGGAAAACAAGGTTTTAGAAGCATACCTGCTTTGCTACATACTCCATGACCTGAGCTGCAGTAATGTTGCTTCCTGGTTTTCTTACCACAAAAGCCATTGGAATCTGCCCTGCATCTTCGTCAGGATACCTGTTTCTAAAATATTAGTTAGCAGACGTGTTGAACCTTCTTCCCACAGGATCTAGAATTTGGAAAAAGTCAATAGTTCCAAAACATAGAATTGAATAGAAAACAACTTCCGACACGCGCCATAAGATTCAAGCTCCAGATAATAGATTAGTGTTGCTAAGTTGATGGTGTTTTCAATCACCTTTCATGATTGTTGGTCCTCGCAACCACAGCTCCAGCTCCCCTCTCTCGCCAGGAAATAATGTCTGTCCAGTTACAGGGTCCACTATCTTGGCCACCATTTTTTCTGCTTTTCACCATAATCCTGCTATGTGGCAAAGAAAAGTAGCATCCGGAAGCCTCGATAAACATGGTTTTCCCACAGTTAAAAAATGTTTATACGTTATTCAAAGCTAAATTATTTTCTATGCAACCTACTTGATTCAAATCTAAATTATTTTCTATGCATGCAACCTGCTTTTGAAATGATTAAGGTGAAATCAATATTAGAATGAACTTGACAAAGGAAACATGCCCATTTAAATAACACTAAGATGGAAATTGATGATCAATAATCTACAACACACAAGCATCAAGGAGTAAAGCACAGTGATCAAAGTCAAATACTTCACATTCTCAATCTACAACACACAAGCATTGAGGGGTAAAGTCAATTGACGAAATATGATAGAACACGAATCTTACCTCTACATATCGGCTTTGTAGCAACCTTAATGCCCAATCCTGCTGCAAACGGCTTTGTAACAACACAAATTCTGATGCACAGAGTTAGAGTAGAACTTTAAAACAATGAGAGATACATATCGTGAGTAAAATATGGCAATTGTTATTTTCAATAAACTAAGAAACTTCACAATATCAGAGAACTACTATAACTATTATGTGGAATATTATCTGCCATATAAGGAGCACATCAACCGTGTAAACAATAAACATAGTTAGAGAAGGAAATAAAGGAGCAATAATCTAACTAAGTTTTGTTCCAACAATTTAGAACCATTAACATGGCTACTCTTGAAGAAGCATATTAATAGAGAAGAGTAATTCCTACTTCCTAGATAATTTGAAGACAAACAAACACAGAATAATTCAAAGCAAAAAGACCTCAAATCAGAAATAATGTACCTTAAGAGATTGTGAGAAATGTCAAGCATTACAAATGCCGTTTGGGATTGTAGTGCATCTAAAAAATTAGGAAATCATTGTGAAACAATAAAAACATTGAAAAATTAAGATTTGGGAAAAGCTAAAAAACCTAAAATTTCGTGGTTCCCAATATTCACAACACCATTTGTACCGTATTGGAAGGGACATCTGTCACCTTGAGTGGGGAAAAAATCAAACACTTGGGAGGTGTTTATTCTTGAAGCAAATAAAGCTCATGCAATCCCCAACCTGCATCTCAAATGAATTTGTTAGAACCAAAACTCAAAAATTTTAAAATTGTGTAGATAAGCACATAATCAAAAGCAAATGAACTAAAAGGCCAAAAAAATGTTGTCTAAAATTCAGTGTTTGCATGTAGGGGGGCCATCATTTTCTCTAAAAATGTGAAGATTATCACCAGCTACATGATGGAAAAGGCGTGATTAATACAACAAACTATTAAATTTTTTGCATTTAAGATATTAAGCTGCAAAGGAGCTGAAACAAAGTGAGAACAAATTAGAGTCAAAAATAAACAAGCATGATACTTACGTTGTCGCCGATTTCGATGGACAGAGGAAACGAACCACCACTTGATTCAAAGAGCTCAACCCGGTTTAGAATGAATCGCTGGAGTTCATCGTCTCCGACCCTTACAACATGTAGTTCGAGAAGCTTGAAGTTGTGATTCTATGGTGAGGTCAGCAGTGATTTGTTTAAAGATGTAGGAAGAGGGGAGTTGGAGAGGATCGGGTGTAGAGAGAAAGAAGAAGGGGGTTTGGGAGGAGTGGAATGGACAAAAGGAAAAAGTTTTGAATAATTGAAAGCACGAAGGGAGAGGATGGGAGGAGAGCATGCATCAATTAATTTCTAGGTGGAGGGACAGCTTGCATAAAGGAAAAAATCTTGGAGAGAGCCACATTTTTTCAACGTAGCTATTGTGGGATGTCCTTTCTTTGCTGCATGTCCTTTAAAAACAAGGCTTAGAAGTAAAAACAAGGCTTATAAGTGCAATGTAGGCAACAGGCTTTTTGTATCTCCTTTTGCTTGTCTCTCTCTGCTGCAAAACAAAAGAAAAGGAAAAATTTCTTTTTGAAATTTCAAAGCTAACCATTTGAAGGAAGGAGGTAATATGTGTATCTAATTTCAATTTTCAAATGTAAAGTTTTAGTGGGCCCAATTATAATCAGAAAAATGTAAAGCAAGCAGATGAGGCTTTTTGTCAACGTAGGCTTTTGTGGTAGATAGATAGATGCATAACATAGCAAGTTGAGGGAACAATGTTGGAGCCTAAACATTTTAACTCAATTTTGGATGGCATCCCCTAAAGTAAATGGGAACACATCAATATTTGTCAACCTAGGTAGTCTGTCATCTGCTTCCACAGTTGGCTAGAAACGAGTTTTTTGTTGGAGCCTTATTACATAGAAGTGAAATGTGAACACTACCAATTTTGTCAACCTAGGCCACATGCAAACTCAATCCCCACCTATTTTACATATTGCTTCCAAGTGTGAAAACAACCAAAATTTCAATGGCTGTGTCAGGGAGGCGTTTTCTGCTACAGAAAGGTACTCAACTTGTGGTTGAATAAAATGACATCTACTGCTTGTTATATGTGAAAGCTTTAGAACGAGAGATACGTGGTTAAATGCATGAAAATTGGATTGGCGCTCAGCATGGTGAAATGGAACGTGAAAATCTGCATGGATGATCAGTTTGCCGCTTAAAATGTAGAAAATGCATCTAGGATTAATAGGAAGAGATTTTGGTGTTGACTCTCCATATATATTTTCATTGTTTTAATAGATATTTTTGTTGACTCTCCATATAAATTTTTGTTGACTCTTGAAGTTTTATTCAAACTTTGAATTTAAATTTCGAAAACTGTGATTTGAAAATTTTGAATTTAAAATTTCAAAAATCAATACAAAATCTGAATTGGAGGAGTTTAGAAGAGCAATTAATATGCTATAATAATCTAAGTGCGAAATTAATGGTGAAATCATACCATTATCAGTGTAATTGTGTTGACTTGCGAGAATAGTGCAAATGCGGTGAGATTAAAAAATAATGTGTTAACTAAGGCGCAAACCCGTGCGATGCACGGGGTGGGGTAGCGAGTAATACAATGCAAATATGTTATACCGTACGTGGTATGCAGATTGTATTGCGTCGTTGGCGGTAATTATTCATTTTTGAAGCACGTTGGTATGTTCAAATAATTGTGAAAAATTGTAATGAAAATTATTGGTTAATATATTTGTGCCAAAACAGGTTTTATTATTTTAAAATGTACATTTATTAAAGTATGCATTTCTTAAAATAGATGTTAATCAAATTAAATTGAAATTTTTGTCTTATATAATACTGAAGGGTTTGACAAATGAAAGATAGTATGTGACTGAAGGTGTGTGACATGTTGAACTCAATACTGATATGTGTGAGAGGATGTATAAGATCCTGTAAAGAAGTTATGTACAGGTTGTGGGAAAAGGTTTTGCTATATGATAGACTAAAGTGATACCAAAAGTGAGGGACAGCCATGCAGGTGAGAGGAATCCAGCTATCTGTACTCTGAGAAGTTAAATTTTCTAGCCAGTTTTGGAAGCAGATTAGGGCATAAATATAATATTCAAAGTAGAAGTTTTCTTAATTACCTGCACCCAGTGATTGTCATTCAAGAACCCAATACCGATCATGGTGACACTCCTTCCCGCTGAATATGAACCTCTCAACGGTAAAAAGGTATATGAGCCTCTAATCGATAATGAAATTAGGGCGACGTTATATCTGGTAGCTATAACAGATCATGGATCGACATCCACTTGTCCTCACTCTGGAAGCCCAAACTAGTAACATATAATGAATCTCTAATAGTTGCCAGTCGGCCCCCAAATAAGTCACCATATAGACCAATATGTGTGTTTATTTCATGACCACTCTGTTGGCTTTCCCAACCTCCCTAGCCCAACGTACAACATCGCCACGGGTACGAAATATCTACAAAATAAATAAAATTTAGTTTATGTGACAAATAATACATTAAAAACTCGTAAAATAATTTATCAAATATACCTCGGTCGTCGTGAATGCCTCCGATATATCTACCGAGAACAGAACCAAAAGCTCATCCTTAAGCTCATCTGTATTCATATTTGTTTCATTTAAAAAGTTGTAATTGATTAGAATATTTTAAAAATATTTATTAAATTATGGATTTATCGTGGCAATAGATAAATCCGTAGTCTAAAAATACAATACATATTTATCATTTCAATATATAAATCCGTAATGTAACTTTCATTACGGATTTATCTATAGAACTGATAAATCCTTAGTTAATATTATCATTAGGATTTATGTATTTTAATGATAAATCCGTAAATCCTAAAAAAGTAAACTACGGATTTATCTATAAAAACCATAAATCCGTATAATACGAAAAAAAAAATAAAAAAAAAGTAAACTACGGATTTACCTTCAATTTGGTAAATTTGAAAAGTAAAAAATTTTCTCCTCTCAACTGTAAATGTGGTAAAAGTGAGAGGGGTAAAATAGGGATAACTGAATTTGTTGGGGGTATAGTACCTATAAGTGGGAGTATAAAAATCAATAACCATCTTTTAATCACTGGGTTTAGGTTGTAGCAAGATCCTACAAGCCCTTTTGTCAAAAAAAAAATCCTTGTAGGCCCGGTTATGTTTTTTTTATAGGCAATGTTAATGGTGGTGGGGGAAATGTTAGTTTTCTGGGTTTGAACTCTGGACGTCCTTTTTGCACTCATTTGGTGCACTAATTCGGTATTCATTAGCTCGCCAACTGAGGTACCTAGGGATAAGCCCAGTTATGTTTGATTCCATCTACCATAGCCACATATGATTGGTCCTTTGTTGTACTTTCTTTTTTCAATTTTTATTTGGACTAAAATGTTAGGCCCTAATACATATGAAACACGTACTCTGACACGGACACGCAGACACCGCTAGTGTCCAAAATATTAGGGATGTCAAAACGGGCTTGGCCCGCCGGGCCGGCCCGTTGGCCCACCAAAATAAGGCGGGCGGGGCTAAGGTATTGATGCCCGCCGGCCCGCGTTGCCCGGCCCGCTTCGCCCGCCAGCCCGCGGGCTAAATACTGTGGCGGGCCAAACCGCCCGTTCAGCTTTTTTTTTTTTTTAAATTCAGTGTAAATTGACGGGACAGCCCGCCAGCCCGCTAGCCCGCCAGCCCGCCACTTCGCGGGCAGGGCATGAATTTTCGGCCCGCGTTCGGTTAACGGGTCGGGCCGGGCCGCCCGTTTTTTCGCGGGCATGTCGCTTAACGGGTCGGGCCGGGCCGGGCCGCCCGTTTTGACATCCCTACAAAATATAGGTCACCAGAACACTGCATATATAAAATTATTTATTTATTATAATTAAATAAAATATGAACATTACCTATAAAAGATTTAAATTGAGCAATTTATTTCATAACAATAAAAGTTTTTAAACAAAATAAGATAGTTTTTCACATTCATTTTCCATCTACTATATCAATAAGCTAAAAATGATGTAAACAAATTTAATATTTTTAACCCCTTTCTTGATTATCACTACTTTGACACTTCTTTAACCTTTGTAGAAGTGTCTCAGAAGTGTTCAAGAAGTGTCTAAGATGTGTCAAAGCAAAAAAAAAGATTTTTTTGAGAGACTTGTCTGAGGTGTCAGACACGTGTCGTACGGGTGTTGAACACCGACACATGTCGGACACCGAGACACGTCTAATCTAAGAGGTGTCCGTGTTTCATAGCCTAATACTAACAACAATGGACATATGAAAGCATTTTCTAATTTTGCAGAAGAGAAAAGTTGTGCCAATAAGTAGTATTTTATTTTGACTATCTTCTAATACACCTTTTTTTTTTATTTTGACAAAAGGAAATTCAATGCATTTCATTCAAATAAGTTGTTATAATACAATTAGGAACATAATTAAAAATTATGGAACTAACATAAAACCTAGAAGCCCTTGCTAAACTACTTGGGTTATCCCCTAATAAAGCTTTTCCTGAAGTTTGGTGTTAAATCTTCCAATTGTTGTTAAATCTCCCAATTCTGATCTGTTATGAGCATCCTGTGTCAGTGCATCAACAACCACTTTGCTATAAATCTCTATATCCATATCTTCTTGTGGCCAAATAATTTCTTGAAATAGGGACAACACAGGTTCCTTACCACACTTTGTTGTTCTTGCGACACCAAATAGCCCACAATGTCATGAGAAAGTATTGCCTTTGGTCTAAAGAATTTTTTTGCAGCATGCATGTTAAACACCAATCTCAAAAAATATGCAGTAGGATCCATCATTTGCAGAATTTGTTGAGATAAACCACTCTCCAACCAACAAGCGCGAGGCTGTATGGATCCGAAAAAATATGTAAGTTGTCTTCAACTCCTTGGTCACAGTGGGGGCAAAGTTGGGAACATTCCACTCCTTTTGTTTGTAGATTTAATCTAGATGGGATGCAATTCCTCATAGCTCTCCGGCAGTTTTATACGCTGAGGGATTTGTATTTTACACAATGAGAGCCAATCACCTTCTACCTTCAACTGTGTGCTATCTATGATCTCTTCCATCAAAAACCTATAGCCACCACGAACTGTGTAATTCCCATCAGAATTGAATCTCCGTATTGCTAAGTCTTCACTATATAGCAGTATTAAGCAAGGGAATGTTCAATATTTGTTGCACATCTCTGGTCCAAAAAGATAGATTGAATGCGCTCACTATTCCACTGAGGCAAGTTCGGATCGATTAAATCATTAACACAGGTTCTGGTTTTCAACTGTGGGTGTTTTAATGACGCAAGGGTCGTCTTTGTTGCGAAGCCAAGGTTGAGTCCAAATGTTAATGCTTTTTCCGTCTCCAATTCTCCATCTCAAGCCTCTTTTCAAATTGCGGTCCGCAACATGTGTTGCGGCCGCAACATTGCTGTTGCGGGAGACGCCGCTTCGGCATCGTGCCGCAATTGCAGTGTGAATCTATTTCACGTGTAACCACCGCAACAAAACCGCATCAGACTCCGCATCACCACCGCAAAGAGCCGCATCACCACCGCACTGAAATGCTTTACCGGTGGCGATTCATTTCACGCATCATCACTGCTCATTTGCTTCAGATCTATCATTGTTGGGTAAAAGATTGGAGCTTTAAGGAGGAAGAGATGATTTTGTGTATTGCTGTTATCTCCATCAGACATAGATGACCCAAAATTCTCAGAGGCCTGTTGTACAGTGGTAGTGGAGGAATCTTCTTTAGATGTGCCATTGCCGGCGAGTCTTTGAACAAGAGCCATGAAATCGTGTGCTTTGGTGTGGATAATCTTGGGTGATTCTGTGTTAAATGATAATGGGATGATAGTGATTTTGAGAGAAATTGGAAGAGAAGAGATTCTGAAGTAGAAAAGAAAGAAAGAAACAGGGGAATTTTTCTTTGTGTTGTGAAGGGTTTAAAAAATAAAAAATGTGAGTAGGGATTGGCTTTTCAGATTTGGAAGATGCTAGAACCTAGAAGATAAGTTTTAGAAAATTTAGTGGAAGAAATTTCAGAGGGAGAAAAAAAGGTTACCAAAAGGGATACAACACATTTTGTTCATAGGAAATAAATTATTTAAAGATTAGTTAAGAGAGAATAAAAAATTATGAAAGTTTTTTAGATAAATTAGGTTTAGCACTTTTAAGATTGGATATTAAAAATTAATAATTAATTGATTTAAATCAAACCAATTCATAGTTTACATTATATATATATATATATATATATATGTTAAATTATTATTTATATTAATGATTTTAATTTGTATATTTTTAAATTTTTTATTTCTTTGTTAGTTTTATATTAATTTGGTGCTTAAACAATAGATTTAAAATATAAAAAGTAGTTTTCCTCATAAGCATGATGTGAAGTCTTAAATATGAAGAATTATTATAATTATAGACTTTTTTTAGGTTTGGTGCGAATTTGAAATCAATTAACGCCGCATTAGTCGCAATACGCATCGCAGCGACCGCAATAGCCGCAACCGCAAAAACGGCAACCGCATCCGCAACCGCAACCGCAATTTAAAACCCTGCCTGGGAGCTATGGATGCTACGCTAAACATAACTGATATTATGACCCAAGCGGACCCCCAAAAAATCGCCTTCTGTGTAATATTTAGCTTTGAATACTCTTGCTACTATAGCATCATTGCTGGTTACCAACCTTGCTTCCTTAGCATGCCAATGTTTGAAGCCATAAAAGTGACGGAAACCATGCCACCATGCTCCTTTCTAATTGTCAATTTCCCCCACCTCATCCAATTAATACATGTTGTTTGACTACGACTCGAACCCCACCAAAAAGAGTTTAACATCCTCTCCATTTCCTCTCCTAGGGAGCTTGGTAGGAGGAAAGTACTCATGTAATATGCGGGTATTGCTTGGCTACTGACTTCACCAACACTTCCTTCCGTGATTTTGAGAGATGTTTTCCGGACCAACTATTATTATCAGAGAAATGCTATATGTTACAAGATGAAAGACACAAAAGTAACTACCAACACAATAAAAGACATTGAAAGACATTTTTAATAAATGAAAAGAGATCACGAGTGTTATTAATTGATTAATACATAACGGTTGCACCACTTAATAACTCTATATAAAAATGAAGTTTTATCAATCAAAACTATTGAACGTCCCTCACCGTCAGTTGTTTTGGCAATTTTAGCGACATGGGAACCCACACTACTGCAAAAAAGGCTTTTAGAATCGATTGTTTGGCACATTTGGAATCGGTTATTAGCCGATTCGTATACTCCCGATTCTAAAGGTGGGGACCTTTTTGAATCGGTTAAATAACCGATTCAAAATGTGGCATTTTAAATCGGTTATTTAAACAACCGATTTAAAACATCTTAAAAAACAAACATTTAAAATCGGTTCTTTAGATAACCGATTTCTAATGTCCCTTTTTTAAAAAAATAATAATATTTTAATTCATACCTATTAACCAATTTGCAATGCAAATTGATTTCCATAAAGCAGCAACTCATAATAATTCAATAATTCATAAATTTACTTCTACCGAACTTAAAAGTGCTACAAGCACAAAATTCCAACAATTCATTAAACTTGAAAGTTATACAAGTTTCTTAAGAAAAACTTTTAGAACCACTAATAAAGCAACGACACACAAAGACGACATGATATGGCAATCTGCTCTATATCATTACTTGAATATAAATAAATATCTGATTCAATCCTAAGGTGATCTGCTCTGTTTCCAATTTGCTCCACACTTTGTCATATGAAAGAGAAAAAAATTTGACATCAATGCAAGCTCTGTCAAAGTATATGACAGGCCTTGGCCTTGTAAATCAAAGAAGTTTCAAAGATTAAAATCTGTAGAAGACACAGTAAATGAAAACCTCTTCACCAGACATACACAATTGGAGATGCTTCACATATTTGCGCTGTTATGAAACAGACACGGTATGCTGCCAAAACTGAAAAATGGCAACAAATACAAGAGGTGAGGAATCTCAAAAAAGAACAATGATTGGGGTTATTCTTCAGCCAAGTTTATGGTTCATTCTACCTCCAAGCTATTTTGCGCTTCAGATCTTCTACTTGCTTTAGTTATAATGCTTCTTTTGTTGGTGTTATGTTGGTAGCAGTCAGAACTTTTTGAGAACTTGTCATTAGGGCTGTTCAAATGAACTGCCGAACTGAACTGAACTGCCGAACTGAACTGAACTGAACTGTTACAAACTGAGCTTTTAGTAACAGTTCTGAACTGAACTGTGTTTGTTAAAAACAGTTCGCTAACTGAACTATTAAAATCAGTTCAGTTACGAACTGGCCGAACTGTTAGTGTCACTTTTACACTTCACAGTTAACAGTTCCCTTTTACTCTCAGTCTCACACTCTCAGTCTCTCACTCCGTCACTCACGAACACGATCTGCATCGGTCTCACACTCTCAGTCTCTCACTCACGAACGCGATCTGCGTCTCAGACCTCGTTCTCACTCACGAAGACGATCTGCGACTCAGTCTCTCACTCACGATCTGCGTCTCACGATTTTAGTTCTCACTCACGAAGTCACGATCTGCGACTCAGTCTCGTACTCACGATCTGCGTCTCACGGTCTCAGTTCTCACTCACGAAGTCACGTTCTTCGTCTCACTCTAGGTCACCATCTTCGCAAGTTCAGTTCAGCTCATTCCATCTTCTTCGAACCCTAAATCCCTAATCAGCAAGCATCTTCTAGGTAAGCATCTGCGTCTCACGGTCTCAGTTCATCTTCATCTTCTGGGTAAGCATCTGCGTCTCACGGTCTCAGTTCATCTTCATCTTCATCTTCTGGGTAAGCATCTTTTGGGTAAACATCTGCGTCTCAGTTCATCTTCATCTGTAAAACGTTGTTCAACCCTAGATGTTTTTTTTTCAGAACCCTAATTGCAAGTGCATTCTGATTTTGAGATTCTGATGTTGCTTTGTTGGTTTTTTTTTCATATTTACAATTCTTGTTTGACATTATGATTTTGAGATTCTGATGTTCCCTTGTTGCTTTCATAATTGATATGTTGAAGTTTCTCTTGTATTTAAAATTCTGATTTTGAGATTCTGATGTTTGACTATCATTCTGATTCATGTTTGAGATTTTGAAATTCTGATGTTTGAGATTCATATTTACAATTCTTGATGCTATATTGGTAGAAAGGCATAAGTACTATGTTTGAGTATCATTGTAGGAAAATTCGATGTCGTTGCACGATCAAATCCTGGACTTTACACTACTGGAAAATGTTGAAGAGCCGGAGGTAGATACCACACCAGTTGCCCCGGAAGCTACATTACCGCCTCTTCCGAAACCTTCTAAGCGTAAGCCTCGATCTAATATGTGGGACCACTTTGATAAACAACTCGGTGATGAAATGTATGCTAAATGTCACTATTGCGGAGACTTAATAAAGTATAAGAGTGGAACAAGTTCAATGAGGAACCATTTGGCTAGATGCAAGGTCCATATTTTCGTTTGTAGATGAAATAATTTTGGTTCTGCAGAAATATCCTCTCAAGATTGCAGTGTTAATTTGGATGACTGAGGACTTTATTATGCCTGCAGCCTGTTGCATGCAACTTTGATCACTTAATTAGAGAAACAAACGGCTTTGTCAAACACTTTGGCATGAGATTAAGATCAGAATGGTATGTGGGTTTTAGAGGTTTTAGATTTTATCATTTTGTTTTCACTTTAAAATGTATCATTTTTTTCACCCTTTCAATTTTAATGCAGGACTTTTATCTGGATACCCTCTTGCTTTGCTGAAGTAATGATATGGATTATATGACATTAAGGCTTGGTCATCATGGTAAGATTTTAGTTTGCTGTATTTGCTGTCAAATAAGTACCAAACTTGCCATTCTCTATGATTGAACCATATTTTAGTTTGCTGTATTTTCCCTGTCAAATAAGCCTTCAAAGCTAGGTTATTTTTAATGGTTGCAGACTTGCAGTTGGTTCTTTGGATCTTTGTGGTCATATTTTTGTTGTTGAATATCAATGGTTGATAAACTGCAGAAACAATTTAGCCAATAAACTGCAGAACTAGTTCAGCCAATATTTTTGTTGCTGAATATCAATGGTTGCTGAATATTAATGAACAACTTAGAGCATAAACTGAAATTTTGTGAAACAGTTCAGCCAATATCAGTAAATGACCTTGTTATCAAGGTATTAATTTTTTCTCTGACCAATATATGTGTTTGTAAGATGCAGAATGTTACATGTTTTGGTTAGTAATTAGGCGTTTAATTAAGTCGAGAAGGGCAACATATTTGATGAGCATAATTGTGTTATGCTATGAGTGCTAAGATAGCATATTCACTTGTTTATTATTAGCTGAACAAAATAAGTAATTGCTTGGATAGATTTTCCCCTCACAGACTTCAGTTATTTTGGACAAAAGGAAATTACAAAATACAACAATTCTATTCTGTTACTTGGGCATTTTCCATAATGTAACTCTTCAATCCTTTCTTAACAGTGTTTGCTTTCATGTCTAATATCAGGTTTGGGCATTTTCCATCAACCTCATTACTTGGTTTTTAGCTTCAGACAAGCTATTGGGGTTATCTGATGGCCTTCTTTGAAAACCTTTGCAAAGACTTCTTTATCAACTGATGCAATCTTGAAGAGATTATGATGTTATGGAGCTAGATTTGGTTATATAGTATAACATACTCTTATAATACATGCTGAATTTTCTTCTGCATTAAGTTAAACAAAACGTCCAGAACATTGTAATATACTATAGGCTAAATAGCACTTTTGGTCCTTTATCTTTGCTCCAGATTTCACTTTGGTCCTTTATCTTTTTTTTGGTCCGTTTTGGTCCTTTATCTTTCATTTTCGTTTCACTTTGGTCCTTTATCTTTTTTTAGTCCGTTTTGGTCCTTTATGTTTCATTTTCGTTTCATTTTGGTCCCTCACGTTATTATTTAATTCAATTAAAACATTAAAACAATTAAAACAATTAAAAAATAAAACATAAACCCCCCCCCCCACCGTCCACCACCAACCACCACCACCCACCACCGTCAACCACCACCCACCACCGTCCACCACCACCCACCAAACAGATCTGGAAACGAAAATGGAAGAAGCAAACAGATCTGGAAGAACCACCTCCCACCCAACCTCTCGCCATTCTCTCTCTCGTCGCTCTCCCTCCCTCGCCGTTCAGAATTTCAGATCCAGATCCAGTTTCGTTCAGTTTCGTCACACATGACACCAGATCCAGATCCAGTTTCGTTCAATTTCAGATCCAACTTCACCATGACACCACTAATGACCATACACCTTGAATCGAAACACCAAACGCCACACACCGTACACCGAGCAACGCGAATCAACACAGGAATGAAAATTGATCGGTGAGAACTCCCCACATTCAAGCCAGAGACTAGCCCCATTCGCTTCATCCTTGTTGCTGCTTGTTGGAACACCCAAAACAGTGAATCAATCCTCAGGTAACAGGGCAACAGACCACACCAATCACGCGCAGCAGTTGCAACACCTTGAATCTTGTAACTCTACACCTTCAAACCCCTTAGAGCAAGACATCCTCCACGGAACATGGGCAGCGAGCGAACACCTCCGTCCAACAATCGATAGCTCCATCGGCCTTGTAGAGAAGCAAAGCGAGATAGACTCCAAACACCAGTGAGGTTAAGGATTCAAAGGGGAAGAAGAAACGAGGGCAGCGTGAACTACAACACCTTGAGGGGGGAGGGGTTCACGGTGGGGGGGGGGGGAGAGAGGTTCACGGTTGGGGACCAAAATATTGTTTTAATTGTTTTAAAATAATTTTGTTTTAATTGTTTTAATTGTTTTAATTGTTTTAATGTTTTAATTGAATTAAATAATAACGTGAGGGACCAAAATGAAACGAAAATGAAACATAAAGGACCAAAACGGACTAAAAAAAAGATAAAGGACCAAAGTGAAACGAAAATGAAAGATAAAGGACCAAAACGGACCAAAAAAAAGATAAAGGACCAAAGTGAAATCTGGAGCAAAGATAAAGGACCAAAAGTACTATTTAGCCTATAGTATATTACAATGTTCTGGACGTTTTGTTTAACTTAATGCAGAAGAAAATTCAGCATGTATTATAAGAGTATGTTATATTAATATATTTCATGCAAATCCAGATTGTATATTAGTATTTAAAGTTATAATCATAAAGGTCTTGAATACTATATAAGGTCTTGAATACTATATTTCATGCAAAAGACTATTATTATTTTAAAAAAAATAGTTTGGGTAGTTTGGGTTAACGGTTCGGGCAGTTCGGGCTTAACAGTTCGGGGAGTGTGGGCTTAACAGTTCAAAAAAAAAGTTCAGAATTTAAACAGTTCAGTTCGAACTCGAACTTCCGAACTGAACTATTACGACAGTTCAGTTTAGTTCGGAGAACTGTTAACACAGTTCAGTTCAGTTCAATTCGGTTGAACTGTTTAAATAGTTCAGTTCGGTGCAGTTATGCTTGTGAACTGAACTATGAACAGCCCTACTTGTCATCATAAGAGCTAAAATCATCCAGCTCGAGATATACTTTAGCATCATCCTCAGATAAGCTTTCATCCTGTAGAAATTCCTGTACGAAATGGAAATATTTGTTAAAAAACCTGTTCTAAAAAGACAAGGGAAGGAGGATCCACTATTTAACCAATTCTACAATAAACTGCTATTAGATGTTTAGCTACCTTGGATTTTGATTTGGCATTGCAGGGTGTTAAGCAGAGACTTAGATCTTTGAGTAATAGGTCGTCAGACATGTCCTCGGAGCTGAATTACTGCATGAATTGTTGAGTGAATTGACCATAATATTTGTCAGTCCCAAATGTAATAGGATTGCTTAAGAAAAATTTAACAGTGTTGTCAAATTGCCAACCAGTAGACCTAAATTCCATTCGGGAATTACAACACTCAATTACATTTGAACTTACCCAAGAGTTTGAAGCATCTCCTCGGGAATGTGATGGTGGTGTTCTTGGAGAACTGCAATAATCTTGGAGGCCAGCTGAATACTTATCAGCTTTGACCTATCAAGCAAATCAAATATAATGAAGAATCAATTCATATCCTATTACCCCCAATCCTAATAGCTAATAATAAATAACATGTCTTTCTATGTAAACAGAAAACTAGGATTCAGTTTTTGTCATTTATAGTAACTCAATGAAATAGCAAACACGTGTTGCTAACTTGCCAGAGCCCTCACTATTCACTCTAATATCCACCATACATACCTGAAGCCACTCAGAAGGAAGCAAACCTTGTTGTACTAACAATCTTCTTAACCACCCACTAACCAACTCATCATAACTAACTCTTCTTAAGCTACTTAAGAGAATAAAGGCTCACCAAGGCCCATATATATCAAACTATCCACCCCCCCCAATTGGTTTATTTGTTGTTACTCCCATACTGAATCATTTTTTTCTATGTTCACTGTAAGTCAACTAAGGAGAAACTACCAAATAGAAGCGAAACAGTGACGTCAATCAAACTTCACCAATTGTTACCGTGTTCTCTTAGGGTATGTTTGGATGGAGGGTTTAGGAGAGGGGGGGAGGGGGAAGGCTTAATTTTCAAATTGAGGAAGTTATAAAATGTTTCTAAGCAAAAATGAAATGTGATTAACAATGTTTTATCATTATCTATCATGTTATTCTTTCAAATTTTTAAAATCTCAAATAGATATTAAAATATAGACCAATTCCTTCAAAGCCCTCCCCTCTAAAACCCTCCCAAACATACCCTTAACAACCTTCCTTCATCTAACTGCCCAAGATAGCAACTGACCCTATATATGTCTGCCAAGAGAGAAAGGAGTTTTCAAAAGATCATAAGGTCCCCAAAGAGCATCTAAAGGACAAGGTCTATTAGCATCTAATCTAACCCAAGGTTTACCTTTACAGATGACTGCCACATGTAAAATGAAAAGTTACAGTTTCTATCTAGTCATATTTTTCAATAAATATATAAACAAGTATCTCATAGCCAAGTAGTTAAAAACTTCAAATAAATAACAGAGTTATAACTTCAAGAGGGTTAAAGTGAGGATATAACCTTCAGATTGATTCCACCTGCAACTTACTCTTTGCAAGATGGCACCCCAAATGAACCTTGTATTATTTAACAATTCAAACAACAAATCAAAACATCAGATTCAAAACCTATTGATACCAATCAATTTAAAGATATAAAAGCAAAACAAATCAATATGAAAAACAAAGGATCACCATCAATATGAAAAACAACACACACCAAAGAAATCACACTGATGCCTAAAAAGACATTACGGGAGTAAAGAAATCAACACACACCAAATGAAGTTAAAAAGAAAACCCTAGAAATTAGAAAAAGGGGTACCTGAAGAATCAACTCCTCCGCCGTCAGAATCTTCCCTATGAGACCCGTTTTGTGAAGATCCTCTTCCACGGAGGAACCACTGGGAAGAAAGAGTACACAAGAGAAAGTGCATCGAAGAAAATCAAGATAAGTCACTCCTTCACGACTTTGAACTCCAACCACACGTTACCAAGATCCTTGAATCGAACGAACTCTTTCTCGTCGCTGCAAGAGGTAATCAACGATTTCATCAATTCAACTAAACCGTTATCTAAGACCTAAATTATCGATTCTCTCGCTCTTCATTACCCTATCGCCTTATCTTTCAAGCTTGCAAAACTCCTCCAATCTCAACCTTCACTCCAAATTCGAACCACAGTTGTCTCTATCCTCTTCAGCATTTTCAAAACCAAATAACGAGATGCGAGAGAGATTTGTGAGATGCTGAGAAGGATTTGTGAGAGTGAAGAGATGCGATTGAGAAAGAGATAACGAGAAGCTGAGAGCGACGAGGGAGAGCAATTTTGGAGCTAGGGCGAGGGAAACGTAATGTGAGAGAGGGAAACATAAAACAAGGGATTGTGAAAAGTTTTAGTAATGAAATGGACATTAGTAATCGGTTGTTTAACACCGATTCTGAATCTACAATTTACGCATCGGTTGTTTACTAAACCGATTCAAAAGGTCTAAATGGGTACATATCTAATCGGTTGTGTAAACAACCGATTCCATATGTCTAAAAAAATCATCCACACGTCCACTTAATTGTAAAATTGTCACCGCTTTCATGTTTGGAATCGGTTATCCAAACAACCGATTCCAAATAGTGCTTATTAAAGCTTATTTTGCACTAGTGTCGGGTGTGAGCCGTGATAGTGTGTGTAGTGTTTATTTGTCATTTCATTTAGTAAAAAAAAAATCAAACTGTTAAACTAAATGTTCTCAATCAACTCCATACAATTAGTCAAATATTTCAAAAGCATATGACATTTCATATCAATTAGTCTCTCTCTCTCTCTCTCTCTCTCTCTCTCTCTCTATATATATATATATATATATATATATATATATATACACTATATACTCTTTAAAATAGAAATAAAATGTTGGCAATGTGATTGCATAACTGAGAAAGTCCATCTATCTAAAATTTGGTGTGCATGAATGTCAATATAATACGATGATATTGAACAATTAAATATAATATCAAGGGCTATTAAGCAAAGTTACTCTCATGAAGAGCTACCGTAACTTAATCCCACCTCTCTATGGTTAGGGTCTTAGGGATCAAGAATTACTCTAAGAGTAGAGATCAATTGATCCTTTATTATATATATATATATATATATATATATATATATATATATATATATATATATATATATATATATATATATATATGAGTCAGGATTTGTTGACACTGGCGTCAACTTAAGTTAGGGGCTGCAACAAAAGTTTCATTATCAATATTTTTGGTATTTTTGGTACACGAGATTGTTGGAAAAGAATAAATATTCCCCAATCTAATTCATTTAAGAGTAAATCCCCAATCTAATTTCTAAACTTACACCTTATCTCATATCCGGTCCTTGGCTCCTTGCAATATATGAAAAGAATAAATAGTCCTTAAAGTTTGTGACCTTCAACAAATTACTACTCAGAACCTATTTATAAGCAAAAAACACTTTTTAGGTTCATTGAATAACTGATGTATTAGGTCGATAATATAGACCAGATACTTCAGTTATTCATATGAACCTAAAAAATGTTTTTTTTGCTTATATTCCGAATAGAACTCAATAGAGAGAGAGAGAAAGATACCTCACGGCGGCGGATCTGAGGTGAATTTGAGATGACTCCGAGCTCTTCCGAGGTGTCCCAAGCTCGGAAGCTCCAGGTAGGAATCAGTGGAAGTCGTCCATCAGAGCCCAGATCGAGTGGTACTTGCAATGACACTCCAACGTTCAAGTCAGTGAGCTGGAAGTTAGCATGAGCTAGAGTCGGGCACTTGTTGCATTAAATGTCAGCCTATTTATAGGACCCAGGAAGGTGTAAGGAGCGCTTTGGTGCGCAAGCAAGAGGTGAGATTTGAGCCGTTCGTTCGGGACGTGCGATCTCCACCGTTCTTAAGCCGCAATGCACGGCCGCCTAAATGGGAGTCCATGTGCGTGTTTGAACCGCCAAGACAGGCCCAAATCCGAATTCGGCTAGGGCCAGTCCGAAACAACTTATAAATAGATTCAGAGAGAATACTTCATAAAATTTTATACGCAATCACTTTGAGACTAACGAGTGGATTTCTTAAAATGCACCAACTTTTGTAAGTGAAAAAAAACAATTGTTAAACTCTTGCTTGACGGAATGAATTACATATATTCTCAAGTAAAGTTTTACTTTCATAACTATTTTGCTAATTTAAATACCTTTTTTTTCACTTTTATAATTCATATTTTAATTTTAATTTTATTTAAAATCAGAACACATGAATATGATGGGTAGAGCATGGAACAGTGCAGGCAGGTAGTACTAACCTTGTAACCAACAAAATGTAAAGGCAACCTTTTTGCTTTTGGCTTCTACTAAGCCCGCCTGTTGTTTCATGCGGTATTAGGCCCTATGAAGCCTATATTCAGCTGTTCCTCTGCCATTTGGATTTCCCTTTCTGTTTCTTCCCCGCCATGTCTGCCACGTTCATTCATCTACAGCTGTGCATCTCACGCTCTTCACCCTTCCCTCTCCCTCTCTCTCAATTCCTTCCCTTCTTAATAATGACACTAGTCAAAGATACCCTTCCTTCTAACTCTTGTTTATATTTACACTCTTCAAATTAATTGGGATAATAAAACATTAATTATCACCCCCTCTCTCTCTATATATATACAATACAATAATTTTTTTTTTCTATAGGCCTCCCTTCAATTCAAGTAGTGTCTGTGTGTGTGCGCTTCTCTGCAGCTGAAAATGAAGGATCACGCACAGAAGAATGAGGACAAGAAGGAGAAGCCAATGATGCCATCTCCTCCCCCTAAGCTTGAAAGGAAGCCTTCCATTGATGCTGAACCTAAAACCTTGCTTCAGGAGGAACTCAAATTAGCCAGGGTTTGTCCATTTCTCTCTTTCTATTCATTTTTTATTTTTAATAATTTTGTAATTTTCTCTCATTCTTTTTAATATTCTTGAAAATATTTCTGCAGGAGGCAGCACTCAAAGTCCTCAACACTCACTCCAAAGAAGAAGCTTTGAAAATATTCTTGGCGGTAACATCAAATTCTTATTTATTTCATGACACTGCTTCAGTACTTTTAATTCAACAGATAGAATTTTTTTTTTAATTTCTTCAATGCAACAGGATCTAAAAGGCATTGCATTTTCCGCATTTGCAATTAGTAAACAATATCAGATTAATTAGAATTAAATACCAACTTAAAATGTGGATCATTGCAATCTTATATATATGCACATTAATTAATTGTATTTTGGTGGCATTAGGGTTTGAAGCCAGTGGCAAGCTCAAAGCAGGCTAAAGATGATGCTGTTTTGTCTGACTGTGATGAAGAGTGAAGAAGAATCGTCTGGAATTTGGAAAGCTGACTCTGAAGGAGGAAACTATATAAGGCTTTTGCTTAATAATTTCTTTTGTTATTTTTCAAACAGTTCATTGCTTTCGATTGGGAATGTTATTTTTCAGCTGGATTCTGGAAAATTTATATTAATTTGATATATATAATCCATTTTACTATGTAATCTCTTCTCCTTCGGTTGATCAAAATATATAAAATTTAATAGTTTTATTATTTTAACATTGATTCCTGTTATGGTTAAGAAGTTGAGTTTCTTTTATTAACATGCTTATCAAAATTACTACTCGTACATTGGTAACATTAAATGTTACTTCCTCCATTCCAAGGATATAATTTTGCATAAGTAGTTCGAATTGTGTTTAAATTTAATGTTATTTATTGTGAATTACTACTATTGGTTAAAGGGTTCGTATGCTAGCATTTTCCTTGAAGTATTTATTCCCTGGTGGAGTGTGCTTTAAAAGCTCCTAATCGCAGATACCATAAATGCACTTATCAAATTGAAAACATTTGCAAAGCTTTTCGAAAAATGTACTATAAATGACTATCATTTCCAAGAGATCGAATTTGATGTTTCATTCAATGAATTATTGCTATACTGACCCAACTTAAAAAAGGTTAGTGTGGTAGTTAAGCTCCAAATGTGCAAGGAGAGAGCCAATAGTCATGATAAAGGTCGATGTTGTTAACGTTTTTTTTTTGTTACTATGTCATTGGTATGTAGTTTTCACCGACTTGGCTGATGACTAATCTACACCGGAGAACCTGTCTGACAACGAGTTTCCGGTTTTGCCGTCCCGTAAAGTAGAGAAAGAAAGTTGTCGGGGTTCGAACCTGCATCCCTCATGTTGTTGAGATTTTATGGTTAGTGATGATTTTATGGTTAGTGATGATTTTATCGTGGATAACTTTATTTATCAACAAAAGATTATTGTGATGATTGAGATGCAAGTACCCTAGGCTTTATAGACTTGGGTTTTCTCTTGGAGGAGAAGCCGCTCTGTTTGGAAGGAGACCATTTTGCAGGAGCTTAACATCGACTTGTGTGGGAATGTCAGAATCGATATATATATATATATATATATATATATATATATATATATATATATATATATATATATATATATATATATATATATATATATATATATATATATCCTAGGGTATCAATTTTGGGTGAAATCGTTGATCGCATTAAATCTCTCCCGTGGATGTTTGGCGAGGGCTAGCTAAGCCCTACCAAGCTTGTTATGAAGTGAAGTTTTTCAGAAGAAACGACAAAAATCTAGTAGGACCAAAGTTGTTATAAAGTGGAGTTTCAGAAAAAACGACAATAGGGATGAAGATGAAGTTTTGGTGGGTGGGAGGAATTAAGGAAGCGGAAATTAAAGGGAAAGGGACATGTGAAGGATGGCGACAATTCATTTTTGCCCCTAAAATTTGTACTCAACATCTAAGGATTAACTTTATCAACGATGGAGTTTAACCGAGTGACCTAGCTTGTGTTTTTTTGGTAATAACTTTGTTTCATTTTACTTATCATTTTCAAAGTATAATGCAACATTAATTTTTATTTTGTCAATATTACCTTTAACTATTTATTGCAAAAAGAGAAATAAGTAGAACGAATCAAGAAACGGTTAAAGGAAATTCTAGGAAGAAAATAAATATTTACATCGAAAGTAAAAAATATTATTAGTGTCATTGGTACGTGCAAATAACCCGAAAACCACATGTGTTGTGAAATGGAAAAACATTTACAAAAATCTAGTATTCCGTAGTAACATTGAAAAAGTAGCGATACTAGTTCCTGGCGTCAAAAAACAAAGTAGCAATACTAGTACAAAACAGGTTCACTTTGTATAGTGGCTGTTTCAAAAAAAAAAGTAACCTCATTCACAAACAAAAAAAAAAGAGAAGTGTGATACGATTCAGCCATTCAGGTATCATTCTTAACCCGTAGCAAATTTATACAAGTAACCTGTGCCATCAAACCACTAAAACAAGAAATCACTCAAAAAGTTTCTCAACTAGAGGAGGAGTCTTAGCAAGAAATTAATTACAGCCAATTATTATGAAACAAAATTTTAAGCAGACCAAGACATATATAATAATGATGCTTCATTTCAGAAGCTGAGAAATGAGAAGGATGTTCTGAAGCAAATGAGTCCATATTAATTGACATGTCATCCTTGAATTTCAATTCCATTGAATTGCTTCACTTCATTGGGTTTTCCGTTTCCCATCTCTAATGATTCCTCCTCTGTTTGGGCATGCTTCTTTGGAACACCTTTGTTGTCGTGGTATACAAAATACAAAATTAGTTGCATTGTCCCCAAAACAGAACCAACACCATTAGGCACCTGAAATAAAAGTTAAATTAAAAAAGAACCATGACAATGAGTTTTTTTATGCCAATTTTTTATTGGTTGACGTCGTAAAATATTTGTATACTCTCAGAGCGACTTACAGCAATAAATGGGTCACGGCCTAGCAAACCGAAGATAAACCAAGAAGTGCCACAAAGAAACACAAATAGTGACAAGAAGAATGGCATGAACTCCACGCTTTTTGTTTTGATCACTAGTCTCTGCACATATTAGAGGTAGAAGTTAGTTATACTAGTTAGTTAGTTAGTTACATAAGTTAGTTATTCTCATCCTTGATCATATAACATTTTTTTTACTTTTCTTCTCTTCGCACATAATTTCAATATTCAAGATCCAATGGCTATAAATGATATACAAGGAAGGAAGTGAGATTAGATTGACTTACCATAATTGAGAGTGGAGAACCATACATGATTACTGAAAATATGGCGGCTGCAAAGCCGCAGAAGAGCTTCCTGGAAAGGGAGTGAAGGGCGAAAAGGGAGACGAAAACAACAAGAGAGAAGATGGAGAGTACAAGGGTGAAGAGACCAAGAATTTTAATCTTTTCCTTCTTAGGTGCAAATATGATAAAGATGAAAACATATATAGTTTCAATAACTGCTCCTGTGCCATTCACTGTTGATACTAGTAAATTGTGGGGAGACACAAAAGGTAGACCATACCTGTGGAAGTGGAACATTACAAATTGTTCTGTCACTTTGTAACTCTAATATATGGAACCTGTGCATCACAGGAGTCATATGATATGAATGCATCTTAGAACTAAAAAAGGTAGGAAAAGGTCACCAGGCAGAAAGAAGACAATTGAGTAGTGTCATGACATATGGAATGCCTGAGAATTTCTCTGTTGATTTATTCACTATAATCCTCTTGAATGTGATCCTACGTACAAGCCCCAATATGTCATAATTTTCAATTATTATATGATATTTAATAAATACAAAAGAAATAAGGTAGCACCATAAAATACATACACTGGTGCTAAGAAGAGGAACAAAGCCGAAGCATTCCCTATAGCAAACAAGAAGAAGAAGAAGAAGAATGAGAAACAGGAGTACAAGTAAGCTAAGAATCCTCGAGAAGATGATTCATTAACTCACCAAATATGCCAAACAAAAAATGAGCAACATCCATGACTTTCAACCTTTTCTGCTACCTAATCTGCAAAAGGGGATGGAGGAATATATAATAATATATCCTCCCTTGGAGTTCAAAGACTGCTTCGTTTCTTTAGAAATTGTAAGTGGTTAATAAAGATGATATGAGTGTAGTACTAGTTAATGGGTTTATATAGGAAAAGGAAATTACAAGTGCAAGAGGTTAAAGTTTAAACACTGTATATGATCTTCTTTTTATCGGTGGGACTTTTTATGTTGAAAGCTATTTTTATCTTCATCTGCTCTGTGTCCTGTGTCTTATGTGTTGGGCCAACTCAAATATTGGATGCAAATGCAGATGCTCATTCTATTTCTAATAGGCCAAATTATCATTGTCATATCAACATGACATCAACAGTTGCAATGACATTTCAATTAACTCAAGTGTTCTTTTTTTTAATTTTTTTTTACAAAATAGACCAAATTAAAGGGTCAAGAAGTGAAAAATATATTTATATATAAACACCTGCAGTGCAGATTTACTTGATGTATCGATTCCTGGTATGAACGGCCAAGCTGTGGTTTCTGATCATGACAGTAATTTTCTGATTTTCAAATACGAGAAAACAATCTATCTATGCATTCGGATATAGGTTCTATAATTTGTCATCAACTCTTTGTATCTTGCTAAGTAAGTGTCAGCATTCTGAGCCGTCGAATCTACATATCTATCTCTATGTATGTTTACCATTTGGGAATATTTTCCAGGGGATAGTATTGTAGAACCAGCAATTACTTGTCATGTTTTTTTTTTCACAAATATATCAATTGGCATAGTTTTTCTAGGTTTCACCAAATTTGTCATAGAATTTCACGAATCCTCTCCCTCAGGCGGATAAATCAGAGGATTCAATAGTTCATTGTGTAGATCTAAATCTATTTTTTCTGGACAAAATCTATTTATTATAGCTGGATAAATTTTTTTTTTCTTTTAGCAATATGCAAACTGGACAAATCTATTTATTTTTTTGGTAAACTCGAGTATCCTCCACGGCGACTTGGAGACTAATCCCTCGAGGTACTAGAGTTCATTTAAGGGCTGACCTCTCCCAAGCGATGTCTCTCCATACACACCGGCCAGGACAAATCTATTTATATATCGTTGCAACATTTATTTTAAAATATAATACTTACATATCTTTATCATAATTTAATAAAATTCAAACAAAAAATTATTTGTGAATTTACATTTGGATTTCTTTAAGATTTTTTTCACGAATCAAACGTGTATAAAGTAAATATTCAAACTAATCTATTTAACCATTTGTTTTTTAGGCAAAAAATTTGTTTTAAGCATTTAATTACTGATTTTAAATTATATTTAAAAAGAGTTTCGGCAACAAAATATTACAGATTTTGTAAGGGCAAACATTCATTTTGGTCTGTAAATGTGTGAAGCGTTGTCATTTTAGTTCCTGAATGTATCGAAATTGCAAACAAATCCTCAATTGTCTCTTTAATGAGTCATTTTTGTCCTCAAATGTGTTTTTTATTAGTCATTTTGGTCCTCAAATATTTTCTTTGTCGGTCAATTCCCTAATATTACTAAAAACCGTATTTGCAATTTTGATATATTCAAGGACTATAATGACACTGCCCCACACATTAAGGGACCAAAATAACTATTTACCCGCTAGACAATGGCCGAAGGACGAGGATTTTTTTTTTCTTTTGGCAGATATATTTTACTATAGAGTTAAATGTTTTGGTCCCTATAAATATTGTGTTTTTTGGTTTTGGTCCTCTAAAATTTTTCAACTACTTTTGGTCCTCCAAGTTTTTCATCAGTTTTAGTTTCTCATGACTTTCAATAGCGTTTCATGACATTTGATAACGCTTAGAAGCGCTATAAAAGGTCCAAAAAAACGCTATTAAAAGTCATGAAGGACTAAAACCGATAAAAAAGACTTTAGAGATCAAAAATGGATGAAAAATTTAGAGAAACCAAACCAAAAAATCCAATATTTATAAGTACCAAATATTAAATTAAATCCATAAATTTATTCCACAATTATTGTCCTCTTGAGTTGAACTCATTGCTCCCCCATACACTAGCTAACTGTGCAAGTGGTAAGAATATGGAAGAAAAATTAATAAATATGATTTTCCAAGTGGGGGAAAAAATATGATGCGCGTGAATCTTAAGAACAAGGATTAAGTTTAGAATATGTAACAATAGGATTTCTTTATTATATTGTGTTAAATCAATCGGAATAAATTTGGCACAAATTAAGTTTTATTATAATAAATTGTCTTACTAAATTCTAATTGTGCGAGGGTGTCTGAAAATGCCGACCTAGTCTCCTAAAGACTGAGGAAAACCCTGGCTAATCGAGGAGAGATGTCGAGGAGCGCAATTGACACTCGAGGAGACATGGATAGTATACCGCGGAAGACGTATGTTCTGTATGCAGACCCGGACGCGTCCGACTAGAAGACAAACGAGGAGGACGTGGCAGCTGACTATTGGCTTGTAGTGAAGTAGTGGCCACACCACTACCTCGGTGGCAGACGCTGGACAGCGATACCCTGCAATGTAGAACCCCGTAGGACTCCCTTTGTAGTATAAATAGTGCATGGTACTGTTGTAGTAAGGATCTTTGGTTCATGTGTTCTAGGAGGTCTCCCTTAGTAAGACTATATCCTTAAGGGTTGTACCGCCCCCATTTTATATACTAGAACACTAACGAATTCTTAATTTTTTTCTTAGCCTTGCAATATTAGAGATTTTTTTTGTATAATACATTTAGTTAAGGAATTTACTTGGTTGTGATTATCAAACATATTTGACTGATATATCCTGATAGAAGCTCTTGGAAAAGTACCATGCCTAAGCGCTATAAATGATTTTAATAGCCTAACTAACCACGCTAATTAGATTTGGTGTCATCCCCGGAAGTTGGTCGAAAGGTGTGGCTTAAGTATTGGGTGTCTTTGATAAGTTTCGGTGAGCGTTCCAAGAGAAAAGTCTTCTATTAGTATGGTATGTTGAAACTCGATTTCAAAGTGCAACGTTCAAATAGGCCTACAATGTATGGCCTGATTGATTTTTACTTCATTAGAGGCCGGTGAGTCTTTTTAGGGTCAGCTAAAATTATGTGTGCTAATCTAGCCTCTGAGAAGTAGTTGGAGTATTGGGCATCTTATATACGATTGGATTACGGAATGTTTGTATTTACTCTCTAGCTAGCTCTTTAGCTTGTCCATATCAATAAACTTCTAATTATAAAAAAAAATCATATACGTGGCTTGTCTTCTGCTTCTTGCAGCTTCACCTTCAATCGTTGTATGGGCAAATATTCTGCTAAAAAGAACAACATGGCTGATTTCTTAACAGTGCTATCGAGTGATTTATTCGAATCAGTCACCTATACTAAATCCCAAAGCTGACCCACGGACCACTCACTACCACAAAAATTATGGCGCCACGAGTCAATTAGTACAAGAGAAGAGAAGAGACAATAATTATGGAGTAAGCATATTTGCTAATTTCGTTTTCTAACCTTGTTATGTCTCCACTGATGCTACGCGATAACTAATGACACTACTAGCTCTACACGTTTCATTCTGACACGTCTTTTATGCTCATAATAACGACCTTGGATTTTTGTTCTCTAACCAAACTTCACTGGAGATAGATTAGATAGGCGATCACCGCCTTTACCAAAACAGAGTGGAAGAGTGCATTTTTTCCAGCGGTTCTTAGTTGTTGTGACTTCACCCAATTAATTAATGTAGATGATGTTAACTCATATCACTGATATTATCATTCATGTCTCTGAAATGGGAATATTAAGCTGGGGCCCTTTTTCAATTAGGGTGGGGAGCAGGTAAATATTCCTAATCAATATACATAGCTTTACTGGTTAAGCACCTCACCAGCATATATAGTTACAATGAACTTGAGATACATACAAGCAAAGCAATTGACTTGTAGTTGGAGAAAACACGCATCACATTCACATCATTCTCTAGTTTCATATGCATTATTCTTAGTTTCTCATCACTTCCTATCCTCTGCATTTGTCCTTGTCACTCTTTGAATATATGCTGGCCATTGATATAAGTCTAGAGGGACCGACCTATTTTTCCAGCAGTTTACGACTCACAATCTAACACTTAGATCAATACCTTATCTTAAGGGTATGTTTGGGAGAGGGTTTTGCGAGGGGAATGGAGGGGAGGGTTTGGAAAAGATTTGTCTATATTTTAATATCTATTTGAGATTTTAAAAAATTAAAAGAACAAGTTGATAGATATCAATATAACATTTTTAATCACATTTGATTTATGTTTAGAGACATTTTATAGCTTCCTCAATTTAGAATTGAAAAATATGCCCTCCCCTCCTTTCCCCTCTCCAAAACCCCCTCCCAAACATACCCTTAGGGTCTCAATCAAAAAAGCATATATCTTACCAAACACTTTGTCTACTAGTATATAAGTAAAAAAATCCAGAATTGATAGTTTAAAATATAAATAATTACTAGTTATTTTAAATAATATTTTTCCTGAAAATATTCTTGAATTAAATTGAAATTGTATTTTTTAATAAATATAATTAAAGACAACTTAATTAGATGCTATTCAAAAAATTAAGGACAATTTAGATATTACAATTATATTTTTGATTATTTTAAGAATATTAAATGAGAATAATCATCTTTCCTAAAGCAATTGAGGTAATTATTTTTTGTTAACTGAAAGGAATATCCCGTAATTTTTTTTGAGGAAAAATATTCCTTAATTTAAATGGTTAATAAACCTTTACGCTCTCTTTAACTTGGATCACAAAAGTAAGTGAAAGGAAATAAAGTAGAATTAATGAATGATTTGTTGATGGAATGAAAAAGAGCAATTTGAGAACTCCACAAGGCGGGGATTGAGAACGGAGACGAGGACAATTTGAGAGGCGGGGATGGAGAGCGGGGAGTACTCTTCGCCCTATTGCCATCCTACACCTCGATCGATTTCTCGATCCGTCACTTGCTGTGGGAAGGGCAATACTAATTTTCTTTTCACGTGAAAACCAAACCAGAAATGGAAGGTAATCTTTGAACACGCAATTCCATAAATTTAAGCCACTTAATTTGTGGGAAGGATATATCAACCGATCGAAGTTGTCATCTATTGCGTTATTTTTTGGAACTCTATAGGGAAGATTTTTTTTGATAGACAATGTTAGTGGGAGGTGGGGGAAATGTTAGCTTCTCGGATTTAAACCCGGGACATTCTTCTTGCACTCAGTTGATGCACTCATTCGATATTTCTTAGCTCACCAACTGAGCTACCTTCTTGGACTCTATAGGAAGATTGTTTTCCTTGCATGCATCATATACATGTAACATGTCAGCTTATCAAAAAAAAAAAACACATGCCCGTGCCCTCTTCACGTATCTATTAATGATTGGCTATGTGTTTGCTGTTAGCTCCATTGAAAGCAATATACACTTTACAAGGTAGCCACAAAATGAGAATTATTGCCTACTGAGTTCTAGAACTTTAGATTATAAAACACGTACTTTTTGGGTCCATAATTTGTTCCATACATTCTTCTAACACTGGTATAACTTTTTCTTCGTGTAAAATAACTTCACAGTTTATGTACCCATTGCAAACAGTTATTGTCGATGTCTGATACTAGTAAAATAACTTTAGATTTTTTATTGTCACAGTTTATATATAGTTGACAATTTATTTTTAAAGATAAAAAACTTCTTAGGAGTTTGTATTAGCCTCAAGCCTCCGGGTTAATTTTACTAATATATGTTGTGTTTTTGGTTTTCAAGAAGGTGAATCTGTGATCCATCCATACCTTCTTTCACTGTGAGTTTGCTGCACTGTGAGTTTGCTGCTGAGATTTGGGCTTTGGTATGTGGTGGGCTGGGAGTTGCGAATAATTCATTGGTTTTTACTTTTCCCACACCCCCTCCTATTCTTTCACACCCCCTAACTTCTAAAAACCCTAAAATACCCTCAACTTAAAAAAAAAAAAAAACACAACACCCTCACACCCCTCACTCCTCTCATTTCCCCTTTCACTCTCCCTCACACCCCTCATTCGAACCCTAACTCTCCTCTCCCCCTCTCACTCAACTTCTCACAACTCACTCAATCTCACCCAATCTCCCACTCAATCTTCTCCACAAACACCCTCAAGACCACCTGGGTTTTGTTCGCGTCCTCTCACTCTCTCTAATCGTTCCATTTTCATTCAGGTAACCCTCTCTCCCTTCTGTACATTTAAGTTTTTTTTTTCTGTGCATCTGCTGTGTTCGCATGACCTCATGCGAACACGTGAAAACGAAGGTGTTCGAATGAGGTCATGCGAACACCGTTCGAATGAGGCCATGCGAACACCCGTTCGAATGGGGTTGTTCGAACACGTGCGAATGCTTCTGTTCGAACAGGTGCGAATGATGCTGTTCGAACAGGTGTGACAGTATTGTTCCTGTTTTTTTGCTGATTATGTTGCTTAATTGGTTTAATGGTTGTTGTTTCAGATATGGTGAGGCATCGTGGCGGTAGTTCGCAACAGCCGGAGCATAGGCCACCCCCGACGGCTTCCGAACGCAAACGGAGGCAAGATGGAGCTGAACCTTCCCGGAGGGGTAGGCGTAGGGACGTCCCTCCTCCCCCACCGGAGGTTGATGATATTGTCCGGGATGTTGAGCGTGATGCTCAATTTCCGGCATATGAGTTGGCCGGCCCTTCTGGTCATGCACATGAGGAGGGAGGTGCTCAACATGAGGAGGATGTTGAGCCTCAGGAGCCTGCTGCTGCTCCTAGGGCTACATTCCCATTCCCTGGTGGACCTGTTGATGGTTCTGTCTTGCCCACATACAGGTCTCATATTTTGACTGAGTTCTATGCTGGCGGGGTAAGTTATTGTTAAATAATAGCGTGTTGTCAATTTTGTTTCTTATTTTGTTGAACATATTGGCTTATTGTGCCGGTGTCATTTGTCAATGCAGGTTCGGCCGGACATAACTACGATTCCACATGGACCGGTTAACCTTGTGGTCCATGCTAGGATCAGGGAGACTCTTATCCTATCGGGGTTGTTCCCTCTCATAGGACTTGGTTTTCCCCTCACTCACAAGGGGCTGCTGAACGCATTCATAGAGCGTTGGCAGCCGGATACATCATCATTCCACCTTCCTGTGGGTGAGATGTCTATCACCCTTGATGATGTATCCCAGCTGCTACACATCCCCATCACGGGCCAGTTCTATGACATGCCTGACTGGACTTCGTGGCAGGGAGAGCAGCTGCTGATTGACTATTTGGGGGCCACCCCCCAAGATGCCGCTGAACAGACTTCTGCGCGAGGGTTTTCAGTTGGTCTTGTATGGCTGAGGGATCATGTCTACCACCCAGCCATAGCTGAGCAGAGGTGGCATCATGCTGCTAGGGCCTATTTGCTCTATCTTTTGGGCTGCACATTGTTCGCAGACAAGTCAGGAAGCAAGGTTAAGCTTGGCTACCTAGGTATGCTTCTTGATTTGAACAATGTTGGAGACTACTGCTGGGGGGCAATGGCCCTTGCCCATCTTTATGATCAGCTGAAGGATGCTTCAAGAAAGAAGACGAAGAAGATGGCTGGTCATATGGCTCTACTACAGGTATAAAACTTACTTTTTTTTTATAAGTTTGCTTTAGGTTTACTTTCAGATTTATAATCAACCAATGATATGTTCATTACAGGGTTGGATTTTTGAGCACTTCCAGAGTGCCAATTTTACATCTTGGGTGGTGCACCCAGAATATGTTGAGAGTATGCCACGGGCGAAGAAATGGCTGTGTAGGGATGGCCCCGGGGCCATCAAGTCACACACCATCAGACTGTGCCTTGACCGGCTACACCGTGAGGAGGTCACCTGGGACCCCTACACAGGCCATAGGCAGGAGAGACCCTTTGAGGAGCTGGGCAAGTTCAGAGGGTTCATCTGGAGTGCTGGCTGTATGGTGAGCCATTTGCCGGATAGAGTGGTCAGACAGTTTGGCCAGGTACAGCACATCCCGGAGGAGCCCAGACCTGCAAATCGGGCGGTTTGTACTCTCACGGAGTGTGATGAGAGGTGGACACAGTTCCAGGACCACTTGGTGGCGCGGGGGCCTCCCTGTGTGCCGTACTCCTCAAACACGGTGCCGGGCTACTTTCCATGGTTTTCTAGGGTCTCACATCCCTTTGCCTTCCCTGAAAATTATGTAGAGCTTGTGGATGAGCCGGATGTCAGTGTGGTACGTGTTTTTTATGTTAATTACAGTAATAAGTTTCTTATACTTATTTAAATCTACTTATTTAAATAATGTTATGTTATTTGTTTGACAGATGCTGCCAGAGCTCTTGGATATGGTGGATGAGATGGATGGGACCATCAATGATAATGTCCCAAAGCCAACCAGGAGCGTCTTTCAGCGCATCAAGAGGTTGCTCAACCCCTTCCGTAGGCTTAGGAGGAGGATCGTCAATGTGTATCAGAGGAGGGGGCGCAACACCCAGTAGGATGATGTCTTAGGGGGGATATTTGTTTGGAACTTTTGTATAATTTAACTACTTTTGATATTTTTCTGATGTCATCTACTTAATTTGGCGCAAATTTATTGCCTTTTTATTACAAACCATAACCATACATGAAATACGAAAGACATGAAATACGAAAGACATAAAACCAACATAAGCAAACAACTAACTAAGAAACTAGTGTTTCGGTAGTCCCTGTTCCAGAAGATAAATGATCTCTTCTGGAGTGCGTATTGTGTCCACGTACAACTCTAAGACTTGTCGCCCCATCGGAAGTGTAGCATGATATTCCATCATGGTCCCAACGTCGTCATCGTTGCGGATCTCCATAACTGTAAAATAGCCAGTCCCGTAATCAAGCCGGTTGTACTTTCGGTAATGTATACGCGCCACGTCTTTACGCCACGCTCCCTCTGGACGAATCTTCCTCTCAGCCTTTTCCTTCAGTTGGGCGAAGGTGATGTCCTTACTCATCCTGCAGAATACATGGTTAGGACAACGAAACACAACACCATGTTCGTCGGTGGTGACAGTCCCATGGTGATGAAGGGCCGTTAAGAATTTGGTGGATGAGTACTGGGTTGAGCACAATTGCCATTCCATTTCAGCTTGGTTGTAGCTGTCAAGAGGGAGAGTAGGTTTTGGTGAAGAAGCAGATTAGGGTTTGGTGAAGAAGGTCTGAGGATGTGAACCCCCTTTTATAATAGGCATGGTGAAATGTCAGCCGTTGATTTCATTTTTAGATCACAAATCTGAGCCGTTTAAATTCTATCCGTTCAGACACATTTTCCAAAGGGATTGACATCCACTCCTTTATCTGACACACATTTGACTGATTGTAAGCCGTTGATCAAAATTGTCGGTGGAATCTGAGACGTTCAATATCTGTCGCTCTGCAACACTGGTTCGAACATCCTCATGCGAACATATTCGCATGACCACATTCGAACCTGTTCGCATGACCCCATTCGAACAGGTGAAAAACACCCAAGAGGGTGTGTCCCCATATTTAACACACGCGAATGGCCTCGTGCGAACCTGTTCGAAGGCCCGTGTTCGAACAGGTGAAAATTCGTGAAAGAAAAGAGGTTTGGCCTGGCCTTTTGGTCATTTCACACCCTTATGGGGGTGTGTTTCGAGTAGGAGGGGGTGTGGGAAAAGCAAACGCCTAATTCATTTGAGGATGCTATCCAGCACTTCAATTATTTTGGAGGGTGTGTTAAGGGGAAGGCGTTTGCTTTTCCCACACCCCCTCCTACTCGAAACACACCCCATAAGGGTGTGAAATGACCAAAAGGCCAGGCCAAACCTCTTTTTTTTCACGAATTTTCACCTGTTCGAACACGGGCCTTCGAACAGGTTCGCACGAGGCCATTCGCGTGTGTTAAATATGGGGACACACCCTCTTGGGTGTTTTTCACCTGTTCGAATGGGGTCATGCGAACATGTTCGAATGTGGTCATGCGAATATGTTCGCATGAGGATGTTCGAACCAGTGTTGCAGAGCGACAGATATTGGACGTCTCAGATTCCACCGACAGTTTTGATCAACGGCTTACAATCAGTCAAATGTGTGTCAGATAAAGGAGTGGATGTCAATCCCTTTGGAAAATGTGTCTGAACGGATAGAATTTAAACGGCTCAGATTTGTGATCTAAAAATGAAATCAACGGCTGACATTTCACCATGCCTATTATAAAAGGGGGTTCACATCCTCAGACCTTCTTCACCAAACCCTAATCTGCTTCTTCACCAAAACCTACTCTCCCTCTTGACAGCTACAACCAAGCTGAAATGGAATGGCAATTGTGCTCAACCCAGTACTCATCCACCAAATTCCTAACGGCCCTTCACGATGCCTCACCATATCTGAAACAACAACCATTAAACCAATTAAGCAACATAATCAGCAAAAAAACAGGAACAATACTGTCACACCTGTTCGAACAGCATCATTTGCACCTGTTCGAACAGAAGCATTCGCACGTGTTCGAATAACCCCATTCGAACGGGTGTTCGCATGGCCTCATTCGAACGGTGTTCGCATGACCTCATTCGAACACCTTCGTTTTCACGTGTTCGCATGAGGTCATGCGAACACAGCAGATGCACAGAAAAAAAAACTTAAATGTACAGAAGGGAGAGAGGGTTACCTGAATGAAAATGGAACGATTAGAGAGAGTGAGAGGACGCGAACAAAACCCAGGTGGTCTTGAGGGTGTTTGTGGAGAAGATTGAGTGGGAGATTGGGTGAGATTGAGTGGGTTGTGAGAAGTTGAGTGAGAGGGGGAGAGGAGAGTTAGGGTTCGAATGAGGGGTGTGAGGGAGAGTGAAAGGGGAAATGAGAGGAGTGAGGGGTGTGAGGGTGTTGTGTTTTTTTTTTTTTTTTAAGTTGAGGGTATTTTAGGGTTTTTAGAAGTTAGGGGGTGTGAAAGAGTAGGAGGGGGTGTGGGGAAAGTAAAAACCAAGGGGAAAAAGAAGAAGGGGTTAGGCACCTAGTCTGGCTTACAGTTGTTTGGGCTATGTGGAACTTAAGGAACCGGGTATTATTCCAAGGCGCAGTTGCTTCGACCAAAAAAAAAAGGGCGCAGTTGCGGAATGTAGTTCCACTTTTCGACAAATAAAGATGGGGATTTTATTTACCCCCATTAGATAAGAATCTACCCCCATCGACCCTGCGAAAAGACGTAATTGCCCTTCACAAAATTTAAAAAACCCGAACGTATCCTGATTTCAATTTTTTTTGGAAATCGGATTTAGGGAAATCCGATTTCCACTAAAAAATTTAAAAGATTAAAAGCGGATTTATGTAAGATGGGGTACATCCGCTTTTAAAAATAACAAAGCGGATTTACCTTAAGTGGGGGTAAATCCGATTTTGTTATTTTTAAAAGCAGATTTACCTTATATGGGGGTAGATCCGCTTTTAAAAATAACAAAGCGGATTTACCTTAAGTGGGGGTAAATCCGCTTTGTTAACCTAATTAATAAATAAATAAATCAGTTAAAAATTTAGATACGAATTTCGACCGTCTTTTGGTTCTGTTTAGTGTGTAATTCGTTAACACGTGACGATGTTGTACGTCGAGCGAATAATTTAGGCTTAAAAATTAGTTTCCGGCACCCTACTCAAATTGTAATGAAACCACAGCCATTAAATCCAAAAAAAACCAAGGATCAAAACTCCTCAAAAGGAACTTCTTTCAGGACAGGGGACCTCAAAATCCCAAATTCCATCGTTTACTATTTTTTATTAATTTTTTTAATTTCTCATAATCGCCAAAAAATCTGAAAAAATTTGGATAACCTTATTTTGGTTTTATTAGATTTATAGTGGTGTTTGTATAATTTGTAGATTAGTTTTGACTCTTTAACAAATTTTTAGTAGTATTTTTATAACATTTTTTACAAAAAATTAAATAAAAAACAGGTATTTTTAGTACACAAAAGCGGATTTAACCCCCACCTAAGATAAATCCGACTTTTAAATAACAAAGCGGATTTACCTTATGTGGGGGTACATCCGCTTTTAAAAATAACAAATCGGATTTACCGTAGATGGGGGTAAATCCGATTTTTTTAAGGGAAATCGGATTTACCTACTAAAAGTTAAATCTGATTTTGTAAAAAAACCAAAATCGGATTTATCTTTTAGTAGGTAAGTCCGAGCGAATTTTTTAAGTGAGGGGTATTTTGGGGTTTCATTTTTATGTGGGGGTAGATAGTGAGTTGATCGGGGTACACAAAAAAATCCCATAAAGATGTCGTCGTGGAGTTGGTTCATTGAGAAAGATGGGAAATTTCTAGTTATGTATTCTTCAATTGGTGTTTGTCCAATGGGTTGCATAAACTCACTCTCTCTTTGTTTATGGGTTAGAATGTAAAACCCCGATAATTTCTAACTTGTAGAAATCACCGAAATGCACTACTGGCATATATCAGAGTAACTTCCTTTTTAAATACTGAACACATACTAATACTCGATGCTAAAAACCCATCAAGTGCGCTTACATAACTTAACATAAAATACATAAATTCGGTTCTTACACCACTCAAACTAGTGTTCAGTACCAAAATAGAAAGTCTGCGGAAGCGATTTACAACTTATAATACAAGTCGTACCATCGTACATCTAAGATACTGAATGAAAATACAGATATACATAATATAACAAAATAAACAGCGTCAGCAACTCCTCACGCGTCTCCATGACCATGCCTCATCGTCTTCAACTTTGCCTGCAACGCTGAAAAACAACAACATGGATTGGGTGAGACAACTTGTCTCAGTGAGTTCTATCGAGACCCCTTACTAACTCTCTCGGTTCAATTATGCTTGATTCGTTATTCTTGATTCATAAATCATAGTCCTCAAAAATTGACTATGTGGCTGAACTAACGTTGTCCTCATAACCCTCAAGTCGGTTACGAGAGGCAACACATAAACTGAAAACTGATTTTTAGCGTGTCACCGGTCACTTGGCAAAATAAGCTCCCGGTGAACCCATACCACTAATCACTAGTGGTCCCCTCATGGGGCCTAGGTTCATAGGGCTCATGACTTCCCCTCCCCTAGCACACTAAACTGAAATAAGGTCGTCACCCTAACTGAACTAATGTATATATTTTAATATACCTGAACTGAACTGATCTGAACATAACAATGAACTGAGCATAATAATGAACTTAACTTAACACTGAGCTTAACTTAACATAATCTCATTACTAACATGATCTTATCATTAACATGGTCTAATTACTAACCTGATCTGATTACTAACATTAGGTGATCTCATACGGCTTACTAAAGTTATTAACTTAATCTACTCAACTATCCAGTCAGTCCAAGCATAATCACATCAATCATACTTAGCATAATCACAACAAGACAATCAGTTTCATAACGTGAACTTAACTTAGCCATAATCGATCTCATAACATCAACACGATTTCGGAACATTCAACTAATCATCAATCATCATCCAAAATCATGGCAAGATAATCATAACATCATACAATTCTGATTACATGATTGGTTAGGCCTTTCAATAAGCTTCCTAACGCATCTGAGAGCACTTAAATCGGACCACCGGATCAAAAGATATCGTGAAAACAAAATCGGTTAGGTTTGCTGAAAAATTACACTACGTCGCGACGCGAACGGATTCCGCCGCGACGCGAAAAGTAACAGAAAGATTTGTGTTGCAATTTTTATACTTGGTTGCGAGGCGAGGGGCACGGGTCGCGACGCGACCGTAGCCAGATGTGCTGAAACTGGTTTTTTCGAAAATTCTGTTTTGTTCCGTTTCGCCTTCAATCCGGTGCCGAAACTTTCTATGACCTCCGAGACTTAAAAACAGATACAGTAATCAATATTTCCAGTCCAAAACAACCAACCAAACATTTATCAAATACCACACAATCAATCCACACAATCAATCAATCAGCATAATTTTATCGTTCGGGACGTTATTTTCGCAAAGCGGTTTTTGACACTGAGTTTAATAAAACGGAATACCAATTCAGAACACATGATTATAAACTTGAAAATAATTTCCTAGTGAGTATAGAACTCACCAATTGAGATTAAAATCGCAAAACGCCGATACTTTAACGAATGCTAACGAACCAAGGACACACGAACTCTCCTCGAACTCGATCACAACACGAACTCAGCTGCTCGAACCGTTCGGTCAGCAACCAAAACTCAAAGTTCAGCAACCACTAACCCTTTCTAAGTTGTACTAGATCACAAGGTAGGTTCTGGAATTCCAAAGAAACTGAAGTAGAGATCCCCTAACAGCTCCAAATGGTCAAACGTTGGACATGCAACCTAGGATAACACATTCCCATGAACCTTGAAGCTTGGACAGCACCCAAACTGAATCATTGCTACTGAAACCTTCTCCCCAGCTGCTCAATCGAAATTCACACACAGGATTTTTGCTTGAAGATGAATCTTAGAACTGAAGTTTGGGGTTGGGACAAGACATGCAACTCTAAAACCCCATTTCATCAAAGTGAGCTCAAACATTCAGAAATGGTGAAAGGAGATTGGAGGCTGAGTAGGTGATAATGTTTATATCAGAAGGTAGAGGTTGGAAAGCTTATTTGAATGGTGGTGATAGGAAGAACATGCACCAAGGATCCTGGGTTCTCTCCTCCTCTCTTCCTCCCCCTCTTCGCGACTTTCTCCTCTCTCTTTCTAACTATTCTGTTTCAGATTCTGGAAAAATGAAGGAATGAAGTGAAGGTGCTGGGGTGTTTGGCTCAGCTGGTTTACTAAAAGGGAGTGGAATTACTGTTTTACCCCTTCAGCTATTTACTTGCCTAATCACGACCATCACTTGACTTAAACTAATAATCCTAACTTAGCAAACAAACACATATGCATGACAAGTAATTAAATCATGATTGCATTTCCTAACACAATGAATCAATTGAGCACAACAACAACTTTATTTATTTTAATCACCTCATATATCAAAATAATCAAGATTAATTAATTAAGACCTCCAGCTATCCGATTAGCTAATTACTTGTTCCACGACCGACATTCCAATGACGACCGACGAAACTTCAAAAATTAGGGGATATTACATAGAATATCCCTTGTATTTTTGTTTTGTTGCCATTTTATTTATAAAAAAATGATGAAAAAATAAACTACATGTATTGTATATGTACAATAACTTATGTAATTATATTATAATTATACATATACTCATTGACGTGGATAAATCTTAGTCGATTGGTCGATTATTAACTTTTATCAACAATAATTTTCTTTTCTTCAATTGATTATGTTGAGGAAGGGAATTTGCCCATCAACTCCGGGTCTTTAACTACCATAAAGAGCGTCAAGTGAAGTGAAATATGACTAAATTAAACTTATAAAGCATAATTTAGAAATGTAAATTGCGATAAAATAAGTTGTATAATTAGTATTTATACAAGAAATTTGGGCACCATTGGCAGATATATAAGTCTAGAGGCGTGGGGCAATTTCCCTCACAAGGCATAAATATTTTACTTAATATACTCAATAAAAAATTACTTTTCCACTATTAAAGAGACAAGTTTCCCCCATAAACCAATTATTTGTTAAATGAATGTACAAAATTCTAAGATAAACAAGAGAAAATAATTGATATTAATTTTATTTTTTATTCTTCTAATTTTTATTATTTGAGCCTCTTTCTAACATTAAATACTCACCATGAGAGAGTCATTTTGCTTGAACACTTGTACAACCTTGAAGGTAAGGTGGGAAGGAGACCAGGTCCAAAATACATATTTGGGAAGGAAGTAGACCAAATTACATCTAATCTAATACCTACGATAAAAGTGACATTTTAAGTATATATTTATTAAGTTTCATACCACATGTGTTCTATCCAAACAAAGTAGTTTTACCTATATAGTAGCATCAGCAGTAAAAGAAGCTGTGGCTTTAAATGAAGAGTTTCTGGTGAGTCTTATATACTCTATATATCAATTGCATATTAATGGTTGCAGCAAGCAGTTGTGCATTTTGCTGAGCAGTTCCAGGTCGGTACTTAGAAACAGAACTAGAGTTTTTAGATGGATTATGCTTCTCTTGATTTTAATTTGATACACCAATTGAAATCATTATTCCATGCAAGTACCTGTGACTGCTTCACTTCGTGTAGTATAAGCCTATAGAGCTGATAAAATTGACATAGAACTTAAATAATGGTTAGTCTTTCTGCATTAGTCATGCAGTTCTTAAAAGCCATCCAATAGATTTGATGCCACAACTGTGATACCAAAAATATATATAGTGATCATTAATCAACAAAATGACTATTTATGGAGGCCACTTAAACTCAACAAGAACAAAATAAAAGAACACTGATATTAACTTATAGGCTTAAATATGTTTTAGGCCCCTGCAAATATAGGGTGTTTTGGTTTAAGCCCCTGCAATTTTTTTTTTTTTGTTAAAAGCCCTTGCAAAATGAAATATGCCCTTCTCAACATATCCAACAATTATAGCATTCCATGTTAAGGTTAACATTTTAGTCATAGAAGGACTTATAACAAAATATGTCATTTTGCAAGAGCTTTTAACAAAAAATTTTTTTTGCAGGGGCTTAAACCAAAACACCCTATATTTGCAGGGACCTAAAACGTATTTAAGCCTAACTTATATAAGCAAGTTGCCACTCGATAGTTATATTTGGACCAACTTATGCTTCACTTAAAACAGCATTCAGCTAAGAGATTTTCATAAACATGTGTTTAAAAATATTTCATACAACCTTAGAAGTTTTGAATCATTAAAAATAGAATGAATTACTTTTTACTTTCAATCACAGTAATGCAAATTTTCAATTATAAAGGAATAAAATTATTATTTTTTAATGGGAAATGTTAAATTTTGTTAGATATTGTTAGAATTGTTAATGAGTGTTACTTTTTACACTCTACTTCATATCATAACGAACTATGTATCTTCCACCCCCCCGACTATGCATAACGTAACAAACTGTTTTAGTATATTGAATGTACAGAGACTTTACATATTTGATCTCTTAATTCATAGAAGACCCAAATCAGGCAGAGTAATGAGTAAGAACTTCTGTGTTACAGTACACTAGTCTACAGATACAGAAAATTACATACATGTGATATCTCTCAATTCGCTGAAAATTCCAATTATACAACTCGAAAAGAGTCAGCAATCTTCTTCAAATCATTGTAGTGTCTCTTCCACTGAAGTCCTGCAATTAAGACAACATCAGATTATTTTCTGTTAATTGTTGCAGTTTATTCATATACTTTCTTTATGGCTGCTCAGACTTGGTGCTGTGAAACTACTTAGAAGAGGATAAATAACTATACCATTGCCGGTTACACCAAACAAGTATAGGCGATTCCCAGCTGCTGTGGCAGTAATGAAAATATGAGGAGGCTCTAGCTCAAACTGATAATAAGTTCTTCCTTCATATTCTGATACACTTGAACTTAGAACTTTCCCTTCTACATTTTCTCCAATCATTTCCGGACCAAAAGCATTGATCACTTTGTCTGGAGGTCCAATTTTTTCAATTGTAGCATCATCACCAAGAACTGCATAGTTAAAAATTGTTATCTTCTAAAACAACTAATAATAGAAATTCTACTGAGAAGTTTCCATATTCATTCTGTTTCAATTTTATTATTTTCCTTGTCTCTAGAAAACTAAATTTGATAAAAAGAAATTAGGAAAACTCACCATCAGAAAATCTAAGAACAGGAGCAACAATGACAAACAGGCGTCCTTCTTTAGAGCTGGCAAATCTCAAATCTAACTCAGTGCCACCAAGATCCGCTATTGATACTGGTACCTGTTAAGCAGATATATGCTGAAGTTTACATAAAGCAAGCCAGCACAAGAACAAAAGACAGATGCAATGTACTCCAGATAATCAAATGTGAGAACATATCTTATGCTGGAAGTATCGAATTGGTTAATCAATTTTATCTTGGTTGGGATGTTTTCGGAGCCATTGTTAGGACTTGAGCATATAAGGAGAATCCAACCCAAAAGACTAGTCCATTAGGTGGGAGAGCCTCGAGGCTTAAGTAACAAATTGAGTCTTCTTATTTACTCAATGTGATACTCCTAACATTGTCACCCCCTTTTAAAAGCCGGCGTCCATGACAGCCTATCGACACTAATTTGGTGGTAACCCTTTCCATTTTTGGCAGCTTAACTCATCTATCAGCATTTGGTAGAATACCCTAATCCAGCCTATAGGTATCCTTTTCCGTAGTCCAACTTTCAATAAAAGCACCAAATTGTTATAAATGCACGTGGGAAAAGGAAATAAAGTGCTAGCAGTAAGAAAATATAGCTAGATACTACTGCTAACTTATCTGAAGTTCTTCTCTGCTTTATTTAATGAGCAAAAGGTTAGAGAATATTTGCCTATAGCCTGAGGTGCAAATTACTCAATAAATGTAACCTTTTGCTCATTGAATAAAGAGAGAAGAATTTCAGAAACGTTAGTAGTAGTATCTAGCTATATTTTCTTACTGTTAGTACTTCATTTCCTTTTCCCGCATGCATTAGCATGTCTTTGGTTACAAGTTTTGATGCGTTGGAGTCAATTTGGTTGCTGTTTATAGTGGAAGTGAGCCAGTTCATGAGGGATGTGGGGAAGCTGATTTTCACTGATATGCTGAAGTTGCTGGAGAAGTCTACTGCTAATGAAGTAGGTGTGCTTAACTCTTGTTTGTGCTGATGCAGTTTCAAACATTACAACTAGGCTATTGCTCCAGTTTGTTTGTGTGTGTTTATACTTCAAGAATTGTGTTAAATGCAAGAAACTAGTGACATTGGCCTCAAATTGAAGGCTAAAAGTTTCAACCTGTACAGAAGGGGTGTGACCATAGATCAATTTGGTAACACTGATTGAAATAACTATACAGACCTGTCACAATATATTTCGTCATGTTATGATGGTACTGCACTAAATGAATGTTACTATGTATTATTTTACTATGGTTCAAGGATAAACTGATATACGCGCCACAGTATTAAGGAATGCACTTGCTTTATTCTTTAACTTTCATGGGCTGCTTTTTATGATTCGGGTGTTAGTTGTTTTTGGATCTTTCAATTTTATTCCTGTGCGTGCTCTGATTTATAGCACCACTTACATTTCTTCTTTAATAAAATTTGTTTAGGCTATCCAAATAAAAAGAAGACAAGGTATCCTTACTAAGACAAGACTCCTAAATACTTAGGATCAGTTTAGAGTTTAGACAGAACAGAAATCTTTAAATAGGATTTTGTTTATTTCAATTTTAAATAGGAGAAATCATTAATCAATAATCAATCACCTCTTCCCATTCTTGAGGCACTGAGAAGGTATATGGAATAATAGGACTCCATCCAACACCATGTCCACCTGACTTCTCATCTGGCCTGCGATATGTCCTCCAACCTGTCTGATCAAAACCTTGTTTACATTATTTCATCTTCACTTAAATAAATAAAATAATAATAATTGGAAATGAAAGTTGAAAACATGTGAAAGCACAAAGTTAACGAACCTTGTTCATCAGGTTCTGATAGGCCAGGAATTCTCCCTGCAAGAAGACCTTGTTTCACCACAGCCAAACTCACTCCTGGAAAGCCCAACAATGAAAGCCCCGAAGCCAAAACTGTTCTTCTATTCACCAATAAAGAGGAACATTTCACACTTTCTCCGTTGGTTAAATTTGAGACTGAAGATGCTACAGTTCTTGGAATTCCATTTTGAATTGAAGAATAGCAAAGTATTTGTGATGAGGATTGGATATGCATGTGCTGCTGCGGGTTCCTCCAGGAAAGGACACTGGTTGTGGACAAGGCTGTTGCCATGTCCACGATGATTTGTGTGCTTATTATTGGTCTAGGATGGATGGGATGGTAAAGAAAAGGAAAAATGAATCAGGCAAGCCCAGAGGAGAAACTGCATAAAATCGATTGAAAGTTTCGTGTAGATGTTGAGGTCCTAAGGCTAAGGTTACCGAGATTAACGATTTTTGTGGACTCGGTGCCTTTGTGGCTCTCTCTCAGTCTGTCAAGTGTGAATCTCCGATATTTGTTTTTCTTATTGAGTTCCCAAATTTAGGTTTTGGTAAAGTTTTTTTAACGGACCACATCAACAATAAAATTCACTAACAGTAGACTAACCGGGGACTAACATGTCTCCAGTTTGTAAATGTCAGGGGATAATTTTGCATTAATTAATCCCGGGACCAAATTGGTCATCAAAATTTTTGTAAGGAAGAAGGAAATTGAGTATTCTCTCCCGATGTTTTAAAATTAAATTCGGACCGGTAACCGACTCGGTGAAGGTATCGGGTCATTGGGCCAATGGTCGGATCGAGGAGTCGACAGTTGAACCGCATGACCAAAATCGGGACCGGATGACTCGGACTCGGTCTCTATTTCGAGAATTTTCGATACCTATATAGTATATAATAAAATTCGTCTATGTAAAATTAATAACTATTTTTATTTTATATCTACTAAAATATAAAAAATTCCCAAATTTTCAGAACCTATATATTTCATACTTGTAAAACTTAATTTGTTAAAATTACACACCATGCTTATTTTATTTTTATTTTCTTGGTATATATTAAATAACTTTTAAAAGTTCATATCATGCTTCAATAAATATTTAGAACAAATTTCATAAGTTAACAACTTAATATTAAATAAATCTTTAAAAAAATACTTAATATTAAATAAGTTTGTTGAAACATAATATTAATATTACAAGCTAATGCTATGAGGATGAGCGTACTTGACTTTTAGGAAAAGAGGTACCAATTGTATATATTTGAAATAAATAATATCTCAATAAGATTGGTAGCCTCATGGTAGCGCTCAACATTTGCTTTCAACAGGTCAGGGGGTTCAAACCCCACTAATGGCATTTTGTTGAGGGTTTTTTTTTAGTCTCTTTTGTTTTGAGTAGTTTACAAATAGTCCCACATCGCATAGAATGAACGGAACAGGGAGGAGAATGAGATACAAAAGCAAGACGTATGTCAATGGGAAACATACTTACCTAGATGACAATCACTAGTGGGGCCTGCGTTCGCGCGACCCCTCCGAATTACAGTTCAAAGATTTGATAAAAATAAAAAAAAATAAAAAAAAAAAAGCAAAATGCACAACCCGGTCCGGTTCGAACCGGGTCACCGGTTTTTCCAAAAACCGGCCGAGTCACACCGGTTCCCACCGGTTTGCTGCATGGCCGATCCAAAACCTTGACCGGCTCGGTTACCTCCCCCGGTCCGACCGGTCGGGCCGAGTCTGTTTTTAAAACACTGTTCTCTCCAATTGGATTTTTTTCCGTAAACAACCATTTGTTTCTTTCATTTTAGTTTTTGTTGTCGCGACACCATTGGCATTGTCTAATGTTAAAACACTCCGGTTTGCATCCCCAATTTCAGCAATGTGGAGACTTTGGTTCCCGATCGTGTGATAAATTTTTTTTGACTCACAATCGTGTGATAATGTTTGTAGTACAAAAAAATCCCTCTATTTTTGGTATTCTAGCGGAACCCGGCCCAAAAACTGAGTCAAACATTATCACACAATTGTCGGCCTAGTCTAGTTTAATTTTTAATAAAGGAAGCCAAAAAAACAGTTGAAAAAGCATAAAAAAGTGAGTCCTATCTAGTCCATGGGCCAACTCAGGAAGCCAAAATGGCCAAGTTATTTCTTTATCTCTATTTAGCGAACACAACCATTCCAAAACTCTGGGCCATCAGGCCAGACCATAGTGTTTGGCCAAAATTGACACCTCTACCTTTTGAGACTAATTTGACCCACATTTTCATTTTCTAAGGGACTAAATTAGTAGTTTTATTTCTCAAAGACTAAATTGGTCTCCAATTTTTTTGGTTGGGGTATTTTCTCTTTAAAAGTCATTTCACTTATCATACAAATCCGTGTTGTGGGAAATGCACCATCCGTTCAACCAGAAACGAGCCAATTTGATAGTTGGATCGAATGTTAATTGAACTGCAATTCGACTAAACCGGATTGAATCACAATTGATTTACTTCGAATCGCGAATTGAACCGGGTTGAACTACTCAAAATGATTTTTTTAGTTTTTTATTTACCTTTTTCAAAAATTGAATATTTATTTAATTATTTATTTATTAGTTATCCCATTATAATTGAGACGAGTAAACTCATAAACAATGACTAGAGTCTTGCAGGTTCAAAATATTGATAGAAATGCCTTAGCTAATTCGATTGGGGGAAAAACGAGCAAATTCATCGTCTCTTGTCCAAAATTCAGAGAGATATTAGGGCTACAGAAAGAAGCTGTGAAACGAGAAGCCACATCTCCGTTTTACAGTTCATACCCAGCCATTTATCTATCTCAACAATTGACCTAATTTATCACTCAATCAATTTTGCGGCCTCTTTTGGGATTGCCGCTAGTATAAATCTCGCGTAGGCTGCGGGGGCACTCATAAGCACTAGCACTCGTATCAAACGTCTAGGGTTTGCAACATGAGTCACCGAGGAATGGACCGCGACGACGAAGAGGATGAGGAGTACGAAGAGGAGCAAGTCGCCGACTTCGATGAGGAGGAAGCGGAGGAGGAACAGGAGGAAGATAGAGGCGGCAAAATCAAGCGGAAAAGATCTAGCTTCATTGACGACGATGCAGAGGAGGTGGACGACGACGAGGACGAAGAGGAAGAGGATGATGAAGATGAGGATTTTGTCGAACGGGGCCGAGGTAGTCGGGGTCGCCGGCAGCCCAAGAAAAGGCCCGCTTCCAATTTTTTCGATGAGGAGGCTCAGGTCAATACCGATGATGAGGAAGAAGAGGAAGAAGGCGAATACGGTGAGTTGTTATTTTGCCCTCTTTATTATCGTTTTTATCAAGTTCAGTTGCGATCAGATTAAAGGGAAATTAATCCGATTAGGTATGGAAGGGAATGATATTAGGGTCTGAACTGGGATTTTAGGGTTTCTTTGTTTTTGTTTTTAGTCTTTCAACTAGATAGATTGCATAGATATCACTGGTTGGTCGTTGTCGTAACCTCGATTATGATTTTTGAAGTGTCTACACACGACTTTCATTTCATCTTGGGTATATTGTTGGTTGTAAAAGATGATTCCTTCTGGAGAGAGATTTGTGATCTGTGTGTGGTCCTCATGGGATTGGAATTCACAATTGCTTACAAGTCCTGACAATTAGAAATGTTATTTAACTTCTACTTCACACCATCCCCACTCTTGAATGTAGATGCAATGTCATGTATGTTATTATTGGTGTTCCGATGTAATAATACAAACTGGTTGCCGTCCTCAAGTTGCTTGGGGTTCTAGTATCTCTTTTGTGTTACTTTTTCTGATGATTCGGATTATTTATGGGACCCGTTGGGGTTGTGTTTTAATTAATCTGCAGTTTTGAGTACAACTCTTTGTTAAAAAGTAGGATTATCAAAACAAAAATAATGTGGTAATCAATTAAGTGAATATGACTTGAATTGAAAGCACTTTCACAGGATATGATAATATTAAGGGTAGTCACACTTGCTTTTACTCACTGTTTAGATTTCAATGGTTTCATGTCCTGAACGGTAACATGGTTGATTAAGGGACATCTTAAAAACTAGTAGTTTTCACGTAAACCGTCTTCTGAGTGTTTGTAACCCACCCTTAGGGGTTTGATAGGAAGCAGTATACTAATTGTCCCGGATGAATGCACTGTATTTTTTTTATTGATAATCTGACATTGGTATCCAGTGACTTGAGTTGTAGTGCTTGCCAATAAATCAATGCAGAATATATGGATTGCTTCAAGTCCTCCTCTCTATATATGCCTATTAAATGGAGTGATACACATAAATTTTGTTATGATGCTGGATTTTTACTTTTATGAGTGACCGAAAGCCAGGGAAGGATTGAATTTCCCGTGTTTCTACAGTTTTCACATGGTTGTTCGGGTTTCATAAAATTATGTCTTAAACTCTAAGCTGTACTGTATGAAATATGCCAATTATTTATGTAAATAAGCTAACAGCTGCTGAAACATGCAGATTTCATTGATGAGGGTGGAGCTGATCTGCCAGATGAAGATGATGGTCGGAGGCCTCCTTCCCGTCGTATGTTGCCACCTCACCAAGAAGATCATGAAGATCTTGAAGCTATGGCAAGAAGCATTCAGGAAAGATATGGAAGGCGAGTGCAAGATTATGATGAAGAAACTAATGATGTAGATCAACAGGCACTTTTGCCATCTGTAAGAGATCCAAAACTATGGATGGTCAAATGTGCGGTATGTTCCCTTTCCACTTTGTTGGTGTTGTTTTCCTAGTTTTGGTAGCTGGATAGGTTATCGAGTATGTCATATTCTTTGGTCTATTTTGTTAGATTGGTCGGGAACGAGAAACGGCTGTTTGCCTCATGCAAAAGTACATAGACAAGGGGTCTGAATTGCAAATCAGATCAGCCATTGCTCTAGACCATCTCAAAAACTATATATATGTGGAAGCAGATAAAGAAGCTCATGTTAGAGAGGTATTGTCATATGAAATATCTATTGTTTATTACACACATCACACACATTTTTATTGTTTAAATTGTGATTTTTTTACATGCGTTTCAGGCTTGCAGAGGTCTGCGTAATATATTTGGCCAAAAGATAACCCTTGTTCCAATAAAAGAAATGGCTGATGTGTTGTCAGTTGAAAGCAAAGCTATTGATCTTGCTAGAGATACTTGGGTCAGAATGAAAATCGGGACATATAAGGGGGACCTTGCTAAAGTATGCATCATATTCTAGGAATTCACAATTCTTTCCCTCTTGCTTTCTTAATTTACTGTCAAATATTTCTTCTACAGGTAGTGGATGTTGACAATGTACGGCAAAGGGTCACCGTGAAACTGATTCCGAGGATAGACTTACAGGCCCTTGCAAACAAATTGGTATGAAATGCTTCTGTGGCTTGTTAAATTCTTGCCTTCTATTTGTTGAATGGTTATCTTTCTTGAAAATTGAAATAACTTGGGTCCCTATTCTTGTGCAAAATGCATTTATCTTGCAGGAAGGCAGAGAAGTTGTGAAAAAGAAGGCATTTGTTCCCCCTCCTCGTTTTATGAATGTTGATGAAGCTAGGTATTGATGATTTTCTCCTTTCTATTGCTAACTGTGTTTTTTTGTTAGAAAACTTTTAGTTCCTGCTCTGACAGAATTTATGCTTTCTACCAGGGAACTACATATACGGGTGGAGCATAGGCGTGATGCCTACGGGGAACGCTTTGATGCTATTGGAGGCATGATGTTCAAAGATGGATTCTTATACAAAACTGTATCGATAAAATCTATTAGTGCTCAGAACATCAAACCTACTTTTGATGAGCTTGAAAAATTTCGTAAACCCGGTGAGAGTGGAGATGGTGATGTGGCCAGTCTGTCAACTTTGTTTGCAAACAGAAAGAAAGGGCATTTTATGAAAGGTGATGCCGTCATTGTCATCAAAGGTGATTTAAAGAACTTGAAGGGATGGGTGGAGAAGGTGGATGAAGATAATGTTCATATAAGACCAGAAATTAAGGGTCTTCCTGTGAGTATGAATTGATATTTGACTGGTTTCCTTCACTGTAAAGGCTGCCGGTTTTGTATCTTGATGATTAGCTTAAAATTGTTTTCATGATGATCTGATTATCTTCTCTTTCTTTTTTTTTGTTTTCTTTTCATTATGTTAGAAAACTCTTGCAGTGAATGAAAGGGAACTTTGTAAATATTTTGAACCTGGAAACCATGTTAAAGTTGTCTCTGGTGCTCAAGAGGGCGCTACTGGCATGGTTGTGAAGGTGGAGCAGCATGTCCTGATCTTAATATCTGATACTACAAAGGAGGATGTAAGTTTTATTTTCCCTTGATAGACTTGCTGAAAAGACTTCTGAATTTTTAAGTACATTCAGTACAAAAATGACAAAAATATCCTCTCGACAGATCCGTGTGTTTGCAGATGATGTTGTAGAGAGTTCTGAGGTAACCACTGGAGTTACGAAAATTGGGGACTATGAACTTCGTGATCTTGTATTGCTAGAGTAAGAATTTTTATTTGGCTAGAGATTAAGCATAGCACATTCCCTTTGCATGCTATGGTTCAAACTTTCCTCACTTACAATTTAACTTGGTGCAGTAATTTGAGTTTTGGTGTGATAATACGTGTAGAAAGTGAGGCTTTCCAGGTTAGTGTGTGACTCACAATTTTCAATACGTCAATTTAAATTTGGAGACTTCTGTCATAATATTATCATCTGTTGCCTTTTTTAGGTTCTTAAGGGGGTTCCTGACAGACCTGACGTTGTGCTTGTTAGATTAAGAGAGATCAAGTGTAAGATAGAGAAGAAAATAAGTGTGCAGGATAGGTTTAAGAATACAGTATCATCAAAGGATGTTGTGCGGATTGTTGAGGGTCCCTGCAAAGTGAGATTCTGACTTTTAGCTAGTTGTATTTCTTGGAATTTGATACTATCAGATTTTAACTATTTTTCTTTTTTTAGGGAAAACAAGGTCCTGTCGAGCATATATATAGAGGAATCTTGTTCATCTTTGATCGCCATCATCTTGAACATGCAGGCTTTATTTGTGCCAAGGCCCAATCATGTGTGGTTGTGGGAGGTTCACGCTCCAATGCCAACAGAAATGTACCCATTTTTCCTATTTTAATTCTTATGTTATTTCATGCTAGTGATGGTGTTTTGCTTAAATTATTTATTATTCATTGCTTCTCTAGGGTGGTGATGCCTACTCTAGATTCTCCAGCCTTACAACTCCACCTCGTATTCCACAGTCCCCAAGGAAGTTTAATCGGGGAGGGGCCTCCATTTGATTGTATGTTAAAATCTTCCTTCTTATTAAATGCTATCTATCATTATAGTAGACCTTTTTCATGAAAAAGTTATCTAATGTTAATTTATTTGGATGTGGCATAGCTGGAGGGAGGCATAGGGGTGGAAGGGGACATGATGGTTTAACTGGTGCAACTGTTAAAGTACGCCTGGGTCCCTTTAAAGGATACCGTGGCCGTGTTATAGAACTTAAAGGCACGTCAGTCCGTGTTGAATTGGAGTCCCAAATGAGGATTATAACAGGTAAGTATTCTGATTTGGGTAAATAACTGATGTTGCTTGTATTTTTGTATTTGTATGGTATCTGACTTCGTGGTTTGCAGTTGACCGCGACCATATATCTGACAATGTGGCTGTTACCCCTCATCGGTAAGTTATATGTACATAAAATTTGTGATTCCTTGTGTGTATTGGAAGATATTCAACCATATGATTTTTTGTATTCTGCCAGCGATACATCTCGATATGGGATGGGAAGTGAAACCCCAATGCACCCATCTCGAACTCCTCTGCATCCATATATGACTCCAATGAGAGATCCTGGAGGTATTTTTGATTTTATTTTTTTAGGTTTCTGTTTAATTTATTCCATAGTGTTGACACAGTCTTTTATTTGTGTGATAGCTGTAACTTCTAATATTTGTTAAATGCATTGCTATTTGTAGCAACTCCTATTCATGATGGAATGAGGACACCTATGCGTGACCGAGCATGGAATCCTTATGCGCCAATGAGTCCTCCAAGGTTTGTCCTAACATCATCCCTCCCTATGAACTTCATATATACTAGAGCAAACGGGTTGAAAGGAATTTGGTAGTTAAAATCAAATTGTTATGTGAACTGTGATTTATGAATTCTGATGGTGAGACTAAAATCAGGGATAACTGGGAAGATGGAAATCCAGGATCTTGGGGAGCCAGTCCACAGTACCAGGTAAGTGGTATTGGTTAACTTGAGATACCCTGCGAAATGTATTTCATTTTAGTAACTATACTGAACCTTGCTGATCTTTTATTGTTCTTTTCCTTATAATCTATTCAGCCAGGAAGCCCTCCTTCCCGGCCATACGAAGCCCCAACTCCTGGTGCTGGTTGGGCTAGCACTCCCGGTGGCAATTATAGCGAAGCTGGAACACCACGGGACAGTTCTGCCTATGGTAGCCCGCTTCCTACCCCTTGAAATCAATAGAATATTTGCAGTTTTAAATTTTATACTAATATTATATTTTGTGGGATGGGTGTTTGTATTGCAGCCAATGCTCCAAGCCCATATTTACCATCAACACCAGGTGGGCAGCCTATGACACCAAATTCTGCATCTTATCTTCCTGGCACCCCCGGAGGACAGCCTATGACTCCAGGAACTGGAGGCCTGGATATGATGTCCCCAGTTTTAGGTTAGTTTTTGTATCTTTTCATCTATAACTGACAGATTTAGTGTGTAAAGATTTTCTTTTTTTCAGCATGTTGTCTATGTAGTTATACTTAAAACCATCACACTGCACCTTTGTGATGTACCTATATTTCTCTCCATCTATGACTGAGAGCAAGTATCTTATGATAAGCATGGTCTCTGTATAATGGAGGAGGCCTAGGGTAGGTATGCTAGAGTGCGTGTCTTGCTGATTAATGTTCCTAATTAATATTCTCTATTGTTATGGTACATTTAATACAAAGATGATTGATACTCTGCGCATACTATATGGTTTGCTATTCATGTATCTTTGTATTACTTGAACGATGGCACCACTCAAACACCGTCTAGTGGTCATTCAAACATCATATCTCTTGTTCCTATTAATTTCTTCCAATGCTTTTAGTTCAAACACTGTATGTGCCGTCCATGTGAGATGTAACTCAGATTTTGGGCTGTTTAAGTTGAAATTATGCCTATCAACTACAAAGCATATTCCTGGATCAATAATTAGTTGAATCATTTATTTATTTTGATCATCAGCAAAATTGAGATAGCATTTAATTTCTTTCACGGAAATTTGTCAGACTCAGGTTGTTTGATTTTGTTGTAGGTGGGGACAATGAAGGGCCATGGCTTATGCCGGACATATTGGTCAATGTACACAGGGCTGGAGAGGAGTCTGTCGGAGTTATAAGAGATGTTCTACCGGTATGTACACATATTGGTCATTGTCCAGCTTGCTTGTATATACATTTTGGTGCTTTTGAATTTGTGTGAGGGTTCTACAAGTCTAAACAAATTATACCAAATTTAATATTTCTCAATTGTTTGCTATACGCACATAATGATATGAACAATGTCTGATAGTGTGTTACTTTTTTTCTTAGGGTGTTTTATATTAATTTTTAAATTTCTTAATTATTAGCATCTTTGCTATTTTATGATTAGAGTTAGGGTAGTAGAAGTATAGACAAAGATCAGTGCTTATTGCTTTATATCACCATCGTATATCAATATAAATCCATGATCATAATTCAAAATCTCATTTTGATTATCTAAAACCCTATATCTTCTAGTGGTAATATTTTACATTGTTAATGCATAAAGCTGTGTTTTGTCGTTACTAATTTCAGTTGTTTGGGTTCTGTATTGGTATTATTGACATGTACATTTTTTTCTTCTTTCAGGATGGCTCTTGCCGGGTAGCCCTTGGGTCTAGTGGGAATGGTGAAACAATAACAACCCTTCCCACTGAAATGGAGGCTGTAGTGCCAAGGAAATCGGATAAAATAAAAATAATGGGTGGGGCACTGCGTGGTGCGACAGGAAAGTTGATTGGTGTAGATGGTACTGATGGTATTGTAAAGGTAGATGACACGTTGGATGTGAAGATTTTAGACTTGGTAATTTTGGCAAAATTAGCTCAATCATGATAGGCTCATTGTAGATAAATCACTAAATGCTGCCTAATTTAATTCGAAGTTTTGCATCTTAGTTAAGTACTACTAGATTTGTTACTTCCTTTGAGATAGGGACACCAAAAAGACCACGAATGGAATCTTTATCCGTGATATCTCTATTCCATATTAATGTATCAGTCGCATTTGAAATCTAGTTAGAAGTAGGGGTGTTAGTATGTTCCGGTTGTCTGATGATCTGATTTGGTATGTGTACATGATCGTGTTCTACACAATTCTACAATAAAATTAGATTAACCTTTCGTTTTTGTCGATTGACACCAAGGGCCAAATTTTACATTTTTATGTTACACAAATAGCACATCGAGTTGATCACCGACACAAATTTTAAAATCATTTAGTTGGTTATTAGTAATCAAACCTCTTATAAATCATAACTAAACTTTCTTTACGTTTTTATGAATCAAGTGGACGACTTAATTTTTAATGAAGTTAAAATATTTTAATGAATCTTTGAATGATTCTGAATTAGTTGATAATTTATATCATTTTCCTAAGACAAAAGCTGGAAGGGAGGGGGGGACTAGGTGTAACTAGACAAAAAAGGGGATAAACTAGCAGTTTCTCAATGCCATTTCCATGTTGGCATGTTCCCAACATGTGCCATGTAAGCAACTTGACAAAAAAAGCAAATAGTGTCACATCAAATACCACGTGTCAATCACATCAACAAAAAGATGCTACATGGTTCAACTGTTGCCTTGTCCGCTTCTTTTTTAACTTGGGTGTGATAGTTATTTCAGTTGAAGATTTGTAGGGTTCGTTGGAAGCCCATGAACAAATAATGAATGAAAGAAAGTTTGGTGAGAAGGTCTCTAAGGTGGCAACTTATCGAGAAAAAAAAAGGTCTCTAAGGTGGTATTCCAGGCAAGGCAATACTCTGATAATAACAAGAATAAGAAGGGAAAAGGAAAATTTCAAAGAGGTAGAGGCAGAGGCTCAAATGGCTCTGAGGGCAGAAACTCTAAACAAGGTTCTGGCAGTTCCGGTCAGAAGAATTGAGGATCAAATTCCAGAGGTGGTAGCTCATCAAGTGTCACCGTTTGGATTGCAAGGGAGGGAGCTCCGGAACAATCAATTGCTCAACCTAGAAGCCCCAATGTACTGAATGGAGCTTGGAAGAATAAGCAAGTATAAATGTAACCAATTGCAGTAAATTCAAAGAGAATAAAGAGAAGGAATATTTGTTGTGCAAGATGAGTCATGTTGCATTGATTTCAGGGAATATAAGTACAATCTATCATTGGATACTGTAGTACAGCTGTAGCTCGTACATTCTTCTAGAATAAAAAGGGAAAATGACCAAATACCCAAGTGTAGTACAATATGAGGAATGTAGTACAACTCTAGGTAAAACAGTAACTAAGTAAGCAGTAAATAGTGAATTATTTAGGTGACACTGTCACAATACTCCCCCCTTTGATAGCACTCTTGTCCTCAAGAGTGAAATTGAGGATAATCTCTTAAAATATCATAGTAGAATTTGTTACCAAGTGGCTTCAGTCTCAAGAGGGGGGGTGAATTGAGATTTAAAAACTTTTCAGATCTTTTGAAAATGTTTTTCCCCTTTTCAATGACTTAGATCAATTTTCGCGCAGGTTAAGTGGAAGCGAAGGAATTAGAATATAAAGCAGTAAAGCAGTATAATAGTAAAGCAGGAAAGCAGTAAAGCACGCAGAGATTTATCCTGGTTCGGTCACCTCCTAGTGACCTACGTCCAGTCCTCACACCCTTGTGAGATTTTCCACTAAAGGTATCCACATTCTCCCCCTTTTTGATGATGACAAAACATTAACTCATCTCAAGGTGGGAGGTTAGTTCAAACAGATAATGTATATGATACTCCCCCTATCATGATGCTCCCCCTGACTTATTGACTAGAAGCATAATATGCAAGTTCTATATGCTCATATACAACCCTATATTTCTCTCCCCATTTTTGTCATGATCAAAGAGGGTCAATATATGAGTCTCAAAAATCTGTGAAGCAGTTGTTTTAAGCTTTATACATTTCATGCTGCTTAGTTTGAAGGTTGGTGATGGCAGCCAGAATATGGGAGAAAAATTATTTTAGGTAAACAACGATTGTGAGCATGTATTTTTCGAAAAATACCAGTGCTAGCAGTTGATTGTAAAATAGATTTTAGGAAAAACATAGCACTTTAACTGCAGAAATTCACAAGTCACAATTTCACTTAAATTCGCATTTCTTTAAAAAATCACTTTGAAAACCGTTTAATTGAAAACCTCATTTGAATAAGTGAAGAAATGGATTTGTGAAAAAAATATCAACTAGCTGATTTTGACGATTCAACTTGCTCAATCATATTATCGCCTTTCTAACCATAACCTCTAAGAAGGTGATATGATAATTCTACATGCTCAGTTTTAGAGGGATGATCAGAATACTTTATTTGTTTTCATGCCTTAAAAAAAATGTTCCCTTAGAGATGCATGAAATGCGGTTTAGAGATCAATTTGTTTCACAAGTCACATGTTTGACTAAGTAAACTATGATTTAAGCACATTTTCAGTTTAGAGGTGAATAAAACTTTTCTAACCTTTACCAGTGATTCTCCCTCTATTCATCACAAGTCACATGGCAGATTTTTCTCCGGGGTGAGAGTTGATAACTTTATTGCGTCTCCGGTCATGTGCTTTGAGTCTTTGCTGTCAAGGTATCCACATGTCCCCATACCTTGCAGCGTACCTGCAATGATCTAAAACAAGGTTCTAGGTACCCAAATCTCTTTGGGTCCTTGTGGGTTAATGTTTGGTATGGTCCTTTTGGGAACCCATACCTTCTTCATAACTTGTTTACCTCTTATTCTGCAAACAGAAGCTATATGTCCAGGTTTACCACAGTAATAACATTTAATGTATGGTCTAGTGGAAAAATTAGATTTGTAATGAACATGCTTTTCTATGGTTTTGATTCTAGATAGTTTTTCAATAGTCAACTCTAGTTCATGAACTTTCTTTTTGCTTTCAACACATTTATCATATGTATGGTTTTCTTTAAAGCATGCAAGACTATCATTTTCTTTTCTAAGTTCTACTATTTCTTTGTTTAAAGAAGTGATGTCTTTTTCCAGATGAGTGATAGCTTTCTTAGATCTGTCTAACGCTTTAGCTAATTTTAATGATTTATCATGTAATTCAGTAAAAGCTTCATATAGATCATCATAATCATTTTGCAAAGTTTCAGAGTCAGAAGATACCTCAGTTTCACTTTTGCTGTCGTGGTCGGCCATGAGAGCAACTTGATCTTTTTCACTTTCTGAGCTATCTGATGAGTTCCTGTTTTCCCATGCTGTGTAGGCTTTTCTACTCCTTTTTCCTTTGGATCCCTTTTTCTCATCTCTTGGTCGTTTTCTTTGTAATTTTGGGCATTCCAATTTTATGTGTCCGGGTTTCCCACATTCGTAGCAGGTTAAAGGACTTAAGTAGTTTTGTTTGCATGAGACTTCTTTGGTTGGAGAATTCTTTTCTAGAGACCTCCTTATGAACCTTTTGAATTCTCTTACCATTAGGTCTATATACTCATCCTCTTCATCACTTTCACTTTGCGAGTCATCACTGTCGTCGGATGAACTTGAACTTGAAACTTTGAAAGCTAGGTTTTTCTTTTTCTTGACTTTTCCTTCATTCTCTGCTAGACGAGTGAGCTCTAACTCGTGCTCTAGTAGTTTCCCAAACAGAGTGGCAAGAGACATGGTAGTTAGGTTTCTTGATTCAGTTATAGCAGTTACCTTTGGTTGCCATTCTCGGTTTAGGCATCTTAGCACTTCGTTGATCAAGTCTTCGGGAGGAAATGATTTTCCTAATGAACCCAATTTGTTCACTGTGTGAGTGAACCTTTTCTGCATCTCTGATATTGTTTCACCTGTATTCATTCTAAACAATTCGTACTCTCTGGTAAGAGTATTTATTCTTGCCCTTTTCACTTCACTTGTACCCTCATGAGTAACTTGAAGATTATCCCACATTTCTTGGGCAGATTTACAGTTTGAAACTCGAAAAAATTCATCAGCACTCAAAGCAGAAGTAATAATATTTTTAGCGCGTAAATTAAGTTGCACTTTTCTTTTCTCATCATCAGACCATTCATTTCTACTTTTTATTCTAAGAATACCATCTACTATGTGTGTGGGGACGAAAGGTCCTTTTTCCACAGCATCCCAAACATCTAAGTCTACCCCTTCAATAAAAATTCTCATTCTTTCTTTCCAATATGCATAGTCTTCTCCGTTGAATCCCGGAGGACGGAAAAGAGATGCACCCTCTTGCGTATACCAACCTGAAGCCATTTCTCTTGAAGCGGCTAAGCTCTTTATACAAGAGTCTAGCTCTGATACCACTTGTTACCAAGTGGCTTCAGTCTCAAGAGGGGGGGGGGTGAATTGAGATTTAAAAACTTTTCAGATCTTTTGAAAATGTTTTTCCCCTTTTCAATGACTTAGATCAATTTTCGCGCAGGTTAAGTGGAAGCGAAGGAATTAGAATATAAAGCAGTAAAGCAGTATAATAGTAAAGCAGGAAAGCAGTAAAGCACGTAGAGATTTATCCTGGTTCGGTCACCTCCTAGTGACCTACGTCCAGTCCTCACACCCTTGTGAGATTTTCCACTAAAACAACAACAAGGCTTACGGGTGCCTTGGAAAACCTTTACAGACTCAGGCACTCTCCTCCTAGGATACCCCACCTATAGAGAGCCCTCAGATCTAATATAACAATAACAAGAGATACCCCACCCCTGTTACAATCAACTGCCCTAGAAAGATACCCCACTTCCTAGTACATGCAGCTACCCTAGAGAGATACCCCACTCCCTAGAACAAAACACAACAATTAAATAATAAACAATTGTAAGTGCAGAAATACCTCTAATGAAGGCAGATATTACAACTTGAAGGACGCAACCCCAACTAACTCTTAGCAACAGATCAGCTCAGACGGACCAACGGTGCGTGACGAGCAAAAGTAAAAGCGTAAAGAGTTTTTCTCAAAAGTTCTCTGATTCGTGAAATGGGTTGTGTGAAAATGAACGTGAAGCACTGCCTATTTATAGGCTATGAGGAATTCATTTTTACGTTGAAAATAGTGTAGGAATCGATTCTTAGTTAAAATGTATTTGATCTTGGAATCGATTTATTTAGGTAAGGAATCGATTTTATCTTTGTTTGTAAAATATGGGAAATCGATTCTTGAGTACCATGGAAAGCTAGGAATCGATTCTATACTTGGTGAAAATATGTAGGAATCGATTTTCAGCTTGCCTGAGACAAGTGGGAATCGATTCTCAGTTATGTGCAAAAGGTTGGGAATCGATTCTTCCCTTAAAAAATATTTGGCTCAGAAATCGATTTGTATATTATAAAACATGACCTGAAATCGATTCTACCTTTTCTATTTTACCTGAAAATCGATTTTGATATTTTGTTTATGCATGAGGAAATCGATTTTGTTATTTTAAAGGTGATAAGAATGTTTACGTAAATATGCATGCACCTTTAAAAAACTTTGTGAGTGTGTGAGACTCTGAGATACGAGCTGACCTTTTGAAAGAGCTTACACTTTTTCCTAAGACACACCCAAACCCTAAGGACTACCCTTATATTTAAGGACTACCCTTAAACTTGAATCTTCAGTTCTTGGCTTGCTTGTCTTGGATTGTGACTTTGACGTTTAGTCACTTTTATTGACTTTGATCGTCAATCTTACCTTTGTCTTTTTCATCATCAAAACACATCCTGCAATATCAGGTTACCTGCAACACAAGGTATCCACATTCTCCCCCTTTTTGATGATGACAAAACATTAACTCATCTCAAGGTGGGAGGTTAGTTCAAACAGATAATGTATATGATACTCCCCCTATCATGATGCTCCCCCTGACTTATTGACTAGAAGCATAATATGCAAGTTCTATATGCTCATATACAACCCTATATTTCTCTCCCCCTTTTTGTCATGATCAAAGAGGGTCAATATATGAGTCTCAAAAATCTGTGAAGCAGTTGTTTTAAGCTTTATACATTTCATGCTGCTTAGTTTGAAGGTTGGTGATGGCAGCCAGAATATGGGAGAAAAATTATTTTAGGTAAACAACGATTGTGAGCATGTATTTTTCGAAAAATACCAGTGCTAGCAGTTGATTGTAAAATAGATTTTAGGAAAAACATAGCACTTTAACTGCAGAAATTCACAAGTCACAATTTCACTTAAATTCGCATTTCTTTAAAAAATCACTTTGAAAACCGTTTAATTGAAAACCTCATTTGAATAAGTGAAGAAATGGATTTGTGAAAAAAATATCAACTAGCTGATTTTGACGATTCAACTTGCTCAATCATATTATCGCCTTTCTAACCATAACCTCTAAGAAGGTGATATGATAATTCTACATGCTCAGTTTTAGAGGGATGATCAGAATACTTTATTTGTTTTCATGCCTTAAAAAAAATGTTCCCTTAGAGATGCATGAAATGCGGTTTAGAGATCAATTTGTTTCACAAGTCACATGTTTGACTAAGTAAACTATGATTTAAGCACATTTTCAGTTTAGAGGTGAATAAAACTTTTCTAACCTTTACCAGTGATTCTCCCTCTATTCATCACAAGTCACATGGCAGATTTTTCTCCGGGGTGAGAGTTGATAACTTTATTGCGTCTCCGGTCATGTGCTTTGAGTCTTTGCTGTCAAGGTATCCACATGTCCCCATACCTTGCAGCGTACCTGCAATGATCTAAAACAAGGTTCTAGGTACCCAAATCTCTTTGGGTCCTTGTGGGTTAATGTTTGGTATGGTCCTTTTGGGAACCCATACCTTCTTCATAACTTGTTTACCTCTTATTCTGCAAACAGAAGCTATATGTCCAGGTTTACCACAGTAATAACATTTAATGTATGGTCTAGTGGAAAAATTAGATTTGTAATGAACATGCTTTTCTATGGTTTTGATTCTAGATAGTTTTTCAATAGTCAACTCTAGTTCATGAACTTTCTTTTTGCTTTCAACACATTTATCATATGTATGGTTTTCTTTAAAGCATGCAAGACTATCATTTTCTTTTCTAAGTTCTACTATTTCTTTGTTTAAAGAAGTGATGTCTTTTTCCAGATGAGTGATAGCTTTCTTAGATCTGTCTAACGCTTTAGCTAATTTTAATGATTTATCATGTAATTCAGTAAAAGCTTCATATAGATCATCATAATCATTTTGCAAAGTTTCAGAGTCAGAAGATACCTCAGTTTCACTTTTGCTGTCGTGGTCGGCCATGAGAGCAACTTGATCTTTTTCACTTTCTGAGCTATCTGATGAGTTCCTGTTTTCCCATGCTGTGTAGGCTTTTCTACTCCTTTTTCCTTTGGATCCCTTTTTCTCATCTCTTGGTCGTTTTCTTTGTAATTTTGGGCATTCCAATTTTATGTGTCCGGGTTTCCCACATTCGTAGCAGGTTAAAGGACTTAAGTAGTTTTGTTTGCATGAGACTTCTTTGGTTGGAGAATTCTTTTCTAGAGACCTCCTTATGAACCTTTTGAATTCTCTTACCATTAGGTCTATATACTCATCCTCTTCATCACTTTCACTTTGCGAGTCATCACTGTCGTCGGATGAACTTGAACTTGAAACTTTGAAAGCTAGGTTTTTCTTTTTCTTGACTTTTCCTTCATTCTCTGCTAGACGAGTGAGCTCTAACTCGTGCTCTAGTAGTTTCCCAAACAGAGTGGCAAGAGACATGGTAGTTAGGTTTCTTGATTCAGTTATAGCAGTTACCTTTGGTTGCCATTCTCGGTTTAGGCATCTTAGCACTTCGTTGATCAAGTCTTCGGGAGGAAATGATTTTCCTAATGAACCCAATTTGTTCACTGTGTGAGTGAACCTTTTCTGCATCTCTGATATTGTTTCACCTGTATTCATTCTAAACAATTCGTACTCTCTGGTAAGAGTATTTATTCTTGCCCTTTTCACTTCACTTGTACCCTCATGAGTAACTTGAAGATTATCCCACATTTCTTGGGCAGATTTACAGTTTGAAACTCGAAAAAATTCATCAGCACTCAAAGCAGAAGTAATAATATTTTTAGCGCGTAAATTAAGTTGCACTTTTCTTTTCTCATCATCAGACCATTCATTTCTACTTTTTATTCTAAGAATACCATCTACTATGTGTGTGGGGACGAAAGGTCCTTTTTCCACAGCATCCCAAACATCTAAGTCTACCCCTTCAATAAAAATTCTCATTCTTTCTTTCCAATATGCATAGTCTTCTCCGTTGAATCCCGGAGGACGGAAAAGAGATGCACCCTCTTGCGTATACCAACCTGAAGCCATTTCTCTTGAAGCGGCTAAGCTCTTTATACAAGAGTCTAGCTCTGATACCACTTGTTACCAAGTGGCTTCAGTCTCAAGAGGGGGGGGGGGTGAATTGAGATTTAAAAACTTTTCAGATCTTTTGAAAATGTTTTTCCCCTTTTCAATGACTTAGATCAATTTTCGCGCAGGTTAAGTGGAAGCGAAGGAATTAGAATATAAAGCAGTAAAGCAGTATAATAGTAAAGCAGGAAAGCAGTAAAGCACGTAGAGATTTATCCTGGTTCGGTCACCTCCTAGTGACCTACGTCCAGTCCTCACACCCTTGTGAGATTTTCCACTAAAACAACAACAAGGCTTACGGGTGCCTTGGAAAACCTTTACAGACTCAGGCACTCTCCTCCTAGGATACCCCACCTATAGAGAGCCCTCAGATCTAATATAACAATAACAAGAGATACCCCACCCCTGTTACAATCAACTGCCCTAGAAAGATACCCCACTTCCTAGTACATGCAGCTACCCTAGAGAGATACCCCACTCCCTAGAACAAAACACAACAATTAAATAATAAACAATTGTAAGTGCAGAAATACCTCTAATGAAGGCAGATATTACAACTTGAAGGACGCAACCCCAACTAACTCTTAGCAACAGATCAGCTCAGACGGACCAACGGTGCGTGACGAGCAAAAGTAAAAGCGTAAAGAGTTTTTCTCAAAAGTTCTCTGATTCGTGAAATGGGTTGTGTGAAAATGAACGTGAAGCACTGCCTATTTATAGGCTATGAGGAATTCATTTTTACGTTGAAAATAGTGTAGGAATCGATTCTTAGTTAAAATGTATTTGATCTTGGAATCGATTTATTTAGGTAAGGAATCGATTTTATCTTTGTTTGTAAAATATGGGAAATCGATTCTTGAGTACCATGGAAAGCTAGGAATCGATTCTATACTTGGTGAAAATATGTAGGAATCGATTTTCAGCTTGCCTGAGACAAGTGGGAATCGATTCTCAGTTATGTGCAAAAGGTTGGGAATCGATTCTTCCCTTAAAAAATATTTGGCTCAGAAATCGATTTGTATATTATAAAACATGACCTGAAATCGATTCTACCTTTTCTATTTTACCTGAAAATCGATTTTGATATTTTGTTTATGCATGAGGAAATCGATTTTGTTATTTTAAAGGTGATAAGAATGTTTACGTAAATATGCATGCACCTTTAAAAAACTTTGTGAGTGTGTGAGACTCTGAGATACGAGCTGACCTTTTGAAAGAGCTTACACTTTTTCCTAAGACACACCCAAACCCTAAGGACTACCCTTATATTTAAGGACTACCCTTAAACTTGAATCTTCAGTTCTTGGCTTGCTTGTCTTGGATTGTGACTTTGACGTTTAGTCACTTTTATTGACTTTGATCGTCAATCTTACCTTTGTCTTTTTCATCATCAAAACACATCCTGCAATATCAGGTTACCTGCAACACAAGGTATCCACATTCTCCCCCTTTTTGATGATGACAAAACATTAACTCATCTCAAGGTGGGAGGTTAGTTCAAACAGATAATGTATATGATACTCCCCCTATCATGATGCTCCCCCTGACTTATTGACTAGAAGCATAATATGCAAGTTCTATATGCTCATATACAACCCTATATTTCTCTCCCCCTTTTTGTCATGATCAAAGAGGGTCAATATATGAGTCTCAAAAATCTGTGAAGCAGTTGTTTTAAGCTTTATACATTTCATGCTGCTTAGTTTGAAGGTTGGTGATGGCAGCCAGAATATGGGAGAAAAATTATTTTAGGTAAACAACGATTGTGAGCATGTATTTTTCGAAAAATACCAGTGCTAGCAGTTGATTGTAAAATAGATTTTAGGAAAAACATAGCACTTTAACTGCAGAAATTCACAAGTCACAATTTCACTTAAATTCGCATTTCTTTAAAAAATCACTTTGAAAACCGTTTAATTGAAAACCTCATTTGAATAAGTGAAGAAATGGATTTGTGAAAAAAATATCAACTAGCTGATTTTGACGATTCAACTTGCTCAATCATATTATCGCCTTTCTAACCATAACCTCTAAGAAGGTGATATGATAATTCTACATGCTCAGTTTTAGAGGGATGATCAGAATACTTTATTTGTTTTCATGCCTTAAAAAAAATGTTCCCTTAGAGATGCATGAAATGCGGTTTAGAGATCAATTTGTTTCACAAGTCACATGTTTGACTAAGTAAACTATGATTTAAGCACATTTTCAGTTTAGAGGTGAATAAAACTTTTCTAACCTTTACCAGTGATTCTCCCTCTATTCATCACAAGTCACATGGCAGATTTTTCTCCGGGGTGAGAGTTGATAACTTTATTGCGTCTCCGGTCATGTGCTTTGAGTCTTTGCTGTCAAGGTATCCACATGTCCCCATACCTTGCAGCGTACCTGCAATGATCTAAAACAAGGTTCTAGGTACCCAAATCTCTTTGGGTCCTTGTGGGTTAATGTTTGGTATGGTCCTTTTGGGAACCCATACCTTCTTCATAACTTGTTTACCTCTTATTCTGCAAACAGAAGCTATATGTCCAGGTTTACCACAGTAATAACATTTAATGTATGGTCTAGTGGAAAAATTAGATTTGTAATGAACATGCTTTTCTATGGTTTTGATTCTAGATAGTTTTTCAATAGTCAACTCTAGTTCATGAACTTTCTTTTTGCTTTCAACACATTTATCATATGTATGGTTTTCTTTAAAGCATGCAAGACTATCATTTTCTTTTCTAAGTTCTACTATTTCTTTGTTTAAAGAAGTGATGTCTTTTTCCAGATGAGTGATAGCTTTCTTAGATCTGTCTAACGCTTTAGCTAATTTTAATGATTTATCATGTAATTCAGTAAAAGCTTCATATAGATCATCATAATCATTTTGCAAAGTTTCAGAGTCAGAAGATACCTCAGTTTCACTTTTGCTGTCGTGGTCGGCCATGAGAGCAACTTGATCTTTTTCACTTTCTGAGCTATCTGATGAGTTCCTGTTTTCCCATGCTGTGTAGGCTTTTCTACTCCTTTTTCCTTTGGATCCCTTTTTCTCATCTCTTGGTCGTTTTCTTTGTAATTTTGGGCATTCCAATTTTATGTGTCCGGGTTTCCCACATTCGTAGCAGGTTAAAGGACTTAAGTAGTTTTGTTTGCATGAGACTTCTTTGGTTGGAGAATTCTTTTCTAGAGACCTCCTTATGAACCTTTTGAATTCTCTTACCATTAGGTCTATATACTCATCCTCTTCATCACTTTCACTTTGCGAGTCATCACTGTCGTCGGATGAACTTGAACTTGAAACTTTGAAAGCTAGGTTTTTCTTTTTCTTGACTTTTCCTTCATTCTCTGCTAGACGAGTGAGCTCTAACTCGTGCTCTAGTAGTTTCCCAAACAGAGTGGCAAGAGACATGGTAGTTAGGTTTCTTGATTCAGTTATAGCAGTTACCTTTGGTTGCCATTCTCGGTTTAGGCATCTTAGCACTTCGTTGATCAAGTCTTCGGGAGGAAATGATTTTCCTAATGAACCCAATTTGTTCACTGTGTGAGTGAACCTTTTCTGCATCTCTGATATTGTTTCACCTGTATTCATTCTAAACAATTCGTACTCTCTGGTAAGAGTATTTATTCTTGCCCTTTTCACTTCACTTGTACCCTCATGAGTAACTTGAAGATTATCCCACATTTCTTGGGCAGATTTACAGTTTGAAACTCGAAAAAATTCATCAGCACTCAAAGCAGAAGTAATAATATTTTTAGCGCGTAAATTAAGTTGCACTTTTCTTTTCTCATCATCAGACCATTCATTTCTACTTTTTATTCTAAGAATACCATCTACTATGTGTGTGGGGACGAAAGGTCCTTTTTCCACAGCATCCCAAACATCTAAGTCTACCCCTTCAATAAAAATTCTCATTCTTTCTTTCCAATATGCATAGTCTTCTCCGTTGAATCCCGGAGGACGGAAAAGAGATGCACCCTCTTGCGTATACCAACCTGAAGCCATTTCTCTTGAAGCGGCTAAGCTCTTTATACAAGAGTCTAGCTCTGATACCACTTGTTACCAAGTGGCTTCAGTCTCAAGAGGGGGGGGGGGGGTGAATTGAGATTTAAAAACTTTTCAGATCTTTTGAAAATGTTTTTCCCCTTTTCAATGACTTAGATCAATTTTCGCGCAGGTTAAGTGGAAGCGAAGGAATTAGAATATAAAGCAGTAAAGCAGTATAATAGTAAAGCAGGAAAGCAGTAAAGCACGTAGAGATTTATCCTGGTTCGGTCACCTCCTAGTGACCTACGTCCAGTCCTCACACCCTTGTGAGATTTTCCACTAAAACAACAACAAGGCTTACGGGTGCCTTGGAAAACCTTTACAGACTCAGGCACTCTCCTCCTAGGATACCCCACCTATAGAGAGCCCTCAGATCTAATATAACAATAACAAGAGATACCCCACCCCTGTTACAATCAACTGCCCTAGAAAGATACCCCACTTCCTAGTACATGCAGCTACCCTAGAGAGATACCCCACTCCCTAGAACAAAACACAACAATTAAATAATAAACAATTGTAAGTGCAGAAATACCTCTAATGAAGGCAGATATTACAACTTGAAGGACGCAACCCCAACTAACTCTTAGCAACAGATCAGCTCAGACGGACCAACGGTGCGTGACGAGCAAAAGTAAAAGCGTAAAGAGTTTTTCTCAAAAGTTCTCTGATTCGTGAAATGGGTTGTGTGAAAATGAACGTGAAGCACTGCCTATTTATAGGCTATGAGGAATTCATTTTTACGTTGAAAATAGTGTAGGAATCGATTCTTAGTTAAAATGTATTTGATCTTGGAATCGATTTATTTAGGTAAGGAATCGATTTTATCTTTGTTTGTAAAATATGGGAAATCGATTCTTGAGTACCATGGAAAGCTAGGAATCGATTCTATACTTGGTGAAAATATGTAGGAATCGATTTTCAGCTTGCCTGAGACAAGTGGGAATCGATTCTCAGTTATGTGCAAAAGGTTGGGAATCGATTCTTCCCTTAAAAAATATTTGGCTCAGAAATCGATTTGTATATTATAAAACATGACCTGAAAATCGATTCTACCTTTTCTATTTTACCTGAAAATCGATTTTGATATTTTGTTTATGCATGAGGAAATCGATTTTGTTATTTTAAATGTGATAAGAATGTTTACGTAAATATGCATGCACCTTTAAAAAACTTTGTGAGTGTGTGAGACTCTGAGATACGAGCTGACCTTTTGAAAGAGCTGACCTTTTGAAAGAGCTTACACTTTTTCCTAAGACACACCCAAACCCTAAGGACTACCCTTATATTTAAGGACTACCCTTAAACTTGAATCTTCAGTTCTTGGCTTGCTTGTCTTGGATTGTGACTTTGACGTTTAGTCACTTTTATTGACTTTGATCGTCAATCTTACCTTTGTCTTTTTCATCATCAAAACACATCCTGCAATATCAGGTTACCTGCAACACAAGGTATCCACAGAATTCCCATGTGGCAGCATCCAAAGGGAGATTCTTCCACTTGACCAGCACTTTAGTGGTAGCAACATTGCCCCTCTTCACCATCTTTCTTGCCAGAATTTCCTCAGGTTCACCCTTATTTGGAGCAATCACAGAAACCGAAGGGTGCTGTATCACAGAAGCAGCAGGATCCTTACAAAGTTTCAGCTGAGAAACATGGATTACATTATGAATTCCAGCAGTAGCAGGCAACTCCAATTGGTAAGCATAGTCCCCAATGGAGAATTGGCTATCACTTCTGTGTTTATTCGCCTGCTGTGCCATACGGTTCTGAGCAGGCTCCAAGTGAAATTCAGCAAGCGAATTGCTTCCTCTCTAGCAACCAAAGATCTGTCAACAGTCAAATTGGAGGACTCTCCAGGCAGATAAGGTAAATGTAGTGGGGGAGGTTGACCATACACCACCTCATATGGTGTAGATTGTATAGAGGAATGAAAATTCGTGTTGTACCACCATTCAGCCAATGGAAGCCACTAAGCCCAAGTAGATGCTTCTTCACAGCACATGCATCTTAAATAAGTTTCAAGAGCTTTATTCACAATCTCAGTTTGCCCATCCGTTTGGGGATGATAGGCACTAGATTTGTGTAAAGCCACCCCTTGCAGAGAGAAAAATTCCTTCCATACTTCACTCAAAAATATGGGATCTCTATCACTAACAATGGTGGTAGGCATACCATGAAGTTTGAATATAGAGTCCATAAACAACTTAGCCACATCAACAGCCGTATATGGGTGAGCTAAAGCCAGAAAATGTGCATATTTACTGAGTCTATCTACCACAACAAATATGACTTGCTTACCATTGGATTTTGGCAAGCCCTCCACAAAGTCCATACTTATAGCTTCCCAAATTCGTCCAGGAATAGGGAGTGGTTGAAAAAGACCCGGGGAAGCAACCTGTTCACCCTTGTTTCTTTGACAAACAAGACATTCACGCACATATTTCTGTATGTCTTTAGTCATGCCCCTCCAAAAGAAGAGAGCCTTGATTCTAGCAGCAGTGTTGTGACGGCCAGAGTGTCCACCCGTAGTAGAGTCATGGAACCAGTGTAATATGAAGCTTCTGGTGGCAGAGTCATTTCCCACCACTAGCTTACCCTTTCTTCTAAGAATGTCATCCTTCCACACAAACTTAGGGTGAGAAGTAGGGTCTTCCTTCAGTTCATCAATGATTTTAGAGACACTGGCATCCTTAGACCAAGAGTCTTTGATTTTCAGAAACAAATCAGGCTCTGTTTTGTTGAGAGTGAGTGCTAAAATTTCTGCTCCTTCAATACGAGATAAAGTCAGCTGCTCTATTTTCTCTACCTTCCTTATACTGAATTTTAAATTCAAACCCCATTAATTTTGCAACCCAAGCCTGCTGAAATGGAGTCTTCAATTTCTGTTCAAGTATATATTTGATGCTTCTTTGATCAGTTCTAATCACAAAGGGTTTGTGAGCCAAGTATGTGCTCCATTTCTGAACTGCATATACAATAGCCAGCAACTCCTTCTCATAAATTGAAAGTGCTTGTTGTCTAGGCCCTAAAGCCTTATTGATGTAAGCTACTGGATGGTGTTCCTGCATGAGTACAGCTCCTATCCCACGCCCAGAAGCATCAGTTTCAAGGATAAATGTCTTTGAAAAATTTGGAAGAGTTAGAACAGGAGCAGAAATAAGTGCATTCTTCAACTGTTGGAATGCTATGGCAGCAATTTCATTCCATTCAAAGTTATCTTTTTTCAATAAGTCAGTTAAGGGTTTGGCAAACTTGCCAAAATCCTTGACAAATCTCCTGTAATACCCAACTAAACCAAGGAAGCCTCTGAGTTGTTTAACCGAGGCTGGGGCAGGCCATTCAGATACAGCTTTGACCTTGGCAGGGTCAGTGGAAACACCCTCATTTGTGATGAAGTGACCCAGATATTCAACCCGTGAAGTTGCAAAATGGCACTTGCTGTGGTTAAGATACAAATGGTTGCTTCTTACAGTTTCAAAAACCTGTTTCAAATGCTGAATATGGTCCTGCAATGAAGAGCTATAGACCGGAATATCATCAAAGAAAATGATTACAAACTTCCTAAGAAACTCATGGAACAAGTGATTCACGAGTGCTTGAAATGAAGCCGGAGCATTAGTTAATCCAAAGGGCATTACAAGATACTCAAAGTGCCCACTATGAGTTTTGAAGGCTGTCTTGTATTCCTCAACCTTAGACATCCTCAATTGATGATAACCTGACCTCAAATCTAACTTGGAGAATATAGTAGCCCCTCCTAGTTCATCCATTAAATCTTCTATTAACGGAATAGGAAATCTATCTTTGATGGTATAGTGATTAAGTAGCCTATAATTAACACACAATCTCCATGATCCATCCTTTTTTCTTACTAGTACTGTGGGGGAGGCAAAATGGCTGTTAGAGTGTTGTATGACCCCCTGATTTAACATTTTATATTTTATTCCACGAGTTTATATTATATTAAATTTTATTCCACGAATTTTTTATTTGACGGTCTAGATTTTGCCGACACTTTAAACGGTCTAGATTTTGCCGACCACTTTTCATCCAACGGTGGAAATTCACTTTAGGGTTTCAGATTTTCCCTATAAATAGACCAATTGGGTTTCACTTCTTTCATACACACAACACAAAATGATGATGACTATGGCCAACGAAGAGGCTTCCCTCACTATCATTTTTAGTAATCAGGGCATCATCATCAACGAAGATGACGATGTCTGTTTCGAGGGGCGAGACACGTTCCAGTGTAGGTTAAAACACAACATAACATTCGCTGCCCGGAAAGAGAGACTACTGCGTAAGGTGCAACCGGAGGGCGACGAACATGAAATAATTAGTATAATTTATCGGAAACCAGCATGGGTTAATGGACGTGTGCACTGGTCTGGAATGGATGTCAACAACGACAATGACGTCCAAGCCATGATGACCATTTATGTTATCTTTAAATGGAAGGGTTATCTGCATTTATACGTCGAAACCAGAAGGACCGTCACTGAGATCCTTCGTCGTTTCACTCCACCATCTCAGTAGTTTCTATTATGTTTTCGTTTTGTTTGTTGTTGCAATCTGTTATTTTAAATCAATGTGGAAGGCGTTTTTAATTAATCAAATAAACATTTCATTTTTTATTTTTGCACTCCGGAAACCATATTATATGATAAATTCGGAAAGCAATTTTAAGGGATTTCCGGAAATACATCAAATTGGGATAAATTCGAAAGGAAATATTGAGGAATTTCCGAAAATACCTCAAATCTAGATAAATCCGGAAGTATGTTTTTTTTTATTTTCCGGAAATATTGCATTTTACGGTATTTCCGCAATGTAAAATGTGTTACGGAAATACCGTAAAATGCGATATTTCCGAAAAATCAAAAAAACATAGTTTTGGATTTATCTGGATTTGAGGTATTTCTGGAAATTTTGTGGATTTAAGAGGTAGTTTCGTTCATTTGGTCATTTTGGGGGGTAGATGGTATAAGAGGGGTACCAAAAAAACAGGGTTCAGTTGTACGGATTTTTGACAAAAAAAACGGATTTACATTCTAAAATATGTGGATCTCCATTTATTAATTTCTAAAAGTAAATCCTTGATAAAAAACGGATTTACATTCTAAATCCTTGATTCTAAAAAGGATATATCTATACACCAAACAAAAACACGAATTTATCTATCATAAATCTGCATAAAACGGATTTGTCATATATCCGTAGTGAAAAAAAATCAAACAATTTTATCTATTTAGTAGATAAATCTATAGTTGAAAAATGAACTGTGAATTTATCTATTAAATAGATAAATCCGTAGTGCATTTTTCAACTACGGATTTATCTATTAAAAAGATAAATCCGTTTGGGAAAAATATTAACAGATTTATCTATTTATCTAGTAGATAAATTCGTAGTTAAAAAATGAGCTGCGAATTTATCTATAAATTTATAGGGATAAAATGAGGATATATGAATAGGGGTATAAAAATCAGTATTCTAATTAATATTGACAAATAGAGTCTAGGAAAAGTTGTGAATGTCGTCGACAGGGAGCTTGAGTAAATTGTGGTGTTGTAAAAAAAGAAAAGCAAGTTGTAGTAGCACGTCGTTTACGTGCATCTTATGATGATGAATTAAAAGTGAAACAAATAAAATAAAATTCAATTAATGAGAGCATTATAAAGAACAAAAATGTAACGACAAAAGTAAAAGAAAATAATAATGTGAAATTATAAGAATAAAGAAGAGAAACTCAAAACCAGCAACGGTTAAGCGGGTACGCGTCCTAAGCATATAAGGCGCCGCCTGGAAATAAAAGCAGAAAACAACAGCGACAGCGGTAATCCAAATCCAAAGTGGTATTTCTATTTGTTTCTTTTTCAGGATGCTTGTGGAAAAAGAAAATCTTTGGGTGGTTTCACTCCCTATAAATAAAGTCCAAGAAAGCACAGTATCAACTCACTACTCATCGATTATTATTCTCACTTGTCTAACTATTCATTCATCCATTTTCCTGTTCATTGGCGATGTCGACGACTGCTGGTCAGGTCATCAAGTGCAAAGGTCGGTTACCCATCTTTCTTTTACTGATCCACGAAATTATAATGATCCTTTTCCTGCTTATATTTTTTTAATTAAAAAAAATGGTTAGTGATGGAGTGCTAAGTTAGTTAACATATTACTAACTGAATGGATTGTTAATTTGATTTGGTGATTTTCGAAATGTAATTACAGCGGCTGTAGCATGGGAGGCGGGGAAGCCCCTGGTGATGGAAGAAGTAGAGGTGGCGCCACCTCAAGCCGGTGAAGTTCGTTTGAAGATACTCTACACCTCCCTTTGCCACACCGATGTTTACTTCTGGGAAGCTAAGGTAACTAACTAACTAACCACACTTCACAAATTTACAATCACTTCTTAATTAATTATATGTATTAGCCATCATCATTTTCAATTTCAACTTACCTGCAATTTATAGGGGAATAGATAGATCTTTCTCATACTCCATAAATTTAGAATAAAAATTCACATTAGAGAGTCTACTCTGTATAATGGTAGTTTGATTTTGGCGTCCTGTTGTTGTGCATCACATTAGTTTAGTTTAGTTTAATTTGATTTTATTTATTTCTCCTCATTTCAGGGCCAAACTCCATTGTTTCCTCGTATATTTGGTCATGAAGCTGGAGGGTATGTTATTGTTTCACTTCTCAACATTGCCTCCAGAAATCACATAGTTTGATATATTATTTCATTTCTCTCAAGTTTATTTTCTAGTATTGTGAATCATGTTATTGATAGTGTTGGCATGATGTTGATCAGGATTGTGGAGAGTGTAGGTGAGGGTGTGACTCATCTGAAACCAGGGGATCATGCCCTCCCTGTATTCACTGGGGAGTGTGGGGATTGCTTACATTGTAAGTCAGAGGAAAGCAACATGTGTGATCTGCTTAGGATCAACACTGATAGGGGTGTCATGATCAATGACAACAAGTCAAGATTCACTATAAAGGGACAACCCGTGCACCATTTTGTGGGTACCTCTACATTCAGTGAATATACTGTGGTCCATGCTGGATGTGTTGCAAAGATCAACCCTGCTGCCCCACTTGACAAAGTTTGTATTCTCAGCTGTGGAATATGCACAGGTTTGGAAAATCCCTTACCTTGATATTGTGATATATAATTAAGTGAGTCTATGTTATATTCCAATTCAATTTCATTTTTACTTGTTTGTAGGTCTTGGTGCTACCGTCAATGTTGCGAAACCGAAACCTGGTTCTTCTGTTGCCATCTTTGGACTTGGAGCTGTTGGCCTTGCTGTATGTTTCACTTTATATCTTTGTCTGTCTATATTTTATAGAAACTGAAAATAGCTATATTAACTAATGCTCCTCTTTGGTCCAAATTTTAGGCTGCTGAAGGGGCAAGGATTTCTGGTGCATCAAGAATCATTGGAGTTGATTTAGTTTCCAGCCGATTTGAACTAGGTAGAGAAATGCTTTCCTATTTCATGAAATTCTCTGAGATTAAAGTCACAACATAAATTAAATGACTATTGACTTATTGATTGTATTTTTGTTTTTGGGCAGCTAAGAAATTTGGAGTTACTGAATTTGTGAACCCAAAAGATCATGACAAACCTGTACAACAGGTTAGCTACTTTTATTCTCTCTAATGTTTGTGCCTTTTAGTGTATGAGGGAGATTGACGATATGAATCTTGGTGTGTGTGTGTGTGCAGGTTATTGCTGAAATGACCGATGGAGGTGTGGACCGTGCTGTTGAATGTACTGGCAGTATCCAGGCCATGATTTCAGCATTCGAATGTGTCCATGATGTATGTAAAACAAAACTCTTTTTTTTGTCTCACTTGTTGCTAAAGAGTTTATAAAGCTTACCGAGTCTAAAACTTGATTTGTTCTCAGGGTTGGGGTGTTGCTGTACTTGTTGGAGTGCCAAGCAAAGATGATGCATTCAAAACTCATCCGATGAATTTCTTGAATGAGAGGACTCTTAAGGGTACCTTTTATGGTAACTACAAACCCCGCACTGATCTTCCAGGTGTTGTGGAAAAGTACATGAGAGGGGTAAGCTTATACTATATATTGAACTTTGTAGAATAAATATTGCAGGATGATATGTTACCTATGTTGTTAATGTGATATTCTGGTGATTCTGCAGGAGCTGGAACTAGAGAAATTCATAACTCACACAGTTCCATTCTCAGAGATCAACAAAGCTTTTGATTACATGTTGAAGGGAGAGTCCATCAGATGTATCATAAGCATGGAGGAGTAAAACTTTGAAACAATGATATGAAATAGTTTCTACTCTGGAACGGAATTTTCTCTGCTTGTGAAAAATAAATTTTATATATAATCCCTTTAGGATTATTGAGTTTGTGAGAACTTTGTATGCTTTTGCTACTGGGAGTGTCTAAATACATGACAAGCAAGATTCTGGTTTTGTTTATATTTTAGCTCGTGTTATTTTAAGTTTTTAACTGATTTATTTTATTGTGAAACTGTGAAAGGAAGGGATAACAATATACCAACCATCCCTCACAATTCTAGGTGATGAACATAAAATTTCACTACTAACAACAACAACCATGCATTGATCTAAATACGGAACCATAAGGCTTAAGCCTTTTTTTTTACCAAGTAGGGGCTTAAGCTATACAATTACACATCAACTTATTATTATGTCAACCTGAAGCTCAGAGAACTAGGTGGAGTAGCTTTTCAATCAGTGAGGCCTTTAAATAGACCTATAGACAAACCTATGAACAACAAATAATTCATCACAATGTTGAGTCCGTATAGATGACTTGCCACGAGTAGGTTCTTTGGCCACTATACAGGGATTCTGGTGGATATTGATCTCTTTGAATATTCTTCAACGAACTTTTGGTTGAAAGAGAAATATTTGCATTTTGTGTAGGGGTGGTGTATGAGAAATTGCCACTTTTATGTTCATATTGCGAGACCATTCGTCACACAACTAACAGTTGTAAGCATCTCTCCACAAACAAACAAGTGCGAAAATGGAAGACACACTCTTAAGATTGCGAGACCTTCTCACTTTGCAAAAATGGTACCGTTTGTTCGCCAGTGATACACTCCTAAAAAGAAATGAGACTCCACATGTTATTGTGAATGCTTTGAAGAAGTCCATCAAGAGAGTGACATGAAGAATTTTGATAATGCGCCAAATACTAATGTGGAATGTATGAATATAGATAGATTCTCCTACGCAAGGTTGTAACATCTCTTCACATGTCTCTTCTAAAGAATTAGCCACATTGGTTTCGGTTTTAGACTCGGTAAAAATAGATTTAAGTGATGCAGCTTTTTTCGACAAGTTGAAATCTAATTTAAAGATTTTAAAAAACATTAAGCAAAAGAAGAAGAAAAGAACAACTAGAGATTATTGATGATGCTTCGTTAAAGCTGCCAAGGTTCATTCTAAGTTCACAGTGGTCAAATCTAAAGTTCAGAAATATGACATGAAGAAATATAGAAAACGTAACTTTAGATACACTTGATTTATTTTTAGCACTTTTTTTTTTGTTTTTTTTTGCACAGGTTTTCGTTCTTGTCCCCCAAGATTTTGTTTCTTTTTCCTTTCTTTAATAAGATTTATGGTTTACATAAAAATCTCTTCTGCAAAGTGATATTTACATAAAAATTAGGCTTAATTATGTTTTTCGCCCTGCAAATATATAAGTTCTTATTTTTTCGTCCTTGGAAAAATAATTTTTTGTTTTTCATCCTCGTAATTTCTTAAATTTTGTTTTTCGTCCCTAAATAAATTCTTCTTTTTTTAATTTTCGTGACCATAATAAATATCTATTTTTGGAATTAGTCCTCATTTAGTCCATCATTCAAGGACTAAAATCAAATTGGTCACTGATTTTAGGGGCTAAAACAAAAAATAAATATTATACAAAATAATAAAAACTAAACTAAAAAAAATTCTATATTTTAGGGACAAAAAACAAAAAAAATTACAGGGATGAAAAAACAAAAACTTATATATTTGTAGGGATGAAAAACAAATCTAAACCAAAAAATTATTTTGACCCTTCAATTTTAATTTATTTTGGTTATCATGTTATTGTTGCGCTGTATCCACGGGCTTTGCGGGTGACTAATCTACGTCGGGGAACCTGGGTGACCAGGTGTATACCCGGCTTTCCGTTCCGTGTGGTTCTTTCATTCCAATCGAGTTTTTGTCAAACCAAAGATTTGAACCCGAGAACTTGGAGTAGGATCCGAGCTTAGTTATCGTTTGGACTAATTCTTGTTGGTAATATTTTTTAGGCTTAAATATATGTTCAGCCCCTGCAAATATAGCCAAAATCCAGTTAAGCCCCTATAAAAATAAAAATTTTAAAATGACCATTGTAAATATTAAATGTGTGCGGTTAAGCCCCTCGGTCAATTTTCCATATTTGCAGAGGGTAAAAATATATGTTCAATCCCTGCAAATATGACCATAATCCATTTAAGCCCCTGTAAATATTAAAAATTCTAAAATGTTCAGCCCCTGCAAATATGGCCATAATCCATTTAAACCCCTGTAAATATTAACAATTTTAAAATGACCCTTATAAATATTATATATTCAGTTTTTTTTGATGAAAAATTGACAGATGGGCTTAACCGCAAACATTTAATATTTACAAGGGTCATTTTAAAACTTTTATTTTCACAGGGGCTTAACTGGATTTTGGCTATATTTGCAAGGGCTGAACATATATTTAAGCCTATTTTTTAAATTAAGTTTGCACCTAAATTTCTAAATGTAATTTGCTGCAAGACTGTTGCACTTTATCACTCAATTGGAATTGATGAACGGTTGTCTAGTGACTTATATTAGCAGAGATGTGTTTTTTTTTTGGAGTTATAATTTTGGTAATTCCACAAATAACTTGATTCCGGTACAAAATCCATCATTCAAAACTATCAGAAACAAGTTTTAATTTTAAGATGAATTTCAAATATTCCAAAGTTTGATATCACATGAGAGAAACAACTTTTGCTTAAAATTAAAAAGTACGCCGACAAACATCTATATCTCCGCCGAACATCCCTCAAGCCACAAGACAATTATAAAGTGTGTAATTTATTTAATTAAATATATTAAAATTTTATTTTATTTTGATATTTTTAACAATATGTTATTCAAAAAATTTCACTCCTAACTCGGGGTCCTATGTCCGCCAAGTCATACCGGATCAAAAAAATTTCAAGAAACATTCCTTCACAATACATAATAGTTGAAATTAATAGACTAATTATGTAAAACGTGTTTCTTTTATTGACAATGTTAGTGGGAGAAGTGAGAATGTTAGTTTCTCAGGTTCAAACCCGGGACCTCCTGCTTGCAATCCTTTGGTGCACTCTTTCGGTATCCCTTAGTTCGCCAACTGAACTATTTACTTCGGTATCCCTTTGGTGTACTCTAAAAAGTGTTTTTAAATAATAATGCATTACTTCATTATATACTAAATTAGGGGGAAACTATTCTAGATCGGGCAAATGAGATGTGGGTCCATGTCGCAACTGAAGGTTGGGTTGTCTAGGATCCGATTGCAGCTTTCATCAGACACACACACATATGGTTTTAAATCTTCCTATTCACACCAAAACCTTCGTGTTATGGACTTCCATACGTGACCTATGCTACATATAGTTGTCAATTTTAACCTAGTCGGTTTGATAGACTTGATTGGTCCGCATTTTGGGTTGCACCAAACTTTTAAAATACTGGCCTAGATAGTTGGGCCAATTTGGTTTGGACTAATTAGTCCACTAGGCCAGGTTGAACTCTTTTTTTTTTGCATTTTTATAGAAAGATTAACTATTTTACTTGTTAAAAAGTCAAACTTGTCTCTGACTCGGTCCAACCAGATGTCTCAAGGTCGGACTGAGCCAAAGAATACATAGCCTAATAGATTTTTGGGTTCCCACTCCCCAAATTTCCCCCGTCCCCGTCTCGATCCCGCCCTGGGGAGATTTTCTTGTCTTTGTCGCCATAGATATTCGTGGATCCCCCCATTGGGACCCAAAAATTCATGAAGAGTTACCAAAAATATAAACTGAAATCTAATAAAATTGAAAAAAAATATAAAAGTAAGAAAATCTTAAGTTTTATAACAAATTTGTTGTAAAAAAAGTTATAACAAATTCAAACTCAAACACTGCAAACACAATATTCAATAATTATTACATAACGTTACAAAATTCCTATATCAAATCAAAATTTTCATGTCGTTTTCTTATCCAACGTGCGAGGTATTTAGTATTTTTGCATAGTCAATCGATTGATGGCACATAGTGATTACAAAATGTATAACATAGCACAACATGATTAATATATATCATTTCTAATTAAAAACCCATATAAAAAGGCTAAAAACTAATACTTATTGTATAATTTATTTATAATAAGGATAGTTACATAACGTGCTTGGGGTGGAGGGTTTGGTCCCCATCCTCCAAATTGACTAATTAGCGAGGATTTTTTCCCTCACTCTCAACCACATTCTTGCATATGGGTCGAAATTGTTGCCCCTAATTGACCCAACCCGATCCAACTTGCAATTGGTCTTGATGGACTGGCCAGCAATAGAGAGAGAAGTTCATGGTTGAAGGAAAGTGAATGTCTCGTTTATTGCAAAAGTGAGTTACAACTTTACTTTCCAAACAGATATACAATATTCAGTTACAATCTGTAACTGACTTTCAATTAGGCTAAACTATGGTTAGCTAAAATCTAACTAAGATGGTTAAAGAATAACTAAACTAGTTAATACATAAACAAGATCTAAATAGAGTTATATTAGATAAATAACTAGAGAGTTGATACTCCCCCTCAAGTTGGCATGTACAAGTCTGTGATGCCCAACTTGGATATGAGATTGTGGAACTGAATCCTGGGCAATGCTTTAGTGAAAGGGTCTGCAAGTTGATGCTTGGAGGCCACATGAAACAAGTTGATGAATTTGGAGTTGACGTGTTCTCTGATGAAGTGACACTCTATGTTAATGTGTTTTGATCTTTCATTGAGAGCAGGATTGGAAGCCAATTGGATGGCTGATCTACTGTCCCAAAAAACCTTGCAAGAAGGAACAGGAACATGAAAGGAGTTCAATAGTTGTCTTAACTAGAGGAGCTCAGTTGTGAGGAGAGCTAGAGCTCTATACTCAGCTTCAGCAGATGATCTGGACACAATAGGTTTTTTTTTATTTCCAAGTGATCAATGAGTTGCCTAAGAAGACACAGAAGCCAGTTGTGGATTTTCGGGTTACTTTGCAACTACCCCAGTCTACATCTGCATATGCTGAAAGTTCCAAGGAAGGAGCAGATGTGAAGAACAGGCCTTGGCTTGGTGCATTTCTGATGTACTGCAGAATGTGGTGGACTGCATGAAGGTGAGTAGCTCTAGGTTCAGCCATAAATTGGCTAAGTTTGTTGACTGTAAAGGCAATATCCGGGCGAGATATAGTGAGATACATGAGCCTGCCAATGAGCCTTCTATAGAGGGATAAATCAGTCAACAATTCACTTTTGTCATCAGCAAGGTTGAGATTGGGATTCATAGGGGTTTGCAGAGGCTTGCAATTCTGGAATCCAGTGTCATTGAGAAGCTGTAGAGCATATTTTCTCTGACATAGGTAGATTCCCTTTGCTGATGTTGTTATTTCAAGTCCCAAAAAATATTTTGGAGGACTAAGTAGCTTGAGTTTGAATAGACTTTGCAGTAGTTGCTGAGTTTCTATGATGGCAGAAGGGTTAGGGCTGCCAAGTATCATGTCATCCACATAGAGAAGAAGGACCACAAATGATTGACCACTGCCCTTGGTAAATAAAGAGGGCTCAGCAGATGATTGAGTGAAGCCATGTTGGAGAATTGTTGAGGAGAATTTCTGGAACCATTGTCTAGATGCCTGTTTCAGTCCATAGAGGGACTTGTTCAATTTTCATACCAGTTGCTCCCCCTTTCTAGGATACCCCAAAGGCAACTTCATGTACACTTCCTCATGGAGATCACCATTAAGGAAGGCATTATTCACATCTAACTGGACCAAATGCCATTGTTTGTGCAACAAGGGCAAGTAAGACACGCACAGTTGTGATGGTTGCAACTAGTGAGAATGTGTCAAAAAAATCCAAGCCTAGCTGCTGTGTGAAACCTTGAGCCACTAAACGGGCTTTGTATCTGTCAAGGCTACCATCAGCTTTGTACTTCACCTTGTAGAGCCATTTGCATCCAATGGCTTTCTTTCCCTCAGGTAAAGGTTGGACAGTCCATGTGTTGTTGGCTTCAAGAGCATTGAGCTCTTCTTGCATTGCTTGGCACCACTCCACGGATTTAGATGCTTGGTGATATTAGAGAGGCTCAGGAATGGTTGATACTTGAAGGGTATAGGTCTGATATGCCTGAGAAAATTGGCTACTATGAATGGCAGCAGAATTGGTGGCATTGCAGACATATTGTCCTAAGTAGGTTGGTGCTGTGTGGGTTCTGGTGGACCTACGCAGGGCAATTTCTGGTTCCTGAGGTATGCCATTGTGTTGTGTGGCAGCGGGTGGTGTTGTTGGGGCAATGTCAAGGTGAGGACTATTAGGTGCTGGAGCAAGGGGTTGCTCTGGGTTAGGAACTTCTGTGGGGATTGGTTCCATGTCAGGAATGGTAGGTAAGGCAGCTGGGAGAACCAGGTCAGAAAAGGGATCTGGGGAAGTGACAGATGCAGGGAAGTCTTTGAATGGGAAGGAATTTTCATGGAAGATTACATCTCTAGATATGAGGAATTTTCTGGTTGTGAGGCTGTAAAGTTTATAACCCTTGTATCCCAATGGATAGCCAAGGAAGATAGAAGGAGATGACCTAGGGGAAAATTTGGTGCGTAGGTGAAGGATGGTGGCTGCATAGGCTAAACATCCAAAGACCCTAAGGTGTGAATAAGAAGGTTGTGTGCCATATAGAAGGTCATGTGGGGACTTGTTGTCTAGAGTGGGTGACGGTGTTCTGTTTATGAGGTGTGCATCAGTGCAAACACTGTCACCCCAGAATTTAAGTGGAAGGCCAGATTGAAACATGAGAGCCCTGACAATGTTTAGTAGGTGCTGGTGCTTTCGTTCTACTACTGAGTTTTGCTCAGGCCTATACGGGCAGGAAAATTGATGTAATGTACCATGTACCTGCAAGAAATCAATTGAGCCAGCTTTTTTGCATTGTCAGATCTAATGTATTTTATAGTTTTAGAAAACTGATTTTTGACAAGAGCAAAAAAATGTTTGATCCTGTCAGTTGCTGCAGATTTAGAGGATAGCATATAGATCCATGTGAATCTGCTATGATTATCAACAATTGTCAAAATAATTCATGCCATCATAGGTATTTTGGCCATAGGGTCCCCATACATCACAATGAATTAGGTCGAAGGGTTCAGTGCACATGTGTGAATTGGATTGAAAAGGCAAACGTTTAAACTTTGAAAGAGGACAGATACTACATTTATTTGTTGTGAAACTACTAGGAATAGTAATAGAAAGTTTATTACTAACAAATTTCAAGACAGTATCTGATAAATGGCCTAGCCTAGAGTGCCAGAGAGAGGCATTTTCATGTGAATGTGAATTTGAAACAGCATTACAATGTTGAAAGAATGAAGAATTACAGACTTGAGCTGAGTTAGCTACAGAATTACAAAGTGCAGTACCAGGATTGGTGTGAGAATGAAGGGTGTAAAGGCCATTTTCCAGTTGTCCTTTACCAATCTCTTTCAGGAGGTTTATTCCCTGCAACAGAAAGTTTTTGGCAAAAAATGTCAGGGACATGTTCGATGCATCCAAGAGTTGGCTAACAGAAACAAGATTAACACCAAATGAAGGGATGTATAAGACATTATGGAGTGTAAGTGTGGGTGATAAGGTGACTGAACCTATGCCTGTAACTGCTACTTTGGTAAGGTTGGGTAATGTGACATATTTGTTGGGAACTCATGTGAAATTGTGAAACAATTCTAACAGACAACAGATATGAACAGATGCTCCAGAATCAAATAACCATGTGCTATAAGGAAGGGGTTCATTGGAGTGCAATAGGGACAAGACCATACCTAGGCATGAAGAATCAGTGGCTTCAACTTCAGGAGTGGCAGCTTTGGCCATTTGTGCTTGAATGAACTGCATCATCATTTGATATTGTTGATTGGAAACTGCGGTGGTGCCTGCGGATTCAGCTTCAGTGATATTGTTCACAATGGTAGCATTTTGCTTGGTATTGACTGGTTTCTTGTTGTAAGATGGCGAATAGCCATGGAGACAGTAGCACTTCTCCTTGATGTGTCCCAAAATTCCACAATGAGAGCAACTAGGGCTCTCACGGCGGTCACTACAAAAAAACTAGTCATTAGCGAGGGACAGTTCCCTCGCAAAATGACCTGATTCCCTCACTAATGGTCATTTGCGAGGGACTTAGCGAGGGACTGGTTCCCTCGCTAATGCCCTCCTCGCAAATGGGATTAGCGAGGGAAGTTGGATCCCTCGCTAATTAGCGAGGGACTATGCCGTCGCTAGTTCCCTCGCTAATGACTGCAGCTTTGCAGGTGATGGGACTCAGTTGCAGGGGTTGGTAAATGCGCAGGAATTAGCGACGGCTTTTTCCCTCGCTAATTCCCTCGCTAATGACTGCAGTTTTCAAAAAAAAAATGACACGTGTCCAGTGCTGAATGGCTTGTTTTTTTTATATATATTAATTAATGAATATTATATTATATTATATTATTAATTTTGTGGTGATGTGTGGTGGTGGTGGTGGTGGCGTGGTGGTGGTGTGGTGGTGGTGTGGTGGTGGTGGTGGCGTGGTGGTGGTGATGGGTGGTTTAGAGTAGAGAGAAGGAGAAGAGTAAGGGAGAAAGAGAGAGAGAGGAGTGAGAGTGGTGGTGGTGGCGTGGTGGTGGTGGTGATGGGTGGTTTAGAGTAGAGAGAGAAGGAGAAGAGTAAGGGAGAAAGAGAGAGAGAGAGAGAGAGAGAGAGAGAGAGAGAGAGAGAGTGAGTGGTGGTGGTGGGGTGGTGGGTTGGTGGTGGTGAAGAGTAAGAGAGAGTGAGTGAGAGTGGTAGGAGGTATGTGGTGGTGGTGGTGGAAGAGTGAAGAGAGAAGAAGAGTGTGAGAGGAGGTGGTGATGATGGTGGTGGTGGTGGTGGTGTTGGAAGAGTGAAGAGAGAAGAAGGGTGTGAGAGGAAGTGGAAGGGGGAAGAGGAAGGGAAGAGGAATGGTGAAGAGTGAGTGAGTGAGAAAGAAGAGTGAGGGTGTAAACGGATATAAAGGAAAAAAGAAAAAAATTTGCGAGGGAATTAGCGAGGGAACTGTCTCATCATCTGAAAAGTTAACGTTAGCGAGGGAATTAGCGAGGGAACTGTCCCTCGCTAATTTCTGCACCTTTACCAACCCCTGCGCTGAGTCCCATCATCTGAAAAAGCAAAATTTAGCGAGGGAATTAGCGAGGGCAGTCATTAGCGAGGGACAGTTCCCTCGCTAATTCCCTCGCTAATGACAAAAAAATTGACAGCTCTATGCCCTCGCTAATTCCCTCGCTAATGACTGTTTTTGCGAGGGACAACAAGTCCCTCGCTAATGTCCGTCGCTAATTAGTGTTTTTTTTGTAGTGGGTTAGGTTTGTTCTGAGAAGTGTTCACAGCACAAGCAGTAGGTGACTCTGGCGTTGCAGAGAGGGTTCCAATCTGGCTGTACTTTTCATCTTGCGAAACCATAGCAAAAACTTTGTCAATGGAGGGAAGAGGATTCATCAAGAGGATCTGACCACGAACGTTGATGAAATGTTCATTCAATCCCATCAAGAATGTCATGGCACATTCGTCCTTCAAGTGATCAAGAAGAGGCGTAACGCCTTTACAAGTGCAGGTGTGGACGGGACGATATTCGCCTAATTCCTACCACATCGCTTTGAATTTGGTGTAGTATGCTCCAATCGGCGATGAACCTTGAGTGCAATTGACCAGATCTTTCTTCAATCGGAAGATTCGAGGACCGTTTTGTTGTTGGAAGCGCATGTGAAGATCGTTCCAGATCGCAGCAGCATCGTCAGAGTAAATCACACTAGCTAGCGGCGATTTCCTTGCTAATCGAGTTTTGGATCCACGATGATACGGTGTTGTTGTTACGTTTCCACGCACATAAGTTGCGATCGTTCTCATCAGGCTTCGGAACTTTGCCGGTTACGTAATCGGATTTGTTCTTTGCGTCAAGCGCCATCAGCATCGCACGCCTTTACGAGCTAAAATTGCTGTTAGTGAGAGGCTGTGTGACGAGAACGAGGCCAGGATTGTCCGATGCGTGAAGATAATAGACATCATCATGATTTTGAGCTGATGTGGTCATGGTGGCAACGAACTATTTGACGAAGAGAAGAGAGGATCCGTGGCGGTGCAGGAAAAGAGATTAACGGTGCGACGGAGAGGATGGCAACCAGAGAGATCAAAGGAAAAGACGAGCACCGGTGGTGATGAGCACCGGTTCTTCTTCTGATACCATATGAGCTTTAGCAATAGAGAGAGAGAAGTTCATGATTGAAGGAAAGTGAATGTCTCGTTTATTGCAAAAGTGAGTTACAACTTTACTTTCCAAACAGATATACAATATTCGATCAGTTACCATCTGTAACTGATGACTTTCAGTTAGGCTAAACTAGGGTTAGCTAAAATCTAACTAAGATGGTTAAAGACTAACTAAACTAGTTAATGTTGGAATAATGGCATTCAAGTGTGAGAGAGTTACAAAATATAATTTTATTATTTCGTAACTGAAATATTAAACCAGCAACAATAAATATTTTATTATTTTGTAACCGCAAAATTAAATCCGTTTTAATCTTGTAACAGCAAATTAAATCGATTTTATTTTACAACGGCCATTTTATTACGCCGTTTTGTTGCTATTAATTTCGTAACAGATATTTTAATATTATAATTGATTTGTAACGGTTGTTTTAATGGTATAAGCTATATGCTTAGCCTATATAAACACCACTCGAGTAGCGCTTGAGATATATCGAAAAACCGATTTCTCTCTTGCACTCTCTCCTTCCGAATTATTCCTGGGTTCATCTCCTGTCCCTTAAACACTTCCATTCTTGCCAGTTCGGAGCCCTCAGTTGCTACTGCAATCTGAGACGAGACCGGTTGTACCTCGGGGAATTTGCGCTATTGAGGCGGATAAATTCTTCAGGGCAGTCGCAAGGCGCCTCCGGTTGACTAACGTTTGCTTTGTTCGCAGGTTTTGTTCACAGCACATCTGTCTATCTGCAGTTTCGACAGTATTTGTCTCTGCAATTCGACAGCATCTGTCTCTGCAGTTTCGACAGCATCTGTCTCAGTAGAGTTGATTCGACAGCATCTGTCTCTACAGTTTCGACAGCTTCTGTCTCAGCAGAGTTGATTCGACAGCATCTGTCTCTGCAGTTTCGACAGCTTCTGTCTTAGCAGAGTTGATTCGACAACATCTGTCTCTGCAGTTTCGACTACATCTGTCTCAGAAGGGTTGATTCGACAACATGTGTCTCAGCAGGGTTGATTCGACAAGATCTGTCTCAGCAGGGTAGATTCGACAGCATCTATCTCAGCAGAGTTGATTCGACAGCATCTGTCTATTTGCAGATTCGACAACAATCTGAAGAATTTATCTCATGGCTGACGCAATCAACAACAACAACACTCCTATCGTTCCTGCTACTGTCCCTATCACTTATGCGAAGCCTTTCCCTGACATTCACGGAGTTGTTGCAGCAGTTACTGAGGCCAATTTTGCAACTTTTGAATGGGAGCTGAAACAAAATCTCATGGTGCATAAATGAGTAGTGTGCTTCTACAAGGCTTCTGCGCATCAACGTTCAAATCAATAGAAGGCTTAACATTTATCAGTTCTATCGTTCTGATCCCATTTCTTGCTTTTAGCACTGTTATTTATTTGTTTTGCAAATCAGTTTGTATCATTTGAGTGAAGGTTAATTTTCGATTTGGGATTGATTGAATGATGTCTTCGATTACGAAACTGGTTTGGTATTTTTTGCGTGATTGTTGATTTAGCTCATATCTGATAAGACATTGCTTTCTTGCTTGTTTGAGATAAAGATCCGTGGCAATTTGCGCATTATCTTCGTAGAACATAATGTGTTATTAGCTGAATTATTTTATTTCGATTGAAATTATCTAGTGGTATTTGACATTTGACATCAATTACCATACCATTGAGTAATGATACTGTTACAAAGGTTTGAGTGCAGAAGTATAGGCAGAGAATATCAACTATTGGTCCTTTAATCACTCCTATCCACCAAGACGTGCTAGGTGTCTTTGGACAAGTTATTAGAGAATCAAGTATTTAACTTTGCACCAGTGGCAATAGTTACTATCAAAATAACTTTCACAAAAACAAAGTTTTTAGAAATCGATTATTACTTTCAAGTGACCACCTGCATAATTTTAACGTCATGCTAAGAGTTATCGACACTGTCATGAAGCATTTCTTTAATTTCACTAGCACAACAAATGACAGGTCATCAATCCCAAAGAAGTTCACTATAAGAATGCAAATAGCATCTCTACAATGAATTTGGTTTGTATGAGTTCACTAATTTTTGTCTTCCAACTTTTAGAAGTAAGTTTAGATGCTTTAGGGTTAAAACATTGAATATCCTTTATGGTTCTAAAACCTAGTCAAGAGAAAAATAGAGACAAACTTAATGCACCATCCGAGTATGTGCACCAATTTTATTGGAAAATTTTTGCATTATCAATTTATTGAGTTTAATGTAAGCATATTGTGTATATTATGATAGGTGAAATTGAGATTGATTCCATCTAAGGAATTATATGTGCACAAATCTGCTAATGCATTGATAGCTAATATAAAATAAGTTGTTATTATATAGAGTTTCAATTTGCAAGTAAATTCTCATAATATTAATATGTGATGTATTACTTTTGATTTTGTAATACTATGTTGTGTGGGCCATTGTGGGGGTTGTTATTGGATTTATGTTTTATGTAAAATTGAGTTTTTTAAGTGTTCCCATGTTATGCCATGTTGATAACTAGATTATCAGATATGAGAATTTTGTTTTGGATATATTTGATATCCATAATTTGAGATCACTTACTGATATGTGAATGTATGAGTTTAAATCTTTTGAAAGATTAGTTTTGCAAAGAAATATCACATTTCTCGTAATTTTAGAGTATGTTATGAAAGTGATAAGGCTTAGAAATTATCTAAGCGTTTATATTTAATTCTCTATAGAGTCATTAGGGAAAGTGATAGTATTATACTATCACAGGAACATTATGTTGAAAAACTTCTTAGGAAGTATGATCACTATAACTCGACCCCATTGAGTACCCCTTATGAAGCTAACTCGCACTTAAAGAAAAAGAGAGGTGATCCTATTGACCAACCTCAGCATGCCCAAGTAATTGGGAGCCTACTGCATTTAATGAACTTTTCTAGACCAGACATTGCGTTCGCAGTCGGTCGTCTGAGTAGGTATACCCATAATCCTGGTCAGGATCATTGGAAGGCAATTGCTCACCTTATGAGATACTTGAGAGGTACCACATATTATGGTATTACTTATAGTGGATTTCCCGCAGTATTAGAAGGATACTGCGATGCTAACTGGATATCTGATTCAGATGAGACAAAATCCACTAGTGGTTACATTTTTACACTTGGTGGTGGTGCGGTAACTCGGAGGTCAGCCAAATCCATTATTGCTAGATCGACTATGGAGTCGGAATTTGTAGCCCTGGAATTGGCTGGTACTGAAACTGAATGGTTGAAGAACCTTTTAGCTGGAGTTCCTTTGGGAATAAAACCGACACCATCAGTGTCAATACATTGTGATAGTCAATCAGCAATAGCCGTTGCAAAGAATAAGACCTATAATGGCAAAATAGACATGTGCAATTGAGACATAATATTGTCAAACAATTGCAAAAATATGGAGTGATATCGATCGATTATGATAAATCAGAAATGGATTCGGCCGATCCTCTGACAAAACCCCTAGGGAAGAAACTGATATTTGAAACATCAAGGGGAATGGAACTTAAGCCAATTGAAATCAAGAAGTGATGGTAACCCAACCTTTGTGATTGGAGATTCCATGAAGAAGGTTCAATGTGGTAAAAACAAGTCGCTTCTTGAATATTGCTAGCACTGAAAAATTAATTCACGTAATTAATTTTATTCTTGTCCCTTCCTATGGTGTTATGATGTTATTGTGATAGTGCTAGACTGCAGGGTTAAAGAGGTTAAGCTTAAAGCTTTTAATGATTATCATAGATCTTATGGGTGGTGTATGACTTGCAGCATACACTTGATGAAATCACCTATATGAGTGTCAAGTGGGGCCGCTTGCATGAGATCCTGGCGAGGTCTCTAGAGCACTCATGAATACCGAGCACGCGCAGGGCCTAGTAGCGCACGTCCACCGCGGAAACAACAAGAATTGTGGGGGTGTAATGTGATAGTAAAACCTCTAACATATAATATGTGTCTTGGGTTCCATAGCTTGCTAAACCAATTCACTGTATGTTAAGTTTTATCTGTCAAGGATTGGTTCCATAGCTTGCTACACAGCTCCGATGCATTACATCTACGATGTTAACCCAGGAAACCTCTTTTATAAATTTATTTTTCAAACTTTTGAAATATGTGGGGGATTGTTGTAAATTTTGTGATATTTCAAAGTTTCTAAGTGAATTTTGTGAAACAATAATTTATGTAAAATAAATTTTACTTAATGATATATTATATTTGTTGGGCTTACTTGAGCCTACCCAAAAATTCTATTTTCTACAACATCTAAATATGTTTTTCCACTTGCTTGCCATTAGTGAGGGATTGTTGGAATAATGGCATTCAAGTGTGAGGGAGTTACAAAATATAATTTTATTATTAACAATAAATATTTTATTATTTCATAACTGCAATATTAAACCAGCAACAATAAATATTTTATTATTTTGTAACCGCAAAAATAAATCCGTTTTAATCTTGTAACAGCAAATTAAATCGATTTTATTTTACAACGGCCATTTTATTACGCCGTTTTATTGCTATTAATTCCGTAACAAATATTTTAATATTATAATTGATTTGTAACGGTTGTTTTAATGGTATCAGCTATATGCTTAGCCTATATAAACACCACTCGAGTAGCGCTTGAGATATATCGAAAAACCGATTTCTCTCTTGCACTCTCTCCTTCCGAATTATTCCTGGGTTCATCTCCTGTCGCTTAAACACTTCCATTCTTGCCAGTTCGGAGCCCTCAGTTGCTACTGCAATCTGAGACGAGACCGGTTGTACCTCGGGGAATTTGCGCTATTGAGGCGGATAAATTCTTCAGGGCAGTCGCAAGGCGCCTCCGGTTGACTAACGTTTGCTTTGTTCGCAGGTTTTGTTCACAGCACATCTATCTATCTGCAGTTTCGACAGTATCTATCTCTGCAATTCGACAGCATCTGTCTCTGCAGTTTCGACAGCATCTGTCTCCGCAGAGTTGATTCGACAGCATCTGTCTCTGCTGTTTCGACAACTTCTGTCTCAGCAGAGTTGATTCGACAACATCTGTCTCTGCAGTTTCGACTACATCTGTCTCAGCAGGGTTGATTCGACAGCATCTGTCTCGGCAGGGTCGATTCGACAGCATCTGTCTCAGCAGAGTTGATTCGACAGCATCTGTCTATTTGCAGATTTGACAACAGTTAATACATAAACAGGATCTAAATAGAGTTATATTAGATAAATAACTAGAGAGTTGATACCAAACAGTCTGATTTGACACTTCTAATGCTACTTCAAAAGTTTTGACAAAAAGAAACACTTCTAATGCTACTTCAAAAGTTTTCCTATGGTTAATAGTTATCACTCATCCACACTTGATTTCGATAACCAAGTGAACTTGTTTGTCTCTAGCTACACAACTTTTCACGTTGTTGGGTATAGTTAGTTGTTCTTGGTTCTACTTCATCAAAAACAGTCTTAATGAATTTTTCTAAACAAGCTGTGTCCTCATTTTTTTGCCTCAATAATTTTATTTTTTATAATATTAATTATACTCTAACAAGTACATGATTAGAAAACACTCAAGAGAATCGTAAAATACTTAGTCATTGTTGTTTCACAGTGCTTTTATTTAAGTTGTAAGGGTACTTCATAAAGACATTTCTCTATTGAAGATCCAACTAAACTTGGGGTTCATTTTTTTCACTCGCTCATTAGCACGCTCCTGTAGCCTTCTAAGCTTGGGCGGAATCCCACACACGAGCTCTTGTGCGCGTTTTCCCTCACTCGTCAAGCCCTCAAGCTTCTCCAATCTCCATCGTCCAATCAAGTAGTCTAAGATGTCAATGTAGTCACTAACTGTGTACACACCAATGCGTTGTGCCACTGCAGAGAAGTTACTAAAGAGGTGTGGATCTCGCCCATCATGCATTAAGTGCCCAGGCATCGTGATGTTGTGACTCATTATTTCTGCTATGGATGTCACCATCTCCGTGGGGTCCACTTCTAGAAATTTCTCCACAATACTCTCGTATGCAATCTCGTGACGCTTCTCATCCGCAGCAATAGTGCCACATATGCGTGCAAGCACCGGATCACCTCTCGCCTTAGCCAATCGAGCCATGCTGCCGTCCGACACAAAAGTGGCTCGCTCTTGGAAAGATGCATACACAAAAGCCATATAGGGGTTATCTTTTGTGCCGATGTCCTACACCATAAACATTCAATAAATTTAATTTATTCAATGTGATTAATAAAATTAATTGACCTTAATGTTTTGTTACTGTTATTCACTAATTTGTAGTGGGTTATACTCCTTCCATTACAGAATATAAGCAAAGACTAGTCAACGAAAGTTGATGTATCTGGTCCAAATTTTGAACCAAATACATCAATTTTTGTTGACCAGATTTTGCTTATATTATGTAATAGAGGAGTATATATACTATAGTGCCGATGTGATGCATGATGTATCGAAATAGTATATGAAGCATGAATGCACATATATGTGCGTAGATTGTAAATACCATTCCAGCTCCAATCAAGTATTGGATAGTCTTCTCTATCATGCGCATATCAACACGACCGGAGAGATAGAGATAAGTTCTGAGCAAATCTCCATGCCTATTCTCTTCAGCAGTCCAAGAGCGTCCCCATACAGCCCATGGATTGTTGCTTGAACCAGTCTCATCTGCAACCTCATCATGCTTATTGTACCAAGTTTGGTATGTGGGCAATGCTTCCTCAGTTATCATGTCACCCACCAAAACTACTAGATAATCATCTGGAAGCTCTTTCGTTCGTTCCCTTAAGGCCTTCACTTGATCAATGAACTCATCTGAGGATACTGATGAATCTGGCAAAAAATCTTGTGGTTGCCAACTTTTCTCTACTGGTTTCACCAATGGCAACAAACTCTGTGATGCCCATCCCTCTAATGACTTGAAAACTTCTTTCTTCTCTGGAGACAAGGGCGACTTGTGGATTCTTTTGGACGGAGCGTTCAGGTGGCTTTGTGTTGGAGTCCATGCAGTTGCTACCCTTTGTGTACAAAAGGAGATCATCATTGTTTGCTATTTTCTTTGCTGAGTGTGCGTGTCTTGAGTTCTAAAGTAAAAAATATACAACTTTATAAGCATAACATCTAGACAAAGAATGCTCCTGCTGAGACTTTTAAAAATAAAAGCCAATTCGTTGGGTGCATCTACTATGAAATAATATCATAAAATATAAATTCATTAACATTTAAAGTGACAATAATATTTCCACCAAATAAACGTGACAATATTAATGTACGTATATTTTACAAGATGGAATAAAAATTCTTGGGATATTTTTATGGAGAAAATTTAGGGGAGTTGAATCACGGGTTCATTTGAGGTAAAATGTCAAGGCACAAACAAAAATTTATAGAAATACTTATATATTATCCACTAATGAATACTTTAATCCACAATAAGATTCGAAGTCATATATTCTTGTAGGATATGAGTTGAATCCTTATCAATTGGATTAATCTTCATTGGCAAATTTCTTAGGATTTTATTCATTAGTTTCAACTTATTTTCTTATTCGTTAGTGTATAAGTATAACTCACTTTCCATCGGATTTAGACAAGTTAATTTTTCTAAAAAGAATGCACTACTGTAAAGTTAAATACATAAAATTATAAAAAAAATTGTACAGGAGTAAAAATTTCGACAGTAAATATTTTACTGAGGGACAAAAACACAAATGTGAAAAATATGGACTTCTATATCTAGGACCGACCCAGCACTAAATGAATTGCATATTTTTAACTTCTATATGGATTGCAGGGTAGTCTTCTATGGCAGCAAACTGTGAGAGACAGAACATACAGAGAGAACACAGACTATATCCTGTTTAATGTTACCATTAATTTTTTTTTGGTGTAAACATTATGTTATTTTACTTACTCTCTCCGTCATGTAATAAATGTTTGTTCTGGGTTTGTTTACTACTACTACTAGTACTTATAAGGAGACTGATAGAATAATTTTTTTAAAACGTGGCACCTACAAAACTGTTTTCAACCATCTATACGTACAATTGGATTACAATGGTAGCTACCACATAAATATTATCAACCAATATCCAGATTTGCATACAATCGCAACAGCCAATATGATTATGCCGTTTTCTTACAGTTGTACCCAACGTATCTTTGTTTTCAACCAATCTAGTTATGAGGTTCGTTTCAATCGTAAGTAGCCCACAACATTGTTTATTTTCAACCAATTGTTTTAAATTTGACTAAAGACCCATTTTGGCACTTTAGAGAAAACTGTGTGATCCAGTTTGATCTCTGAAAAAACAATGGGCCGCATATCAACATTTATCGTACACGGTGTTTCGGGCACATCGCTCAAAGCCTCAAACCCTAGATTTTTGGGTGGGTTTGGGGTTGTACTTGGTGAGTCTTAGGCTCTGTTTGACATTGTCAAACCGCTAGCTTATAAGAGATCGACATCTTGTAAGTGTTTGACAACACTAGCTTATAACATATTTTTTTGAAATTTGAGTTTATAGTTTTTCATTTTCTCTCTCATTTTTATCCTTGTTTCTTTAATTAAATTCTTTATTTATCTCCCATTAAATAAATATTCTCTCTAATATACTTAACATTCATTGCAACTCTAGACTTTTGCGCAAGGAGACTTTCCTTGTGTTTCACTTGCCCCTAGAATTCTGCCAATAATACAACTCTAGACTTTTGGGCAAGGAGACTTTCTTTGTGTTTCACTTGCCCCTAGAATTCTGCCAATAATAATTTTAACTGCTCTAGCTAGATCCACACTTCCTGCTTGCTCTCTCACTGTTTAGTATTAAGAAGTGACACAAAAAAGCACACCAACAAAAAATTAATGGGAAATGTTGATTTTCGCGAAATTAGCAATTGGAAACACCTAGCAAATGACATGGTGGCGGGCTTGGGTCTTGCCCGTGGGTGACAAAAAATAGAAGGGCAAATGTTAGAGACGAAAGGGATCCATGGAAAACACACACGCAAATCAATATTAACGGCTGAGAACAAGCCACACCATCCAACGGCTAGAGAACGTTGTCATATACTATTCTCCCATTATATATACTCCCGCCTTGACAATTACCCCACTGACTTGGGCGTCAGAGTGTCATTGCAGGTACAACCCGGGCCGAGCTCTGCTCCATACTTACATACCATCAGCACGACCAGATATCAAGCCGATCGAGTTCACGGGACAGAGAGGTACGGTTCAAAAAGATAAAAGACGAAAACGAAAAACAGTAAAAGAAAAGGACAAAAACTATATTTTAGTCATGGAAAAATAAAGATAAAGAACGTGCACTACAAAAAAGTGAAGAATCAGCGGCACTTCGTTCGCGGCGGTTCGCCAGCCTCTGTTTTCAGCGTAGTGGTAAATGATATTTTAAAAAATAACAGATAGTTTTAAACCACTTAACAAAGATAAAAAAATGTAAATGCACATTTTAAAAGATAAATGACGGTAACGAAAAAACTGTGAAAGATAAAGGACAAAAATTGTATTTTAGCCTTTATTTTTCATAATATTATACTATAGAAAAGTACGTGATTATACTCTAACAAGTTGAGATGGGTAATCGTCAATAATTATTTTTTTAAAACTATTATACTCTAAGAAGTACATGATTAGAAAACACTAAAAAATAATTATAAAATACATAGTCATTTTTGTTTCACGGTGCTTTTATTGAAATTTTTAGGGATACTTTATAAAGTCATCTCTCTATTGAAGATCCAACTAAACTTGGGATTCATTTTTCTCACTCGCTCATCAGCACGCTCTTGCAGCCTCCTAAGCTTGGGTGGAAGCCCACACACAAACTCTTGTGCATGTTTCCCCTCACTTGACAAACCCTCCAGCTTCTCCAATCTCCACCGTCCAATTAAGAAGTCTAATATGTCAATGTAGTCACTAGCCGTGTAGACGTCGATGCGTTGTGCCACTATAGAGAAATTATTGAAGAGGTGTGGGTCGTGCCCATCATGCATCAGGTGCCCAAGCATCGTGATGTTCTTTCTAATCATTTCTGTTATGGCTATCATCATCGATGTGGGGTCCACTTCTAGAAGCTTCTCCACAATCCTCTCGTATGCAATCTCATGGTGCTTCTCATCCTGTCGCATTGGTGCCGCATATATGCGCGCAAGTACTGGATCACCTCTCGCCTTAGATAGTCGAGCCATGCTGCCGTTTGACACAAAAGTGGCCCGCTCTTGGAAAGATGCATACACCAAGGCCATATAGGTGTTGTTTTCTGTTCCAATATCCTACACCATAAACATTCAATACATTTAATTTAGACGTACAATGGCTCATGTATAAAATTAATTTATTTTTATGTTTTTGTTAATATTGTATATTATCAAAAAAGTATATGATGCATGCATGTGACATGCATGTGTGTAGAATGTATCACCATGCCAGCTCCAATCTGTTAAGTTTGGTAATTAAAAACCTGGTTGGTTATTTTCTGTTTAGCAACTGCTAGTTTAAACAGAATTATAGCTGTTGGCTAAAAGATTTGTCACAAAATGTTGTAACAAACTAACCAGTCTTAGAGAAACTTGTTTATAATGCCTTGTACAGAATCAATCAATACAGTGAATAGAAATTTCATGTACAGTTTAATTGCTATTCCATACTTCTGTTTTCAATTCTTTGCTTCATACACATTCCTCTTCCTTTGAGTTTCTGGGTTGCTGGGTTCATCTTCAACAGGTGGTTGGAGACCTCACACAAGAAAAAGAAAAGGATTAACACACTGTTTCTGTTTCAGTGACTGAAACAGAGAAGCAAAAAGGGAAAAACTAGTAATAGAGTGAGATTTACCTTGTGTGGTCTTGAGAGAAGATCGACAGTAGATTGGTGTCGCGTGTGTTCATCAAGAACACCATCACAGTTCATGCAATCAACAAAAATAGCGATTAAAGGTTGAAACAAACGAAAAATCAAAATAGAATCACTGTGAGTGATTTTACCTTTCGTCTGTGTTCATTGAAGATTTCGTTCAACATTCAGTCTTTGTTTCGTTCACAAAAATCAAAAGCACAGAACAGGAAGTCAGAATCGCAATTCTAGGGTGTCTGAAACATCAAAATCAAAGAAAGTAACAAAGGGCTAATGCTCAATACCTGTTCGTGGTGACTGTAGAAGCTGTATTCCTCAAGTTTCAGCTTCAGAATCTTGCAAAAACAAGCAAAGGTGAAAACCCTAGCAGAGAAACGAAAAGGAACGAAGAGAACGAAGCTACAGTACAGAGAAGAGAACCTGAGAGTGAAACGACGAAACCTAGGGTTTAATTTGGCTTACTAAGGAAGAGATATTACTCTACGTGGATTTATTCATTGTACTACGAAACCTTAGTGATCATTGATCAAGTGAAGGCACAATGAGATATTACTCTATATTCAATATTCACAATAAGGTTGTTTTATAAGTAACGCAATGATATTGAATATAACAGATCTACAGTAGTGATAGAGAAGATGATAGATGAACAGATCTGTAGTACAGTGAGTATAACTATAACCAGATTAACAGATTCAGATCAGAGTAGTGATATAGTTATACAATAAATCCACTGAGCAATATTATAAACAAATCTAAAATAGTATAATATGGACAGATATAAACAATAAGAAATGTAAAGAGATAGGGATAGAGATACACCAGGAATTTAGCGAGGTTCGGGATAAAAGCCCTACGTCCTCGGCCTCAGGCTTTGCAACCCTTGGACTTGATGATAACCACTATATGAAGAACAAATGTTTTACAAACAATCAACTCCAAATAGCAAATCTCAGTTCCCCCGAACTGAGAACCCGAGCACACAGCTAAGGATTTCAACACCGCTTCAATCTTCTGATTGAACGACCCAAGAGCACCTCCCAGGATTTCACTACCGCTTCAATCTTCCCCGATTGAACGACCCAAGATCACCTCCCAGGATTTCAAACCAACTCAATCTCCTGATTGAGAGACCCAAGAAAACTTCCCAGGATTTCAAACCAACTCAATCTCCTGATTGAGAGACCCAAGAACAAATCTCAGGATTTCAGAGTGACCCCACAAATAGAGTAACGAATACAAACAGAGATCTATGATCCAATCACCTCAGATATAATGACAATATAGTGACTAAGAGATGAGTGATATGGAAAATAGAAAATGATATGAAAGTTGAAGCTCTATTTTCTCTCTCTCTCTCAGATCTAGAAATTTCGTATGAGAGGAAGAGAGAATTGTTGAGAAGTGTGGTGTGAGGTGTGTTGAGAAATGAAATCACACTTGTATTTATAGTGTTCGAAGAGGTTTGAAAAAATGAAAATACATTTAATGCTTGATATAATCGATTATGGCCTTTATGTTTTTCAAGTGCATAATCGATTATAGATGTATAAGGGAACATTTTGAAAGCTTGATAATCGATTATTGATATTAGTTCAAATAGGCACATAATCGATTATTGTTGTCAAAAGGAAAGCAAGGCAAGCAACTAATCGATTATAGGTTTAGTTCATGGAAGCACATAATCGATTTATTGATCTAAAAAAGGAAGGTAAGGCAAGCTCTTAATCGATTATGTATATAGTAGAAATAAGATGGTAATCGATTATTGTTGTAAATAAGGAAACAATCGATTATTTGTTTTAGTAAAAATAGGAGAGTAATCGATTATGTGCTCTGAAAACATTCAGGCACCTAATCTATTACCATAATCTATTATCTTTGTAAAAATATAGGATTTTGATTTCAAGCCTTTAACCAAAATAGTTTTAGGGTTTATGGTGCCACTTTATGCTTGCATGCAATTTTTATAAAATATTTTTCAAAACTATTTTGATGCACCATGCATGTTTTGAAAAACTCATCTCTCAGCTACTAAAAGTCATAGACCTTCAGTGATAGGACCTTACACAGTGTCCTAAACAAAGCTTATAAACAATTTAGGTCTTTAGCTTGCTTCTTCTTCAAGCTGCTCCACTTTAATATCTCCTGCTCTTTGATTCATGTCACTAGTGCAAAAATGACATTAGAATTAGACATTTAAAGTCAGGCGCCCAGATGCCTGACTACATAGGTAGACACGGTGGCAAACTTGTAAATAAGTGGCAAAACTCGCGAGTATTAAGGTCAAGCGGATACACGCCTGACTTCTAAAGTGAAGAAATAGGGAAAAAATAAGACTTTAGAAGTCAGGCGTGTATTCGCCTGACTACATAAGTGACACGGTGGCAAACTTGTAATTAGGGGTGAATTTTTTTTTCTTCTGTTCTAATACTTTAGAAGTCAGGCTTCTATTCTCGCCTGACCTCTAAAGTCCAAAAATAGAAAAAAAAAATATTCAATCACTTTTACGAATTCGAAGCGTCGATCATCACTCTCACTACCCTTCACTTTTACGAATTCGAAGCGTCGAAGCACTCTCCTCTTCACTCTCAGCACTCTTCTCTTCGGTGGCAAACTACATGTTGTTCACGAACCCTAGCTTCCCTTCCTTTTCCGTTTCTCTCTGAGCACTCTCCTCTTCGCGATTCCTAGATTCCTCTTCGATTTGGAACGATTCCTTCACCATTTCCACGAACCACGAACCACGAACCCTAGATTCTTCTTCTGGAACGATTCCTTTTCCGTTTCTCTCTTCGCTGGTCCAAGCTTCTCCCTGGATCGCTTCTTCTTCTCACTGGTCCAAGCACGATTTGAACCCTAACCCAGGTACGATTTGAAATGTCTCACTACTTCTCACTGCGCTCGTTCACTTCTGTTTCCCTTTCCTTCTTCTTGGGTTCATCTTCTGGGTTTAGGGTTTTCGTTTTCGTTTTCGTTTTGTATTTTCTCTGTATTAGGGTTTTTGTTTTGGGACAAATCTGTATATAGTTGTTTGCTAATTGCTTTTTGCTATTCTGGTTTTTATTTAATGTTTGCTATTCAGGAACAAATCTGTAGCTAAAGCAGACAAATGATATAGAGAAGGTAAATACGCAGTTAACTATTTGCGGGTTAAGATGAAGTATCTGCAACCTTGGAAACTTTTAGCACATAGGATTTAGCGTACGTTAATGGATGTTTAAAAAAGTGGTATTATGGTGCTAGTGTTTATGCATATTTATTTAGTTGCTTTTAAAATTAACCCAATGTTTAGTTTTATTCCATCTACTAAGCAACAATTCAATTTTTGTGCCCTTTTATGACAGATTGTGACTGGAGAATCTGAGAGTTTCGAGTCATCTGAAAAATCTGGATGTCAGCTAAGAAAAGGTAACATATTCAACTTGGTGGAACTTTGACCATACATATGCATTAATTATATATTGCAGCTCTATTTTGTATTTTTACCGGAAGATAATGATATTTTTGATTGTTGAATTTCTTCTAAGCATTTTGTTTCATTTTATCATTTGTATTAACCCAATGTTTATGCATATTTATTTAGTTGCTTTTAAAATTAACCCAATGTTTAGTTTTATTCCACCTACTAAGCAACAATTCAATTTTTGTGCCCTTTTATGACAGATTGTGACTGGAGAATCTGAGAGTTTCGAGTCATCTGAAAAATCTGGATGTCAGCTAAGAAAAGGTAACATATTCAACTTGGTGGAACTTTGACCATACATATGCATTAATTAGAACTCCTATTTCACTGACCTCAGATCACCCTAAGTGCCTCGATCCTTGCTAATAGGTTTATTCATACTTCATTATTTTGTTGGAATCTCAATTTTAAAAATGTGAGTGTTTGTTGTTGATAATGATTATCACTGTTGCAAATTTCCGAGGATACGTTGGATGAAGAAGTCAAGAAATGCTTCTATTTTCTTTGCTTATTCTTTCATCCATTCATTGTGAGATGCGCACCAAGCAGGTTGTTATTCATAACACAATGTTTGCTCTTGATTATGAAGTGGTATTTTGAGAATTTTCATACAGTGCAGTAATGTTTGCTCTTAATAGTTAATACAATAGTCACATAGTTCTTAGATTAAAAAACACATGTTCAACTAATGGCTTGAAACATGCTTGAGCACATCTGAATGTTCTTTACTAATACAAAAGCTTATTGTATTTCTTCAACTCTATTTTTATGCATTTTCTTGCTTCAGTGTTGCTTTTTTGGGGGTTACAATACAAAGAATTAGTTATCAACTTGAAGCTTGAGTTTAATTTAATGTTTTCTTTCCAACTTATCTTATATTTTACTAAAGCATGTGCACGGCTGGTCTGGTATGACAACTCTCTTCCTGTGACCTGTGTGAGATAGCCATAAAATCTGTTTACCAACTGAGAAGAATGTACCGGAAGATAATGATATTTTTGATTGTTGAATTTCTTCTAAGCATTTTGTTTCATTTTATCATTTGTATTAATATTCATGTAAATGTCTACATTACTTTGTTACGATTTCTAGGTGACCGTGTGAAGTACATTGGTCCGTCAGTTCAAGTTACAGCTGATGATAGGTAATAAAATCATCACTCTTCTTTTCTTCTTCCCCTATGATAGGAGATATTTCTTTTGCGGTCCATCCTCTCCCATGGAATTGTATCTTTGATGCATTGATACATTTTGATTTGTTGAAAATCTGTGCCTTGTATTTTTTTGACTTTAAGTGTAGATGAACTTGCTTACCAATGTTACTATGGCTGTCAATGTGACTGATACTGACAAATCATTGCAGGAGACGTTTTTTAAGCAAACTGATGGACAATTTGATGATGGTAGAACAATAAAAAGCAGTAGAAAATAAATCAAATCACTGCTTAATATTTTTTGTTTGAATAAAGTTTAAAATCTTTTTAGATTGAAACGATAATAATGAACTGATGGATGGAATTCTTTAACCTGAAGAGTGCAGAGGGAAATTGTGTATGGCATAGTTCCTGTTTCTGTTCTGTTTCTGTTTCCGTTACACAGTTACTGCAGTATCTGTATTATCTGTATTAAATATGTATTTGTATTAAATATGTGTATGCCAGTCTAAAAGACAGTCTGTTCTGTTTCTATTTAAATATGTGTTTCTGTTTCTGTTTAAATATGTGTATAGACTGTCTTTTAGAGGAGTCATAGATTCTTTTAAATCTGAATTTAACTTTTTAATGCATGCTGATTGGCATATGGTTGGCTGTTAGCAGAGCTGGTACGTCTGAAGTTCCGCAAAGGAAATCTCCTTCAACTCCTTGGACTGCTCGTAAATTGAACCCATCATCTCCAAACCCAGCAAGTAAAACTCCAAAAGATAGGAGTCCAAAGGTTACTGAAAGCAAGTCAACCCAAAGTCCAATATCTGAGGTACATTTTAAGTTACTTCATGGCTAGAATTAGCCTATATATTATGATACTCGTAAATTGATGCCATTGGTTTGTTGAATATTTCCTGATGAACAATAAAATTGTAGTATATGTAGCATGATTAGGACATTAGGTGAAGGATTAATTAATATACATAATTTTGCGGCAATTAGAAGCTGTTTCTAGGAATTTACTTCTATCACCTAAAATTAATCAATTCATACAGAATTGTTCAAAACACATGTTCTAAGTTACAGCTCATAACAGCACATACCTCTAAGTTACAGAATTGTTCAATACACATATCAACATGGATTAATAAAACAGTACTGTTGAATTATTAATTATAGTATGCCCAGGCGTGCATACCATCATTTTCCAGTTAATAACCATTCAGCTCAGGTCAAAGTTTTGCACAGGGCACAAGCAAATACTATTTTTTTAAAAAGAAAATTAAAAGTCATTGGCAGCATGAAATCAACGTGGGTGCATTACTTTTGCAGTGCAAAAAGAGTCACAGTTCCAAACAACTCAGTAAAGAAAGAAAATAGTCCAAAAAACTTGGTTTTTGTTTACATATACATATATTATTCTTCACAATTAGTATTCAACTAAATTTATATTCACCATATTTTTAGGATAATAGTAGTTCTTAATTTTTCATCAATCGCATAGTGAACAAATGAAGAAGGAAAACCAATGAAACAGTAATTTGATGAAAAGAAAATTCATAATAATCAGAACTGATCAAATGAAATGGCAATTCATTGAAAATTAGAACATACAAAAGAGTCTGCAGTGTCTTGTAAAGAGTCTGCAGACCCAAAAAATTGGAAAGTAGTTGGAAAATGTGTTCATACTTGATAGTGTCTTGTAATTTAGATAGTTCAAAATGTGAAGTGAAGTGAAGTGACATACACATGCAGCCTAACACAGTTTACACTAACTGACTTAAAGTCAGTTTTCCCTAACACAGTTTACCCTAACTGTTAATCAGTATTTAACACAGTTTACCCTATCTGACTTGAAGTCAGTTTTCCCTAACACAGTTTACCCTAACACAGTTTACACTAACTGACTTAAAGTCAGTTTTCCCTAACAGTTTACCCTAACTGTTAATCAGTATTTAACACTTTTAATGAATGGAACTACACCAGTTGTACAGCTAATGTATAGGAAACTATTGTACACTTACACCCTAACTGTTATTTTTTATTTTTCGAGCGTAGCTACATGGATCGTAGTTGGATGCAAACTAGCAAGTTGAGTGACGAGTATGCGAAAGGGGTGGAAGAATTTCTAGAGTTTGCTCAAACAAAGCTTGAAGGTTGTGGTGGAATTTTTGACTGTCCTTGTGTTAATTGTGTGAACCGGATACCACAACTAGTTGCCACAATAAGAGATCATCTTCTAGTTGATGGGATTTGTCGTAGTTATACAACTTGGATATGGCACGGTGAAAAGTTAGATATCCCAAGTGTGTCCGGAAGAGATAATTTCCCAGATTCAAATATGGATGATCGAATGGAAGACATGATACGTGATATTGGGCCGGAGTCGTTTAAGCAAGCACATGCCTTTGATACTTTGTGCAAAGATAAAGAAGAGCCTTTGTATTTGGGATGTACAACATTCACACGGTTGGCTGCGGTGATAAAATTGTTCAATCTGAAGGCGACGAATGGGTGGACTGATAAGAGTTTCACTGAGTTGCTTGAGTTGTTGAAAGACATGCTTCCAAAAGGTAACACATTGCCATGTCGTACGTATGAAGCGAAGAAGATTTTGTGTCCGATGGGTGTGGAGTATAAAAAAATACATGCTTGCCCCAATGATTGCATATTGTATCGGAATGAGTTTGAGGAGCTGCATAAGTGTCCTACGTGTAATAGGTCACGTTACAAAGTAAAGACTGGTGAATCTAGTTGCGATGATGATAACTCAAAGATTTCTCCAGCAAAGGTTTTATGGTACCTTCCAATAATTCCTAGGTTCACACGCTTGTTTGCTAATGCAAAGGACGCAAAGAACATTAGATGGCATGCAGATGAGAGGAAATGTGACGGACAGCTTCGCCATCCGGCTGACTCTCTACAATGGAAGAAGGTTGATAGTTTGTTTTCGGATTTTGGCGCCGAGTCAAGAAATCTTAGGCTTGCGCTTGCTTCGGATGGGATGAACCCATACGGTAACTTAAGTACAAATCATAGCTCCTGGCCTGTTCTCCTTATAATTTACAACTTATCTCCTTGGTTGTCCATGAAGCGTAAGTATGTTATGTTATCCATGATGATTTCTGGCCCACGACAGCCAGGAAATGACATAGATGTTTACCTTAGTCCGTTGGTTGAAGACTTGAGAAAAATGTGGGATGAAGGCGTGAATGTGTTTGACGGGTATTCCAATGAAACTTTCAAGCTGCGTGCGATGTTATTTTGCACAATCAATGACTTCCCAGCATACAGGAACTTGTCTGGGTATAGTGTTAAGGGACATAAAGGTTGTCCTATTTGTACAGAAAACACGTGCTACCATCAACTAAAACATGGTAAGAAGACTGTATACCTTGGGCATCGGAGATATCTCAAACGTAATCACCCATACCGTAGGATGAAAAAAGCTTTTAATGGGTGCCAAGAGAATGAAACTCTCCCGAATGTCTTGACTGGAGAAGAAGTCTACCAAGTGGTTAAGGACATCAAAGTTGTATTTGGCAAAAATCAAAAGCAGCTCAATGTGAAAAGCAAGTGGAAGAAGAGGTCAGTGTTCTTTGATCTTCCGTATTGGTCTAGTCTTGATGTAAGGCACTGTCTTGATGTCATGCATGTCGAGAAAAACGTTTGTGATAGTGTTATCGGGACGCTTCTCAACATTAAAGGCCAGACAAAGGATGGTATAAACTCTCGTTTAGATTTGCTCGAAATGGGCATAAGAGAACAATTACATCCAAAGCCAAAAGGTGAACGTACATATTTGCCCCCAGCATGCTATACATTGTCAAAAAAAGAGAAAATAAGTTTGTGCGAGTGTCTACAAGGAATCAAAGTTCCACAAGGTTACTCTTCAAATTTTAAGAGGCTTGTGTCAATAAAAGATCTCAAATTAGTTGGCTTAAAGTCTCATGACTGTCACGTGTTGATGCAACAACTACTACCGGTGGCTATTCGTGGCATCTTGCCAAAATGTGTTCGACATGCCATAACTAGGTTGTGCTTATTCTTTAATGCTATATGTGTCAAAGTCATCGACCCTCAGAAATTGGATGAGTTGGAAAACGAGGCTGCTATTATCTTGTGTCAATTGGAGATGTATTTTCCTCCCTCATTTTTTGACATCATGGTTCATTTAATTGTTCACCTAGTACGAGAGATTAGACTCTGTGGCCCTATTTATTTAAGGTGGATGTATCCGGTTGAACGATACATGAAGATTTTGAAAGGTTATGTGAAGAATCAATATCGTCCTGAAGCATCTATTGTTGAAAGGTATGTCACGAAAGAAGCTATTGAGTTTTGTTCAGACTATTTGGCAGAAGCAAAACCTATAGGGCTTCCCAAGTCTCGTCATACAGGGAGGTGTCAAGGTAAGGGTACACGATGTCCAAGGGTCAAGAGTATGGGTAGAGCAGAAGTGTTGCAAGCACATTTGTACATATTGAATAACACCGACGAGGTATTACCTTATTTATCTACTCATAAAAAGATTGTCAAGAGTAAAAACCCTCAAATGAATGAAAAAGCGCTATTGAAAGAGCACAACAAGACATTCTTAATCTGGTTTAAAGAGAATATTATGAAGGATAATAGTGCTTCTGATACACTAAAGTGGCTAGCAAATGAACCAATGTTTAGTGTCATGTGTTGGTCTGGGTACGATATAAATAATTTCTCATTTTCTACAAAGGCACAATGTCACACCCTAATTTTGTCCGGCTAACTTAAAGCTTACTAGAAAATCTAAAATATTGTCTTTGTCGTTTATGTGTGTCGTTCCCAGTCGTGTATAGGCGTATTACTTCTCATTGATGCGCATGTGCTATTGTTAATAAGGTACACATTTTTGTCCCCGTTGCGGACGGGTGTTCGCGTCTCGTTGTGTACGAGTGTTTATTTTGGTACGCAAATTCTCGTCGTGTACGTATGTTTATCGTCGTTGTTATCAGTTTAATTTTGTTATTAAAATCTAATAAAAATCAGATTGCAAATAAATGTTTTTTTTAATCAATGTTTTTACAAAGTCAACTTTGTTACAAAAAACAAAATACAAAATAGTACAAAAATTAATTAAAAGTAAAAGTACAAAAAAATAATAATCAAAATAAAATAAAGGGACTAGCAGCCAGCCACTGTTTTGATGTTTTGAGAAGGAAAACAAGTCTTCTTTCTTGCTGTTCTCCCATTTTCCCTTTTTTGCTCCAACAAGACAGCTTTGCAGGCATTGCTGCTGCTGCTCCACCACTGCTCCACCACTGCTCCACTACCTCTGATTTCTCTGCAAAATCATAACAACAAAATTTGTCCCATTAGTTTACTACTCTATAAAAAAAAACAGAAGCAGAAACAGTAAAGGGGGGATTGAGGCATACAGTGAGAAAAATAAAAAATAAGGAGAGAAACACAGATTCAACACAGGGGCATATACAGTAACTCACACTCACAGAAAATAAAAAAAGGGGGGGGGGGGGGGAGTGACGGCAAAGAGACAAAAAACAGTGGAGAAGAGGAAAGAGGAAGAATATCACGGCGGTGCTCCACCCCACCACCGGGGCGCCGCCGTGGACCGCCGTAACAACTACCACGAAATCGCACAACCACTACCCAACCCATACACCATGCCTCCACCACCCTTAACACCACAGTAGTCCCTAACGCCAAACTACCACCACGGCCAAAACGCCGCCGTGAACCACCACCACAGCTCCTGGAACCACCATCGAACCCCCCTAGCAACTCCTCTTCAAAGCTTATCTCGCACCACCGAACCCCACCACCGTCGCCGTCGTAGAACCAGCCGACCACCGCCGAAGACATCCTATGACCGCAGCACAAACGCCAACCACCGTGAACCACCCTCTCTCTCGATCTTCGCACCACCTCCAAAACACGCTCACCACACCGAAAACCCAAACCACCCACAGTCGTCCCTCCCCCCACCGCGTCGCCGTTCTTCTCCCTCCTCGCTGGCGCCATCACCATGGCCATCCCTCCGGTGTCTCTCTCTCAAACTGTCTTCTCTCTCTCCGTTGTCCCTTCTCTCTCTGTCAGCGTCTCTCTCTCCATTTCAAAATTTTCACTTCCTCTCTCCATGTTCGCCGCTCTCTCTCTTTCTCCAAAATTCTTTTCCTTTTTTCGCTCTCTGTGGAATTGAGGTTGGAGGCGCTGAGTTGAGGTTTAGAGGAAATTAGGGTTCAGAATATGGTGGTGGTGGGTTTCATGGGCTGTCCATTAATTTGTGTTTTTTAGATCCGATTGCTATTCACACTTCCTTTTTTTTATTACACCACCCCTATTTGTTTCAAATACCGAATTTCTATCTACACCCATTTCTTTTAATGATACAACTTCCCATTTTCAAATACCAAATTTTTATCCACACCCCTGCGTTTTAATCATACAACACCCCCTGTGTGAGCCCAATTCGCAGATCGGGCCTCAAAACCCAACAGTGTAAGTCAATTTGTTAACTGCACCCCCTTTATTACTGATTTACAACCCACTCCGCTTTTGTGAAATGTTTTTCCTTATTTATCTTTTATTGCTCCTCAAAAACCATTTTTGTTAAAAACCTCCTAGTTTTCAAACACCAAATTTTTATTTCACACCATCCATTCTTTTTACAACAGCCCCGGCCTAAAAAGCTTTTGAAAAGGAAACTCGGCCTATATCTAAACACACTCCCGTTTTTTGACAAAGTAATACCCCTGTTGCTAGTTACACCCCTTTGTATTTTTACCACAACCTAATTTGTTTTTATTACACCATATGGTACTCAAGCTAATTTTCTTTCTTTCAAATAATCAAACTCACGCAAAAATGGATTGTTACCGATGGTCACTCTGAGCTTCACTTGTTTGACCGTTAATAACAATTTTAATTTTCAAAACGGGTCATGAGTGATGACCACTCTGAGTTTTACTTGTTTGGTCATTGCGAACGTCTATCCCAATTTCAAGAAACTAAAAAACACCAAACTCATAAACTTCTTCTACCAAGAACTACGTGTGATTTGATTCTCTACCAGGAGATACGTAGGACCAGAGGGCGGCCGACCTCTGTCAATTGCATTAATAAAAAACCCTTTTTTTTGCTTTTATTTCACTTCTCTCCTTTTTCTCAAAATACAAAAATAACTAATTGTTTATCGAGTCTTCTTTTTCATTATTATTATTAGGGTAAAAACATTATTTTTGAGTTAATAACTGTTTACACATTTAGTTAAAAGGTAACCTTCCTTAGGAAGGATGTCGTAGGGTGCTAATACCTTCCCTACGCATAAACGACTCCCGAGCCTGAATCTGGTCCGCAAAACCCCTTTATCCACTCAATAGGGATTTTCCAATGTTTGCCCTTAAACTAAACTTTGGTGGCGGCTTCATTTCAAGAACTTCGAAGAATCCCTCCTCCGGATTTTTCGGTCGCTACAGCTGGCGACTCCACTGGGGATAATTAAGAGAGTCAAGCCAAATTAACTAAATGTGTAAGTATTTGTTAATTTTATTAATATTTTGTTTTTACCCTTATTCTTATATTATTTATTTGTTAGTATTTCTTTATATTATTGAACCTTAGGGTAGACGACTTTTTTGTTATTATTGTTGTACATCTTGTCCAGTTTGGTTAGTTTAGGTATTTTGCTCTCATCACACACCTCGCTTACACTTTTGCACACACCTTTGAGTGGGGCCCTATACCCGGGTCTGCAAATAACCTAGGACGAGTGGAGATTATTAGTGACAGTCATTCTGGATTTTATCTGTCTGACTCTCATGAAAGTCTCAACCAGAAAACGCTCTTTCATGGTATCCCACACCAGGTAGCTCGCTATCGTTGTGGATCATATCATGAAGGGGATTTTAGCTCTGGGGACCTTTGTGAGGAAGTGAATAAAGCCACCTGAGAGATTGATCACATAAGTGACCCTAGATCATGTTGAAAATCCCAATTTAGACATGACCCACCTAGGACACAGGGGCACTGTACTTACCCTCTCTATCAATCTGGTTAGTTTTTCTCCAAAATTAAAATCACTCAAAAAAATTTCATGCTTCCTTCATTTGCATGCATACGAGACGACATCATTCCTTTCATTCATCATACAAAAAATTATCATAAAATAAGATCATTTTTTTTTATCATATGCATCACATTGCCATTTCCCTACCGTACCATTCATCATATATTCATAATTCATAAATATCGAAAAAAATCATCAAATAGTGTAGGCATCTTGTCATTTGCAACATCATTATTACAAATTGCATGAGACATTCAATAACATTTCGCTCATATTGTCATCATAGTCCAAATGCGCGATTTCTCCATACATGCATCATTTTATCCTAGTTGCATCATCTCTCATACTCATACATCGCATTGCTATTATAAAAATTTATTTTTAAATGCATCATCTTCATGCATCATAAAAAAACAAGGACAAAAGTCATTTATTCCTATCCATCTCAAATGCATCAGTCCTTCAACATGCGTCAAAACAAAAATTATAAATTTCTTCATTATTGCATCATTCATCACCCAATAGCATTTTGTTAGCTTTTTATTTTAGTTGAAGCATAAAAAAAAAGGGGATAAACCATCACGCATTTCATTCATCTCCATTGTTGCTCATGTACAACAAACGTCCATATGTTCAAAGAAAACACAAAAAAAAAATCACCATTCATTCATACTAAAATCACTCTTCCATAAGCATTTCATTGTTATTGCACTATCATCCATCGCAAAGGTATCATTTTTTTCAAAATTGCATTCATCTTACATATCCGTACACCAAAAGAATATTACCCACATATCATGTAAAGGTTATGTTCATTACTCTTTTCCACGCATTAAAAAAAGGGTCGCTACAGCTGGCGACTTCACTGGGGAATCGTTTAATGGATTGGGGTACCAGACAAATTTCCAAACCATTATTCTAAACCATTATTCTAACCATTATTCTAACTTCCGTACCAGACAAATTTCCAAACCATTATTCTAACTTCGCACCCTTGCAACCACACTCAAAATGGGGCAATTTTCATCTTTAATGGATTGGGGTAACCTTGTCCTCTTATAGACCGGGGCATTATATCCCTTGGGCCGAAAGAATCTTTTTGCCTTTCATTCCATTTCACTTTTCACCCTCAATACCAGCATATTTCCCAATCCCTCAATCAGTCTGTATCCTTAGTTGTCATTGTCCTCCCTAGACAAAGGCAGATTGTTTCACTCCCCACTATTTGAAGTCAAAATTGGGGCAGTCAAACATTTTTACCTTGGGGCAAGCTTATCTCTCATAAGCTTGAACCAATAAACCTCATCCTCCACTCCACCCATGTGTCACACCTGACTATACCCTACATTTCTTGAACTGAGTCAACTGGCACATTCATTTGCATTCACACAGTTTTTCATATTTATTAAGCAAATGCTTCAAAGAGAGAGACACACAATAATGACAATCCCTCTAAGTTAACATCTTAGACTTGAAAGCTTAGCCATCACGGGTTATCATAACCAAATGAGAACCCATCTGCAAATACGCATCTCGATCTCTAGAAGGGGCACTAATACATTGCTGCAAGCCACACCTTTCAAGATGACAACCTTGAGCTTACCAGAGTTCAAGTCCAAGCCATCAAAAATCTTTCTTCCAAGGAACGATCAACTCAAAATGTCCAGCTCTCTGTTTCCAGCATCAAAAGTTTCGTTTCACATCAAACATCTTTGCATCCTTACAAAAACAAAAAAAGTGTTGTTACCAACAAATCATGCATTATACATGTCCTCATTATTCTAGAATTAAAACCATGCATCTGATCATACCCATCACAACTGTTTCATACCAGTATTGTACATGCATTCACATTCCACTTGTTTTGCCTACACAATTTTGCTTCTTGTGCACTACGCATTGCGTATGCGGGCATGCATCGCCACGCATAACATGTATCGCTTTAATAAAAATGCCAAATGTCGGTCGCATCATTACCAAAAGCCTGTCTACATCCCAATCAATCACATCATCGCACCATGTATTTAGGCATTTCCTTTTGTTCACCATAGTGTTTGCATCAAAATATTACGTATCCATTCTCATTTCATGCATTCATCAAATACCAAAAAGGCAATAAAGCAAAAAGACAGAAGAAACCTCCCACATCCCAACAAACATCCAATCATTGCATCATACAACATCAAGTCATGCGGCTACCACAACCCTTCATCTAAGCATTACGTGGGCAAATTCATTCATTCATTCATTTATTCATGAAAAGAAAAAAAAAAGAAAACCAAAAAGGCAAAAATCATCCACATTGCACCCGTTACTCCCACCAAAGCATAGATCATTCCATCATGCAATCAACAGTATATTTGCATTCGCATGTTATCCGCATCCGCATCCACAGCTTATCAATTTCTGTTTCCGACCAGCTTCAGCATCCATCATTCACGGACTCTCGTAGTCCATTTGTTTTCGCATTGCACACATTGCATACCTATAACACTTTTTTGCTTCGATAGACGTGCCAAATGCCGGTCTCATCGTTGCCAAAAGCATTCTACGTCACCAATCATATCCTTTGCTATGCATTCATGTGTTTCCTTTATTCACCATAGCATTTGCATCAAAGTATTACATTCGCATTATCTTAACATTCGCATTGCATGCATCAAGAAAAGAAGCAAAATAAATAAGAAAAAAGCAAAAAGAAAAATCCATCCATTACATTCATCGTCACACCAAAAATTAATCACTACAGTCATATTCACATCTCATTCACCGTTGTCAACTTTCTCATTCCATCAGGTTCAACACCCATGGTATACCCATTTCATTCATCATCTCACGTTCATCACATTACATACATGACATTGTTTGCTTCGATAGATGTCCGAGTGCCGGTCTCATCGTTGCCCCCAAAAAAAAAAGAGTTTTTTTTACATTACTAATCATATCTTTGTACCATGCATGGCATTCGCGTCAAAGCATTACATCTGCACCCCATTCACACTTTGCATTCCATACACTCATATACCAAGAAAAAAAAGAGAAAAGCAAAAAAAAAGACAAAAAGAGAAAAATTGCTCATTCCATCACATTCATCATTCCACCAAAATCAATCAGCACGACCACATTCCTACTTTATCTGCATTCACACACGTTGTTCGTCAACCTCCATGTCCCATCAACTTCGACTCACAGCATCTGCCACATTTCATTCACCCCATCGAACACTTGCCATTTCACATACCTATATTGCACGCATATATCATTCATCGCATTTTCCGATATGCCAGATATAGATAGCTTTTCCCTTCTCAGGTAAATGCATTCATCAGGTATGTCCTTGGCAAGTACGCCATGTGTCAATCCCAATAATTTGTTCCCTCAAAGTCAGTGCTCCAAGCACTGGTCTCATACCACAATTCAGAATCTCAGTACTCCTTTAGACCCCCAGTGGTCCCTCAGAGCCCAAGCGCTCCTTCAGACCCCCAGCGGTCCTTCAGAGCCCAAGCGCTCCTTCAGACCATCAATGGTCCTTCAATCCAGATCGCACGTCGCGTTATCGAGCAACCGACGGATCATCCGGCCCCAGGCCCTTCAGACTAGCTGTGTCTGCCTAAAAAAACACAGTGCACGTCCTTCGAGGTGCGCAAATCAGGTCAACGACCTGACCTTGCCCCCATGGCCGCTCGAAAAGGCCACCCCCCAAGCAGACCGTTTTACTAGTACCGTTGCTAGTTTGCGCTCCATCAGACCCATTGGTCCATCAGGCTTAGGCATGCCCTTCAGACCCCGTCGGTCCTTCAGTTTAACTCCAATCAATGCGCCAAGCATCGACTGTGAATTAGACCATCAGAGCCCTAGTGCTCCTTCAGATCCTCGGTGATCCCTATTTACTTTTATTCTATGTCAACCCATTATCTTTCATTATCTTTCTAAAAAAAAAAAATATAATAATAATCTTGACAAAATTAGTGTCTTTTTATCTTCATTTCTATTTCACTCGAGAAATTTGGAAACCCTTCATATTTCCTAGTAAAATATAAATAAAGAGGGGCAGCTGTCACACCCTAATTTTGTCCGGCTAACTTAAAGCTTACTAGAAAATCTAAAATATTGTCTTTGTCGTTTATGTGTGTCGTTCCCAGTCGTGTATAGGCGTATTACTTCTCATTGATGCGCATGTGCTATTGTTAATAAGGTACACATTTTTGTCCCCGTTGCGGACGGGTGTTCGCGTCTCGTTGTGTACGAGTGTTTATTTTGGTACGCAAATTCTCGTCGTGTACGTATGTTTATCGTCGTTGTTATCAGTTTAATTTTGTTATTAAAATCTAATAAAAATCAGATTGCAAATAAATGTTTTTTTTAATCAATGTTTTTACAAAGTCAACTTTGTTACAAAAAACAAAATACAAAATAGTACAAAAATTAATTAAAAGTAAAAGTACAAAAAAATAATAATCAAAATAAAATAAAGGGACTAGCAGCCAGCCACTGTTTTGATGTTTTGAGAAGGAAAACAAGTCTTCTTTCTTGCTGTTCTCCCATTTTCCCTTTTTTGCTCCAACAAGACAGCTTTGCAGGCATTGCTGCTGCTGCTCCACCACTGCTCCACCACTGCTCCACTACCTCTGATTTCTCTGCAAAATCATAACAACAAAATTTGTCCCATTAGTTTACTACTCTATAAAAAAAAACAGAAGCAGAAACAGTAAAGGGGGGATTGAGGCATACAGTGAGAAAAATAAAAAATAAGGAGAGAAACACAGATTCAACACAGGGGCATATACAGTAACTCACACTCACAGAAAATAAAAAAAGGGGGGGGGGGCAGTGACGGCAAAGAGACAAAAAACAGTGGAGAAGAGGAAAGGGGAAGAATATCACGGCGGTGCTCCACCCCACCACCGGGGCGCCGCCGTGGACCGCCGTAACAACTACCACGAAATCGCACAACCACTACCCAACCCATACACCATGCCTCCACCACCCTTAACACCACAGTAGTCCCTAACGCCAAACTACCACCACGGCCAAAATGCCGCCGTGAACCACCACCACAGCTCCTGGAACCACCATCGAACCCCCCCTAGCAACTCCTCTTCAAAGCTTATCTCGCACCACCGAACCCCACCACCGTCGCCGTCGTAGAACCAGCCGACCACCGCCGAAGACATCCTATGACCGCAGCACAAACGCCAACCACCGTGAACCACCCTCTCTCTCGATCTTCACACCACCTCCAAAACACGCTCACCACACCGAAAACCCAAACCACCCACAGTCGTCCCTCCCCCCACCGCGTCGCCGTTCTTCTCCCTCCTCGCTGGCGCCATCACCATGGCCATCCCTCCGGTGTCTCTCTCTCAAGCTGTCTTCTCTCTCTCCGTTGTCCCTTCTCTCTCTGTCAGCGTCTCTCTCTCCATTTCAAAATTTTCACTTCCTCTCTCCATGTTCGCCGCTCTCTCTCTTTCTCCAAAATTCTTTTCCTTTTTTCGCTCTCTGTGGAATTGAGGTTGGAGGCGCTGAGTTGAGGTTTAGAGGAAATTAGGGTTCAGAATATGGTGGTGGTGGGTTTCATGGGCTGTCCATTAATTTGTGTTTTTTAGATCCGATTGCTATTCACACTTCCTTTTTTTTATTACACCACCCCTATTTGTTTCAAATACCGAATTTCTATCTACACCCATTTCTTTTAATGATACAACTTCCCATTTTCAAATACCAAGTTTTTATCCACACCCCTGCGTTTTAATCATACAACACCCCCTGTGTGAGCCCAATTCGCAGATCGGGCCTCAAAACCCAACAGTGTAAGTCAATTTGTTAACTGCACCCCCTTTATTACTGATTTACAACCCACTCCGCTTTTGTGAAATGTTTTTCCTTATTTATCTTTTATTGCTCCTCAAAAACCATTTTTGTTAAAAACCTCCTAGTTTTCAAACACCAAATTTTTATTTCACACCATCCATTCTTTTTACAACAGCCCCGGCCTAAAAAGCTTTTGAAAAGGAAACTCGGCCTATATCTAAACACACTCCCGTTTTTTGACAAAGTAATACCCCTGTTGCTAGTTACACCCCTTTGTATTTTTACCACAACCTAATTTGTTTTTATTACACCATATGGTACTCAAGCTAATTTTCTTTCTTTCAAATAATCAAACTCACGCAAAAATGGATTGTTACCGATGGTCACTCTGAGCTTCACTTGTTTGACCGTTAATAACAATTTTAATTTTCAAAACGGGTCATGAGTGATGACCACTCTGAGTTTTACTTGTTTGGTCATTGCGAACGTCTATCCCAATTTCAAGAAACTAAAAAACACCAAACTCATAAACTTCTTCTACCAAGAACTACGTGTGATTTGATTCTCTACCAGGAGATACGTAGGACCAGAGGGCGGCCGACCTCTGTCAATTGCATTAATAAAAAACCCTTTTTTTTTCTTTTATTTCACTTCTCTCCTTTTTCTCAAAATACAAAAATAACTAATTGTTTATCGAGTCTTCTTTTTCATTATTATTATTATTAGGGTAAAAACATTATTTTTGAGTTAATAACTGTTTACACATTTAGTTAAAAGGTAACCTTCCTTAGGAAGGATGTCGTAGGGTGCTAATACCTTCCCTACGCATAAACGACTCCCGAGCCTGAATCTGGTCCGCAAAACCCCTTTATCCACTCAATAGGGATTTTCCAATGTTTGCCCTTAAACTAAACTTTGGTGGCGGCTTCATTTCAAGAACTTCGAAGAATCCCTCCTCCGGATTTTTCGGTCGCTACACACAAGATGATAAGAGCACTGTGCAAAATAGTGGGGTTATGGTCATGGCTTCTGCAATGCACTTCTCTAGTGCAAATGATAAAAACCCTGTTCTTGCATCAATTGCTTACTTTGGGGTTATTGAAGAGATTTGGGAGCTCAATTACTCTAAATTTAAAGTGCCTGTTTTTAAAATGTAAGTGGGTTAACAGTAACAATGGTGTACAAACCGATGACTTAGGATTTACATTGGTGGACCTAGACAAGGTAAGTTATGGGGATGAGCCTTTCATCATGGCTGACCAAGCAAGACAAATTTTTTTTGTCGATGATCCTTCTAACAAAAAATGGTCAGTAGTCCTACAAGGAAGAATCATGAATGGTAATGGTGAAGACGGAGATTCATCCCTTGAAATTTCTGAGACTCCTTCTTTTACTACAGAAATGCCTATATTCATTGAGGACATAGATGTGGACGGTGTACGTGCGACTCGTGATGATCATAATGAAGGGATATGGGAAGATATTTTAATTTGACCCCTAAAAAGAATTTGCCATTATCAAGGCAAGCACGTGATTGAATAAGTTGCAGGTGATTGACTAAGAATTTGCCATTATTTTGACAGCACGTGATTGAATAATAATTTGCCATTAGTACTACTGTTTTAAGTTGGTTGTGTTATAGCAAATTAACACTTGTTTTAAATTGCACGTGATTGAATAATAATTTGCCATTAATAATATGTTGAATAAATTTGCAATATTGATGATGTTTGTTATACTGATGTTTTGCTATACTGATGATTTGTTATACTGATGATTGCTCGCATTTCTTTTTCTTAAATAGGTATCATGGCTGAATTATCTATCAACCCCCCAACAAAGAATAAGACTAGACGTGCCACGACGTTACCGGATTTGACGTCTAGACGCTCGCCAGGTTATAGGTACCCGATTGAATTTGATGAACACCTAGAGCCTCTAGGTAAATTGGCTGCCAGATTTAAGAGTTATGTGTCTATGCTAGGACGACACAAGGCAAGCATATTATCAGAAACTTGGGAAAAAGTGGATGGCGCGGTCAAGGACTTGATTTGGCTGGATATCTTGGTATTAACTTTTCATTGCATATTGAGTGCTATACACCCAAATGATATATCGGAGTGATATTAACACTGCCTTTTTGTATATATACTTTAGGAAACATTTGACATTCCCAATGATGAGAGGTTGAAGAACAAATGGATTGCTTATGCCGGTGAGCGTTGGACGCAATTTAAGTCATCACTCACTAGAAAATTTATCTTTAGCCCCAAAGAGGATCAGGATGACAGAACTCCATGTGAGATATACAGTTTCATATCAACTGAAACATGGGAGTTGTTCGTAAAGAGTCGCATGGAAGAACAGTTTCAGGTAATATGCTTGGTCTTTTTTAGTTTTTATTTTTGTATTATTTTAATATGTCATGACTAATAACATTTGGTTTGGTATTTATGACAGACTAAAAGAGAAAGAGCCAAAAAAATTCAAGCCCACAATAACTTCTACCACACATCCGCTCGTGGTGGCTATAAGAGGATTAAGGGCAAGTGGAAAGAGAGCTACGTGGAAGCAAAGCATGAGGAGTCCGGTGATCCACAATTAGTAGTAGAACCTCCATCTCCTCCACGTCATGAGTTATTTAAGTTGGCCCATCAGAGGAAAACAGGATCTTTTACAACGGATGAGTCAGCTTCTGTTGCTTCGAAAATTGTAAGTTAAAATTTTTATTCAAACACCAACGCCTTAAGAAATACATTTTACAATGTTGCCTAAAGTGCACATGGTTTTTGTTGTAGGATGAGTTAGTTGATCAGGCCAAACAGGGAACACTTGTTCCACATGGACGTCAAGATATCTTGACTATAGCCATTGGAAAACCTGATCCTCGTGGTCGTGTACGAGCAGTTGGTAGAGGGGTGGGTCTATCAAAATACTTTGGACCTACTTCACGTACCAGCGTCACCTCAGATAGTGGGAAACTAGCTGCCATTAAGCAAGAGTTGAAGGAGGAGTTAACAAAGGAGTTTGAAAAGAAACAGGAGGAGTTAACAGAGAAGTTTGCAAAGAAACAGGATGAGTTAACACAGGAGTTTGAAAAGAAACAGAAAGAAATAGTCGAAGCATTGACAGAGGTATATATATGAACATTAACATAGTTTATGAATTCATTTTAGTAACTCTGTGAATATGAAGCTATAGTTATAGTTATGGATATGAAGTTATAGTTATAGTTGCTTTAAAATATGACCTTTGAATCCTGGACAGTTAGGTAATTAAGATGGCCAAACTCTTATTTTGTGTCAATCCTGAAAATGCTTATAACATTTCAGCCTTATCTTGGACAGTCAGCCTTTTGCAACCAGTGTAATTTATCAAACTGGATTTTTGAATCTCAATTCTCAACCAGTGTAATTTATCAAACTATGACCTTTGAATCTCTCAAAGATTGTTATTTAATTCTATCTGAAATTTCTGACTGTGTACAGGGGGGTTAAGGCTAGTGATATCTGAAATTTCTGATTGTTATTTAATTCTATCTGAAATTTCTGATTGTTATTTTTAGAAAGGAAGGAATAATAAGATAGGGATGGTTAGTGCTGTTGGCTAATAATATTGAGAGGATTAGTTAGATAAATAAACAGGGGGGTTAAGGCTAGTGATATCATTCAGATTTGTTAGCAATGTAAATAGAACTGTCTGCAGGAATTCTCCATCTGTGAATAACATTTAATAAATATATTTGATTTGCAGAAGTGGGGATCGTTGCGTAGCTGTTCACCATCTCAAAAAAATACAATCGGATCTAAAGCTAGCTATTCACCATCTCATGTAGAGGAACCGCCCAAGAATGACTGGTTGAAAGAGTTGCATTTTTTAGCTTATGAGATTTCAACAAGTGTCAAGTTGGACTTGGACCATGAGCACCAGGAACACTTCTACATTGGATATAAAGATATTGTAGAAATGGTTCAAGGTAATGAGGAACTTGAGATGAGCCATTTGGCAATATGGTGCACGTAAGTATATATTAGTTATTTGTAAAACTTATTCCAAATACTTCAATTATAAATAGTTATAAATACTGAACAATTTGTTTTCAATATCTTAGGTATTTGCATCGCGAATGTATAGCAAGGGAAATTAGTGATATGTATGGATTTTTAGATCCATACAAAATTTGTGGTACTTATGGCTACAAACAAGAGACCATCCAATCATATATCCAGAATAAGCTATTTGAGCAGAACAAAACATGCTTTCTAGCGCCATATTTGTTCAGGTACGGTAAAGTATAATTTGTCCATATTGATATGTCAGAGTTATTAAAGCATGCTTTCTTGTTAAGAGTTATTCAACACTGTGATTACTATATAGATAACCAACAGTTTCTGCAATTTATAGCATAAATGTGATTTTAGCATATCATGTAACTGATGACATATCTTATTTGATTTTAGCATATCATGTAACTGACATATCTTATTTGAAGATGAGCTAGCTGACCTTGACCATATTGTTGTTCAATTCTGCAGTAACCATTGGCAATTGTTTGTTGTCTGTCCTTCTGTTAATACAATTGTTTGGATGTGTTCGCTTCACCGCCCTCCAAACGAAACCCTAGTTGAAACAGTTGACAAGTAGGTTTTCTTTAATAATTTGTTCTCACAACTTTATGATTTAACATGCTTTAGACTTGTAACTTACTATTTGATGTTACCCTACAGAGCTCTGGATGGATATAATAGGATGAAGGGTTTAAGAAAATCAAAACCTCACTGGGTGACACTTAAAGTAAGTATTTAATACATTAATTTTTATTTTCATTTTATACTAGTTACCGTAAATTATATTCAATTTTGATATTTGATATTCATTTATAGGGACCGAAACAAATTGATACTTATTCTTGTGGCCACTATGTGATGATAAATATGATGACTATTGTCTCCGCAACTATCACTAATAATTGGAAGAAGGTAATATAAATTTTCAACTTTTATAGGGTGATTATGTAGAAGCTGTTAAGTAAACGTAATCAGTATTTTAGAAGATGTATAGGGTGATTATGTTAGAAGCTGTTTGGTTATATTAGAAGCTATTTGGTTGTGTTAGAAGTTGTTTGATTATGTTAGAAGCTGTATAGGGTGATTATGTTAGAAGCTGTTTGGTTATATTAGAAGCTGTTTGGTTGTGTTAGAAGCTGTTTGATTATGTTAGAAGCTGTATAGGGTGATTATGTTAGAAGCTGTTTGGTTATATTAGAAGCTGTTTGGTTGTGTTAGAAGCTGTTTGATTATGTTAGAAGCTGTATAGGGTGATTATGTTAGAAGCTGTTTGGTTAAGTATTGAGATCAGTTATATTAGAAGCTGTATAGGGTAATTTAAATTGTTTTTGTAGATGTTTGATTGTGAGTTTTGCATGATGTTTGATTAGAAGCTGTATAGGGTAAGTATAGAGATCAGTTATATTAGAAGCTGTATATTAGAAGCTGTTTGATTGTTTTTGTAGATGTTTGATCAGTTATCTTACATTTTAATAGCTGTATGTTAGATCAGTTATCCTGCATTTTAATAGCTGTATGTTAGATCAGTTATCCTGCATTTATTATCCAATCTGCTTTATTATCAAGTGATTTAAATCTGCTTTATTATGCAATCTGCTTTATTATCTAATTTAAATTGTTTTTGTAGATGTTTAATTCGAGTTCTCCGTTCACGCATGACGACTTGACACACGTCAGAGAAGTTTGGGCAGAGTTTTTTATAAAGCTGTATGCAGAGCGTAAACCCACTTCAAAGGAAGAACGAAGAAAACAACTTAAGTGATTTTATGTAGAATGTAAGTGACTGTGAGACTAGAATGTATTTTTTTGTACTTAAACTGATGAATGTAAGTGACTGGCTGTAAATGTATTTTGTACTTAAACTGATGAATCTTGACTGATGAATGTAGAAACTGACCAATTATAGTTGAAATGTTTGTTTTGTTGGCCATATTCCAAGTTACAGATGATGAATGTTTGATTAGAGTGATGAATTTAGTATGGGTGATGAATTATAGTTGAAATGTGTACCAGTTCAGACCCAATCCATTTAAACTGATGAATGTAAGTGGCTGCATGTAAATGTTTGATTAGAGTGATGAATTTAGTATAACCAGGGCTGCATGTAAATGTTTGATTAGAGTGATGAATTTAGTATAACCAGGGTGTAACAAAAATTTAAAAAAAAAAAACTTTTAAGGTCAGGCGCAATAATGCTTGACCTTAAATCATACATACGAAGTCAAGCAATAATAAAAGCTTGACCTTAAATCAAACATACGAAGTCAAGCAAGTTTAAGCTTGACTTTAAATCATACTTACGAAGTCAGGCAAGAATTAATGCTTGACTTCGTAAGTATGATTTAAAGTCAAGCATTTATTCTTGCTTGACTTTGTAAGTATGATTTAAAGTCAAGCAATAATAAAAGCTTGACCTTAAATCATACATACGAAGTCAGGCAAGAATAAATGCTTGACTTTAAATCATACATACGAAGTCAGGCAAGAATAAATGCTTGACTTTAAATCATACATACGAAGTCAGGCGCAATAAATGTTTGACTTTAAAACATACTTACGAAGTCAGGCGCAATAAATGTTTGACTTTAAAACATACTTACGAAGTCAGGCTATCGCTTGACTTTAAAACTCCAGACATACAAAGTCGACTTAATAAAAGTCAAGCGCCCGCCTGACTTCAAATCCCCTTTTCGCCTGACTTTAAATCCCTTTTTTGCACTAGTGTGTCCTGTACTTTATTTTGTCCCTGCACTTTTATACACTGCAACCATTAGTAGACTAAATGTAATTTGTTATCATACAAAACAAAGAGTGTTTGTCCTTGGTTCAACAATTGTTACCCTTTGTGTACAAAAGGAGATCATCATTGTTTGCTATTGTTTTGCTAGCTTGGAGAGACTAAGGTTCTAGTTTAGAGAGTGTGTGTCTACGTCTTGAGTTTTATACAACTTTATAGGCATAACATATAGACAGAGATTGCTCCTCCTTGAGACATTTATTAAAGCCCATTTCACAGTGCCGTCTCAAACAATTTGGAGGCCCGGTGCAAAGCTTAAAAATTGGGCCCCTAATTGAAAAAAAATTCAAATAAATCACTCAAATCAAAAATGCAAATACGAATTGGATAAATGAAAACGAAAACAACGAGTGAAGGAAAACTTTGACAGGCCACTAGTTAGCTTCCTTTCTAGTTGACAATTAAATAATCAGTCAATAATTTCTACACAATTTAAATTAGGCTTAAATATCATTTACCCCCCTGCAAATATCACGTTTATCCATTTACCCCCTGCAAAAGAAAAACTTTTAAAACAAACCCTACAAAATGTAATTGTATCCAGTTACCCCCTGCTGTTAGTTTTGGCTAACAGCGTTAATATTTGTAGGGGGTAACTAGAAACACTTAATATTTGCAGGGGGGTAACTACCTCCCACTTAATATTTGCAGGGGGTAACTAGAAACACTTAATATTTGCAGGGGGTTAACTAGATCTCAAATGTCAGTCAAGTCAGCCTAGACTTAACGTTGTTAGCCAAAACTAACAGCAGGGGGGTAACTGGATACAATTACATTTTGCAGGGTTTGTTTTAAAAGTTTTTTTTACAGGGGGGGTAAATGGATAAACGTGATATTTGCAGGAGGGTAAATGATATTTAAGCCTTAAATTAAACACCTTTTACACATTTTTTTATAAGCAGTAGAAATTTTATTAGAGAAGATCTTGCACAACAAGAGCCTAGTTTGTTATGAATGGGACTACATCAAAGATAAGGTGATAATAATTACAATAAAGTGAACAAAATATATACTGATAAACACCACTTTGCAGCGGTACACCCCCTCCTATTAGCATCTGTTCCATTCCTTTAATTATTAGGCTTTCATGGTTGCATCCTTTTCCTGATCAACAAACATGCTATACTTCTTCATACCTCCAACCTCCAAACTACTGAATGAAGAATTATACATGTAGATACAACTTATCAGTTCAATCTTAGAGTCTTAGTAGTTCGAATAGATTTCTTACTCCCAATTTGGTCAAGATTTTCACTGAAATTAACCAGACAGAATTCGAAAACAAAACAGAATTCGAATTAACTAGATCAAGTAATTTCTTGTTTTCTGTATCATCAATTCATCAGATTATTAATTAGACATAATTCGGTTCTCAACTCCCAAATTTCCAATTCCTAAATAACACAAACCCTAAAAATCGAAATCAAGAAGAAGGAAATCAAAAACGAAATCAAAGGGGAAAACGAAATGGAAGGAAAAACAATTAAAGAAGATGGAAAACGAAAATGAAATGAAGAAGAAGGGAAAATGAAATCCAACCTTGAACGTTGAAAAACTGCAGCGACCGACGGAGAAGAAGCAGCGGCGGATGACGGAGCAGATGGAGGCGGCAGAGCACGGCGAAGGGAGGCAGAGCACTGAGAAGGGCGGCGGAGCGTGGAGAAGGACGGAAGAGTGTGGTGGTGACTGACGGTGCGACTTGCTTTTTTTTTTCCCCGCTCCTGCGTATTGTGTTGAGGGAGGGTGAGGGTTTGGACCATTGGTTAAATGGGTTATGGATTAGTTTCTTTTTGGGATTTTTTTTTGTACCCCCATCATATCACTATATACCCCCACAAGAAATTTTAAGATGAAAATACCCCTGGTTAAATTGACTTAAATCGGATCTACATATAAGGTAGGTAGATCCGATTCACAAAACTAAAAGGCGGATTTACGTATATCCGATTAGAATTAGTGGGGAGAAATCGGATCTACCTTTAGTGAGGTAGATCCAACTTGTTAAAATATAAAACTAAAAGTTGAGAGAGAGAGAGAGAGAGAGAGAGAGAGAGAGAGAGAGAGAGAGAGAGAGAGAGAGAGAGAGAGAGAGAGAGAGCTGACAACAGAGAATCCAAATCCGTGTATGCACACCTCAAATAACAGGGTGTACCCATATTCATTACGTTCAAGAAATTACGTGTCGGTATTAGATATATGGTGGTATAACATTCAAATAATTTGATTTTGTAAAATTGACTTTTGTTTAAAGTAAGTGTAAAGTGGTTTATTTTTAATATAGTTAGCAAAAAATGAATTGAATAATACATTTGAGTATAAAAGTTTGTTACATTTTGGGAGCAAAACTTTCACATTCTAGTTTAAAGTTAAAATTAATTCAAAAAGGTAAAATTAAAAAACATCAAAACATATTATAATGTAAATTTTTCGTCTCTAAAGTTACTTTTAACTCTAAGAAAAATAATTCAAACATAAATGTCTATTTTAGCATCACTTAGTGAAAACCAATGTTAAAGTGAAATTATCCACCGGCGCCAATAATTAACCTATGTTGAGGAATCTGAATGGTCATGTATTTACTCGACTTTGCCACACTACTAATTGTCTCTTTGCTTTATTTTTAATTGTTTTTATTATTTACTAGTATTACCATATTTTTCATTTATTTTACTTCTAACACCCTACTTTACTTCAGCCCATTCTTTTGAGCCCAGCTTTCTTTTAAAGCCCAATTTCCTACTAAAACTCAATTGTTTCTTTACTAGTGTATTTGACCCGTAGTGTATTTGACCCGTGGAGGCGCATTGCACGGGTATACATTGTCTTTTTAGTGACTTTGATTTTGTCCCACAACAAAACTAATACATTTTTTATTGTTCAACTTTCTTTTTTTTGAACACTAGGCTTTCAAAATTTTATTTTTAGTTTGAGTATAAATCATGACACGTTAAGCTTTTAATCTAGACAATCCTTTTTGCTTATGTCATTTTGATTGTTTAAATTATTTTGCTTCCCAAATAAACATGTTATTTGTTTTGCTATTATGAAACACTCTGATGCTTGCATTTGATGACAAGAACCATTATTATACAAATATATGCTCATATTTTGTTGTAGATTCTGACTTAAACACTATCTCAATAACTTCTATCATTATTCCAAATTTATCCTTACAACAACAAAACTATTACAATCTTTATATTTTAAACCTAATTTTAGATGAATGCCATTTGAAATTTTGATTTATACAATATCAAAAAAAATATTTATCCCCATTATTAATTTGTCACTACCTCAACAAAGTTGCTAATTTTTTTTATATTTTACAATTAATATTAGATAAATGTCATTTGAAATTTTTATTTTTGTTTGAGTATAATCATGCCACATAACGCAATCAGCCCGTGCGGATGCACGGGTCATGTACTAGTTTCCTACTAAAACTCAATTGTTTCTTTACTAGTGTATTTGACCCGTGCAGACGCATTGCACGGGTATACATTGTCTTTTTAATAATTTAAGTAATAAATAAATAGTTGATGTGCAAATAATTATTTATAAATTTTTGATTCTGTATATTCTTTTTTTGGACCAAGACTCTATGTAATCTTCTCACAAAAAATGACTATATATATTATTAGTTTTCATTGTATTAATATGATTGACTCAAATGAATTAGGGTATTTAATCATTTTATTATTTCTTATTAAATTAAATAAACGATATTAAGTTATTGTAAAGTTGGCGAGGTCATAACCACCTATCATGGTTTGAATCTCTCTTAAGTATGTTAGTTATGTGCTATGAAACTTATAAATTTATGATGATCATGGTTGAGCTATTTGACTCGACTGAATTACATAAGAGGGATATTATATTGCAATAAACTGAAATCAACCTAACTAAATACCTAAATACCAATTCAAAGTTATCATCAGGATGTTTTGATAATAACAAAACAACACCCCTACATGTAGGGGTGGCATTTCCTACCCCTATGTGGGTATCCATGCGAGCGAAGAATTTTCCCCCATGAGAAGGGGATGGAGGAGAAAATCCTTTTGCAGTTAATTTTAGGATGGGGGATAGGGATCATGCCCCCGCTCTGCGGGGACCCCACATCAAATATAGTACATAAATATTCGTATTATAAATACATATATATATATATATTATAAGTTATTGAATTTTTAGTCTTTTTATATGTATTTTTAATAAAGAATATTAATAAAAAATCGAATTGTGTTCATTTTTATATTTTTATTTTTACTTTAGTTATTTTTAAAATAAAATATAAAAGTAAGACTATATTAAAATGTTGAACTTTGGCTCTTTCCAGCTTAGTTTTATATATTTTTAAACTTTATTATATTTCAATTTATATTCTTATCAACTTTTAATAAATTTTTGGAGTCCCCGTATGGACTGTGGGGATGGAGGAGAAAAACTCCCCACGACGAGAATCCAGGATGGGGGACAAATTGGGAGCAAGGAAAGGGAGCGGGTGAGTACACCCCGCCCCACCCTATTGTCACTGATACCTACATGCAACTCAGAATATTTTTTTTAGATAAGCAATACTTCATTGATAAAGCACTAGGGGTGCTCGAACCCAAACAACAAAAGTTACATATTGTTTAGGCAATGAAGTGGATCAAGCCACCAAGCAGAAATATCAAAATTTAAATTACAATGAGATCTATAAACCAACCAACTCCAAGTTAACTGCTTGATGCGAGAAAAAATAGAGTCAATGAGGTCTTGAAGATAAGAGCATTCCTAGCCAACCAAATGCTCCAACAAGTAGTCAACCAAATTAAGTACTTTGTTTGCTTAGCCTTTTTACCTTTAGACAACTTCCCCCACCAAAGACAATGATCGATCAATCTGTTGGACCCCACGTGATCGATCCTAGCAGAAACCCGCGACCAAATATCCGATGCAAAAGTGCAGTTCAAAAAAAGGTGAAGCTGCGATTCAGCTTCGTTCCAACACAGAGGACGGAGAGCATCAACATCCGATGCGATAACAAGCTGGTGTCGTAAATTTCCACGAGTTGGCAAAGAGTCCCTAAGTAATCGCCATCCAAAAACAATAACCTTAGAGGGAGCGAGACACCTCCATAATTTTTCCAACAGCTTATATAAATCATTTTGATCGCTCCCCATTACCTCCCGAAGCAACTCTTTATAACAAGAACGGACGGAAAATTTTTTTGAGGCCTCAAGCTTCCACACCCAACTATCCTCAATCTCTTGGCAAAGAGTCACAGGGGCCAAAATCTGCTGAATACTTGCAGCCTCCATTTCACTAAAAAAAAACTTGTCATTAGCGACGGACATTTCCCTCGCAAAATAACCTAAATCCGTCGCTAATGGTCATTTGCGAGGGAATTAGCGACAGACTGGTTCCCTCGCTAATTCCCTCCTCGCTACTGGGATTAGCGAGGGAATTTTCCCTCGCTAATTCCCTCGTTAAGTCTGACTGTTTCTGTTTTTTTTTAAATTTGCTTTTTTTTATATTTATTATTATATTATTTTAATTATTATTATTACTATTATTATTATTATTTCCAAAGAGAGAGAGAGAGAGAGAGGAGTGAGAGTGGTGGTGGCGTGGTGGTGGTGGTGGTGAAGGTGGCGTGGTGGTGATGTGTGGATGGTAGAGAGAGAAGGAGAAGAGAGAGAGAGAGAGAGAGAGAGAGAGAGAGAGAGAGAGAGAGAGGAGTGAAAGTGGTGGCGGCGGTGGTGGTGGCGTGGTGGTGTGAGTGAGAAGAAGAGGAGAGAAGAAGAGTGAGGGAAGAGGAAGGGTGGCATGGTGGTGGTGTGGTGGTGTAGTGGTGGTGGCGTGGTGGTGGTGTGGTGGTGTAGTGGTGGTGGCGTGGTGGTGGTGTGGTGGTGTAGTGGTGGTGGCGTGGTGGTGGTGTGGTGGTGGTGTGAGTGAGAAGAAGAGTAAGGGAAAAGGAGGGGTGAAGAGGAGAGAAGAAGAGTGAGGGTGTTTGTCATACCCCAATTTTGTCCGGCTTAGGTCAAAACCCTAATTTTCCACACGAAAAATGCATTTTGGGTCCTAGAAACCATTCCAAAGTTTTTGAAATCATTTTTAGAGTTAAAAAGGGCGTTTTGGTCATTTATCACTGAAGGTCTATGACTTTTAGTAGCTGAGAGATGAGTGTTTCAAAACATGCATGGTGCATCAAAATAGTTTTGAAAAATATTTCTAAAAATATTTTGGTTGAGGGCTTGAAATTAAAATCCCATGTTTTTACAAAGATAATGGATTATGGTAATAGATTATGTGCCTGAATGTTTTCAGAGCACATAATCGATTACTCTCCTATCTTTACTAAAACAAATAATCGATTGTTTCCTTATTTACAACAATAAATCGATTATCCTAATCAATTAGGAAGCAAATAATCGATTAGCCTTCATTTGCACATCACACATAATCGATTATGAAGCAAATGGAAGTTTCCATATTTATCAAATAAATCGATTACTCCCTTCTTGTAACTAAGCATATAATCGATTACCACCTTTTTAGGAAGGTTGATAATCGATTATACACTTGTTTTTCCTTCACACATAATCGATTATCCACTCAAAAATCAATGAGCCAATAATCGATTACATCTCCCAAGTTATTTCCAACATAATCGATTACTCCGTTTCCTAAAATAGATCAAATCTGATTTCCTATAAATAGGAAGCTCATTTTTCATTCCAAGACACACAGATCTTCACAAGGAGACATTTTCACACACATTTCACGAGATCTGAGAAGAATTACACACAGACATTTTTCACAAGATCTGAGAAGAATTGCTCCAGAGACATTTCACGAGATCTGGGAAGACAACTCTCGCAAATCTCATTTTCCAGTTCTCCGCTTCATTTTTGCTCTATTCGCGCCGTTGGTCCGTCCGAGCTGATCTCCTGCAAGGGTTAGTCGGGGTTTGCATTCTTCAGATCTGTAGTATCTGTCTTCATCAGAGGTATTTCCGTCTTTTCATTTGTTAATATTTAGTTATTGTGATCCATGTAATTTAATGTAGCTATAGTGTCATTGTTGATGATGAACCACATGATTCCCACTTATGCCTAGTGCATCATGTTCTGAGTGGTGAAGATGGTCTCAGATGATTCAACCCTTTTAGTTTATATGATGATTGGCAATGTGATTCACACTTGTGCACTTGTGCACTTAATCTTAAGTGTGAGGATTGACCAAAGTGATTCAGCATTCTTTGATACTTTGGTCGCTAAATAATTTGCTTGCTTATGCTGGCCAATGATCATGATTGAGGCAACTCTTTTGCTTGAGCTTACAGTGTCATCGTCTACTCTCATATAGAATATCATCAATACTTAGATAGGTCCATTCCTTACATTGCATCTTCCACTAGATGTGCATTTAGATTCCCTTGCGTTTTGTAGAAATATTTGAGTATGGTTCTCGCCTAGCATCTTCCACTAGATGTGCATTTAGGTTCAATCTTGCCTACTCTTGTATTTTTGCTTGATGCCCAATTCAAGTTCCCTCCTTGCCTATCTATGCGTTGTGATCTACTATGTGTAGTTTAGACTTGATTTTTGTCTGCGAATTCAAATATTGTTGCTTAATGATTTGATTCCACTGGTTGTGTTATGCTTGAATCCACCAATTCTTCCTTGCATTCATTGTTTTCATTTCTAAACAACCTGGCACAAAAACGGTTACTAGTGGCAATCCATCACAACCTTTGTTGGTTTGATTGTCATGAAAGCCTCAATTTCAAAAGAATTTTCGTAAGCATAAAGCAAGCTACTAGTGATAATCCATCACAACCTTTGTTGGTTTGATTACCATGAACGCGTCCAATTTCAAAAAGCACTTTTCTAAGTATCAAAGAATCAAAAACAAGTTATTAGCGGTGGTCCATCATAACCTTTGTTAGTTTGATCATCATGAAAGATTTTCATTTTAAGGCTCGTTAGAACTACGTCGCTTTGATTCCCATTCGGGATACGTAGGAGCGGGTCACATCCCGTCAAGCATAACAAATAAAAATCATTTTTCACAATAAGTTTTCAAACAATCATTTTCAAAAGAACCAAGAACTACGTAGCTTTGAATTCTCCATCGCACCGGGAGATACGTAGGAGCGGGCCATGTCCCGTCAAGCACGTTTTTTCTAAAAAACCATTTTCCCCCTTTTTCATAATAAATAAAGATTTCATTAAGAATTTTTCAATAAGAAGTAGAGAGGCAAAGTTAAGTATTTTCAAGTCAACACACTAAAACCACACATTTAATTAAAGGTTCCCTCTCAGTAGAGAGGACGTGTGGGGTGCTAACACCTTCCCCGCGCGTAACCGACCCCCGAACCCTATTCTCTAGTTTCGCAAGACCAATCGCTTTCTAAAAAAGGTTTTCCTAATATTTTCCTTAATAAATATTGGTGGCGGCTCCAAATTTTTCCACGTTGTACATTGAGAAACCCAAACGGGGATTTTTCGGGGTGCAACAGCTGGCGACTCCACTGGGGACCCTTTTTTTTAAAAGACGAGGGTCAAGCCTAACTAATTAAAATGTGTGTGGTTTAATGTATTGTTGATTTGATTAATACCTTGGTTGCCTTTCTTTCTTAGCATTGATGGTAGGCATATGCATTTGTCTTCTTTGTTGTTCCCTATCTCTTCTTTTAATCCTTTTCTTTTTATATGTTTATGCTCATGCATTCTTCCAACCCCCATGTTCCCTTCTTTCTTTGCTCCTTTTCTTCAAGGTAAGCTCATGCATTTCTCCCTAATTCTATCATGTCCCTTCTTCTCAGCTCCCTTTCTGAAATAAGTAATGTGTTTGTTGTTGGTACCCTAGGCTAGTTGTATTTGAATGATATTAAACCCTAGGGTAGACGACATGCTATTGTCTGGACTGTCTGGATTTTCATTTGCAGGTGGGGTAGTTTTGAGGAAATGCCCTTCGCACACACCACTTATGCCTTGAGATTACATGATTAGAGAAAGAGACCATAACCCAGGTCCGTTAGGATACCATAGGATGAGTGGATTCGAGTAGTGGGAGCCCATCAGGACCTTTGTCCGTTTGGCTACTCGCGAAAGTTTCAATCAGAGTTGTGCTCTTTCATGATGCTTCGTATCTAGCAGTTTGCTGCATTTACGGGGATTTTCATGAGAGGGACTGTGGCTCTGATGACCTTTGTGAGGGTGTGAATAGAGCTACATGAGAAGATTATCCCTAAAGTGCCTTAGATCATAGGTTCTACCCCCTTTTTAAGTCACAAGGGCTTTCCAAATCGTGTGCTGCATTGTTGCATTCGGTTCAATCAATTTTTCCTTCAAAATTTTCGAAAATCAAAAAAGATATGCTTTTCCTTTTCAATAAACGCCTATATGAGGCGGCATATAGTGTGAAAATTTTCAAATTACCACCTGTAAATATCCTCTTTCTGCAAAAACACAAAAAAGAAGCATCCTTGCATCATCACATCATTGCATCATTACGTCATTGCGTCATTTGAATTAAATAAAGTTCCAATTTTGAAAAAGAAAACATTCATCTTGCATTCCCTCTCATTACATAAAGATAAAACAAAAAAACAATTATCATCTGCATAGCATAAGCATTTCATTTATAATCATGCAAAAAAATCCTCGTCAAGTTCATCCAAGATGAGACATTCATGCATAAGCATTATTTCAACAAAGACACAGTAGAACTACGTAAGCTTTGATTCCTCATTACAATGGGGATACGTAGGAACGGGCTATACCCCGTCAAGCACATTTTTCTAAAGCCCTTTTTTCCAATAAATCATTTGCATCTCCAAATAATTTTCAAAATCATGTTCCAAAACTAAAAAACAAAAAAAGAAAATCATTGTGAGTATCATGCATTTCATTGCACAAAAAAAAATGAAAACAAGAAAGCATCTCATTCATAATCATGAATAAAAATCATCATCAAATTTATTCAACATGTAGCATTCATGCACCATTTCATTAACCTCATCACTTTAGTACATCATTCCTCCATACATGCATCTTTCAAAAAAGGAAGGGGCATTGGCATTTCATACTTTGCCTTGCCTCTAAAAAAAATCATCATTTAGAGAAAAGCATCATTCCTGCATCTTTCATCATTCAAAAGAAAAAAAGGGGCATTGGTATATCGTACCTTGTCTCGCCTCTAAAAAATAAAAAAAATAAAAAAATCAAAATCAAAAATCATTTTCTTGCATCATTCGCATTGGCATTCCATATTTTGTCTTGCATTAAAAATAACAAAATTATTTAGAATAAGCCACACTCTTCGAGTGGTCATTCTCCACGCATTTGCATCATACTTGCATATCATAATTTGTTCATTCATTCATTGCATAAAATAAGAGTTGTGATGAGAAGCGAGGCGTTCTTGCGAAACAATTATCCTTTTTGAAAAAGTTTATCCTTACTTGGTTGCAAACTCAAGGTGTTCCAAGGCACTCAGTTTTTCAAATCAATAGCTCATTTGCATTTCTTTCAAAAGCACTGCATCCCATCCATTCTATGACAAAAGACTGAAATAGTGTATCAAAGAAAAAACAAATTTTTAACTGATGTTAACTCTCTGTGAAGCATTCTTCTAATGAGCGTGCATGCTATGAGTACGTTCTCTTGTTTGAGTCCGTTGGTTTTCCTCCCTTACCACAGTTTCCCGTCCAAGTCTAGTCCCGCCCCGTCCACCCATAAAGTGCATATTCTCCCCATCAGTGCGTATTTGACTTTTGGTTCAAGTCCTCCATGCTGGGGCAAGTCTGTGATCATTAATTCCCCTTGATTAATATCATATTCCTTCAATGCAAGTCTCTCGAAAAAAAAAATAATAATAATGATATAATAAAACAAGCTCGCTAGGTTGAAAACCCGCAAAGGGCGGCCTAGGCAAAAAGGAGCGCCCGGTGGACTGAAAACTCGCAAAGAGCGGTCCAGGCAAAAATTAGGGCACAAAAAAGGAAAAAAGAGCAAACACATGAAGATAGATAAATTATTGTTCTAAAGTTAAGTCTCATAGACATAAGCAATCGGGATTTGAAATGAAGTTTGGCCATCTCCTCAAAAACCCCAAAATCCCAGAAAGTCCCTTTCCTACCCACCTTGAGCCAAGAAAAACCAAAATCCAAAGATCACCCTAGGCAAGGATCACCCCAAATAAAAAAAAAACAGTGCATCACTTTTTATCAGCTCACCCGAGTCAAAGAAGGAAAAGAATCATAAAACATAAAAAAAAAGAGAGAAAATCAAAAAAGGGGATTCAAAAATTCCCAAAACAAAAGAAAATATAAGTGGTGAGCTGGTACATGTTACCACAAAATACAAGAGATCATTGTCTAAATAAACCTTCAAACACTTCATCATTCCAACACCTGGTTCAATAAACCTTCAAACACTTCCTTTAGCCTCAACATCAAACCCCGTAGTCATTCTACCATTTGCTTTAACAGAGCCCAAACAAGCCCAATAACCATCTTCCTCATAGACCATTAACCGTCAATCAACGCCGAACAAAACTCATCCTCCCATTGGCCTCAAACACTTCATTAAGCCTAACCCTCCTTCCTCCACAAAACACCACAATCCCGAAAAGTCCATTCCGATCAATGACCGGTTGCTTTTGTTCACTCAAATTCTAATCTTAGGACGAACAAGCTTATCTATGTACAATGTGTTTGCTCAAAAGAAAAACAAACGATCAGAAAAAAGAAAGCTGATCAAGAAAGAATAAACCCTCAGAAAAAAGAGAACTGAGGAAACAAAAACGAACAGTCAGAAAAAAGAAAGTTGACAAAATAAAAAGAGGGACTTGCACTCCAAAACACATTCAAGATGCATTAAAACAAGGTTTAGTGATCACCAGGTAAGGATTCTGTCGCACCAAAAGTCAAGACATCAGTAGAGAACCAAAGATTTGCACTGAGAATACCACTCAGACCCAAAAGTTGGGGCATTCTCTTCACCACCCACACACCCTAGTCTTGGGAAAGTCTGTTCAATGCCCATCCCATGTCACTCCAGTTGTCAATATCATTCCAAAGTGGGGCAAGTGCATTCCCATTCCTTCACCTCATTCATTCCCATAAAAACCTCACCAGGGCAATCTCTCAACTCACTATCCTAAACAAGACCTTGTCATTCTGATTGGGGCAGCTTTGTCCTTGTTATGACTGGGGCAACATCAAATTCTGTGGGTTGAAGCAAAACCCCTTTCATTCCAGCTTTCATCCCAAGAGCCGAAGCGTTCCCAATTCATCATCTTCTACACCCCTAGTTGTTGTCACCACTAGACAGGGGCAAGTTATTCACTCGTCAAAGACCTGAATTGGGGCAATCTTATATCTCTTGATCCCTCACAAGCTTCGGCAATAGCCATGTCGGTCATTCCTTCACTTGCCATAAAAGTCCATGCCCTAAACCAATTCCAAGTTAACTGACTCATTCATTCACATTTGCACTCTTATGCATGCTTACTAGACAATGCTTCAAAAAGAGAGAACACAAGTTGTTTACGTGATATCTAAAATTCAGTCATCATGGAAAGAAAGAGAAAACAAGTGAGGTTGTTTGTAAATAAAAACCTTGAGAACACCAGAGTTTGAATCAAATTCAATTTTTCAACAGAATGGTCAATAATCATCTCAAGTCCTTGCATTCAAAGTCTCGCATCTCATCATCACAAAAATGTTTACCTCATGCATCTAGGCATTATAGCATATGCATCAAAGCATTACATTTGCATCTTCACATTTTGTGCATTCATCACATAGCAAAAAGAAAAAAACGTTCCACGTTAGTTGCACAGAAAAAGCAGAAATCTTTTCATTGCATTGGCATCATGTTAATGTTCGCACTTCATAAAAAGAAAAGAACAAAATCATTACATGTCATTCATCACTAGAGCATTACATTTTGCATCAGATATTTCACAGAAAAAGCAAAGAAAGCAAAAAGAAAACAAAGAAAAGAAACCACAAAAGCAACACAAAAGCATTCCATGTCATTCATCATTTCACAAAGCATTCCTTTGTCATTCAATCATCAAACATTAAAGCAGTGCATATGCATCATATTAACGTTAGCATTTCCATAAAAGAAAAAAGAACAGAAATCATTGCATCAAAACATCAGAGCATTGCATCATATTAATGTTTGCATTTCATAGAAGAAGCAAAAAGAAACAAACAGAAGTTAGAACAGGAGCATTTCATTCATCAAAGCATCAATCACCGCATACATTTGCATTCAAACATCAAAGCAATACAGTTGCATCACATCAATACTGGCATGTCATAGAAGAAAAGAAAGCTAGAACATCCCATGTCATTCATCATTTCATGTCATTCATCATTTTACAGCAATGTCCCCATTTCATCAAAAAAAAAAAAAGGAAGAGAGAGTTTTCCTTTGCATGTCACTAAAATACATGAGCATTCCATGTCATCAAATACCAAAGCTTTGCATTCGCATACCCATGATTCTTAAAAGAGCAAAAAGAGAAGCCAAAAGAGAGAAAAAAGAAGAGCCAAGAGAGCAACAAAAAGAAAAGAAAGAAGAGAAGCTAGAGAAAGAGAAAAAACATATAAGAACAGTAGAAAATCATGCATTCATAAGCGAAAAAAAAAAAATCATCATGCATTGCGTACAAGAGAAGAAAAGGAAAATCATTGCATCCATCAAGCATATAGGAACAGTAGAAGATCATGCATTCATCCGACATAGACAAAGGAAATAAGAAACTCATCATTCATCATAAGAAAAAGAAAACAGCAATCATGGCATTTGCATTGCATGCATTTGTTCATTTTCAGCTACAGGTACAAAGAGGGGATGAGCACTTCGGTGTTAGCCCTCGCCCCAAGATTCCAGGAAATGCTCCCCCAAGTTGGGAGTTCAAAAAAAAAAAAAAAAAAGAGAGAAAAGAGAGAGAAATAGAAAAGGAGAGAAAAGAGAGCGCTCAAGCGCGCATTGCGGATTGGAGCACAGAGATCATCGCTCCCTTCTGCCCAGGTCTCACATCGTGTACGAGCAACGCGATGGACCGCAGCCCCATGCGAGGCGCAACGGAATAGTTGTATCAAGCCTAAGATACAGTGGACGCCGTGCATTGATCTGTATATCAGTTCCGGAGCTGATAACGATCCCCCCGGTCAATCGAAAGACCAACAGGAAGAGCGTGCTCCTCAAAGCCACGTGCAAACTCGGATTCGTCAAGAGTTCGTTTAAGGATTACAGGTTTTAGGCAGCCTGGGCAATTTACTGCTTTTTGCACGCCAAGTGCCCATTTTACTTTTCTGTTTGCACGCCAAGTGCCCATTTACTTTTCTGTTTGCACGCCAAGTGCCCATTTTACTTTTCTGTTTGCACGCCAAGTGCCCATTTTACCTTTCTGTCCGCACGCAAGTGCCCATTTTACCGTTTCTGTTTGCACGCCAAGTGCCCATGTTACCTTTCAGTCTGCACGTCAGTGTTCATTTACTGTTTTCGCATCAACACGAAAGTGTCTATCTTTCCAAAAAAAAAAAAAAAGAAGAAAGAAAATTCGGATTTCTCCAAATGGACAAAATTGGTATAATTTCTGAATTCTTTATTTCTATTTTACCTTCGAAATATGTCTCGCGCAATTCATATTTCTTGGTAAAATCCAAATAAAGAGGGGCAGCTGTCATACCCCAATTTTGTCCGGCTTAGGTCAAAACCCTAATTTTCCACACGAAAAATGCATTTTGGGTCCTAGAAACCATTCCAAAGTTTTTGAAATCATTTTTAGAGTTAAAAAGGGCGTTTTGGTCATTTATCACTGAAGGTCTATGACTTTTAGTAGCTGAGAGATGAGTGTTTCAAAACATGCATGGTGCATCAAAATAGTTTTGAAAAATATTTCTAAAAATATTTTGGTTGAGGGCTTGAAATTAAAATCCTATGTTTTTACAAAGATAATGGATTATGGTAATAGATTATGTGTCTGAATGTTTTCAGAGCACATAATCGATTACTCTCCTATCTTTACTAAAACAAATAATCGATTGTTTCCTTATTTACAACAATAAATCGATTATCCTAATCAATTAGGAAGCAAATAATCGATTAGCCTTCATTTGCACATCACACATAATCGATTATGAAGCAAATGGAAGTTTCCATATTTATCAAATAAATCGATTACTCCCTTCTTGTAACTAAGCATATAATCGATTACCACCTTTTTAGGAAGGTTGATAATCGATTATACACTTGTTTTTCCTTCACACATAATCGATTATCCACTCAAAAATCAATGAGCCAATAATCGATTACATCTCCCAAGTTATTTCCAACATAATCGATTACTCCATTTCCTAAAATAGATCAAATCTGATTTCCTATAAATAGGAAGCTCATTTTTCATTCCAAGACACACAGATCTTCACAAGGAGACATTTTCACACACATTTCACGAGATCTGAGAAGAATTACACACAGACATTTTTCACAAGATCTGAGAAGAATTGCTCCAGAGACATTTCACGAGATATGGGAAGACAACTCTCGCAAATCTCATTTTCCAGTTCTCCGCTTCATTTTTGCTCTATTCGCGCCGTTGGTCCGTCTGAGCTGATCTCCTGCAAGGGTTAGTCGGGGTTTGCATTCTTCAGATCTGTAGTATCTGTCTTCATCAGAGGTATTTCAGTCTTTTCATTTGTTAATATTTAGTTATTGTGATCCATGTAATTTAATGTAGCTATAGTGTCATTGTTGATGATGAACCACATGATTCCCACTTATGCCTAGTGCATCATGTTCTGAGTGGTGAAGATGGTCTCAGATGATTCAACCCTTTTAGTTTATATGATGATTGGCAATGTGATTCACACTTGTGCACTTGTGCACTTAATCTTAAGTGTGAGGATTGACCAAAGTGATTCAGCATTCTTTGATACTTTGGTCGCTAAATAATTTGCTTGCTTATGCTGGCCAATGATCATGATTGAGGCAACTCTTTTGCTTGAGCTTACAGTGTCATCGTCTACTCTCATATAGAATATCATCAATACTTAGATAGGTCCATTCCTTACATTGCATCTTCCACTAGATGTGCATTTAGATTCCCTTGCGTTTTGTAGAAATATTTGAGTATGGTTCTCGCCTAGCATCTTCCACTAGATGTGCATTTAGGTTCAATCTTGCCTACTCTTGTATTTTTGCTTGATGCCCAATTCAAGTTCCCTCCTTGCCTATCTATGCGTTGTGATCTACTATGTGTAGTTTAGACTTGATTTTTGTCTGCGAATTCAAATATTGTTGCTTAATGATTTGATTCCACTGGTTGTGTTATGCTTGAATCCACCAATTCTTCCTTGCATTCATTGTTTTCATTTCTAAACAACCTGGCACAAAAACGGTTACTAGTGGCAATCCATCACAACCTTTGTTGGTTTGATTGTCATGAAAGCCTCAATTTCAAAAGAATTTTCGTAAGCATAAAGCAAGCTACTAGTGATAATCCATCACAACCTTTGTTGGTTTGATTACCATGAACGCGTCCAATTTCAAAAAGCACTTTTCTAAGTATCAAAGAATCAAAAACAAGTTATTAGCGGTGGTCCATCATAACCTTTGTTAGTTTGATCATCATGAAAGATTTTCATTTTAAGGCTCGTTAGAACTACGTCGCTTTGATTCCCATTCGGGATACGTAGGAGCGGGTCACATCCCGTCAAGCATAACAAATAAAAATCATTTTTCACAATAAGTTTTCAAACAATCATTTTCAAAAGAACCAAGAACTACGTAGCTTTGAATTCTCCATCGCACCGGGAGATACGTAGGAGCGGGCCATGTCCCGTCAAGCACGTTTTTTCTAAAAAACCATTTTCCCCCTTTTTCATAATAAATAAAGATTTCATTAAGAATTTTTCAATAAGAAGTAGAGAGGCAAAGTTAAGTATTTTCAAGTCAACACACTAAAACCACACATTTAATTAAAGGTTCCCTCTCAGTAGAGAGGACGTGTGGGGTGCTAACACCTTCCCCGCGCGTAACCGACCCCCGAACCCTATTCTCTAGTTTCGCAAGACCAATCGCTTTCCAAAAAAGGTTTTCCTAATATTTTCCTTAATAAATATTGGTGGCGGCTCCAAATTTTTCCACGTTGTACATTGAGAAACCCAAACGGGGATTTTTCGGGGTGCAACAGTGTTGTGAGTGAGAAAGAAGAGTGAGTGTGTAAACGGATTTAAGGAAAAAAAGTAAAAAAAATTTGCGAGGGAATTAGCGACGAAACTGTCCATCGCTAATTGCTACACATTTACCAACCCCTGCACTGAGTCCCATCATCTGAAAACTGTCAAAAATTAGCGAGGGACTGAAATTCCGTCGCTAATTTTCCCGCCCAAGCCTTTAGCGAGGGAATTTTCGTCGCTAATGTCTAAATTTCCGTCGCTAATTCTCAAAAATACGACAGCCCCTATTCCCTCGCAAATTTCGTCGCTAATCCCAATTTTTGCGAGGGACCATTAGTCCCTCGCTAATTTCCCTCGCTAATGGCTTCTTTACTTGTAGTGTTTGATTGATACTAAATTGAGAAACCAACCAAGACTCATTCCATCGCTAAACTCCATCCCGCCACCCTCCGTAGTCCCGCACAACCACACGGTTGGAGTCACGCCCCACCCAAAGAGAAGGAAAAAACCGAGAGAAAGAAGAAGTTCCCAGTCACACGTCATCCCAAAAATTCACCGAAGCACCATTCCCCATCCTGCGAAAAGCCTGCTGTCCGAATGTAGCTGGAGGTGGAAATGCGAGATCAAGCAACAACAAATCACGCCACCAAATAGAACAAACGGCACCTCTTCTTAAAGCACCCTCCGACCGTTGTATAAAAGCATCCTTGAAGCTTCCATATCTATGAAATAATAAACCTTTCCAAAGGAGCGATATCATCAACAAGAGCCCTCCACTTCCACTTACTTAAAAAAGCCACATTAAATAATTCTAAAGAGCCACATTTGATACCGAGGCCTCCTTCATTCTTCGGTTTACAAACCTTGTCCCAAGCCACTCAATACATGCCCCTATCTCTCCATCATTGATTTGCCACAAAAAATCTCTTTGAATTTTGACCATCGCATTAATAACTCAGAATATGCTTGCTTGGATATATCGTTTGATTTATGCTATGTGCATATGCTTAAAGAAAATTAAATCCAATAATAAAATTAGATTATTTATATTTTAATACTAATCACTTTACACTTAAAAATTAATTATACGTGAATGAAAATTTAATTTTTTCTCATAAATTTTCCTTAAAATTTCGGTTTGGTTTGAAATAATAAATTATAAATATTAATAAACTAATTGCATTATTATAAATATTATTTAATTACCAAGTGGGTGTGGCACAAGTGGTAAGTTGCTTGGACCCCTTAAGCAATTTGGTCAGGGGTTCGATCCCCGGCCGGTGTGTATGGAGAGACATCGCTTGGGAGATGTCAGCCCTTAATAATGAACTCCAGTACCTCGAGGGATTAGTCTCCACAGTCGTCGTGGAGGATACCCGAGTTTACCCAAAATAAATATTATTTAATTGTATATATTCAGAATGGGAAACACGTTTTTTTAGGCTGGAAATTTTTGATAGTAAGTGTCATTAGTATTTGGGGTACAAAAATATACAAAAAGGTAGTGGTCTACCACTATTTGGGGATTTTCATCAAATTCTTATGGTGAACTGTGAAAAACATCAATAGCATTGGAATTTGGATCAACTGACCTAATGGGAGGTTACTTTGCATGACCAACCTCTCGTCCACCTGCCAAACCACCTGATCAGCCTTTGGTATCTATGTTGATGTAAAGAGGTCCTATTTTTTTTTCGGGCTTAAATATGTTTTAGGCCCCTACAAACATATAGGGTGTTTTGGTTTAAGCCCCTGCAATTTTTTTTTTTGTTAAAAGCCCTTGCAAAATGAGTCGACATATTTTGTTATAAGCCCTTCTATGACTAAAATGTTAGCCTATGACATGGAATGCTATGATTGCTGGATATGTTGAGAAGGGCTTATAACAAAATATTTCATTTTGCAAGGGCTTTTAACAAAAAAATGTTTTTACAGGGGCTTAAACCAAAACACCCTATATTTGCAGGGGCTTAAAACATATTTAAGCTTTTTTTTTGATAATTCAAAAAGATTTATTATGTAAAGAGGTAGGTCCTATCACTAGTGGAAAAAAGACATTTAGCGTCGGTTAAATTGGACATTTAGCGTCGGTTATCGCCCGACGCTAAATCGACCGATGCTAAATGTCATACATTTAGCATCGGTTATTTAACCGACGCTATATGTCACTTTTAGCATCGGGTTCTCAGATAACCGATGCTAAATGTCACATTAAAAACCATTTCAAAGGTCTAAAAATGACATTTAGCGTCGGTTGTTTGAAACAACCGATGCTAAAAGTCCATCAGTGAGACATTTAGCGTCGGTTGTTTCAAACAACCGATGCTAAAAGTCCATCAGTGAGACATTTAGCGTCGGTTGTTTCAAACAACCGATGCTAAATGTCCATCAGTGAGACATTTAGCGTCGGTTGTTTCAAACAACCGACGCTAAATGTCTCACAGGGGACTTTTAGCATCGGTTGTTTCAAACAACCGACGCTAAATGTCTCATTGATGGACATTTAGCATCGGTTGTTTGAAACAACCGACGCTAAATGTCTCACTGATGGACATTTAGCATCAGTTGTTTGAAACAACCAACGCTAAATGTCTCACAGATGGACATTTAGCATCGGTTGTTTGAAACAACCGACGCTAAATGTCTCACTGATGGACTTTTAGCATCAGTTGTTTCAAACAACCGACGCTAAATGTCTCTAAACGTCATTAAAAATGACATTTAGCATCGGTTATTCAAACAACCGATGCTAAATGTCATTTTACACATTTTAGTTTCCTTCGTTTTTGATCATACCGTTACTATTCACGTTAAAAGAAAACCTGCAGATTACACAAAACCAGCTTCACATTTCTAATACCTCAGTGCAGTTCTAAACCTGGAGATTGCATCACAGACATACACAAAACCAGCTTCACATTTCTAATACCTCATTTTACACAAAACCAGCTCACATACAGTTCTAATACAATATGCAGTCACAATTCTAATACATTACACAAAACCAGCTTCACATTTCATCTAGTACAATTCTAATACCTCAGTGTTTACATTAACAGAAAACCAGACCATATAAAAAATTTGTTCACATTTCATCTAAACTAGAAATAGAAATAGAAAACCAGACCAAATAAAAGATTCGTTCACAATTCTAATACTATCAATTCACAAAGACTAGAAATAGAGAATAAATTGAACAAGTTTAAACAATGCTAAACAATGTATCTTTTTGCTCCGTACGAATCTTCATATAGAATTCTGCCCAAAGCTGACGAACCTTAAGAAGCTCATCTTCGGTGTATGCCTTTGAGTCATCAAATACCTACAAGTTTAAAAATTACTCAAACAAATTATATTCAATCATTCTATAATTCTAAATAGATGTGTAAAGTATAATTTTAACCAAAAATTTATACCTGCTCCCAATTATCAACAACACTAGCATTCACAATGGTCAGCATAAACTTCATCACATAATATCCACAATGAAAACCATTCCGTTGTGTTGGCATCTACACACAAATGAATTAACAAAGTTAACCAAATATATATATATATATATATATATATATATATATATATATATATATCATATATGAATTCACTCCAAATTAAATCAACTCCATATTTTAAATTACTTACTGTAGGGTACAACCACGTGGGGGCAGATGTAGAATAACCTTTGACAGCTCTAATAACATAATATAAAAGTATTTATAAAATTTCAACCCAACTTAAGTTCAAATACTATAATCTAAACCAAGATAAAAAATACAAACTTACTTGCTAAACATTTCTTTGATTGTTTTGTTTGGTTTGCGGCATAAGGAACACATCCAAACCACAGTATTTTGAGATGGGATTAAGACAACTAGTTGCCAATGTCCGCTGCAACATCGATAAACTTAAAATTAAGCAACACACAAAGAAATGCATGTTACACACAATAAACTCAGAATGACACAAGAAAATCAGAATCAGAAGACTAACATGCATTTCACCATTCACCAACAAAACAACTAGTAATCAAAACAAGGAACTATATATGTTGCTGTTACCTATGGCAAAATGGAGCAATATATACTCCCTTATTGGTGGTCATCAATTTGTCTTGAAGGTTTTGAAGGACAACATTCATGGGTATATCCTTCACGTTAAGCTTGTAAGGACACACAAATCCATATAAGTCATCAATACCTCTTTCAACACATTGACGATGCAAATATCTAGTGGCAAGTAAGAAAAACTATCAGATCGATTAATATATGTAAAATGTGAGAAATTTATATAATGGAATAGACTTTACTACTTACGTGCACCATATGGCCAAATGGCTCAATTCAAGCCACTCTTCACCAGAAATCATGTCCGTGATCTCTTTGAAGGAGACAAAGCACTCATGATCTTCATGCTGCAACCATATCCTAGCATGTCTCTTATCAGCATACCCTGTCACAAGCATCTCTTTCATCCAATCGATATTGGCCTCCTCCTCCACATGAGATGGTGAGTAGCTAGCCTTAGATCCAACAGTTGTCATGGGAGAGGGAACCTGAACACCCGCATTTTGAATTCCTCCACATGAGATTGTGTGCTGAATAATTAAAACATACATATAAATTAAGTTAGTATTTATGAATTGATTCAAATAATAAAACAAATCTAGTAATATAAACATATACCTCTGCCAACGCTTTGGGAACTCGGTCTTGCACCATCACTTCCACATCCTCCATAATTTCTTTCATCAACTCCGCTTTGTCAACTTGTGAGCTACTCGAGGCAAAACGTGCCACACCTCCAAAGTATCTCTTTATCCCGACACCTTTTCCAGCTCCCCGAACACGACCGGGATGCTCAGGTGTTCCAATGGCAACAATCAAAATATCATTCTTTCCTTGGGGAACGAAAGATCCTTGGCTACTCATAACCGCAAGTTCATCCTGCAACAAAAGCATGTTCACATGTTACAATTTAACAAATTAAACAAAACATACTAAGTTCCACAGCTTCCACACAACATTTTACTTACAATCTTAGATCCAACTGATGCTGACGACTCGGATACATAAGATCCAGACTTGCTTTTGCGGCCAGCCTTCCACAGCTCATGACGCTCTGGAGATGTAGGCTCCACCTCCAAATCAGGATCACCAGACTCCTCCTGGATTTTTTTGATTTGTTCTTCTCTCAAAGCCTTCTTCAACTTTTTATAACCACCTGGCCCCATTGTGTGGTTATATTTATTTTTTTTTTGAATATTCTTGGCAGCTTCTCTCTTAGCCTGTTACAAAGGACAAACACCACCATATTTACAACATATCGTTAATGTTTAAGAAACTAAAATAGTTATAGTTAAAACAATACCACAAACTCCTCAGTAATGCGACTGTTATAAAATGCGGCCCATGTCTCGAGAGATATGTTGCTGTACTTGTGACATGGATTTTTTTGACCATCTGTATCCCCACTACCAAAGACATATATTCTGGTGAGACTTGTCTTGAACTGTCTCTAACAAAGATTGATATGAGACATCCAAGTCTTCTTGAATTCATTACTCTCGGGAACATCAAATGTTAGCAGTACATCATCCCAAGCAATCTTTTTTGTCTCGTCATCAACATCACTCCACTTCATTGGCAATATGCTTATCTTTGTTCGTGCAACCACCCCTAAATAGGTCTTGAATTTGTTAGCATACGGACCAATAAGATCTCCTTTACTATCAATATCCACTTTGAATTTTTGACCATCTGGGCACCTAGAAGTGAACTTTTTTAATGATGTTGGACGTCTGGTATTCTTTTTTGGAGGATCACTGAAATCATCCATGATAGCTGTTTAAACAAAGGAAACAAATTATATCAGTCATTCTTATGATAACATACTGGATCATACGACATTACTAAATAAATCATGTAGGTAAGGAAATATAAACATTGTTAAGTCCAAACAATACAATACAACTTTTCATTCATCTTGTTAAGTTCAAAACTAGTGACTTTAAATATAACATACTGGATCACACTTCATATATTTGAAGAATTGTTTGCATGAATCAGTTCTTTTCAAGACTAGTGACATTAGTTTGTCATTATATCAAATCTCTCATTCAATATGAACTATGAAACCATCCATACACATTTGGAGAAATACACTAGAAGAAATTATTGGAAAACATACTTCTCTCGGTTACAAAATCTGTCACATGCTCAAAAGGAAATAATAGAAACAACTCATCATTGTTACTAAGTTCAAAATTACAATTTCATAGGTTCAAAAAAAACAAATCTAAACTCCTTCGTATAAAATTCCTTCATTATGATCATTGCGAGTGGCATGTTCATCGTCAACTTCATTGTCATCAACTGAAGTAGGCACTTGTGTTAACAAACAAGGTGTTTCGGAAATTGCAAGACTTGAATCTTCATTTTCATCACTCCCTATTTTTCCTTGTAGGACAACTGACCAATTTTTGTTAGAAGGATCTTTGACATAGAAAACTTGTTTTGCTTGGTCAGCCATGATGAAGGGTTCATCATTATAACTTACCTTGTCAAGGTCCACAAGTGTAAATCCCATTTCGTCAGTACGTACACCACTATTGTTGTTAACCCACTTACATTTAAAAAGAGGCACTTTAAATTTACAGTAATCAAGCACCCAAATCTCTTCAATGACACCAAAGTAAGCAATGGATGCGAGTACAGGATTTGTATCATTTGAACTAGAGAAGTGCATCGAGGAAGCCATGACCATAACTCCACTGTTTTGCATGGTGCTTTTGTCATCTTTAGACTTTGTGTAAAACGAAAACTTATTTATGTCGTACCCGCTCCAACATACGACATTAAAGTGGGGGTCATGTGCTAACCATCTCAAAGTCTCAGAGGCACTCACATCTTTCTTAATCTCTGATTTAAACCAATCTATGAATGTGTTGTTATGCTCGTTCAATAACAACATTTCTTTCATTCGAGGGTTTTTGGCCTTTACTATCTCTTTATGGAGAGACAAGTAAGGTAATACCTCATCTGTATTATTCAAAACATACAAATGTGCTTGAAGCACTTCAGCTCGGCCCATGCATTTAGTGGTTATACCATGTGTACCTTTACCTTGACCTCTCCCTGCATAACGAGACTTTGGTAGTCCCACAGATTTTTCTTCTGACAAGTAGTCAGAACAAAACTCAATCGCTTCTTCTGTGACGTACCTTTCGACAATGGATGCTTCAGGACGATATTGGTTCTTCACATACCCTTTCAAGATCTTCATGTATCGTTCGATTGGGTACATCCACCTTAAATAAACAGGGCCGCATAATCTAATCTCCCTAACCAGATGAACAATTAAATGAACCATGATATCAAAGAATGAGGGAGGAAAAAACATCTCCAATTGACACAAGATAATAGCAGCCTCATTTTCCAACGCGTCCAATTTTTGAGGATCGATGACTTTAGCACATATACTATTGAAGAATAAGCACAACCTAGTTATGGTATATCGGACATCTTTCGGTAAGATGCCACGAATTGCCACAGGTAGCAGTTGTTGCATCAAGACATGACAGTCGTGAGACTTCAAGCCAACTAATTTGAGATCTTTCATTGAAACAAGTCGCTTTACATTTGACGAGTAACCATGTGGGACTTTGATTCCCCGTAGACACTCGCAAAAGCTCATTTTCTCTTTTCTTGATAAGGTATAACATGCTGGAGGTAAATATGTGCCTTTACCTCGTTCCACTGGATGTAATTGTTCTCTTATGCCCATCTCACGCAAATCTAGACGAGAATTTATGCCATCCTTTGTCCCTTTAACGTTGAGAAGCGTCCCGATGACACTATCACAAACATTTTTCTCGACGTGCATAACATCAAGACAATGCCTTACATCAAGATTGGACCAATACGGAAGATCAAAGAACACCGACCTCTTCTTCCACTTGCTTTTTTCCTTAGGCTGCTTCTGCTTTTTGCCGAATACAACTTTGATGTCTTTAACCACTTGATAGACTTCTTCTCCGGTCAAGGCATGAAGGCGTGGATGTGTTTGACGGGTATTCTAATGAAACTTTCAAGCTGCGAGCCATGTTATTTTGCACGATCAATGACTTTCCTGCATACGGAAACTTGTCTGGGTATAGTGTCAAAGGGCATAAAGGTTGTCCTATTTGTGCAGAAGACACGTGTCACCATCAACTCAAATATGGAAGGAAGACTGTCTACCTTGGGCATCGGAAATTTCTCAAACCTAATCACAGATATCGTAAGTTGAAAAAAGCTTTTAATGGGTGCTCGGAAAATGACATTGCTCCGAATCCCACATTTTTCTCAAGTCTTCAATCAATGGACTAAGGTAAACATCTATGTCATTACCAGGTTGTCTCGGGCCAGAAATCATCATGGATAGCATCACATATTTGCGCTTCATGCACAACCATGGAGATAGGTTGTAAATTAAAAGGAGAACAGGCCACGAGCTATGATTCGTACTTAAGTTACCATATGGATTCATCCCATCTGAAGCAAGTGCGAGCCTAAGATTTCTTGACTCAGTGCCAAAATCCGAATACAAATTATCAATTTTCTTCCATTGCAAAGAATCAGCCGGATGGCGAAGCTGCCCATCACATTTCCTCTCATCTGCATGCCATCTAATGCTCTTCGCGTCATTTCCATTAGCAAACAAGCGTTTGAACCTGGGTATTATTGGAAGATACCATAAAACCTTCGCAGGGGAACCCTTTGTGTTGTTGTCGTCACAATTAGATTCACCCGACTTCACTTTGTAGCGCGACCAACCACACGTAGGACAGTTATGCAACTTCTCAAAGTCTTTCCGATACAATATGCAGTCATTGGGACATGCATGTATTTTCTGATACCCCACACCCATCGGACACAATATCTTCTTTGCATCGTACGTTCGTTTTGGCAATGTGTTACCTATGGGAAGCATGTCTTCCAACAGCTCAAGCAATTCGGTGAATCCTTTATCAGTCCACCCATTTATCGCCTTCAGATTGATCAATTTTAACGACGCAGACAACCGGGTGTATTTTGTGCAACCCAAATACAAAGGTTGATCTTTGTCTTTGCACAAATTATCATATTCATGCGCTCGCTTAAAAGATTCAGGACCAATGTCACGTATCATATCCTCCATTCGATCATCCATATCTTCATCGACTTTCTCACTTTTCGAAACACTTGGGTTGCCGGTTGATTCACCATGCCATATCCATGTGGTATAACTCGGACAGATCCCATAAACAAAGAGATGGTCCCGTATTACACTTGGTCGTTGTGAGGCCCGATTCACACAATTACAACAAGGGCAGGAATAAGTTACATCAGTTTCAGGAACATCAGTTTTGCGAAGATTTGCTTGAGCAAAGTTGATAAACTCTTCGACTCCTTTCGCATACTCATCACTCAGACGATTACTTTGTATCCAACTACGATCCATGGCTACGCTCCAAATAATCAACCAAGTATTAATTGTTAAAACAAAATCAAACTATCACATCAAACCAAGATAGTAAAAATAAATTCATAAATCAATAAAGAGAAGTAAATTTATGTATCAAAGTAAAACAATAAAGAGAAGTAAATTTATAGAACTCATCATTCATTGATGATTAATCAAAATCACAAATTATTGTCAAGAAAATCCCATCTCACATAACTTGAATGTTCCCCAAGAATCCTTTTAATGAAGGGGAATGAAATGAACAAAAGTAGTTTACAAAGAAATCAATTTGTTAACTCTTACACATGTGTGTGTATCTAAGAATCAATGTATTATATTTATGTAATTATAAAAAAAGTTACCATTTTGGGGAAATCATAAAATCACATTAGTTAGAAATAAAGAATATTGCTGAAAGAGTTTAGATGAAGACTTACTGTAATGTCGAGACTAGGACTCCAAATCTGTTATTATGTATCAAAGAAATCAACTTTAAAGCAAGGAGACCAATATGTGCACCTGAAATAGTATTCATTCATCTTAGTAAAAAACTCTAACTGTCATAGACCAATAGGGCACACAGCAACCAACAGAGAGAGAGAGAGAGAGAGAAAACCATTCAGAACTACAAGTATCCACATTAGCAGACATACCAATTTACAAGTATATAAAGAATTAGTTTGACTTACTGCTTCAATCTAATGCAAGAGTGCAAGTTTTCTCGAGCTTTACCATCTTGAACTGATAAAGCAAGATTCTGTTCAGAGAGAAAGAAAGGATTTAGCCAGATGATCAATTACTATATGGTTTCCAAATACAGATATCAAGAACCAATGACCATTACAAATACAGAACATAGAATGCAACATGACTGCATAGTTTCCACACCCTAAGACAAACAAGTGACAAGCCAATATATATAACAAAACCTGTAATGAATTGAATAAAGTCAAATTTAGTTGAATTTTTTTTTAGAAAATCAAGGTTCGGGAGAGAGTTAACTATCATAAAGGAATACTTAAAAGGGATTATTTAAGAAACACAAAACATCAACCCAAATCATACAGCATCACAGAAGGACCCCTTTAACTCCAATGAAATATATTCCCTCCTTCCAATCTTATTCAATAAAGCTCATCAGCAAAGCTAATGCACCACCAACCAGAGGAAGAACCTAAAAAACTAGTGCAAGTTGAAGGCACAAAAGACCCACATAATTCAAAAATATTGTCAGTGCTAACCAAAACGCGACTAATAAAGTCTATGGCTGCAGTACAAGAAAGCTGAATCATAAAAAACAATTATTTAAAGTGCCTGGACTCCAAATTTAAAGAAACCTTCAAGTTTAAACATGAAATAGTAAAGAACGGCAATGTCTTCATAAGCTCTGTTAAGTAACAAAAAAGTCAGAATGAGAACACCAGTCATACCTTCACTCTCAGCTTCTTAGCACGTTTAGATACATGGCGTTGAGAAAGCTCCCTACTTTGTTGATCCTAATAACATTTCAATAAACACATCAGCAATAAATATGGGGTAAGGAATTGAGTAGAAAACGATTATACACAGCGAACATGCACATAAGATTAAGCCATGAATATAGCCTATACTGATAAAAGAGGGGAGAAACAAATGTTAGTCCAAATTGCAGAATAGTTTATGATAGTCCAAATTGCAGAATAGTATATGGAATCATCATCAAAAAAGCAACACGGAGAAGGACCAAGTCTATTTCATCATAAATCTTTGATACTGAAAGGATTTCATCATAAGCGAAAGCGAAAGAAAGCGAAAGGAAAGGTACATACCTAGTACTCAAAAACCCAAGTAGGGCCACCGGTGACGGAGGGAGGGAAAGAGAGCGTTGAGTGCGTTGAGGTCCGGCAACGCCCTTCTTCTTCTTTCGTTCACTTCTGTTCAGAGAGAAAGAGAGCGTTGAGTGCGTTGAGGTTCGCGAAGGAGAGGACCAGCGAACCGGAGACGGAGGGAGGGACAAGAAGAGAGCGTTTACAGTGCGTTAAGGTTCGCGAAGGAGGGGGGAGGGAGAAGAAGAGAGCGACAGAGGGAGGAGGCGGCGACGTTTACGGGGAGGCAGCGAGAATGTTTACAGGGAGGCAGCGTTTAGGGTGCGTTTAGGGTATTCAGAGAGGGCGAGAGAGTATTCAGAGAAGGTGCGAAGGAATGGGAAAAAAGTAAGAGGATTCAGACTTTTAGCGTCGGTTGTTTTAAACAACCGATGCTAAAGGTCTCACGCAAATACACTTTTAGCATCGGTTGTTTAAACAACCGATGCTAAAAGTGTATTTGCGTGAGACTTTTAGCATCGGTTGTTTAAACAACCGACGCTAAATGTCCGGCGCATATACTTTTAGCATCGGTTGTTTAAACACCCGATGCTAAATGTTGGCGCGAAAACTAAAAACTTCAATTTAATTACAAATTTGCCACCGCGTCTACATTTAGCATCGGTTGTTCAAACAACCGATGCTAAATGATGCTTTTTAATGTCTATTTTGCACTAGTGTATGTATGAGAATGGTGTTTACCACCTCAATCGAGTGTATGAGTGGTTAGAATAGTAGTGAACAATTGTAATACTGAACTAGATAGTCAGGAGAAAGTCTAGGGCTCAAGGTTTATTCGATAGAATTTGCATGAGTTATGTATATTGTACCCCGGTAGAGGGTTATCATTTACATGTTTGTTATTTTTTTTATTTGAAACATATGGCATTTGAGAATAACGAAAGCATAATAGGTGCTTTCAAATAGAAAATATGCATTGCAATGAATCGAGACTCAAAAATACGAAAAGTGGTTTAAAATGTTTTCTTCCTTAGCAACTCTTCTCATTTCCATAGAACTTGCAAATAGCCTATAAAGAGACACTCCTTACTTTTTGAAGTTATGAGGTCTTAAGATCTATAGGAATCAAGAAGACCATAAAAGCTGTTATTTCCATTTGGCAGATCCATCATATTAATAATCAATTGGTGTTGTTGTGTTTGGCAATCTCCCACCATGCACAAAGGAACTGAATAGACGTAATGCTCTGGAAGGTTGTGTATAAGGTACCATATGAGAAGCTCCCCTTACGGTGGCGAAAGTCAACAAATTTCCATACTGAATGTTCCAACCTCCAACCTACACACATATGCATGCATGCCATCAAGTCACCAAACCACCACTAATATAAATGAACTTAATTCAAAACAACAAAATAGAAAAATAAAACCATGGATTTTTATTGTGAAATTACCTGCCCTTTGTGGAGCCAATTTCCATATGGAATTGTAATATTGAACTTCAAGTCATGAGCCAATTGACGAACGAGTGCTCGAGTTCCTATTAATGGCACCACAGAATCTTGGTCTCCACTTTAAAAATTATTTAGAATAGAACAATTAGCTTTATACTAGAAAAGTATATTTTTATAAATAGGTGAACAATGATGACTGGTCTGTCTCTCATATGTTGAAATTACCTGAAAACCCACACTCTGATATTGTGTTGAATTATCCGTTTGAGAACTGGAAGGATATTGATGTTCATATCGACCATGGTATAATTTAAAACACTGCAATAATGGAGAAAAACACAGCGATCGGAATTTCACTAATGAAAGTATATAAGAATCAGGAATGGTGTACGTGTCTCTTAATCAATATTTCAAGCAAGTAAAAGAACTTCAATTAGTTGTGCACTGTATTACATATGTTTCATGAAGTTACAGTTTAGTAATATATACCAAAGTCTCTAGAAGGTTGAAGTTTCAAATAGTCTTTTATAAGCAATATCAATCATGTGGCTAAGTATGTATTTTGTTGTACTTACTTACTACAATCAGACCATTGATAAGGCAGTTTGGTGCGATTAGCATGGAGAGCCTTCTGGACCTCAGGAAGGTTTAAGTAGAAACTGGCTTCATCATCCACACAGACATCTACATCCATACTTATTTTAGTAGCCTGTAAGAAAATTAATCAGTTTATATATTCATTAAAAAATTAAAAAGTGTGACCAGAACAAAAGAAATGAAAGAGGAAAAAGTACCATCTTTTTTAATCTCAGTTCCTGTTCAACTATGGATGGATAGCAAACATCCAAAATCACATCATAGTAATTTATGTGATCATTGCCAGCAGTATTTTCAGCTTCATTTAATAAATTATTGCATGATTCCGATATATTATTAAAATCACAGTCGTTCATAATGGCAAGACCAGCTTCATCTGAAATCATTCCGTGTGACCAATAGTACTCATATTTTGCTTGTGTATCACGATCAAGTTTCAGAAGTGGATTACCAATCTGACAAAGGAAAAAGTAATGTTTATTTCTTATTACAAAATATATTTGGTTGTAAAACATTTAAGATCATTGCAAAATTAACACAAATATTTACTTACAGCAACTCCTTTTATATTGAATTTGAACCCAGTTGATTGAGCATTATAATCCAAAATAGCATTAGTCAATTGTGGTATGTAATGGCCTGTATGATATTAGAAGAACTGTTTGTAAGAAACCAAAATATATATTACTAATACAAGGGCGATATAGGAAGCAAAATTAACAAAAATAAGATTAGGCAAATGAAAACCCTTTCCTTTTTAATTTAGCTTTACTAGAGAATAAAATAAAATATCACAATTAATAAGCATATCATTGGACTTACCTGCATAACTTTCTCCAGTAAGCAACAACTTTCTTGATCTGTAGGAAGGAAATTTCTCATACCATTTGAGCATGAACAAAAGCATATCATTGGCTGCAAAAGATAATAAGATAAATAGTATTCTGGCTTACTTAATAAAACACATTGAATAACATGACGAAAATAAATAAAAAGACATAGATAAATGCTAAATTTGTTCCAATCCTTAACTGAGTACATGTTTCAATACCTGTGGAGGTGTCGCCAATGTTATAATCGGAAGTTGTATTTGAGTATGACCAACCGACTCCAGCAGGAGACTCCACAAAAAGGAGGTTGGATACTATGAAAAGACAAAATCTATATTAAGAATTACACTAAATTATTTCCAATTAATATTAAAACAATAAAACCCAAACAAATTTCGCATACTATACCTCTATTCCATGACTTTTTATTCCTTCGTAGAGTGCGACCATCACCACTAGGATAAAAAGGACCTAGTTCAGTAAAGGCACCTCCTCCAATGGATGAACATCCTGGACCTAAAATATTAAGGATTCTTTCTCTCAATTAAAGGAGAATTTATGAACCTCCACGGTAAAATAATCGTAACAAACTAAAACCTCTGCAAGTTTAAAAAATATATATAGAAGTAATGATTGAGATTGATACAAAGTAGCTTTGTATAGCTGAAGAATTCAACTAGTTACACCGATGAACTATAACTAAATCTAACTATATAAGAGACTTATAATTGTATAACTAATTAATTAATAGTTAAAACTATTCTATAACTACCTTAACAGAAACAGCGGAAACAATAGAAACATATCAAACTCTTCATAGAAGGTGGGGGGTGGTGTCAATGATGCTGAGCTATTTGACCATCAAGATAACTCTCCCAATTATCGAGAAAAAAAACGTATTATACTCTGAGATGACCTCTCAAGTACAAGGATTGACAAATCTTATTCAAATAAAAAACTTAATCAAGAGTATTTATGGAAACACAGTTAGGGTTACGGATAAAGTAACCAATATATCCTATCCTATCCGAGATACATGAGGATCGAGTTTGTTACAGAAAAGATGGATAAGCTCAAGTTAACCAATCTATTATTTTTTATGTACATTTAAACTTCAAAATTAGATTTTATGATTAGATTTTTGAATCAATGTTTGATGGGTGAAGCCGTTAGCAACTAGTTTGGTTTTGAGGAAAGTGGTACAAGATTCATAGTTTAGCCCTTATTTGTGTGAGTGTTGTAAATGGGAATGATCAGTTTCAATGAAGGTGACATGTTTTGAGATATAAACTCGATTGGTAGAGAGGTCATGGCAAAGGAAAACATGATGGAGATTGGATTTGGAGATAAAAACTTTATAGTTTGTTTATTGTATAAGGCCAAAGACAGGGAAGCATAGGCACCCAAAGAAATGAAGATGGTTGTAATTGGGTAATTTGTTGAACAAGGTTTGGAATGGTGAATTCATGAAACAGTTGGGTGTTGACATTCTATTGATTACTTATGTATATTTGTGAATGCATTGTCTAGATTTTGCAATATATATTAGATTTATAAAGATTGTTTATGTTTCTGTTATTTTTGTTTTCTTTTATTCAATTAGGAACTAAAGTGTATGACTAAAAATTTTAAGTGTTAGACAAAATTAGGTATTTATGAAACTATGTATGGTTTGCTATTTAATGTATCATCGACGCTATCTTGCACTAATGTACTAGCACACTTTTTTCGGTCTAGGAGTCTTTGACCCCAATTTATATCATTGTCGGGAGTCGAACGCTTAACACATCTTATTATTGTGGTTTGCTAATTTGCATTATTTTAGAGCTAGAATGTTAAAACATTGTTTTGTTAAACTGTTATATTTTATATATTTGTTATTTATAGGTTTATTAATATTAGGAAAACTCTAACAAGTTTATCAACTGAGTCTACAAATCAAGTTTACGAAAGTTCACGAGCTTGTGCAGACTCTTGTATATTTGACAACCTTGCTCTGATGCTCTTCAACAAAAGATAAAATTATGTAGATATAAACTAAAAACAAAGACAAAATCATCCTAAAAATAATAGAAATAAAAACAAACGCGCAAGCTAGAGACCAAGTCAAGAAATGAAAGTATGAGAAAGAATGAAAGAAAAACACAATTGAAAATTGAGTCATTATATTACAACTACAATTCTCATAGCAATGTAGAAAGGATGGTAATTGGTACTTCCTTCGGACTTGTTTTTTAGCAAAAAACAAACTTTTTAAATTCATTGAATAACTGATGTATCTGGCCTATAAAATTGTCCAGACACATCAGTTATTCAATGAATCTAAAAGTGGGTTTTTTACTTAAAAATGAGTCTGAAGGGAGTAATTGATAATGATACTAACCTCCATTGAGCCAAAGGGCGAGGGGCCTGTGGTGAGGGTCATGGACAGCCTCTACAAAATAGTAGAAAAGGCTCCTCCCATGCTTTACATCTATATCAACATATCCAGCATATTGCTTAAAGTTAACCTTAGGTTGTCCAGGCAATTTCACCACCAAATCTTCAATAGGGTACCCTTCTACCCCAAACAACAAGCAAGCACAACATGCCACACTCAACACCCCAACAAACCAACACTTCTCCATTCCAATAACTCTAATTATCTCAAGAAACCCACATTTCATATTTTAATTCATTCCCTACGGAGTCATTTATAGATGTTGCTATCAAATTAAAAATATTATTAGTATTGTATAAATTAATAATTTAATCCTTATATGTTATAACAATAATGTAAAACGATAAGAACGAATTTCAAATTGGAAACTTTTGTTTGGAAAAATATTTAAACAAAATCTCATTTTTCTTCTAGAAAAACGTAATATTTATTTCTCCATAATAAAAAAATAGAATGAATATATTTTACCAAAAACAAAAAAAGAATGAATACAGTTGATTGTGAGATACTCCCTTCGTAATGCCAACAAGGGTGGTCCGAATGGTAACTGGGTTCGAATTCCACTCCAAGGTCTCAAGTTCGAATTTTGAGTGTGGCAAAAACTCTGTTGGGAGGGGAGAACCACGCGGGTTGAGAAAGCTGGATATACTCATGGCCAGCTAGGTTCTTCGACGTAGATTAGTAATCGGAAAAGTCGGTGGATATTGCGCACCAAGGAGAACCACATGGGTTGGTAAGGCTGGATACTCTTGGCCAACTAGGTTCCCCGACGTGGATTAGTTATCAGCAAAGTCGGTGAATACTGCGCACCAAGGAGAACCACACGGGCTGACAAAGTTGAATACTCGTGGCCAACTAGGTTCCCCGATGTAGATTAGTCATCAGCAAAGTTGGTGGATACTGTGCTACAACGACACGGTAACCAAAAAAATTAATCAATAAAAGTTGATGTATTTAGTCCAAATACACGCTCTCTTATTAATTTTATAACTATATAATAGTATTCACGGGGAAGAGTGAATCTTAAAATAATTTACACTTAAATATTAAATTGGAAAAACATTCGGACCAGATCTCCCTTTCCTTCTATAAAAAAAACTAAAAAAGGCAACACTTATTTTTTTTCTTAATAGCCAAATAGAATGAATATAATTTACCAAAAACTAAAAAGAACGAATATGAATCAATATGAGTCTAAATACACTTCTCTTCCCTCCGAATATAATTTGAGTTTAATTCTTGTAAAAAAAACGTTGGGTATCTGATCCCTTCAAAAACAGAATGTGTTGGTTTGGTCTTGACTAGGGCTGGACAAATATTATTAAGCGACCGAAGCCCGAAATACCCGTAATGGAAAACAACTGCGCCGGCGGATATGGACGGTCCACGGGTCAATGAAGTGTTCATTCAGTTACTTATGGATTCAGACAGGCGGGTCCGGATTTGGAAAACTGAATCCATTGAGATCCGTAACCGACCGATACACACTGTTTGATTATATGTAGGAACTTCAAATGAAAGGCTTAGATTGAAAGTAAGTTTTTTTCTGCACAACTTTACCTTATCCCCTTGAATCTCTCAATTCTCTCTCCTCATTACACTCGTTACCTTATCTGACTCGCACAACTTTAATTTTTTTTTCAACACACGTTGCCGACCATTCTCAAATCTCTTTTTTTTTTCTTTCTTAACAACACCATTTCCCTCTTCTCTCGGTTACCTCTCTCTTATTCTCTATTCTCAATTTTTCTCAACAACACACTTATTCACCTTCTCTTAGTTTCTCTATGGTGTTTTTTGGCTTCAAGAGCACCATTTTGTAAGAATAGAAATGCTTGATTGCGATTCTCATTAATCTGAATAGAATATATACAAGTATTTTGTAACCGTAGTCAACTATACAATTATGACTAATTATATGTAATAATAACAGAATATGCTATACAATTATGACTAATTATATGTAATAATAACAGAATATGCTATTCCTAATATTCTATTCTATCACACCCCCGCAGTCGAAGCGGGAGGTTCACGGACGCTGAGACTGGTCCGGAAATCATCGAAGAGGATGCGAGGAAGGCCTTTGGTGAAGATGTCTGCAATCTGATGTCGAGATGGAACATGAAGTACGCGTGCCTGACCACGAGCTACGTTTTCCCGTACAAAGTGAATGTCCATTTCAATGTGCTTGGTGCGCTGATGTTGTACAGGATTACCAGAGAGATAAATGGCACTGACATTGTCGCAATACACCAAAGTGGCCTGAGGAAGAGGAAAATGGAGTTCCAGTAAGAGATTACGAAGCCAACATGACTCAGATACAACATTAGCAACACCTCTGTATTCGGCTTCTGCACTGGAGCGGGAGAGAGTGGGCTGTCTTTTGGAAGACCACGATATGAGGTTGTCACCTAGAAAAACACAGTACCCAGATGTGGAGCGTCGGGTGTCAGGACATCCACCCCAATCAGCGTCAGTGTAGGAGATGAGTTTCGTGATGGGGGATGGAGATAAATGAAGACCAAAGTGTATGGTGCCCTGGACATACCGAAGGATGCGTTTGAGAGCCAGCATATGTTCTGTCTTGGGTGCATGCATGTGGAGACAGACTTGCTGAACCGCATATGAGATGTCAGGTCTAGTGAAAGTGAGATACTGTAAAGCTCCTGCAAGACTGCGATAGAGAGAGGGATCCTCATAAGCAGTGCCCGATGACGTGCTGAGTTTCTGTTTGGTGTCGACAGGTGTGGCAGTCGGTTTGCAGGACGTCATGCCGGCACGTTCAAGGATTTCAGAAGCATAAGTGCTTTGACTGAGAAATAGGCCACCCGGGTGGCGAGAGACGGCGATACCCAGAAAGTAACTCAACGGACCAAGATCTTTCATTGCAAACTCAGTAGCCAATAATGACATAATTGATTTGCGAAGCACATGAGTAGAAGTAATAAGGATGATGTCGTCCACATAGAGGAGAATGTATGCCATGTCAGATTGTCGCTACAAAAAAAACACTGATTAGCGACGGACATTAGCGAGGGACTTGTTGTCCCTCGCAAAAACAGTCATTAGCGAGGGCATAGAGCTGTCAATTTTTTTGTCATTAGCGAGGGAATTAGCGAGGGAACTGTCCCTCGCTAATGATTGCCCTCGCTAATTCCCTCGCTAAATTTTACTTTTTCAGATGATGGGACTCAACGCAAGGGTTGGTAAAGGTGCAGAAATTAGCGAGGGACAGTTCTCTCGCTAATTCCCTCGCTAACGTTAACTTTTCATATGATGAGACAGTTCCCTCGCTAATTCCCTCGCAAATTTTTTTCTTTTTTCCTTTATATCCGTTTACACCCTCACTCTTCTTTCTCACTCACTCACTCTTCACCATTCCTCTTCCCTTCCTCTTCCCCCTTCCACTTCCTCTCACACCCTTCTTCTCTCTTCACTCTTCCAACACCACCACCACCACCATCATCACCACCTCCTCTCACACTCTTCTTCTCTCTTCACTCTTCCAACACCACCACCACCACATACCTCCTACCACTCTCACTCACTCTCTCTTACTCTTCACCACCACCAACCCACCACCCCACCACCACCACTCTCACTCTTCTCTCTTTCTCTCTCTCTCTCTCTCTCTCTCTCTCTCTCTCTCTCTTCTCTCTTTCTCTCTCTCTCTCTCTCTCTCTCTCTCTCTCTCTCTCTCTCTCTCTCTCTCTCTTTCTCCCTTAATCTTCTCCTTCTCTCTACTCTAAACCACCCATCACCACCACCACGCCACCACCACCACCACACCACCACCACCACGCCGCCACCACCACCACCACCACACATCACCACAAAATTAATAATATAATATAATATTCATTAATTAATATATATAAAAAAAAACAAGCCATTCAGCACTGGACACGTGTCATTTTTTTTTTGAAAACTGCAGTCATTAGCGAGGGAATTAGCGAGGGCAAAAGCCGTCGCTAATTCTTGCGCATTTACCAACCCCTGCAACTGAGTCCCATCACCTGAAAAGCTGCAGTCATTAGCGAGGGAACTAGCGACGGCATAGTCCCTCGCTAATTAGCGAGAGATCCAACTTCCCTCGCTAATCCCATTTGCGAGGAGGGAATTAGCGAGGGAACCAGTCCCTCGCTAAGTCCCTGGCAAATGACCATTAGTGAGGGAATCAGGTCATTTTGCGAGGGAACTGTCCCTCGCTAATGACTAGTTTTTTTGTAGTGTGTTGTCGATATATGAAGAGAGAATGGTCTGATGTGCTATGTCGAAACCCAATGGTAGTTACATAGTCAGCAAAGCGTTGGTACCATGCTCTGGGTGCTTGCTTGAGACCATAGAGAGATTTCTTCAGGCAACAAACGTAATCTGGATGATGAGGATCACGGAAACCCAATGGTTGATGCATATAAACAGTCTCATGAAGATCACCATGTAGAAATGCGTTCTGGACATCCAGTTGGTGAATGGGCCAGGATTTAGAAAGAGCAATGGTGAGTACTGTTCTAATAGTAGCTGGTTTGACCACCGGGCTGAAAGTCTAATCACAATCCACACCTGCAACCTGTGACCTACCATCACAAACAAGGCGAGCCTTATAGCGCTCAAAAGAGCCATCAGAATTTTTCTTATGTTTGAAAATCCACATGCATCGAATAAGATTGGCATCACAAGGACGAGGAACTAAATCCCACGTCTTATTTCTAATAAGAGCATCAAATTCAGATTTCATTGCGGATGTCCAATTGGGGTCTGATAGGGCTGTTTTGTGATTTTTGGGTAAGGGAGAGATGGGGTGGTTTGAGTGAGAAATTGATAAGTTGAATAGTTTACGGGGTTTGGTAATGCCTTTCATACTACGGGTGGTGATAGTACGTGTAGGTGGTGGTTGTATTGGTGGGGGTGAGTTAGTTGGGATTGTAGTGGGTGGACTGACTGGAGAGGTAGGTGGCGCTGATTGTTGGTTTGTTGATGAGGATGGCTGGTCCGTGATGGTTGGTGGTGGTGATTGGTTATGTGTGGCTGGTGGGGGTGTTGGATTTTTCCACTGGTGTATAAGATAGGGGTGTGGGTCATCGTTGAGGAAGTGATAAGAGTGGGGTGAGGGTGAGTGTATCTTGGTGAAGGGAAATTGGGTTTCATCAAAGATAACATGCCTCGAAATTATTAATTTTCTGTTTGACAAGTCAAAACATTTGTAACCTCTATGATTGGAAGGATAACCCAAAAAGACACATGGTGTAGAGCGTGGTTGTAATTTGTGGATTGTAGACGACGGGAACAACTGATAACACAAGCAACCAAAAACTCGTAAGTGTGTGTAGGTGGGGTCACGATGGTATAGGAGTTGTGTAGGTGACTTATCTTGAAGTGTTTTGCAGGGAAGAATATTTAGCAAGTAAGTTGCCATGTGAAGAGCATGATGCCAAAAAGATTGGGGAACAGAAGAATGAGCTAGCATGGTGCGCATCATATTATTAATGGTTCTTATTTTTCGTTCTGCTTTCCCATTTTGTGAGGATGTGTGATGACAAGAGAAGCGAAAAACAAGACCATGGTTTGCGCAATATTGTTGGAATAGCTCATTATTATATTCACCGCCATTGTCACATTGAAAGTTTTTGACGCTTAGTGAGAATTGTGTTTGAATAAGATTTGTAAGTGACTGGAACATTTCAAAAACTTGAGATTTTCTGCTAATGGGAAAAGTCCACAAGAAATTTGTAAAATCATCCAAGAAAAGAACATAATATTTATGACCAGCAGAACTCAAAACGGGAGAAGTCCACAAATCACTATGTAAAATATCGAAAGGCATCAAAGTTATTGTTTGAGAATTAAGAAATGGCAATTTAACTTGCTTGCCTAAAACACAAGAATCACAAATAACAGAAGGATTAAAAGGTTCACAACATATGAATTTATTATTGCGAAGAGAATTGAAAACATGGGCGCCAGGGTGACCAAGGCGACCGTGCCAGAGACTAGACGTAAGACCAACAAAACTTGGGGAAGTGGTGACTGGATATAGATCGCCAAGACTGTCACATCTCATGAGAGGCATCCCCGTCTGAAAATCAGATACAGTAAAACCAAAAGGGTCAAAGGAAACAGAAACATTGTTGTCAGTGGTGAGTCGCCTAACAGAAATCAAATTTTTAATAATATTCGGGGCATGTAGGACATTGTTTAAGTGTAACGGTTTGTAAGGGGTGGCTATTTGTGTGTGTCCGGTGCCGTGAATTGGGATACCATGGCCATTACCAACAATGATTTTCTGATTTGAATTACTTAAAGGAAAATAAGACGAGAGATTACCTTGTGATGCTGAAGTGTGAGTGGATGCGCCGGTGTCCATGTTCCACGGGTCCTCAAGAGTGTTGAGAGACATGGTGTGCATAGCTGCCTCGATGTCTGTCGGTGTCGGAGAGGTAGTAGTAGTATATGCCTGAGGACGCTGTCCTAGGATGTTAGACTGCTTGGGAGGACCAGTTGGGCGTGTCCACTGAGATGTGGGATACGGGCATGGAGGCATGGTCCATGGTGGTGGGGCCCAACCCCATTGTTGCCAGGGTGGATACTGCTGCTGTTGCTGCCAAGGAGGAGAAGACCATGATGGAGGAGCATTGGAAGCTCCAGACCGAGGTGCACTGCAGTTACCACGCCCACCTCCGCGGCCTTGGTTGCCACGAGAGCGAGAGCGATTGCCAGAGCGACGATTGTTCTGCTGAGAAGTGTCGGTAGAGGGTTGCTGCTGAGCGGTGTGCAAGACAGTATGAGAGCCAGTGCTGGTCATTTTAGCCATACCGGCTTCTTCCAAAGTGAGCATAGAGCGAGCCTGATAGAAGGCCGGAAGAGGATTACTCTGTCGAATCAACGTAGCGACGCTGCGGTAAGCTTCTGGAAGACCGGAGATCAGTTGAAGTACCAGACGGTGGTTGTTGACAGGAGAGCCGACATTTCTCAACTGGTCCGAGAGCATCTTAAGGTGCTGACAGTAGGCAGAAACATTGGGAAAATCCTCCATACGAGTGGTGGAGAATTCTTGCTCAAGAGTGACAGCACGAGCGTTCTGGTTGTCCTGAAATATGTCTGCCAGACAGTTCCAGGCTGCTGCGGCAGTGGAGTCAGGTTCCAGAATGGTCGACAGCAAATCAGTGGAGATGGTGGAATAGATCCACTGAAGAACAGTGGCATCAAGAGTGACCCATTGTTCGTAGTCGGCGCTAGTAGGAGCCGGCAGTGGTTTTTCAGTGGAGGGAACGATGTGATGCAAGACACGATGAGAGCGAGCATGGATGCGGAAAAGTTCGGCCCAGGTTCCGTATTGATCTTTTTCCATTTCAAGGATGATAGGAATGTTGTTCTTAATGTTGGAGACAGCAAGGGCGGGATGAAACTCGGTTTTCTTGGAAGAGGAAGAAACCGAGGGAGGGGGTTGCGAGTCTGACATGATGACGGAAGGGGAGAAGGCGAGGAGGAGAAAGGTTGCGGCGCTTGGAGGGACGCGGCGCAAGGGAACACCGGAGGGGGTTCAACGATCGGAGGGGAAGGGCGATCGGAACGGCGCGGGCAAAGACGGCAAGGGCTCTTGTGCGGCGCGGGGTTCGGTGTTTAGAGAGGGATCGTGTTTAGGTTTGATACCATGTAAGAATAGAAATGCTTGATTGCGATTCTCATTAATCTGAATAGAATATATACAAGTATTTTGTAACCGTAGTCAACTATACAATTATGACTGATTATATGTAATAATAACAGAATATGCTATACAATTATGACTAATTATATGTAATAATAACAGAATATGCTATTCCTAATATTCTATTCTATCACATTTATATAGCCAATGATGCAATCAGATTTGCGAATAAAAAAAGCACCATTGGTAGATTTCAAATTTCTGGGTTGTTAATGAGTTTTTAGTGTTGATTCTAAAGCCGTTTCTGTTTGAAACTTTCAGGATTTGCATGCAAGTGTTTTGTTTGTTTCAAAACCATCTCAATCCGCCTGTTCACCCGCAAAACCGCCAAACCCACCGCTGCCGAAACCGATACCTCAAATGGTCGGAGATGGGTGACATATTACTCTCTTCGGTTTTAGTTGGATTGAGTGTTTTGAACCCGAATCCGGCCAAACCGACCGATTGTCCAGCCCTAGTCTTGACGTTAAACTATCGCCGAAAAAAGATGATGTAACAAACAGAAGCACATGTCAGTGCCACATAGCACTAACATGATACGTCAACACTGATGTGTGGCACTGACAAGCTACAATAGAGACTAATGGGCGGCTGCCATGAGGGAGAGACGAGAAACAAAACAAAAAAATTATATGGAAGAAATGCAATATATATATATATATATATATATATATATATATATATATATATATATATATATATATATATATATGGAAGAAATGCTAGGGGGTGCAAAATTTTTCAAACACATACATCACTAAAAATATGATAAAAATAAGACTTTAAAATATTCACAACTTGTGTTGTACTAGACAAACACAAATTAAATAGCACTAACAAGTTCTTGAATTTTTACAAATTAAATATGAGAATGTGAATGATTATGTGAGTATGGTGCATTAGAGTGGTGCAAAACTTGAGATTTTGGTGCAAAACTAAGGATTTAGATGCAAAAGATATTTTCAGGGTGTGCAAAAACATTTTTCCCAAAGGTATTGTTGCTAATTTTATTTTTTCAGGGGTTTCCCTTGAGCCCCTGAATGACACCTAGGTATATATATATATATATATATATATTAAAACATGGGACCAAAATCAAGAAGAACAAAAAAAATTTTTTTTAGTTTCCAACTTCAACCATTAAATTCCTAAGTCTAAGTCTATTGTCGCGTTAAAATAATGAAGCTTGTGTCTATATTCTTCTTTGGAAGGCTGTTGTTGTTCGTGGGTTCTTACCAACTCAGTTTAACCTGAAACGTAAAGGTGTTCCTTGTGTTGACATATGTCCACAATGTGATATATGCATCTTGAAGATGACGGTGACGTTTTCCTAGATTGTACTCATGCTAAGGCTTGTTGGTACGAAGCTGGCTTATGGAACAAAATTCATCCTATATTATTGATGTCAATAATGATTTCTGCTCGACATTCTTTAACATTTTGGAATAACTCACGGGCAGGGGCAGAGCCTCTTGTATTTGAGGGGTCGCTATTGCCGCCCCAAAAATAAAATAAGAAGTTAAATTTAGGTAAACTAATAAGTCATTTTTTTGGTAGAGTAAAGGAAAAACAAAAAGGTAAAAAAAGAGGAAAAGGAGAGAGGGATCACTCCCTCAAAAACCGAACACCACAGGCATCGGCCATCATGTGCACAGAGAGGTCAGGTGGAGGGTTGACGAACTCAAACAAACTGGAAGCATCCTTCTACCGAGCTTAACTAAGAAATCTGCACTGGCATTGCCTTCCCGGAGGGTATGCAAGAGGAGGACAATTCAATCCCTCAAAAGGAGGCCCTTGACATTCTGCATGATAGGCGCATAGCAATGCCACTTGTTAAGACTTTCAGACACAAGTTGGAAAACATTCTTAGAATTTGAATAGCACACTAAGTTACAATAGCCCTTATTCCAAGGTAGAAGGAGGCTGTTGTAGAGAGCCAAAATTAATAAGTCATCTTTTTTTGTTACAAAGGAGAAAAGAAAAAAGGAAAGCTAAGGCCTAACAAAAGAGCACCCTTGTGTATCAGCCTGAAGCAGCTGTAAAATCGCTACCGGAGGAGTTTTCAGAGCTACATGAACTTGTGATCCTGTGGTACCATGCTTCACGAGGTACTCTGCACATAAATTAGCCTCTCTAAAAACATCTTGAATCCTTACATCCCAAAGGAGAGCTGTTTCTGACCAAAGCAACTTCGTTCCCATGATGGTGGTAAGTCACATCTGCACTCTCAATAACCTTCAAGGAGTTCAGAGAATCTGAACAACAAACTATCTTTTTATAGCTCATCTCCAAACACATAGACAAACCATGTAAAATAGCACATAACTTGGCGTGCATAATAGTGGAGTTTCCCAATGACCCATAAAACCCTTGAATGAAGTTACCGTAGCTCTCTCTAATAAGACCTCGATACGCAACAACTGCCGGATTAAGCTGAAAACATCTAGTTTTATTCTGGTGCCAAACTATAGGATTAAACAAGCTAACCAAGTAGTTGATTGTCTTGCTAAGGCTTCTAAGTTATTTGCTAGTTCTAAAGTATTTACCTTTATTCCAAGTTTTATTATCTTATTTAAATGAATTGAATTAAGTTGGTGTTTGTAAAAGAAAAAAAAATCTCCAATAGTTGGCACAAGCAACACTTTAGTCCTGGAACAAATTTTCGTATATACATTAGTCATCTGTCGAGCTTTCAATTTAAAAGCAAACAAAGTTTATGATGTAAACCATTGAATACAAACCCAGATAGATTTTAATATAATACAAGGACTAACATAGTAACATGTTACCAGCTATAATGTTAAGTTGCTGCATCATTTTGCAGCAAATATGAGAAGAGAATTTCATTCCACATGTCAGGAACACCAGGTAAACACCAATGACTGCAATCAGGTATAGATGGCTTGTCACTCCAAGTGCCTACATGACCATCACTCCTATAAGCATCCATGGGTGTAACATGCATAACTGTGACAGGAACACTCATATTTTTGATTACTCCGTTGATTACATCTGAAATTGGGCTTCGGTCCCTTCCGTTGGTTCTCTTCCAAGGCTTTCTAGTCACTTTGCAAGCATTACGGTTGTGTCCACTAGCACAAAGATCAGCGTTTTTAGTTAGTCATAATTAAACATTGCACCTACCATTAAATTTGAGGAGAACTCTAGGTGGACCATCTTGACGTATAATCCACATGGATGGATCCTTGAAAAGTCGTTTGAAACTCTAAGGATGACTAACGCTGCTCTCCATTCCTCCTTGCCCTCGCGATTGAGATGGTGAACTGGTCCGTGTCGGTTTGACAAACAATACGAAACGAATCTGTTTCTCTTTTTTTCATCGAATCGACACTGATCAAGTCGTAGACTCTATCGTGAGGACATTGAGGACCAGAATTTATGCTTTTAAAGAGCAGCGGCTATCATTGTTAGAGTTTGAAACAATTTTCAGTTATTAGCCCCCATAGATCACATGTCAAGATGGTCCTCCTGAAAATTTTCCTCGAACTTGATTGTTCTATCTAATATCTATCTATACTAATAAACTACCTATGAACTACCATTATTAGCCCCATTCACTAATTGCCACCTATCATTTCTAATACAACAACAAAGGATATTAATGTCCTTTCTCATCTTTACTTTTCACTTTTCTTTTACACTCTCTTTCTTCCTTTTTTCTCTTTCTTCTTACACTCTCTTTCCTCATTTTCACTTTTCTTTTACACTCTCTTTCTTCATTTTTTTTCTTTTTACTTTACTTTTCCCATAAATAATTATTCTTTTTCTCTTATCACTTCACTTTAATTCTTTTAACTAAATTTCTAAATTTATACAAACACTACTTTACTTAAAAAAACTAGATTTTTAAATTTATACAAACACTACTTTAATTAAAAAATTTGAAGACTACTACTATAAACCTACTATCTAAAAAATAAGAAGACTTAATGACTATTTAAATTAGTAATTAATATTTAAAACAAATATCTCTTATTGATAATCTAATATCTAACTTTTTTTATCTACTATAATCTACTAATCAACTAAAATAATCAATTGAAACTACGAGATAACTGCACTGATAAATAAAAAACACGGGATAACTGTAGTGATATATAAAAAAACATGGGATGAATATTTACCATTGATATTTATAATTTTTTTTGACAATTTATAATTAATATTTACCATTGATAATTATAATTTTGGAAAACTACTATAAAACTACTATCTAAAAAAACACGTGATAACTACAATAATCTACTATAATCTACTAATCAACTCAAATAATCTAATATCAAAATACGGGATAACTGCAATAATCTACTAATCAACTCAAATAATCAATTGAAACTATGAGATAACTGCAATGATATATAAAAACACACGGGATAACTACACAAATATATAAAAAGACAAAGGATTAATATTTGTCATTGATAATTAAATTTTTGGAAGTCTACTATAAACCTACTATCTAAAAAACAATAATATTTAATGACCATTTAAACTACTGATTAATATTTAAAATAAATATTTCTTATTGATAATCTACTATCTCTCTTTTACTATTTACTATAATATATTAATCAACTAAAATAATTAATTGAAACTACGAGACAACTGCACTGATATATAAAAAACACGAGATTAATATTTGTCATTGATAATTAAATTTTTTGAAACCTACTACTACAAACCTACTATCTAAAAAATAAGCAAGCTTAATGACTATTTAAATTACTAATTAATATTTAAAACAATTATTTCTTATTGATAATCTACCATCTAACAAATTTACTATCTACTATAATCTACTATCAACTAAAATAATCAATTGAAACTACTAGATAATTGCACAGATATATAAAAAACACGGGGATAACTGCAGTGATATATAAAAAAACACGGGATTAATATTTGCCATTGATAATTATAGTTTTTGAAAACTACTATCTAAAAAAACAAGAAGGCTTAATGACTATTTAAACTGATTAATATTTAAAACACACACGACAAATATTTGTCACTAATACCTAAAAAAGGACAAATAATTGTTACTGATATATAAAAAAAACACGGGATAAATATTTGTTATTGATAATCTACTATCTATCTTTCCCTATCTACAATAATCTATTAATCAACTCAAATAATCAATTGAAACTATGAGATAACTGCACTGATACATAAAAAACACTGGACAACTGCACTGATATATAAAAAAATACGGGGATAATTGCAATGATATATATAAAAACACGGGATAGTTGCACTGATATATAAAAAAACATGGGATAACAACACTGATATATAAAAAAACACTGCACTGATATATAAAAACACACGGGATAAATGCACATATTGTTTTTAAATGATACTTTTACATTTTTAGTTTTAATATTTATCAATTTTTTATTTGAAACTCCTTTTTTATCTACTTTAAATTTTTCTTTATTTTCACGGGGTAATGTTAAGACTATTTAAATACTGTCTAAATTCATTCCTAAAAAGAACACGACAGCACCTGTCCGTATGCAAGTCATCATCTATATTTTACAATTGATTTTAGATTAATGAGATTTCAAACTAACGTTTCTATTTGAGGTAATCGTATGACGTAACGCGATCGGCCCGTGCGGATGCACGGGTATAGTACTAGTTATTACCAAAAAGAGTGGAAGAAATCATGTTTTTGGTTCACGTTGTCTCTTAAAGAAAGTTCCAAAACAAAAAGAATAAATATGGTGTACAAAGTACAACCCACCTCCAATGAGATGATTCAAAAGTACGAAAGAATATTTTTGTCCTGTTTGTGTTAATTGTATTCTCTACCCAAGATGCCCAGGTGAGCAAAGCTGTTTCGAAAGCAGAATTAATTGGCATTCCAAGCTTCAGTGAGTTACCAACCCGAAAATACCACCCCCTGTCGCAGGATCACGTTAGTAGCCAATGGTTGATAATTTTCATAACCAATTTAGAACTAGCATGCTTGGAAAATCAACGCACAAATGAGACATTCATCTTCTTGCAACTCTTTTCACTTGTAATTGGAAGATGAAAATCATATCCAAAAGCATTATCAAGCATGCAGTTGCAAACAAAATATTTTGAGGAGTAAATCAAATGTTGAATTTATGAAGACAAAAATAAAACAGATAAATAAAACAAAAGATGGCATTAGAATATAATATATAACATATGTAGACAGAAGAAAAAAAATACACATCTCTATTTGGAGAATTAAGTTACTCACATGTCAAAAAGCTTCGTCCTTGTCCACCAGTGACCTGAATTGAATATAAGAACATCTGAATCAACCCATTCATGGCTAATATCATCCATCTTGTCCAATCTCAGTGCTGTCTTCACCCTTCGCGGCGCGAGTCTAGGCACCGGACCCGGCTTCACCAGGAAAACTGATCTATAAAAATCAATCCTAACATCAAAAGTACTAAACCTTACACCTAAAAACCTAATCTGTTTCGTAATCTTGTTGCCTTTGATTTCATAGACACTCTTCTTATCCTCAACTCCTGTCATCAGCAAACATATCAAAGACTCCCACTGTGTCCTACTCAAAGAATCACCAACAAAAACAACCCTTTTCCCACGAAATTGTTCAAGTATTCTACGAGCATCAAACCTTGGAATAACACAGTTATGAGGTTTCCACCTCCATTTTGCATACTCTCTGTCTTTGCGCCCATTAGCAAAGCAATTAAAACCTCTTTCTATAAAGGGACAATGAGAAGCATCATACAAAGGGTAGCTATCATCTCTCATCCAACTTCCTTCAAACACATTGCACGCGTCCCTTGAAACATTGGATTTTAGAGTCTCATAAAAACTGTTACTGTTAGGATTAGGAATCTCAAAACTCTGGATTTTAGAAGGAAATGCATATGAGTATACCCATGAAAGGACTAAAAGAAAGGATATCAAAGACCCAGTTGTGACCAACTTATTGAAAGATACAAGAATCCAGGCATTGCAGTTTTCATTGATAATTTTGTGACCAAAACCAAAAGCTCTTGATAATAAAGTCCTAAACTTTGGAAATGAGATCCAAAAACTGAACAAACCCAACAACTGCATAAATTGCAAAACTAACCAACTATCCCATATATCCATTGGAAACAATCACCTACCCATTCATACTAATATTAACAATTAACATTATTAAGTTGTCTAAGAAGAAATTTTTAAAGCTGCAAAAAAAATCTAGTGAACAAAAATATTCTGCTTCAGTGTCAAAATATAGAGCTGAAGGGAAAAACAAGCTTACTTTTTTAGTACAAAAACTGAAACTTCATATCGGCCAAATGTAAGACCAGAGCATGGCAAGTTTGAAGGAAAAAACAGTAAAGTAGAAGCAAAATTGGAAGATTGCGGTTTTATCAAATGAGATAACTTTTTTAGTAATGAATGAAAACTGGAGACTGCACCAGATGGTAGTTGTGTTGGTTGAATAGCATGGAAAAGTGGGGAACGCAAGGGAGGAGGGAGAGGGTAGTTGGGTCATTAAACATGGTTTGGTAGTGGCTCTTGCGATAAGAAAAAGAGAGAGACACGGAGAATAATACGCAACGTGGATATGAACCAGTTTTGTAATAACCGGATTGGACCGAATGGTTAAATCGCATAGGAATCGCTTTTTTTTTTCAGATAAGCTCGCATAGGAATCGATAGTTGAATTGGTTGAAGTGATTAATGTTAGTATGACTACATTGTTTTTTTTAAGGTTATACCAATTTAGTCCCTGATTTTTCAAAAATGCTTAATTTAGTTCCTGAGTTTTCACAAGTATTAATTTAATCCCAAACATTTATAAATCTATGTCAATTTAGTCTCTCCATCAATAATTGTTAGTACACAGTGTTAACGGAGCTGACGTGGCTGTTATGTGGCCACGTGGCAAATATTAGAGACCAAATTGATAATTAAAAAAAATAAAAAATCCATGTCAGATCCTGATTTAAGTGAAATGGGCGGTGCAGATTTTTCTTTAATTTTCAATTCATCTTCCATTCCATTTAACTTTGGCTTAAATATGTTTTAGGTTCCTGCAAATATAGCGTGTTTTCGTTTAAGCCCTTGCAAAAAAAATTAGTAAAAAACCCTTACAAAATACACTGTTTTGATATAAGCCTTTCTGTCAACCCAACGTTACAAAAACGCTGAGTTGACTAACAGAAGTCTGAGTTGTCATTTATTTATTTTTTATAATTTATTTTTAATCCTGACTTGTAATGCCAAGTCATTATTTTTTAATTTTAATTAATTTTTATTCTTCATCTCTCTCAATCTTCTCCATCTTCAACCTCCAACCTTCAACCTCCATCACGACCACCTTTGTTCCCTTCCTTTCTCTCTTCTTCATCTCTTCATCTATTCACCACCATACACCACAGACCTCAACCACATTTGCTGGGTGTTTTGTTTGACCCGACCCAGAAATAGGATTTGGGAACCCTAACCCCAAATTAAACCCAGATTATTTGATTTTTGTTGTTGGAAAGTTTGCTCCCTGAATCCATGCAAAGAAGATGAAGTAGATAATTAAATGGGAACGGATTGCGAGTCACAACATCATCATATCTTCCAGATAGAAAGTATGATGTCGCGAAAGGAACAAATATGAGCATCCATGGAGGTGGTAGATAGGGATGTCAAAACGGGCGATCTGGCCCGGCTAGTTAACGCCTTCAGCCCGATAAAAATAGGGCGGCCCGGCCTGGCCCGTTAATGGACGCGGGCGCAATATTCATGCCCTGCCCGTAAAATGATTGGCAGGCGGGCCAGCGGGCTGGCGGGCTGGCCCGTCAATTTACACTGAATTTTTTTAAAAAAAAGCGCTAACGGGCGGTTTGGCCCGCCACAGTGTTTAGCTCGCGGGCTGGCGGGCGAAACGGGCCGGGCAACGCGGGCTGGCGGGCAACAATACCTTAGCCCTGCCCGCCTTTTTTTGGTGGGCCAACGGGGCCGGCCCGGTGGGCCAACGGGGCCGACCCGGCGGGCCAAGCCCATTTTGACATCCTTAGTGGTAGATGAATGAGAGTCATTTTCTTCCCATTGATGAAGAACTAGAAGCTTAGCTATGAGCATCCATGGAGGTGGTAGATGAAGAAGAATGAGATTTGGGAATTTAGGGATTTGAGTGACTCATTTAATAGGTGGCAACCCAGGTGATAAAATAAATAATTATAAAATAAATAAAAAATTACAGCTCACAACTCTGTTAGCCACGTAGACAATTTTTGTAACAGAACTCTAATAGAAGAGCTTATATCAAAATAGTGTATTTTGGAAGGATTTTTTACAAAAAAAAAATTGGCAGGACTTAAACCATAAATAGGCTATATTTGTGGGGCCTATCTTATCTTAAGAATATAAAGCTTGTATAGTCTCCAGTGGGCCCCTCCCACTTTTTGGCGCCAAATCCTCTACCCCCTCCCCCCACCCCTCCCCCCTCCTACCCCCACCCCACCCCTACCCCCCACCCTACCCCCCACACCCCCCCTCCTACCCCCACCCCACCCCCTCCTCCCCCCCCCCCCCCACACCCTCTTTTTTTTTAATCCCTCCCCCCCCCCCCTTTTTTAATTCCTCATCCATAGAAGTTAAACTGCGTGTTTTGAGATACTTTAGAGTCCGAAAAAAATTAATTGTTTACATATGCAAAGTGTGTTTCTCAGTAACCGGTTTGTTGAAATAAAATATTAATTTCGCAATAAAGTACGTAAAATGCAATGCTTAACTGTTCAAATATGCAAGTTTTGTTCCTCAGTAATCGGAACAAAATATGTAAAGTACGATGATAAGTTGTGTGGTTTCGGATGCTTTTGTGTTTGCAAAAAAATCAACTATTTAAATATACGAAATTTGTGCCTCAATAACCAGCGTGTTTTTGAGTCTTTTAGTGGTCAGAAAAATACTTAACCGTTAAAATACTCAAAGTTCATTCCTAAATAACCGATGTGGTAAAAAAATTGTGACAAATATATAAAGAACGATTTTAAGCACCGTGTTTTTGGATACTTTAGCATTCAAATGACCAACAAATAAGACTTTTTCATATTACAATTTTAAAAATAAATTTTAACAACACAGAAATTCCGCATTAACTGAAATTGTTGACGCGTGATGTTCGCACGGTGCACACGCTAGTACATATTAAGCCTTTAACTTTTCTTTCTTCTCTTTTCAAAAACCTCTTCCCATTCCCGCGTGACTGTTCACAACCAACGTCGACCCAGCAGAATTCACAACCAGCGGCCACCGCAACGCTTTCGTTTCCGCCGTTGTACGTCATCGTTGTCGTCGTTCGTCGTCGTACCATCATCATCTTCCATCGCGCAAGTTTCTGTTTCCGTTTTCACTGGTTAGCATTTTTTTTCATTAAAAAAATCTGTTTTTTTGTTGCGTTTTTCATCTTCTCTTAATCGATTCCTGCTTCCATTAGTCCAAACATTGTGATTTTAGGGTTTATTTTGTTTCAATAGTTGAGTTTAGTTTGTTAGAAAAACTGATTTTAGGGATTTTTTTAGTAATGTGATTTTATTAGAGTATTGAGAAGATAGAAATGGAAATTGACATTTCATCGAATAATCTGAAACTGTTACAGTTAGTGGCATGCGCATAAATGGATTTCTAATGTTACAGTTAGTTCCATGTTGTGTTTTGCTTAATTCTTCTCATTAGTGGCATGCGAATAAATGGTTTTCTAATGTGATAAACAAACTGTCGATTATGCAGAATATGAGTAACTGGAATGGTGTTAAACAAATGGAACTTAAATAAAATGCAAAATTACACTAGAGGTCCTTTAAGTTATTTAATTGTAACAAGTTAGTCCTTGAAGTTTTTTTTGTACCACTAAGTTTAAAGTTACAAAATGTGTACATCGTTAGTCCTTTTTTTCATTTTTCGTTACAATCACAATGACTTGGTTTAGTCCATTTTCCGTTAATCTGATAATGACAATGACTTGGTTTAGTCCACTTTCGTTTGTTTGGTTTGTTTGATATAACTAATCTGTCAATGATAATGACAATGTCTTGATTTAATCTGTAAATAAGATTGGTTTGTAATTTAGCAGAGGAGTGTATTTAGTGCATGCATAAAAGAGGAATTGAGTAGTTTAGCAGTAGCAATATAAGAAGCAATATTGTTGACAGAGGAGTGTATTTAGTGCATGCATAGAAGAGGCATTGAGTAGTAGCAATATTCTTTCATTTTCCTTTAGTTTAGCAGTAGCAATTCTTGAGTAGTTTTTCAATCTCTATCATATGTCAACACTATTTATTTAGTTTGTATAGAATAAGCCAATATACAATTTAATGTGAAAGGTCAAGGTCAAGACATATTTGTTTAAATTTTATGCAGGGAAGGGGAAGGAGGTATGGGATGAGAGAGCTTGTTGTACCTTCTACATGGAGGATGAAGGAAGTTCCAATAAAGGGACCAACTCCGGTTAATCCGGCAAGGCCTAACCAACAACCATTTATGGTCCCACCACCATCATCATCCATGATGCCAACTCCACAAATACCAATGATGCAATTCATTCCAACACCAGGTCTTCACCAAATGCGTCCAAGACAATCATGATAGTATGGAGTCGTTATATTATTTTGCACTTTATCGTTTGATTTTTTGGGTAGTCTTTCATGTAACCGTTAATTATACAATATACATTATGGTTTACTTTTTCGAATTTAGTGTTTCACATAACAAATTTTGGTTTTTTGGATAGTATTTTCATGTAACCGTTAATGCACCTTATTTTGCTCAATTTGAACTTTAGTTTATTTATGGATGATCGTATGGTACTCAATTTGAACTTTCTATTTTAATTTAATGTAATATATGTATGGTTGAATGTAGAAATAGAACCATAAACAGAGTTGAATATTGAAACAATATCATATATGACTTAAAAAAGTAGTAGCACTTTGGTCCTTGATTTTTCTTACTAAATATCAATTTGGTCCCCGACTTATATAACTTAGTATCAATTTGGTCCCTATGCTGACAAGCTATTTTTTTTATTTTTAAAAAGTATCAATTTAGTCCCCAACATTTGTGTGATGTGGCATGCTGACATGGATTTTTTATTATTTTTTGTAGTATCAATTTGGTCCCTGGCATTTGCCACGTTGACACTTAATAGCCACGTCAGCTCTGTTAACACTGTTTACTAACAGTTGTTGATGGAATGACTAAAGTTACATAGATTTGTAAATATTGGGGACTAAATTGATACTTGTGAAAAGCCAGGGACTAAATTGAACATTTTCGAAAAGTCATGGTCTAAATTGGGTATAACCTCGTTTTTTTCTTGTTCGATAAGCAATGATATATTGAAAAGAGCATTAAGTATGCTCAAAACCAGAATAACACAAACAAATCAGAGATTGTTGATACAAGAGAGTGTTGTTCTACCACAGTGGCGGAGACAAACTAGAATCTCTTCCCACCCTAAAAATAAACCAACACCAAGTCAGATATTTGATACGAGCCACAATCGAGTCTAGCTTGACTTCTTCACCTCTAAAACACACACCATTCCGAGCTAGCCAGATGCACCAACCAAGCTGTCAACCAGATTAAAAATTTAACCTTCTTGGATTTCTTCCCAATACAAAGCTCGCCAAAATAAATGAAATGTTGGTGTAAGTTATAAGAACTAGGCAAAACAATATCAAGTCAGCGCTCCACCTCCCGCCACACCTTCCTCGAAAAGTCACAATCCATGAATAAATGTTGAGCTCCCTCTCTGTGATTATTACAAAGCACACAAACTGTCCCTTCTTCCGAGAGAATGATATGGCGCCTCAATAGGATGTCGCGAACCATTAAAGCATTAATAAGCAAATGCCACCCAAAAATAAGAACTTTCGATGGAATTGAAGTTTTCCAAAGATCTTTAAATTGTGAAAACTCGCTGTCACGCTCCTCTGAATCCGTTGAATCTCTTGACATCAAAGATCACACTGAGAAACACTTTGAGGGCTCAAAAATCCAGCTCCAAGAATCTGATCGATCACAATTAAAACGCACCTCCCCATGGTTGTCAATATCGCGAGTCAACTCGTACGATTCTACGAGTTTACGAGTCCATGCTGCCAAAACGGGTCAAACCACATGTAGAATCGTAGTTTTGATAAACTCGGATGGAATTGGTCAGAATCGATCAAGCTCGTTCAAACTCGTTCAAACTCGCAAATCCATAGCGAGTCTACGACTTTATCAATAAAAATGATTTTTTTTTTCGTTTCTTCTCTCGTTTCCATTCCCGTTGTGTTTCTTCTTCTTTCTTTTTACATTCCCGCCCTAGCACGTTGTCATATAGTGCCGTCGTTCATTCCATCGCACGCCGTCGTTTGTTCCGTTGCAGCAGCACGTCATCGTTACTGCGTCTTTATTAATGCTTCTGTGTTATTGCTCTTTGAATCAAGTATTAGTGTATTATTGCTGAATTAGAATTAGGAAAAGGATAGTCTTGTTGCTCTTTGAATCAAGTACTATTATTGCTGAATTAGTTTTATTGCTCTAAAGCTACTGTGTTATTGCTCTTTGAATTAGTATTGTTGTTCTAAAGCTACTAAACCAAGCATAGTATTGTTGCTCAATTAGCAAAAGGGATAGTATTATTGCTCTATTAATTATAGTACCATGATCATGATATCCTAATCAAGTGCATTATCATTATTTTTGTATGTGCTTAAATATTTGAAATCATCATGTGGCATATAATGACATAATCAGTCCACATTTAGTGTAATCTGTCCACATCTACGGTCTCCTCACGAGTCTATGTAGACTCTCGAGTCTGACAACCATGCCCCTCCCTTAAAATATCGATCGACACAACACTGTCGTCACTGGGAAGCTGCAATCCAAACGAAAGGCAAACAATTTCCAGCGCCAACTGCTTTGACGCCACATACCAAGATCAACAATCTTCGCATTTTGCTGAGAACAACCTTGTTATACCCTAATTTTGTCCGACCTTTTTTTTTTAAAAAAAAAAGAAAAAAAAGAATTATTTTCTTTTAGAAAATAAAAATACAAATTTTACTCTCATGTTATACATTACTTCCCATCTAGTTACTATAAGTCTTTGTATTTAAAAAGAAAACAAACTAAAAAAGCAAGAAAAGAGAAAAGGGGGCGATTAGTAAAATTGGGGTGTGGGTAGTGTTGTTTTTATTTTTTCTGTTGTAACTGATTTTGGGCCATTATTGGAGGCCCATGCGACTTAGGCCCGACCCGGATGGCATGTTTTCAGCTTTCACTCACAAAACCTAATTGCCTCCATATCAAACCCTAATTCCCATCACTTCCATCATCTCCTAAAAAGTCTCTCTCAACAATTAACCTCCCCAACACCCTAGGCGCCCCAATTCTCTCTCTCTCCCACGTCTCCTTCACTACCCCCAATTCTCTCTCTCTCTCTCCCACGTCTCCTTTACCACTCCCACACGCCTACCTTCACCATCCCTACACGTCTCCTACCTTCACAACCCCCCACGCCGCTACAGTGCACGAAACCTCCATTTTTGGCGTCTCTTTCTCTCCTCTCCCCCACGCAAGCCCCTATTTTCGTCACCAGCCTTCAAAAAGCCAACGGTCCCATGATAAATCGTTGGTCCATGCGTTCTTCTCTCGGTTTTTCATAGGTGGCTTCGGTTTTAAAGAGAAAACACAGTGAGTTATACAGATTTTCAGATATGAGTGCAAGAACCAATGGAAAAAACGAAGGAGAAAGCGCACCACTATAGGTTTGATTTTCTAGTATAAATATTGTTTGAATCCTTGAAGGAAAGGGGGGATTTGGAGAGGGAAGAGTTAGAAAGATCCGAATTTTGGAGAACAAGAATCGTGTTCGTGAGCAAGATCTTCAGAGACTTAATCGAAAGAGAGGAAAAGAGCAAGTTCTTCATTTTTCTTTTTTATTTCCCCTACTAAAATTATCAGAAAACTTTATTTCATTTTCTTTTATGTGAGATCTGAGAGAAAGATTCATTATTCAAGCCTTGTGGTAATTTTCTCTTAATCTTCTAGCTTCTTTGTATGATCTATTGAACTGTTTGCATTTTTTTTATTTCATACTCTTTGCAATTTTAGTTTGCTACCTATAAATCTTTCATTCTGTGTATCTCCATGTTTATGAGATTTTTGAATGTTGAAGAATGCTGTTGTTGTACTGAAATCCTCTTTGATCAATTTATTGGTCGGTAATTCATTTTGTTTCATCCTTGTGAAGGCCACGTTTTTTTTGTTGTTGTTGAGTTGGAAATGTCATAGTTTGGACTTTGGAGAAAGGTATTAATGCCTTTTCAATAACAATTATGATTGTCATCAAAATCATAATAATTAGACCCAATTTTTTTTTATAAAAATGAATCAATCAATTTTTTTAATTAAAAGGTAGATCTGAACCTTTCAGTTGCTAACAAATGAATTCTAAAACTAAAAAATATTTCTTAAGTAAATTAATAAATCTTTCCATATATTACATACATCAAATGGTTTACTTTCTACACCCCCAAATTTACTGTTTCATGCCCTCTTTATCATTTTTTTTGACAATAACCCTCTTTATCATTTTTTTTGACAATAACCCCGTTTATCATTTTAAAACACTATTGATTGCACCCCCCTGTCCGCACCCCTCTGTTTTAATGATACAACCCCTTTTTCAAAAACATCAGACTGCTGTTCACCCCCCTGTATTTCTAATCATACAGTCCCTGTGTTTCTTAACAAAAAAACGGACATCTAATTGCACCCCTCTTTTAATAAAACAACCACCTTGTTTAGGCCCTCTTTTAATAAAAAGTTTTTAAATAGGCCCTGTTCCTCCCTCTCTCTGTAACTTTGTGCGGCTGTATGTGAACCAAGTTTCACAAACCCTAGCCTTGTTATGTTTTTATATATATATTTCTCTTTTATAAATCCAATAATCAGATTTTTTAAAAAACAAAGCAAGGAAAACAAAGTGAAGAAGCTAATTCTTTGTTTACACACCCATGTTTCCATCGTAACCCCATCCCCTGATTCTTTATCCATTTTTTTTCTTTCTTTTTAAATAAATAATACTAAAAAAACTGATTTCTAAATACACCCCTTTTATATCCTGTGCCCCTCCCTCTATTTTAGTTTATAGCCCTCAATGCTTTTCAGTTTGGGCTCATTCTATTTTGGATCTGATGAAATTTAGACTTCTACTAAGTACACCCTATTTCATTTCTTATTCCTCATTCATTTTGTTATCTTTTCCTTATTCATCATTTTTTCTTTTCTTTTTAATAAACATTAGTTATTTTATATCATATCTTTTTATATTTCTAACTCACTTGAGTCTAGGTTTCACCCCACTCTTTTTACTTTTACAAATCAATGAGTCCAACTCATCCTCACACACTTTACTAAACAATGAGTCCAACTCATCTTCATACATTTTACAAACTAATGAGTCCAACTCATTTTCATACAATCTCGAATCTATTTTTTTAAAAATCATTTTTCCAAGTAAGCATTTTCAAATAATCAAGTACTCAATCACAAATCAGTTATTTGCAATGGTCACTCTGGGTTTAACTCGTTTGAACATTGTAAACACCTTCTTTTCCAACTAGGCTATTAGTGGTGACCACTCTGGATTTATCTGTTTGGTCATCATGAACGCCCTCCAGCTTCAAAAACATTCAAATATTAAAAAACACCAACGCACAAGCATTTTCTAACCAAGAACTACGTAGCTTTGATTTCTCCATCGCACCTGGAGATACGTAGGAGCGGGGAACCCACTCCTGTCAAGCACAAAAAACTAAAATTCTTATTAGGTTCTCCTCTTCAATTTTGCAAATAATAAAAAAGGTAAATTAAAATATTTTTTTTTCTTTCAAATTAACTTTCTTTCTACACATTAAATTAAATGGTAACCTTTCTTTTGAAAGGATGACGTGGGGTGCTGGTACCTTCCCCACGCATAATCGACCCCCGAACCCTAAAATAAAGGTGTTTTTTAATGTTTTCCTATTTAATAAATATTGATGGCGGCTTCATTGCAAAAATGACGAAGAATCCCTCCTTCAGATTTTTCGGTCGCTACAAACCTCTTCTTATCAAAGAAGTCAGTTGGCAACGCTTTGCACCGTCGCCCCACCCACACATATTCAGAGAGAGAATTTTCATGGAACACCGTTGGTAGCCACCCCCATCTCCCTAGCGTCCTGATCACGCTTCTCATCCGTTCAATTAAATCTACACAGTGCTCGTCTGCATGATTGCCCTCCACACCTAACTTCTTGGCCTCCTCCTACACCTTCCTAGCCACTGCCTTCTTTTGAGCGATGTTTGAACTACTAATAGAACCATCACAAAGAACAGTCCCCACAGAAAATAACGAATATGTATTTGCTTGAACCACCATATCACGTCCAGCTTCAGCTCCAATACCCCTGTCACAAGATTTCTCAAAAACTTCTGCCAATTCATGAACCGCACGAGGAATTTTGCCCGAGCACAGAGGTCTCTTGCACCCCACCATATGTAATTTGCTACAAATGGGATATATGGGATCTACAATTCTAGTCCTCTCATTTTAATTTTCGCAATTTTGGTCCTCTAATTTTATCAAATCTGTAATTTTAGTCTTTTTATTTTTTTCTAACAATTTTATTAAATCCGCAATTTTAGTCTCCCGTTAAATTTCTATCCAATTTTTGATGGAAATACTGATGTGGCAGTAAGGTAGACATGTGGCAGATGCATGTCGTGCTAGTGTAATCATTGGATGTTCACATTTTTATATTTTCATTTATATATTTTTCATATTATTAGATTAACACTACAAAAAAAAGAGTTATTAGCGACAGAAATTAGCAAGGGACTCATGTTCCCTCGCAAAAACTGGCATTAGCGACGGAAATTGCGAGGGAATAGGGTCTGTCGTATTTTTTGAGAATTAGCGACGGAATGTTAGGCAATAGCGACGGCCAGCCCGACGCTAATGGATTGGGCGGGAAAGTTAGCGACGGAAATAGGGTCCCTCGCAAACGAATTTTGACCATTCAAAGTTTGGGAAATTGTGCCACATTTAGTGACGGACTATCCATCGCTAAATCTGTCGCTAACTTTAAATTTTTTTTTTCCAAATCAGATTCTCAGAACACATTCCCCTCATTCTTCTTTCTCCACTTCTCTTCTCTCCTTCTACACGAACCCTAACCACTACACCACCACCACACAACCACCACCCCCACCATCACAACCACACAACCACCATCACCTACGACCTCCTCTCCTCTTCCTCTACTCTCTCTCTCTCTCTCTCACCTACGAACCCTAACCCACCACCACACAACCACCACCACCACCATCACCTACGACCTCTTCTCCTCTTCCTTTACTCTCTCTCTTAAGCTACGAAGTGCACCACCAACATCACCACCACCACCAACACCAAGGCCACCAACACCACCACCACCACCACCACGAATTTCTGTCCTCTCTCTCCTACGATTGTCATCATCACCACCACCACCACCACCAGAGCTCTCCCTTTTGTAGGTTTTGATTTTTATTTTTATGATATTGTTTTAATTTTGATTTTTTAATGAATTTGTTTTGATTTATGTTTTTTGCTTGAATTGAAATGATTTAGGATTATAATTGTTGGTGTTTGAAGTCTAACAACAACCGCATCGGAGTGCGCACCGTCACCGAACCACCGCACCGGAGTGTCACCGTCACCGGACCTCAATCTCATAACAGTTAGTTTTTAAAATAAATTTGTTGTTGTTGTTGTTATACCCCAATTTTGTCCGCTCTCTGTCTTATTACGGTCCTTTTTATTTAGTTCACATGTCATAAGTCCCAGGTGACATTACTACGAGAAAAGTTTGCGACTCATTCATTTCGCTTGATTGGATTGAGATACCTTTTCATCTAATTGGGCGCGTGCTTTCGTAATTGGGCTTATCGACGGTTTATTTTGTTTTAATTGGGCCGGTTTTTAGCAACTTATTCCAGTTGGGCCTATCTTTAATCATGTGTTGTAATAGGCTTGTTTCTTCTAATTGAACTTCATTTTAACGCATTGTTTGATTGGGCCTGATTTTCGTTCTTGGTTCTGGCCCAACTTCACTTTGTGTTTATTCACTTAATTTTTAATAATAAAAATATAAATCAAAAAATCACCAAAACTATTAAATAAAATCAGAATTAATCTACAATAATCCCAAAAAATCTAAAAATACAAAAACACAAAATAAAATCCAAAAAAAATAGAAAAACGAAAATACAAATCAGAAAAGACAAAAAAACGAAAACATAGCAACAGCAGCAGATCCATGGGCTAATTCTTGTTGCCCAAGAGTCCAATACCTGAAATAGGAAAACAAATCAAATTAGAATCAGGGAAATTAAAAGCTAAACCTAAAATTTGCCTATAAAAACAAGCTTGAATCAAAGAGAAAATCAGACACACGAAGTTGACCAAAATCAGAAAACAAAGAATAGGGTTTTCCACACTGAAACCCTAATTACGAAACATTAAAAATTCAGAGACAGTCTAAACGATTGGTGGCTTCCCTTCGAAACTCTAATCAACAAAGCACTGAGTTCAGAACTTCTAAGAGGTAGCAACAAGCAGCTGAAGTAGCAGTAAGCAATAGCAAACAAGATATTTCTCAGAAGCTGGAAAAGAGGTTGGTCACGTTCTCTTGAGATAGATTCGTAAACAAGATATTTCTCGAATATGCTCTAGACCAAGATGTAGACATGACTCTTTTTAAAATTTCAAGCAATCTGTTTATTTTTGGCCTTTTAGGTTATTAGCATCATCTAAATATTTGCTTAGTGATCCCAAATGTTTGTTTAGCCATAGGTACCCAATAAAGAGTAAAGACACAGAAAAATGTTAGATTAGAAATAGGACTAAAAAAGGATCAAACTGAACATAGTTTAGGGTTTCATAAACCAGAAATTATAAAAAAAAACCCATCAAAAAATAGAAATAGGTTTAGCAAGTCAGAAGAAGAGAAAATTTAATCCAAAAACAGCTTGTTGAAGGTTTTTTAGGATGGAAGATGGAGAGAACTCACAAAAACAGAATTAGGAAAAAAAGAGAATCGGAACCGTACCGTTAGCACCGATCGCCGTAGACGGTGGTCGTCCTCCATGAGCGCCATCGCGTCGTTCTCCCCGTCGTCGGTGTCTGTCTTCTCCGTCAGCAACGTCCCTCTCTCTCGATCATCATCTACTCCTTCTATCTTTCCCTTTTTCGTTCTCTCTCTCTCATTACGCACCCCGCTAGCACCATCGTCGAACACGGCGCGGACTTTCCCCTCTCTGTCGCTATTCCGGCGTTGACGCCGTGACTGTCGTGGTCACCGTCACGCCGTCCCCTTTTCCGGCGAAGCCCTCCACCGTCGGTGTCTGCCATCATCGTCCTTCTCCCCTTCCTCTTTCTCTCCCAGTCGCGACTTCTTTCTTCTCTCTCTGTTCCTCATTTTCTTTCTCTCGTTTTCTTTCTCTCTCTCTCCAAAGAAAGATGGCGCGGCGCTGATGGTGATGAGGAAATGAAAATTAGGGTTGGGTTTTCACACTTGCCTTATATAGTGTGCGCAGTTTTTAGTTTTTTGATTTAATTTCAAATTACTAATACACCATCCCAGTTTTTACTTCATGTACCCCCTATAGAAGCCCTTTTTAAAAAAACACGCAGGCCAGCTCAGAAACGAACCGGGCTGCTGTTTTCTTTCTTTGTTTTTACACCCCCTTTTTTAATACATCCCCTTTCTGCAAACTGCACCCCCATTTTACTACTGCACCATCTCTTTCGTTTTTTTTATTAATTTCTTTCACCATAAAAATAAATGGAAATATTTCATTTTCAAAAAATATAAATAGGGGACTAAGTCGACTGTACAGTCGGGTTAGTCTGCTTTTTAGGTCACTAATGAACCGTTACGGATCATGCCCTAAAATCCCTATTTAAAATAAATAATCTTTAAATTTAAAATTAACACCAACATATTTCTTCCCTCAAATCAAATTCTCAAAACAGGGGACTAAGCCGACTGTACAGACGGGTTAGTCAGCATTCTAGGATGAATGAGCCGTACGGCTCAGGAATCCTAAAATCCCTATTCCAATAAAATCAAACCAACACACATCAAACCATTTTCCAGACTCCAAAAACCCTATTTTTACAAAATAGGGGACTAAGCCGACTGTACGGTCGGGTTAGTCATCATTTTAGGACAAATGAACTGATCACTCAGGAGTTCTAAAATCCCTAAATAAAATACACCAACAAACAAAGTTTTCTACCAAGAACTACGTGTGATTTGATTCTCTACCAAGAGATACGTAGGAGCAGAGGGCGGCCGACCTCTGTCAATTGCACTAATAAAAAACCTTTTTTAGTCTTTTCCTAAATAATCCCTTTCTTAAATTCAAATAAAATATCAATTTTCTTCTTTCTTTTTAATTCACAATAAAAAGGTAAAAACAAATGTTTTCAAAATTAACTTTCGCTTCTACAACTAATTAGCAGGTAACCTTCCGTAGGAAGGATGTCGTGGGGTGCTAATACCTTCCCTACGCATAACCGACTCCCGAACCCAAATCTGGTCTCAAGGACCCTTATCCATTCCAAAAGGGATTTTCCAATGTTTGCCCTTATAATTAAAACTTTGGTGGCGGCTTCATTTTTGAACCTTCGAGGAATCCTCACCCGGATTTTTCGGTCGCTACAACTGGCGACTTCACTGGGGACAATTTAGAGAGTCAAGCCTAGTCTAATTAGTTGTAGGATTGGTTGTTAATTTAATGTTATTTTTACCCTTCCATTTCTGTCTTTTATTTTCATTGCATATTATTCTTTTGTGATATGAAAACCCTAGGATAGAAGACCACTTTTTCTATGTATATTTGTTTGTTTTGTAGCTTGGGGGGGCATTCTTGATATTTTGCTCCTTCACACACTCCACTATCACATTTTTGCACACATGTGAGAATAGTCCTATACCCGGACTGGAGAATAACCTAAGTTAGAACGAGACTGCGTAGTGATGGCCTACTGGATGTGCGTCCTGTTGGGTGGTCACGAAAGTCTCACCTAGAGTTTGGTCCCTCTTGAGAATGCTGGCACTCCTAATAGCTTGCCTATTGTTGTTGATCAGTGTTCTTAATTGGGGTCGTTGGCTCTAGGAACCTTATGTAGGACTCTTTAGAGCTACCCTTTGAAAGGTTCACTTAACAGACAGGCCCTAGACCTATTCTCTAAGGAACCCTCGTAAGACACAAAGGAGCCTCATACCCCTGCACTCAAACAAACACTGATACATTTTTCGGTCTTCTAAAAACAAAATTCTCAAAAAATCATATGTTATTTTGGCAAATTATTCTTTAGCATACCTCATTCATTTTTACCTGCCCCTTTTGCATGGTATAAAAATAAAAACAAAAAATTTAACATTTCATTCTTCATGCATTTCTATAACCGCCAGGGAATTGTAAGACTTTCTTTCTGACAATATGGATCAAATATTTGCATTAATAAAATAAGTTTCTTTCAGTTCTGCGTCGAACAGAAACCTACGATTTCCCCCGGCGTAACACGAAATCATACATTTGCATTTCATGCACATTCATTCATTCATCCATTCATGTACTTACATAAAGAAAAAATTGAAAAAATAAACAGAGAGAAAAAAGGCAAGCTGGTTCATCAACATTGCTACCGGACTAGTTCTCAACAAGAAAAATGGCCGAAGAGGATAATCAGACTCTAAGAGAAGACATTGCAAAGCTGAAGGCTCAAATGAACGAGATGATGGTATTGAAAGAACAGATGACCGAGATGATGGCGCTGAAAGATCAAATGTATGAATTCGTGAAACTCCTCGAGAGAAAAAGTGTAGATGAAGGTGTTTCGGCAGGGAATACTGAGAACAATGCTACAAGTCTCCCTCCTCCTACTAGCTCCGAGACTCCATACACCGCTGGAGTGAACGTCTAGAGCTACCAATGGCTCCCTTACGGTCTCCCAGCTGGTTACGCTCCTCCTACCATAGAAGCCAATCCAGAGGAAGGACCTTTAGGAGTCGCTGGACCTTCAGCTCAAAATACAAATGCAGAAATACCGCGAGTTCACTTCTCAAGTCCTGCGACTGCACCACAGGTCATTCCACAGGGTTATACTCCGTCACCAGTAGTAATTCATCATGCTCCTACACCGAACTCCACTGCAATGCCAATGGTTCCTCCCCACTACAACATGAGAGGACCCTCTCATAACTACTCAATGGAGGACTCTCAGCCCGAGGACAAATATCAGATACTAGAAGAGCGCCTGAGAGCAATTGAAGGATCCAATGTCGGCGTAAGGGATGCATATGATTTGTGTCTCGTCCCTAATGTGATTATCCCACCCAAGTTCAAAGTGCCCGACTTTAACAAATACAGAGGGGTAACTTGTCCTGCTAGCCATCTGACTATGTTTTGTAGAAGAATGGCCGCATTTGCACACGACGACAAACTGCTCGTCCACTACTTTCAGGACAGCTTGACTGGGGCAGCCTCAAGCTGGTACATGCAGTTGGAACGCACCCACATTCGATGTTGGAAAGATCTGGCCGACGCTTTCTTAAAGCAGTACAAATACAACATCGATATGGCTCCTGATAGAGCACAGTTGCAGAATATGGTGAAAAGAAACAAAGAATCATTCAAGGAGTATGCTCAGCGTTGGAGAGGGTCGGCAGCGCAGGTAGCCCCGCCTCTACTAGAGAAAGAGATGGTATCCATGTTCATAGATACGTTGCAATCACCCCTCTATGACAGATTAATTGGGAGCGTATCCTCTAACTTCTCAGACATGATCACCATAGGGGAAAGGTTGGAAAACGGAATGAGAAACGGGAAAATATCTTACGGTTCAGCCGAAACCAATAACCCAAAGAAGCCATTCGCATGATTTGTTAGAGGGGAAACCAACTCCATAACAAGATCAGTGAAAGCCTCTTACACTTCCAAAAACCATCCTCGAGCCCTGCACCTCTCTACCCAAACCACTAAAAGCCATAAACCACCAAACTACCCAGAAAGGAGACATGTACAGTTGGATCCAATTCCCGCATCCTACTCAGATCTGTTCAACCACCTCACTAGTCACAACCTAATCTCCCCCCGCCCGATGAGGCCCATTGAACCTCCTTTCCCGAGAGGCTATGACCCGAACGCCACTTGCGAATTTCACGCAGGCGCAATTGGGCATTCAGTAGAAAACTGCAAGGCACTGAAACATGTGGTTCAGGATCTGATCGAATCCAATTGGTTGAGCTTCAATGAGGATACTCCGAACGGAGGCGCTAACTCTTTGCCAGGGGCATGAGAAGTCATCCGTCCGTGCTTTTGAAGGCGATCAGAGGGCTAAAAACAACATCATCAACCTTGTGCGCCTTTGTCCTGCACTTGAAGCACTTATGAATTGGGAGATTGTTGATTTTCTTGTGATTTTCGGTTCAAAGTAATGTTACGTAATGCAAATCCTATGGCTCTGCCCAAAGCCTTAGGACATTTCAATAAGGGCATGCATGTTTCTTTCCAGTATCGATATTAATAAAATAGCATTTTGAATTCTCCGATAAATTCCTTTTACTCATTTGCTCGCTTTACTTTTTCTTTTATCCTTCTTCAAATTTCTACTAATGCAGACTTAAATAACTTGTCCTTGAAAATAACAACGTCGGTAATTCATGTCATAACTTTGATCGCCCCATTAATCAAACCAAGGAATATGTTGAAGATAACTGGGAAACTCTTCCAGAGGTAATGATAATAACGGAACAAAAGGATAAAGTGACCCAGCCTCGTGTGGAATCAAACGAAATGATTAAATGGGGCACAGAAGAAGGCAAAATGGTGTTAAAATTAACATCATACCAAAAGGATAGCAAATCAAGAAAGTTCGCTTACAACACCTTGTCTGACATAAGACGCCCACTGGTGTAACAAATCCGTGATTGTCGAGAAACATGGTCTGCCGTTACGGCTTTCCTAAAAAGATCGTCACGGACAGTGTTGAAATGACTACGTAAGGACTCCAAGTCGAACATCATGATCCCTTCCCATACCGCCAAAAAAAAAATGGGGCAGTTGCAGCAACAGATGAAGAATATCAGGGATAATGGTGACATTTCACCAGAACTATGGTCTGCCGTTACGGCTTTCCTAAAAAGATCGTCACGGACAGTGGTGAAAGGGCTACGCAAGGACTCTAAGTCGAGCATCATGATCCCTCCCCATACCGCCCAAAAAAATGGGGTAGTTGCGACAACAAACAAAGAATATCAGGGATGATAGTGACACTTCACCTTACATGGAGATCAGACCTTGTTCATACTTCAACAGGGGCAACCCCGTTCGATGGGAGTAGTACTTCCGTTAAACCTCACCAAAATACAAGAACGATGGTCTTATGTCATATCAGAAAAGAATAAAGAAAATTTAACAAGAAAAGAATAAAGAAAACTTAACAGAAGAAAGTCTTTCCTCAACAATTTTAAGGAGACTTGGTGCCCAAGAAAGTCATACCCAAAAGGATTCCCGCAGGAGATGGACCTCGAACTATAAAGGACCTTACATGGTAAAGAAATCATTCTCTGGAAGAGCCTTAATTCTCACAAAAATGAACGGGGAAGACCTCCCACTCCCGGTGAACTATGCCTAAAAAAAAGAGTATAGAAAAATGAGAAAGATGAGCCAAGCAAAAATAAGCTCGCTAGGTTGAAAACCCGGAAAGGCGGCCTAGGCAAAAGTTAGAGCGACCCGGTGGATTGAAAATCCAAAAGGGACAATCCAGGCAAAAATTAGGGTCAAGAAGTTGGACTAAACAAACATTGGGGCAATCAACACTTCCAAAGGTCAGATGATGAGTGATCAAGGTCGTGAGCATGGGTGGCCGGCACCGTTACTTCAAGGGCACTAATTACCGAGAAGTCTGCTTAGTATTTTAGCTTTTCTATTCTTTCAATGAAATTCCTGACGTAATCTTAAGTCGGTGTGCCTTCTGCACATTTGGCCTCCAATGTCAATATCAAACACCTTCCTTTCTTTTTACTTCCGTCTATTTTTGAAATGATGTTTTGTGATAATTGATACTGAGTTGAGAAACATGTGGCATAATCAAAAGCATTACAACCATTACGAAATTTCCGAGAATCACAGAAGAGATATAGTCTTTCATTAAAAAAACCTATAAGGAGGAAAGGAACCGCGGGAATAGAACAATAAATGCGCGATCATCTCAAATGATAAGTCCCAGTCATCCGCAATTGACTTAGCAGTACGAATGCACGTGATAGCCTCATGCCGGAAGTCCTGCGAGTTGAAGGACCAGCAAAAAGAAAAGCAAAAAAAGAGAGACCAAAAAAGGCAACAAAAAAAAAGCCAAAAGAAAAATCATCCACATTCCATCATGCATTCACATATGTTTCATTCATCCCATCGGACACCTACCATTTCACACACCTATATTGCACGCATGCATCATTCATCGCATTTTTAGACATGCCAAGTATAGATAGCTTTTCCCCTGTCAGGTAAATGCATTCATTAGGTATGTGTTAGAGAAGTACGCCATGTGTCAAACCCAGTAGTTTGTTTCCTCAAAGTCAGTGCTCCAAGCACCGGTCTCGTATCACAATTCAGACCCTCGGACCCCAGCAGTCCCTCGCAGCCCCAGCGCTGTCTTAATTTAGACCTCCAATGGTCATTCATTCTAGATCGCACGTCGCGTTATCGAGCAACCGACGGATCATCCGACCCCAGGTCCATCAGTTCAGTTCGACCCAGTGTGTCAAAGCAACGACTTCGAACTCTACCCTCAAGATCATCATGTCGCCACTGAGCGCGACGGATCATCCGACCCCAGGTCCTTCAGACTAGCTGTGTCAGCCTAAGACATGGTGGACGTCCTTGGAGGTGAGCAAATTAGGTCAACGACCTGATCTTGCCCCTCCGGCCGCTCGAAAAAGGCCACCCCCGAGCATACCATTTTACTAGTACCATTGCTAGTTTGTGCTCTTTTGGACCCCCAGTGGTCCTTCAAAGCCCCAGTGCACCTTCGGACCCCAATTGGTCCTTTAGGGTTTAGGCAACCCCTTGGAGCCCCAGTGCTCCCTTAGAGCCCAAATGCTCTTCCAGAGCCCCAAGGCTCCAGATCCCCAGCGATCATTTCTTTATTGTTCTCGGTTAACACGCCAAGTGTTAATCGTCCCTCTTTTCCCTAACTCACCTTCCCCTAAGCGGACAAAATTAGAGTCTATTCTATCTTTATTTTCATTTCTACTACGAAAATCTGAAAACCATTCACTTTTTCTAGTAAAACATAAATAAAGAGGGGCAGCTGTTATACCCCAATTTTGTCCGCTCTCTGTCTTATTACGGTCCTTTTTATTTAGTTCACATGTCATAAGTCCCAGGTGACATTACTACGAGAAAAGTTTGCGACTCATTCATTTCGCTTGATTGGATTGAGATACCTTTTCATCTAATTGGGCGCGTGCTTTCGTAATTGGGCTTATCGACGGTTTATTTTGTTTTAATTGGGCCGGTTTTTAGCAACTTATTCCAGTTGGGCCTATCTTTAATCATGTGTTGTAATAGGCTTGTTTCTTCTAATTGAACTTCATTTTAACGCATTGTTTGATTGGGCCTGATTTTCGTTCTTGGTTCTGGCCCAACTTCACTTTGTGTTTATTCACTTAATTTTTAATAATAAAAATATAAATCAAAAAATCACCAAAACTATTAAATAAAATCAGAATTAATCTACAATAATCCCAAAAAATCTAAAAATACAAAAACACAAAATAAAATCCAAAAAAAATAGAAAAACGAAAATACAAATCAGAAAAGACAAAAAAACGAAAACATAGCAACAGCAGCAGATCCATGGGCTAATTCTTGTTGCCCAAGAGTCCAATACCTGAAATAGGAAAACAAATCAAATTAGAATCAGGGAAATTAAAAGCTAAACCTAAAATTTGCCTATAAAAACAAGCTTGAATCAAAGAGAAAATCAGACACACGAAGTTGACCAAAATCAGAAAACAAAGAATAGGGTTTTCCACACTGAAACCCTAATTACGAAACATTAAAAATTCAGAGACAGTCTAAACGATTGGTGGCTTCCCTTCGAAACTCTAATCAACAAAGCACTGAGTTCAGAACTTCTAAGAGGTAGCAACAAGCAGCTGAAGTAGCAGTAAGCAATAGCAAACAAGATATTTCTCAGAAGCTGGAAAAGAGGTTGGTCACGTTCTTTTGAGATAGATTCGTAGACCCATACCCTAGATTTTTTCTTCTAGTTCGAATATGCTCTAGACCAAGATGTAGACATGACTCTTTTTAAAATTTCAAGCAATCTGTTTATTTTTGGCCTTTTAGGTTATTAGCATCATCTAAATATTTGCTTAGTGATCCCAAATGTTTGTTTAGCCATAGGTACCCAATAAAGAGTAAAGACACAGAAAAATGTTAGATTAGAAATAGGACTAAAAAAGGATCAAACTGAACATAGTTTAGGGTTTCATAAACCAGAAATTATAAAAAAAAACCCATCAAAAAATAGAAATAGGTTTAGCAAGTCAGAAGAAGAGAAAATTTAATCCAAAAACAGCTTGTTGAAGGTTTTTTAGGATGGAAGATGGAGAGAACTCACAAAAACAGAATTAGGAAAAAAAGAGAATCGGAACCGTACCGTTAGCACCGATCGTCGTAGACGGAGGTCGTCCTCCATGAGCGCCATCGCGTCGTTCTCCCCATCGCCGGTGTCTGTCTTCTCCGTCAGCAACGTCCCTCTCTCTCGATCATCATCTACTCCTTCTATCTTTCCCTCTTTCGTTCTCTCTCTCTCATTACGCACCCCGCTAGCACCATCGTCGAACACGGCGCGGACTTTCCCCTCTCTGTCGCTATTCCGGCGTTGACGCCGTGACTGTCGTGGTCACCGTCACGCCGTCCCCTTTTCCGGCGAAGCCCTCCACCGTCGGTGTCTGCCATCATCGTCCTTCTCCCCTTCCTCTTTCTCTCCCAGTCGCGACTTCTTTCTTCTCTCTCTGTTCCTCATTTTCTTTCTCTCGTTTTCTTTCTCTCTCTCTCCAAAGAAAGATGGCGCGGCGCTGATGGTGATGAGGAAATGAAAATTAGGGTTGGGTTTTCACACTTGCCTTATATAGTGTGCGCAGTTTTTAGTTTTTTGATTTAATTTCAGATTACTAATACACCATCCCAGTTTTTACTTCATGTACCCCCTATAGAAGCCCTTTTTAAAAAAACACGCAGGCCAGCTCAGAAACGAACCGGGCTGCTGTTTTCTTTCTTTGTTTTTACACCCCCTTTTTTAATACATCCCCTTTCTGCAAACTGCACCCCCATTTTACTACTGCACCATCTCTTTCGTTTTTTTTATTAATTTCTTTCACCATCAAAATAAATGGAAATATTTCATTTTCAAAAAATATAAATAGGGGACTAAGTCGACTGTACAGTCGGGTTAGTCTGCTTTTTAGGTCACTAATGAACCGTTACGGATCATGCCCTAAAATCCCTATTTAAAATAAATAATCTTTAAATTTAAAATTAACACCAACATATTTCTTCCCTCAAATCAAATTCTCAAAACAGGGGACTAAGCCGACTGTACAGACGGGTTAGTCAGCGTTCTAGGATGAATGAGCCGTACGGCTCAGGAATCCTAAAATCCCTATTCCAATAAAATCAAACCAACACACATCAAACCATTTTCTAGACTCCAAAAACCCTATTTTAACAAAATAGGGGACTAAGCCGACTGTACGGTCGGGTTAGTCATCATTTTAGGACAAATGAACTGATCACTCAGGAGTTCTAAAATCCCTAAATAAAATACACCAACAAACAAAGTTTTCTACCAAGAACTACGTGTGATTTGATTCTCTACCAAGAGATACGTAGGAGCAGAGGGCGGCCGACCTCTGTCAATTGCACTAATAAAAAATCTTTTTTAGTCTTTTCCTAAATAATCCCTTTCTTAAATTCAAATAAAATATCAATTTTCTTCTTTCTTTTTAATTCACAATAAAAGGGTAAAAATAAATGTTTTCAAAATTAACTTTCGCTTCTACAACTAATTAGCAGGTAACCTTCCGTAGGAAGGATGTCGTGGGGTGCTAATACCTTCCCTACGCATAACCGACTCCCGAACCCAAATCTGGTCTCAAGGACCCTTATCCATTCCAAAAGGGATTTTCCAATGTTTGCCCTTATAATTAAAACTTTGGTGGCGGCTTCATTTTTGAACCTTCGAGGAATCCTCATCCGGATTTTTCGGTCGCTACAGTTGTGTTAGAATTGAGTGTTGTTGTGAAATGTGAGTTATAATTGAGTGTTAGGATTGGTGTTGTTGTGAAGTGTGAGTTAATTGTGTTAAATTATTGAAATTGAAAAGTGTATGTTGTTAGAGCAAGACTTAATTAGAGATGTTAATTGAAATGTGTTATTGAAAAGTGTATCATTTTAGAGTTGTTAATTGAAAAGTGTTTAATCGTTGTTTTGATGAACCCCAGGTTAGATGATTGTGTGTTGTTGATGGAAAAGGGTGAGGTGATGTCCCTCACCCCCATATTTTGCTCGAAATCATCTCCATTGAGATAATTGCGAGACGATACTAACAATTTTAAGATTGGGAGTTAGAAATAACTTCCTTCACTACTTATATGGAAAAGGGTTTTGTCTGATCTGTCCTTAACCCCCATATTCGGCTCGAAATCATCTCCACTGAGATCATATCGATGCCACTAACCTGATAGATTATTGGGAATGTTAAGGGAATCTAACACATTTTCTTAAATGCGTGTAGATGAATTTGTATGAATTTTAATCGTGATTGGGTGTATGATCGGTTATATCCGAGAAGAGCGGGTTTGAAGGAATCTTTTGTAATTGGGGTTGAACAGTTTCTTGTGGTAGCGTGGCGACATGAATTGGCTAAACGGGAAAAGGGGGTTAGATGTCCATGCTTAAATTGCGACGGTGTACCTATTAGGACAGATAATGAAATCAGGGAGCACTTGTATCATTGGGGGTTTAGGCCTAATTATTGAATTTTGGTGGACCATGGAGAACAACGACGTCAAAATTTTGAGGTAGGGGCTTCAAGCAGTTCTGGTGTTGGTGTTCCACGTAATGAAATTTTTGAGTCGATGGAAAACATGATTTGTGCTGGTCTCAGGGTGAATGTGTCATTTGATGGGCCTCAATATGACGATCATGATGAACTTCCAAATGAAGAAGCACAAAAATTTTATAATTTGTTAAGAGATTCAAACAAACCGTTGTTTGAAGGTTCGCCACAGTCAAAATCATCTATGTGTGTGAAACTTTTAGCTCTCAAGTCCATGAGTAATATTTCTGAGGTGGGTTTAGACTATGTGACTGAAATGATGTTGGAAGCGACACCTAATAAGGATAATTTGCCAAAAAGTTATTATGAAGCAAAGATGTTAGTTTCGAAGCTGGGATTGGAATTTATGAAGATTGATTGTTGTGAGAAAGGGCACATGTTGTTTTACAACAACGAATTTGGTAAAAACGATGGTGAGCTACTTGAATGCAAATTCTGTGGAAACCCAAGGTATCATGATCGTAAAGAGGCAAAACGTAATTATAAACCTATCCCTGTAAAGTCGATGTTCTATTTGCCTATAGTTCCAAGGTTGCAAAGAATGTTTGCACCAACTGAAATTGCGCAGAAAATGACTTGGCATTATGACAATAGGCGTACCTCAGACATTTTACGCCACCCATCTGATGGTCAAGCGTGGAAGCACTTTGATCAAATGGATTCAGATGTTGCCTCAGACCCACGGAATGTTCGGCTTGGCTTGTGCTCTGATGGATTTAATCCATATATCCTAGCATCAGCGTCATCCTACTCTTGTTGGCCAGTCATTGTTACCCTTTACACCTCCTGAGATGTGCATGACTAAACCGTATATGTTTTTGACTTGTCTGATACCTGGTCCATCCAATCCAAAAATTAACATTGATATCTTTCTAGAGCGCCTGGGTGCTGGCCTGGATGCGCTTGGTGCCATCCTGCAGAACATGTTTTGGGGCCCTCTAGGGCGCCTTGGTGCCTATACGCTGGGTGTCTCCTCGTGGAGCAGATTTTGCGAGACAAGGTTTGGTGCCCTCATGGGTGCCTATACGTCGGGTTTCTCCTCGTGGAGCAGATTTTGCGAGACAAGGTTTTGCTGCCCTCATGGGTGCCTTGGGTGCCTTGTTACACAGTGTTGTCTGCCCCCTTGCGAAGGACTTGCTTCCAGACCACCTCCTGCTAGGCGCCCTCCTGTCAGGCGCCCTCATGGGCGCTGCCTGCTTCTTCATTGGCCCCCTCATGGCGCTGGCTGCTTCCTTGCCAGGCGCCCTCATGGGCGCTGGTTCCTTCTTTGCCAGGCGCCCTTATGGGCGCTGGTTCCTTCCTTGCCAGGCGCCCTCCTGGGCGCTGGCTTGTGTAGACATGTGCTTGACACTTAGTTTTTTTGTTGCTCGTTCGGTCTCTTGGCCTACTTTTCTTCTTGATGAAATTTCAGGACTTGCTTGGTGTCGAGGGGGATTGCTTCTTCCGTCCTCACCATTATCTGTTTGACATCTCCGTGATCTTTAAATTTGATCAAGAGGTTCTGGCCAGAGGCTTGTCACATACCGACCCAACGGGGTTGACTTCGATGTCATTGCCCCCTGATTTTTTTATGTTCCATTTTGAAACATCCGAGCTTCATCTTTATCTAGCTTGTTCCTTATAATTGTAACCGGCACGCGTAAGATGGCCTTGGGTGCCAGTCATCGCCTTGAGAATCTGAATGTATGATCTCATATCGCCTCGTGGCAATGGGCTGTGTTTTGAAGTTGGCGCCTTGCGTCAAGGTGCAAAGTCCTGACGTTGGCGCCCTCTTAGGCGCCTTTCTGGACTCAGGCGCAAGTTACTGCCTTGCACATCTGTATGTTTAATCTCATACCTGCTTTTCTGTTCACGTGCTTGTGCACTATTTTATTTTCTTATGTGCTCATGCACTCTTTTAATTTTGCGAGACAGGGTTTGGTGTCCTCACGGGTGCCTTAAGCACCCGTGATTGCACAGTGCTATCTTCCCCCTTGCGAAAGATTTGCTTCCAGACCACCTTCTGTCAGGAGCCCTCATGGGCACTGCCTGGCGCCGTCTTAGGCGCCTTCCTGGACTCAGGCGCAAGTTACTGCCTTGCACATCTGTATGTATGATCTCATACCTGCTTTTCTGTTCACGTGCTTGTGCACTATTTTATTTTCTTACGTGCTCATGCACTCTTTTAATTTTGCGAGACAGGGTTTGGTGTCCTCACGGGTGCCTTAGGCACCCGTGATTGCACAGTCCTATCTGCCCCCTTGCGAAGGATTTGCTTCCAGACCACCTTCTGTCAGGCGCCCTCATGGGCACTGCCTGCTTTTTCATTGGCGCCCTGCCAGGCGCCCTCATGGGCGCTGGCTGCTCTTCACTTGGCGCCCTGCCAGGCGCCCTCATGGGTGCTGGCTGTTCACTTGGCGCCCTGCCAGGCGCCCTCATGGGCGCTGGCTGCTTGTTCTTGGCGCCCTGACAGGCGCCCTCATGGGCGCTGGTTGTTTCTTCTTGGCGCCCTCATGGGCGCTGGCTGCTTCTTCATGGTGCCCTGCCAGGCGCCCTCATGGGCGCTGGCTGTTCACTTGGCGCCCTGCCAGGCGCCTTCATGGGTGCTGGCTGCTTCTTCTTGGCGCCTTGTCAGGCGCCCTTATGGGCGCTGGTTGTTTCTTCTTGGCGCCCTGCCAGGCGCCCTCATGGGCACTGGCTGTCCACTTGGCGCTCTACCAGGCCCCCTCATGGGCGCTGGCTGCTTTCTTGATCTGGAGGCAGTTGGTTAGAGGGGTCTGAGCCTAACTTACCCGTCAGGGGTTGCGACACGTTTTAAGTCGCTTCGCGCCTTGTAGCAACGTACACTCTGAGGGCAGCTTACCAGAACTCGGTCTGGATTTAACTCCCCCATCAGAGGTTGTGACACGTTTAAAGTCACTTTGCACCTCGTGGGACTCTGGGGTAGTTTATCAGAATCGTCCTGAATTTAACTCGCAACTTGTCAGAGGTTGTGACACGTTTAAAGTCACTTCGCACCTCGTGGGACTCTGGGGTAGTTTATCAGAATCGATCTGAATTTAACTCGCAACTTGTCAGAGGTTGTGACACGTTTAAAGTCACTTCGCACCTCGTGGGACTCTGGGGGCAGTTTATCAGAATCGATCTAAATTTAACTCGCCCATCAGAGGTTGCGACACGTTTAAGGTCGCTTCGGGCCTCGTGGTTTTGTACACCCTGGGGGATGTTTTTCAGAACTCGGTCTGATTTTAACTCGCCCTTCAGATGTTGTGACACGTTTGAAGTCACTTCGTGAAACTAGTAGGTTGACTCGTGTCTCAGTTTTTAGGGAGGCGCAAACGATTGTCGGATTGATGCTTTCACTTGGCGCCCTGCCAGGCACCCTCATGGGCGCTGGCTTCTTTCACTTGGCGCCCTGTCAGGAGCCCTCATGGGCGCTGGTTCATTTCACTTGGCGCCCTGCCAGGCGCCCTCATGGGCGCTGGTTCATTTCACTTGGCGCCTGCTCATGGGAGCTTGCTTTCACTTGGCGCCCTGCCAGGCGCCCTCATGGGCGCTGGCTGCTTTTTTATGGTGCCATTCGCCAAGCTTTCTTCGCTTAAGGGAGATGAGCGTACCATGACCCCTTGACTCCCATACCTAGGGAGATGATCTTGGCTGCGAGCTAACATTCAGGTTGTCTTTGCAACCCCGACAGTCCCTCCCTGCATGGGATGTTGGGTTTCAAAGTTGTCTCGATCCAATCCGGACTATGGAGTTGGATCCTTTTCTTTCTTGATCTTAAGGAATTTTCATTGGAGCAAGTGTTAACGCTGGTGAGCTAGAGTAAAAATTGTAATTGCAACAAGATATTTTGAATTACAAGAGTGCAATTTTGTTTATTCATGTGTATTAACATCCCAATTTATTACATCGGTTTAACATTTTTGTCTTGTTCATACAATAAACTTTCTTAGCTTATCCGCATTCCAAGTTCTCAGTATTGGCTCCTTGCCCAGGGTTTCCAACTTGAAAGCTCTGTTTCCGGTTTTCGCAACTATTCTGTATGGGCCTTCCCAGTTTGGAGCTAACTTCCTTTGGGAACTGTTTTTCAAACCTATGTCTGCCCTTCGTAGGACTAGGTCGCCCACTTCTAAGGTTCTAGGAACCACCTTGTCGTTAAATCTTGCAGCCATTCTTTGTTTGATCACCAAATCCTTTAGTGCTACTTGGTTTCTAACTTCCTCGACGAAGTCCAGCTCCTCGCGGAGTCTTTGATCATTGGTCTCCGGGGGGCTTGGGTTCTTAGTTCTCCAGTTTAGCTCTCCGATCTCGACAGGTATGACCGCCTCTATGCCATATGCCATCCGGAAGGGAGACTCACATGTTGACGAGTGAGGGGTAGTTCTGTAGGCCCATAGGACATAAGGTAGCTCTTCCGGCCAGCAGCCTTTTGCTTCGTCGAGCCCCCTCTTTAGACCTCTTAAAATTACTCTATTGGCTGCTTCGGCTTGTCCGTTGGTCTGGGGGTGTTTGATGCCCAGGTCGGCCATCAGTTGTCTGAAACCTTTGTCCACAAATTGTGTGCCGTGGTCGTTGATGACCACCTCCGGTATGCCGAATCTGGTCATGATATTCTTCTTGAAGAATTTCATACAATTTTTAGTCGTGATAGTGGTCAAGGGCTCAGCTTCAATCCATTTGGTAAAGTAATCGACCGCGACTATTAAGTACTTTACCTGCCCTAGGCCGGGCGGAAAGGGACCTAAAAGGTCGATTCCCCACCAAGCAAAAGGCCAGGGAGAGCTTAGGTACGTCAGTTCAGAGGAGGGGGCGACATGCACGTCAGCGTACCTTTGGCACTTTTCGCATTTCTTTACATGATTTTGCGAATCTTCATTCATGGTAGGCCAGTAATAACCTTCCCTGAGTGCTTTTGCCACGATGGCTCGTCCTCCTAGGTGCTGTCCACAAATCCCCTCGTGGATCTCTGTGAGCACGTAATCTGCTTCTGGTCCTTCTACACATTTTAATAGAGGAATCGAGAAACCTCTACGGAAAAGTTGTCCTTCGATGACCGAGTATGATGTTGCGCGCCTCCTCACGGAAGCTGCCTCGACGGTGAGAACAGAGGTAGGCAATTCATTGCTTAGGAGGATGCTGGGACTAGACAGAGTTTCTTGAATGACACTCCGAAGGTTCTCTGGTGTTCTGGTGCTGGCCAGCTTGGAGAGTATGTCAGCCTTGGTATTCTCTCCCCTGGGTACATGTTTCACCTCCGCCTTATTAAACCATCCAAGGAGTTCACGTACCTTGGCAAGATATTTCTGCAACGCCGGATCATAGGCTCCAAATGCTACGTTGATCTGCGAGACGACCAACAGTGAGTCTGTGCGGAGCTCAAGTTGCGTGGCGCCAAAATCTTTGGCCAGCTGTAGACCGGCTATGCAAGCCTCGTACTCCGCTTGATTGTTGGATGTGGAGAACGAAAAGGTCAGGGACACCTCTACCATGAGTCCTTCTGAGTTTTCAAGTATCAGCCCGGCTCCACTACCTTTGCTGTTTGAGGACCCATCCACGTGGAGGGTCCATGCCGTTTCTGCTTTGTCTTTGTGCGGTATCGTTGTCATCTCAGCCACGAAGTCCGCCAAAATTTGAGCCTTCATGGCCGGTCTTGTTTCGTACTCGATCGCCCACTTGATCATCCTTCCAGCTAGGTCGGGACGGTGCAATATTTGCCTGATTGACTGATTGGTTCGAACCACTACTTGATGCGCCACAAAATATGGCCTAAGGCGCCTGGCTGCGATCACGACTGCCAGGGTGACCTTCTCCACTTTTTGGTATCTTAACTCGGGTCCCTGTAACGCCTTACTGACATAGTATACCGGCCTCTGGCCAGCGCTGGTTTCCCTGATGAGCACTGTGCTTAATGCTTCATCGGCCACAGCGAGGTATAAGTATAACGTTTCTCCTTCCTCGGGACGTGTCAAAATGGGTGGTTCGGAGAGGGTCTCTTTCAAAAGGGTCAGTGCCTGCTCTTGCTCGGCGGTCCACTCAAAACCCGTCTCCTTCTTAAGAAGCTTGAACAAAGGTAGGTACTTGTGGACTGCTTTTGAAATGAATCGGGACATCGCTGCTATCATCCCGGTGAGCTTCTGAATTTCTTTCTTTGTGGTGGGCGATGCCATCTCGGTCACGGCCCTGCATTTGTCTGGGTTGGCCTCGATGCCTCTCTCAGTGAGATAGCAACCGAGGAACTTCCCTGCACGGACTCCAAAAGTGCACTTCTCTGGGTTCAATCTCATATTGTTCTTCCGGATTTCAGAAAACACTTCTGTCAGGTCCTTGAGGTGATCTGGGTCGCTTTTTCTTTTTACTATCATATCGTCTAGGTATAATTCGATTGTCCGGCCGATTTGACTTTTGAAGATTTTATTCATCATTCTTTGATAGGTCACCCCGGTGTTCTTGAGTCCAAACGGCATCACGCGATAACAATAATTCCCCTGTTCTGTCATGAAAGTTGTTTTCTCTTGATCGGGCGGGAACATCAGGATTTGGTTGTATCCTGAGTATGCGTCCATGAAAGATAACAAACGGAATCCTGAGGCGCTATCGACTAACTTGTCCACGCTAAGGATGGGGAAGGCATCTTTGGGACATGCCTTGTTGAGATCAGTATAGTCGACACACATTCTCCATTTTTCGTTAGATTTCTTCACAAGGACTACGTTTGACAGCCAGGTGGTGTACTTAATTTCTTTTATGAAATTTGCCTCCACGAGGTCCTTCACAGCCCTCACAGTGGCTTCGGCTTTCTCTCCCTTCTGGACTCTTCTTCTCTGGGCGACCCACTCAGTGTCGGGATTAACAGCAAGATGGTGACAGGCTACCTCGGGTGGTATTCCTGGCATGTCAGCTGCAGACCAGGCAAACAGGTCCGCATTCTCCCTTAGGCAGATGGTAAGTTTCTCTTTCACCTCCTCGGGGAGGTCGGAGCCTATCTTGATAGTTTTAGTGGGGTCTTCTCCTAACTGGATGGAGATGAAGGCGCCATTTGGCTCGGGCCTCTTCATGCACTTTTTGAGTTCCTTAGCGAGGGTGGAATCTTCCTCCTCTTCCTCCTCTTCCCCACTGTCCGGATCATATATGGCATCTAAGTCTGCCAAATTTATTTCAGCTCCTCTCCCGGATTCCCCGCAGGATTTTCTTACTTCCGTAGCCTCTTTTTCATCCTTGAGGCTCATGTAGTAACATCTACGTGCTGCGTCCAGATCTGCCTTGAGGGTCACAACTTTATTCTCTAAATTGTGAAATTTCATCTTCAGGTGAACCGTTGAGGTTATTGCCCCTAGCTTTCCCAACGTCGGCCTCCCGATAATGCACTGGTAGACTAATTTGCATGGGAGGATTAGGAAAGCTGTTTTGACAGTTCTGCACAAAGGTAGTTCACCATCGGGGTCTCCATAGGTGACCATCAGCTCCAAGTGGCCTCGAGGCCTAGTTCTCGATCCGTTGAACCCAGTCAATATTAATCCTCTCCTCGATATGGAGTCAGGTCGGCGGGGGAGACGCTCAAAACTTGCAGCAAGTCTTCGAAAATGATGTCTACTGAGCTTCCCTGGTCGACCAGGATTCTTCTTACTTTGATATTGGCCATAATGGCAGTAATGAGCAGTGGAACATGTTTGTTTGGTTTTCCATCCAGCAAATCCATGTCGTCAAAGGATAAGGGGGGCCTGACAGGTCCTTTCCTAGGGGCTGAAGTTGATGCAACACTCAAGATCTACTTCCACTTCTTTTTCATTGATTTTTTCGACCCCCAACCGTCAAGGGGGTTGCTTCCCTGAATCACCATGGCCGCTGGCCACAATGCCCTTGGGACCTGGCCTTCTCGCCAGGTGTTTTCTTGCCAGACGCCCTCTTGGGCGCCCTCCTGCCATGTGCCAACTTGCCAGGCGCCCTCTTGGGCGCTCTCCTGCCAGATGTCACCTTGGATGGCGCCCTCTTGGGCTCTCTCCTGCCGGATGGTGTGACTGGCCAGGAAATCCGAAGGTTGGCTTGCCCTCGAAGGTGGGGCAGGTTGGCTAGTACCTTCGTCAGGTAGGTAGGCGACGTTGTCTTCCGGAGAATCCTCTGGTCGAGATGCAGGTATGGCAACGCTCTGAACCCGGGGTCTGCCTCTGGGAGCCATGGAGTAGCAAGAGAAAAGTTCGAGTAGTGATGATGTGAAAGATAGATACCTCCCACTGTGGTCGCCAATGTTCTGTACCTAGCAGTATTTTGGTAGGCTGCTGTTGGTAGGTCTCTTGCTGCCCTGGCAGGAGGTCAGTGAGTGCCCCTGGGGGTACCTGCAAAGCCACTCCAACGCTCAAGTCAGTATGAGAATAAGCTAGTGAATTTGCAAGGGAAGAGTGTGTACCGTATAAATGGCTATGCGAGCCGGTATTTATAGGAGATCGATGTTCGTTGTGGATCGTCGGATTAGTGGAGGCGATCTGAACCCTCCAAGCGTATTGGGCTTCTATGTTGTGGATATGGGCCGAATCGGTTGGGCTGATCCATATCCAATTGCTAAACACACCCCCTGGTTTTGCTAATGGACCTCTTGGTCCAGTCCAGAACAGGTATAAAAGCAGGTTTATTAAAAAAAAATCAATCAGATGGAAATTAGTGAGGGAATTAGCGAGGGAATTAGAGAGGGAAATTGAACGCATGGCTGTCAGAATTTAACCACGCGGCTGCCTTTATTAGCGAGGGATTCGAATTCCCTCGCTAATCCCATTAGCGAGGAGCAATTTAGCGAGGGAACTAGTCCCTCGCTAATTCCCTCGCTAAATGGCATTAGCGACGGATTTGGGGCATTTAGCGAGGGAAAAATCCGTCGCTAATGAGCAAGTTTTTTGTAGTGTAAATCACGATATTAAGTGTATATGTTGTATATCATTAGATGTTGGTATGACATGTGCACATCAATACCTAATGATTACAACAATACGACACACGTCTGCCACACTGGTATTTTCGAAAAAAAGTTGGAAGAAAATTAAACCAGGGATCAAAATTGCAGATTTGATAAAGTTGGGGGACCAAAATTGTGGATTTCATAAAACTGAAGGACCAAAATTGCAATAACTAATTTCAACTTAGGTATCAATGTTTGTGGAAAAGGGAGTGCTTGAGAGGACAATGAGAGTGATTCCCCCTTTTGCATAATAAAAATGGATTACGATCGTATAAGAAGACATAGGAATTGAATAAACTCCCTTTCAGGAGGGCAGCTGCACACCAAAATCTCAGAACAACAACATGCATGAACCAAATAATTAAAGAAACAACAACAAAAGTGGGTTAAGAACTCACTTGGATTCAAATGAGAGCAAGAAATTCAGCAAATACAAAGGCAAGCAACAAACAATTTCCAAACACCTTCAAGCTCCTCTATTCGAAACCCATTGAACCCCGAACCCTTATCTTCAACTTTGATACCTCCAAATACACAAAGAGCTTCAAACCCTCCAATTTGTTTTCCCAAAATAGACATGCATAGCCCAAAGGACTCCCAAAACTCCCCCTTTTTCAAATGGACTTGGGAAGGGAAGAAATAACAACTTGATGATAGCTCAAAGGAAGTGGGATTCAAACAAAGTAGAGAGGTAGAAGAAGAAAATGGTTGAAGCAAACATCAATGGAGTTGAGAAGATCAACATGCAAGGTGGTCTCCCTTGGTTTCCCTCTCCTCTCCTCTCTTCGCACCTCCTCTCCTTTTCTCTCTTCTCTTGAATCTCTCTCTCTCTCAATGTGAGGGTTTGTCTCTTTTTTGAAAAATGAAATGGTTTATGAGTGTGTGTGTGTGTGTGTGTGCGTGTCTCCTCTCTTTGTGTATTTGGAGGTATGAGTGTGTGTGTGTGTCTTTGTTCAGCTGAAGTGTTTTAAGCGAGTGAGAGTTTTTGTGTGTGAAAACTCTATTTTACCATTGTTCTAACTTACTAACACTCACACTTACTCAATCCACCAAATTCTAATATTCTATAAAATACCAATTATTTATAAACACAATTCATAACAAGCATATATCACAAAAAATAATAATCAATTAAAATAATTGAAACAATTATTTTGGGGTGTTACATTTCACCCCAACTTGAAAAAAAAATTGTCCTCAAATTTTTTGTCAAGTCTTACCTTTAAGGGGGCTTTGTTGAGAAGTCTCCTCTCCCTTGTTCCTCTTAGCATCCAATATGCACACTCTTCCTTGAGTCGGATTAGTAGCTTCAGCAAGCTTCTCCCTCTTGTTTTGTGGGCAATCCCTAGCGTAATGACCATTTTTCTTACAATAATAACACTGAGAAGATCCACTGCGACACTCTCCTTTGTGGTATCTCCCACACTTGACACATTTCCCAGTCTTTGGCACTTCGGGCGTAGAAACTTGTTCGTCTTGATCACTTGCATTATTAGACTCCGAAGATTGACTAAGTTGTCCAGTTGTCTTATCCTTGTTGATATTTCCCTTTTTACTCTGCCCATTTGCTGGCATACAACCTCTTCAAATCTCCTTCAGCTACAACCAACTTCAAAAACAACAGAGTTGCATGTACTGAAGGAATAACTTTTAATGATCACGCCCCTAGCATTATAGAAGATAAGACAAAGTTGTCGAGGAATGATTGCCTTGCGATAAGAAAAAGAGAGAGACACGGAGAATAATACGCAACGTGGATATTAAAAGTTGTCGGTAGCTTGTGCTGTTTAGGAAACGAACCAGTTTTGTAATAACCGGATTGGACCGAATGGTTAAATCGCATAGGAATCGCTAATTGAATTGGTTTAAGTGATTAATGTTAGTATGAATACATAGTTTTTTTCCTTTTCGATAAGCAATGATATATTGAAAAGAGCATTAAGTATGCTCAAAACCTGAATAACACAAACAAGGGAGGTTGAAGTAGAAACTAGTTTCATAATAATGTTTTGAGCAGATAATGTGGTCGCATCAGAAACTATTTATTATAATGTGACCACTTTATATGCATAGAATGTCTTGAGCTAGTGATCACCACCACACCATAACATTAGACCACTTTATTATAATGTTGAACAATTAATCAGAACAATTGTAATCCATCAGTGCACCAGATGTGACAATTAAAAGAACCTCCTTGTTGTTCTGCTTGATAACAACAGATGTTACCCAACCTCCCTGTTGTTCTATCACGGTAGCTATTTCTTTGTCTTTCTTTCATGATCAGAATGCATTCTGTCTTCATTCAAAGAGTGTGTTTGATACACACACACACACACACACACATATATATATATATATATATATATATATATATATATATATATATATATATATATATATATATATGTTGAACTTCTGTTTGCAAAACAATTTGAACTTGTGTTTGCAAAATTTCTAACTCATGTTTTCCACCCTTGAGAGATAGCACAATCTGTGTCCTTGCATCTCATTTGTCAATGTTAACTCTCTCGCTTCTAATATCCGTAGCACGAATTGCATCACCAATTCCAAATCAATTGATTTTCAAAGTTTATTACTAATCAAATAATATAATATAGTATTAATATTTAACTACTCTAAACCCTTTTTGAAATTGAGATAAGAACGTGAAAAGTTTCAACAATTTTGACTGGCAATGAAGCAAAACATGCAATAGACAATAGATAAAAGTCAATCTAAATAAATATTCATAATATATCATGTCTTCAATATTTCCTTGTAATGAAGCTTAATTATTTATAAAAACGCAATTCTTCCAACTAGAAGAAAATCTCTAAGTTCCAGGGGTACAACAACAGTCCTTATTAGGTGGGAGGCATTTCCCTCCCTGAAAGCCTTTGCCTTTGCAATGTCCCTCACAATTTAGAGGATGTATCGAACACGTGGCAGTGCCAATCGAAACGCAATGCACAATTACTACGTCTCTGCATTCAGCATTCCTTATACCTAGTTAGAAGAGTAATATATATTAGTGTAAATAACTTGCATATGTAAGAGAAAGAATACATGGAAGATTAAAACTTAAATTTGTTTGCTAATTATCTACAAACCTGCTGAGAATATCAGAACTACAATCATGAAAGTTGTCATAAACTTTTGTGTGCAAGTCATTTTTCTGTAGCTTTTCCTTGTTCAAAATTATCTTAAGCATCATAATATTTATATAACCAAATATACATATGTGCTAGTTTTACCAAATAGGAAAGAGTATCAATTGTTGATTCCAATTAATGGTATATATTTTATTTACCAAATATACATATCAAAAAATTTATGTGCAGCTTAAGTTACGTTTTTAATTTACATTTATGTCAGATTATTTTTTCCACTTAAACCTATGCCATTTAAACTGTTTGCATATTTCAATCTGTACCGAAATTTTAGGATCAAGAAAACGTAACTTAAGTAATAGGTGCATACTTAAATGAATTTATTTTGTTGGCAATTAACCTTTGGCATATGCCATTAAACGGGTTTTTTTTTTTGAAATCTGAAACTTAAATGAATTTATTTTAAAAATAATTTAAAAAGAATTTGTTATCCAATTTGTAACAGTCATTCTATGACATACTAAAACAATCCAAAACCCAAGAACACTTGGATGAGATGGTAGGAGTCTCTTCCAGCTTAACCAATGTCATACGTCCGAATCCAGCCTTAACAATTCAAAAATAGCTGTCATGAATAAATACTCACATAATGAAAGATGATCATATTGACCATTAAATATAAGCAAATGTAACAGGTTATTGTTGTACGAAAAGTATTTCCCTGGGGAGGTGAGATGACCGATTGCCGCGCTCTCTCGCCGGGCTTATGAAGTTCCCCTCCACAGTTTTTAATCTAAAAAAAACAACAAATATATGGTAATTAATTTCCTCAATTTTGCCCCAAGAAACATGCAAATCAACATTCAATTTGATTTTTTTTTGGTGGAAAACATTCAATTTGATTAAATTGGGATGTTTTCAACTTCTATTTGACGGTTCTGGTATAAAAAAATTCTATTTGGCGGGTATTCCTAAATGTAAAAAAATTTCAACACAGAGTTTGTCCACTACGAAAATGAAACCCGAGAGCACATGTTCGACCCCCATGTCCCAATCTATTACTTATTGAAAAATACATTATAGTTAAACATTTTACTATGGAATTAGGAAAATTTACAATCAATTTTTATCTTTTTATTGACAAAAATCAATTTTTATCTTTGTAAGGTGAAAATATGCATGTCAAGTACGAGTAAAAAAATAGTGTATAACCCTTTCGAGTTTATCCATAACAAGCAATAGCATAACCTCCCATTTAAATCACAAATATAATAGAAGCATTCTTTATCCATCAACGTTAACTCAAACTTTCCTTAAGTTTGTAGATCGTTGTCCATTATATACTACTTTAATGTTTTTGTTTTATAAAAATAAAACCACAATAAAATAAAATTCATTATTTTTGAATCAAAAATAACACTAAGTTGTAACTAAGCATAAATTTTAATTTTTCATGTAATTACTTAACGGAATACCAATATCATGGTTATTTTTAAAAGTCGATTAACTCAAACTATACAAATGTAAGTTTTCTTACAAATTACTAATATATAACTATAAACATATTCCGTTAAAAAAATTCTAAACATCTATAATATGTACACACATACTAAATTATATATATATATATATATATATATATATATATATATATATACAGAATTTTATTAATAAAATATTTAAAAAAATGACATCATTGATAACAATAATTGCACCTCAATGCAGCTGTCCACCTATAGGACACATCAGCCTGCATTAAAAATAAAAAATTCGAAATAGCAATTATACAACATAATAAGGAAAACATATTTAAAATATAAATGGTCATTAATCCCATTTATTTGCATGAACCTGATCAATACAACATCCCTGCATTTAACATCATTAATCTCATTTATTTGCCTTTTTTGAATTCCAAAAATAACCAGCAAATTACAATCCGTTGACAACTTTAATTCATGACCATAATCTAATTAAAAAAAATGGATACAATAGAATAACCGCATAATTTTAATAAGGAAATAAACATTAATTATGGACAACTTTTTTTTTTGACCAAAATTATGGACAACTATTTTCGGATATATGGTACGTACTACTCTGGTTTCGAAACATTGACTACTACATAATGACACTAATTATTCAATTTGAATTTTAAATATTGACTACTACATAATGACACTAATTATTCAATTTGAATTTAATCTGATATTGACTACTCCAAAATATTGTCTACATACACGTATGGTCATCAATTTTTTTTTTTTGAGATTAAACGGGGCAAAAGCCCAAAGAGTTACACGGGGATAATTCTAAGAGTAAGAACTCCGATTACATTAGCATCTACCAACAATTTAACATTTGGGGGAGGAATGTCAAATAGAATAAGGCCATCATCGTAAGAGCATCCCATATTAGCGAGTTCATCCGCCACTTTGTTTGTCTCACGATAAACTTGAGAGATACGAACATGTGCAAAAGTAGCCAGTAATTTCTTGATTCTTCACACCAGTTGGCGACCCGCAATGCTGCCATCATCGTCCTGATTGCGGCAATTCACAATATTAGTCGAATCCATTTGAAGCTCCACATGAGAAAAGGCTCTAGAGGCCGCCATATTCAGTCCTTCCAAAGCGCCCCATAACTCTGCTAGGTAAGCCGTAGTGACATATAAACGCTTAGAGAAACCCCCGTGCCATCGACCATTTGGAGTCACGCGCAACCCCTCCACAACCAGCCACGCCCATACTCGCCTTCATTGACCATCAGTATTGATCATAATCCATCCAAGCTCAGGCGGATTCCAACCCACTTCTATACACTGAGTACGGTGCCTAGGGACGGAATTCCGCATTACCTTGCTCATATTCACGGACAGCAGCAAGAATGTTTTGGAGGAGTGATAAGGGTGGTCTGATGGTGAGGGTGGTTGAGTTAAGGAGTAGGGGAAATGGAGTGATAAGGAGGGAAGGGGTTCAACTCCCACCCACTAACAAATCTAACATTACTAACAAATACTAACTTTGGCCTATAAAAAAAAACAAGAATCACTAGTGCAAAATCAAGAAAAGAATTAGGCATTTAAAGTCAGGCGCTCAGATGCTTGACTTTATATGTTGACGCGGTGGCAAACTTGTAATTAAGAGGCAAAACTCGCGAGTTTTAAATTCAGGCGAATACACGCCTGACTTCTAAAGTGAAAAAAATAGGAAAAAATATTAGACTTTAGAAGTCAGGCGTGTATTCGCCTGACTACATAAATAGACACGGTGGCAAACTTGTAATTAAGGGTGATTTTTTTTTCTATTTTAGTACTTTAGAAGTCAAGCAAATACATGCCTGACTTCTAAACTACTAAAATAGAACAAATTACTAAAATAGTTCACAACATCTCGCGAACCCTATCCACTCTCAGAACACAACATCTCTCTCAGAACTCTCCTCTCGCATTCTCTTCCGCGCCTCACTCCTCTCGCGTCCTCTTCATCGTCTCAACCTTCCTCCTTCCTCTTCATCGTCTTAACCTTGCTCCTTCCTCTTCATCGTCTCAGGAAGTAAGTATCCACTCCATCTCTCTCTCTCTCTCTCTCTCTCGGTCGCTCTCTCTCTCTCGATCACTCTCTCACTCCGTTTTCCTCTAGACTGTAGATCGGTTTCGATTTGGGGTTCTCAGTGTCGTTCATCTTTCACTCCATTTTCACAACCCCTCAGGTTGATATACGATTTGAAGGTTTCTCAGAAACCCTAGGTTTGTAACAATGGTGAGAATGAAGATCTGCTTCTAGGGTTTTGAATCGGACACCCTCAGGAAGGTAAATCACTTAACTGTTTCTTTAAATGCTTTCTTTAGCTTCTTGTTTTAACGAAACCCTAATACCTGCGTTTTCTTTGCTGTTTGAGGTTGCTGTGAACACTGATGGTTGAAACCCAGAGACTAACTGAAGGAACAGCAAACACAGGTAGTATTTCACTCTCTCAGTGAAATTTGAGTTTCTGTGTTGATTATTATCAGAAACCCTAAGCACTGTTTTCTTTGTGTTCTTTATTGTTCATGATGATGATTGCTATTTTCTTTGTTTTGTGTTGTGAATTGTGATTGTGAAATCAGTATAACCTTTTAGACTGTACTTTAGAGATTTGTGATTTACCCACTTTTTCCCTGTTTTGGCATATTGTTAACTAGATTCTTGACTTTTTTATCCCTTCATTACATTGGCTAAGGTGTGGAAATGGAGTTGAATTTACTCTGCTCACTATATGTGTGATTGGGAGAAGGGGAAATTCTTTGTTAAGTTGTAGCGTATTAATTGTTATTTTGCCACAGCATTCTGCTAAGTATTTCTCTCAAAAGTCAATTTGCAATCTTTTATAGATTAGTCATACATGGTCGCTATCCTCTTTTTTTGTTTTTTGTTTTACTATATTTGGAGTTCGTTACTTTTTTATACTAAAGCATTTACTCGACATTGTGACTGTTGCTGCTATTTTCTATAGTACTTCATTCCATTTTAACTGAAGCAATGTGGCATCTAAGAGTTTGGTTATGTTGTTTTCACTGGTTGCTGCTATTTGCATGTGTATATTTTCCTCACTTCAAAAATAACGTGTGCATTGCAATTCTGCAGATAGCAGGCCAAAACCAGTCACAGGATCTGCTGAAGGATATTCTGGACATGTCGATGGAAAGCTCAGAGAGGCTAAGATGAACCACCCAAAGGGGGTTGCAGTTGATGATCGAGGAAATATCTATGTAGCAGATATTATGAATATGGCAATTAGGAAAATTAGTGATTCAGGTAAACTGCTCTGATTAATCTTTGGTCTTGTGCTCCTGTAGGGATCCTTTTTCATTTGTTGTGCGCATAGGATTTCTGCTTTAGAATTAGAGGTGGAACTCTTTGTTGAATTAAGATTTCTACTTTCAGGGGTCACAACAATTGCTGGAGGAAAATGGAGCGTTGGAGGGGGCCATGTTGATGGACCAAGTGAAGATGCTAAATTCTCTAATGACTTTGATGTGGTTTATGTTGGAAGTAGTTGTTCCCTGCTTGTCATAGACAGGGGAAACCAAGTCATCAGGGAGATCCAATTACGCTTTGATGACTGTGCTTATCAATATGAAAATGGATTTCCACTTGGTAAGCCAAGTAAAACCAGAGTCTGTCTCTAGAAATTTTTCTAGTTACAAACTCAGAGCGTGTTCCTTCCATTTTGTAGGTATTGCTATGCTTGTTGGGGCTGGCTTCTTTGGTTATATGCTGGCATTGCTACAGCGTAGACTAAGTACAATTGTAGCATCTCAGGAAGTGAGTGCCTGGTCTAGTCATCTGCTTTTTAGTGATTTAATATAGACATTATAACTTAGTTGGTCATTATATTCATGCAATAGTGATACATAGAATTGAAAAATATCCTCTATTCTCTAAAATTGCACAATTGAAGGTTCCTAAAATAGATATCAGAATATATTGGACAATTTCAGTCGATGATTCATTTCATTCTTTTGTAGGATGTGATCCCAGCAATGTCCGGCATTTCACCCAGTCCATATCAAAAGCCCTTAAAATCCGTCAGGCCTCCTTTGATTCCATCAGAAGATGAACCTTATAAGCAAGAAGAAGGTTTCTTTGGATCCATTGGCAAGCTTGTGACCAATGCTGGGGTATCAGTAGTGGAAATAATGGGAGGGTTATTTCCTGGTTTCAGGAAAAAGCCACAAAGCTATGAGTTTCAAAACCAGCCTCTATTCCACCAACCTGAAATGCAAGTAAATGCTTGGCCTGTGCAAGAAAGTTTTGTGATTCCAGATGATGAGCCCCCTTCGATTGACCCGAGAACTCCAACCCCCAAGAAAACATATCCTTTTATGTCTAAGGATGCAGAGAAAGTGCAACAGATGTGGCAAAGTCGCGCATTCTATGGTGGACGGGATGGAGATCTTCAGCAGCAACAACAACAAAAACATCTCTATAGTGGATGGAATGGAGATCTTCAGCAGCAACAACAACAAAAACCTAATAGTAACACTTGGTGCACCAAAAGTGAAGCCTGAGAGTCAACTCATTATGGACTATTGCTAATGGGAAGAACATTGAAAGGATCTCTATTTGGAGGATGGAAACCTAAGTCTGATCTTCCTTCATTAGTAGAGAAATATGTGAACAAGGTAAAGTAACAATACCTAGAATATCTCCTTTTATCTAAGCATCACTTTTTATATAGTTTTACTTTGAGTTAAGAGGTGACAATGTCTACTTCACCAACTCTACATATGCAAACTACAATGTCTACTTCACCAACGCTACATATGCAAACTACAATGTCTACTTCACCAACGCTACATATGTAAACTACAAAAATGATATATGTTTGAGATTATGTAATGATTGCATTTGTTAAACTACAAAGATGCACATAAATGCTAGTCAAGTCTATATCAGACTCTAACTTTCTTGTCATGCAATAGAATGGATTCTAGGTTTCTATGGAAATGGTATTAAGATGAAAGTTGCTAATCAGATTGACTGGGTTCTGTTATTGTAATTTTAGCATTGGAGATATAGAATTTGGATGATCATGAAAATACTATAAGGCTAATCGGATTGAATGAAAGTTGCTTTATTTTGTTCCATTGCTTATTTTATACCCCTATATTTTCTAAGAACACAACTAATTTTTTTTGGTTGACACACATGCAGGTTTAGGCCGCGAATTCTTATCGATGTGAGCAAGATAGATATGTCAACAACTATCCTGGGATTCAAAATATCCATGCCAATCATGATTGCCCCAACAACCATGCAGAAAATGGCTCATCCTGAAGGTATCATTGTGCTTTTTTTTTACTAGGAAAACTTTATAATAGGCAGTAATATGAAAGTTAAATTTGGTGACATTTTTATATTAGATTTCTTTAATTCCCTTTGCTTGTTTAAGCACTGATAAATAAACTACCAAAAGCATAGATTTGTGTTGGATGATATGTGCTATTTTTCTTATGCAGGAGAATATGCAGCAGCAAGAGCTGCATCAGCTGCTGGAACAATCATGGTACTTCTCTCTTTATGTTTATATTGTTGTTAATTAAGGATTTAGAAGTTTACTTGATTAATCACCACATACTCTTCACAATTTGCTCTTCTAAGAACCACTTAGAGCTAAGGGCCGGACACCGAAAAATGTTTAAAACAAGAGGAACCACTTATAGTCTCAATGAGTAATCTGTTGATTTTTTCAGACTTTATCTTCATGGTCTACTTAAAGTGTTGAAGATGTGGCTTCCACAGGACCTGGCATTCGCTTTTTCCAGCTATATGTGAGATTGGTTAATATGGTAATTTTTGGGGAAGGGTTTATTGTTGGTGTGTTGAGATAGGTTAATATCGTAAGTTTTGCTGTGATCAAATTGGATTTTTTATTTGAATTATTGTTGATGAAGGTTTATTCTAGATACCAATGGTTGAAATTTTAGGGTGATCAAGGTTTACTTTACCTGATCAAGGTGGTCTAAGCATGAAGGCATAATCATAATCAATTTGAGTATTAGCTAATCCTTGAATTGGGAATTCTATATTTGTGTTCAATTAATGTCTTCATTCTTTGATGTTAGTATTCTGATGTTATATACTGATTTCTAGTTGTAGTCCTTTACTTTTATTGCACAAGTAGATTTTTCTAAGATTCTGTTAGCCATTCACTATAGATGTTGTTTCCTGTACAAAAATTTGTGTGTCATGTTTGAACTGGTGATGATAGTTGCAATTGAAATGTGTGGAACTATCCCAAATGATAAATTACTCAACTCTTTTGGAGATCGATTTTAATTTTTTTTATTTGGAACGAGAATGATTCTGATTTTAATGTTGTTGATGTAGTTGCAGGAGATGAAGCTTTATCAAAGAATAAAGATTCTATTGTTGAAGGGGGAAGAGTTAGCCAAGTTAAGGATGAGTGAAGAATGCATTATACAAGAGTAATTCAATTGAAGAACACGGAACTTGAATAAATTTCTTTATAAATAATTCATTTGTGCATTGCTGCTTCATCTGATTCTTGTAGTTAGATATGTATTTGTGATGGAATTATGTGGAAGTCATTATATCTTTGTATTTGTGTGGAATATATAATTTGATATTGTTGTAAGATTGTGTTGATATAAGATTATAAATGAAAAAAAATGTGTTAATGTTTGATTGTTTTCTGCCTTTCTTTATTCTAAGTTCCATTTGTTTGAATTTTTTTTTAAAAAAAAAAGTAATTTAGATTAGCTGGCTAGTTTTTGGCTACCAAATAATTTTTTTTTTTAAAAAATGAACTTTTAAAGTCAGGCGAAACTAAAGTCTGACTTTAAATCATACTTACGAAGTCAGGCAATAATAAATGCTTGACTTTAAATCATACTTACGAAGTCAGGCAAGAATAAATGCTTGACTTTAAATCATACTTACGAAGTCAGGCAATAATAAATGCTTGACTTTAAAACTGACTTACGAAGTGAGGCGAAATAAATGTTTGACTTTAAATCAGACTTACGAAATCAGGCTATCGCTTGACTTTAAAACTCCTGACATACAAAGTCGACTTAATAAAAGTCAAGCGGGCGCCTGACTTTAAATCCCCTTTTCGCCTGACTTTAAATCCATTTTTTGCACTAGTGAATGTTTTGGGAAGGGAACATTGGCCTGGCAAAGTTATCATCATGAACCTGCTTATTCATCTAGAACCACAGATTGTAACATCCAGTAGTCCACACATTACACCACTCCAAGGATTCCCCTAAAGAGGAGGTAGTCGATAAATTAAGTTCCATCCAATCCTCTCCATTGCTGCTATAGAAGTCCAGACGCACTTGTGGAGGAATAAGGTGATTCCATAGCTACTTGGCACAGGTACAGTCACGTAACACATGTAAAATAGTTTTCGTAACATTAGGAAATTGTTGGCAATTAACGTTACCACTCCCCCATCTACCACAGTACTCCTTAGTTGGGAGCTTACCATGAAAAATTTGCCACACAAAGAATCTAACTCGTTACGGAACCTGAAGCTTCCAAACCTTTAACCACCTCCCATTAGTCAGAGAGCTGTCAATATTACTTATACGGTTGTATGCTAGGGACACCGAAAACTCGCCAGTACCTTCTCCAGGTCAATATCGCATATCCGGACCATCATGAGGAAGAGGGGCCAGGTAAGCTAAAACTTGAGATATAACATTAGCAGGCAATAAATCCTTGATTTGGTTCACATTCCACATTCCATTTGAATCAACAATGTCACTCACGGTCCAATCCACCGCGTGATCTGGAATACTGATAGTGACTTCCTCCAAGCGAGTATTGTTAGTAACCCATGTGTCTCGCCACAAACTAATATTGTTGCCATTGCCAAGAGCCCACGCCTCCGTCGAATTAATGATCTGCCAACATTCATTTGTGGATTTCCATAGAGAAGAATCAGTTGCCTTTACTTGAATATTCCTTGATGCCAGTGTTCCTTTGCCATACTTCCCATTGAGAACTTGGAAACAAAATCTACTAGAATCGGTTTTGAGACCCCAAGCTAGCTTCATAATGCATGCTTTATTCATGCTAGGTAGATCTCTAATACCTAGCCCACCCTAAATGCTTGGGAAAAGTTAAGGTATTTCATTTAATAAGATGCATTTTTCTAGCCTCTTCATTATCTCCCCACACAAAACTGTGCTGTAACCGCTGAATCTCATTTAAACAACTCTTAGGAATAGCAGTGGTCATCATAGTGTAGATTGGCAATAGCTTGAATCACAGACTTAGAGAGGGTGACTCTCCCAGCAAAAGACAAATGTTTACCCTTCCAACCTGAGAGCTTGTCCCGAACTTTATCAATAAGGTAGCTGAAATCTCCTTTCCGAGGACACTTCCCTAACAAAGGCACACCCAAATATCTTCCCACAGCAATTCAAACGTTGAAGCCAGAAATATGAGCCAACCTGTTCTTGGTTGCAATATTCACGTTCTTTGAAAAGAACATAGTAGTTTTCTCCAAGCTAACCATCTGCCCCGACATCCCACAAAAAACATTTAACGTATGGGAAACACATTGCATGTTGTCCTCCGTTGCTTCACCAAAAAGTAATAAATCATCCGCAAACATATAAGATGACAGATCTCTGGGCCACTTCTTCCTGCTTTGATAGGGGTCCAAGCTCCATTATCAACTTGCTCAGCTATTAAGTGAGTTAACCTGTCCATACATAAAACAAATAAATAGGGTGAGATAGGATCTCCCTGCTGAATCCCGCGTTGAGGAGTAAAAAGATCTGATTTGGTGCCATTCCACATCACATTTGTCTTGACACTTGTCACCGCATTCATGATAATATTGATAATATTGTTGGGAATTCCAACCTCCTCAAGCACTTCTTGAATAAAGCTCCACCGAATTCTATCATTGGCTTTAGCAAGATCCACCTTGACAACAAAAAACCCGGTTTTCCCTCTCATCTTTTTCATACTATGAAGAAGCTCTTGAGCGACAGCAATGTTCTCGTGAATACTCTGAGTAGGAATAAACCCAGTTTGGAAAGGAGAGACAATGTCAGGCATATGGGGTTTAAGCCTATTAACTATAACCTTAGTAATCACTTTGTAGGATACGTTGCATAGAGAAATTGGCCTGAACTGTGACACAAATTCCGGCTTACTAATCTTTGGGATAAGACAAATATCTGTTGAGTTCAGGCGACTGAGCTTTGAAGGATCATTCCAAACACTGTTGACTAAGGAGTAGAAACCATTGGCAATAAGATGCCAATTAGCTTGATAGAATCCGGCTTGAAACCCATCCGGACCAGGTGCTTTCCAAGCCTTCATAGAGAAGAGAGCTCTATGAATTTCTTCATTCTCTACTGGACGGCCTACCTGTAAAACGACATCATCGTGCAACTTCTTGAAACCGTACCTCAACGGAAAAGAATAAGATCCATCACCATCCTCTGAGAACAAAACTTGGAAGAAATTATTCACATGCGCTTTTGTGGATGCTTCATCGTCTAGCCATGTTCCATTGTCCCCTCGGAGCAAGTGGATTCTATTCTTCTTCTTTCTATTAGCAGCTGTAATTTGGTAATATTTTGTATTTCTATCACCATCATGTAACCATCTCGTCCTAGATCGCTGAAACCACATAAGCTCCAGGAGGGACTTCTCAAGATGAATAAGAAAAGGATTAACAAAACCATCATGATATTTTTTTTTGGATACCCCCCAAACGGGCAAGCAAGGAACGCTTCTTAGCTCTCACACAGTCAAAGGTATTATTTTTCCAAGAAGTGAGAACACCTTCAAGATGAGCCATTTTATGGTCGAAATCCTCATTGCCATGCCACCACATTTCCATATCTTTTTTGAAGTTATTATGCGTCAGCCACGCACTCTCAAATCGAAAAGGTCTCTCCCTACGATCCTGGACGTTTCCATGTAAACAAATTAGAAGAGGGTGATGATCTGAAAATTCGATTCGCGGTAACACCTTTACCACCGCATTGGGAAACGCCACCCTCCATCTATCATTGCAAAGCGCCCTGTCTAGTCGAACAAACATTCTACCAATCAGACCACATCTTGGGCCCCTCCAAGTAAAGCGAGGACCAATAGAACCAAGGTCCAACAAGTTACATTTCCGAATTCATTCTTTAAAAAGTTGATACTTCCGAAGGTTGGAATTTCCTCCCCCTTTCTTTTCGCTGAGATCAACAATATCATTAAAGTCCCCAGCTATCAACCATTGGTCATTCATAGTTCTACTCATATTCAAGAAGACTTCCCATAACTCGCACCTAAGATCATCAAATGGGCTAGCATACGTCGGGGTAAATAACCACTTCCACCCACCCTGCATTGTCACTCTGAAATGAATAAACTGAAACTCATTAACCAGCTCCACCATCTCCACCAAGTTAGTTTTCCAACCTGTAACAATCCCACTTGCAAAACCTCTATTCTCAGCATACGTGAAGCCGTCAAAACCCAATAAATTGAAGGTCCTCTTCAGTTTCTCAGGGTTGATTCTAGTCTCCACTAGCACAAAGATCCTAGATCTATGCACATCAGTATATTTCTTGCAATTACGAAACAAATCCGAGCTTGCAGCGCCACGACAATTCCAAATAAAAATTTTGTTTAAATTCATTAAGCAAAATTTGAATAAGGAATAAAAACCTTAGTAAACGAGTCGTTCAAACCAATGTTATTAAAACTGCCCCGGAGATCGACCCGGTCGAGTCACTGAGTCACTGGGTCAATGGTCGGACCGATGGGTCACTAATTGACCCGCATGACCCGTGACACTACTAAAATTTGATAAAATTAGGCATCCTGTGTATAAATTCACATATCGCAGAACTGTGAATTATTTTTACCATACCATAAAAATGCATAACATAACAAAAGCACCCAAATTAGAATGATCATGAATTGTTTCCATGTTGATAGGGTCATAATGGTGGGTTCTCCTCAAATGAACTATTTCCATGTTGATTGGAAAAAATGAAAACGCACAAAACGGCGTTGTTTTACATTGTTTTTGCATTTTTTTTATAAAAAAAAAAACAAATCTGCACGGGTCAACCGGGTCAAGTAACAAGACCGGGTCACCGGGTCAACGCCTGAACCGCACGGGTCTCACCGGGTCTGAAACATGCACGGTCCGATTAGTGACTCGAACCGGTCAAAGTACCATTTCAAGGTCCGAACAGCCGGGTTGGTCCGGGTTTAACAACACTGGTTCAAACAAGAGGGGTCTCATGGACCACCTCCATCTCTGCGTCACCACTTGATGCCTCACCTTGATCATGAGCATCCAAGAATTCCTCGGATTCCATCATTCCAATATCATCTCTGCCATTAGCAAATAAGGGGTTGGAAAAATTACCTCCCATATGTGTATCAGGAGGCCTCGTTGTATGATAAACTACCGGCCCATTATTGTTGGTGTGACTGGGCTGGTCCACATTCATGTTTGGGTGTTTTTTTTGTACCCCCATAATATCACAATATACCCCCACAAAATATGAAAATCCCAAAATACCCCCCCCCATAATTTTGACTCAATCGGATTTACCTAATAAATAGGTAAATCCGCTTTGAGATTAATCAAAGACGGATTTACCTAGGTCCCATTTAACATAAAAAATCGCATCGGATATACCGATAGAAGGGTAAATCCGCTTTTGAATTTAAGAAAGCGGATGTACCCCCACAACAGGTAGATCCGCTTTGTCTCTTTATCAAGTCGGATCTACCTGTTGTGGGGGTACATCCGCTTTGTTAAATTCAAAAGCAGATATATATATACATAATATACATAATATACATAATATATATATATATATATATATATATGTGGATAAATAATTACAAAAATGTGGGTACAATAATAAATACAAGAAATGTCAATCTAAATCGTCGGAATCATGTGCTAAGTCTACAACGATGGGCGCATCAGTGGGAGGGAGACGGGGCATGACCAGAGCGGTAGACTGCCAAAGGGCAAAACGGTCGGTATAAGGATCCAACGATGAAGTAGATTCCTCTGATCGATTATGAGACCACATCAAAGCAACTGGAGGCAACAGACAGACAGGCGATATCGAAATATGCATCCAATGGATATCCCCGACGTTCAGAATAGATATGATTTTATACTTAGAAGAAGAATAACTACCTCTCAAAAGAAGATAAGTAAAATTCATATCCAAAGACAATTGAACTAGGGCCACATTATACTTAGTAGCTATAAAGTACCCCATCTCAGGCAAACTCAACCACTTATCCTCCTTCTGAAAACCGGGGTATTCAATGGATAACGCTTTTCTAAGCACTGCAAGTCTGTCATTTCCAAACATGTAAGTATATAGTTGCTCCCTCTCCTTTGTTTCTTTGATTAAATCTTGCCTAATTATAGGCTAACTATCCTCACCAAGATCGAGACCAACCGCTACTGCTCGGAACCCACAATTACCATTCCTTTCAACATCAATAATTTTTTATACATAAGAGTGCACGTGATGAGGAACCGACGGTAAATTGAATTTAGTCTCACCCTGCTGTGTTAATTTTTTAGAAACACTCCGAGATAGCTTTGAAGACCGCTGTGACGATTTTGTATAAGAAGACCGCTGTGATGAATTTTTACAAGAAGTCCCAGATTCTTGAGTCAGTTTCATCTTCTCATCCACATGCTCCCACCCAAAAGGATCACGCTTGACATCATATAATTTCTGTTTTTTCTTCTTTGGTGCACCTTTATGGTAAACTTTAAATGGTGGTTCTACTGTTGTACCCTAATTTTGTCCCATTTAATTTTAATCAGCGTTTTATTTTTAGTCGCGCACGCACGTTAGTCTCGACGATCTTTGCACCGTCGCGCACACACGTTATTCCTAAACACATACGCATGTTGTTTCTAATCGCGTACGCGTCGTTGCTCTCATTGCGCGAGCGTGTTTGTTTCTCGTTGCGTACGAGTATTTATTTTTGGTACTCGTTATTTTTATCGCTATTACAGTCATTGCTATTAGTTTAATTATCATTATTGTTATAGAAAAAATATAATAAAAAATCAGATCTGAATATAAAGTCTTTTTATTATTATAGTTTAGTTTTTATTTACAATATAACCCAAAAAATCAAATTTGTTACAAATGAGGACAAAAACAAAAGTAAAAAATGTACAAAAAATTAAAACAAATGTGAAAAAACAGGAGGCAGCGCTGCTGCCCTTGTTGTTGCTGTAGCAGAAATTCATTTTTGGCTACCAGCTCAAACCTATTTCTCCTTGTTCCTTGCTGTCTTCCCATTTTTGGAACCAACAATACTGTCTTCTGCTACAGCAGTACCACCACCTCTGGGCTGTTTTGTTTTGGCTCTTCAGAATTTGTCTCCAAGAGATTTGATACACTGCTTTGCACCCACACCTACACCACACATATTGGACTACAAATACCAGTGCATATCAACAATAAAAGGGGGACAACTGAGTTATTCACCACCAAAAGAATTTGAATTTAACATCAGAATTCAAGTTCATTTGAGCAAAAACACTTGTGAGAAATTTTTTGCCCACCACCAGAAAGAGTAAAAGATAACGGAGATGCAGTAGATACAATACTTTTTCAGAAACTTGGGATAAAGGTTAGTTTTTTCTCGAAACATCATGATTGTCCAAATATAGAGATGTATGCTTAAGTTTTGCTCTTCTATATACTGTTTAAATTGCTGTTTTATGTATACATTTTGTTTGCCATGTCATAATCACTATGTGGGTACAATTAGTGCAACAAATATCATGATAATAAAAAAAATCTTTAAGTACATTGTCTGCTTCTATTCACGACGTCTAAAAACTGAAAAGTTAAAACCAACTAAATGGAAGCAAATCACAAAACGTGAATCCTAGTTCATTGTCCTTTTATTTATTTATATATAGTTCCCTTTATTTACTTAGCATTAGATTTAGAGGATTTAGAAACAAAATAGGGATCCATTAAAAAAATGACGATTTAGAAGAAAACAAAAATGGAGAAAAAAACAGCAACCAAAATAAAAAAAGAAAAGGGTAGAAGTTACCTCCGGCCACCGTGTACGGTGGTTGGCTCTCAAGACCGTCGTCACGGCGTCTTCCCCATCTACACCACCACCGTCGCACTCTTGCTCTCCCCACCGCGAACGCAGTCGCGTTCAACCGTGTCATGAACCGTCGCCTTGGCTCCGTCGGCATCGTTTTTGTTTTCCCCAAACATGTCGTCGTCCATCCCTCACCGGAGTCGCACCACCGCCCCCTCGCCGGAAGCTCTCTCTCTCCACCTTCCCTTTCGTTCTTTCTTCTCTCCCCATTTTCGTGAAGCCTTTCCCTCTCTCTCTCCCTCTCTCTCTCTCTCTCTCTCTCTCTCTCTCTCTCTTTCTCTCTCTCGCAGATCCCCTTTCTCTCTCTCGCCGGAGATCTCACTGGAAATCGCGCCTCTCTCTATCTCTCTCTCTCTCCCTCTCTCTCTTTCTCTCTCTCTCTCTCTCTCTCTCTCTCTCTCTCTCTCTCTCTCTCTCTCTCTCTCTCTCTCTCTCTCTCTCTCTCTCTCTCTCTCTCTCTCTCTGCGGCGCAAATGCTTGTAAAAAAGAAATTAGGGTTTCATTTTTTAGCAGTGCTTTATTTAGTCAGTCTATGGTATTTTCATTTTTGTTTTATATTTTTTAACTCAGATTACTACTCACACCCCTCATTTTAATCATCACGCTCCCATAAAAGCCAACAATTTCGCAAGCTTGCTCACCACTAAAACGAAGTGGGCTTGCTTTCTGCACCCCCCCCCCCCATTTTAAAAATACAACCTCCGGCTCCTTGTCACACCCCCTTTTTAAATATGCACCCTCTTTTCATTCTTTTTTAAAATTTTCTAAAAATAAACACTTTCCTTCACAAAATTGCATTTTTCCTACAAAAATAAAAATAAATAAATTCCTTTTTCCTAAAAATATAAATAGGGGATTAAGTCGACTGTACAGTCGGGTTAGTCAGCGTTCTAGGATGAATGAGCCGTACGGCTCAAGAGTCCTAAAATACCTATTCAAATAAAATCAAACCACTCCATACACAAATCATTTTCTTCCAAAAAAATCAAAATAATAAAAACAGGGGATTAAGTCGGCCGTACGGCCGGGTTAGTTAGCGTTTTAGGACGAATGAACGGTACAGATCAAATGTCCTAAAATCCCTAATTAAAAAACACCAACCAACAAGATTTTTCTACCCAAGAACTACGTAGCTTTGATTTCTCCATCGCACCTGGAGATACGTAGGAGCGGGGGCACACTCCCGTCACGCACAAAAAATAAATCTTTTTATTAAGTCTTTTTTTTTCTTTTTTAATTCACAATAAAAGGGTAAAATAAACATTTTCAAAATTAACATCATTTTCATACAACTAATTAGAAGGTAACTGTAACACCCTTTTTTTCACCCATCGTTTATTCATAATTTATCAAAGTTTTTCGTGCCAAAAGAGTGTCGCATTTTTCAACGTAAAACAAAACCTCGTAGTTTTCTCAAAACATGCAGCGGAACTATTCAACATCGTTAAAAACATCAACAACCGACAAAGTGCAAAGTGCACCAATTACTAAAAGATTCAACATCAACCGAAATTTAATTAAAAACAGTAATCGACCCTTCCCCAAGTGCTACCTATCAGAGCAGACGACACCAGGCAAAAGGAAGACTACAATCTTCACTCGGGCTCACCTATAAAGTAACAACCACAAAAAGGGGTGAGATTCCATACAATATAAGAAGTGTATGAAAGACCACATACGAAGCTCAAGACATCAATTAATCACAGCAAGCAACATCACTCTTAACAGTTAATGACAGCTAAGTATACATTAATACGTCACTTTCACAACAACACATCACAATGGCCAAACAACTTCATTCAATCAGTCGTACAATATGAATGCGATATGAGACTCAAGCAATGCACATGCATGTGGTACCAACCTACGTCACTGGCCAAAGACCTAATTTCCGTCACTGGCACAAGGGCCTAAAATATCGTCGCTGGCCAAAGGCCTAATTTTTCTCGTCGCTGGCACAAGGCCTAATGTTCATGATATGCATGCGACCCAATGATGTATGCACAACAGTCAAACAATCACACATCAACGTCACTGGCCATAGGCCTACATCACATCACCTGTCCATAAATAGAGGCAACTCGTCGTCGTCATATAAACATCGTCGTCAACAATTACAACTTAACAATTTATAGCGCTTTGGCCACATCACCACAATTTGCAACATCACAACAATTTGGCTTAATCACATACTCAACATCATTTTAATTGACAACACCTAGGACAGCACCTACCGGGCAGCCACACGGACGCCCAACAACCAACAATTATCAACCAACTAATTTAGCAAATTAACAATTAATAATTGACAACTTAATTGGAGCAACAAACCCCACAAAATTCGGATAGAATTATTAGTCATTTTGAAATCAAATCTTCTCCCTCAATTCTCAACGAAATTTAGCGAAATCAGTGCCTATTCAGTAGGAAATTAAGTCTACTTTCCAACAAAACAAACCCCACCAAATTTGGAGGATCAGGGCATTCACAATTAGACAAAAGCTGAACCTATATCCCAAACCGTCCCAGGTTTTTGACCCAATTTGCAACCAAGAATTCTCCCATTATACTTATCCAAATTGAGTAAACTCAGTGCCTAATTTGTAGAAAATTGTGTCTAGTTTCCAGAAAAACAAACCACATAATTTTTAGACAACCATATTGTTCCCAGTTACTGTATAACCGAACCAATACTCAGATCGTTTCCAGAATTTTAACCTAACTTGCAACACCTTTAACTCGAGCTATACAACTCCAAATGCAACCAAACTAGCGCCAAATTAACAAGCATTAAGTCTAGTTTCTAAAAAGGTAAACCACATAATTTTTGGATTGCTAGATTGTTTCCATAATACACGCAGAATGCGCCCTATGCGCCCTACAACTAGAAATTTTGTTTAAAATCAACAACACACAACACCAAACACCAACAATCACATCCAAATCATCATCAAACATGTTAATCATAAATTCTCAACAACAAATCATCATATGGCAACAATTATTACTATGAGCATAACAACATATCATTTAGGCATAGGAATGTGAGGAAATCAAGCATACATCAAATTACTCAACAAGGCACACAATCATAGGGCATGCGATTTTTCAAGACAACAATATGGTGATCACGCCTCTCTCTCTCTTCTAGCTTGTGGATCACGCCTTCCCTCTCCTCCTCTCACTTCTCTAATCCTTATTTTTCTTTTTCCTTCTCATGACAACAAAACCCTAACCTAGCCCTTTTATAAACTCACTTAACCTCATGGGCTTTTTCTTATCTTATGTGACCTAATCATGGGCCTCCACTTAACACTTCTAATTTACTAATACTAACACTAATAATTAGGTCCACATATACTAATAAATAATTATTTCTATTATTTCTACCACATAAATCCTAAATAATTAATTAAATAATTAATCAATTATTTTGGGGCGTTACAGTAACCTTCCTTAGGAAGGATGTCGTGGGGTGCTAATACCTTCCCCACGCATAACTGACTCCCGAACCCAAATCTGGTCTCAAGGACCCTTATCCATTTCAAAAGGGATTTACTAATGTTTGCCCTTATAATTAAACATTGGTGGCAGCTTCCTTTTTGAACTTCGAAGAATCCTCACCCGGATTTTTCGGTCGCTACAGCAACCATTGAAGAAGTGGTAGGGAATGCAAGCTCATTAAGTTGTTTCTCGAGGACAAATCTCTCCTCAGGAGTCATACGATTATATCTCGCCCAAATCATCTCCATTTGGTAAGAAATATCACAGTCAGCAGATTTTTCTTGGGAGAATTTATCATCTATAGAATCCAAACTCAAGTTTTTCCAATGGTCGTCAACAACATCCAACGAAATAAGAGTACCAAAGACATGGTACACACCTAGCTCACAAACACAAGGAAGAAGATGTGTCTTTCTAATAATGCACCCACAGCGGCCTTTGTCATATCCAACCCCAGATGTCAATTTTGAAAACTCTTTAAGAATATGATCCAAAGCATTTAAAGACACAACATCGTGAAGCTTTTTAATTAAACAAAAGAGTAGTGGAAGCCACTTCAATATGGTTTATGCTTCTTTGAAAAGACCCGACGACTTTATCAAATTGAAGAGTAAGCATCTCATGCATAGATTTAAAATACTTAGACAAGTCACCTCCAGAAGTCTTCAAATGTCTCTTCAAAGTCCAATGAGCCGACTTGACTCTTAAATAATAACAATATACACGCATAAAAATACTAAACACGTGTCAAAAAAATTTAAACTATTTGCCAAGATAAATCATTACCTATTGGTGGTGTGATTCCCGAAGTGTGGGATCTGGTTTGTCCATGCCGAGTTAATAAATTTTTCCTTATGCTTTGTCAACCACGTGTCATGCACATACTTAATAAGAGCGGGCAAATCAATGCAGAAGTCCTAAAAAATCTTCAAGTGAGCTGAGTACTCTGACTCGTCAAGTGAATCAATAATGTTTTGCCAAAGAGAAAGGACGTCCTTTTGCCTATCCACGTGCACCAACTTTTTAATCTTCGCTTTCACATTTTTAGTCACGTTCCAAGACCATAACAAATTTGTAGCCGAAGGAAAGACATCAAGAATACCGGACATAAGACCAAGATCTCTGTCAGTCAAGAATACCTGAGGTTGAAGCCCGTGCAAGTCAAATAATTCTTTTAGTTGCTGCAATGCCCAAGTAAAATGAATTCCAAGCTCGTGTAAAATATAGGCAAAAGCAACCGAGAAAGTTAACTCCGTTGAAGTGACTCCTACAATCTCCAATAGAGGTAGATTGTATTTGTTGGTCTTGTAGGTGATGTCAAGAATAAGAACCTTTGGAAACAACCGGAATAACTTAATAGAAGTGGGATGCGCCCACACGATGTCACTGACCACATCGTAACTCTCAACTTTTCTGCTCCAACATAAATAATTTTGCGACTCAATCAATCTCAAAAGCTCCTGAATGTCCGTTCTAGGACCCCTCTTAGAAGACCTATAGGCGTAACGCTGCCTATATATTTGAGGAAGAGAATTGCGTTGTCCGGATAATGATTCTTCAAAGCAGTAAGACAATCTTCCGGGGCAACATTCAGATCACTGTGCTCATTAACAATAGCTTTCTGCGGCTTAGTTAAACAACCAAAAGCTGTCGACCCGACCGGGGTAGTAAGCAACTCATGTGTGTGAAGACCACACCTAACATTCACACGCCAACCCCCCATGACGTATTGTACAAGTAGCTCTCAATGTAAACGGGCAGCTTCTTCTCTTAGACCCGAAAACTCTAGAATCATTAGACCACTTCCCTTGCTTCTTGCAACCAAAAATAATCTTAGTGGTATGCAACCAAAAATAATCATTAGACCACTCTAGAATCATTAGACCACTTCCCTTGCCTCTAAAAAAATTAGTATGAAAAATATACCTTCTCCATCCAGAATGCCTCTGTAGTGTCTACCACGAAAGGAACAACCTGCGACTCTGTATGCGGTTCAATATCTGTTTCAAAATAGAACAACAGTTATACAGAAATTAATTTAAAAAAAAAAAACAAATCGGATTTACGTACCCCAAACGTAAATCTGCTTTGTATTTTTCAAAATCGGATATACCCCCATCTAGGTAAATCCGATTCATTAAAAGACATAATTGGATTTACGTTTGGGGTACGTAAATCCGATTGCGCATCGGATTTAGCTATATCCGTCAGGACAAAATTTGACTTTCTATACTGAAATAAATGGTCAAATCAGATTTATCTGTCAATTTGATACATTCGATTTGACTTATGCGTGTGTATTTATTACATATTTAAAGCTAATCGGATTTACCTTGCATTTAGGTAAATCCGATTACCAGATAACGTGGTCCCCCACCTGAGAATCTTCCAAAAGTCAATTTTTGTTAATTATGTCAGGGGTATTTTCGGGATTACGATAATGTGTGGGGGTATAAAAAAAAAACCTTCAGGTTTTCTAGTAATCCATCACTGTTGTTAACATGGGATGGCCCAATAATAGCATGGGTGGGCGTTGCGACAATAACTGATTGATAATCACTTTCTTTACCTTTTGGTTGTTGCTCAATCATCACATGGCTTGCAATCACGTAGGGCGCATTGTCAGGAACCGTTGGAGTTGCAACCTTAAATGTATCACTGTGGGGTCCATTCACTTTCTTGTTTGCTTCCTTATTTTCCTTGGGACGCGCGTGTGGCAAACATTTTCGGCTGATCGCTGACTCCTTTGTTCTCTGGTTTCTTGGGATTACCTCATCCAGTACCTGGATTGGCTCATTATCTCTCTCCATCTGAACTTCAATGTCTCCATTTATGTCCTCCGTAATTATCTCCTTATTTCCCAAAATATCAAATCTGGACCCCCCTGATTTGGCGTTGCCTTTAACTGACGCCGAAAGAACTCTCCCGCCACCTGCCGCCGGCACGCCACTCTGTTTCGGTTTACGATTCCAACGCTGCTTTTGGACGATGGTCCATGGTCCAATCTCCGGCGCAGTGGCTGAACTGTTCCCTTTCGTACCTTCCCATCCCGCCGTCACCGGTCCATTCGCATTAACCTCCGTCGCAGCATGATCAACACATTGGTCACGGTGGTGTCCAAATTTCCCACAAGACATGCACAACAAATGTAAACCTTCATATTCAATCTTGTAGATGTGTCCCTTGAGTTCAAAAAGAGTCAATAGCGGTTTGTTGAGATCAATCTCCACACACAATCTTGCATATTTCCCCTTGCCATCTGTTGTGTTGTTTTGTCTACTTTGATATTTCGGCAAATTCGATCCCCCAAAAAAGACAGAAAATCAGGATCATAGTATTCCATAGGTAATTCCGGCAGTCGGACCCAAACCGCCACCCGTTCTATTTCTTCTTTTTTCGGCCTAAAGTTGGGTCTCCACTCTCTAACAATTAGGTGGTGGTCGTAGATCAGCCAAGGCCCGTTGCAAAGATCTTTGTCGTAATCCTCCTTGCTTGACAAATATACTAGAAAGAAATCACATCCGAGATCAATGATGGTCATAACACCCTTCTGCACCCACATCTGGTTAAGACGATTCTTCAAAGCCTTGAAACCAATCCGACGCCCTAACAGGTTGACTATAAGACCCTTCTTCCATGGCCTGCTTAGCCTCTTCTCTGCGTGTGGAGGAATGACAATCTCCGGACACTCAAAACCACCATGCTTCTTCTCGATGATCTGCAAATTCATTCCTCCAAAAAAAGATCTTTTCTTGATCACCATCAATACTATGTGCCCCTTTATCACCATGTGCTGAGCCCTCCTTTCCCTCCTCCTGACTACTCTCCATGTTGACTCCTAGAACAGTCTCCTTGTAGGATCTCTTTGCCGGTTCAACAACCACAGTGTCGTCGATGATATCAGCATATTGTATTTGCGGGGTGGCTAGTGCTACTAAAAATAAAATAAAAAGTTAAATCTAGATCAATTAATAAGTCATTGCTATCCACGTTTAATAACATTTTATTATCTTCTACTATTTAGTTAATTTTTCACCTCTTCTCTATCACAATTATTCACTAGAAGAGTCTTTTATCTCTTAAATTTGAATTTGTCACAGTTTGGTTGCTATTTTTATTTTGTACATTATAATTCGGTTATGTTTTAGGTTTTAGGTTTATTATTATCTAAAGAATATAAATCTTGGGGAGTCTCCAACTTCGGCTTGGGGGCAACTATTCTGGACTGGGCCGACGGCCCAATCCGCCTTCAGATCGACCAAGAGCGGCCCACGATGCAAGATAGAGATCAGATGTTAAACTCGCATGATCAACGGTCGAGATCGACCCATGCTGATCCAACGGTCAACGCTGGCCCTCTGACACTATATAAAGAGGTCCTACCTCCACTGACAGGTACACTTTTTACCCATACCGTTACTCTGCTCACACTCTTACTATACGGACTTGGGCGTCGGAGTGTCATCGCAGGTACAACCCGAGCAGAGCTCTGCGTACGACCAGACATCACCAACCAAATCAACCTGTACACTCGGACTGAAGATTCGTTCACCTGTGCCCGCGCACTCGGATGAGCACCACAGTTCATTCTCCTTTGGCGCCAAAATGCCACCCCCTCCCTCTCCAAATCCCCCCCCCCCCCCATTTTTTTCTTTTTACGACTACATTAAAATTTAGGGAAAAAATTGGATCTATAAATATATGAAGTTTGTTCCTCGATAATCGGATTGGTGAAAAATAAAAAGTGTGATGCTAGCCAGTGTGTTTTGAGGTACTTTAGAATCTAAAAAAAATAGTTGTTCATATACGCAAAGTTTGTTCCTCAATAACTGGTTTCTTGAAAGGAAATAGTGATTTTGTAATAAAATCTGTAAAGTGCAATGCAATACAGTGTGTTTTGGGGTAGTTAAGTGGTTGAAAAAATTTAGTTGTTTAAATACGTAGAATTTGTTCCTCAGTAACTTGTTTGGTGAAAAAATAATTCATAACATATTTATGAAAAGTACAGTGTTAAGTAGTGGTTTTTTTGGATGCTTTAGTGTTCGCAAAAAAATCCAACTATTCAAATATGAAAAATTTGTGTCTCACTAACCGGTTTGGTGAAAAAAAATGTGACAATACGTAAAGTGTGATGCTAAGCAGCGTGTTTTGAGATACTTTAGTGTTCAAAAAAATTTAACCGTTCAAATACCCAAAGTTCATTCCTCAATATCGAAATTTTTTAACTGTTCGAATACACAAAGTTTGTTACTCAGTGGTCGTTTTGGTGAAAAAAAATAATTTCAAAACAAAATATGTAAAGTGTGATGCTAAGTAGTGTTTTTTTTTTATGATTTAGTGTTCGTAAAAAAATTCAACTATTCAAATATGTAAAGTTTGTGCCTCAATAACCGATTTGGTGAAAAATATATATAATTTCGTGACAAAATACGTAAAGTGTGATGCTAAGCAGCATATTTTGGGGTACTTTAGTGTTCGGAAAAAATTTTAACCCTTCAAATACTCAGAGTTCATTTCTCAGTAACCGATTTGGTGAAAAAAATAATAATTTCGTGACAAATATGTACACACTCTGTTTTAGTTTTTAAGTTTGCAATTTCCTTTTTGTTATACATTTTTTTTAATTTATAGTCACCTTCAATATAAATAATGTTTTCTTATGGTTGCAATTTAAGAAACAAATTTTACCCAACAACAAATTTATATTAACTAAAGCTTTTACCCAGTGCAGCGCACAGGTCATGGCGCTAGTTATTATTATTATTATTATTTGTTTTTCCACTTCTATTGTGGCATATTTTATATATAGAGCTAGTGTTTGAAATTTTCATTCATTTTTTAGTTAAATTAACTTTTCCTATGGAATTTTTTCAGACTTCTTTTTGGTACCCCCTCTTAGACATTGTACCCCCATAACCCATTTTATCCCCAAAATACCCCTCACTTTTTTATCTATCAAGAGGTGTTTTCGGAAGCCATATTTTTCAGTCTTTTCGGAAACACCTATGATACATATTTCTGGAAGTCATTTTTGTGTTCCGGAATTATGTCAAAAGAGATGATTCCGGAAGCAATTTTGTTGAAGTTTTCCGGAAACACCTCAAAAGAGGATGATTCCGGAAGCGAGTTTATTGAAGTTTTCCGGAACCTCAAAAGAGGTATCTCTGAAAGTCATTTTTGCTTCCGGAATCATTCTCTAAGTGGCTAAGCTCTGCCATTGCTCACGAGTACAGATTGGAAACATCTTCTAGTTTTATTATGGTGCATTTGGCATCAGAGGGATGACAACTTTTGGCTGCAACATTTGGTTTTCCCTAATCTCGCAGTTAAACTAGCAATAGAGCTGATGAAATCAAAAGCTGAAGAAGAATTGGCGCCTGTGCTCAAGGCGCCTCAAGACAGTACCTTGGACAACACAGAATTGTGGGAACACTGAGGCGCCCGTACAAAAGGCGCACTGCAGCAGCACAGACAGGAACAAATCATTTGGCGCCTAGCAACGGTTCCCGAGCCTACAAGGATGCAATATTGATTCAAGATGCTGATTTCTATGATGGAGCATATTCCTTGGGATGCCAATGATGAGTCACTAAATTCTAGAAGGTCCTATCCTAAATATCTTTGCTCACAAATTTGAAGAGATGTTCTGTTATAGGATAGATTTGACAACTGTAAATATTCCTTTAGTTTTTATTTGCCGCACAATGGCGTATTCTTGTCTTTGGTACACCTCTTGGCTTCCTATAAAAGTTGTACTGTTGTGCTATTCGAATCATCAATGAAATAGTACAATACATTGATCAATTGCTCATTTATTTCATTATGTTTACACTGATGTCATCTAACATGATCTCCTAAGATTTGGATCTAGAAAAATGGCAAAACAAGTTGTTTCTCACAAAAATACAATAACAAGATGAACAAAAACACAACACAAAAGGAAAAGACACAAACACTTTCATGAAAGAGGAAGAAAGACCAAAGATGGAGAAGATAGAAATGGAAGTGGAGAAGGAAGTCCACCACTTCTTCCTTGGGAAGATGATAAGGACAACACTATCCTTGAGCTCTCCTAGCCTCAAGGTTGTGTGCTCAAAGTTCTCATCTCAAGAAACCTTGGAGAATCATGATGAACCTTCACCTACACTAGCAATGGAAACTTGCCCTCACCCTCTCTTGGTATTTTGGCACGCACTCTTGCTCAAGTGTATCAAATGAATTTCATTCATCAAGTTCTACCAATTACACTTAGAGTTCAAGTATCCTAGGCCCACACTCTAAAGTCCAAAAGAGACACAAAATAAGGCCCAATGCCACAAACTAAATCTACTAGGCCATAGCCACTTAACCAAGGCTAACATGGCTCAAATAAAAGTATCTTCACAACTTTTAAATGAAAATACAAAGCATAGGAAACACTAGACTTGGTTATCTAGAAATTCCCTACTATTTACATGGTCACCTTCAATGTGTTCTTGTCTTAATGATTAGGTTGAACACATTGAAGTATATTCCCTTGAATTCTTGTTGAGACTCCTTCTTTTGATTTTGATTCTTTATCTTTGTGGCCTTCATCCAAGCTCCATGTGGGATCACATCATTTTCCCCCTCTTAAACTTCACTTGTCCTCAAGTGAACTCCCCCTCTTGGGAACCTACATCAAAGATGGAAAAAAATCACTTATTTTGAAAATAAAAAGACAAATAAACTAATGCAAGAATTGCTTAGGCTCCACCGTGATCAAAAGGGAAGTGGGTTACTTCAAATAAAAGCCTAATCATATAAATTCTAAGCACTAGTTTCAACACAATCCAAAGCATGGTAAACTTCCAAGCAAAAGAAAAAGACCTAGAGAAAGGAATGGAGAAAAGAGAGAGAATATTATACCTTTGCAACTTAAAAACATTAAGCATATTCTCCATTACCTTGGCCTTACCATGTAATTGTGCACTTTTGGAAGTACCATCAATATTAGAGTTGCCTATCACAACTACACATGTAATACTTTTTTTCTCATGTACCTCACAATTATCATGTATAGAGGCAATATGGTGCTCATGGCCACCATCAAGCTTTTCACCTTTTAAATTGGTATGCACTTCCAATGCTTATGAAACATCATTCTTTGCAAGTGCCTCAAGTGTAACATCATATTCACTCACCTTTTAAGAGGAATCAACAAAAATAGAAAGAAAGTTAGCATTAGTAGCCAAGCAAACAAAATCATTAGAAGATGGGAGTTTGGATGACTCTTCCAACAATTGTTCAAGTTCCTCCCTACTTCCAATTTTTGGAACCTCCTTAGAAGTTTCCACCATTAGAGGCTCTCGGCCAACCCTAGTTGCTACATCCTCCTCATTGATTTTAACATTCATTTCCTTTGTTTCTTCCTCTATTTTCTTCTTCAAAGCAATTTGGTCCTTAAGCATTTCATGAAGGCTAAGAGAAGTAAGATGAATTTCCAAATTGTTATGCCTAAAAGAGTTCTTGTTAGCATATCCATCATAGAGTACTTTTTTATCATGTTTCCATGGCCTACCTAGGATTAGGTGGGCGGTCTCTATAGGTACAACATCACATAAGACTATGTCTTTGTACCTATGAATGGAAAAGCTAACAAACACTTTTTTATTCACAAGAATTTCTTCTTTATCTTTATGCAACTTGAGAATATAAGGTGTTTATGGTCAAATGTGTGAATGTTGAGTTGTGTAACTAAACGAGTGCTAGCCATATTAGCACAACTCTCACCAACCACTTGCAAACAACATACACTATTTTGAACACGACATCTTGCATGGAATAAAGAAGAAGTAATAGCAATAGGAATAGAAGTAGGGATTTTTTCCTCCTCATCGTACATATCTCTTCTATACCTCCTTTGATCCTCATCATACCTATATTTTCTATACCTCCTTACATAGTACTTGTTATACCCCAATTTTGTTCGATCACTTTTTTTCTCACAATCATTTTAATTTAGTCCGTGTGTCATAGGTCCCAAGGAATATCATTTCGAGAACGATATTTTGAACGCTTTCAATACTAACTTGTTCTAATTTAGGCCAATGAGTGGTGTTTCATTCAATTGGGCCTACGCTCAATATGTTGGGCCAGTTTGTTTAATTTCGGTCTATGTCTAATAGTTTGGGCCGGTTTTTAATAAATGGGCTTATGTAACACCCCGGTGTTTTTAACATGTAAAAATACCCGAGTGCACCATCCCTAAAACATCAGAGATATATTTCCTGTTTAAATACTGAACACCACTATAAAATTTTCACTAAACAACAACAGGATAGTCTTAAACATAAATAAGACCATAAACCATCAGTGAAATACAGTGTTCAATATCGTACAAGAAAGCGGAAATAAATACATAATGCTAAAGACCAAATGTCTTGATATACAGATGACAAGGAAAGATATAAACTTAAGCATAAAAGCTAAGTCTTCAGCAACCTTCCGAGTACCACCTACTCGTGCCTCTTGGATCTCCACTTTCCCTGTTTATCTGTAAAACAACAACATATAAACAATGAGATACAATCTCAGTGAGTTCTACCGAGACCCCTACTAACACTCTCGGTTCAATTATATAACCATTCGAGCACGACACCGACTGCGCGAACGCTAAGCTGCGGTGTATCACGTTCTTTAACTTTAAACAAGATGCCGACTGCGCGAACGCTAAGCTGCGACAACTTATTACAACAAAGTACGACACCGACTGCGCGAACGCTAAGTTGCGGTGTATCGCACGACAAACTTTTCAATATACTGCCGACTGCGCGAACGCTAAGCTGCGGCTAACCTGTTATAACTTGGTACGGCACCGACTGCGCGAACGCTAAGCTGCGATGAACCGCACTGTACGACACCGACTGCGCGAACGCTAAGCTGCGGTGTATCGCACAACAACGATTTAACATAACACCGACTGCGCGAACGCTAAGCTGCGGCGAACCCCATAACCAATAGTGTTTCCTAACGGCGCGGAGCCTAGGGTAAGGGATCATGACTGCCCCGCCTAGTATGTTAACATGGGTCGTCACCCAAACTCGATATAATAAATATATATATCCACCCGAATTGGGCCGTCTCCTAACTCGATATAATTTATATATCGTGAATCAGAGACCGGTTTTGACTAATAAATAATAACCATCCGCGTCAGTGTTACAATCCCACATAGAACTTATAATTCGTTTTATTATCAATAAAACATATCCGCACTCGTGTACTACTGTTCGGTTTTTCGAAATAGTTTATAACTTCAAAAACAGTCCATTATGCCATTTAATTTATATAAATAGATAGGTCTTTGAATAAGCTTTCAAACGCCTCTGAGAACACCTCAATCGGGTTCCCGGATCAAAAGTTATCGCGAAAACAAAATCAGTGTACAGTTGCTGAAAATCTGCAAAGCGTCGCGACGCGAACTGCTGCCGTCGCGACGCGAAAAGCGACAGAAACTTTTTGCGTGACAAAACTGGGCCTGGTCGCGACGCGAAGGGGACGGGTCGCGACGCGACCATTTGCAGAAAAGTGCAGGTTTTCCGTTTTCTTGCGAAATTCGCTATCCCGTTCAATTCCGATTCTTGTTCCGACTAAAAACAGATTTGGCAACTAATACAATAGACTCAATACAAACCACACAATCAATCAATCCAATCAAAAGTTCAATCAAAACGGATTTTACCAAAATACGACATATTCCGATATAACAGTTTTTAAGTCAAAATCTTCCGAAATCAAATTACTAAAAGTTCCATTTCAACACGACTCAACCCGAGACTCGCTCCGATCAATTCCTAATCCGAATCAGACAGTATCAAGAAATATTCCAGTCCAGCGAAAGCGATAAAACAGTAAATCAATTATTTCGAAACGTAAAATCCTAAACGTGAGGAGAACTCACCTATCGTGATGAAAATCACGAAACACCGAGACTTTCCGTGAAAACGCTTTTCTGACATAACCGCACGAACGCTCCCCGAATCAATTCCACGCTTTGGCGACATCCGTATGATCCGCTCCCAAAGCTTCCCACTCGACCTCGAGAAATCTTTTGACCGTAAAACCGAATTCTCCGAAATTCTCCATGAATACTATTCATCATCTTCCTCCTCATGAAGCACTATTCATCCATAACCCCAAATTTGATTCTAAACCCTAACTCACCAAACCTTTGATTTCTTCATTCCAAGCTAGCAACCAACCACATATTCGACTTCCCTAACCTCTAGAACACTTGATGAAGAAGACAACACAACATTTCCTCTCCTTCCTCTCCAAATTCGAAAATGGTGAATTTGTGTAGAGTGAGTAGATGATGAAGATGTTGGTACCAAATCGAAGAGGAAGTAACGCCGAGCGTTTTTCGTGTTGGAAGGAAGTCGTTTTGATGAGCCTAAACCCTTCCTTTTTCCTCTTCTTCCTCCTCACCCATTCTTTCTTCTTTCTCTTTTCTCTTTTTTCTCTTCTCTGTTTCTCTTCTCTCCTTCTTTCTCTCTTTCTTTTAATTTTTCTTTCTTTTCTTCCCTCACGTACACACACATACACGTATACATATATATTTATTTAATAAATAAATGGTAACGTGGTCCAATTACCATATTGATCCAAATCTCTTATTTCGATTCCAAAATTTCCTTGATCCGTATTATCCGGTTAATGATCCGATGACAACCAATAAATAATTTTAGCACTCAATAAATTTACCAGTCAAGTACTAAAATAATTCAATTGGGTTAACATCCAAATAATTCTACTAATTATTTTGAGGATGTTACAGCTTATGTCTAATATTTTGGGTCATTTATCTATTTGGGCCTACATCTAGCTTGTTGAGCCTCTTTTTTTAATAAATGGGCCTATGATTGGTATTTTGGACCTAATTTAGTCCTTTGATCAAAAAGTCATAAAAAAATATTAAATAAAATCAGAATTAATTAAAATAATATTTACAATACAACAGAATGTCCAAAGGTCCAAATAATACAAAATAGTAAAAAAATACCAAAAAAATAAAAAACAAACGAAAATTAAAAAATACAAAGATCAGCAGCTGCTATGGGCCTATTCTTGCTCTCTAAGTCTTCTCAGCAAGCCCAAAACCTACAAAATAGGAAACAAAATCAGGTCAAAATCAAAGAATTCAATTTTCTAAACTTAAAAAATGCCTATAAAATCAACAATTCACAGACACAAAAAGACAGAAAATTCAGAGCAGAAAAAGATTAGGGTTTCCACACTGAGACTCTAATCAACAAAAGACTCAAAAATTCTGAAAAAAAGCAGTAGCACTAACAAAGTAGCAGTAACTAAGGAGAATTTTCAGAAGCTGGAGAGTCGGGTTGGTTTCCTCATTTCTTTTTATTTTATTATATGTATGAGTTAATCTGTGCAATACTATTAAACTAATAAAAATCCAAATACACTTAGTTTATGTTTTGTCAATAACATTTAGGCCCGAAAGAAAGAGAGGTAGTCACCGAACTAATCATTAATAAACAAAGAGTACCAATGTTTTTTTTTAAATCAAAAGTTAGTGTTTTAAGAAAAATCAGAGATGAGTTAATTAGAGGAGAAGAGGGAATTGCAATAAAATCATCAAGCAAAATGATTTAGGGTTTTATCTCAAAATATTTTGGAAAGGCGAGAAAAAAAAAAACATAAAAAAAAGAAGAAGAAAACTTACCTGTGCGGCGCTGGTATAGTGAATGAGTAGTAGGGTTCCATTTTAAAACATGTATATATTCCATTTAATTACTATTTAGTTTAATTCTTTATTTTCACTTCAGTTGCTACTAGTACCCCTGCGTTTTATCGTTACACCACCCCTGCTAAGCCCAACTCACAGAATAGATTTAAAAGCCCAAAAATTATGAAACTGAACTGGGCTCTGTAACTCCACCCCCTTTTGTTTATAATACAACACCCCTGAAACTATTTACCCCCCAACGTGTACTTCATACACCCCCCTTGTGCATAAGCCCAGCTTCATGAGCAACCAGCCCAGAATCCAAATAACGTGGACTGGGCTTCTGCTAAACGCACCCCATTCTTTTAAAACAGCGCCCTTTATGCTAAATACACCATGTTTTACTATTGCACCCCCTTTTTTGTTTTTTCACATACTTCTTTACAAAAAGTAATTTCTTTTACAATATACATTTTTCTTTATAAAAAACCTATAAAAATAAAATAAATATTTTCTTTTAAAAAAAACAAATAGGGGACTAAGTCGACTGTACAGTCGGGTTAGTCTGCGTTCTAGGATGAATGAGCTGTACAGCTCAAGAGTCCTAGAACCCCTAAAAAAATAATAATTAATAAACCTTTTTTAAAAAAAACGAATAGGGGATTAAGTCGTCCGTACGGCCGGGTTAGTCATCGTTTTAGGATGAATGAACCGTACGGCTCAAGAGTCCTAAAATCCCTATTCCAATAAAATCAAACCAACACACATCAAACCATTTTCCAAACTCCAAAAACTCCATTTTTATAAAATAGGGGACTAAGTCGACTGTACAGACGGGTTAGTCATCGTTCTAGGACGAATGAGTTGTACAGCTCAATAATCCTAAAACCCATATATTAAAAAACACCAACCAACAAACTTTTTCTACCCAAGAACTGCGTAGCTTTGATTTCTCCATCGCACCTGGAGATACGTAGGAGCAGGGGCCCACTCCTGTCAAGCGCAAAAAACTAAAATTTTTTATTAAGTCTTCTTTTCAATTCACAATAAAAGGGTAAAATAAATATTTTCAAAATTAATATTCTTTCCTACAACTAGTTAGCAGGTAACCTTCATTAGGAAGGATGTCGTGGGGTGCTAATACCTTCCCCATGCATAACCGACTCCCGAACCCTTATCTGGTCTCAAGGACCCTTATCCAATCCAAAAGGGATTTTCCAATGTTTACCCTTAAACTAAACTTTGGTGGCGGCTTCATGTTTGAACCTTCGAGGAATCCTCACCCGGATTTTTCGGTCGCTACAGTACTCATGGTGAGAATCATGTCTCTTAGGAGAAAGATACCTTCTAGGGGAAACATGCCTTCTTGGGCTTCCTTTGTACCCTTCATCCATCTTTCAAATGTAATGTGGTACCTACAAGAAGAGTTAGAAAATAACAAAAATTTCCAGCCACAAGTGTATTTAGCTCACAAAATTTCACTCCACTCGTGTTTAGGCTTTTTAGAAAAAGACGCTCCACTCAAGGGTTTTTTGGGCACACAAGTGTATAAGTAGGTCACTCAAGCCATTCTATTCTCCAATGCTCTCTTAGGATTGAACCTCAAAAACCTCTTTCCAGCCTTGATGTTGATATTACTATAGATTCTCAAGGAGAGTATTGTCAATCACCAAAGAATGCCAAAAAGGAAAGAAACTACTATGACAAACTTAGAAATTATGAAGACCAAAATCAAAAGCAAAATTTTTTACAAAGCTAAACCAAATATAGAGTATTTAAAGGCAAATTTAAACAAATAAAAGAGACTCAAAAATAATGGTAGCAATGTACCAAGAAAATGTCAATTAATGAGCAAAGTAAGCCTCAAGGGTAAAATGGTCCAACTATGGTCAATATATTTTGAGGAAAATTTCCGGTGATCCAAAAAAAGTTTCCAATCTCAGGGAATTTTTTCAAGATTTTTCAGAATTTTTTTGATGCTCAGCTCCTCCTGTTGTTTTAAAAAGGGTGACCTACCTTATTCTTAGCTCACATCCTCAAATCAAACATACTGACCCAAGTCGTGCTTACACTTATGGAGTTATGTACTTGATTGAGGTTTTATGTCAACATGTATTAGTATTTGAAGCTGTTTTTTCAGATGCAGAGAAGGTTTTTATTTATTTGTTTGTGGTATTGCCTGATTCTGTCTTCGAATTTCAGCAAGCTTCTTAGATTGGTTTCACTCACACAAGCCTCCTTATAAGTACTATGCATTTTGCTTGTTTGTTGCTTCCAATTCCTGCTTTTGTTAATGATACATCAGTAGCAACTTTTGGTGTCAAAATGGGAACAAGAAGGGCTGATGAATTTCAATGGAGGTGTTGATCAATTCAATTAACTTCTTCAAAACAACTTTTTCAAAATGTTATGTATGATATAATTTCTTGGAAGAAGATGGCCTGCTGTTATTTGATTTGGAAATGCAAATTGTTTGGGATACTTTAATTGCTTGGAAGTGTTCTATTGAAATGGCTCTAAGGTTTTTAAAGAAAGTGTTGATTAATTTACTTAATTGCTTGGAGATAGTCTTGACCATTGGCTCAGGCATTCAGAGGTTCCCTTTTGGAGTTGATGATGCAGTTTACTTGATAGATGTGGCTTTAAGGATTGGGTAGAAACCACTACATGTGCTCCCTTTTTGCGTTCCTCGGATACTTGTGTTTCCCTTATTGAATTTAGTATTGATAAAGAACGTGGCGGTGGTGATGTGCAGCAGGAACTGATTTTCAAAATTGTCCTCCAGAAACATGAAAATGGTTTCATCTGTGTGACTACTTTTGAATGTCAAGATTGTGATAGGTAGAAGCCTTTTTTGTATAATGCAATACATTTTTTTTTGCTATTTTCTTTTTTTTGTTTTTTTTCTTTTTGCTGGAATATTTGTTTCAATGTCTCAAAATATTGTAGATTTTGAGAGAAGTACTTGGCTTTTGAATCATTTGATTTGGACTTGTATTGAGTTCCTTAACAGATTTTGAAGTTTTGAAAACAAAAAACTGGATCAAACAGAATATGGAATTTCCAGAAATTCAAAAACAATATGAAGAACACCAAAAACACTATGAATGTTTGACTTCTTGCAATGGTGTTATCTCAGCCAATACTCCACCAAATCAGACAAATTTGGACTTCATTTCACTCAATTTTTCATAAGGAATACAACTATGCAACTTTCAGACCCGAATAAGCACTTATGCAGAAAAGTGATTTTCGAAAACTAAGGTTGAAGATGAAGATTCAAACCTTCAAACCAAAGTTTCCAGAAATTACAATTCTCAACCAAATTAAGCAAATGAGTTATCCATCTTGTGAGAAATTTCACAACGAACACGATTAAAGCATCAATTTGCACAAAAAGGGACAAGAACTTACTGAAAACGCGCGTTTGCCGAGGCAAAACGCGTTTTAGGTTGTGACTATGGTATATTATTCAAAACTCAAAAAAAATTCACGAAATCAGTTGCTATAGGTTCGTAATCTTAGCAGGAACAAAACACAGCAAGAGATTCGAAGGAAAACGAAGCAAAATCAGAAACGAAATTGAAAATAAGGTTGTGAAATTGCTATGGTTTTTGAACTCAAACAGACGCGGATCAAATAAAAGAGAGACACGAAATAAGGCCCAATGCCACAAACTAAATCTACTAGGCCATAGCCACTTAACCAAGGCCAAAATGGCTCAAATAAAAGTATCTTTACAACTATTAAATGAAAATACAAAACATAGGAAACACTAGACTTGGTTATCTAGAAATTCCCTACTATTTACATGGTCACCTTCAATGTGTTCTTGTCTTAATGATTAGGTTGAACACATTGAAGTATATTCCCTTGAATTCTTGTTGAGACTCCTTTTGATTTTGATTCTTTATCTTTGTGGCCTTCATCTAAGCTCCATGTGGGATCACATCATACACAGACTTTCATTAATGTTTATAAACTTTAAGATGGTATCAGAGCATATGCTCTGATTACCTTGCCTCCTTTTTCATTTCTTCTTTTTTCTATTGTTTTAAATGGCTCGTAATGGTGGGGGAGGTGGTGCTGGTGGCTCTGGAAGTGGCCCAGTTAACCAACCACCAAAGGATCCCAGTACTGAGCAAAGCAGTCCTTACTATGTCCATCCTAGTGATGGTCCTTCTTCTGTCAGTGTCACCCCAGTGCTCAATGTGAATGGATCCAACTATCATAGTTAGGCTAGATCCATGAAAAGAGCACTTTGTAAGAAAAATAAGCTTGATTTTTTTGATGGAACCATTGAATTCATGGATAATGAATTCAGTTGCTGAATCCATTGGTCAAAGCATAGTTTTTCTTGAAAATGTCATAGATGTATGGACTGAACTCAAAGAGAGATTTTCACAAGGAGATCTTGTTCGAATTTCTGAACTACAATGTGAGATTTATGCTTCCAAACAAGGTTCCCTTTCTGTCACAGAGTATTTTTCTGAACTTAAGGTTTTATGGGAAGAGTTGGAAGCATATTGGCCTGAACCTAAGTGTGGTTGCCCTAGAAAATGTGTCTGTGCTACTGGGATAAGCTTATCTCAAGAACACTATGAGTTGAGCAAAGTTATCAGATTCCTTACAGGGCTGAATGATAACTTTGCAATGATAAAATCTCAAATCCTCATTATGCAGCCTTTGCCAAAGCTTAACAAGATCTTCTCATTAGTGATACAACATGAAAGACAGTTTCCTTAAAATGATGAGTCTAAAATCCTTGCTGGAAATGTTGATGCTAGGAGAGGGAAAGCAAAATCACGAGGTGGATATACATCAGGTTACAGCAACAGAAATGGAGGCAAGGTATGCACGTTCTGTGGGAAGACAGGCCACACTGTTGACACTTGTTATAAGAAGCATGGAATTCCTCCACACTGGCAGAAAAATAGTACCAATGCTGCCTCTGCTGATACAGATGATGAGCCATCGGAAAAAGAAGAAGAGAAAATTGTGCAGACAGGCATTACTCAAGAACAATATGATAAGTTAATTAACATGCTTCAAGGAAGTTCTGCTGGAGGAATTTCAACCAGTCAAGCAAACTGTGTGACTAACAATGGTATGCATTTTTATGTTCAATCAAAGTCAGGTAACCTCCTTTTGATTTGTCTCTCAAATTCCAATTTATTTGGTTCATGGATAGTGGACTCTGGAGCCACAGACCATATATGTTTTTCCTTAAGTTGCTATAAAACCTATGTTCCTATTAAGCCCATTAGTGTCAGATTACCTAATGGCAACATTGTTTTAGCCAAATTCAAAGGCACGGTTCAATTCTCCCCCTCCTTCAATATTGAAAATGTTTTATATGTTCCTCAATTTTCTCTGAACCTAATCTCTGTCACTAAACTGATGCTTGACTCTAAGGAAGTGAATATTCGTGATTTGAAATGTACTATACATGACTTGAAGACTCAGGAGATGATTGGTTCGGGTGTGATGCATGAGGGTCTTATATATCTGATAATAGAAGATTGCAGAACAATTTCCATCAATGCTGGTGATGGAGGGACTGAAACATTGCCTAATTCTACTTTATGGCTTTAGGCTTGGACATCTTTCAAGTAATAGAATGAAATTATTGCTTAGTGATTTTCCTTTTGTTAATATTGATGAATGATCCATTTGTGACATTTGTCATTTCTCTAGACACAAAAGATTACCCTATGTGTTAAGCTCTAGTAGAGCCTCTAAATGTCATGAGATGATCCATTTTGATATATGGGGACCCATTTCCACAGCTTCCATTCATGGTCACAAATACCTTTTAACTGCCCTTGATGATCACAGTAGATATACTTGGATTATCATGCTTAAATCCAAGAGTGAAGTGAGTAATCATGTGAAAAATTTAATCAACATGCTTGAGAAACAGAATAATGCAAAGGTTAAAATCATTAGGACTGATAATGGACCAGAGTTTTTCTTAAATGACTTCTATGCTCAAAAGGGGATTATTCACCAAACTAGTTGTGTGGAAACTCCACAACGAAATGGTTGAGTGGAGAGAAAACATACACATATATTGAACATGGGAAGAGCCCTTTTATTTCAGTCCAAATTACCAAAGCAATACTGGTCCTATCTTGTTTTACATGCCACATACATTATGAATAGAGTTCCTAGCCCTCTCCTCCAAAACAAATCCCCTTACTTTCTCACAAGAGGTATTCTGCCTGATTTAAATGAGTTTAAAGTGTTTGGTTGCCTTTTCTATGCATCAACACTCCAATCTCACAAAACTAAACTTGAGCCTAGGGCTAGGAAGTGTGTTTTCTTGGGATACAAGGCAGGGGTTAAAGATGTTGTCCTCCCTGATTTAAACAACAGAGAACTTCTTGTTTCAAGAAATGTTACATACCATGAGCATATTTTACCATACCACAGCACTCAACCCTTGTCTAGATGGAATTACTTTCCTCAACACAACTAGGATACAGTGACTGAGCCCATTGTTAATCATACTACCACTGCATCTGATACTACACCAGCAGAAACAATTACATCAGAATCTGTTACTGCTGAACCAGTGACTGAGCCTAGAAGATCTCAAAGGGAAAAGCATCAACCATCATATTTATCAGAATATAGATGCACCCTTTCATCATCATCACCTCAATCATCATCTACAGGCACTTCTTATCCAATTTCCAATTTTGATTCCTTTGGTAATTTATCTTCTGCCCAACAACATTATTCAATGTCTATTACTGCTACCAAAGAACCTAATTCATATGATGAGGCTTGTAAGGATCCTTGTTGGACAGAAGCTATGGGGAGAGAGCTAGAAGCACTTAAAAGAAATGAAACATGGGAAATTGTTGATTTGCCTCACAATATGAAACCTATAGGCTGCAAATGGGTTTACAAAATCAAACGCAAAGCTGATGGCTCTATTGAAAGATACAAGGCTAGATTAGTTGCAAAAGGGTACAATCAAATAGAGGGTCTCGATTTCTTTGACACCTTTAGTCTTGAAGCAAAACTCACTACTGTAAGAATGTTGCTTGCTGTTGCCTCTATGAAAAATTGGAATTTACATCAATTAGATGTAGATAATGCCTTTCTTCATGGTGAGTTAAATGAAGATGTATATATGGAGATACCTAAAGGGGTTCAATATGAAAGAAACAATCAAGTATGCAAATTAAAGAAGTCTTTGTATGGCCTCAAGCAGGCTCGCCGAAAATGGTATGAGAAACTCACTGCCTTGTTGCTCACACAAGGATACAAGCAATCTAGTTCATATTATTCCTTGTTCACTAATTGTGAAGGACAGTTTTTCACAGCTCTTCTTGTCTATGTTGATGATGTTATCTTAGCAGGGAATTGCTTGAAAGAATTTGACAGAATCAAGAGCATACTTGACACTAACTTCAATATCAAAGACTTGGTCTCATTGAAATACTTTCTTGGCCTTGAAGTTTCTCAAAGCAAGGCTGGGATAACAATCTGCCAGAGAAAATACTGTCTTGATTTGCTGCATGAATCAGGACACCTTGGTTCCAAGCCTGCTAGTACTCCATTGGATTCAAACATCAAACTTCACAAAGATGATGCTGAGCCATATACAGATCATAATTCATATAGAAGATTGATTGGTAGACTTTTATATTTGACCAATACAAGGCCTGGCATTACTTTTGTTGTACAACAATATAGCCAACATATTAATTCTCCCACTGTTACACATTTCAATTCAGCTTGTAGAGTTCTTAGATTCCTAAAAGGGAGTCCTGGTCGTGGCTTATTCTTTCCCAGGAATTCTATCCTTCAATTGTTTGGATTCTCTGATGCTGATTGGCCAAATTGTTTAGACACAAGGAAGTTCATCACAGGATACTGTTTCTTTTTTGGATCTGCCTTAGTGTCTTGGAGAACTAAGAAGCACCAGACTATGTCAAGATCCTCATCTGAAGCTGAGTATAGAGCATTGTCCACAGCAACTTGTGAATTGCAATGGTTATTATTTTTGCTCAATGATTTAGGAATTAAATGTGATAGAGTTCCTGCCCTTTATTGTGACAACCAAAGTGTCATTCATATAGCTGGCAATCCTGTATTTCATGAAAGGACTAAACAACTTGAAATAGATTGTCATTTTGTTAGAGAGAAAGTTCAAGAAGGTACTTTGAAGCTGCTGCCAGTTAGCTCAAAGGGACAAGTTGCAGACTTATTTACAAAGACTTTATCTCCTACTGCTTTGTTCCTTTTATTTCCAAGCTGGGCATGATCAACATATACCATGGTCCAGCTTGCGAGGGGGTGATGAAATCAAAAGCTGAAGAAGAATTGGCGCCTATGCTCAAGGCGCCTCAAGACAATACCTTGGACAACACAAAATTGGCGCCTGAGACTAAGGCACCCTTGTGTGCCACATTGAGCAACACCTTATTGGCGCCCAAGTACATGGCGCAGAATTGTGGGAACACGGAGGCGCCCGTACAAAAGGCGCACTGCAGCAGCACAGACAGGAACAAATCATTTGGCGCCTAGCAACGGTACCCGAGCTGACAAGGATACAATATTGAGTCAACATGCTGATTTCTATGATGGAGCATATTCCTTTGGGATACCATTGATGAGTCACTGAATTCTAGAAGGTCCTATCCTAAATATCTTTGCTCACAGATTTGGAGAGATATTCTGTTATAGGATAGATTTGATAGCTGTAAATATTCCTTTGGTTTTTATTTGCTGCACAATGATGTATTCTTGTCTATGGTACACCTCTTGGCTTCCTATATAAGCTGTATTGTTGTGCTATTTGAATCATCAATGAAATAGTACAATACATTGATCAATTGCTCATTTATTTCATTATGTTTACACAGTCTTTCATTAATGTTTATAAACTTTAAGCAGAGCATTTACAACAGTGGGTACCGAAGGGGTGCACCATAGGAGTGCAAGAAGAAGGTCCCGAGTTCAAACCCCGAAAACTAACATTTCCCCCCACCCCCACTAACATTACCTATAAAAAAACAGTGGGACCTTCTTCTTTACCAAAATAGTGGGGGTGGGGGGAAATGTTAGGACCTTCTCCATGGCTATTATATTCTTTTATTTTTTATAAAAATATACTCTTTTTATAAAGAGAAACTCAATGCATTAATTTTTCATGAGTTTAATTTTAATAAATTAAGTTTAACATGTATGAAATTTATAGGTCAAAAAGTTGGCACAAGCAACACTTCAATCATGGAATGAATTGTAGTATATACATTGGTCCTCTGTCGAGCTTTTCACTTTAAAAGCCAACAAAGCTTATGATGTAAACCATTGAATACAAATCCAGATAGATTTTAATATAATACAAGGACTAACATAGTAACATGTTACAAGCTATAATGTTAAATTGCTGCATCATTTTGTAGCAAATATGAGAAGAGAATTTCGTTCCACATGTCAGGAACACCAGGTAAACACCAATGACTGCAATCAGGTATAGATGGCTTGTCACTCCAAGTGCCTACATGACCATCACTCCTATAAGCATCCATGGGTGTAACATGCAGAACTGTGACAGGAACACTAATATTTTTGACAACTCTGTTGATTACATCTGAAATTGGGCTTCTGTCCCTTCCGTTTGTTCTCTTCCAAGGCTTTCTAGTCACTTTGCAAGCATTACGGTTGTGTCCACTGGCACAAAGATAAGCATTTTTAGTTAGTCATAATTAAACATTGCACCTACCATTAAATTTGAGGTGAACTCTAAGTGGACCATCTTGACGTATAATCCATGTGGATGGATCCTTGAAAAGTCGTTTGAAACTCTAAGGATGACTAACGCTGCTCTCCATTCCTCCTTGTCCTCGCGATTGAGATGGTGAACTGGTCCGTGTCGGTTTGACAAACAATTCGAGAAAACGAATCTGTTTCTCTTATTTTCATCGAATCGACACTGATCAAGTCACAGACTCTATCGTGAGGACATTGAGGACCAGAATTTATGCTTTTAGAGAGCAGCGGCTATCATTGTTAGAGCTTCAAATTATTTTCAGTTATTAGCCCCCATAGATCACATGTCAAGATGGTCCTCCTGAAAATTTTCCTCGAACTTGATTGTTCTATTGTTACCAAAAAGAGTGGAAGAAATCATGTTTTTGGTTCATGTTGTCTCTTAAAAGAAAGTTGCAAAACAAAAAGAATAAATATGGTGTACAAACCCACCTCCAATGAGATGATTCAAAAGTACGAAAGAATATTTTTGTCCTGTTTGTGTTAATTGTATTCTCTACCCAAGATTCCCAGGTGAGCAAAGCTGTTTTGAAAGCAGAATTAATTGGCATTCCAAGCTTCAGTGAGTTACCAACCTGAAAATACCACCCCCTGTCTGAGGATCACGTTAGTAGCCAATGGTTGATAATTTTCATAACAAATTTAGTACTAGCATGCTTGGAAAATCAACGCACAAATGAGACATTGATCTTCTTGCAACTCTTTTCACTTGTAATAGGAAGATGAAAATCATATCCAAAAGCATTATCAAGCATGCAGTTGCAAACAAAATATTCTGAGGAGTAAATCAAATGTTGAATTTATGAAGACAAAAATAAAACAGATAAATAAAACAAAAAATGGCATTAGAATGTAATATATAACATATGTAGACAGAAGAAAAAAAATACACATCTCTGTTTGGAGAATTAAGTTACTCACATGTCAAAAAGCTTCGTCCTTGTCCACCAATGACCTGAATTGAATATAAGAACATCTGAATCAACCCATTCATGGCTAATATCATCCATCTTGTCCAATCTCAGTTCTGTCTTCACCCTTCGCGGCGCGAGTCTAGGCACCGGACCCGGCTTCACCAGGAAAGCTGATCTATAAAAATCAATCCTAACATCAAAAGTACTAAACCTTACACCTAAAAACCTAATCTGTTTCGTAATCTTGTTGCCTTTGATTTCATAGACACTCTTCTTATCCTCAACTCCTGTCATCAGCAAACATATCAAAGACTCCCACTGTGTCCTACTCAAAGAATCACCAACAAAAACAACCCTTTTCCCACGAAGTTGTTCAAGTATTCTTCGAGCATCAAACCTTGGAATAACACAGTTATGAGGTTTCCACCTCCATTTTGCATACTCTCTGTCTTTGCGCCCATTAGCAAAGCAGTTAAAACCTCTTTCTATAAAGGGACAATGAGAAGCATCATACAAAGGGTAGCTATCATCTCTCATCCAACTTCCTTCAAACACATTGCACGCGTCCCTTGAAACATTGGATTTTAGAGTCTCATAAAAACTGTTACTGTTAGGATTAGGAATCTCAAAACTCTGGATTTTAGAAGGAAATGCATATGAGTATACCCATGAAAGGACTAAAAGAAAGGATATCAAAGACCCAGTTGTGACCAACTTATTGAAAGATACAAGGATCCATGCATTGCAGTTTTCATTGATAATTTTGTGACCAAAACTAAAAGCTCTTGATAATAAAGTCCTAAACTTTGGAAATGAGATCCAAAAACTGAACAAACCCAACAACTGCATAAATTGCAAAACCAACCAACTATCCCATATATCCATTTGAAGCAATCACCTATGTATCCATACTAATACTAACATAATTAAGTTGTCTAAGAAGAAATTTTTACATCTGGAAAAAAAATCTAGTGAACAAAAATATTCTGCATTCAGTGTCAAAATATAGAGCTCAAGGGAAAAAACAAGCTTACTTTTTTAGTACAAAAACTGAAACTTCATAGCCCAAATGTATACCAGAGCAATATTGCAAGTTTGAAGGAAAAAATAGTAACGTAGAAGCAAATTTGGAAGATTGCGGTTTTATCAAATGAGATAACTTTTTTAGTAATGAATGAAACCGGAGAGTGCACCAGACGGTAGTTGTGTTGGTTGAGTAGCATGGAAAAGTTGTCGGTAGCTTGTGCTATTTAGGAAACAAACCATTATTGTAACCCGCCCGCGGACCCATGCGTCGCACGGGAAAAAACTTTAGTTAATACGAAATTCTTGTGTTGTTAAAATTTGTTTTTAAAATTGCAACATGAAAAAGTCTCAAAATATATATATATATATATATATATATATATATATATATATTTGGATTAATTACAGTTTTGGTCCCCCTGTTTTCACCAATTCACGATTTTGGTCCCTCAAGTTTTAATTTGACGATTTTGGTCCCCCTATTTTCCCAATTTGTAAAATCATTGTCCCCCACCCCAATTTTTGAGGCACAAATTTTGCATATTTGAATCATTGAATTTTCTTACAAACACTAAACCATCCAAAAACACACAACATGAGAAAATATTGTTTAAATTGAAGGTAAGTATGAATTAAACAAAATATGTAATAAAAAAGGCGATTGCAAACTTTAAAACTAAAATAGAGTGTGTACATATTGGTCACAAAATTATTATTTTTTTCACCAAATCAGTTATTGAGGAATGAACTCTGAGTATTTGAACGGTTAAATTTTTTTCGCACACTAAAGTACCCCAAAACATGCTGCTTAACATCACACTTTACGTATTTTGTCACGAAATTATATTTTTTTTTCACCAAATCGGTTATTGAGACACAAATTTTGCATATTTGAATAATTTAATTTTTTACGAACACCAAAGCATCAAAAAACACTACTTAGCATCGTACTTTACACATTTCGTTTTGAAATGATTTTTTTCACCAAACTGATCACTGTGGAACAAACTCTGCGTATTCGAATAGTTAAAAAAAATTGATATTGAGAAATGAATTTTGAGTATTTGAACGGTTAATTTTTTTTCAAACACTAAAGTAGCTCAAAACGCAATGCTTAGCATCACACTTAATGTATTTTGTCACGAAATTATATTTTTTCCCCAAACCGGTTTTTGAGGCACAAATTTTGCATATTTTAATACTTGGATTTTTTTGCGAACACTAAAGCATCAAAAAACATACTATTGCGATCACTAAAGCGTCAAAAACCACACTACTTAGCTTCGTAGTTAACATAAATATGTTATGAAATTTTTTCTTCACCAAACGGGTTATTGAGGAACAAACTATGCCTATTTGAATAGTTAATTTTTTTCCGACTACTTAAGTACCCCAAAATACACTGTTTTGCATTGCTATTTCCTTTCAACAAACTTTGCATATATGAACAACTAAATTTCTTTTCAGACTCTAAAGTAGCTCAAAACACACTCGCTAACATCACACTTTACATAATTTATCACGAAATTAATTTTTATTTGTCAACAATTCAACTATCGAGAAATAAACTACACGTATTTATAGATCCTATTTTTTCCCTAAATTTTAGTTTACTCTTAAATATTAAAAAAAAAAGATAAAAAAATGAGGAGGAGGGGAGGGGGGATATAAAAAAAATAGAGGGTAGGGGTGGGGGGTAGGGGGAGGGGGGGTGGGGGTGGAGGTAGGGGAAGGGGGTGGGAGTCTTGGTGTCAAATGAAACTCAAGACTCCACAAGATTTATATATAAGATTAAGGGTGTTCGCGGTGCGGTTTGGTTCGGTTTTGAGATAAAAAATGAACCAAACCGCAAGGTAAAACTACATGCGGTTTGGTTTGGTTCGGTTGGCTTCCTAAAATAAAACTGAACCAAACCAAACCAAACTAATGCGGTTTGGATTGGTTCGGTTGGTTCGGTTTTTTCCAAGACAAAACATAATTTAAAACGAAGTTAAAATTAACTAACATAAAAAATGGCTAACATAAATCTTTAAGAAAAAATCTACTCAAATATATGTAGTATACAGATTACGCTCTTTTAATTCTTTTAAGATAGTTAAGACAATGTTTAAAAGAATTTGAATTAAATATTTTATTGTAATTTTTAAATATAGCATAACAATATAGATTGTTCGTAAATAAGTCAGAGAATTAATTGTATTTGGGCTAGTAAGTGAGTGAGAGTTGGGTTTTAGTTGCATTTGGGCTAGTAAGTTTGTAAGGAAGGTTGTAAGTCAATAAGTCTTAGTGCCACTTGCGGTTTGGTTTGGTTTGGTTTGGTTTCTATAATCAAAACCGCGAACCGAACCAAACCGCGCGGTGCAATGAAAAAAATAACCGAACTAAACCAATAAGAAGCGGTTTTTTGCAGTTTTCGGTTTGGTTTGGTTCGGTTTGCGGTTTTCTATTGGTTTGGTTCGGTTTTGAACACCCCTATATAAGATAACCGGATTGGACCGAATGGTTAAATAGCATAGGAATCGCTAATTGAATTGGTTGAAGTGATATTTTTATGCTTAATTCCACGTTTGGTGTCATTATTTTATCGAATCACAGTATTAGTCTCCCAATTTTATTAAATCCGCAATTTTAGTCCCTCATTAAATTTCTATCCAATTTTTATGAAAATGCTGACGTGACAGTAACATAGAGATGTGGCAGCATATGGTGCTAGCGAAACCATTGGATGTTGACATATTTATATTTTCATTTATATATTTTGTATATTATTAGACTAAATCAAGGCATTAAGTGTATCTTTTGTATATCATTAGTTGTTTGTATGACATGTACACATCAATACCTAAAGGTTACGCTAGTATGACATGTGTCTGCCACATTGGTATTTTTGCAAAACAAAATGGAAGAAAATTTAACGGGGCTTAAAATTGCGGATTTGATAAAAATGAGAGACCAAAATTGCGGATTTAATAAAATTGAGAGATCAAATTTGTGAGAAAAAAATAGGGGGACCACAACTACGGTGAAGCCTTTTTTTTAATGTTTTCTCTAAAATATAGTACTTTTATTTATATTTATTAGTCATTTGGTATAAACATAATAAATTAGATGAATCAAATCAACTATGACTTGGAGGTCTTGTTGGCTTGATCTCCAATCTAGTTTTAAAACCATTGAAAGAAACCCAAGCTTCCCAAATAACGTGTAGCCCAAAGTGTTCTTTGACAAATTTGGTGTGAGACCATTTTTTTGGCAAATAGAAAGAAGGAAGTCTCGTTAAAACTCTGATGTAAAAAATATCACGAAGGAAAAATAGTACTCCCTCTGATTTTATTTTAAAAGATAAAAAAAGAAGACAGAAGAGAATCAGAGGAATAACTAGACCAAAACCCTTGATAAGAAAACAAAAATTAAAAGCAAAGCAATAATATGGAGTCCCTAATTTGTTGCGACGAAAGACCCTTATACAATCCATCTTAAAGACAAATTACCGATAATTGCCGATAATTGCCCTGAGTAAATCATCGAGAAATGAGTGGAATTAGCTTGAGCCCACAGATCTTTCTATTCATGTTAGCTCTGCTGAAGCTCTTTTGATAAAACAAATTTAATTTCTCCATCTATCAATTCTATTGTTGATAAAACAAATTAAATTTAATTTCGACCATAGCTAGCTTAGCGCAAGACCTCCCTTCAATCCCAAACAGGTCAACTTTCAAAGAGGCTCTTGTTAAGCCCAAGAAACAAAGAAAATTTTTACTAGTTTGAGAGAAAAGGAAACCGAAGTCAGGGAAATTGCAGAAAGCCACCCGTGAGCTGACAGAAGTTTCTTTGCGCTCAGCCCCGGAGAACCATGTGGCGCAACCATCCAAGGACAATAGTATTCACCCTTCTTCTTTGTTTTCTGCAGGTACGGTTTTATGTGGAGGGTCAATTTCTAGCTGTGGCATCGCTCAATGCAATAATAGATTTTGAGCTCTTCAAAGCAAGTCGGTTGCAAGGAAAGTCTGGGAGAATGCTAAGAGCCTAGGGGTGGAAGGGAAGTTGCATGATGATAAATATATTGATTTGATTGAAGCTGGCGAAAGAATAGATGAAGCAGAGTGTAGTAAGAGGGCGAATAATAACAGGACCTCATGAATTTGCTATCTTTAAATATGCGTGGGTGGGGAGATCGAGGTAAACGTCGTCAGTTGGCTTCTTTAATTAATTCCAGGTCGTTTGATTTTATGTTCTTCGCTAGAAGGTGCGTACACGGTGACGTCGCATTTTTTCGGGGCTGGATTTCTTGGCATTAGCAGGGTTACTCGAGATAAAGTTGTTCATGTGGTCAATGTATATGCTCCTTGTTCTACAGTAGCGAAAAGAAGAGTTTGGGCTGAATTGTTAGCTCCTAAACAGAGCCTAGGTGATGGAGAGTGGTGTATAGTAGGTGACTTTAACGCTGTATCTTGCACTTCTGAGAGAAAGGGCAGAAACGGAAGTTCTTCAGATGCAGAGATGGACGATTTCAATAGTTTCATCGTGGACATGGATTTAGTTGATGTGCCGGTGTCGGGAAAAAAATTCTCATGGTTTTGTTCATATGGTGTGTCCATGAGTAGACTAGACAGGTTTTTGATCTCAGAGGGGCTTATATCGGATTGGGGGATCATGAGTATAGCACCGAAGCCGGTTCGGTATTGGCTGGAACGAAGAGCGGCGAGGGAAGAATACTAGGGTTCGTGGCTCGTGTTGAGAGTGAGAGGCTTCGCGTGTTCGATCTGATTGAGAGTGAGATTCTGAGAGTGAAGGGTTCTGAGAGTGAGATTGAGAGTGAGTACGCGTAAGTGAAATTATTTTTTTCTATTTTGGTACTTTAGAAGTCAAGCGAATACACGCCTGACTTCTAAAGTATTAAAATAGGAAAAAACAATTTCACCCTTAATTACAAGTTTGCCACCATGTCACTTATGTAGTCAGGCGAATACACGCCTGACTTCTAAAGTCTAATTTTTTTCCTATTTGTTCACTTTAGAAGTCAGGCGTGTATCCGCTTGACTTTAAAACTCGCGAGTTTTCCCTCTTAATTACAAGTTTGCCACCGTGTCTACTTATGTAGTCAGGCATCTGAGCGCCTGACTTTAAATGTCTAATTCTAATCCCATTTTTGCACTAGTGACTAGCTCTATGTCGGTTCTAGTGAATGGTAGCCCAACGCAAGACTTCAAAGCTCACCGGGGGTTGAGGCAAGGGGATCCGTTGTCGCCATTCCTCTTCCTCATTGTTGCCGAAGGTTTGTCGGGTTTAGTGTGCAAGGCGGTAGACATTGGCTCCTTTCAAGACTTTTATATTAACGATGATGTCCGGTTCTCAATTTTGCAATTCGCGGATGATACCATGTTGTTGGGTAAATCCACGTGGGACAACCTATGGAGCATTAAGACCTTGTTGAGAGCCTTTGAGCTTGTGTCCGGCTTGAAGGTAAATTTCCACAAGAGCAAGTTGATCGGCATTAAAATTCCAGATGGTTTTTTGGAAAGAGCTAGCACCTTCCTATTTTATAGAACGGAATCAATACCGTTCAAGTTCCTGGGCATTCCGATTGGCGCTAATCCGAGGCGGGAAGCTACTTGGAGTACCGTTCTAGGGGGTATTAGAAAGAGATTAGCGATGTGGAAGGGTCGTTTTCTATCCATTGGTGGTGGGGTTACTCTCATCAACTCCGTTTTGAATAGCATCCCTTTATACACGTTCTCATTTTATAAAGCTCCGAAAGTGGTTATTAAGAAAATGGTTAAAATTCAACGAGACTTTCTTTGGGGAATCAAGGAGGGAGATAATGGAATGTATTGGGTGGCTTGGAGTCGGTTGTTGAGACATAGATATGGGGAATTCGCTTCTTGCTTCATTCATGATTCGGTTGTAGGCAATTCTCGCCGGAATTTTGGCTCTATTTGGTAGAAAGACTTGGTGACTTTGGATGATAACTTAGAGGAACCGAGAAGGTTCGCTTGGTGCATTAAAAGAGTGCTGGGTGATGGCGCTTTAATAAACTTTTGGAAGGAACAATGGTTAGGTACCGAGCCTTTTTGCTCAAAGTCTTTCCCTTATTGTTTAATGGAGGTGGGCAGCAACTTGTTACAGTGGCAGATTTCGGGTCTTGGCATGGAGATACTTGGAGTTGGAACAAACCGTGGCAGGTTTTTACGGATTCTGTCCACGCATCAGAAGGTGAGATATTGGACAGTATTTTGCAATCAGTAACGCCAACGAGAGGGATGGAAGACGCATGGATTTGGCCGCAGGATCAGACTAAGAGTTTCACGGTGAATTCAGCATATCAGCTACTGGTCCGCAGCAACATTCTTTCAACTGCTTCGGTTCAGCAGCGTCTGTTGGGGGCGTTGTGGACATTGCTTGCTCCTTCGAAGGTTGCGGTCTTTGGATGGCGTCTTTTGCTTTATTCTCTGCCTGTCTGTGACCAATTATCTCACAGAAATGTCCTCCATTCTGAACAGGAGGCTAGCTACTCGCTGTGCAGTAAATTTCGCGAGACTGCCAGCCACTTGTTCCTCAGCTGCAGCTTTGCTCATTCCGTATGGCAGCTTGTTGGCAATTGGCTCGGAGTTGATTTCGACATGTCCCTGGATATTGTTGACTTCTTCCTTAGTTGTGGTCGCTTATGCAAAAGGAAGAAGGCGAAGCGTACGAAACACATGTGCTGGTTAACACCATGTTGGAGTGTGTGGCTTGCAAGGAATGGTGCTATTTTTAACAACGAGGAACCAAATGCTGAATCCGTGGTGAACCGCATCAAATGCTTAACTTGGAGTTGGTGTGTTTATAGATTGAAGTTATGCTCCTCTATTTCAATTTCAATGTGGTGGTCTAATCCACTTCAATGCTTAGAAAGGAGAGAAATGGTGGGTTGACATTCACATTATTAGCAACTTTATTCCGTTTTGAGGCACTTTCCCACTGGGTTTTGGTTCAGGGAGGTTTTGAGGAGGCCTTCCCCCTTTCATTAATGTATATGGGATTGGTGCACCCTTAGTGCCCCATCTATACAATTCTTGCTTATTAAAAAAAAACTAACTAATGTTATATTTTTGCTTGAAACGTGGGGAATTTGGAAATAAAGAACACAACTCAGGTATCTCTCATAGGTGTTGGTATGGGGTGTATAAAAATCATTTTTTGTACCAAACTAGCAGTATACCCGTGCATACGCACGGGTGAGATTGTGTTGTTTGTATAAATAGAGTTGCAATATTTTCTCGTTAATGAAATTATTCCAACAACATGTAAAAATTTCCAGTTGTAACTCAAAATTAGAATATAAAATAATTATTCTGACAATGTGCAACATTCCACCAAATATTTTAAAAATAATTTTGAATATTAAAGCTAATTTATAAGCTTTTAGTCAAATATCTTTATAGTATTTTTAAATGAAATAAATATTTATAATATTTTATCAGTAATGAAATTATACGAACAATATGTAGCGTTTCAGGGAGGTTTTGGTTCAGGGAGGTTTTGAGGAGGCCTTCCCCCTTTCATTAATGTATATGGGATTGGTGCACCCTTAGTGCCCCATCTATACAATTCTTGCTTATTAAAAAAAAACTAACTAATGTTATATTTTTGCTTGAAACGTGGGGAATTTGGAAATAAAGAACACAACTCAGGTATCTCTCATAGGTGTTGGTATGGGGTGTATAAAAATCATTTTTTGTACCAAATAGACCCATTCTTTCAAATAGAGTATATGCATTGCAATGGATAAATATACTCAAAAATACAAAATGAATGAAATATACTAATTTTTTTCGTTGTTTATTCTTTTAACGTATAAAGTCTTTATATCTAGAAGAATCAATAAGACCATATATACAAGTCACTTTTTCCATTTGGCAGATCCACTATACTTTGCATCAATTGAAGATGTTGTGTTTGGCAATCGCATGCCATGCACAAAGGAATTGAATAAAGTAAGTGCCCTCGAAGGTTGTGCATAAGGTACCATATGAGAAGCTCCCCTAACAGTCGCGAAAGTCAACAAGTTTCCATACTCAATATTCCAACCTCCAACCTATATGCATGCATACATGCCATCAAGTCACCTTAAACCACCATTATTTTAAGTGAATAAAATTCAAAACCGCAAAATAGAAAAATATAACCTCTTTTTTTTCAATATGCATGAATCGTTAATTGTTAAAGTACCTGGCCTTCGTGGAACCAAGTTCTATATGGAACTGTAATTTCAAACTTTAGGTCATGAGCTAGTTCACGAATGAGCGCTCGAGATCCTAGTAATGGCACAACAGAATCTTGGTCTCCACTGCGACAGTAATTTAAAATAGAACAATTAGCTTACTACTACAAGAAAAGTGTACTCTTAGAAATAGGAAAACAATGACGATCAATCTCCTTTGTTGAAATTACCTAAAAACCCATACTGGAATATTGTTTTGAACTATCTGTTGGAGATTTGGAAGCATATTAATGTCAGAATCTGTGGCGCGATAATTCAAAACACTACAATGAAAAAACACAGAGATGAGAATTTCACTAATAAAAACCAAGAACAATTAGGAACAATGTGTCTGAGTTTGACATGCCATTATAATTATAGTAGTCAATATTTCAAGAAAGTTTAAGAACTTGAAATCTTGTAGCTAAGTATGTATTCAATTATATTTACCTACTGCACATGGACCATTCATAGGGTAGTTTGGTGCGGTTAGCATGGAGAGCCTTCTGAACCTCAGGGAGGTTGAAGTAGAAACTACTTTCATAATCCATACAAACATCTACATTGATGCTTATTTTAGTAGCCTACAATGAGTTAAGTTAGCAATATTGTAATCAGTTTATATATTCATTAAACAATTAAAAATGTGGAAAGAGGAATTACTGTACCATCTTTTTCAATCTCAATTCTTGTTCAGCTATTGATGGATAGCAAACATCCAAAATTACGTCATAGTTATCAATGTAATCTCCAACAATATCATTAGCTTCATTTCTTGCATCGTTGCATGATTTAGATGTATTATCAGAATTGCAGTCCTTCATAATGGCAAGGCCAATTTCATCGGAAATCATTCCATGTGACCAGAAGTATTCATATGTTGCTTGAGTATCACGGTCATATTTTAGAAGTGGGTTTCCAATCTAACAAAGGAAAGGGTAGGGAAAAGTAAGAATACATTAAGAGAGTTGGAACAAAAAAAAAGTAGCGTCTATTCCTTACAAAGTATAACCGATAGCAAAAGATACTATGTTATTGCAAAAGTAACACAAATAACAACTTACAGCAACTCCTTTCATATTGAATTTGAAACCAGTTGAATGGGCATTATAATCCAAAATAACAGTAGCTAATTGTGGTATGTAATGTCCTGTGTTATATTAGAAATGTAGGTAAGATACCAATATATATATATATATATATATATATATGAGAAATATGAAACAAAATCAACAAAAATAAGGCTAGATAATTGTAAGAGGGACGAAAAATTCTTTTTTTAGTTTAGCTTTACTAAGAATAAAGTACAATATTTCGATTGATGATTAACGGCTCGTATTTTATTATTAATTATCATATCTCGTTTGATTATTTCTTTTTGATATATTATCACAAGAGATCTTGTAATTAATAAAAAAAATTGATTCGTTAATTGTAATCCAAGAGCTATATTAAATATTCTCATTTCTCATATGAGAATATATCAAAACTATAAATAAATTTTAAATAATTGGGTTGTGAATGTTTTGTTTAGTTGGACGTACCTGCATAACTTTCTCCTGTAAGAAACAACTCCCTTGATCTTAAGGAAGGAAACTTCTCGTACCATTTTAGCATGAACACAAGCATATCATTGGCTGAAAAATATAAAAGAATAAATTGTATTCGAACATACCTAATAAAATAAATTGAATAACACGGTAAAAATAAAATAAAAAATAGATAATTACCCGTAGAGGCATCACCAATGTTATAATCGGTAGTGGTATTTGAATATGACCAACCAACTCCAGCAGGAGACTCCACAAAGAGGAGGTTGGAAACTACGAAAAGTGATATTCGACATGTATACATAATCAACATCAAGATAATTAAATTAAACTCCAATATCTCAAAACACAACTAATTTTGCATACTATACCTCTATTCCAAGACATTGGATTTCTTCGTAGACCCCGTCCATCACCATTAGGATAAAAAGGACCCAATTCGGTAAAGGCACCTCCTCCAATAGACGAACATCCAGGACCTAAAAAACAAGGATGTTTGCTTTCAATTATGATTTTATGTATGATTAATTTGGCTTTCATTGTATTTTAATCTTATACAGTAATAATGTACCATCACACTTTATTAGTTTATTATTATGTGGTTTGCTACAACTAAAATCGTATACAGTTTGTCAAAAAAAACGTCATAGAAATGATAGTAAATTACTAACCTCCATTGAGCCAAATGGTGAGGGGCTTCTTGTGCGGGTCTTGGTCAGCCTCTACAAAATAATAGAAGAGACTTCTCCCATGCTTTACATCTATATCAACATACCCAGCATATTGGCTGAACTCAACCTTGGGTTGTCCAGGCAAGCTCACCACCAAATCCTCACTAGGGTACCCTTCTAACCCAGGCAGCAAGCAAACATAGCTCACCACAATCAACAACCAAACTAACCAACATTTACCCATGCCAATAACTCTAAGTGTCTCACAAGAAACCCACCTTTCATCCATTTCCTAAGGAGTCAATTAAAAAAACCGTATAGTAATATATATACTACTTCGGTCTCATTTGCAAAAAAAAAAAAAACACTTCTAAGTTCATCTGTGTATCTGGACTATATTATAAACCAGATACATCGGCTATTCATTGAATCTAAAGAGTGATTTTTTTTCTTATGAATGAGACCGGAGGGAGTAAATTAATAATTTAATTTAATCCTTATATTTTATAAAATACTAAGAATAAATTTCAAAATGATTTTTATATAAATATTAAATTGGAAACTTTTGTTTGGATAAATATTTAGACCATTCTTCTTTTCCTTTTATAAAAACGTAATATTTATTTTTCTTATTTGCAAAACAGAATGAATATATTTTTACCAAAAACAAAGAAAAAGGATGAATATAATTGACTATGATATCAGCCAAAAAAAAATTGATTATGATATGGTCTTTTTTTAATGAACATTCTATTAATTTTATAACAATATAATATTAGTCACCAGTAAAAATGAATTTTAAAATAACCCAGAGCGTGGGGTTCAGCGGTTGGGGCTGATCCTCCATTAACCAATGGTCGGGAGTTCGATCCCCACATTGGATACGGAGCAGCGTTAAAACTCTGCCCTGGGTAAAACCAAAAACAAATGAATTTTAAAATGATTTACATTCAAATATTACTTAAAAAAATTGGAAACAAATTTAAACCCCCAATTCCCTCTATAAAAAGTCAATATTTATTTTTTATTTTTACCCAAATATAATGGGTATATTTTACCAAAAACGAAAAATTAATAATTATAATAATAAATTTATGATATTGTTTTTTATTTTATAGCAATATAATAATGATGATAATAATAATAATTGCCACCAACAAGATGAATTTCAAAAGGATTTTACATTCAAGAATTAAATTGGAATCTTATTTGAGAATTTTTTTAAACTAAATCTCCTTTTTCTAGGCAACAATTATTTTTTATTTATAAAAAAATGATTATTTAGAATATATCAAATAAATGATTTTTTTATGACCAAGTCCAAATAAATGATTATTTGGTCGATGTTAATGCAAGCTGGAGGGGACTGTTGCTCCATCGATATGGTGAATTCGATTCAGCCTTCATCCATGGCTCTCTTGTAGCGCTAAACAGAGGTGCTGTTGAGTCTATTTGGTGGGGAGATTTATTAAATTTGGATCATTCACACATTCCAGTAGGTTCGTTCGATACCTGTGTGCGAAGAGGGTTGGGAAATGGTCGTTTTGTAGACTTTTGGAATGATCATTTGGCTGGGAATGCTCCTTTATCTTTGGTGTTTCCAAATCTTTATGCATGTTGTGTTCACAAACATGTAACAGTGCTGGATATTGGCGAATGTAACAATGATTTATAGAGTTGGAAGGAACCTTGGTTGCATATTCAGGATCCTGTTTGTCAAGAGGAAGCAGAGAGCTTGCATTTGATTTTGCAAGACGTCAAACCAGATCGCGAGAAGCAGGATCGCTGGGTATGGACGCTGGAGGCCAATAAATAATTAATCTCAGTTCGATCATGCTACAAGATGCTTGTGAAATCTGGTGAAGCTATCGGTATGAGCAGTGAGATGAACAGGTAGCCTCTTGAATCGCCATCTCATCGTTTCAAAGGAAGCTACTCTCTGTCCTTTCTGTTTGGAACCTCGAGAAGAAAACCATCACTTATTCTTGTATTGTAGTTTTGCCAGGGATGTTTGGAGCCAAGTTTGTAGGGGGCTGGGAGTGCAACTTGATGTTAGTTATAAATTTATAATCTGGCAGATCATTGCTTTTGGATAGGAAAGGTATGAAAGGGAAGGAAGGCAAAGAAAACTTAGTATTTTATTTGGTTGACAACTTGTTGAAGCATATAGTTGGCTCGGAATGCTCTTGTTTTCAAGAACGAGGAAGCTAAGATTGATCCAGTTGTTTCTCGCATCAAGAGCTTAACGTGGGGTTGGTTTATCTGTAGAGTGATTTGTAATTCTAATTTGTCTATTTCCTCTTGGTGGACGAATCCACTTCGGTGTGTAAACATTGTTTAATTTACCTGTTCATTGGGTGTGAATATTGCTTATCAAAAAATATTTATTGAAACAATATTCAACCCCTTCTAGCATTTTTTGAAAACTCTTTCAATAGTTTAGCAAACAGAAGTTAAGAAAAATACACGAGAATTTATACTAGTTCACAACCAAACTATATGTATTGTCTAGTCTCTTTGTTCATGAAGAATTTTTCACTACAATCAAACCGATTACAAAACGTAAAAGAATATTAGTACCAACTTGACTATTCTCTCAAGTTCTTGAAACGACAGACATTATACCTTCAAGAAACTAGCCTACACTTAGGGTTCATTTGATTTGAAAATAGTTAAGTATTGGACCGGACAGTATTGGATAAATTTTTTATCCAGTACACTGTGAACAAAGAACAACAACATTAAAAGTTCTCAACAATTAGGCAGAGGCTTCAACATATTTATCAAACACTCTGCGAATGAAGACAAAATACATTCTGATCATGAAAGAAAGACAAAGAAATAACTACCAAGAGTAGTAGACACACTCTTTTTCCGTAAGAGTATGCAAACTAAGTTCTCACTTGCATTCTAATTTCTTTCTATCTACTCTAATATGCTTAACTATTCTTCTTTTTTAGAAGAAAACCTAGCATCCTCTCATTAACAGGTGAACTTAACCAACTTAACTCCACGACTATCAAGAGTCAAACAAGCAGTACATGCAACTCTACAATTAGCTAACACATTGGAAACACATTAGACCACACATGTGCATGTTAACATTTGAGCTAGCGTGTAATATTGTTAAATAGATATGAGTTACTGTGGTTAAGTATTAATCACAATTGTTAGTTACACTAACTATTCAGTTAGTGGTATGGTTAGAATCTGTTTCCTGTAGATATAAACAGCACTGTGTAAATTCTGATGTTAGTTGAATAATAATAATAATGTCATTACTTTCTGTTAACTCTCTACCAGTCCTAACAAACTGGTATCAGAGCCCTTGATAGGGCCTGATCCAGAAGCAGCAGTGTTCGTGCGAGAGATTCAGAGAAGTAAGAAGAGAGCAATTGCAAGAATCAACTCACAGAGCAAGAAGAACCATGGCAGAAAGAGAATTTCTTCAACCCTCGATTCCCAGGTTCGATGGTCATTATGACCATTGGGCTTTGCTGATGGAGAACCTTCTCCGATCAAAAGAGTATTGGAACGTGGTGAATTCACTAGTGCAAAAAAGGGATTTAAAGTCAGGCGAAAAGGGGATTTAAAGTCAGGCGCCCGCTTGACTTTTATTAAGTCGACTTTGTATGTCAGGAGTTTTAAAGTCAAGCGATAGCCTGACTTCGTAAGTCTGATTTAAAGTCAAGCATTTATTTCGCCTGACTTCGTAAGTCAGTTTTAAAGTCAAGCATTTATTTCGCCTGACTTCGTAAGTCTATTTTAAAGTCAAACATTTATTATTGCCTGACTTCGTAAGTATGATTTAAAGTCAAGCATTTATTCTTGCCTGACTTCGTAAGTATGATTTAAAGTCAGGCTTTAGTTTCGCCTGACTTTAAAAGTTCATTTTTTTAAAAAAAAAAAATTATTTGGTAGCCAGCTAATCTAAATAATGACTGCTAATTTTAATTCATCAGACCAAAATCAAACCAAAAACTAGCCAGCTAATCTAAATTACTTTTTTTTAAAAAAAATTCAAACAAATGGAACTTACAATAGCCATCAATTGGTACAACTACCAACATATATATGAACAAATTTTTGCCATCAATTATTAAGCATTAAATCCTTACGATAGCCAAATTCTCATATCACCATCATCATTCACTACTACATATATATACCAAGAAGAGTCTTGTAAATTCCAGAACAATCATAACACAACTATGGTACTTTCTAACCTACCAATATGCATTTTTCACTTTGTTACTACCATACAAACGAAAGAGACTGAAAGCAGAAATACATGATAATTAATGCCACCATACTAAGACTAACAAATCCTTCTGCTACTTGATTGCAGAATTTCCCTTAGAGCAGCACTAGCACGTTCAACTAGTTTATCTCTCTTCCTTCAATACCTGCAAGAAAAATAGGAAATAGGCACTACAAGAAAATCGACGATTTCGACCGCAAAATCCGTCGGAAACGCACTGATTTTCGTCGCAAATTAACGTTTCCGACAGACTTTTCGACGGACAAATTTTTGTCGCAAAATCGCTCGTCGCAAATCGTTTCCGACAGGTTTTTTCGTCGCAAATCGTTTCCGACGGACTTTCCGACGGAGTTTTTCGTCGCAAACTCTAACACATTTTCGTCGCAAATCCGTCGGAAATTTTTAAAAAGAAAATAAAAAAATTAAATCATACATCCAAAAAACTATTTAATACTGATATCTATATTGTTTCATCAACTTCAACTCCTCAAATACAACAATCTATACCTCATTATTCAGATATTTAAAGAATTACAAGAGGAATGTATCTCTAAAGAATAATCCTGAAATTTCATATTCTGCACAACTAGAGGCTATAATATGAATAGCAAGAAAAATCAGCAACTGTTATCATGACCATTCAATTATAGGAATGTATCACATTAAAGGTAACTTAATCATTTCTTTCATTATGCACATTTCTGGCAATCCTATAATTTGAGAACAAATTGCTTACACACACCCAATTAATTTGCTATCATTCATGCCTAACTACAATTGCTCTCTCCTACATATATCATTTGCTAACAAACCCAATTAATTTCCTAGAAGGTTGAAGTGAGGGTAGCTTGTCTTGATTTCTTCAATATCTTCCCATGAGTCTTCAGCTAATTGTAAGTTATTCCACTGCACCAGTACCTGCAAAATTGGTTCACCATTTTTCACAATATAGTCTATTAGCTAAGTTATTCCACTACCTGCAAGTGACATTACCTTATCACATCAACAAAAAGAAAACCTATTTTTAACTAGAGCAATCAAAGAGGACTTCTAACTATTCTAATGTAGTGGACCTATCCTTGTTAACAACTTGGATAGAAAATATTTGAATACAATCCGAAGGTACTCATTACCTTTTCTAAATCAGAATCAGCAAGGGGAATAGGCAATGGACTTAGAGAGTCTGTTACTAGCATTTTTAAAAAATATTCCTAGTTAATCCTGTCATCCCATCGTAAAAATTTATCCTAGCTATTATTGTCCTCCTATCGTTTGTGAATACCTTTTCTATATAACATAGTGTGTCAAACACATGACAAAAATATGATAGCTGCTTGTACAAGTCTGCTTCTGTGTACTGAAAGTCAAACAAATATTTGGTTAATTCACAAAATTAAAGCATTAAAACTTCGCAATATGAATCGCACATGAAAAAGCTCTTAATATCCAGCAAGTTCATGGAGTCAAACCTTTCTATTAAGATGCCCAGCGGGGATAATTTGGACACACAGTTCCTCTCTCAGAATCACCAACCAACCGAAAGCTGATACTCCGTGTTGTATGCTTGCATGTTTCATCGTCACACTGGATACAAAATCAGCTGAGGTCAGTCACATCACAGCTAATTTTAATTTTATAGGCTATTAACATTCATAATTCATAATAGTATAGTTTAGAGAGTTGACTTACCATTAGTAAACCTCTATAATACATTAACACAAATTTCTCTGCTTGCCTTTTGACCTGAAATGAAATAGTACGCAGATGCTCAAGAACAATATTCTATGCTAAATCAGCAAACATGTTGAATGTCACGACGTTGATCTATGTTATGATACATGATCTAAAATCGGTGTAAACACCTTTTTATGTGAAATGCATTGAAGTCTTGAACAGCACATTTTCGGAAAAGCGTTAAATCAGAAATACCTGATTGGCCAACATTGCGGGAGAAATTCTACCAACACCATTTTCTGAGCGTTTGGGACAACACAGCTTGCGCCAGAAATTGTAGTCAGGTTCCTCCGTGCCTACGCTGGTTGTCTTTTCACTTCCCAATAAACAAATGGATTTAAACACAGGTGGGCCGTCAAATGTATCAGTGCAGCTAGGTGATAACTCTATTTTATATAGAGTTATTCATACAATTAAACTTGAGTTATTGCTTATTTTCAAGAACACTTATATATATTTATAGCTTATTTATCAAGGAATAACATTCTAAATATTCAACTGGATAAAGGGCAATGATCTAGGCAAAATGCACAAATCTTGTTAGGTTTGATGTTTTTGTTCAGTGCAGCTACTGCAGGAGTGGAAACACTGCCAACACCAGGAGTGGAAACACTAGGAGTGGAAACACTACCAACACCTGCTAAATTTTGCAGTTTATACCAAAACATCCAAAGACCATTTCAATGCTTCCACACTTGATTTGTGACGTCATGCCTAGTCACCTAGAGCTGATCCACTTGCTGAAGTCGGCGATACACATAAAACTCAAGTTGCAAGACTCAAGCTTATCTAAAAGACATGTGGCACTTCTCCAATGGACCTCTTCTTTTGTTATGCATGCAAGCGACCAAACCTGTGCAGCTTGCTTGATTGGTTGTCAACAAATTAACCATGTTCGGTCTCCTCAGCTGATCTTTCACGCAAAAGGAAACCCCTTGCAAGAGGAAAGATTTCAAGCCTATAAATAGATATCATATCTTCACAAGAAAAGAATCCAAGCAGAGAATACTATCTTCTATCATCTTTCATATCTTTTATCTTTTCGCTTAGTTTAGGTTTAGTTTATTTTTATTTCAAGTTTCTAAGGAGAGGAAGGTGAGGAAGTGCTTGACAACCATTCCCTTCACTTCTACTTTGAAGAAATTCGTGTAAGAAATCTTTATTGTACTTCAACTTGGGAACTTAATGCAAAAGATCTTCTATTCAAGTAATCTCTACTCTTTTAAGTTCTTTTGCTTTATTATCCATTTACTTATGTTCTTTGCATATTCTTTGCTTTATAACATGAGTAACATGAGCTAAATTCCCTTAAGTTGAGATGTTCTAACCTTGTAATGAACTTCTAAATATGTTATTATGGTTTATGGAGTGTAAACACTTTAAACTCTTGCATAACAATTCTTTCTACTTATTCTGGAATTGATCACTTTAGAATAGGTATAACTTGTAGCAGCAGACATGGGCTACATTTATGAACTCAGAAGTTTAATAGGGACAAGTATTTAATAAAGGAAACTTTGTTAAATACATGCTAAAACCTAGACATAGGATAGCATAGTTCTTAGGATAATAAAATTACAAGAGTGAACCTATTTAGCAACTTGGATCATTGTTAGGAGGCAAGGGAGGAATTGAGAAACCTCTCTTTACTGTAAAAAACAAAGATCATAAGAGCTTGTAATGAAACTCTAAAGAGAAGTGCTGAAAGGCACAAACTGATGTACCTACATCCAGTGTTCCCACACTACATACTCCATTAAAACATTTAGAAGTAAAGTACTTGGTGAAAACATCTCAACTACTTTTTCCACTGATTTCTCACACAATTTAATTGCTTATTACTATTTTTACTTACAGTGAAAACTCCAAACCAAAAATACTGAATAGTGTAGACACACTAAGTGTACACTTTGAACTACAAAAATTTACAATACATAATCCCTGTGGGTTCGACCTTTCTTATCACTTTATTACTTGTGTGACTATGTATACTTGCATATAATAAACCACACCAAGTTTTTGGCGCCGTTGCCGGGGATTATAGTAAAATTTTGTTGTTTAAATTGTTAATTTAGTGTTTTATTAGTACTATTGGTATTTTGTTTTCTGTGCAGAAACACTTAGTGCAGAAACACTCAGTGTGGAAACACTAGTTTATGCCCAGAGATAGACCACCAGAATTTGATTGTGATCCAGAAATTGAGAGAAGATTCAGGAGATTGCTAAGACAACAAAGACAAAGACAACAAGACTGCAGAACAATGTCTCACCATAGTGAAGATGCCTCAGTAAGAGGAGGACCTAATTCACATCAACAATCTGAAGGTGGACCAGATCACAGACAACAATTTATTCAAATGGGACCAATAGGTATGATTAATGATAGAGATAGACCTATGAGAGACTATGCTCAATATGACCAGCAGCACATACAAACTAGTATTGCTAGACCTCAAATTGATGCTGTTCATTTTGAATTTAAACCTATGATGTTTCAAATGTTGCAAACAATTGGTCAATTTGGTGGATCTCCACAAGAAGATCCCCATGAGCATTTAAAGCAATTCATAGAAGTTTGTAGTAACTTTATCATTCCTGGTATTAGTGAGGATGCATTTAGGCTTAAGTTATTTCCATACTCTTTGAAGGATAGGGCCAAGTCATGGTTAAATTCTATGGAGCCCAATTCCATTCATACATGGAATGAATTAGCTGAAAAATTCTTAAGCAAATATTTTCCTCCTATTAAAAATGCTAGGATGAGACATGATATTACATCTTTTAGACAAAAAGAATTTGAATCATTGTTTGAAGCATGGGAAAGATGGAAAGAGCTTTTAAGAAAATGTCCACATCATGGTTTACCTGTCATTATACAAATGGAAACTTTTTACAATGGTCTAGAACCACAAACCAGAGTGATGTTTGATGCATCAGCTGGTGGTGTTCTTTTGAATATGTCTTATGATGAAGCATGTGATCTTATTGACAAAATTGCTACAAATGGTTCAAGTTGGCCTACTGAGAGGGTAAGTGCTCAAAAGAGAACCTCTGGAGTACATGAGATTAATGATATATCAGCCCTATCTGCTCAAGTAGCCACTTTAACCAATCTGATCAAACAGTGCACTAGTGCACCTACATCTAGTGTAGCAACACCTAAAGAAAACACTGCAGCAGCTATAGAACAAGCCCCTCCAGGAACTACAAGTTGTGTGTATTGTGGAGGAGGCCATCTATATGAAGAATGCCCTAGCAACCCTGTCTCTGTCAATTATGTAGGTTACAATAAAAATAACAACCCTTACTCTAATACCTACAATCCAGGATGGAAGAACCACCCAAATTTTAGGTGGAACAATTCTAATGCACCTGCACAAAGTGCACCTGCACCAAGTACACCTCCTGGATTCCTACCTCAAAGCCAACAAAGATCAAACCCACCTGCCAGTGCCAATTCCCTAGAAGAATTGCTAAGATCATTCATTAGTGAAACTAGAACTGCTAGGCAAGCTCATGATATATCAATTAAGAACCTAGAGAACCAAGTAGGGCAATTAGCAACTGCTTTGCAGCAAAGACCAGCAGGTACTCTGCCATCAAACACAGAAGCTTCACCCTCACAGAGGCAAGGTAAGGAACAGGTCAAAGCCATATCTTTGAGAAGTGGCAAGGATCTAACAGAATCATATGAGCTTGAAGGTACAGAGAAGGGAGAAAAAAATAAAAATGAAAAAAATTTTCAAGATGCAGAAACACCTGATGTTCCTACATCTCCTACTCCAAGGTTAGTACCAGAATACCCTCCTCCTCCTTTTCCTCAAAGATTGAAAAAAATACATGAGGAGAAGCAATTCAGTAAATTTTTAGATGTTTTAAAACAATTGCATATCAATGTTCCCTTGATAGAGGCACTTCAACAAATGCCAAATTATGCCAAATTCATGAAAGATGTGCTTTCTAAAAGGAGAAGATTAGGTGAATTTGAAACTGTTGTTTTGTCAAAAGAATGTAGCCTGATTTTACAAAACAAAATTCCAAGGAAGCTAAAGGATCCAGGTAGCTTTACAATCCCTTTTTCAATAGGTAAGTACTATACAGGAAGAGCTTTATGTGATTTAGGTGCAAGCATCAATTTGATGCCCAAATCTATCTTCACAAAGCTAGGGATTGGAAATGCTAAACCTACAACATTGACACTATCTTTGGCAGATAGATCAATTGCATATCCAGAAGGAATTATTGAAGATATATTGGTGCAAGTTGACAAATTTGTGTTTCCTGCAGATTTTGTTATACTTGATTTCATTGCAGATGAAGAAGTGCCAGTCATACTTGGAAGACCATTCTTGGCAACAGGGAAAACACTGATAGATGTGCAAAGAGGAGAGCTGACCATGAGAGTGAATGATCAAGAAGTGAAATTCAATGTCTTGAATGCTTTGAAGTATCCTGCAGAGGAGAGTGAAGAGTGTTCATCAATCTCACTTGATCATTTGGTAGAGAAGCAGTTCAACAAGCAGTATGATCACCTTACCAATGCACTAACACCTGATGTTTCTGCATTGCCTGCTGAGGAATTCATTAAAGAAAGCATATTGCCCAAGGAACAAGCTACACCTAAGGTATGGGTTAGAACTTATGAATCTCTTAATTTAGAAGATCCCAACCTTAAAGAAAACGTACCTTCTGTTGAACAACCTCCTAAGCTAGAATTGAAAGAACTACCTAAGCATTTAAAATATGTTTTTCTAGGTGAGAATAAAACTCTTCCTGTAATCATAGCTTCTCATCTATCTTTAGAACAAGAGCTTGATTTAATTAACACCTTGAGAAAACATAGAAAAGCTATAGGTTGGCAGATGTCTGACATTAAAGGGATTAGCCCTTCAACATGCATGCATAGGATAATTTTAGAAGAAAATTCTAAAAATAGCATAGAAGGGCAAAGAAGGTTAAATCCAATAATGAAAGAGGTTGTTAAAAAGGAAATAATTAAATGGCTAGATGCTGGTATTATCTACCCTATTTCTGATAGTGCATGGGTTAGTCCTGTGCAATGTGTTCCTAAAAAGGGTGGAGTCACAGTTGTAGCCAATGAAAATAATGAGTTAATCCCAACCAGAACTGTAACAGGGTGGAGAATCTGTATGGATTACAGAAAACTCAATAAGGCCACTAAGAAAGATCATTTCCCCTTACCCTTTATAGATCAAATGCTAGATAGATTAGCAGGAAAGGAATTCTATTGTTTCTTAGATGGTTATTCAGGATACAATCAAATAGAAATTGAACCTAAGGATCAACAGAAGACCACCTTTACTTGTCCTTATGGCACTTTTGCCTTTAGAAGAATGCCATTTGGACTTTGTAATGCCCCTGCTACCTTTCAAAGATGCATGATGTCAATATTTTCTGACTTCATTGAGCAATCAATGGAAGTCTTCATGGATGACTTTTCTGTTTTTGGAGAAACATTCTCATTGTGTCTTTCAAACTTAGAAGAAATTCTTCAAAGGTGTGAAGACACTAACCTAGTGCTTAATTGGGAAAAATGTCATTTCATGGTAAAAGAAGGCATTGTGCTTGGTCATAAAATATCTAAAAAAGGTCTTGAAGTGGATAGGGCAAAGATAGAGGTAATTGAGAAACTACCACCTCCATCAACAATCAAAGGGATTAGAAGTTTTTTAGGTCATGCAGGATTCTATAGGAGATTTATCAAAGACTTTTCAAAAATTTCAAAACCATTGTGTATGCTTTTGCAACATGATGTGCCTTTTAATTTTGATGAATCTTGTGTAGAAGCTTTTCAAAAACTAAATAAGGCCTTAGTCACAGCACCAGTTGTAGTCACTCCAGATTGGAGTAAGCCTTTTGAACTCATGTGTGATGCTAGTGACTTTGCAGTAGGAGCAGTCCTAGGGCAAAGATATAACAAAGTGTTTCATTCTATCTACTATGCTAGCAAAACACTAATTGAGGCTCAAATGAACTACACTGTGACAGAGAAGGAACTATTAGCAGTGGTTTTTGCTTTTGAAAAATTTAGATCATACTTGGTTGGCACCAAAGTAATTGTGTACACTGACCATTCTGCCATCAAGTATCTGATTTCAAAAAAAGAAGCAAAACCTAGGCTAATAAGATGGGTTCTGCTACTTCAAGAATTTGATCTTGAAATAAGAGATAAGAAAGGAGTAGAGAACCAAGTGGCTGATCACCTCTCTAGACTTGAAAGTAATAATACAGGTACAATTGAAGAAATCAAGGAAAGTTTTCCTGATGAGAAATTACTAGCAATTACCATGAATACAGCCAGTGTTTCTGCACTTAGTGTGGCTACACCTCATGTTTCAACACCATGGTATGCAGACATAGTAAACTTCCTTGTGAGCAAAGTTGTACCATGTGACATGAACTATCAACAGAAAAGAAGGTTCTTCCACATAGTAAAACAATACTATTGGGATGACCCTTACCTATTCAAGATATGTCCTGATCAAATCATGAGAAAATGCATTCCTGAAGAAGAACAGCAAGCAGTGCTCCTGCATTGTCATGCTGCACCATATGGAGGTCACTTTGGAAGCCAAAGAACAGCAGCTAAGGTACTTCAATCAGGTTATTTCTGGCCTACTCTATTTAAAGATGCTTATTATATGGTCAAAACCTGTGATAAATGCCAAAGAAGTGGTAATATATCTAATAGACATGAAATGCCTAGGACTAATATTCTAGAAATAGAATTTTTTGATGTTTGGGCCATGGATTTCATGGGTCCTTTTCCACCCTCTTTTGGCAATGAATACATCTTAGTGGCTGTAGACTATGTATCTAAATGGGTTGAGGCTGTAGCACTGCCAAATAATGATGCTAAATCTGTTAGCAAATTTCTTCAAAAAAATATTTTTTCCAGATTTGGCACTCCAAGAGCAATCTTCAATGATGAAGCCTCACATTTTTGCAACAAACTTATTGAAAATCTTCTTGCAAAATATGGAGTGAAACATAAGATTGCTACTGCCTATCACCCACAAACAAGTGGACAAGCTGAACTTTCAAATAGGGAAATAAAAAGAATGCTTGAGAAAATGGTTGGACCAAATAGAAAAGATTGGTCCTTACACTTAGATGAAGCATTATGGGCATATAGGACTACATTTAAAACTCCATTAGGTATGTCCCCCTATAGGTTAGTTTATGGCACGCCATGTCATCTCCCTGTTGAATTAGAGAACAAGTCATATTGGGCTATCAAAAAGTTGAATTTTGATCTCAAAAAGGCAGGAGAGAAAAGGTTTCTTGAGCTAAATGAATTAGAAGAATTTAGGCATTTCTCCTATGAGAATGCAGAAATTTATAAAGCTAAAACCAAAGTATGGCATGACAAGAAAATCCAAAGGAGAGAACTTAAAGAAGGAGGAATGGTTCTGTTGTACAATTCTAGGTTGAAACTCTTCCCTGGAAAACTGAGATCAAGATGGTCAGGACCATTCAAATTAGTTAAAACTTACCCCCATGGTGCAGTTGATCTATATGATGCAACCACTGATACCACTTTCAAAGTAAATGGACAAAGAGTGAAAATGTACTATGGAGAGCATGTAGAGAGAGACAAGATCACCACTCACTTTGCAAAACCTTAGACCAAGGTGCAAGTCAGGCTGTAAGACTCTTAAAACAAGCGCTTGAGGGAGGCAACCCATCACTATATAGTTAAAATTATTATTTTGTGCAATTTCATGTTTTGTTATTTTGCAGGAAAAACAGGACAATAGAGTAGCCAGTGTTGCCACACTCGGTGTTTCCACACTTGATGCAGCCACACTGCCTACTCTGGTGTTAGAAAAATTTAGAAGAAAACTGTCACCTGACAAATCATCAACTTAGTGGATTCATCTCTGATCAAGGGTTAGAAAGTGGCGTGTTAAGTCTAAAGTTTCCACGTGTTGGCTTGCATGTTAGGCCACACAACTTAACGGCTATAAACCTCAACTACCAAATCCCACTAACCCTTTCACATACCCTAAATTTCAATTTCTTTTCGTCCCTCTCACAAAACCGATCAAAAATCCTCTCCACTCACAACCAGTTTTTTAGTCTCAAACGCTCAAAATCATAAATGGCTAAGAAACAAGCTGCTTCTAAGAACACTGGGAAAGGATCTGGTGTGGAAACTCTTGCGAAAAAAGGAAAATCAGGAGCATTAGCATCAATGGAAGCAACCCCTGGGTATGAGAACTTTTGGAACATGAAGTTCCTACCTGAGCGTGGTTTCAACTTCGCAAAGGCTCATCATTCATTCCTCTCCACTGTTAACAACTTGCATTGGGAAAGATTTGTTCAAACCCGAGCCTACTACTTGGAGCAATTAGTACGAGAATTCTACTCAGGAATTCAGAATAACAGAGGAGGAACAGTATTTTTATCCAAGGTTAGAGGTAAGAAAGTTTTCTTTGACCCTGCTAGAATCAATAAGCGCTATGATCTCACATACACTGGTAATGCATTTGACGTAAAACTAGAGAGTTATGGAAAGAAGCAAATGACTAAAATCAAAGAAAGAGTAGCAATAGAAGGATCTCAGTGGGAGAAATTCACAAATACTGAATTCAAACTTAAAACTGGTGAATTAATTCCTGAACTAGGTAGCTGGCATTTATTCATTGATACATCAATTCTCCCTACTTCACACACTTCTACATTTTCTAAAGATAGGTTGATTCTTATTGATTCAATCCTATGTGAGGATAATGTAGACATAGGGAAATTGATAGCTAGAGAAATTATAGAATGTCAAACCAAGGAATCTGGATTCTTATATTTCCCATGCTTAATCACTGAACTATGTCAAAAGCAAGGAGTTGTTGCTACTGATCTAGAAAAAGTTTATAGAAAAACCCCTCCTAGTGGTCTGTCTGCTGAAGTTAAGGAAAGAATGAGGTCAGTAAGAGTTAAAAGTACTGTAGAGCAGGAAGTGTCTGAACACCTGATGCAGCAACTCTAAGCTGTCTGGAAATTTCAAAGAGAACAACATGAGTGGTTGAAATTAAAATTGAATGACCCTGAAGCAGAAATAGAATCGCCAATTTTTCCTAATTGGGTGATTGAAGAGGAAGAAGAAGAAGTAACTGTTGAAAAAGAGAGGAAAGCAAAGAGAAAGAGAGATACTGAGAAAGAAAAGAAGGGAAAGAAACCAAGAGTGGAGGAAGAAATCGAAGAAGTGAGTGATGAAGATACTGAAGAAGATGAAGAGGCAAGGCAAGCTGTAAAGGATATTGAAAAGGATGTAGAGGAGGATGAATCTGAGTCACTGGAAGTTAGTGACAGTGATGATGATGGCAGTAATGATATGGAAGCTAGTGCCAGAAGAAAGTATGAATTAAGAAAGAAATCTACAAATGAAGCCCAACCACCATCACCACCATCACAACAGCAATCAAACACCCCCTCACCACCATCACAAACCAACATTCCATCCACCCACCATTCAGACAGTCACACTTCAACACCAAAATCACCCACACCTCTACCAGAAAATACTCCCCAATCTGAAAATCCAAAACAAGATGCACAAGCAGATACAACCATCCCATCCCAGAAATCACCCACCCCACCAACAGAACCTATTGAGCCAACTAACATTGTTTCTGAAAAAGTTCAAATGCAGGTACTTATTGAAGAGCCTGAGAAAGAGAAAGGCAAAGCAGGTTCAGAGATGAAGATGCAGGCAGATACTATCAAGGAGTCTGTTAGTGTTCCCACACCAACTGCAGAAGCTTCAAAGAAATCAACAGTCATGGAAACTAGTCCTGCAGCAACAATCTCTGCAGTTCTGAAAGCCTTAGCAGAAAAGAAACAGATGCTGGGATACACAAGGAGGACAATGAAGCCTGCTCCAACAAAGAAGACGTGGACAATGAGCTCACTCTATGGTGTACAGGGTAAAGGGGTACAAACTGGTGAGAAGGAGGTATCTGAGGAAGCAACACCCAAAGAAGGAGAAAAAGAAGCTGAGAAGGTAGCAGAACAACAGAAAGAGGGAATTGAGCAGCAATCTGAGCAAACTCCAGTGCAGAGTGGTGTACCTGCACCTGAAAACCAAACACTGGCTACACCAGAAGTTCCTACAGAAGCTACACCTGAAAAGGCAGAAGTGCCTGAGGCTACTGTAGATGATCCTGGTGTGCCTACCTCTGATGTTGCCACTGCTAAGAAGCCCAAGAAGACAAAAGCCAAGCATAGCCCTGCTGTGAGAGCCAGCCCCAGATTCCAAAAAAAAGAGTAAAAGGATACTTTTTAATGTTTATTCCTAAAACTATATTTTGCTTTACTTTTAACTGTTTAAAATATTATGTGTTAACTTGCTGCTATGTGTTAATTACTTTTGGTTATATCTCCCAACTTTTGGATCCCTTGTTTACTCAACTTAGAGCAGTGGGGACACTGCTCATATTTAAGTTGGGGGGGAGAGTGGAGAATAGTATGTATTTTGTGTATGCACTATATTTGCAGCATGTTTTGAACCTAGTACTAATATATATGTATAAGTATAGAAATATGTTTGAGTAAGTAGTTATAGCATGTGAGTATGTAGTGTTAGTATGTTTTAAGTTTTAGATGTACTTAACAAAGCATGATAAATTGTGTTAACATGATGAATTAAGTGCATCAATTTGTTTTTAAGACTTAAATGATTATGAAACATGATCAATTCATATTTTTCTCAAAAATTGAAGAAGTGTAGCAATGAGTCAAATTTTAAATAATGGAAAAGCCTTGTTTTCTAGAAATGATCAGTTTTATAAATACTTTGACACAACAAAATTGAGTTTTGAAAAGAACCATGCTAGATCAAGAGTTATCTAAAGCCAAGGAAATTTTGGAAATTTGAGGTCAAAATTAGATTTTTATTAAAAATTTAGAAGAGCATAAAGACTTAAGTTTGGGGGAAATTCCATGAATACAAAGGCCAAAGTGTGACAGCTTGAAGAGTGCAAACCACAAGTGTCAAAACCACTCAAAAATACCAAAAATATTTCAAAAATGAGCAACACTTGCCTGAGTCATATAAACTGAACATGTCCCTTAAGTGCAATTTGGTTTGAAAAATATGAACAAACTTCAATGAGAAAAAGAAAAAACAAACCAAGAAAAAAAAGAAAATGCATGTGGAGGTCAGTGAGGAGGGCAGTGTACGCTACCAAAAATACTCAAAGAGTTCTAAGTGTGGAAACACTTAGTGTGCCAACACCATCTACATTTTATACGCACCTACACTCAAAATAAGGTGAGCCTACAATCCAAAAATGATGTTTTTGCACTCACTGCATTACATCATCAAAAATCAAACACCAAGAATAGAAAATAAAGTTTTGATTCAACAAGTTGGAACACCAAAAGTCCTTTGTTGTGCTTAAGAGTCCCCTAAATACTTGAAGAAATTGTTAGTCTCGGCCATATTTTGAAAAATCTCTAAGAGTGACCAAAAGAGTTCCATCTTTTTCAAAAAGCTAAGGAAAAACTCTTTATTTAGTTATGGAACCAATTAGAAACTCAATGGGCCACACACTTACACAAATAAGTTTAACTCTGAATGTTTTAAGAAAACAAGGGCGTGGAAGAAAAAGCACCAAAAAGAGAAAGGCTTATTACAATACACTTCAAACACTTCTTGAAAAACATGAGTTGAGATGTCTTCATAATTTTATAAGTCTTGTGTTTTGTTTCTTGTCGTTGCTTGAGGACAAGCAACAATTTAAGTTTGGGGGTGTGATAACTCTATTTTATATAGAGTTATTCATACAATTAAACTTGAGTTATTGCTTATTTTCAAGAATACTTATATATATTTATAGCTTATTTATCAAGGAATAACATTCTAAATATTCAACTGGATAAAGGGCAATGATCTAGGCAAAATGCACAAATCTTGTTAGGTTTGATGTTTTTGTTCAGTGCAGCTACTGCAGGAGTGGAAACACTGCCAACACCAGGAGTGGAAACACTACCAACACCTGCTAAATTTTGCAGTTTATACCAAAACATCCAAAGACCATTTCAATGCTTCCACACTTAATTTGTGACGTCATGCCTAGTCACCTAGAGCTGATCCACTTGCTGAAGTCGGCGATACACATAAAACTCAAGTTGCAAGACTCAAGCTTATCTAAAAGACATGTGGCACTTCTCCAATGGACCTCTTCTTTTGTTATGCATGCAAGCGACCAAACCTGTGCAGCTTGCTTGATTGGTTGTCAACAAATTAACCATGTTCGGTCTCCTCAGCTGATCTTTCACGCAAAAGGAAACCCCTTGCAAGAGGAAAGATTTCAAGCCTATAAATAGATATCATATCTTCACAAGAAAAGAATCCAAGCAGAGAATACTATCTTCTATCATCTTTCATATCTTTTATCTTTTCGCTTAGTTTAGGTTTAGTTTATTTTTATTTCAAGTTTCTAAGGAGAGGAAGGTGAGGAAGTGCTTGACAACCATTCCCTTCACTTCTACTTTGAAGAAATTCGTGTAAGAAATCTTTATTGTACTTCAACTTGGGAACTTAATGCAAAAGATCTTCTATTCAAGTAATCTCTACTCTTTTAAGTTCTTTTGCTTTATTATCCATTTACTTATGTTCTTTGCATATTCTTTGCTTTATAACATGAGTAACATGAGCTAAATTCCCTTAAGTTGAGATGTTCTAACCTTGTAATGAACTTCTAAATATGTTATTATGGTTTATGGAGTGTAAACACTTTAAACTCTTGCATAACAATTCTTTCTACTTATTCTGGAATTGATCACTTTAGAATAGGTATAACTTGTAGCAGCAGACATGGGCTACATTTATGAACTCAAGAGTTTAATAGGGACAAGTATTTAATAAAGGAAACTTTGTTAAATACATGCTAAAACCTAGACATAGGATAGCATAGTTCTTAGGATAATAAAATTACAAGAGTGAACCTATTTAGCAACTTGGATCATTGTTAGGAGGCAAGGGAGGAATTGACAAACCTCTCTTTACTGTAAAAAACAAAGATCATAAGAGCATGTAATGAAACTCTAAAGAGAAGTGCTGAAAGGCACAAACTGATGTACCTACATCCAGTGTTCCCACACTACATACTCCATTAAAACATTTAGAAGTAAAGTACTTGGTGAAAACATCTCAACTACTTTTTCCACTGATTTCTCACACAATTTAATTGCTTATTACTATTTTTACTTACAGTGAAAACTCCAAACCAAAAATACTGAATAGTGTAGACACACTAAGTGTACACTTTGAACTACAAAAATTTACAATACATAATCCCCGTGGGTTCGACCTTTCATATCACTTTATTACTTGTGTGACTATGTATACTTGCATATAATAAACCACACCACTTGGGCATGACAAGACAAACGGCTCACATCTCCGATACCTGCAATTGATTTTATCACATTCAATCCATTTGATTAATTATGGCTAGAGAAACTTATATTCAAAAACAATCTACAAAAAAGTAAATAGAAAAAGAAACTTGAAAAATTCGAATAGTTCTACAACTAGCTCAAATCTTTGAAAAAAAAAGGCTAAAGTGCTCCCGGGGTCCCTTATTTTTATTTAGAGTAACGATTTGGTCCTTTATCTTTTTTTTGTCCCAAATCAGTCCTTTATGTTTTAAATTTTTGACACATAAATCCTTTTCTGTCCCAAATCAGTCCTTTATGTTTCAAATTTTTAACACATAAATCCTTTTTTTTGACACATAAATCAGCACTGTTAACGGAGGAGGATTTATGTGTCAAAAATTTGAAAGATAAAGGACTTATTTGGGACAAAAAAAACATAAAGGACTAATTCGTTACTTTAAATAAAGATAAGGGACCCCGGAAGCACTTTAGCCAAAAAAACAAAACAATGGTCAGCAAAAAGAAAGTTGTCCCATCAGCAAATTAACCTTGGTACCAGATATGCACATTTAGACGTAACAGTTAACGGGACTAAAATTTTGGAATCAAGATGTACCTCTCCTCATCATCACCAGCAAACAAGAGTGAGCTCGTAGTACAACACACCTGTTGTGACAAATAGTACTCAATGTCAATTAGCCATGTCCCCTGTTCTCGTTTGAGTTCATCCGGATGTCTGGCACGTTGAGCAATCCCTGATGCACTGCCTGAACTACCACCCTACTCAAGCAGAACACAAGCATATGACCACATCAAATCCCCATTGTGCTTATCAAAAAGAGATCCCCAAGGGAGTCATAAAATCAAGTTATTAGATAAATGAGTAAACACTGCATCTAAAATATTTGGATTTTGGACAGATTTAACTACATAGGCATTAAATGAATAATAGAAACAAGTAGGCAAAAACATAGCCAACACTAGACTTTGAATTCATATTTACCTTCAGTTCAGCGAGTATCTCAGGAAAGCCACAAATGCTCACTGTCAAAAAGAACAGAAGGAATTTATTCAGCTGATGATAATGAATCTCCTTAGATACAAGCAAAACTTGCCTTATTATGATGAAAAGTACTTATTCACAGATGAGTAAATGAATGCTAATAATCTAGAGACAAGGAAGATTGAGAGTGAATATATAATATGAGTTAAATACATATAAATGATTGATTATAATATGAATGCTACTAAATTGTTGTAAGAATACCCATTATTTCAAAATGTACCCAAAGCAGAAAAGATCAACAATGTAGGTTAGAAGCTCTTTTAAGCCCTTAGAGGTTTGGTTCCTAGATACCATCACACGCAAACTGAGCCATTTTTCACCAGAACTGACAGATATGGTTCATTGGTGCTGCGGCTGAAGAGACCCATGCAATGAAGGCACAAACAAAAGGTTTATTCTAACATTTTAATTTTGATACGGGTACATTCATGAAAAACATCTCGTGGTATATAGCAGAACATTCTACAACTTGAGGGGAGATACACATAGTTGTTTCAAATTAAATTAGGAGTTGAAATTGGAAGTACACATAGTTGTTTCAAGCCAACAAAAAATGAGTTATTATTCAATCAATAAACCAATTGTAACTTGAATTATATATATATATATATATATATATATATATATATATGAAGTACCTTTCTGATACCGAAGAGTTGATTCATTTGCTTGTCTAAGTATATCTTCAGCAATAGTTAATAAAAAATCCCATTTGAAGTGGTGCTTTTGCAGACTCCTCAACTGCAGCTTGTGAAGGGCTGTAACATATTGCTCCTACATATATGAGACTTACATGAGCAACTAATACAAACTGTACAAAATAATGCAAGCAATACAGTTAACAAAGTCACTTATTTAGCATAAATGACTAAACAAACCATAACAGCTAAGTAATACAGATTAGCATAAGTTTCTCCTAATTTTATGAATACTTCAAATTGACTCTACCACCCCAATTTATTCACCCAATTGCACCACCCTCCTCCCCTGGTAATCAACAAAATAAGGACATGACACATTATCTAATATGATATTGATTACATTGTTTACCCAAATGCTCCCTAAATGTCACCCCATCCTCCAAATTAGTAGTTAATACAACTATGAGAACCAAATACACCACAACTAAACTGTTGAACAAAAGCAGTGACTTTAGCATAGCATGTAAACAAGGCAAATACAATTTTCCACCCTCTACAAAAAGCCAAGTAGAGTGAAAAATCAAAACTTCTTCCCAGCATCTTATCCATGTTCAAACAAGCACAGGGTAAGGGGGAATAAACAGATCCATCAAATAAAACACAAATCGTGACATAAATCATAAATCATGAGAAACAAAAGAAACAATTTTACCTGAACCTATTATACCTAATTTACAAAAATCCCACCAGATCTACATGATTCAAAGAACTGGGGAAACTTCAGAGGAAAAAGATTCAGAGAGGGCCAAGACACGTTCCATCTCCAAGACGCGTTCCATCTCTTCAGCGTTTTTGATTTAAACTTAGGGTTGGTCTTTCTGGGTTTTGCTACAAAGACGGCAACAGAGTGAGTGAGAGGAACGATGGTTGCGGAGGTGATGGCTAAGAACATTAAGCCAGAGCACGTCGAAGAAGAAGGTGAAAGGGTTTAGGGTTTGCATGAGATTGAGTGAGAGGAACGATGGTTGCGGAGGTGAGAATGAGGGAGGAGTCACGGTGGAGAGGAGAGGAGTGACAGAGAGAACGAGGGCAAGGGAGTGGTGGCGACAGAGTGAGGGCGCGCTAGGGGGAGAGATTGAGAGTGAGACGGTTCCTGTGACTAAGTGAGGGAAAGAACGAGAGTAGGGAGAGAACGAGAGTGAGGCTGGGTTTTAATTTGGGATTGTCACTTTGCGACGAACTTTAAGCCGTTTCCGACGGGTATATCCGTCAAAAATTAGCGACGAGATACAATTCCGTCGGAAACCCCAGCGGGAATTTGTCCGCCTTTTTTTTAACAGTTACGACAGTGATTTTGATCGCAAATCCGTCGCAATTTGCGACGAAATATTTTTCGTCGGAAATGTTCGCAGGAAACAAGCATTATTCTTGTAGTGAGGTGTTAATCTCCCTGCTAAGTAACCAAAAACAAAACAAAACAGGAAGGAAAATTTAGCCAAGTGAGAATTGACTGCTATACAAAAAATCATTATAGTGCAGGAAAATATAATACTGTAAAAATATGTATTAATTCAATTGTACATACACAGGAAAGAAAGCATTCTACCAATATAGCCTGAGGTCAGCAGGGCTAAATATAAGATCTACCACTTCCAAAAACATTTTAGTTCTCAATCTATCCATGTCATATCAAGCAAACTTGTATATTTTTGCAATTCATGTAAATCTTTGGCCCTCTTTCTTACTCATTCTCCAAACCATCAGAATTCATTTACGAAAACCAATTCAAAAGCTAAAAATCACCACAGTCCATTGATTTTTCTGTATAGCAGTACTCAATAAGATTGATGCTAATGATTTATTGGATGGTCTCAGTGAAATGTAAATTTTTTGAAAACCAAACCTACCACATAAGCAATCATTATAATTGACTGATAGTAACCTCTACAATTGAAAGCAAGTACCATAGTATAAATCCAGAGAGGGGGAAAAGGCATAATGATTTAACTTCTCTCATTTTAAAGCAGCCTGAACTGAAATTTTGTTACTACTATGCTGGTATCTCAGTGAGGGCCAGATAAAAGAAAATAATAATCTAGCAGGCTCAAATTTCTCTTCTTTCTTACACACATTAAATTTTAAAGTAAAATTACAGAGATGATAATTTCAAGCATATATAACCATAATATACTCATGATGCAACTTACAGAGTTTTTAAGCTTTCCATTTCGCCAATGTAGTCTGGAATAGGACCAGTGATTAAGCAATTCCTCAATTCCCTGAATTACAAAAATAAACCAATTGACAAAAGCCTAAATAAGTCACACATTTCTTCATATTATATATAGCATACTCAGAAGAGGTTTCCACTTTCCACTCACAGTCTTATCATGCGTTTCAAATCCTTCATATCAGGAAATGTCATAGCCTGTGTCTTCAAATCAGATATCCTTCTGATACAAAATAAATGTTTCATCAATGAAAAGAAAGATTGCATGTGTGAAATCAGACAAAATGCAACACTTCATGAATATTCTTAAAAGGAGAAACTACTCACAATTCCTTCAACAATCTTTCAAGTTTGGTCCAGTTCCCAATGAAACTAGGGATATTCCCAGATATACTGCTCTCATCTATCCTACTGCAGAAAATGCAAAGTGATTTCAGAACTTAACAAATACATAAAATGAAAACTGGGGAGAAAATTTGTATCATATCATATCACTTACAATTGAGTGATATTCTTCAGATTGCCTAATCCTTCCGGTATTGTCCCTGTAAAATTATTTGTAAAAAACAATCTGCAGACTCATTCACAATATGCAGAAGTAGTTAGGTATGGTTTGGAAAAGCAATATGAAATCATAGATAATACGGAAAAATTGATGATTCAAGAGGATTATATACATACATACATACATATATATCTGTGTGTGTGTGTGTGTGTGTGTGTGTGTGTGTGTGTGTGTGTGTGTGTGTGTGTGTGTGTGTACATCAAATGAAAATAAATAAAAAGAAACAAGTCATACAATCTCTGGAAATTACTCAAATTTCCAAGGCTGGGAGGAAGAGTCATACAACCCGGTTTTGTAGGCAGACTTGAAAGCAGATAGCTCAAGGTCCACTGCATTGCCATCTCGGATTCCTTCATTTGCCTTACAATTGTGGCTTGGAATGGAAGAAACAAATTTGCTTTAGATAACTATAAACTAGCACAGGGGAACAGAAGAAACCAGCTGTTCAATATTGACTGGCACAGCTTCTTATCTAAAATGAGAGAAAGAATTTAAAAAAGCTAATAGATGCTTCTATATATGATGTGGTAACAACAACATAATCTACTTTTCTTCTTATCAATGTTCTAAAGGAGGCTAAAAGGTTTAGGAATGAATAATATTTCAATTGTGTAAAGAGTACGAATGCTAATCTACATTTATAAGCTAAGTACTAACTAAATGGGCCCTATGAATTAATGGGCCTGTTACAACTAATACACACTAATTACAACAATTATTTACAACAATGAGACACCAATTATTATTCCTAAACTGGAAAATTTTCATCCATGATTCATTTTTTCGGTTATTTTCCATATTTGGTTATTATGATCAGAAAAGAGTAGCAATCTCAAACCAATTTAATGGGAATAGGGTTCTTATGATTACCTGAAGACGTTTCCCGAGCTGGACTTCAACTTCTATACCAAATGATATATTACTAGCTAGTGACTTGAGAGGATCTGCCGTCGGATCAACAGAAACCAAGCTAGGAATTTGAGGTGCATATACTACTCTCCACCTAGCCTGGCCAAACTCTCCCTTCCCTTCAATTCGTGGCATCAATTTTTCCAGAGTCGCGGTTGCAAGCTTTTCAAATGCAAGTTGACCATTGCCTTCCAAAATGGATTCGGCCAATTGACTTTCAAATCTTCTGGCGGCCTGCATAGATAAAAATAGTTAATAGGAATGTTCTTCCTTAATATCATATCATATGAAGGCATTGACTTTCACAGATGAAACTATTATCTGACTTCAAAATGAAATTAGTTAATTTTACTGGAACATAGTGAATCTGTTAAAATTCACTTATTGTTTAGTAATTTAATGTTTGTGATCGAGATAACAACTTCAGTGGGGAATAGTTGGTATGTGCTCTAGTTAATTCATTTAACTAGAAAATAATCAGCTCATACATTTACAAGAATTCATTCTGGTAGTGATTATTTCTTTCTGAGCTCCAAATTGGTCATGGAAGAGGTCCTTGAAGTTGATTATCTTCAAAGTTCCTGCAAAAATGGATTGCAAATAAATTAATTTATTTCTCTTCCAATGTCAATCAATGTGACATCATATTTTTATCAATAACTTACAGTTCTTGCAGGGTGGCAATATCACCAATTTCTGAGGGAATTGAACCACTAAGTCGATTCCCTAAAAGTGACCTGAGGGAGCCATCATCATCATCCACAACCTCACACAGAACTGCCACGGGATCCAAACCAGCAAGTACTGCCAGGTCAACTGAAGCTTCTGTATGTCCACCCATGGATTCTAATCACCTCATGCATACACATAAGTCAGAATCCAGAAGCCAAAAACAACAAAACAGAAGTCAGAATCACTACAAGTATCACCAGAACTTCAAACAAACAATAAAAGGAAAGATCAAGGCGTGGTTTACCTGTTTGAAGACCCTCTGAAGCAGATCTCCATAGATCTGCACCTAGAAAACAAGAATCAGGCAGTTAGGGTTTTTATTCGTCACAAAAACTTAAAACTGAAACTGAACAGAAGTAAAAGGCAGTGGTTCTACCTTCGTTGTGCAGATCCTTGTGCGTAGCATCAAGATCCAGTAAGATATCACCCAGAAACACAACCAAAAAGAAGCAAAGTCAGTGGTTGAAACTAGGGTTTCAAACCGTATGCAACTGAGAAGATTTTAGAGAAGGAGAAAGCGTTATACCTTAGCTTCGTGGCGAAGCGAAACTTCGTTGTGAATCTGGAAACGAGAACCAGCAGAAATCAAGATCCAGAACCAGTTTCAGTGGAGAAGACGAGAGAAGAACCAGAGCGTTCAAGAAAGAGACAGAGAGAAGCTAGGTGTTGTTTGTTGTCATAGCTGGTTTTGGTGGAAAGTATAGCACCGAAGCCGGTTCGGTATAGGCCGGAACGAAGAGCGACGAGGGAAAAATGCTAGGGTTCGTGGTTCATGTTCTGAGAGTGAGAGGCTTCGCGTGTTTGATCTAATCGAGAGTGAGATTCTGAGAGTGAAGGGTTCTGAGAGTGAGATTCTGAGAGTGAGTACGCGTAAGTGAAACTATTTTTTTTATTTCGGTACTTTAAAAGTCAAGCGAATACACGCCTGACTTCTCAAGTATTAAAATAGAAAAAAATAATTTCACCCTTAATTACAAGTTTGCCACCGTGTCACTTATGTAGTCAGGCGAATACACGCCTGTAGCGACCGAAAAATCCGGAGGAGGGATTCTTCGAAGTTCTTGAGATGAAGCCGCCACCAAAGTTTAGTTTAAGGGCAAATATTGGAAAATCCCTATTGAATGGATAAGGGGGTTTTGCGGACCAGGTTTAGGCTCGAGAGTCGTTTATGCATAGGGAAGGTATTAGCACCCTACGACACCCTTCCTAAGGAAGGTTACCTTATAACTAAATGTGTAAAAAAATTATTAATTTAAAAAAAATTATTTTTACCCTTATTTACAAATTAAAAGAAAAAGGACTTGGAAAGAGGACATTTAACTATTTTTGTTTGTTTTTGAAAAAATAAGAAATAAGAAATTTATAAAAGGACTAAAAAAAATGGTTTTCATTAATGCAATTGACAGAGGTCGGCCGCCCTCTGCTCCTACGTATCTCCTGGTAGAGAATCAAATCACACGTAGTTCTTGGGTAGAACATGTTTGTGTGTTTGGTGTTTTTTATTCGTTTTTGAAATTGGAAGGGGCATTCGTAATGACCAAACAAGTAAAACTTAGAGTGGTCATCACTCATAGCTTGTTTAAAAACTAAAGTTGTTATTAACGGTCAAACAAGCTAAGCTCAGAGTGACCATTAGTAACAAACCATTTTTATGTTTGGGAAGACGTTTATTTATTATTTGGGAAAAAATACGTTTGTGAAAGAAAATATTTATTTGTAGAAAAGAAATTTAAAAGAAAAAAAAAGAAGAAAAAGGGGGTGCATATTTAAAAAGGGGTGTGAAAAAGAGCAGGAGATTGTATTTTTAAAAAGGGAGGTGCGAATAGCGAGCCCAGCTTGTTTTTGTAGGCTGGGCTGCAAAAAAAAGTGAATGGGCCGTATGAGGGGGTGTACGCTGCAGAATATGGGGCGTGCAGATCAATATGATTTTTTTAAAAAAGGGGGAGAGCGCATTACGAAACCTGGGGTGCGATTAGTGGCCCCGTAAAAATAAAATTAACAAAAAAAAACACAAACATTGAAAGCCCATCATACATACCATCTCAGAACCCTAATCCATCATAACCCTGATTTTCCCTTCACTTTCAAACTCTCTCAGCGCCGTTTCCTTCATTTTAGGAGAGAGAGAGAGAGAGAGAGAGAGAGAGAGAGAGAGAGGGGGGAATCTTCGGAGTGAGAGAAGGAGAGAAAAAAAGAAAGAGGAGATGGAGATCTGTGAGCCTGCCGAGAGAGGGAGAGACGTCGTGGTGAGGAAACGAGAGAGAGCTACAACGAAGTTTTCCTCTTCTTCTTTGGTCCTACGTTCCACGGTGGTGATGGTGGTCGGCGCTTGCTACGGGTGGTGGTGGTTTATAGAGAGAGGGGAACGTTCACAGTGAGGAAAAGACAGAGGGAGAGCGAAGGGGAAGAACGTGAGAGGGGGGAAGAAGAAAGATTCGCGGCGGTGGGAGAAAAGGGGAGGATGACGACGGTGATACTGCCGGAGACGAAGAGCGCACGACGGCGCGATGATGGTGGCGGCTTTGTGTGTTGAGCCGTCAGATGAGGTTCCGGAACCGAAGGGTGGAGGGTCAGATCTGGAAACGGAGCGTTCCGTTTTGGAACAAAAAAAGCGTTTGGGGAGAATTTGAGGTTCTTGGGGTTATTGTCGATGAGCTTCATTGGAATCGGAGATAGTGGTGGTTGTAGGTGGTTGTGGGGGTTGTTGTAAGAATCTCACGGTGGCTGAGAGTGGTGGTTGTAGGAGAGATGGCGAGTTTGTTGACGGTGGTGAGAGGAAGGGAACGAAGTGGTGGTTGGTGGTTCTGATGGTGGGAAGGAGAGAACGAAGGAGATGGTGTAGGGGTTTCTGTGCTGGTGCACGGTGGTGGTGTGTGGTGTATGGTGGCGGCCACCACAGACGGTGGCCGGAGTATGGTACGGTCCCCTCCTTCTCCTCTCTCACATTCTCAACATTCTGTGTTCTCTCCCTCTCCCTTATTTTCTGATTTGTGTTTTACTCCTCTGTGTTTTTTGTTCTGTGTGTGTGCGTGAATCCGGTGTGTGTTTGTTACTGTGTTGTATCTGTGTATTCCCCCCCCCCCCCCCCCGCTTTACTGTTCATTATTGCTTGGTTTTTATAGGTGAATTGGTGTGATGGAGGTGAGGAATCAAAGGACGGGCAGCAGCTGGCTGAGAAAAAAAAAGGACAAAGGATGAGCTGGCTGAGGGAAAAAAGGACAAAGGACCAGCTGGCTGAGAAAAAAAAAGGACAAAGGATGAGCTGGCTGAGGGAAAAAAGGACAAAGGACCAGCTGGCTGAGGGAGGAAGGACAACATCAAGGAAAAAACCCTAGCTGGGGCAGCCTGCATCAGCTGCGCCCCATTCTCTTTTTTTTCCTTTTTTTGAATTTTGTATTTTAATTTTTGTACTTTTTACATCTTTTTGCTTTTTTGTTTATGTGTAAAAAGACTTGATTATGTAATAAACTTTTGGCCATTCAGCTTTATTGGTTTATTCTGTTTTCAATTATGTTTTTGTATTCTTTTTGTACCAATAACGATAGCTACACAATAAAATAAAACGAGCATTGAAACAATCGTCGCACGAGAACGCTAAAGACACACACGCTTAAAAACGATATGTGACACAACGAAAACAAAAAGCTTTTTTTTGAAATCTTTGATTAATCAGACAAAATTAGGGTATGACAGCTGCCCCTCTTTATTTATATTTTACTAGGAAATACGAAGGGTTTCCAAATTTCTCGAGTAAAATAGAAATAAAGATAAAAAGACACTAATTTTGTCAAAACTATGATTTTTTTAGAAATCCATGAAAAGTTGGGTTGACTTAGAACAAAAGTAAATAAGGATCATCGGGGATCTGAAGGAGCACTGGGGCTCAAATGTTCTAATTCGCAGTCGATGCTTGGCGCATTGATTGGAGTTAAACTGAAGCACCGGCGGGGTCTGAAGGGCATGCCTAAGCCTGATGGACCAATGGGTCTGAAGAAGCGCAAACTAGCAACGGTACTAGTAAAACGGTCTGCTTGGGGGTGGCCTTTTTCGAGCGGCCATAGGTGGCAAGGTCAAGCCGTTGACCTGATTTGCTCACCTTGAAGGACGTGCACTGAGTCTTAGGCTGACACAGCTAGTCTGAAGGACCTGGGGTCGGACGATCCGTCGAGCTCAGTGTCGACATAATGATCTGGTGGTAGAGTTCGAAGTCGTTTCTTGGACGTGTTAATTCGAACTGACCTGAAGGACCTGGGGTCGGATGATCTGTCGCGCTCAGTGTCGACGTAGTGATCTGAAGGTAGAGTTCGAAGTCGTTGCTTGGACATGTTGATTCGAACTAAACTGAAGGACCTGGGGTCGTATGATCGGTCGGTCACTCGATAACGCGACGGGCGATCTGGATTGAAGGACCATTGTTGGTCTGAAGTAGCGCTGGGGCTCTTACGGACCACTGAGGGTCCGAAGGATTCGAATTGTGATATGGGGTTAGCACTTGGAGCACTGACTTTGAGGGAACAAACTATTGGGATTGGCACATGGCGTACCTGCCTAGAACATACCTAATGAATGCATTTACCTGAGATGGGAAAAGCTATCTATATTCGGCATGTCTAAAAATGCAATGAATGATGTATGCGTGCAATATAGGTATGTGAAATGGTAGGTATCCGATGGGATGAATGAAGCGTGGCAGATGATGTGAGTTGAAGTTGATGGAACATGGAGGTTGACAAACAACGTATGTGAATGCAGATAAGATATGAATGTGATTGTGCTGATTAATGATGAATGTAATGGAATGAGCAATTTTTCCTCCTTTTGTTTTTTTGCTTTTTTTTTCTTGGTATATAATGAGTATGAAATGCAAAGTGTGAATGTGATGCAAATGTAATGCTTTGATGCGAATGCCATGCATGGTACAATGATATGATTAGTGATATAAAAAAACTTTTTTTTTCGGGGCAACGACGAGACCGGCACTTGGCACTTCCATCGAAGCGAACAATGTTATGCATGCGACGAGCGTGCAATGATTGGTATCTGGGGGATGATGAATAAAATGGGTATACCATGGGTGTTGAACCCCATGGAATGAGAAAGTTGACAAACGGTTGTATGTGGATGCAGATGGGATATGAATGTGATTGTAATGATTATATGCTATAGTGAATAAAGGAAACACATAAATGCATGGTAAATGATATGATTGGTGATGTAGAAAGCTTTTTGGTAACGATGAGACCGGCATTGGTCATTTTTATTGAAGCAACACATGTTATGTGTGGGCACGCACGTATGCATACGTAATGCGAAAGAAGCAAAATTGTGTAAGTAAAACAAGTGGAATGTGAATGCATGTATAACACTTATATGGAAGAAATGTGAAGAGTATGGTCAGATGCATGGTTTTAATTCTAATATAAGGAGGACATGTGCAATGCATGACTAATGGGATGACTGTTGGTGACAATGAGTGTTTTTATTCTTTTTGTAAGGATACCATGATGTTTGATGGGAAACCCAAATTTTGATCCTACAAACAAAGAGCTGAATGCTTTGAATTGATCATTCCTTAGAATAAAATTTGATGGCTTGAACTCAAACTCTGGTAAGCTCGAGGTTGCCATTTTGAAAAGTGTGGCTTGTGGCAATTTATTAGTGCCTTTTTTAGAAATTGTGATGTGCATTTGTAGATGACCCATGATTGCTAAGCTTTCAAGTCTAAGATGTTAGCTTGGAGGAATTATCAATAACACGTCATTAACGTGCGTTTCTCTCTTGGAAGCATTTGTTTAATAAATATGAAAAATAGTGTGAATACAAATGAAAGCGTTAGTCGGCTCAGGGTTGTGACACGTGAGTGGAGTGAAGGATGAGGTTATTGGTTCAAGCCTATGAGAGGCAAGCTTCCCCCATGGTAAGAAATGTTTATTGACTGCCCCAATTTTGACTTCAAATCGTGGGGAGTGGAATAGTCTGCCTTTGTCTAGGGAGGACAATGGCTGCTAAGGGTATAAATTGGTTGAAGGACTTGGAAATAGGGTGGTACAAGGGTAACAAGTGGCTAACGATGAATGGAATGGGCGAAGAAAGAATTCTTTTGGTACAAGGGACATGATGCCCCTAGTTTATAAAAAGACAAGGTCGCCCCAATTAATGAAGGTTAAAGGTTTCCCCATTTTGAGTGTGGTTGCGACAGGGTGCGAAGTTAGAATAATGGTTTGGAAATTTGTCTGGTACGGCTATATGGGTGTAGTATAAGAATGGGATGAAAGGTGAGGGTATTTTGGGGATGTTGAAAAGTTTGCCCGAGTTTAAATGGAATGGAGGGTGTGGGTGTTGTCCCATTCTGAGATGGTAAGCCAAGTAACTGTCTTAGTAGGGGTTTGTGGTTTTCTTTGGGAAGGATTCCACAAGCTAAGACAGTTGAGAACTTTTGATTCGATGAGATTTCACTTTGTTGATGATCACTAAATTTCTCACTACTATCATTTTCTCTTGATGAACTTTGAGCGTGCAAGCCCTTTTAAGCCTTTTTTTTTAATTTTCTTCTTGTAATAATATTTTTTCTGAGCAAATAAATTATTCTGATTATTTTGTCCTAGAGTATAAGCTTTGAGAACAATGGAAGCAACCAATCATTGATCAGAATAGACCTTAGGATTGTACTATGGCCAATGGTTAATGGTTTATGAAGGAAATGATTACTTTACTCATGAAAGTGTTAGGGGTTGGTTGAGACAAAGAATATTTTATGTGCTTCATGGTAGAATGAACTTGCTTAGGGTTGTAACGCAGCCGAGGGTTTATGAAGGATAGAATACTTAGGCCTAAGGAAATGTTTGAGGATTTATTTCAGACAAGGATCTTTTATGCGCTTGATGGTGTGAAGTATCAGCTCGCGATTTCTACCACTTTGGTTTTTTCTTCTTTTTCCAAGATTTTTCGATCCTCTTTTTTTGTGATTTTTTTTTTGGGGTTGAGCGAGCTGCTAAAGGTGGTACATCGTCGTTAGATATGGGATTGATCTTTGTCTAAGGTGATTGGAGGATTTATGATTTTTTGGCTCAAAATGGGTAGCGAATGGCATTTCTCTTTTTTGGATTTTTGGATATAGGAAAATGGCCAAACTCCACTTCAAATCATGATTGCTTATTTTTCTTGGAATTGTAACTATAGGACAAAACTTCATTTTAATATATTTGTTTTTTCTTTATTATTATTTTTTTATGCCCTAATTTTTGCTTAGATTGCTCTTATGAGTTTTCAACCTAACGGGCTTTTCTATTTTGGATTTCTTTTGTTTTTTTTACTCAAAGGACTTGCACGAGTGTTTAGAATGCTAGCAGAAAATCTTAGTGATCATTACTCTTCCCCAGTATGGAGCGTACAAAGTGTTATTCGTGAAGTGAAATACTCTTGTGGGGACTGGGCCTTCTATGGATGGTTGGATATGGTTTTGAAAATGAAGAAAGATGGGGATAGTACAACTGACTCAAACAAGAGTAAATACACATGTCGTACTAATTTATTTTCCAAATGCTTCGTAGAGAGAGAATACCAGTTAAAGTAGAACAATTTAAATTTCCAAAACAAGTTAACAAAATAGACATTTAAGCTTCTTATCACGGGGTGAGGTATATGTTGGCTGATGCCTTTGGTGAGGCACGCAGAGGCCAAGGGTTGAGCCTATGGGAGAAAGGGTTTGAAATGATGCGGTCAATATTGGAGTGACCATGATGGTGAACGAGTTATTGGTGAATTCCATTGAAGGGTTAAGTGGGTGGATGGTTTCCATAAATGTGGTAGGTATGAGTAGGATGTATATGGGGTGAAGGGTGAAGAACTTAATGTTGGTGAATCAAGTTAGGTATTTTCAATGAGAATTTTCCAAGGGAGAAGAGGCAATTCAAATATATTTTGCAAGAATGCATCGTTTCTCATCAAACAGTGTGTCAAAAAAGATCTTATGAGTTTTATTTTTTATTTTTTTGAAAAATTATTTGAATAAACTAGAATGCATGAACATATGGATGTTGTTGTACCTGGACAATGATGTAGATAAAACGTACAATGATTGCTTGAATGTGATAAAATGATATCTTAAATGGCTAAAAAAGATTATTGGATGGTGGATGATTCAAGAATAGAAGAAAATGAAGCAATTTCTAATTTTGTTTCAATGCATGGGAGAGGACTAATGCCCTTGAGATGGATATGAGAGGAGTAAATGACTTTTGTTTTTGTTTCTTTATGATGCATGAAGAGGAGTAATGAAATAATGAAGGAATGTAATTTTTTTTATAATATCAATGTGATATTTATTATTTTTGGTGTATGGATATGCAAGATGATGCACTTTGGATGAGATGAACAAATAGAAGGCATGATATTTTTGTTATTTTCTAGATGATAAGATGCATGGTAGCGAAATGATAATGAAATGTTTATGGAGAAATCATTTTAATATGAATGCATGGTGATTTTTTTATATGTTTTCTTTGAATAAAGTATAATGCATAAACATATGAATGCATGAACAAATGCGTGATGATTTTTGAATGTAGAGAAAGATACTTTAAATGGGTATGGTTTACCGTTTTTTTCTTATGCTTCAGCTAACAAAAGGCTATTGGATATTGAATGCTGCAATAATGGAGAAATTTCTAATTTTTATTTTGATGCATGTAGGAATAGAAACTTTTACTTTGGTTTTTTATGGCGCATGAGAGTAATGCCCTTGAAGCGGATGTGAAGGAAATAAATGACCCCCCCTTTTTTGCATGAAGAGGGGATAATGCATTTAAATGAAATGATGAATGAATATATAATATTACAGTGATGTTTTTTTTATTTTTTTATTTTATGTGGATATGCAAGAAGGACAAATAATGCAAATGATATTTCTGTTATTTAGAGATGATGAGATGCATGGTGGCAAAATGAGATGCGTATGAAAAGAATGATCTTATTTTGTTACGAATGTATGATGAAGATGTAAGTGCATGGAATGCACATGATTGTTTGATTCCAATGACATGTAAGATCTTCAAAGAAATGATTATTTTAAATGAGTTTATTTTTTTAAGAGGTCATGCAACATGCAAAGTTACAAATTCTCATTTATTTTATTGGATGATCCATGATGTATGAAAAAAGTAATGACATGTTTTTTTGTTTTTTTTATCTAGAAAACGACACATGCAGGGAAAATGATTGTTTGATTCTAATGGAATGCTATGTCAAGTGTGCGAAGAAAAAATTATTATAAATGACCCTTTTTTAGAGAGGCAATGCAACGTGGTGATGATGCAAACACTCTCTTTTCATTTGATGATGATTGATGCAAGAATAAGAGAATAAGGTTATATTCTTGTTTTTTTTTGTTAAAATGTAATGCATGAATGAACACCTGACAAATGTATATTGCATGATGAAAATGCAAATGCATGAAATGCTGAAGGAATGTTCACTTGGAAAACTCAGTTATTCTAAATGATATTTTTTTTAAAACAATGCAACATATAGGTGATGCTAACTAAAATATATATTTTGGATGATGAATGGGAAGAATAATGACACTATTTTCTTTTTCTTTTTATTTAGAAATGATGCATGCATAGAGAAATGATGTATTTGAACTAGGATGACAATATGAGTGAAATGATGTATGAATGTCACATATTTAACATGCATTCCATCATTATGTGAAGCCTGCACTATTTGATGATGATCTTTTAATATTTACAAATTATGAACATATGATAATTGGATTGATGATGAGATGTATGGTGGGGAAATGGTAACGTGATGCATGTGAAAAGAATGATTTTATTTTGTTATGAATGCATGATGATTTTTGTATGATGGATGGAAGGAGTGATGTCATCTCATGTGCATGCAAATGAAGGAAGCATAAAATGTTTTTTTTGAGTGATTTTATTTTGGAGAAATGCTAACCTAGATTAATAGAGAGAGTAAGTATAATGCCCCTGTGTCCTAGGTGGGTCATGTCTAAATTGAGATTTTCAACATGGTCTAGGGTCCCCCATGTGATCAATCTCTCAGGTGGCTCTATTCACTTCCTCACAAAGGTCTCCAGAGCTAAAATCCCATTCAAGATATGATCCACAACGATAGCGAGCTACCTGGTGTGGGATACCATGAAAGAGCGTACTCTGGCTGAGACTTTCATGAGAGTCAGACAGATAAAATCCAGAATGACTGTTACTAATAATCTCCACTCGTCCTAGGATATTTGCAGACCCGGGTATAGGGCCCCACTCAAAGGTGTGTGCAAAAGTGTAAGTGAGGTGTGTGATGAGGGCAAAATACCTAAACTAACCAAGCTGGAAAAGATATACAACAATAATAACAAAAGAGTCGTCTACCCTAATGTTCAATAATATAAAGAAAGGCTAATAAATAAGTAACATAAGCATAAGGGCAAAAACAAAATATAAAGTTAATAAAAACTTACACATTTAGTTAACCAGGCTTGACTCTCTTAATTTGTCCCCAGTGAAGTCGCCAGCTGTAGTGACCGAAATATCCAGAGGAGGGATTTTTCGAAGTTCTTGAGATGAAGCCGCCACCAAAGTTTAGTTTAAGGTCAAAGATTGGAAAATCCCTATTGAATGGATAAGGGGGTTTTGCGGACCAGGTTTAGGCTCGGGAGTCGTTTATGCATAGGGAAGGTATTAGCACCCTACGACATCCTTCCTAAGGAAGGTTACCTTTTAACTAAATGTGTAAAAAAAATTATTAATTTAAAACAAATTATTTTTATCCTTATTTACAAATTAAAAGAAAAAGGACTTGGAAAGAGGACATTTAATTATTTTTGTTTGTTTTTGAAAAAATAAGAAATAAGAAATTTATAAAAGGACTAAAAAAATGGTTTTTATTAATGCAATTGACAGAGGTCGGCCGCCCTCTGCTCCTACGTATCTCCTGGTAGAGAATCAAATCACACGTAGTTCTTGGGTAGAACATGTTTGTGTGTTTGGTGTTTTTTATTCGTTTTTGAAATTGGAAGGGGCATTCGTAATGACCAAACAAGTAAAACTCAGAGTGGTCATCACTCATAGCTTGTTTAAAAACTAAAGTTGTTATTAACGGTCAAACAAGCTAAGCTCAGAGTGACCATTAGTAACAAACCATTTTTATGTTTGGGAAGACGTTTATTTATTATTTGGGAAAAAATAGGTTTGTGAAAGAAAATATTTATTTGTAGAAAAGAAATTTAAAAGAAAAAGGGGGTGCATATTTAAAAAGGGGTGTGAAAAGGAGCAGGAGATTGTATTTTTAAAAAGGGAGGTGCGAATAGAGAGGCCAGCTTGTTTTTGTAGGCTGGGCTGCAAAAAAAAGTGAATGGGCCATATGAGGGGGTGTACGCAGCAGAATATGGGGCGTGCAGATCAATATGATTTTTTTAAAAAAGGGGGAGAGCGCATTACGAAACCTGGAGTGTGATTAGTGGCCCCGTAAAAAGAAAATTAACAAAAAAAAAAACACAAACATTGAAAGCCCATCATACATACCATCTCAGAACCCTAATCCATCATAACCCTGATTTTCCCTTCACTTTCAAACTCTCTCACCGCCGTTTCCTTAATTTCAGGAGAGAGAGAGAGAGAGAGAGAGAGAGAGAGAGAGAGAGAGAGAGAGAGAGAAAACTTCAGAGTGAGAGAAGGAGAGAAAAAAAAAAGAAAGAGGAGATGGAGATCTGTGAGCCTGGCGAGAGAGGGAGAGACGTCGTGGTGAGGAAATGAGAGAGAGCTACAACGAAGTGTTCCTCTTCTTCTTTGGTCCTACGTTCCACGGTGGTGATGGTGGTCGGCGCTTGCTACGGGTGGTGGTGGTTTATAGAGAGAGGGGAACGTTCACAGTGAGGAAAAGACAGAGGGAGAGCGAAGGTGAAGAACGTGAGAGGGGGAAGAAGAAAGATTCGCGGCGGTGGGAGAAAACGGGAGGATGACGACGGTGATACCGCCGGAGACGAAGAGCGCACGACGGCGCGATGATGGTGGCGGCTTTGTGTGTTGAGCCGTCAGATGAGGTTTCGGAACCGAAGGGTGGAGGGTCAGATCTGGAAACGGAGCGTTCCGTTTTGGAACAGAAAAAGCGTTTGGGGAGAGTTTGAGGTTCTTGGGGTTAATGTCGATGAGCTTCATTGAAATCGGAGATAGTGGTGGTTGTAGGTGGTTGTGGGGGTTGTTGTAAGAATCTCACGGTGGCTGAGAGTGGTGGTTGTAGGAGAGATGGCGAGTTTGTTGACGGTGGTGAGAGGGAGGGAACGAAGTGGTGGTTGGTGGTTCTGATGGTGGGAAGGAGAGAACGAAGGAGATGGTGTAGGGGTTTCTGTGGTGGTGCACGGTGGTGGTGTGTGGTGTATGGTGGCGGCCACCACAGACGGTGGCCGGAGTATGGTACGGTCCCCTCCTTCTCCTTTCTCACATTCTCAGCATTCTGTGTTCTCTCCCTCTCCCTTATTTTCTGATTTTTGTTTTACTCCTCTGTGTTTTTTGTTCTGTGTGTGTGCGTGAATCCGGTGTGTGTTTGTTACTGTGTTGTATCTGTGTATTCCCCCCCCCCCCCGCGCTTTACTGTTCATTATTGCTTGGTTTTTATAGGTGAATTGGTGTGATGGAGGTGAGGAATCAAAGGACAGGCAGCAGCTGGCTGAGGAAAAAAAGGACAAAGGATGAGCTGGCTGAGGGAAAAAGGACAAAGGACCAGCTGGCTGAGAAAAAAAAAGGACAAAGGATGAGCTGGCTGAGGGAAAAAAAAGGGCAAAGGACCAGCTGGCTGAGGGAGGAAGGACAGCATCAAGGAAAAAACCCTAGCTGGGGCAGCCTGCATCAGCTGCGCCCCATTCTCTCTTTTTTCCTTTTTTTGAATTTTGTATTTTAATTTTTGAACTATTTACATCTTTTTGCTTTTTTGTTTATGTGTAAAAAAACTTGATTATGTAATAAACTTTTGGCCATTCAGCTTTATTGGTTTATTCTGTTTTCAATTATGTTTTTGTATTCTTTTTGTACCAATAACGATAGCTACACAATAAAATAAAACGAGCATTGAAACAATCGTCGCACGAGAACGCTAAAGACACACGCGCTTAAAAACGATATGTGACACAACGAAAACAAAAACCTTTTTTTGAAATCTTTGATTAATCTGACAAAATTAGGGGATGACAATGCCTGACTTCTAAAGTCTAATTTTTTTCCCTATTTGTTCACTTTAGAAGTCAGGTGTGTATCTGCTTGACTTTAAAACTCGCGAGTTTTGCCTCTTAATTACAAGTTTGCCACCGTGTCTACTTATGTAGTCAGGCATCTGAGCGCCTGACTTTAAATGTCTAATTCTAATCCCATTTTTGCACTAGTGATTTAGGGATTCCGGCAACACCAGCAAATCCGACGCAAGAACAGTTAAAGACCGTCGAAGATGCGAGGTTGAAAGATTTGAAAGCCAAGAATTACTTGTTCCAGGCTGTTGCACCCCGAAAAATCCGGTTTGGGTTTCTCAATGTACAACGTGGAAAAATTTTGAAGCCGCCACCAATATTTTAATTTTAAGACCAAAACATTGAAAAAAAGTCTTTTGAACAAGGCGGATGGTCTTTTGAAAACTAGAGATATAGGTCCGGGGGTCGATTACGTGCGAGGAAGGTGTTAGCACCGCGCACGTCCTTTCTACCGAAAGGGAACCTCTAATTAAATGTGTAGTTTTAACGTTTGATTTGAAAAATATCTAGATTTGCCTATTTATTTCTTGTTTGAAGATGAATGGGAAAACTTAATGAAAATTTTATTTTTGACGAGAAAGGGGGGGGGAAAGGGTTTTTAGAAAAAGTGCTTGACGGGACATGGCCCGCTCCTACGTATCTCCCGGTGCGATGGAGAATTCAAAGCTACGTAGTTCTTGGTGTTTGGTTTTGAAAATGTTTGAAAAGGGGAAAAGCTTTCATAATGATCAAGCAAGCAAAGGCTTTGAGTGATCATTACTAATGACTCTGGATAGTGTTCATGACAATCAAACAAGCCAAGGCTTTGAGTGATAGTCACTAATAACAATGGGTTTGAAAATGACTTTTTGGTTTGTTTTGTGAAAATGATTGGTTTAGGGTTGCGAAAAGGATTTTTATTTGTTGCGCTTGACGAGAACGTGACTCGCTCCTACGTATCCCAAATGGGAATCAAAGCGACGTAGTTCTAATGAAAATGTTTTTTGAAAAGGGTTTGAAAGGGGAAGAGCTTTCATAATGATCAAGCAAGCAAAGGCTTTGAGTGATCATTACTAATAACCCTTGATGGCGTTCATGACAATCAAACAAGCCAAGGTTTTGAGTGATAGTCACTAATAACTCGCATTAAATGGAAAAGAGTTTGAAAGATTTTTGGAAAAAGGGTGAAGTTATTATCAATGATTGGTTACAAAGTTCAAGCACGTTCAATAATCACGGAATCATGCATATGTTGAACATTAATTAAGACTAAACATGCCAATATGATCAAAAGATCCACTTATCAAGGATGCAAGATAATGTTCTCAAAGCAAATGTGTGTGTGTAGGAAGGGGTGTATTTACCCTAATGACTCTATGCTACAACATGCATGTAGACTTACGTCTTCATTAGGAGGTCATACACATGGATGGAATGGCATATAATTGAATCAAGACATTTAAAATGCATCAAAAACAAGCAAGCAATTGATCATAGGCATAGAATTGTCTTAATTAAACTAAGGAACATATGAGCAACGATTTCTCCATAACATGAACAAAAGGAGAAATTGCATCAAGGCTAAGGTAGGCCTATCCTTTGCATTCATGAATAAGTACCCAAAGGCTAATAACACAATCAAAGAGGAGTGAGCATCAAGGTTTTGGGTAACCTGTCCTTTGCAATACCCCATGGACCTTAAACCATAAACCTAACTATCTCATCCTTTATTCATTAAGAAGTTAAAAGGGGAAGGTTGAATCACATAGGGCAATCTCCTCACTTTGAGAAAAGTGCACTAGGCACTAGTGAGAATCAACTTGCCTATCATCAACCACTAACAATAAGCAAAAATAAAAATACAAAGATTAAATAGACACATAATTAAGTTGAATCACATAGAGCAATCCTCTCACTTTGAGAAAAGTGCACTAGGCACTAGTGAGAATCAAGTTGCCTATCATCAACAATTTACAATAATCAAACTAAGACACAAAGGTAAATGAACACATAAACTAAATTGAGTCCTTTCTAGCAATTTTCACCACTTAGATCAAGGTGCACTAGGCACTAGTGGGAATCATGTTGCTAGATCATCAACAAATTAACAATAAGCACATTAAAATAAGACTAGATAAGAGGACACATAAACAACGTTGAATCACATCTAGCAATCTTCTCACTTGAAGAAAAGTGCACTAGGCACTAGTGAGAATCAACTTGCTAGATCATCAACAAATTAACAATAAGCACATTAAAATAGGACTAAATAAAAGGACGCATAAACAAAGTTGAATCATATCTAGCAATCTTCTCACTTGAAGAAAAGTGCACTAGGCACTAGTGAGAATCAACTTGCTAGATCATCAACAAATTATTTGCAAGTGAAATATGTTGAAAATAACATTTAACACCAAAATCAAATACCAATGCCAAGGTTGTACATCATCAAGCAAAGAGGAACAACAAAATTAGCACAAGCATGGATTCACATTTTATTTTACAAAAAAAAAACAAAAGATTAACACAAAACAACATGAAACCAATTATTCAAGGGTGAGAGGCACCTTAAACACCCAAGCCTCCCTAAGTGCTTGTCAATAGTGTTTAAGGATCCTCTCACCAACAACAACAAACTACATTTTAAACAAAATAATGGTGATATGCGAAATGAAGAGTGAAGGGGAAAATGGTTTTAATGCAAAAATGTTGAAGATGAAGCAAAGGTTTTAGAGTATACCTTAGATCCTAGCTAGATTATGCAAGAAATGGAGATCAAGAACACAAATCAACCAAGGACACCAACAAAGAAACCACGCCCCAAAATGAAGATCACTTGATCAAAGTTCTTGAGTTTTAGTGGAGAATGGAAGTAGTATGTGAGAGAAGGATGAAGGGGAGATGGATTGGTGGTGTTTGGATGAAGAAAAATGAAATAAATGGAGGAGAGGGAGAGGGTGAAGGCTACGGCCAAGCTAGGAGGAAGGAGAGGAGAGTGGTGTGCTAACTTTTAGTGTAGGAGAGAATGAGCCAAAAGTTGTGATGTGTGGAAAATGAAAGGGTGTTTATAGGATTGGTGAAGAGCTAGGGTTAAAATGGTAATTAAACAATAAAAGGGAATTAATATTCAGCTGAAAATAAAATAATTGAACTTGGGCACCAAGCAAAGGGGTCACTTTGGTCATTGTTTTTGAGAGGTGCTCTAGGATTGAACTTTGATTTTGAATGGAGGGTTGAGATTAATCCTCTCATGGATTAAGGGTATTGAAGAAACACAAAATGAGAGTGAGGGAGAGAGAGAGGGGCGAAAGTGAGGAGGAAAAAAAAAGAAAAGAAAAATGAATTTTCTTATTTTGGAAGAGATATTTTATGTGAGGTAGGGTTAAGGGCATTTTAGGGAAGAATTGTGACCAAATAGGGAAATTTGTGTTTTCTTAGGAATAGGTTAGTGTAAGTGGGTGAAGTAATTTACCAAAGAGGGCAATGATTACAAAATGGAAGAGTGTGGAAGGGTTTGGAGAGAGAGAGAGGGGGGGGGGCGAAATTTAGAGGATAAGAAGAGAGAAAAAAAACTTGTTTTTAGTCTTTTGTCTTATTGAAGACACTTCCTTATTTTGAGTTTGAATTTTGGTCATGGGAATAAAAGTGCACCTATTGGAAATGTGTCACATATTTTTTTTGGGCACCATAAAATATTCCCTCTAGTCACCCATGACAATAAAAATTGTCACTTAAGAATTGAGGAATATTTAATGGTCCCTTTTTTTATTTTTCTATGCACTAAAAATGGAAAAATACATTTTTAATTATTTTTGACTAGGGTTTTCTTTCTAAAAATTGTACAAAAATTATCCTTGATAGAATAAAAATGTACTTTTTGTGGATGTGCATTTTTGGCGAGAAAATCATCTTTTTGCGAAAAATGACCAAAATGCCCTTTTTGACCCTAAAACCCTAATTTCCCCAAAAAGTGCATTCTAACCCTAAAAATGATTTCAAAAACTTTGGAATGGTTTCTAGGATCCAAAATGCAATGCATAACTTATTTTATTTATTATTTTTTTGTGTGTGGAAAATTAGGGACACATGGGTCCTGAAGGGATTCGCAAATACGAGGTGAAGTCTGCTTTTGAAGGGACTGAAGGGAACCGCGGCTCGAATACGAGGTGAAGTCTGCTTTTGAAGGGACACATGGGTCCTGAAGGGATTCGCAAATCCTGTTGATTGATTGATTGAAATGGTCAATGCTGCCGCACTGAATTGAGGTACCTGCATACGTCAGTTGATGCAAGGAATAGTGCATGGAGTATGGGTGCATGTTATGCAAGGGCATGTTATGCATGTGCATGCAATGCTATGATGTTGGTGTGATGATGAATGTGGTGAAATGCTATTCCTGATTCTTCATCTCTTTTGTCAGCTTTCTCCTTTCTAACTGTTTGTTTTTCTTTGCTTTTTCATTATTTGATCAGCTTTCTTTTTTCTGATCATTTGTTTTTCCTTTTGCTCTTTTTTTTGAATGATTTTGCCTGATCAGCTTTCTTTTTTCTGATCATCTGTTTTTTTTTTGTTTGCTCTTTTGCTCTTTTGGCTTATTTTCTTTTGCTGGTTCGACCAACCCATGACGAGACTGAGGAACCCATTAGACTTGCGGGGCTCATGGGCCGAGTGCATGTTTGCCTTATGTTTTGTCTTTTGAAGTGATTATGAGCATAATTATTTCCTTGCGAACTTAATTCGCTTTAAGAAGTTGTTTCCTTCCCATGACTTTTAGAAATTTCGCAATGATTGTGATGCTCTATGATTTATGCACATGTTTTACAGATCAGTGTTACCATCATCATAAAACGTTTATTTTGAGCAGAAAAAGCAAAAATAGAAGACAAAGAGATATGAAAAGGTTGGACTTTATTGATATAGAAGCCGATTGTACAGAAGGTTACACCGACTATTCACTACATTTGAAAATTTAAACTGCAAAGAGACAAGAAAAAGAGGAGCAAATCTCGGAATGTCCATCTCTGTGGAACAGTGCCAAACACTTATGCTCATGACCTTGACCATCCTCTTATCCAGACCTTCGGGGGTGCTGTATGCCTTTGTTTGCTTTCATGCCCTAGCTTTCTGACCCTAATTTTTGCCTGGATCGCCCTTTGCGGGTTTTCAATCCACCGGGTCGCTCAGATTTTGCCTAGGCCGCCCTTTCGGGTTTTCAACCTAGCGAGCTAATTCTTGCTGGGCTCATCTTTCTCTTTTTTCATTTATTTTTCTTAGGCATAGTACTTCTTGACAGAATCCGAATTGACTGGGTTTCGGAATTCTTCTCCATCCATATGAGTGAGTATCAGCGCTCCTCCGGAGAAGGCTTTCTTGACTATGTACGGGCCCTCATAGGTGGGAGTCCATTTTCCGCGGGGATCACTTTGAATAGGCAGGATCTTCTTGAGCACTAGGTCTCCCTCATTGAATTCTCGGGGACGAATTTTCTTGTCGAAAGCGGTTTTCATCCTTTGCTGGTATAGCTGCCCATGACACAAGGCTGTGATTCTCTTCTCCTCAATGAGATTTAGCTGATCTAGGCGAGCTTGTACCCACTCTGCTTCTTCCAGCTTAGTTTCCATTAGTACCCGCTGGGAGGGTATTTCAACCTCGATAGGGAGGACTGCCTCTGACCCGTATACCAGAGAGAAAGGGGTTGCCCTGGTCGATGTACGCACTGAAGTACGATAGCCGTGTAGAGAGAAAGGAAGCATCTCGTGCCAATCTTTGTAGGTCACCACCATTTTCTGCACTATCTTCTTGATGTTCTTGTTAGCTGCCTCGACTGCCCCATTCATCTTGGGCCGATAGGGTGAAGAATTATGATGCTGGATTTTGAACTCTGCGCACAAGTCTTTCATCATTTTGCTGTTCAGGTTGCTGCCGTTATCAGTGATGATCTTGTTGGGAAGACCATAACGGCAAATCAAGTCTTTCTTCACAAATTTGGCGACCACTGAACTGGTTACACTGGAGTAGGAAGCAGCTTCGACCCACTTGGTGAAATAATCGATTGCAACCAGAATGAAACGATGTCCATTTGATGCTTTAGGCTCTATAGGGCCAATGACGTCCATGCCCCACATTGAGAATGGCCAAGATGTAGTCATGACATTTAGAGAGGCAGGTGGCACATGAATATGATCAGCGTAGATTTGGCACTTGTGGCACTTTCGGACGAAGCTGTAGCAGTCACCTTCCATCTGCAACCAGTAATAGCCGGCTCTCAAGATTTTTCTTGCCATGGTGTGCCCATTGGAATGAACCCCGAACGACCCTTCATGGACCTCTTTCATAATTTTTGCTGCCTCTTCCTCTGTCACACACCTCAGGAGGACCATATCATAATTTCTTTTGTAGAGAACTTCACCATTCAAAAAGAAACTCCTCGACAATCTTCTGAGCGTTCTTTTGTCATTCTCTGATGCCCCGGGGGGATATTCTCTATTGATGACGTACTGTTTGATATCATAATACCATGGCTTGCTATCAGGCCCTTCCTCAATTGCAGTGCAGTAATGATGTGCCGGGAGACCCCGATGTTGGATTCTGATATGAGTTAGATTTTTGTCGCAATTGATGTTGAACATTGACGACAGAGTTGCCAAAGCATCGGCCAACTGATTTTCACCTCGAGGGATATGCTGGAAAGTAATTTCGCCGAAGGACTCCATCAATTCCTGGACATAATTACAATAAGGGATCAATTTAGGATCTCTGGTCTCCCAATCACCTCTCACCTGATGAATAACCAAAGCCGAATCACAATACACATCGAGTCTTTTAACCTTCCATTCAAGGGCTGCCTGAATCCCCAAGATGTACGCTTCATATTCTGCGATGTTGTTAGTGACATAAAAGCTCAATCTGGCAGTGACCGGAATGAAACGGTTATCTGGGGAGATTAGCACAGCCCCGGCTCCGTGCCCCCACACATTGGATGCGCCATCAAATATCATCCTCCACCTTTCGTCCTCTTGAGACTTCCCCTCATCAAACAGTGCCATGATGTCTTCATCGGGAAAATCATACTGCATTGATTGGTAGTCTTGGATTGGCTGACATGCTAAGTACTCGGCGAGTGCACTGCCCTTGACCGCTTTCTGCGTGACATACATGATATCGTACTCTGACAATAACATCTGCCAACGAGCGATCCGTCCTGTGAGCGCTGGCTTTTCAAAAATGTACTTGATTGGATCCATTTTAGATACCAACCAGGTTGTATGACTCAGCATGTACTGCCTTAGACGATGAGCAGCCCATGCTAAGGCACAACAAGTCTTTTCTAGCATTGAATATCTCGTCTCACAGTCAGTGAATTTTTTACTCAAGTAGTATATGGCGTGCTCTTTCTTTCCTGATTCATCATGCTGCCCCAGCACACACCCCATTGAATTGTCCAACACGGTTAGATACAGGATAAGCGGTCTTCCGGACACTGGCGGCATCAGAATTGGTGGGTTTTGAAGGTAATCCTTAATTCTTTCAAAAGCTCTTTGGCAATTATCATTCCACTCTAATCTTTGGTTCTTGCACAACAGCTTAAAGAGAGGCTCGCAAGTGGCGGTCAATTGGGATATGAACCTTGAGATGTAGTTCAGTCTCCCAAGGAAACTACGGACCTCTTTTTCAGTCTTTGGTGCTGGCATTTCAAGGATTGCTTTGACTTTATCTGGATCGACCTCTATCCCTTTCTGACTGACGATAAATCCCAGTAAATTTCCAGATCTCACACCGAAGGTGCATTTTGCTGGGTTTAACCTAAGCTTGAACTTCCGTAGACGTTCAAAGAGTTTTTGCAGATTAACAATGTGCCCCTCATCAGTCTTGGATTTTGCAATCATATCATCTACATACACCTCAATTTCTTTGTGCATCATGTCGTGGAATAATGTCACCATTGCTCTCTGATAAGTCGCACCGGCATTCTTGAGTCCAAAAGGCATCACTTTGTAGCAAAATGTTCCCCAGAGAGTTATGAAGGTGGTTTTCTCCATATCTTCTGGAGCCATTTTTATCTGATTGTACCCTGAATACCCATCCATAAAGGAGAATAAAGAATGTTGGGCTGTACTGTCTACCAGAACATCAATATGAGGCAGAGGGAAGTCATCTTTGGGGCTAGCTCTGTTCAGATCCCTGTAATCGACACACATCCTGACCTTGCCATCCTTTTTCGGAACAGGGACGATATTTGCTACCCATTGTGGATACTTGGCCACTGCTAGAAACCCCGCATCAAACTGCTTTTTTACCTCATCCCTGATCTTCAATAACATCTCAGGTTTCATTCTTCTCAATTTCTGCTTGACCGGTGGACACTCTGGCTTCACGGGCAACCTGTGTTCAACGATATCAGTATCTAACCCTGGCATATCCTTGTACGACCACGCAAAGACATCAGCGTAATCACGCAAGAGTTGGATTAGCCTTTTGCGTTCACTATCTTCCATGGCGGTACCGACCTTAACCTCCCTTTTATCCTCTTCTGTACCCAAGTTGATTATCTCAATCGACTCTCCATGAGGCTGAATGATCTTTTCTTCCTGCTCTATTAGTCTCGTTAATTCTGGAGGAGTTTCCCAGTTATCCTCAACATCCCCTTCAGTTTGGTTAATTGGATGATCAAAGTCATAATAGGAATCATTGGCACTGTTATTTTCAGAGATAATTACTTTTGATCTGCATTCGTAGAAGCAGAAAGTAGAATGAAAAGCGAAACAAACAAAATAAAGCGAAAAGAAAGGAAAGATAAATGAAGAAAAAGAGATTTTATTGATGGAATTCAAACAAGCGTTTTTATTGATGATGGTGTCATTGAAAATAAAAACATGCATGCCCTAACAAACTATCCTAAGGCCTTGGGCAGAGCCAAAGGATTGCATTACAATTCATTACTTTGGACTAAAAGTGACGGGCAAGTCGACAGCTTCCCAATTCTTGAGTTTTTCTCCAGCAAGGCAACGACGGACTAGACTGGTACCGCCTTCTTCATCCTCTGAACCATTCTCAATAGCAGTGATCTGGTCTGGATCTAGCAACCCTGCACTCTTGAAGCTCTGACTGATGTCACCGATGGGGATCCTCTTTGACCATGGATCCTGGCCTCTCAACTTGGCCAACCATTCACCTCTTCTCTCTTCAGCCAACTTCCTCCTTTCAGCCTCACTTGGGTAATATCCCAACCCGCAACGATCTTTGTTTTCTTTCAGCTGGATAGGAGCAAGAATTCCTTGTCCAGCCTTTCCCAAGCCGCGTCCCAGCTGGTATCCCTGATCCATCATGATTCTTGCAACCATCTCTTCGCTCTTTGACAACTTTCAGCACAGGTGATGACGGCTCACCCCCTCCAAACACAGCGTTGGCAATTTCGAGAGACTGGAAGGAAGTCTCTAGGGATTCTTCGGCTGCTTCCACATAACGGAAGGGGGAAGGCTTGTTGACTAACATTTCCTCCTCTCCGAACACTACCACAATTTTATCATCGACCACAAACTTGACTCTCTGATGCAGAGAGGAAGGGATGGCTCCCGCCATATGAATCCATGGCCTTCCAAGCAGACAGCTGTAGGACGAGGAGATGTCCATGATTTGAAAGTTAACACTGAATGTCTCAGGACCTATCTGAATGGGGAATTCCATCTCCCCTATTACCTCTTTCTTCGATCCATCAAACGCCCTCACCAATGTCGAGCTAGGTTTCATGAAAGAACAATCCACATACAATTTGTTTACAGTGGACTTTGGCATCACATTCAGAGAAGAACCATTGTCAATCAGAACACGAGCTAACACGAAATCCCCACATTTAACAGAGATGTGTAGGGCTTGGTTGTGTTTCCTTCCTTCTGGGGGAAGTTCGTCATCAGCAAAAGTCATATGGTTTGCAGCCACGATATTCCCGACTATTTCGTCAAATTGGCCCACGGAAATATTCTGAGCAACATGAGCCTCATTCAGTACTTTCATTAGGGCAGCTCGATGCGCTTCTGAACTCAGCAACAATGACAGCATTGAGATCTTTGCTGGGGTCTGATTCATCTGGTCAACCACCTTATAGTCACTTTGCCTTACAATCTTTAGGAACTCATCAGTTTCTTGTTCTGCCACTTTCTTTTTCTGAGCATTCTCCACTTCTTTATCCTTCCCTTTGCGAGCCCTGTCTTCAGCTTCTTTGGATGATTCACCCTGAACGAGATTGGGGGTATACATACGACCACTCCTTGTCATTCCGCTTGCCCCCGTTATATTGGTAACGACGGAAGTGTTTGAAGAACTCTCTACTGGAGGCAGGGTACTATATATCCATGGCACTGCACTGTCCTTCTCATATGGGAATGGAGCAGGAATTCCAATAACCACTGGCTGAGACTTGACTTGGGCTGGTTTTGGATTGTACAATATCTCAATTGGTTTCCTAGCCTCTTTACCACCATTGAACTGCAACATCAGCACACTTTCCTCCTTTTCAACTACTCCCACTCGAACCACATAACGATCCATCATGTCTTGCAGAACTGACTTGAAAACTTCACAGGCACCTACACATAAAGGATCAGCGCATACACAGCCCTTCTTGATAACACCACAACGGCACAGCTCAGCATGTATATTTTCCAGAGGAGTCTGGATACACTTAACATCTTTTATCATTGTCTGTCCCACAGAATCCTCTACTGCATTAGCGGATGGTGTCCCATGTCCCGGTAGGGGGTTTGTAGTTGTGCTTGGACTGTTCGGCTTGAAAGAGATCCAGTTGGCGTCAATCAAATCCTGGACTATATGTTTGAAAGCCTTGCAGTCTTCCACCGTGTGACCGGCCCCTCCACTATGAAAGCTACAGGTAGCATCAGCATTGTATCCCCTAGGGAAGGGAGGTTGCATAGGCTTCATGGGGCGGGTATTGACCAAATTCTTTGAGACAAGGTGATTGAACAACTCAGTATAGGTCATTGGAATCGGATCAAAATTAGCACGCCTCTTCTCTTGATAGTTCTGGGCTCTGTAGCCTGAATTAGTTTGCTGTGGCTGAGCTGGAACAGATAATGGTACTGTTTGCGGTGGAGAACTGAAAGACGGGCTTCTCCCTCCAGTAATAACATTGGTCTCCCCTTCTTTCTTCTTGGGGAAATTGGAAAAGGGCTTCTTTTGTCCACTAGAACTACCAAAACCACCAGCAATCTTTCCGCTACGCAATCCGTGCTCTAATCGTTCCCCAATGACAACCATATCCGAGAAACTGGATGAAACACTCCCCACCAACCTATCATAATATAGCGCTGGAAGAGTCTCCATAAACATGTACACCATCTCCTTTTCAGTCAATGGCGGTTTCACCTGAGCAGCTATGCTCCTCCACTTTTGGGCATATTCTTTGAATGATTCTCTATCTCCTTTACTCATGTGCTGTAATTGAGACCGGTCGGGAGCAAGGTCCATGTTATACTGATATTGTTTCAGAAATGCTTCAGAGAGATCTTTCCAACTGTGAATGTCGGAGGATTGCAGCTGCATATACCAATCTAACGATGCCCCAGTCAGACTGTTCTGAAAATAGTGAATGAGCACCTTGTCATCATGAGCATAAGCGGCCATTTTTCTAACATACATCGTCAGATGGCTAGATGGACACCCGGTGCCGCGATATTTATCAAAGTCAGGGGCTTTGAATTTAGGAGGAATGACAACATCTGGGACAAGGCACAACTCTCGGGCATCCCTGGCTCTAGTACCCGATCCTTCCACAGCCCTTAAACGCTCTTCAAGCAAGTGATACCGATCCCCATGCTGAGTGCTCTCAAACAAATGACCTTGTGGATAGTTCCCCGAACTGTGATAATAACCACCATACTGAGCAGGGTTTCCCATATGATGGACAACATTCTGAGGATTTGTTGACTCCCAGTCATATGATGTAAGTTAGGCATTTTTAGGACCAATTGTGCAGGTTTTTCATTGTATCACAGTCATTATCTGGGATTTAGTCTAGTTTTAGATAATTGTAGTAGGAAGTTCATTTGTAAGTAATTCCTTCACTTTTGGAGCTAACTTGGACATTGAAGACCTCTAATTGGTTGTGGCATCATTCGGCGAACCAGACACTTGCCCGGAAATGCAGCAAAATGGAGGAATTTGCTATTCTGTTATTTTTCGCGTCGCGACCTGGAGCAGTTTTGCGAGGCCTGAAGCTTCTGTCTTTTGTCGCGACGCGACGGACACGGGCCGCGTCGCGATGGTGCGTGAAAATTAGGGTTTTTAAAGCAGTTTCAGCAATTTTTGAAGGCACTTCGTTTTGGGATTTGGAGCCACACTTTGGAGCAGCTGGAGGGTGCGATTTTGGGGCCTTCTCACCACTTGGGAACAAGGGATTGAAGGTTCTAATGTCTTCCTTTATGTTTGTTTTCTATTTTATGTTGGTTTCCACTCTTAGGATGGATTGTAACTAATTTGCTTAGATTAGGGAGAGATGAATCTCCCAACCCTATCATGTGAACCATTGCTCTAGTCAATTCAGTTGTTATTCGATTTGCTTGTCTAATTACCTATGTTCTTAATGCTTTTCAATTACATATGATAATTGCGATGATCCAGGCTAGTGATTGCATAGGAATATGAATTAGTAGCTGGAAATTGGGTAGTTAGGTCACATGCTAGTAATCATCATAGGAATATGTGGTAGCTTATGTGAATTCATTAAAATTCTTAATCTTAACGCGTTACCCTCTGGCATGACTCACCTAAGGAATTAGGGTAACTCTTAGGGTAATAGGGGTCTTGAGACAAGGAATTGCCCTTGACCTTAATTAGTGAATTGAATCTAGAAATTGAATAATTAACTCGAATTGGCTAAGGTTCATGTGATAGGCGAGGTGAGAGGATTCGATCCCTAGTCGTTTTTCTCGCATTATTAATTCACGTTGTGTACTGTTACCAATTACTCAATTTACCAAATTTCTACAATCTAAGAATTTACAATTTTGCTATTGTTGTCAACGCGCAATCCCTGTGGAATCGACCGGTTCTTACCGATATTTTATTACTTGCGACGACAATTGGTACACTTGCCAAAGTCCTAACAGGATTCACAACAACTCCCGGAGTAGGAGTAGGTGAACTTCTTGGCAGCACAATACCAGGACTAGGAGTATGAATTTGTGGTCCCATAGCAGCTCCACTAGGTATAGTCATGACAGGTGGACTCGACCCTACAGGAATAGCTTCAGCAACGGACGGCATATAACCCATTGGCATCCCCCAAGGATATATCTGTGCATTCAGATGACCCTGTCCGCTCGCCCCTGGAGAATGGGCAAAGTGACTGGCCCCTTGTCCATAAGAAGTGTGAGTAGTTGTAACTTCAGCGGACACCGGAGGAGAAACGAAAGTAACAACCCCTTCAGGATTTACAACAGCGGCGGCCCCAACAGCGGCTCCACCCCTCAGATTCTGTAGCATACTCATTACTTCGACCATCTGTGCTTCCATAGCCTCAACTTTAGTCTTCAAGGCCTGATTTTCCTGAGCCAGTTGCTCAGGGTTAAGAATCTCCACACCCAACTCGTCTTGACTCAGGTGGTCCTCATCCCCGAGATGCTGATTGCTAGCCATCAATCTTGCTTGTAGACGGGTGTAATATCGGTGTTGGCGAACCAACTTGCCTTTCGTTTCTGTTGGTAGAACATGTTTATGAGTACAAGTATGAATGCGTAAATGAATGCAATGCATATGCACATGGCCTTATGTTATTTTTGTGTTTAGCGCCAGGAATCGTGAGATAACTTGCTCTTGTCATAAGCAAACATCGAAACATTTTAAGAGCGTGACGAACATTGGGATCAACAAGCGATAGGGCATACTTCCTTCGAGTTTTAAGCCAATCATAAGAAAGAAAGAGAGTACAATACTATTAAGAGTGAAATACAATATCTCTCAAAGAAAAATACAATGCTCTTAGAAAATTACGACATTCTAAAGAAAAATTATAACTTCTTAGAGAACATTCTAAAAAGAAAATTACAATGCACTGAAATCTAGTGGCATATGGTCTTCAACTTCTTTTTCTTTTCTCTTTCTTTGTTTGCAGCAGCGGCTCCTTCAGCCTTTTCCATGAGCTCCTCAGTCAGGGCCTTGCAGAAATTCACAAACTCATACACATGGACTGGGGTATTGAAGGGAAGCATCTCAGCTTCAGCCCTCCTTAGCCTTCTGGGGACATCCCTTACAGCTTGATTAGCTAGCCATGCCAACTTTGAGAATTTACCCCTCCAAAGTCGGATCTCATCTCTTAGCTCTTTAACAATCTCTTGCTCTTCTATCTTGCCAATCAGTGCTAGGAAGCGCTGCTCCCAGTACTTGCTCTCCGCTTGCACTTGCCTATAAGACTCCCCTAGGTACCGGAGATTCCTTGTCAGCTCATCAGATCTTTCTTGCTCATATCTCAGCATTTCTTGATATTCTCTGAGAACATTCCCAATGGAATTTCTTTCTTGTTCAAGAGTCTTCAGCTGCCTTTTCAACTCCACCACCAAGTGAGGTTCTTGTCTGGGCTCAGTCGCCACAATCTTCCATTCTTTGGCTTCTTCAAGGGCCTTTCTTGTTTTCTGCTTGTACCTTTGGAGTTCATCCCTAGCCCCCTTTAGGTATTTCTGAGCTTCTAGTTTACTCTCCTTTTCCGCTTTGAATCGCTTGACACTTTCCTTAACAGCTATCATCTTGATCTTGTTCTCTTCCTCTAACTTCTCCTTTTGTAGGGTTACTTTCTCCAACCCTGCTTGCAATGCCTTTTTTTCTTCCTCCGCTTTTGCTAAGGCAGATTTAACCTCATTCAACTCCTCAGGGGTAGGAAGGCGAGGCTCTGGCATCTCTTTCTCGACTGGCAGTGCCTCTTGGGAAGGTGGACGAGCACTTTGAATTCTTTCATGCAACCATTGGTAAAAAGTGACATCGCCAACCTTTTTCATGAGCTCATCTCTATCTTTACGGACCACAGTTTCCCATCCCTTTGAGATTTTTCGAAGTAAACCCTTGTTCTTTGGATCTTCTCTGTCAAGGAAAATGGGAGTCAGCATATCTTCGGTAGGCATATTCCTCATAGGGTACCCAAGCTGTCGGATAATCAAGGAAGGATTATAGTTGATGCAGCCTTGAGTACCCATTAGGGGAACGTTCTGAAAGTCTCCACACTGAAACACAACGGAGGGTCTGTTCTTCCAACATGAAGGAGTGTACCAGCGGACCTTGAGGGCATTAAGACTCCCTAAGGTATGCACCCACTCCTGAGCACTTTTGACCTCTACCTCACAATTCAAGGCATAAGCCAACAGATCTGTAGCTGGATTCTTGTGAGCGATGACGTGGTTAAGGAGCCAAGCATATAGTACATGAAGGGAGCAGGCAATCTTCTTTTTCCCCAACACTCGATGATGCGTAAAGGAGTAGTAAGTGTCTGCGAGTACGGCTGGTACTGGGTTAATTGGATTATCCTTGCTTATGAAGGCTAAGAACATGATAGCCCCGCAAGTGCACGGGTCGTATCGCGTAATAAAAGAGTATCGGTCCACAGGGAGAGCCTAAGTGAATACCAATTTAATTTTTCAAAGTTGATTAACTGAAAAGAAAGTGTTTTTGGAAAGAAGGAATATTTTAGCAAAGTCTACTCACTCATGATCATTGTAGACAAAAGAGGAGAAAAGAAAATAATAGAAGAAGACATAAAGTTAAATAGCGAGAAATAAAAGAAAGCGGTAAAGTGCAAAAATCATAAATAGCGGAATTGTAAATGACAAGAAAGTAAATTGCTTGAAAAGTAAATTGCCAGTAATTTACTTGACTTGCCAGTAATTTACTTGACTTGCCAGTAGTTTACTTGACTTGGAAATTTAAAGGGCAAAAAAGTAAATAACAAGGAAAATAAAGGAGCGAAAAAGTAAAGAGCGAAAAGTAAAGAGCGAGAAATTAAATAGCAATGAAAGTAAATGACTTGAAAAATAAAAGGGCAAGAAAGTAAATAGCAGGGAAAATAAAAGAGCGAAAAAGTAAAGAGCGAAAAGTAAAGAGCGAGAATTTAAATAGCAATGAAAGTAAATGACTTGGAAAATAAATAGCAAGAATTTAAAGGGCAAGAAAGTAAATAAACAAGAATCATAAAAAGCATGAAGAGTAAATTGAAGTCATGAATAATTAGAGAGCCTTTGTCATTGATTTTCTAACAAAATTCAAGCTTAGGTACAAGTGAGGATCAAGCCTCTATTTATAGGAAAATATGAGGGGCAAAATGGTCCAAAAGAGGAAAAAGTGGCAAATCAAGTTGGCCAAGGTAGTCATCAAAGAGCTATCCTCAAGTGGACAATGCACATGAGCAAGTGGTCAAAGCACATGGTCATCAAAAAGTGGGCAAAAATATCCAACAACAAGTGGGCAAGGTAATTTCGACTGATGCAGTAGAAATCTGGATAGCAGAAGCAGGCACAGTCGAAATCTGGATAGCAGAAGCAGGCACAGTCGAAATCTGGATAGCAGAAGCAGTCGAAATCTGGAAGACAGATGCAGTCGAATTCTGACAGATGCAGTCGAAATCTGGAAGACAGATGCTGTCGAATTCTGGCCTGCTGAGACAGATGTTGTCGAATTCTGGCCTGCTGAGACAGATGCTGTCGAATTCTGAGAGATCTAGTCGAATTCTGGGAGATCCAGTCGAATTCTGGGAGATCCAGTCGAATTCTGACCTGCTGAGACTTAGGCAGCCCACATTGCTTCAAAATAAAACCTGAAGATAAAAAGTAAACATTTGCAGTAAAATAGAACAAAAATATAATTAAAATACTAAAAAGACTTAATAAAATAACTATTAAAAAGACTCTAAAAATAGACTTATCAGAACACCCCAATGGCAACCTCATCAACGAACCTTTCAACTTGTGGGAAGAGGACAATCCCAAAGATGGTTAGTACCAGCAACTGCTTAAAGGGACCCCATCTGTTGGCTTGAGCATGGGACTTCATTAGGTCTTCAAAATAACTCAGTGGAAACCCCATTATACGGTTCTTTTTCTCTTTTCGAAGCTTTAACTCCCCCACTCCAACTTGCAGTAGCAAAGAGAGCCTCTGATCTGAATATTGATGCCCCTGGCACTGATAAGGCGTCGCTTCTGACTTAAAGAAACCTAAAATTTGCTCATACTCTTCTAAAGTTGGTGAGAGTTGGAAATCCTTGAAGATGAAACAGCGGATATCTGGATCATAGAACTGACTGAGGGCTTTCACAGCATTTTCTTGAAGATCCAACTGCAGCAACCGAAGAATATTCCCATAAGCCTTTTCAAATAACCCACGCTCATCCGGTCCCATTAGAGAGGCGCACTCTATCAAACTGGCCACATCTGCTTTCTTTACTACTGGAAATCTCGAATTTAGCATACCCTCGCTTCTTGATACCATGTTGTCTCGTTTTTCACGCCTACGACAAGATTCCAAATTACTCCAAGATTACCGGCAAACAAATTAGATGCATGAGGAATGCTGCATGAAGTTTTTTTTTGAATTTTGCTTATGTAATGCATGATGTTATGATGCAAAGTGCGGATGATGAGGATGCTTTTTCATGTTATTTACATAAAGAAAGATATTTACAGGTGGGGGTTTGAAAATTTAGGGCAGTATACCCTATATGCCACCTCATATAGGTATTTATGAAAGAGAAGGAAAAATATATTCTTTTTGATTTTGTTGTTTTTTCGAAAATCGTTGAAGGAAAAGAACTAAACTAGATGTAATAATGCAACACACAATTTTGGAAAAGCCCTTGTGACCTAAGAAGAGGTGAGACCTACGATCTAGGGCAATTTAAAGGGTAATCCTCCCATGTGGCTCTATTCACTCCCTCACAAGGCCACCAGAGCTACAGTCCCTTTCACAAAACTCCCCACAAATGCAGCAAACTGCTAGGTGTGAGGCATCATGAAAGAGCACAACTCTGGTTGAAACTTTCGCAAGTAGCCAAACGGACAAAGGTCCTGATGGGCTCTCACTACTCGAATCCACTCTCCTAAGTTTTTGCAGACCTGGGTTATGGTCCCACTCAAAACACATAGTCACAGGGTATAAGTGTAGTGTGTGTCAAGGGCATTTTCCCTAGCACTACCCCTACCTGAAATGAAAACCAGAGCAGTCCAGACAATTGCAAGCAATAACATGTTGTCTACACTAGGGTTCTGTACCAAATAAACTAACCTAGGATATCAACAACAAGGGTATTGCTTACCTTAAGAATGGGAGCCAAGAAGAGGGGACATTATAGAATGGGGAAGAGATGCATGAACTTACCTTTGGAGAAAAGGAGCAAAGAAGAAGGGAACATGGGGGTTGGAAGAATGCATGAGCATAAGCAATAAAAGAAAAGGAGTACAAGAGGAGATAGGGAACAACAAAGAAGACAAATGCATATGCCTACAATCAATGATAAGAAAGAAAGGCAAACAAGGTATTAATCAAATCAAAAATACATTAAACCACACATTTTAATTAGTTAGGCTTGACCCTCGTCTTTTTTTTAAAAAAAGGTCCCCAGTGAAGTAGCCAGCTGTTGCACCCCAAAAAATCCGGTTTGGGTTTCTCAATGTACAACGTGGAAAAATTTTGAAGCCGCCACCAATATTTTAATTTTAAGACCAAAACATTGAAAAAAAGTCTTTTGAACAAGGCGGATGGTCTTTTGAAAACTAGACATATAGGTCCGGGGGTCGATTACGTGCGAGGAAGGTGTTAGCACCGCGCACGTCCTTTCTACCGAAAGGGAACCTCTAATTAAATGTGTGGTTTTAACGTTTGATTTGAAAAATACCTAGATTTGCCTATTTATTTCTTGTTTGAAGATGAATGGGAAAACTTAATGAAAATTTTATTTTTGACGAGAAAGGGGGGGAAAAGGGTTTTTAGAAAAAGTGCTTGACGGGACATGGCCCGCTCCTACGTATCTCCCGGTGCGATGGAGAATTCAAAGCTACGTAGTTCTTGGTGTTTGGTTTTGAAAATGTTTGAAAAGGGGAAAAGCTTTCATAATGATCAAGCAAGCAAAGGCTTTGAGTGATCATTACTAATGACTCTGGATAGTGTTCATGACAATCAAACAAGCCAAGGCTTTGAGTGATAGTCACTAATAACAATGGGTTTGAAAATGACTTTTTGGTTTGTTTTGTGAAAATGATTGGTTTAGGGTTGCGAAAAGGATTTTTATTTGTTGCGCTTGACGAGAACGTGACTCGCTCCTACGTATCCCAAATGGGAATCAAAGCGACGTAGTTCTAATGAAAATGTTTTTTGAAAAGGGTTTGAAAGGGGAAGAGCTTTCATAATGATCAAGCAAGCAAAGGCTTTGAGTGATCATTACTAATAACCCTTGATGGCGTTCATGACAATCAAACAAGCCAAGGTTTTGAGTGATAGTCACTAATAACTCGCATTAAATGGAAAAGAGTTTGAAAGATTTTTGGAAAAAGGGTGAAGTTATTATCAATGATTGGTTACAAAGTTCAAGCACATTCAATAATCACGGAATCATGCATATGTTGAACATTAATTAAGACTAAACATGCCAATATGATCAAAAGATCCACTTATCAAGGATGCAAGATAAAGTTCTCAAAGCAAATGTGTGTGTGTAGGAAGGGGTGTATTTACCCTAATGACTCTATGCTACAACATGCATGTAGACTTACGTTTTCATTAGGAGGTCATACACATGGATGGAATGGCATATAATTGAATCAAGACATTTAAAATGCATCAAAAACAAGCAAGCAATTGATCATAGGCATAGAATTGTCTTAATTAAACTAAGGAACATATGAGCAACGATTTCTCCATAACATGAACAAAAGGAGAAATTGCATCAAGGCTAAGGTAGGCCTATCCTTTGCATTCATGAATAAGTACCCAAAGGCTAATAACACAATCAAAGAGGAGGGAGCATCAAGGTTTTGGGTAACCTATCCTTTGCAATACCCCATGGACCTTAAACCATAAACCTAACTATCTCATCCTTTATTCATTAAGAAGTTAAAAGGGGAAGGTTGAATCACATAGGGCAATCTCCTCACTTTGAGAAAAGTGCACTAGGCACTAGTGAGAATCAACTTGCCTATCATCAACCACTAACAATAAGCAAAAATAAAAATACAAAGATTAAATAGACACATAATTAAGTTGAATCACATAGAGCAATCCTCTCACTTTGAGAAAAGTGCACTAGGCACTAGTGAGAATCAACTTGCCTATCATCAACAATTTACAATAATCAAACTAAGACACAAAGGTAAATGAACACATAAACTAAATTGAGTCCTTTCTAGCAATCTTCACCACTTAGATCAAGGTGCACTAGGCACTAGTGGGAATCATGTTGCTAGATCATCAACAAATTAACAATAAGCACATTAAAATAAGACTAGATAAGAGGACACATAAACAACGTTGAATCACATCTAGCAATCTTCTCACTTGAAGAAAAGTGCACTAGGCACTAGTGAGAATCAACTTGCTAGATCATCAACAAATTAACAATAAGCACATTAAAATAGGACTAAATAAAAGGACGCATAAACAAAGTTGAATCATATCTAGCAATCTTCTCACTTGAAGAAAAGTGCACTAGGCACTAGTGAGAATCAACTTGCTAGATCATCAACAAATTATTTGCAAGTGAAATATGTTGAAAATAACATTTAACACCAAAATCAAATACCAATGCCAAGGTTGTACATCATCAAGCAAAGAGGAACAACAAAATTAGCACAAGCATGGATTCACATTTTATTTTACAAAAAAAAAACAAAAGATTAACACAAAACAACATGAAACCAATTATTCAAGGGTGAGAGGCACCTTAAACACCCAAGCCTCCCTAAGTGCTTGTCAATAGTGTTTAAGGATCCTCTCACCAACAACAACAAACTACATTTTAAACAAAATAATGGTGATATGCGAAATGAAGAGTGAAGGGGAAAATGGTTTTAATGCAAAAATGTTGAAGATGAAGCAAAGGTTTTAGAGTATACCTTAGATCCTAGCTAGATTATGCAAGAAATGGAGATCAAGAACACAAATCAACCAAGGACACCAACAAAGAAACCACGCCCCAAAATGAAGATCACTTGATCAAAGTTCTTGAGTTTTAGTGGAGAATGGAAGTAGTATGTGAGAGAAGGATGAAGGGGAGATGGATTGGTGGTGTTTGGATGAAGAAAAATGAAATAAATGGAGGAGAGGGAGAGGGTGAAGGCTACGGCCAAGCTAGGAGGAAGGAGAGGAGAGTGGTGTGCTAATTTTTAGTGTAGGAGAGAATGAGCCAAAAGTTGTGATGTGTGGAAAATGAAAGGGTATTTATAGGATTGGTGAAGAGCTAGGGTTAAAATGGTAATTAAACAATAAAAGGGAATTAATATTCAGCTGAAAATAAAATAATTGAACTTGGGCACCAAGCAAAGGGGTCACTTTGGTCATTGTTCTTGAGAGGTGCTCTAGGATTGAACTTTGATTTTGAATGGAGGGTTGAGATTAATCCTCTCATGGATTAAGGGTATTGAAGAAACACAAAATGAGAGTGAGGGAGAGAGAGAGGGGCGAAAGTGAGGAGGAAAAAAAAAGAAAAGAAAAATGAATTTTCTTATTTTGGAAGAGATATTTTATGTGAGGTAGGGTTAAGGGCATTTTAGGGAAGAATTGTGACCAAAGAGGGAAATTTGTGTTTTCTTAGGAATAGGTTAGTGTAAGTGGGTGAAGTAATTTACCAAAGAGGGCAATGATTACAAAATGGAAGAGTGTGGAAGGGTTTGGAGAGAGAGAGAGAGGGGGGGGGGCGAAATTTAGAGGATAAGAAGAGAGAAAAAAAACTTGTCACTTAAGAATTTTGGTCTTTTGTCTTATTGAGGACACTTCCTTATTTTGAGTTTGAATTTTGGTCATGGGAATAAAAGTGCACCTATTGGAAATGTGTCACATATTTTTTTTGGGCATCATAAAATATTTCCTCTAGTCACCCATGACAATAAAAATTGTCACTTAAGAATTGAGGAATATTTAATGGTCCCTTTTTTTATTTTTCTATGCACTAAAAATGGAAAAATACATTTTTAATTATTTTTGACTAGGGTTTTCTTTCTAAAAATTGTACAAAAATTATCCTTGATAGAATAAAAATGTACTTTTTGTGGATGTGCATTTTTGGCGAGAAAATCATCTTTTTGCGAAAAATGACCAAAATGCCCTTTTTGACCCTAAAACCCTAATTTCCCCAAAAAGTGCATTCTAACCCTAAAAATGATTTCAAAAACTTGGAATGGTTTCTAGGATCCAAAATGCAGTGCATAACTTATTTTATTTATTATTTTTTTTGTGTGTGGAAAATTAGGGTTTTGACCTAAGCCGGACAAAATTGGGGTATGACACAGGCGATAGAGCGAGACATCATCGAGACGATTCTAACAAAGGACACAGCGAAGGAGATCTGGGATGCGATGAGATCAAGATTTCAAGGGACAACGAAAGTCAAGAGAGCCCAATTACAAGCCCTACGAAAGGAGTACGAGATGCTACAGATGAAAGATGGAGAAATGGTTGAAGAATTTTTCTCGCGAACCTTAGGAGTGGTCAACAAAATGAAGACGCAAGGGAAAAATATGACGCAACTTTTTGTGATTGAGAAGATCCTTCGTTCGATGAGCCCCAAATTTGAGTATGTAGTGTGTTCGATAGAAGAGGCGAATGACGTGACTGCTATGACTATAGAGGAACTGCAGAGTAAGCTTCTTGTTCATGAATCAAGAATGAGAAGTCACACTCACAAAGAAGAAGAAGAACAAGCCCTAAAAGTCACTACTGGTGGGAGAACAGGTGCTAGAGGACGGGGAAGAGGGCGTGGCAGAGGCAGAGGATGACAATTCCCTGGTAAGGAACTCATCGAATGTTATAAATGTGGTAAACTAGGACATTATAAAAATGAATGTCCCAGTTGGGAAGAGAGTGCGAATTTTGCTGAATTCAATGATGAGGAAGAGATCTTATTAATGGTTGTAAGAGACAAAGAGACAAGTGAATCAAGAAATAGAGGACTGTGGTTTCTTGATTCAGGCTGCTCCAACCACATGTGTGGAGTTCTTGAATGGTTTACTGACTTTGATGACAAGTTTAGGGAATCTGTTAAACTTGGAAATGGGACAAGAATGATGGTTCAAGGAAAAGGCACTGTTAAACTGAAGATTGAGGGAATCATACAGGTGGTCACAGATGTGTACTATATACCTGGACTGGAGAATAATCTGATAAGCATTGGGCAGCTTCAAGAGAAGGGACATTTGAAGGTTGTGTTTGAAGACAACAAGTGTAAAGTGTATCACAAGGAGAAAGGTCTCATTATTACAAGCATTATGACCAGGAATCGAATGTTTGTCATCACTGATCACTTGATTCCTGTGAATGCAAGATGTCTTAATGTTGAACAAAGAGATATGTTTCACTTGTGGCACTGCAGATTCACACACCTAAGTCAAAAGGGCCTCAGAATCTTGGTTCAAAAGGACATGGTAGTGGACTGCCTAGACTGCCAGAATCATCCAGAATCTGTGAGAACTGTCAGATTGGCAAGCAACATAGAGAGGTGTTTCCAAAGGAGAGCACATGGAGAGCAACCAAGGTGTTGGAGCTTGTCCATTCTGATATCTGTAGCCCAATCACCCCTGAATCCAACAGCAAAAAGAGGTACTTTATAACCTTCATAGATGATTTTAGTAGAAAAGGTTGGGTCTATTTCATGAATGAAAAATCTGCTGCACTAGATATTTTCAAAAGGTTTAAAGTCTTAGTTGAGAAAGAATCTGGTGAATTCATTAAGTGTCTTAGAACTGATAGAGGGGGAGAATTCAATTCTGAAGAATTTAATGAGTTTTGTAAGAATGAAGGAATAAAAAGGCAATTGACTGCTGCTTATACCCCACAACAAAATGGGGTAGCAGAGAGAAGAAATAGGACCATCATGAATATGGTAAGAAGAATGTTAAGTGAAAAAAAGTCCCTAAAAGATTCTGGCCTGAAGCTGTAAATTGGTCCATCTATGTTCTTAATAGGAGTCCCACTCTTGTAGTGAAAGATCACACACCACAGGAAGTTTGGAGTGGTATTAAGCCTTCTGTCCGTCACTTTAGAGTGTTTGGGTGTATTGGATTTGTGCATGTTCCTGACGCTAGAAGAAAAAAACTGGATGATAAGAGTGTTAAGTGTGTCTTGCTTGGTGTGAGTGAGGAGTCAAAGGCTTACAAGCTGTACAACCTAGTGACAAAGAAAATCATTATCAGTAGAGATGTCAACTTTGTTGAAACTGATAAGTGGCAATGGAACAGGGAACTTGACTCAGATAAAGGAAAAAGGAGAGCAGACAGTGATGAGCTGGAGGAAGCAGTATCAGGGGAGGAGAATCACCGTCATAATGAAGAAAATTCTGAGTTATCAAAACCATCTGCAACTGATCAACCCAGTAGTTCTGCAACAGCTACTGCAACTGACCAACCCAGTAGTGCTGCAACTGATCAACCCAGTAGTTCTACAACAGCTACTGCAACTGACCAACCCAGTAGTGCTGCAACAGTAAGTGATCAACAGAATTCTAATAATGAAGATGACAGTACAGAAGAAGGAAAGAGGATAAGGAAACAGCCGGCTTGGCTAAGTGATTATGATACTGCCAACAATATGATGTTTGATGAGTTGAGTCTAGCAGTTGTAAGCTCAACAGACCCTGCTAGTTTTGATGAAGCTGTATTAAATCCTATATGGAAGTATGCAATGGATGCTGAAATGCAAGCTATTGAAAGGAACAATACTTGGAAGCTAGTAAGCTTGCCAAAGAATGCTAGTGCAATAGGAGTTAAATGGGTATACAAGACCAAGTTGAATGAAGAAGGAAGAATTGAAAAACACAAAGCAAGGCTTGTGGCAAAAGTGTATGCACAAAAGTATGGGATAGACTACAATGAAGTATTTGCGCCCGTGGCTAGGTGGGACACAATTAGGGCTGTGTTGGTCGTTGCTGCCCTAAATAGTTGGAAGGTGTACCAACTTGATGTTAAAAGTGCATTCATTCATGGTGAATTAATGGAAGATGTATATGTCTCGCAACCAAGTGGCTATGTAGTGAAAGGAGAAGAGAACAAAGTCTACAAGTTACAAAAGGCCCTCTATGGCTTAAAACAAGCACCCAGAACATGGTACAGCAGAATAGAAACCTACTTCAGGAAAGAAGGATTCAGTAAATGTCCTCACACCCTATTTTCCAAATCTGAAGCTGAAGGTAGATTGCCAGTAGTAAGCTTGTATGTAGATGATCTAATCTACACAGGGAATGATGAACAAATGTGTAGTAAGTTCAAGGAATCCATGAAACATGAGTTTGAAATGAGTGATCTTGGAAGAATGAAATTCTTTCTTGGTGTTGAAGTAAATCAAACTGACTCTGGAATTCTTATTTCTCAGCAGAAATATGCTAGAGAAGTTCTAAACAGATTTGGTATGAAGCATAGCAATGCTGTCTGCAATCCCATTGTGCCAGGACATAAGCTATCAAGAGATGAAAATGGTAGAGCAGTAAGTGTGACTGAATATAAGCAGATGATTGGTTGCCTAATGTACTTAAATGTCATAAGGCCAGATTTGATGTATGTGGTATGCTTAACAAGCAGGTTCATGGAAAGGCCAACTGAAATGCATATGATAGCAGTAAAGAGGATACTGAGGTATGTTCAAGGGACTATGAATCTGGGAATTTTCTACAGAAAACAGGGAGGAACAGAACTGCACAATGGTGAGTTGATTGGCTTCACTGACAGTGATTACGCGGGAGGCTGTGATGACAGGAGAAGCACATCAGGGTATGTGTTTATGGTGAACTCTACTGCTGTGAGTTGGTCTTCAAAGAAACAACCAGTTGTCACTCTGTCCACAACAGAGGCAGAATTCATAGCTGCTGCTTCATGTGCCTATCAAAGTGTCTGGCTGAGAAGAATTTTGGAGAGGCTGGGGTCAGAACAAACTGGTGCAACTGTGATCTACTGTGACAATAATTCTACAATCAAGCTATCTAAAAATCCTGTGCTACACGGGAGGAGTAAACATATCGATGTAAGATTCCACTTCTTAAGGGATCTGTGCAAAGAAGAAGTAATAGAATTAGTCCATTGCAGTTCTGGAAATCAAGTGGCAGATATCATGACTAAACCCCTCAAGTTGGAATCCTTTGTGAAGCTGAGAGGGATGCTGGCCATGGTGAACATTGAAGAATTGGTGTAATCTGCACTGTGAAGCAACTGCAGATTAGGAGAGGCTGTTAACATTTGAGCTAGCTTGTAATATTGTTAAATAGATATGAGTTACTGTGGTTAAGTATTGATCACAATTGTTAGTTACACTAACTATTCAGTTAGTGGTATGGTTAGAATCTGTTTCCTGTAGATATAAACAGCACTGTGTAAATTCTAATGTTAGTTGAATAATAATAATGTCATTACTTTCTGTTAACTCTATACCAGTCCTAACAGTGCAATCCAGTTAGTGCCAAACTATTGTGTTACCACTAAATGTGACACTATTTACTAGGGGTGGACAAAAAGTTTAAACCGACCCGAAAACCGAGTTACCCGAAGTGTATATGGAATTACGGTCGGTTTGAGATGGGTATCGGGTTGCATATTAACAAATTTGGTTAATAATGGTCTTATTTGGGCTGGCTCGGTTGCCAAAAGTTGAATCCAGTCCAGACCGAACCCGCCCATAACAATATCATTTAGTACAAGTACAATATTACACTTCTGTCACGCACAGCCAGCCTTCAAATCACGTTTTCAAAGTAACAATAAAGTAATAATATTCTGAGTTATTAAAATGGTTGTTTGACTTTTCAAACAGAAAAAGGAGAACACCTATTTTCTTTCTAAAATAAATGTTGAAAAGAAAAAAGTTTTGACCTCATCTTCTCTTTCCCCCATTTTCTTTCTCTTCAAGCTCTTATCTTCTTTTCTGGCAACTTGAGTACACTTTCAGCAACCTCCATTCAAATCGAGCAAACTCGTTGGTCAAAACCGCCACCCAACAAAACCGTCTCTTCTGAAACCACCTATTAAAATGGTCGAAAGTGAGTGCTGAATTTGCTCATCGGTTTTTCTTCAGATCTAGCTTATTGAATCCGAATCCGACCAAACCGCCCGTTTGTCCAGCCCTACTATTTACCCCGAACATAATCATTGGAAACACAACAGACCACTCAAAAAAAAATTGGCGGATTTTTTGTGGTTTGAATGAAGTTGCCATCAAAGTTTCAATATTAGAGCAAATTAACGTTAGAAAAATATAACCAAATTGGGTTCAAGAGTCTATTATGCGTGAGGAAGGTGCTAGCGCCCTCATAACATCTTTTCTAAGAAAGTTTACCTTCTAATTAATTTTAAAAAATATAAGTAATTTAAAAACAATATTTATTTTACCCTTTTGTTTAGAAAAGAATTGAAAGGAGTTAATAAAAGTGCACGAGGATCAGCGATGCGAGCGCTTCTTAAGTGTGTGAGGAGCAGTGCAATGCAAGCGGTTGAGAAGTGCGAGGAGCACGAAAGCCGTGAAGAGAAAGAGGAACTAGCAGCACGAGAGAGCCTGTAACAGGGTTTCTTAATGAGAGAGGCAATGATTGTAATTGGTTTTGTTTTACGTTTAACTTTTATCATTCTCCTTTAATTTTCAATAAAAAATTAAAAATTAATAGTGAAATTTTTGATTTAAAGGGAAAATATTCGCCAATGTCTCGCCAAAAAAATTTACTTACCACTGAAATTAATTTTTAATTTAATTGTAACCGGTGAAAAATTAGCCTTTTAAAACAACTAGTGTAACATGAGTTACCAAGTGGGTGTGGCACAAGTGATAAGTTGCTTAGGCCCCTTAAGCATTTGGTCAGGGGTTCGATCCCTGGCCGGTGTGTATGGAGAGACATCGCTTGGGAGATGTCAGCCCTTAAATAAACTCCAGTACCTCGAGGGATTAGTCTCCACAGTCGTCGTGGAGGATACCCGGGTTTACCCAAAAACTAGTGTAACATGGGTTGGTCCAAGTGGTAACTGTTGTTTTTTAATACAAAAACTAAAACCCCCTCAGGCTTTGGTTAACGGCTATATAAAACAACCAGATAGCCGTTAACCCCAAAAGTTTTTAGACAGTTTATTCTGTTACATACAGTTACAGTTTTAAAACTGTTTAAATTCTGTTTCAGTTAGTTACACCTGGTAACTAACTTATAACAAACCCACAGAGGGGTTTGCTGAAATGTATATATATATATATATAACAGTTTTTTTAGATAAGCATATATATAACAGTGTACATATACGATCAATACAGTGAATAAAATTTACATTGCATTTTTCTTAAGTCTTTAAATCTTCTTTCATCTTCTACTTTGTGCTCTTGCCTTTCTGCGTTCTGTGAGTGAGAGTTTGATGAGTCTTGCAATGGTAGAGTGTACCTCGCATGCATCAGGAACACCAACAGTGAGTGTTAAGTGTTAATCACAAACAGAAGAGAGAAAACAAGAGAGAGTAAGTGAGAGAGGGAGAGATTATACCTTTTTCGTGCTTGTGAGGTTGTAATCTTCACAGGTGGTGAAGATCCTTGCAAGTGCAGTGGTTGAGAAGTACATACAGCAAACAACAACACAAACAGGTAGGTTTGCGTTGAAAAATCAAGAAAGAATTGAAATAAGAAGGAAAATAGTGAAAGAAGAGATTCATTACCTTCGTTGTGGTGTCAATTGCAAGACCCAGCACCACAAACTGTGAAAAATCACACAAGAACAGATTAGGGTTTCTGAAACTTCAAATCGGTGAAGCAAAACAGAGGGGTTTTGCGTATAACCTATGTACGAAGCTTCGTGTTGCAAGATTGAAGCGAAATCAAGCTTCAATCATCAAGATTGCTCACGAAATCAACAACCCTAGCAGAGGGTGTGAGAGAGAAAAAGAGAGAAGATGAAGAGAAACTTCAAGAAGAACAAAGAGAGAGAGAGAGAGGGGGTGAAACGAAAACTGAGCTAGGGTTTGGTTTTTTGTTAAAAGAACCGGGCCAGATCCAAACCCACTCCAGGATCCGCGTGTTTGAATAGTGTGCGGGTTCTAGGTTCCGCAAAAACCCATATTGTTGATTTTTTGGTCCAACTGAGAAAAATGGAGTGTTTGTTCAAGTGGGCTGAACACAATCTTGGGCTTAGGCATTTTGATATTTGCACCTCCCAGTTTGTTATTTGCAATCCCTGCAGAAATCAAACATAGAAAGGGTTAGAAAATTCAACAGTAACTGGACTTGGATCCCACCCCAAGGTCTCGGGTTCGAATCTTGGGTGTGTGTTGTGCAAAAAGGTGTGCAAGTGTACACAGTCTTTAACAAGTAATATAGTAGAAAGTAGAGATCGTACCCACAGGGATTGGATTAATTTCTAAAGTTTAAAATGGTAGTTTAACTAGTGAGAAACAGAAATCAAAAATAAAATAAAGTATGATTGGTGTGTGTGAAACAGAATTTAAAGTAAGCAATATAAAGATGGAGTGTATTCAAGTGAGAGAAATAGTTGGAATGCTTTTCACTAAGTAATTCACTTCTAATAGCATTATGATATATATGATGCTGGAGCAATGATTGCTGGGGAAATCATTGCTCCTACAATGGATTGCTCCTGCAATGGGTGCTGTAGCAATTTATGCGTGCTTTTCAGCAACTAACGTCAGGGTTTCATTATAAGTCTTATGTCTAAGCTTTAAATAAGTTCACCCCTGTATATGAAATACCCACAGTATCACCCTATGGACTATGCTATCCTATGTCTAGGTTTTAACATGGAATTAACAAGGTTTCCTTTATTAAACACTTATCCATATTAGTTCTTGAGTTCTAATCATAAACCATCTCTGTATTTATGATTTGCATTCACTTTTAGTTGGCCAATTCTAAAGATGAATATGAAAGAGTTATCATGCAAGAACTAAAATGAAAACATCAATATATAACACAATAACTTAATCAAAAGATCATTACAAAGTTAAAGCATCTCAACTAGAGACGTTAGCTCATGCTAGACAATACTGAGCACATACAAACTGAGATAACCATGTTCATATGTTTGATAATACAAAGGGAAGAAAATAAAGAAAGAATTACACGGTTGAAGTTCCCTTGCACAAATCCGCCTAGTAATGCTCCAGCAATCAAACAGCAACACGAAATGGTGTAGAAATAGAGAGAGAAGTTGTCAATTTTTCTCCCTCCTTCATACCTATGAAGCGTAAGTGATTCTAACTCTCTAACTTGGTATATTTTCAAATGAGGAGAAGGAGATGTATTTATAGGCTCCTTGAAGTGAAGTAGTCTTGGGCAACAAGGTTTACTTAAGGATGAAGTAAGGGTTTCCTTTTTTTAATTTTATCTCCAAAGCTTCCATGTGATCACCCATCATGTAAAAAAAGAGGTCCATTGATGAGAGGACAAGTGTCACTTAGAAGGGTGACTCTTGTGGGCTATGGAGCCTATGGTAGGCGCCGAAATCTTCCCACATGGCCACTTGTTTTACTTTTGACGCATCATGACGTCATCACCAAGATGCTGGGGCATTCTGTGTTGTGAAGATTGCTGGGGCAATTGATGCTGGCGCAATGCCTTCTGTCTCTATTGCTGGGGCATCCAGTGGTGGGGCAATTGATTGCTGCAGCAATTGAACAAACACATAAAATACCATAATTCATATGAAATAGTCATGAAGTGTGCCTAAACCTTCCTTACTTTAAAAGTTATATTTTTTTATTTAACAAAACATTATTACTGAGATTCTCACAATTATTTAGATTTGAAATCATAAATAACTCTATATTAAATAGAGTTATCAGTGTGCCAAAAACTCTGTTGGGAGGGAAACCACACGGGCCGGCAAAGCTGGGTACTCGTAGCCAGCCAAGGTCCCCTGCGTAGAGTATTCACCGGCAAAACCAGTAGAATCTACGCACCAATGACATGGTAACAAAAAAACTAGTGTAACAATTCTAAATTGTCCCCCTTTACATTAAAGGGAACGGTTAATAAGTGTCGCAATTAGAGTGACTTTGGTATAATTTAAAAAAGTAGCTATATAGACTCCAGGGAACACTTACACAGCAAAAGTTTGAAACGGATGTTTGTTATACCTTTAAGCAACAGTTTTCACCTTTTGTAGAAAAAATTTTAACACACTTATAACTAAAAAATTAGTTACAAGTGATAAATCAAATTATGACGAACCAATAACCTAGATTGCGGGTAACTGGACATGTATCCGGACATGTATCCCACCCCAAGGTCTCGAGTTCGAATCTTGGGTGTGGCAAAAACTCTGTTGGGAGGGGAACCACACGGGCCGACAAAGTTGAGTACTCGTGGCCAGCTAGGTTTCCCGACGTAGATTAGTCACCGGCAAAACCAGTGAAAACTATGCACCAATGACCTCGTAACCAAAAAAAACTAGTGTAACAATTCTAAATTGCCCCCCTTTAAATTAAAGGGAACGGTTAATAAGTGTCGCAATTAGAGTGACTTTGGTATAGTTTAAAAATGTGGCTATATAGACTTCACGGAACACTTACACATTAAAAGATCGAAACTGACGTTTGTTATATCTTTAAGCAATAGTTTTCACCTTTTGCAAAAAAAAATTTAACACACACTTATATAACTAAAAAATTAGTTACAAGTGATAAAACAAATTATGACGAACCAATAACCTAGGTTGCGAGTAACTGGACTTGGATCCCACCTCAAGGTCTCGAGTTCGAATCTTGGGTGTGACAAAAACATTGTTGGGAAGGGAGAACCACACGGGCCGGCAAAGCCGGAAACTCGTGGTCAGCCAGGTTTTCCGGCTTAGATTAGTCACCGGCAAAGCAAGTAGAAATTACGCACCAATGACATGGTAACAAAAAAATTTAACCTGTGTTGCGCAAGTTTATGAAAATTGATTCTTTTGGCTCCTACTATCTCTTTCTCTTTATTTCTGCTTTATTATACTAATGCACCAACACTCAGAAATTGCCTCACTTTGTTTACACTCAGTTGATTAGAGCTTCAACATTAAACTACTAATCATTTAGTTGGTGATAGAATTTTTGAATTCCTTCTGCTCCGGTCTCATTTACATGATTTTGTTATGTTGTATTTCTAAGTGTTTTATGTGATCAAGAATTAATATTGTATTTGATTTGTGATAATTGATACTTGTTCTCATTGTAGCTGATCTTGATCTTATTTCACACTTATTTTATTTTAGATTCAGGGTTTTAAACGAAAGAAGAAGGGATGCATAGTTGGTGTGGTTGTTGCGACCACAATTCTTTTTTTTTAGTCTTATAATCAAATTTTTCATTTTTTTTAACCGGTGAATTCTATTATTATTTTCTTTTTTTAGTATTATTTTTGTAACTTTGCAATTTCGTATGAAATTTCGTATATGGGTTGCGCTTGAATCCTTTTGGGCTTTTTTTTTAACTTTTTGGTTACCGAGTCCTTCTGGGCTAACTTTTTTTCTCCCCGGTTACGCTTTTTTGTACCCCACCATATGATACCCTCACACAAATTTTTTATCCCCATTTATCCCTTAAAAAAATGTAAAACGGAATTATCTTTTACTAGGATAAATCTGTTTTGCAAAAAAAATTGAAAATTGCTAAACGGATTTATATATAATAGATAAATCCGTTTTGAAAAATTGTAAAACGGATTTATCTTTTAAATAGATAAAACCATTTTGCAATTTTTCAAAACCAGATTTATCTATTTACTAGATAAATCCCATTTGCAATTTTTAAAATAGATTTATCTATTAAATAGATAAATCAATTTTTCAAAATAAAAAAGATAAATCTGTTAAAAAATTATTATTAATTTTTTTACAAAAAATAAAATAGAAATTGATATCAGTGATCTTTTAGTTCTGTTCAGAATTATCTATCGTTTACTATTTTTTATTAGTTTTTTGAACTTTTCATTATCTCCAAAATATCTAAAAAAAATTGCATAACCTTATTTTGGATTTATTAGACTTTTATTGGTGTTTTTATACTTTTTAGATTAGTTTTAATTTTTTAATGAATTTTTAGTGGTTTTTTTATAACCTTTTAAAAAAAATTAAGTAATTTTTATTTATTTTTTAATACAAATTAGATTTATCATTTTTATAGATAAATCCGGTTTTAAAATGGATTTGTCTATTAAAATGATAAATCCGTTTTGCATTTTTTTGTTGTAGATTTTCGTTATTTCATCTTCATTTCTGCTTTGATTTCGTCTTCATCTGTGGATTTTCATCTTTGATTCTCGTTACTATTCTCGTTATTGATTTTCGTTTCTGATTTAATTTCATCTTAATCTGTTGATTTTTGTTACCGTTCATCGCATTTAGGGGTGTTCGTGGGTCGGTTTGGATCGGATTTGACCAAATCCGTTGCCCGAACCAATGATAATTATTCGGTTTGGGTTGGTTTGGATTTTACATTTTTTCCTCCAAAATCCGAACCAAACCGAACCGATATTGGACGGGTTGGTTTGGATTGGGCTCACGAGTCATTCACTAAAATATTAATTTTCTAAAATTTAAAAAAAAAAACATTTTTTTATGATATTCCAACACTTTAAATAGCTAAAAAAATTGAAAATCAAACGAAATCAAACTCAAATCCACTAATAGTCTTCTCATTCATAGTATTAAAATTTTACAACTTAGATACTATACTCATAACTAAACATAAAGTTAAGATACTGAAAAGTAGAGGTTGAAGTTTCTTGCTTTGCTACAGAACATATATAAACTGCCGAAAGCACACACTAGAGAGCAGATGCATGCACAAACTTCCAATAAATGTACTGTTTGGAATATATAAAGTACTTACTTTTCTTTTTTGCTTATTCCCCCATTTCCATCCAACAACTTGTTAAGTTTCCCCTGAAATGCAGCTAAGGACAAGGTTTATCAATTACAACTGATCTCAATAACTATGTTACCAAAATAAATAATAGGCTAAATAGCACTTTTGGTCCTTTATCTTTGCTCCAAATTTCACTTTGGTCCTTTATCTTTTTTTTGGTCCGTTTTGGTCCTTTATCTTTCATTTTTGTTTCACTTTGGTCCTTTATCTTTTTTTGGGTCCGTTTTGGTCCTTTATCTTTCATTTTCGTTTCATTTTGGTCCCTCACGTTATTATTTAATTCAATTAAAACATTAAAACAATTAAAACAATTAATTAAATTAAAACAATTAAATAAATAAAACATAAACCCCCCCACCACCATCCACCACCACCCACCACCACTCACCACCACCCGCCACCACCACCTCCCACCACCACCCACCATAAAACATAAAACATAAAACATAAAACAATTAAATAATTAAAGGAATTAAGAAAGAAAGGAAAGGGGAGAAACAGAGAGAGAGACCCGTGAGGGAAGAAAGAAAAGAAGAAAAATGGAAGAGAAAATGAAGAATGGGTTTGGGTGAAGAAGAGGGAAAAGGAGCATCCAAGGCTCATCAAATCATCATCCATCCAACATGAAAGTTGATCACCATTTTATCCTCTTCAATTTGATACCAACATCATCTCCAACAATTCACTCTCTCATATTTTGCCATTTTCGAACCTTGAGCTTTCTTCTTCCTTCATGAACAAATCGTTTTCAGATCTGTTACATAAATTAAGTTTCGTTTCTCTCTCTCTCACCCAGCGACAGATTCTAACTATGGGTGGTGGTTGTTGGTGGCTCACGGTGAGGGGGAGGGGTTCACGGTGGGGGGGGGGGAGGGGTTCACGGTGGGGGACCAAAATATTGTTTTAATTGTTTTAAAATAATTTTGTTTTAATTGTTTTAATTGTTTTAATTGTTTTAATGTTTTAATTGAATTAAATAATAACGTGAGGGACGAAAATGAAACGAAAATGAAACATAAAGGACCAAAACGGACAAAAAAAGATAAAGGACCAAAGTGAAACGAAAATGAAAGATAAAAGACCAAAACGGACCAAAAAAAAGTTAAAGGACCAAAATGAAATCTGGAGCAAAGATAAAGGACTAAAAGTGCTATTTAGCCTAAATAATATTAAAGATGACAAACCTGATCCAATAACTATGTTCAGCAAATTACCATTATCTGATGTAATAAACTCATAATACCACTCTAGGTTGTTATTGTTCTCGTTACTGTTCTCGTTATTCTCGTTATTGATTCTCGTTTCTAATTTGATTTCATCTGGGATTCTCGTTACTGTTCTCGTTATTGATTCTCGTTTCTGATTTGATTTCATCTTAATCTGTTGATTCTTGTTACTGTTCTTTGCATTTGTTTTATTTCTTGTTATATTTCATCTTCGTTTCTCGTTTTATTTCTCGTTCTATTTCAGATCGTTAGATTTTCACATTTATCTTCATTTTTGTAAAAAAAAGGGCAATGTTGTGCACATTTTGAGACTTAAAGGACCTAAATGAAAAAAAAAACTTAAATGATCAAATTGTTAAAGCAATTTAGCCAATTAGGAATTATGTCATCTACAAAATGCTACTAAATTCTTTTTGTTTTTGTAAGGACCCATTGCATTAGGTAGCGTGCAAGCCTTTTTTAGTGTTTCGATTTAGACTTAGGGCTAGTTTGGATTGGCTTATTGAGCTTATCTACTGGCATAAGTTTTTTTGAGACAGCTTCGAAGAGCTTATTAAAACAACTTATGATATGCTCATAAGTTGTTTTCAGGTAATTTCCATAAGCTCTCTAGAATAGCTTATGAAAACAATTTTATCATTTATTATATAAACAGTTTATGCATAAGCACGTAATTAAGATGTTTATCCAAAAAGGAGGATTTACTGTCAATGTAAAAATCATTTTGTATTATTCATTAATATTCAAAGCATTTACAGAGTAAAATTGCTAAACACCATATATTTTTACTTGAAACACGAGGCATTTGGGAATAGAGAATGCATAACAGGTGCTTTCATATTAGAGTAAAATCAACGGTGCAAATAGCAAACAGCTGTATATAGTAAAATAGGGGTGCAACAAACAATAGTTGCTAAACTGATTCAGTTAGATCACTTGCCTTGCTGGCCCAATTAGTTAGCTTTTACATTTCCTATATAAACAAATTGTACATTCAGAATTAATCAATCAATTCACTTTTCTCAGAATGATTTCATCTCTATTCTAGACTTCTAACATGGTATCATTCGCCTATCCTATCCTAGGCTTGTAACAGAATTCTGTTACAGTCATATCCTTCCTCATTCCTCTGCTTCCTTCGCCATTTCTCTGCAAGAACTCAGCACCTCAGCAACTCTGCAAGAACAGCATCTTGTATCAGTGTGCAGTTATCATCTAAGGATCTGTTTCTGAAATCTTGAAGCTGTTTCGTATCCTCTTCTGAAATCTGCAACCTGTGTTCATCAACAATCACAGATCAGTTAATCTTGCACAGATTCAACAATCTGCAACTGAGTTCATCAACAATCAAAAGATCAGTTAATCTTGCACAGATCCAACAATGGCCACTACATCAACAACAAATGAGATATTCCCTAACTCTGATGAAACTCAAGCGTTTCAAACAGGTTCTGCACTACACTCTGGCTCTAATTTTGTTTCTGCACCTAAGCTGTCTATCAAACTAGATGATAAGAATTTTCTGTTTTGGAACCAACAAGTTGAAGGAGTAATTCTCACACACAATCTTCACAAAATATTAGTTATGAAAGACTTAACAAAGTTTCATCAGAATATGCCAAATGGATAGTTCAAGATCAGGCACTATACACCTGGTTATTATCTACTCTGTCTGATTCAGTTCTGCCTCGTGTGCTAAGTTGCAAACATGTTAGTCAAGTATGGGATAAAATTCATAAACACTACTATGCACACTTGAAAGCCAAGGCAAGACAGTTAAGAACTGAACTAAAGACTCTCAAGAAAGGCACAAAAACCATCTCTGATTTTGTTACACAAGTACACACTATTGCTGACTCCCTAACTACCATAGGTGAAGAAGTTAAAGATCAAGATCTTATGGATATTATTTTAGAAGGCCTACCTGAAGAATACAATGCCTTTGTTATGATGTACTATGGCAAACCAGACAACACAGATCTGATGGAGTTAGAATCTTTACTGCTAGTGCAAGAGGCTCAGTTGGACAAGTTTCGCCAAGAATTAACCTCTCCTTCTCCCTCAGTTAATGCAGTTCAGGCCAGTGTTCAACAGCAACCACAAGCCAATGTTGTCACAGCACACAATCCAGCATACCAGAATGCAAATCCTTCCTTCATCAGAGGCAGATACAGGTTCAACAGAGGCAGAGGCCGTGGCAGGAACAGAGGCAACTCTAACACCTATCACAATCCTAACTACACCCCTCCTGCCACTGGTCCTAAGCCTACTTGCCAGCTATGTGGTAAATATGGTCATGCTGTAGCCTCATGCTGGTACAGATGTGATGAGCACTTCGTACCTGCACCAGTTTCTGCTTCTGCTTCCCCTGTCCAAGCTACACATACTACTACAAGCTCTTCCAATCCTGTCACAGACCCTTCAGCACCACAAGCATGTTTTGCAGCCTTCACTGCCAATGTTCCTGGTGCTGTCACTGCTGAATTCCCTCCAGAGTTTACTTCTTCAGGTTGGTATGTTGTCACATGTGCTTCACACCATATATGACACCTTTTTCTCATAATTTGCACACTAGCTCTCCTTATACAGGGCATCAACAAGCAAAAATGGGCAATGGACAAGGGACACTTATTAATGCTATTGGCTCCTCTAAACTTTGCTTTAAACTTAACCCTAATTATCATTACAAACTTACCAATTTACTACATGTGGCAACTCTCACTCGTAATTTATTATCTGTAGGTCAATTTGCTCAAGATAACAATGTTTATTTTGAGTTTCACTCTTTTATTTGTCTTGTGAAATCCCAAGCATCTGATGAAGTGCTCCTTCAAGGCTTTAGAGGCTCTGATGGACTGTTCTTCATGCCCACTCTCACTTTGGTTCCTTCTTGCAGCTCTCCCAGTGTTGCTGCAGTCACAAGCTTTCCTACTTCTACTAGTTCTTTCACTCATATGCCAAGTCCTTGTAATAATTATGTTTCTGATATTCCTCCTTACACTTTGTGGCATCATAGACTAGGTCATGCAAACAGTCGTGTTGTTCATTCTGTGCTAAAACATTGTAATATTTCCATTCCATCTAATAAAACTTTTGAATTGTGTAAATCTTGCTGCATGGGAAAAGCACACAAGCTATATGCCCCACCATCCACAACTACTTATACTAAACCTTTTGAACTAGTACAGGCTGACCTATGGGGCCCTTCCCCTTCACCTTCTAGTGGTGGCTACCTATACTACATTGCCTTTGTAGATGCCTACTCCAAATTCACATGGATTCACTTCTTAAAAGCCAAATCAGAAGCCATTCAAGCCTTCAACCAGTTTCACAAAATGATTCAAACCCAATTTTCTGGCCAGCTAAAAGCCCTACAGTCAGATTTTGGTGGAGAATTTTGTCCCTTCACAAATCACCTAACATCTCTAGGTATTTTACACAGAAAAACCTGCCCTTACACCTCACACCAGAATGGAACAGTAGAACGCAAACACAGACACATAACTGAAATTGGCCTATCCCTTCTAGCCCACTCCTCTATGCCACTCACCTATTGGGACCATAGCTTCACTACAGCAGTACATCTTATCAATAGACTACCTACAGCAGCCCTGCCTGACTTCATCTCCCCCTATCAGGCCTTATTTCACTCCCCACCAGACTACACCACTCTCAAATCCTTTGGGTGTGCTTGTTTTCCCCTACTCACTCCTTACAACAAGAACAAGTTACAATTCAAAAGTGTTGAGTGTGTCAATTTAGGGATTTCCCCATGCCACAAGGGGTTTAAGTGTCTCAGTCCTGATGGACGTATCTACATCACAAAAGATGTTCAGTTTCATGAATATAGATTTCCTTTTCCCACTATGTTTCCTACAGTCAATGCTTCCCCTGTCATTAATCCCACAGACACTTCCTCCTCTCTTATCATTCCTTCTGAGTCCACATCACAGCCTTTACCAACAATTGCTCCCCCACAAAATGACATTGTATCCTCAGGCCCCACTGCCTCTCCTCCTCTTAGTCCCACCACTGAGCCTTTAAACCCAATCTCTATATCATCTACACCCTCCCCTGCCTCACAGGCACCTTCCACTGTCCCATGATCACAAGAGCCAAAACTGGCAATCTAAAACCTAAAGTCTTTCTAACTCACTTGGAGCCTACTAGTGTTAAAATTGCCCTAACCATTCCCCCATTGGGTTGATGCTATGAAGGCTGAGTACCAGGCCTTGGTTAAGAATGGAACTTGGTCCTTGACAGAATTGCCACCCAATAGGCAAGCCATTGGGTGCAAATGGGTTTTTAGGGTCAAAGAGAACCCCGATGGAACAGTCAACAAGTACAAGGCCCGTTTGGTGGCAAAAGGATATAGTCAAATGCCCGGACAAGACTATGGTGAGACCTTCTCACCCGTTATTAAACCAGCTACAATCAGAATCCTTCTAACTCTAGCTATTACACACAAGTGGCAGATACAACAAATTGATATAAACAATGCCCTTATTAATGGCCATCTACAAGAAGAAATCTACATGCAGCAACCCCCAGGGTTTGTGAATGACAACAAACAGCTAGTTTGCAAATTACATCGTTCTCTTTATGGACTCAAACAGGCCCTTGGGCCTGGTATGAAAGGTTAAAGGCAGTTCTTTTACAATTTGGATTCACACCTAGCAAGTGTGATCACTCTTTATTTGTCTACACTAAGGCTTGTGTTCAACTTTATGCATTAGTATATGTGGATGACATTCTTATTACAGGCTCAGTTCCACAACTGATTCATGATCTAATTAACAAGCTACAAAACACTTTTGCTCTAAAACACATGGGTACACCAGAATATTTTTTAGGGATTGAAGTGAAGTACCTGTCCAATGGATCCATGCTGCTCACCCAGGCCAAGTACATTGCAGACCTTCTGGAACATGCCAATATGACTGGTTGTAGCCCTATGTCCACGCCTATGATGTCCAACATGAAGCTCAGTCGCCATGGAACTGATTCCCTTGCAGATCCGAGTCAATATCGCTCGATTGTGGGTGCACTTCAGTACGTGACACTCACAAGACCAGACATCGCCTTCAGTGTGAACAAAGTTTGCCAGTTCCTCACTGCTCCTCTTGATTCTCACTGGTGCGTCGTTAAACGGATCCTTCGGTATCTCAGTGGCACGCAGCATTTAGGTCTTCTTCTTCAACCAGCCTCACAAGATGTACCGTTCTCAGTTAGAGTGTACAGCGATTCCGATTGGGCCAATGACGTTGACGATCGAAGATCTACCTCTGGCGCATGCCTGTACTTTGGCCCTAATCTGATTTCGTGGAACTCGAAGAAACAAACCCTTGCCGCTATATCGAGCGCTGAAGTCGGGTACCATGGTCTAGCGAATGCAACAGCAGAGCTCATGTTGGGAAAAATCGTTGCTCAGCGAACTTAGGGTTCCGTTCCAGACACCAACGTTGCTCTGCGACAACCTCAACGCAGTCATGATAGCTCATAACCCAATTCTTCACTCGCGAACCAAACATTTGGAGATTGACGTGCACTTTGTTCGTGAGAAAGTCACAGCACAGAAGCTACGAATTGCGCATGTACTAGCCTCTTCTCAACTGGCGGACGCCCTCACGAAGCCATTGCCCGTATCCAGCTTTGTGGATCTAAGGTTCAAACTCAGAGTTGTTCCTTACTCAGGCCCAACAATGAGTTTGACGGGGGCGTATTAGAGTAAAATCAACAGTGCAAATAGCAAACAGCTGTATATAATAAAATAGGGGTGCAACAAACAATAGTTGCTAAACTGATTCAGTTACATCACTTGCCTTGCTGGCCCAATTAGTTAGCTTTTACATTCCCTATATAAACAAATTGTACATTCAGAATTAATCAATCAATTCACTTTTCTCAGAATGATTTCATCTCTATTCTAGACTTCTAACATTTCATATAGAGAAATTAATTGCATTGCAATGAATCGCTTCAATCGACTCAAAAATACAAAGAGAATGCAATGATTTCTCTTTTCAATACAATTTCCAAATTGCCTATCAAGAGACATTCCTTACCTAATATATCTATTTAACTGCCTACTTAGGCTATGAAGTCTTTTGATCTATAAGAATCAACTAGATTGTGAATGGTGTTATTTTTGTCTGACAAATTCATCGTCCTATTCATCAATTGAAGGTCTTGTGGTGTTTGGCAATCTGCGACCGCTCACAAAGGAAATAAATAGATGCAATGCTCTAGAAGGTTGTGAATAAGCTACCACATAAGGATCCGTGAGGCTGTAATTCAAAGCACTAGAAAACGCCAAAATCAGACACTTGACTAATGAAATATTATGCCCTATCATCAATTGCAGGTAGTACAATTCCATTGTATTATACTTACAGAGTGCATATGGACCATTTATAAGTTAGATTGGTACGATTAGTATGGAGAACCTTCTGAACCTCGGGGAGGTTGAAGTAGAAATCTCTTTCATAACTCATACAAACATCCACATTGATACTTATTTTAGTAGCCTGCATTCAATTAAGTAAGAGTATTTATATGCATTTATAAACTAAAAATGTGACCAGAATAGAAGAAGAAAAATGAAGAGAGAGCAAGTACCATCTTTTTCAATCTCAATTCTTGTTCAACGATGGATGGATCACAAACATCTAGAATCACATCATCGTGGTCTATATGATCTGCAGCAATTATCTCAGCTTCAGATATGTCATTCATGCATGATTTAGATCCACTATCAGCATCACCAAAATCACAATCATTCTTAATGGCAAGGTAAATTTCATCGGAAATCATTCCGTGTGACCAAAAGTATTCATATTTTGCTTGTACATCACGGTTCGCCTTCAAAAGTGGGTTTCCAATCTACCAAAGGAAGCAGGAAAGCATAGGAAAAATTAAAAGATCAGTCCAAATGTACGTAGCACAAAGTATAACTTATAATTATAAGTAAATTAGCGTCAAAAGATATAACATGAATATGATCTTACAGCAACTCCTTTCACATTGAATTTAAAACCAGTTGAATGAGCATTATAATCCAGCATGGCATTAGTTAACTAAGGTATGAAATGTCCTGTATAAAATAACAAATGTTAGTAAGAAACAACAGTTAATGTTACACCAAAAGTGAACTAGCTAGGTATGTGAACAATTTATTATTGTTTTTTTAAGTTGGACTTACCTGCATAGCTTTGACCTGTAAGGAACAATTAATTGCTTTGATCTGTAGGAAGGAAACTTCTCGTACCAATTCAGCATGAACACAAGCATATCATTGGCTACGAAAGATAAAAGGTTAAAATGCATTCATGTTTACCTAGTCAAACAAATTGACTAACTCGTTGAAAATATATAAAAACTAAATACACAATTTTGTTCCCATTCTTTAGCTAAACACAATATCAGTCTACTTACCTGTTGAGGCGTCATCAGTGTGATAATCGGTAGTTGTATCAGTCTACTTACCAGTTCCAGCAGGAGACTCCACAAAGAGGAGGTTAGATGCTAAGAAAAGACACAATCGATATATGTACATGATCAGCATAAATAATTGAATTAAATTAAATTAAATTGTTCTCTGATATCAAAACACAGACTTATTTTGCATACTATACCTTTATTCCAAGACATTGAATTCCTTCGTAGACTGCGTCCATCACCATTAGGATAAAAAGGACCCAATTCAGTAAAGGCACCTCCTCGGATGGATGAACATCCCGGACCTTAAAAATAATAGTACACTAATTAATGCTCCCAATTAAAGCACAATTAAAGATTAAAAAAATGCTATCATTCTTTCATATAAGGTTCTCTCAATTGTGGACATATTCATAATGAAGGACATATATGAACAATTAAAACTCTAATTCGAAGGTAGAATAGAAATGGATGAAGATAAAAATAATAATTATGTTACTAACCTCCACTGTTCCAAAGGGTGAGAGGCTTGTTTTGAGGGTCATGGTCAGCTTCCACAAAATAGTAGAAGAGACTCCTTCCATGCTTCACATCTATATCAACATATCCAGCATATTGACTAAACTCAACTTTGGGTTGACCAGGCAACCTCGTTACCAGATCCCCTTTTGGGTACCCATCTACCCCTGTTAGAGTGTTTGAATGTGAGAGAGAGAGAGAGAGCGGAAGCATTGCTGATAAAATTGGATTGTATTCATTGATTGGATCGTATAAGCATGTGACCTAATATAGTAGGGAAAGGGGAAACCTGCAGTAGCAGGTGATAGAGATGGGAAACCTGCTATAGCAGGTAACAGAATTAATATACACACTAACAGTAAGCTAACTTGAACTACTACTCTAACCCCCCCCCCCCCCACCCCCCCACAAGCTCAAGGAGGGTGAGAAGCTGAAGCTGGATCGACCACTTGAAGCTTGGTCTTGAGAAATTGAAATCTGGCAGAAGATAATGGTTTTGTAAGTCTGCCCATTGCTCAGTTCCAGGTACATGATAGATGCAGAGCTGCTTGGATAGAACTTTGTCTCGAACAAAAAATAAGTCAAGTTCCATGTGCTTTGTCCTAGCATGTAGAACAGGGTTGTGTGCCAACCCTACAGCACTCTGGTTGTCACAAAATATCTGTGGGACAGAATGTGTGATGCCTAGTTCAGTGAGCAAGGACTGGATCCATGTGACTTCAGCTGTGGCCAGAGCTAGGCTTCTATACTCAGCTTCTGCACTGGACCTTGCTACAACAGCCTGCTTCTTGGCCCACCAGGAGAAGAGATTATGGCCTAGGAAAACTGCAGCACCAGAGGTTGACTTTCTGTCGTCCACATCTGATGCCCAGTCTGCATCACACCATGCTCTAAGTTGCAGAGGTTTGGAAATATCAGCTGGTTGAAGGAGCAAGCCATGACTGATTGTGCCTTTCAGATATCTGAGTATACGTTTGGCTACTGCCCAGTGTGTCTCTAGAGGTGCAGCCATGTATTGGCAAACTTTGTTGACTGCATAGCTGATTTCAGGCCTGGTTATGGTGGTGTATTGGAGAGCTCCAACAACTGATCTGTAAGTCAGAGGGTCAGGCATGTAGTCACTGCCCTGCTTTGTGAGTTTGCAGCTGGAAACCATTGGAGAAGAGATGGAGTTTGCCTCTGCCATGTTAGTTCTGGTTAGCAGATCTCTGATGTATTTACTCTGAGTGAGTAAGAGGTTGCCATTAGACATTGGTTTGACCTCAATGCCTAGAAAATAGTCCAAAGTACCCAGCTGTTTGAGTGAAAACACAGAATCCAGTTGCTGAATCAGTTGCTTGATAAGCAGGTTTGAGGTGCCAGTAAGTATGATATCATCTACATATACTAGAAGGTAGACCACAACAGTTGCTCTCTTATAAACAAATAAGGAAGGGTCACATCTGCTGCTAGTGAAGCCAATATGCAGCAAAGTGGACTTGAGTTTGGTAAACCAGGTACGAGGGGCCTGTTTGAGACCATAAATTGCCTTGTTGAGCTTGCAAACTAAGGATTTGTCATGAGACTCAAAGCCTTGAGGTTGGGTCATATACACTTCTTCAGTTAAGGAGCCATTCAAAAAGGCATTGTTGACATCAATTTGATGAAGATCCCACTTGTGGCTGAGAGCTATGGTAAGAATGGTGCGTATAGTAACTGGTTTAATAACAGGTGAAAAGGTTTCATTGAAATCTTGACCTTGCTGTTGGTGGAAGCCTTTGGCTACTAACCTTGCCTTGTATTTGTTAAGCGAGCCACCAGCATTCTCTTTGACCCTGAATACCCATTTGCAACCAATCACATTTTTGCCAGGTGGAGGGGGGACCAATGACCAGGTTTTGTTTCTCATTAAGGCAGCATATTCATCAGCCATGGCTGCCTGCCAGGCAGGCTGTTGTAGAGCTGTTTTAATAGATTTGGGTTCAATGTGTGTTAGGAGAAGTGTAGGGTGAGGTCTAGGTTTGACTATGCCGGATTTGGAACGAGTTTGCATAGGATGAATGTTAGTTGGAAGGGGAGTGGCTGATGATAGTTCAATTGTGGTGGTGGCAGTGGTCATAGAGTGAGGGTGTGAAGTGACAGATGATGAGGGACTAGGAACAGGGTCAGATTGGTTTACTGACATAGTTGCAATGTTTGATGAAGTGGGAGAGTTAGAAGGTGGATTGGGGTTGGATGTAGTGTGTTGGTGAGGGATGGTGGGAGTAGGAATGGTTGCTGAGGGAAGGTTAGTGTTTGGAGGGCTTATAGGTGAAGGATTAGTGGAGGATTGAAATAGTTGTTTGTAGGGAAATTTGGCTTCATTGAAGAGCACATCCTTGGAGACATAGATGCGTCCATTAGGAGAGAGACATTTGTATCCCTTATGAGATGAGGAGTATCCCAAGAAGACACACTCATGAGACCTAAAGTCAAGTTTGTGAGTATTATAGGGGCAAAGACAGGGAAAGTTGACCATGAAGGACCTGAAAGGGGATAGCTCCATTTAGTGAGGCTGAAGGTAATTTGTTGATTAGGTGAACAGCACTGGCAAAGGCATGGTCCCAAAAGTGGAGAGGTAAGCTGGCTTGGAAGAGGAGAGTTAGACCAAGTTCCACAATGTGCCTATGTTTCCTTTCCACTACACCATTTTGGTGGTGAGTGTGGGGACATATAACACGATGGAGAATACCTAACTCAGCTAGGTATTTGGAGAATGGCCTATACTCCCCTCCCCAGTCAGTTTGAAGGGACTTCAACTTGCTGTTGAGTTGAAGTTCTGCCATAGACTTGAATTCTTTAAAAATTTGAAGTATTTCAGATTTGGATTTTAGTAGGTAAAACCAAGTGAACTTGGAGTAAGCATCAACAAAAGTGAGATAATAATAAAAGCCAGTGGAAGAGGCCATAGGGGCTGGTCCCCATAGGTCACTGAAAACAAGCTGAAGAGGTGCATTATAGACAGTAGAAAAGGGAGAAGATGACAGTCTATGAGATTTTCCTACAGCACAGGCATTGCAAAATGAAGTAGGATCTTTATTAGGTACTGACAAATTACACAAGTGAGATACAGTTTTCAGGGCATTATGGTTAGGATGCCCTAATCTTTGATGCCAAATGTGTAAATTGTGCTGGGAATGGGGAACAGTATTAGTGATACTGTTTACAGTGGGAATTGTATTAGTTACAGCAGAAATAGAGTGAGTTACAGATGGATTTACAGTGGAAACAGCAGAAATAGAGTGAACTAGCTAGGTATATGAACAATTTATTATTGTTTTTTTAAGTTGGACTTACCTGCATAGCTTTGATCAGTAAGGAACAATTAATTGCTTTGATCTGTAGGAAGGAAACTTCTCGTACCAATTCAGCATGAACACAAGCATATCATTGGCTACGAAAGATAAAAGGTTAAAATGCATTCATGTTTACCTAGTCAAACAAATTGACTAACTCGTTGAAAATATATAAAAACTAAATACACAATTTTGTTCCCATTCTTTAGCTAAACACAATATCAGTCTACTTACCTGTTGAGGCGTCATCAGTGTGATAATCGGTAGTTGTATCAGTCTACTTACCAGTTCCAGCAGGAGACTCCACAAAGAGGAGGTTAGATGCTAAGAAAAGACACAATCGATATATGTACATGATCAGCATAAATAATTGAATTAAATTAAATTAAATTGTTCTCTGATATCAAAACACAGACTTATTTTGCATACTATACCTTTATTCCAAGACATTGAATTCCTTCGTAGACTGCGTCCATCACCATTAGGATAAAAAGGACCCAATTCAGTAAAGGCACCTCCTCGGATGGATGAACATCCCGGACTAGAGCCGTCAATTTGGCCCATATGGGCCAGCCCAGCCCCAGCCCCACGTGGCCCTAGGGCCAAAAGGCCCATGGGCCAAAAAGCCCACATTTCATAAGCCCACATGGCCCCAAGCCCCTGTGGGCCAGGGCCAGCCCCAAGACCCTTAATTTTTTGTTTAATTTTGTGGACAGTTGTGATCCATCTGATATATTTTTTAAATCCATTGGATAATTATAAAAATACTTTTTAACAAAAAAAATAAATTTCAGTTTTTCAGTTTTTTTCAAATTCAGAAACTAAATAATATATATATATATATATATATATATATATATATATATAAGAAAAAAACATATACCAGATGGTTGACCAAAATATGTAAATGTTGAAACACGAATGAGCAATAGGCTCCCAAAACTATTTTGCCTTTACCATACTTCTGATTGGAAGGGTTGATCTACTGAGCCAAAACTACTAGTTAAACCCATATAAAGCAGAAACGCAACAAAATAAAAGAAACTATAAATATGCAACAAGCTTCCAGCCTAAGATAATGATCATGCTTGTAAATTCCCAATCGCTAATGGTATGCACTGGTAAAAAAGTATTCAATGTCATATCCACTCGTTGAAATCTCAACCTCATCGACTCCCTTGAGCAATTCCTGAAGCTGTGAAATTACAGCAGACAATTGCCCACTATTCAATACAATTGAACGCCGTCATGGGGTTGCCGAAGCGCCACCGTGGGGTAGCCGGAACGCCGCCATGGGGCTGCCGGAGAGCCGCCCGGCACCACCTCTGTATTTAAATATAAATATATATTTATATTTATATTTATATATATATATATATATATATTATAACTATTATATTATATATAACTATATATATATATTATATTTATACATTTACAGATATTAAAAATATAAATAAAAAAATCTGAAGTATAAAAATATATTAAAATGATGTTTAAAAGTATTTTTTTACTAATAAAAATATTTTTTTAGTAAAAGATTTTTTATGTTTTAAAAATATAAAGGAGGTGGTAGTGATGGTGGTGGTGGTGAGAAGAAAAAGGAGGTGGTGGTGGTGGTGAGTGGGAGATGGTGATGGTTGTGGTGAGAGTGATGGAGAAGAGGAATGGGGTAAAAGAATGAAAGAGAGGTGTAAGTAGTAGGAAAAGAATGATTAAAAAAAATTGGGGGCCAACCCACAAAGCCCTGGCCCCAACCCATTAAAAAATTTAAAATGTGGGTTGGGGCTAAAAAAAGCCCCATTAATAGGGGGCTGAAATATTTGGGGCTAAATTAGGGGGCCAATGGGGCTGGGCTTGGGGTTTGGGGCCAAATTGACACCTCTATCCCGGACCTTAAAAATAATAGTACACTAATTAATGCTCCCAATTAAAGCACAATTAAAGATTAAAAAAATGCTATCATTCTTTCATATAAGGTTCTCTCAATTGTGGACATATTCATAATGAAGGACATATATGAACAATTAAAACTCTAATTCGAAGGTAGAATAGAAATGGATGAAGATAAAAATAATAATTATGTTACTAACCTCCACTGTTCCAAAGGGTGAGAGGCTTGTTTTGAGGGTCATGGTCAGCTTCCACAAAATAGTAGAAGAGACTCCTTCCATGCTTCACATCTATATCAACATATCCAGCATATTGACTAAACTCAACTTTGGGTTGACCAGGCAACCTCGTTACCAGATCCTCTTTTGGGTACCCATCTACCCCCAGCAGCAACCTAGCACAACCCACCACAATCAACACAACAACAGACCAACACTTCACCATTCTAATAACTCTAACTCACTCACAACAAACACACCTTTTATCCTTTCTTCAAAGAGTCACTTATTTATATAAAAATGTTGTAACAAAAAGTATTGTATAGAATAATAAATTTTCCTATTATATCATAACACTAATTTATTATCAAAGTAGTCGAAGCTAAGAATAAATTTCAAAATGATTGTATATTTTAAATATAAAAAAGGAAACTTTGTTTTGGTAAAATATTTAAACAAATTAAATCTCTTTTTCCCTCTATAAAAAGCAACAGTTATTTTTTCTTAACGGGGAAGAAACATGTACATTCACACCGGTCACTCCGGTTTTTACGTATTTTTAAATAAAATTAATTTTTAAAATAAATACTTCACATTGTGACACACATAATTCGTCTTTTATATTATAAACAAAACTAAAAAAAGTTTGGAAACACTCAATGTTTCCTTTTATACTAAAAGTATGTAATAATAACAAAGATTGGGAAAAAATATAAAGAATAATTATAACGACAATGTATAGCTTTTCCAATGGGACTTAACAAAAAATATTCATTTGAAAAAACAAAGACAATTATAAAGATAAAATATATAAATTAATTACGCCGGCAATGTATAATATTTTTCCTTTTGAGTATGAGTAAAGACAATTAACATATGCTGACAACAGGTAGTGTTTCCTTGTCTATAATGAAATTTAAATATCTATTTATAAAAAAATAAAGATAAAAAACTATTCCAGCAACGTGTCATACCCTATCAAAAAATTAAAAGTAATGAAATTATACCAACAACATGTAATGTTTTTTCATTGGAAGTCAAGAGAAAAATATATATTATCACAAAATATAAAAGATAATTATTCCAACACCTTTACTCATCTCTGAAATTATACCAACATGTAATGTTTTTTCATAGTTATTCTATCTAATTTTTTATTTTTGTGAGCCTCTCTCTCTCTCTCTCTCAATTGAAAATCAAATTGAAGAATTTATGCTTTTAGGGTTTCAGAGAAGAGGTATTGTGGTGGAAGATGATGAATAGTAATAGAGGAGTATTTTGGAATTTTTAGTTATGAATAAAAAAATAATTTTTAATTAAAATCTTAGGTGGACCTGCCACATCATCACCATTTTGCCACATCAACATCCACGTCAACACCATCTACCACTTAAGTTTTTTTTTAACAATTAAACAAGAATTACAAAAAAAAAAGGCAACAACGCTACATTTTTATTCAGAAAATGATGCATGCATGGAGAAATGATGTATTTGAACTAGAATAGCAAATAGAATGCCATGATGCGTGAATGTTATGCTTTTTTTTGCAATGGTGTAACATGATGATGTTGTTTACCTTTTTGCTATTTTTGGTGGTGTAAGAAATATGAAGAGAATTACAAAACATGCTCCTTCATGACTTAGAAGGGTTTCCTTAGGATCAAAAGATTTAAGATTTTTCTATTGAGTGAACCTATTATGCCGTTTCACCCTATGCTTCTTGTAAAGGTCAATAGCTCTCTGCAAATTGGAGAAAATGTTCAAAAATCAAGAGTCTATCACTTCACAATTAGCATTCAAAGAATAGACGCCAACCAAATGGGTAACTTCAGGAAGTTGACAATTCTAACTACAGAGAATTTCTGAAAACCATACCAATAACTATCAAGGCGTTTTACCTGGAAGATAGAATTTTCAATTGCTGGAAAAGGTGAATGTATGGATAATGCGGCAGCATGTTGTGCCCTCGAACCATTCTGTCAAATCACAGTGAGTAAGAAAACTGACAATGTCATTACAAGTAAAATTTCAACTAAAATATAAATATATAAAGGTCACGCCAATATACTAGTTAAAACCACTTTTCAAAAGATTGGGTAAAAGAATATTGGTTAAAGTTGCTCCAAAGCACCAAGTTAAAATTTTCTTTAAATTCAAAATTGTCCACACCCCCCTAAAAAAGAACAAAGCAGACAATTTTGCTTGAAGCTTTGCAAGCTCTGGGAGCATGAAGGGAGGCATGAAAGTATTTATACCTTCAAGAATAGTTCTGTACTAGCAACGAACTCATCAGATGCTTTCTTGCTAACATTCAGAGCACACACACACTGGTCATACAACTCTGGCTAGTTCTGCTGAAATGTCAAGTTTGGAAAGGTAGAAACGGCTAAAAAGAGAAGTGTTGTCACTCCGTGTCGAGGTGTCAGGCACTTTTTCAATAACAGTTGTGGACAAAGAGTTCAAAGGTACTTTTGCTGGAGAACCGCCATCGACAACTGTTTCATGAGATTTCTCATGAGAATCATCTTGGGTGTGTTCATTCTGAGACACCTGAGTCTGGTCAGTCAACCCATTGTTAGCCAGGCCAGGAACTGATTCATCTTTGCCAGCTGGGGAAGGCAAGTCTTTCTTTGAATCACAATTCTGCTCTTTCCAACTCTCTGGACCAGATTCCCATCCATGAAGATTTCTTGGATGTCTGTTTCTGTCCCAATCAGAACTGCCATACATGAGAATCATCTCTGAAAATCCCATTATTGTCATCCCATCCATGCAGATGAGCAGGTCCGGTACCATCCATCAAATTTGGCCACCCAAGTAGTGGACGCAAGTGACCTGGGAACCTGTCAGCATCAGCAATATGGTAAGGAATGCCACTGTGGTTAACTTCCAATGGAGGCCTAACACCAAATAGAGGTTGAGATGTAAACTGTGGCATCATTGTTTGAAAACCTCCCCGAGGTGGCCCAGGAGGGAAGGGAACAAATCCATTTGGTAAAGGTGAAGTCCAGTTTGGAACCCTCCAGGAATTCCCACCACGCACTCTTCCAAAACCAGGCTCACTACTTCTCCTGAATCGTGAATTAGAGTTATCTCTAACATCATCCTCCAAAGAACCCATATAAGGTCTGTTTAGGGCAGCCCTGAAACCAGGTGGGGGAGGAATTGCCGATGGATTGCTCTGATTAGTCCTACCGTAGAAAGATGAATCTGCTTGAGACGGCTCATCCAATAGTGGTTTCTCTAGAGTCAATTCCCGACCAAGTCTATCATCAGAAGTAGAGACATCTCTTGCATCATTACTGCCTCTTCTTCCACTTTCATCAACTTCAAGATTCCGCTTACCACGACTTTTATTCACATATCTGCGATCAATGGTTGTTGATGAAGGAGATCTTTCCATCAGGCCCATGGATGAAGCCTTGGCCCTGCAAGACCTTTCAGATGACAAGTCTCCGGCAGGAGATTCATCTATTTTAATGGGTTTCTCCATTAGTTTGTATTTAGGACCTCTATCTGACGTCCAGAGTAACCCTCTCCTGACGCTTTGGTTCTCTAATCTATAGTTGAGTCTCTATACTTTGTATCTTCAGCATTTGAATTTCTAAAACATGGCGAAAATAACGAACAGTTACAATTGATCATCGAAGCTTCTGTGGGAAAAAGCAGAAACAGACCAACCCATAAAATTTAAACCATGCAAGCAATATTTCATTTGTCAACAACAAAGTCAAGTTAGCTTTTCTCCTTCTTGGCAAAGCAAAACTAATTGTTTACGGAGCTCTGAAAACCTCCCATATTTAAAAAAATCATGCTAAACTAAGTTATTCAGAACATAAGATGCCCCTAAGGTAATGTTACCAGACAATGCCTGTAATCATAGATGAATATAGGATACACTTCTAGTTACATGACATCTCTTTATCTGCAATCACATAGCACAACTTAAAAGCAACATTGCCTTGAAAAATACAAAGTACCTATATTCATCTTTGCCAATATGTGTATTTGAAGCAGGAGAAGATCTGTGTTTACTGCTAGTCCCGGTTGAATCTGCATGAGCCCGTCGAGTTTGAGATCTCCCCACATCAATATCAGAATCAGCTCTACTACTGCTCAAACTCTTCTTCTCAGTGTCAGGATAGTATCTTTTAACAGCTCTAGATTTAGAATCACTATAATCATCACGATCATCCAAAGTTCTTTTCTTTGTCCCACCCTCTTTGCCTCTGGCACTCCTGTACAAAAATACTTAAAAGAGGGGAAGTAAACAACAACATCATTAGCTGGGATCCAACCTAGTAAATTGCCTTAAAGAACCAGGGATCCAAAACTACAACAATTTGTGAGCATTCAGCCTAAAACCAATACAGCAAAGAACACAGAAATACCCACTACTGGAAAGGCATGATTTTTATTCTACAATGCATAAGTGGGGAAGCAGAAGGGCATTCAAAACCATATTTAAACATATGCAAGCAAGGGCTATCGCCCGTGCTTATTTCAAACAGCTAATTTTCAACATATAGGGAAAATTGCTGAACCAAAGTTCCCAGGTTGCAAGACAAAATCACCTCTGCTAACATAGTTAAAAAATCCACTCAGCAGAGATTCAAGTTCGACAAAACATGAGAGAAAACCAAATCTGCAACAGAAACAATGCTACATATAATAGATTGATCACTTCAACAATGGATACATATGTATTAAGTAAATGTGATGACCTCACAAAACAATGAATACATATGTATTAAGTAAATGCTTTGTCATTGTTCATTGTTGCCACTGGTATATTATTTGAAAATAATCTCAACATTCAAAATTCCATGTGTTCATCCTGATTTACTATATGAACAGTACTACACCACATTAATTAAATCAGTGAAATTCCAGTAATAACAACCACATTTGATTTCTAATATGGAAAACTTTTCAGTTTAGTTGCCATTGATTTACCCAAAAATTCAATGAATCTAACTTCCAACCATAAAAATCCATCAACAATTTAGAAGGGGCTAAAAAAACGCTACATTGCCCCCATCAAAAATTATAACATTTGTCTCATTAATGCTGCACAAAACCATAATTTTCGGAGGATTACAAGTCGATAGAACACCTATCTCTTAAAGGTTTGGGCAGATCAATATCCCCGTCAGAAGGATCCCCGGGGTAGTGTGGAAAGTGAAGGAGTGCTGATACTGAATGAAATTTTTCATTGACTGAAACTTTTGACTGAATAATGGATTCGGGAACAAATGAATTGACCATCATTAATGTATATGGAAGGAAAAAGAAAACAAAAAAGTTCCTTTTTTTTCTCCTGTGAACAGTATTGATTTTGCTGCTGTGCATGCTACTAAATATTATTAGATTTCGTTCTCATCTCTACAGATTGCATCCTCTGAAGAACAAGTAACTTTTGACCCTTCTGGTACATCTCCTACTTCTACATTGTTCCCAATACCTTTCCATCCATTCCTCCTCCTAAACCATGGTCGATGTATTTTCGAATTATTGCATTTCTGCTGTCTAAAGTACGTTTGTTCCCAAATCATTGGAGTTGCCCTTCAATCGCTTAGTCTCGCATTTATTTTCCTCGCATTGATTGTTCATCTCTTCAGAGTTGGCACCAGTTTTGCTGGGAATCATATCATCTAAGCAACAATTAACCTGATCATTGGCATCCCAATGCTTAACTTCAGCAGGCTGATCAATTGTCATGGTATCAGTATTAGAAGGTTGACGGTCTTTGTTATCCCGTGGATATGGGGGTAGTGGAGGAAATGGGTTGAAAGGCATGCCAGGTGCAATAACACCAGAATGAATATATTTCTCTTTTGGATAACCATTTAACTAATTGACATCCAGAATGACCTGCAATTTGCAAAGCAGGATCACCAGAGTTTATTGCAGTGTTTGCTGAATGTAATGGACATGAAAACCCTGGTGGAATGTCTTTGTTAATTTTCTGGCTTTCATCGGTAGAGCTTATAACATCATCAGAATATGAATTTGTTTCTGCTGGTTGATCCTATCGGCTTTTGCACTTAGGTTTTCTTGCCCCTTTGATTTCAACCCCATCCAATGTATAATCTCTCAATCTACTGAATTTGTCACAAGCATTGACTGCTGTCCACAATCAATTGCTTCAGAAGGTCTTAAATCCTGCTCGTGCATGTCATTGTGTGATGCTGCAAACCTGTTACAGTTGAAACTTCTGTGAGATTCCGCCCTATTATCATCCCTGTCCATATAGTCATTTTTTCTGACAAATCTTGGAATCCATCTGTCTCAGAAGCTTCGAGCAATTTGATGGACCTACATATGCAAACAACAGCAGTAAAAGTATTAATCCATACCCCATAAAACAGAATCCAAAAACAACATCAATAGCCCTTCCAACCAGGCCAAAAAAACAGATTCACCCATGGCTAGAAAAGTTCTTTAACAACGTATACAATGGATGTGACTAAGCTAACATCATCAGTATACAATGGAAGTGAAGTGAGTATATCAATACCTGTTTGTCATCGTGCTCTGTTAGTGACAGAATCGAATCCCTAAAACTGAACATAAAACCAATTATTAGTAAAAGGATAGAAACTCAGAGAGCAGCATAATGATTTCATCTAAGTTATACGAAAGATAATAGTGTAGCTAATTTGTAGGGAGAAATAATTACATCATTTCTTCAAGTCAGAAAGGAAAAAAAATGAAATTTGGCGATTGGCAGAAATTCGAGATAATTACATCATTTCTTCCAAACTCGAGATATATAAGACAATAACTTGCTTCCAACAATAAACAAGTGACATGGTTATGAAACAAAATTATATGTACATGAGTACAAAGTGCGTATAGATTGCCATTTTTATTATTTATATCATTCAGCACCGCTCTAGATTTTGTTTTCAGAAGGGCACCAAGGATCATGGATAGATCGTGATTGCTGTAACCAAAAGATTGAAATTTCATTTAGATAGTATTTACATTTCCTTAAGCCATGAATAAGTCTAGTACATATGTGTACAGCATGCGCATAATGAAGAAAAACTAAACCAATGAGAAGGAAAAAAGGCAAAAGAGGACCTCTAAATTGCTTCACCATTGCTTCTATCACCTGATGCCACCGTGAGAAGCAAAAGTTTCAAGTAGCCTTTAGTGGCATCCTGTAACAAGAAAAGGATTGGGTGGATCCATAGTTATCAAAATCGAGATTCTACGCAAGATCGGAAGCAGGGTAGCCAAATCAGAAATCGTAAAATCGCAAGTAGAATCGTAAGATTCTACTAAAAAAAAGTATCAAAAACTAGAATCGGAAGGGGTTAAACAAAATCGTAACTCCTAAAATCGCAAATAAAATCGTAAGATTTTACTAAAATACAGATATTACAATTAACTAATATAATGCATAAGTTCATAAGTCTTGATCAAAATAAAACATCAATATAGTAATATTAGAAAAGGGGGTATTTTTGGAGAAAAAGGGGGTGAGGTTAGAAAAAAAGGTCAATAAACAGTAATAGAGAAAGTCATTTACACTATTGTCAAAAAAAAAAAGTCATTTACACATTTTTTTTGGGCCAAGCCCATTATCCCAACCCTAGATTCTCCACAACCTAGTTTTATGTCACAACTCAAGTAACAGCCGCAACCTTCTTTCTCTGTCTATTCTGCTGATATTCAGATCTTCTTCTTCGGTCTTCTTCTGTCTTCTTCTTCGCGATCTTCTTCCTCTATCTCGATGCTGCCACGAATCCTGGCCGCTAACATCGCATCTGGGTCAAACACCATTCTGTTGCGATTTTCATCGCATCTGCCACGAAACCCGACCCGTTTTCACTATCTTTTTCAAACGCCATTCTGCTGCGATTTTCATCGTGAAATCGTTCCTGAATCGTAGAATCGTACGATTTCACTAAAACTCGCACGATTTCGCAAATTTTTCGATTCTGCATCAAAATCGACTCGTAGGGGGTGTGTAGAATGGCAAAATCGTGCGAATCGCGATTTTGATAACTATGGGTGGATCAAATGGTGAAAACTAAAAAAATTATAAAACCGCCCAGGTAAAAAGCTCGATAATACCTCCACTATTAAGGCATCAAGTAACAAAACTGAAGAAAGAAAATAAGACAGAAGACATACATACTATTTCTCATAACTAAACATAAAGTTAAGATACTAAAAAGTAGAGGTTGAAATTTCTTGCTTTGCTACAGAACATATATAAACTGCCAAAAGCACACACCAGAGAGCAGATGCATGCACAAACTTCCAATAAATGTACTATTTGGAATATATAAAATACTTACTTTTCTTTTTTGCTTATTCCCTATTTCCATCCAACAACTTGTTAAGTTTCCCCTGAACTGCAGTTAAGGACAAGGTTTATCCATTACAACTGATCTCAATAACTATGTTACCAAAATAAATAATATTAAAGATGACAAACCTGCTTCAAACCGTCCATTGGAAGAACCTTCTATTACTTTTTTTTGTTTGATAGATGCCATCGGCAATTGAAAAGGCTTTTTACCTCAGATGCAACACCATTTGCAGACTTAGCACGAACCTTTCCCTTTTTAACAGAACCATTTAGTTTAGGATTCTTCACAAGCAGATGTGATTGTGAACAACCATACCATCAGTTGAATTTGATAACACTTGGCTGACAGTTTTAAGGAAAGAAGTGGCCTCTTTTATTGTCATTGTGATCAACATCTTTATGTTGTATATAAAAAGGAGTGCATTGGTGGATTTGGACGTAGAATGAGAACGGTTAAGTGGGCAAAAATTATGGGAAGGATTTAAAGGATTGGAAGTTTAGCAATTTCTACTTCCATGAAGGAAAAACAGCAACAACCTTGCATTACCTGCACTACTTTTAACATTCTTGCTCCTATATACAAGTGCATCTACACGGATTTTCTTTTTGTTAAAAATTATTACTCTCTAATAGATTTTTATCCGGTGCATTGAAAAAATAGAAAAAAAAAATATCTATAAATTTAGTCATTTTTTTAGTCATTTAAAAATGGATATATTGAAACATTTCACGCAAGATTGGAATTCCCAAGTTAGTTTGGAACCATAGGAAAACACCAATAATAAATATCCATAACTATATATATATATTTATAAAGTAAATAGTGTGATAATAGGTCTTGAATCAAATGGAAAACCATGGCCAAAATTTACAAGATATCCTAAAATTACATCTTAACCTAACAAATATTTACCGTCTTCATATTTCATCCTCTCCAACCATAAGACGAAGGAGCTCGAGCTGCTCGTCTCCATTATCCTACATGAATAAACAAATTAATCACTCTAAATTAGTATAGGTAAAACATATTACTCTTTCTCACGCTTATAAAAAAAAATATTACTCTTTCTCATAAAAAAACATATTACTCTACTTAAATAATAACACAGTGGTATATATACCTGTATGTTGCCCAAAAAAATTTCAGTTTGCTCTAGTTCTTCCTCCAGTACTTTGATAACTTCAGTATTTTCCTTTGCTTTCTTCACACCAAATAAATTTATTAAATTTTATTTAGAAATGCAATAATAATTAAAAAAAAAACAAATGCAAACAAACAAAATATTACCTCATATGCAGTCAGCAACCTCTTTAAACCATCTTCTAAGGTTTGCATCTGTTTGGACAAGCTGACTTTCATTTGCCTGCTACCATATTTCTTCCATTTGAGCCCAGTCAAATGACCAAGGTAGAAGACAAGCATCATTAAACTAATAAAAACTAAAGGACCCTTAAGAACCGGCTTCATAACCTCAATGGTTGAACTCCAGCCCTTTTTCTTAAGGCAAACTGAATACGAGACCAAATAGGCCATAGTTGTTGCAACCAACAAGCATGCCATAAACAACAATGGATCCTTGTTGTCCATGACAGTGATGTCCAGTGATTTTTGGGTTCTTTTTCACTGGCTTTTGGAGGACATGTTCTGCTTGTGGCTGGGTTTGGAGCGAATATGTGGCGCTGTCCCAATAGTAAAGCTCTCACAGGGAACTTCATGTTCGAAATGTTCAAAGTAGGAAGAGAGCATTTGCAGCCCAAACGCTTTCGAAATGTTCAAAGTAGTAAAGCTCTCACTGGGCTCCAGATGCTCTCTTCCTACTTCGAACATTTCGAACATGAAATTCCCTGTGAGAGCTCCACTATTGGGACAGCGCCACATATTCGTTCCAAACCCAGCCACAAGCAGAACATGTCCTCCAAAAGCCAATGAAAAAAACCCCAAAAATCACTGGAGATCACTGTCATGGACAACAAGGATCCATTGTTGTTTATGGCATTCATGTTGGTTGCAACAACTATGGCCTATTTGGTCTCGTATTCAGTTTGCCTTAAGAAAAAGGGCTGGAGTTCAACCATTGAGGTTATGAAGCCGGTTCTTAAGGGTCCTTTAGTTTTTATTAGTTTAATGATGCTTGTCTTCTACCTTGGTCATTTGACTGGGCTCAAATGGAAGAAATATGGTAGCAGGCAAATGAAAGTCAGCTTGTCCAAACAGATGCAAACCCTAGAAGAAGGTTTAAAGAGGCTGCAGACTGCATATAAGGTAATATTTTGTTTGTTTGCATTTGCTTTTTTTTAATTATTATTGCATTTCTAAATAAAATTTTATACAAAGTAATAAATTTATTTGTTGTGAAGAAAGCAAAGGAAAATACTGAAGTTATAAAAGTACTGGAGGAAGAACAGAGCAAACTGAAATTTTTTTGGGCAACATACAGTATATATACCACTGTGTTATTATTTAAGTAGAGTAATATGTTTTTTTTTCATGAGAAAGAGTAATATTTTTTTTATAAGCATGAGAAAGAGTAATATGTTTGACCTATACTAATTTAGAGTGATTAATTTGTTTATTCATGTAGGATTATGATGACGAGCAGCTCGAGCTCATTCGTCTTATGGTTGGAAAGGATGAAATATGAAGACGGTAAATATTTGTTAGGTTAAGATGTAACTTTAGGATATCTTGTAAATTTTGGCCATGGTTTTCCATTTGATTCAAAACCTATTACCACACTATTTACTTTATATATATATATATATATATATATATATATATATATAGTTATGGATGTTTATTATTGGTTCCTATGGTTCCAAACTAACTTGGGAATTCCAATCTTGCATGAAATGTTTCAATATATCCATTTCATGCATATATTGAATTGGATATATTGAAACATCCATAGGAAAACACTTCATGCAAGATTGGAATTCCCAAGTTAGTTTGGAACCATAGGAAAACACCAATAATAAACATCCATAACTATATATATATATAAAGTAAATAGTGTGATAATAGGTCTTGAATCAAATGGAAAACCATGGCCAAAATTTACAAGATATCCTAAAATTACATCTTAACCTAACAAATATTTACTGTCTTCATATTTCATCCTTTCCAACCATAAGACGAAGGAGCTTGAGCTGCTCGTCTCCATTATCCTACATGAATAAACAAATTAATCACTCTAAATTAGTATAGGTAAAACATATTACTCTTTCTCACGCTTATAAAAAAAAATTACTCTTTCTAATAAAAAAACATATTACTCTACTTAAATAATAACACAGTGGTATATATACCTGAATGTTGCCCAAAAAAATTTCAGTTTGCTCTAGTTCTTCCTCCAGTACTTTTATAACTTCAGTATTTTCCTTTGCTTTCTTCACAACAAATAAATTTATTACTTAATATAAAATTTTATTTAGAAATGCAATAATAATTAAAAAAAAGCAAATGCAAACAAACAAAATATTACCTCATATGCAGTCTGCAACCTCTTTAAACCTTCTTCTAGGGTTTGCATCTGTTTGGACAAGTTGACTTTCATTTGCCTGCTACCATATTTCTTCCATTTGAGCCAAGTCAAATGACCAAGGTAGAAGACAAGCATCATTAAACTAATAAAAACTAAAGGACCCTTAAGAATCGGTTTCATAACCTCAATGGTTGAACTCCAGCCCTTTTTCTTAAGGAAAACTGAATACGAGACCAAATAGGCCATAGTTGTTGCAACCAACATGCATGCCATAAACAACAATGGATCCTTGTTGTCCATGACAGTGATGTCCAGTGATTTTTGGGGTTCTTTTTCACTGGCTTTTGGAGGAGATGTTCTGCTTGTTGCTGGGTTTGGAGCGATTATGTGGCGCTGTCCCAATAGTGAAGCTCTCACAAGGAATTTCATGTTCGAAATGTTCGAAGTAGGAAGAGAGCATCTGGAGGCCTGTGAGAGTGAACGGGAAATGATGGTCTTGGGAGAAGAAAACGTGAAGAGAGCATTTTCTTGGTGATCTCGAGAGAAAGATGAAGAGACGTTTCTGTTTTCGAAAGCGTTTGAGGTTTAACGCTTGGGTTCCCTAACTTTTAGGGCTTTTTCTTTTTTGGTTTGATACTCTTGCACTACTTAGAGAAAGATGAAGAGACGTTTCTGTTTTCGAAAGCGTTTGAGGGTTCTTTTGATCAGAAATTATTCCAAATTAGATTTAGAAATTAATAATAATATTTTCTAATATTTATATATTAATTTTATATTATTATTTGAATAATAATATAATTGAATTGAAGTTTAGTAATTAGTAATTTAAATAATAAAAATACCCTCATCATATCACCATATACCCTAACAAAATATGAAAACCCCAAAATACCCTAATTTTGACTCAATCGGATTTACCTTTTAAATAGGAAAATCCGCTTTAAGATTAATCAAAAGCGGATTTACTTAGATCCGATTAAACATAAAAAATCGCATTGGATATACAGATAGAAGGGTAGATCCGCTTTTGATTAATCTCAAAGCGGATTTACCAATTTATAAGGTAAATCCGATTGAGTCAAAATTATGGGGGGTATTTTGGGATTTTCATATTTTGTGGGGGTATATGGTGATATAATGGGGGTATTTTTATTATTTAAATTACTAATTACTAAACTTCAATTCAATTATATTATTATTCAAATAATAATATAAAATTAATAAATAAATATTAGAAAATATTATTATTAATTTCTAAATCTAATTTGGAATAATTTCTGATCAAAAGAACCCTCAAACGCTTTCGAAAACAGAAAAGTCACTTCATCTTTCTCTAAGTAGTGCAAAATCCCCTCACGGGGCTCCAGATGCTCTCTTCCTACTTCGAACATTTCGAACATGAAATTCCTTGTGAGAGCTTCACTATTGGGACAGCGCCACATATTCGCTCCAAACCCAGCAACAAGCAGAACATCTCCTCCAAAAGCCAGTGAAAAAGAACCCCAAAAATCACTGGAGCGAATATGGATCACTGTCATGGACAACAAGGATCCATTGTTGTTTATGGCATGCATGTTGGTTGCAACAACTATGGCCTATTTGGTCTCGTATTCAGTTTTCTTTAAGAAAAAGGGCTGGAGTTCAACCATTGGTTATGAAGCCGGTTCTTAAGGGTCCTTTAGTTTTTATTAGTTTAATGATGCTTGTCTTCTACCTTGGTCATTTGACTGGGCTCAAATGGAAGAAATATGGTAGCAGGCAAATGAAAGTCAACTTGTCCAAACAGATGCAAACCCTAGAAGAAGGTTTAAAGAGGTTGCAGACTGCATATGAGGTAATATTTTGTTGGTTTGCATTTGCTTTTTTTTAATTATTATTACATTTCTAAATAAAATTTTATGATAAGTAATAAATTTATTTGTTGTAAAGAAAGCAAAGGAAAATATTGAAGTTATAAAAGTAGTGGAGGAAGAACTAAAGCAAACTGAAATTTTTTTGGGCAACATACAGGTATATATACCACTGTGTTATTATTTAAGTAGAGTAATATGTTTTTTTTATGAGAAGGAATAATATTTTTTTTATAAGCGTGAGAAAGAGTAACATGTTTTACCTATACTAATTTAGAGTGATTAATTTGTTTATTCATGTAGGATAATGGACACGAGCAGCTCGAGCTCCTTCGTCTTATGGTTGGAAAGGATGAAATATGAAGACAGTAAATATTTGTTAGGTTAAAATGTAATTTTAGGATATCTTGTAAATTTTACCCATAGTTTTCCATTTGATTCAAGACCTATTATCACACTATTTACTTTATATATATATATATATATATATATATATATATATATAGTTATGGATGTTTATTATTGATGTTTTCCTATGGTTCCAAACTAACTTGGGAATTCCAATCTTGCATGAAGTGTTTTCCTATGGATGTTTCAATATATCCATTTCAATATATGCATGAAATGGATATATTGAAACATTTCATGCAAGATTGGAATTCCCAAGTTAGTTTGAAACCATAGGAAAACACCAATAATAAACATCCATAACTATATATATATATATATATATATATATATATAAAGTAAATAGTGTGGTAATAGGTCTTGAATCAAATGGAAAACCATGGCCAAAATTTACAAGATATCCTAAAGTTACATCTTAACCTAACAAATATTTACCGTCTTCATATTTCATCCTTTCCAACCATAAGACGAAGGAGCTCGAGCTGCTCGTCATCATAATCCAACATAAATAAACAAATTAATCACTCTAAATTAGTAGAGGTCAAACATATTACTCTTTCTCATGCTTATAAAAAAAATATTACTCTTTCTCATAAAAAAAAACATATTACTCTACTTAAATAATAACAAAGTGGTATATATACCTGTATGTTGCCCAAAAAAATTTCAGTTTGCTCTAGTTCTTCCTCCAGTACTTTTATAACATTAGTATTTTTCTTTGCTTTCTTCACAACAAATAAATTTATTACTTTATATAAAATTTTATTTAGAAATGCAATAATAATTAAAAAAAAACAAATGCAAACAAACAAAATATTACCTCATATGCAGTCTGCAGCCTCTTTAAACCTTCTTCTAGGGTTTGCATCTGTTTGGACAAGCTGACTTTCATTTGCCTGCTACCATATTTCTTCTATTTAAGCCCAGTCAAATGACCAAGGTAGAAGACAAGCATCATTAAACTAATAAAAACTAAAGGACCCTTAAGAACCGGCTTCATAACCTCAATGGTTGAACTCCAGCCCTTTTTCTTAAGGCAAACTGAATACGAGACCAAATAGGCCATAGTTGTTGCAACCAACATGCATGCCATAAACAACAATGGATCCTTGTTGTCCATGACAGTGATGTCCAGTGATTTTTGGGGTTTTTTCACTGGCTTTTGGAGGACATGTTCTGCTTGTGGCTGGGTTTGGAGCGAATATGTGGCGCTGTCCCAATAGTGGAGCTCTCACAGGGAATTTCATGTTCGAAATGTTCGAAGTAGGAAGAGAGCATCTGGAGCCCAGTGAGGAGATCCTGTGAGAGGGTCTTGGGAGAAGAAGACGTGAAGAGAGCATTTTCTAGGTGATCTCGAGAGAAAGATTAAGAGACGTTTCTGTTTTCGAAAGCGTTTGAGGTTTAACGCTTGGGTTCCCTAACTTTTAGGGCTTTTTTTTTGTTTGATACTCTTGCACTACTTAGAGAAAGATGAAGAGACGTTTCTGTTTTCGAAAGCGTTTGAGGTTTCTTTTGATCAGAAATTATTTCAAATTAGATTTAGAAATTAATAATAATATTTTCTAATATTTATATATTAATTTTATATTATTATTTGAATAATTATATATATGAATTGAAGTTTTATAATTAGTAATTTAAATAATAAAAATACCCCCATCATATCACCATATACCCTAACAAAATATGAAAATCCCAAAATACCTCCCATATATGTAACCTGATCTTATTACTACGTATCTTTCTTGTCTTGATTGAATACATCATTGATTGAAACAATCATGCAAGAGGACTGCAACGTCAATTGCGTGATTTACCTTATAAATAGGTAAATCCGCTTTAAGATTAATCAAAAGCGGATTTACTTAAATCCGATTAAACATAAAAAATCGCATTGGATATACTGATAGAAGGGTAGATCCGCTTTTGAATTTAACAAAGCTGATGTACCCCCACAACAGGTCTCTTTATCAAGTCGAATCTACCTCCTATTGTGGGGTGGGGGTACACCCGCTTTGTTAATTTCAAAAGCGGGTTTACCCTTTACCACTGTAAATGCGACTTGTAAAAAAAATTTAAAACATAAGCAAACAACGTTTTAACCAATCTATAATTAAATTCGATACTTATTTTCACTGTTTTAACCAATCTATTTATAGCTATGAAGCCCCGATACTTCAAAAATGGAGACGTACCCGTGTCGGATACGTATCCGATACCGATACGCACCCGATACTTCCCGATACGTACCCAAAGAGTATCTAATAATTTTTTAATTCTTTTTAAAAAATATTTGACTCGATACTTTTCGGATACATCTTTGATACTTCTTACCAACTAATGATACTTCTCAGATACTTTTTCGATACCTCTTACCAACTAAGCACATGATTGTCACTCATATATGATACACTTTAATACCTCAATAACTAAAAGACAAAATTATATGTTTTTTCATAATACAATAATAGAAGATATAATACATTGTGATATGAGTGGGATAAATATACGTAACTATCTCTACTTGATAAGATCACAAGTATTTATTTCTAAAATGTGATGAATATATATTGACTAATGATATGCTTATGTTTTATTGACCAATTACGTACTAATATGAATATCTTAGTCTATAAAAAGTCATCTATTTCTGCCACTAACTATTCGTATTATACGATTTCGGGTGGTCTCAGTTACTTGTCCATCATTACTTTTTATAACTAGTCACTCATACATAGGTGTGTCGGTTGTCCTCTTCCTTTGATCCATATATTTTGTGTGATTTTTTTTTTGTATATTTGGGCAGTTTTTTTTCATATCTATAAAATGCAATATTTCAGTTTTTCATCTTTGTTTTTTTTCTATTTGTGTTTCTATTCTATTTATTTTTTCTATTATGTTTTTATATATTTAGATTTTAATTTAAGTTTTTATTAAAGTATCCCACCTGTGTCGTATCTTGATTTTCAAAATTTTCCCGTATCCCCGTATCCGTATCGTGTCGTATCCCGTACCGTATCCGGTATCCAGGCTTCATAGATTTATAGATTGGTTAAAACGTTGTTTGCTTATGTTTGAAAATAGATTGGTTAAAATAGTGTAAATAAGCAGTTATAGATTGGTTAAAATGTTTGAAAATAGATTGGTTAAAACTACGTAAATAAGTATCGAATTCAGTTATAGATTGGTTAAAACATTATTTGCTTATGTTTTAAATTTTTTTAAAAGGGTAAATTCGCTTTTGAATTTAACAAAGCGGATGTACCCACAACAGGTACATCCGACTTGTTAATTTCAAAAGCGAATCTACCTCTTGTGGGGGTATATTCGATGCGGTTTTTTATGTTTAATCGGATCTAGGTAAATCCGCCTTTGATTAATCTCAGCGGATTTACCTATTTATAAGGTAAATCCGATTGAGTCAAAATTATGGGGGGTATTTTGGGATTTTCATATTTTGTGTGGGTATATGGTGATATAATGGGGGTATTTTTATTATTTAAATTACTAATTACTAAACTTCAATTCAATTATATTATTATTCAAATAATAATATAAAATTAATATATAAATATTAGAAAATATTATTATTAATTTCTAAATCTAATTTGGAATAATTTCTGATCAAAAGAACCCTCAAACGCTTTCGAAAACAGAAACGTCTCTTCATCTTTCTCTAAGTAGTGCAAGAGTATCAAACCAAAAAAGAAAAAGCCCTAAAAGTTAGGGAACCCAAGCGTTAAACCTCAAACGCTTTCGAAAACAGAAACGTCTCTTCATCTTTCTCTCGAGATCACCAAGAAAATGCTCTCTTCACGTTTTCTTCTCCCAAGACCATCATTTCCCGTTCACTCTCACAGGCCTCCAGATGCTCTCTTCCTACTTCGAACATTTCGAACATGAAATTCCTTGTGAGAGCTTCACTATTGGGACAGCGCCACATAATCGCTCCAAACCCAGCAACAAGCAGAACATCTCCTCCAAAAGCCAGTGAAAAAGAACCCCAAAAATCACTGGACATCACTGTCATGGACAACAAGGATCCATTGTTGTTTATGGCATGCATGTTGGTTGCAACAACTATGGCCTATTTGGTCTCGTATTCAGTTTTCCTTAAGAAAAAGGGCTGGAGTTCAACCATTGAGGTTATGAAACCGATTCTTAAGGGTCCTTTAGTTTTTATTAGTTTAATGATGCTTGTCTTCTACCTTGGTCATTTGACTTGGCTCAAATGGAAGAAATATGGTAGCAGGCAAATGAAAGTCAACTTGTCCAAACAGATGCAAACCCTAGAAGAAGGTTTAAAGAGGTTGCAGACTGCATATGAGGTAATATTTTGTTTGTTTGCATTTGCTTTTTTTTAATTATTATTGCATTTCTAAATAAAATTTTATATTAAGTAATAAATTTATTTGTTGTGAAGAAAGCAAAGGAAAATACTGAAGTTATAAAAGTACTGGAGGAAGAACTAGAGCAAACTGAAATTTTTTTGGGCAACATTCAGGTATATATACCACTGTGTTATTATTTAAGTAGAGTAATATGTTTTTTTATTAGAAAGAGTAATTTTTTTTTATAAGCGTGAGAAAGAGTAATATGTTTTACCTATACTAATTTAGAGTGATTAATTTGTTTATTCATGTAGGATAATGGAGACGAGCAGCTCAAGCTCCTTCGTCTTATGGTTGGAAAGGATGAAATATGAAGACAGTAAATATTTGTTAGGTTAAGATGTAATTTTAGGATATCTTGTAAATTTTGGCCATGGTTTTCCATTTGATTCAAGACCTATTATCACACTATTTACTTTATATATATATATAGTTATGGATGTTTATTATTGGTGTTTTCCTATGGTTCCAAACTAACTTGGGAATTCCAATCTTGCATGAAGTGTTTTCCTATGGATGTTTCAATATATCCAATTCAATATATGCATGAAATGGATATATTGAAACATTTCATGCAAGATTGGAATTCCCAAGTTAGTTTGAAACCATAGGAACCAATAATAAACATCCATAACTATATATATATATATATATATATATATATAAAGTAAATAGTGTGGTAATAGGTTTTGAATCAAATGGAAAACCATGGCCAAAATTTACAAGATATCCTAAAGTTACATCTTAACCTAACAAATATTTACCGTCTTCATATTTCATCCTTTCCAACCATAAGACGAATGAGCTCGAGCTGCTCGTCATCATAATCCTACATGAATAAACAAATTAATCACTCTAAATTAGTATAGGTCAAACATATTACTCTTTCTCATGCTTATAAAAAAAATATTACTCTTTCTCATGAAAAAAAAACATATTACTCTACTTAAATAATAACACAGTGGTATATATACTGTATGTTGCCCAAAAAAATTTCAGTTTGCTCTGTTCTTCCTCCAGTACTTTTATAACTTCAGTATTTTCCTTTGCTTTCTTCACAACAAATAAATTTATTACTTTGTATAAAATTTTATTTAGAAATGCAATAATAATTAAAAAAAAGCAAATGCAAACAAACAAAATATTACCTTATATGCAGCCTGCAGCCTCTTTAAACCTTCTTCTAGGGTTTGCATCTGTTTGGACAAGCTGACTTTCATTTGCCTGCTACCATATTTCTTCCATTTGAGCCCAGTCAAATGACCAAGGTAGAAGACAAGCATCATTAAACTAATAAAAACTAAAGGACCCTTAAGAACCGGCTTCATAACCTCAATGGTTGAACTCCAGCCCTTTTTCTTAAGGCAAACTGAATACGAGACCAAATAGGCCATAGTTGTTGCAACCAACATGAATGCCATAAACAACAATGGATCCTTGTTGTCCATGACAGTGATCTCCAGTGATTTTTGGGGTTTTTTTCATTGGCTTTTGGAGGACATGTTCTGCTTGTGGCTGGGTTTGGAACGAATATGTGGCGCTGTCCCAATAGTGGAGCTCTCACAGGGAATTTCATGTTCGAAATGTTCGAAGTAGGAAGAGAGCATCTGGAGCCCAGTGAGGAGATCCTGTGAGAGTGAACGGGAAATGATGGTCTTGGGAGAAGAAGACGTGAAGAGAGCATTTTCTAAGTGATCTCGAGAGAAAGATGAAGAGACGTTTCTGTTTTCGAAAGCGAGGTTTAACGCTTCGGTTCCCTAACTTTTAGGGCTTTTTTTTTGTTTGATACTCTTGCACTACTTAGAGAAAGATGAAGAGACGTTTCTGTTTTCGAAAGCGTTTGAAGTTTCTTTTGATCAGAAATTATTTTAAATTAGATTTAGAAATTAATAATAATATTTTCTAATATTTATATATTAATTTTATATTATTATTTGAATAATAATATAATTGAATTGAAGTTTAGTAATTAGTAATTTAAATAATAAAAATAACCTCATCATATCACCATATACCCTAACAAAATATGAAAATCCCAAAATACCCCCCGTAATCACTGGAGATCACTGTCATGGACAACAAGGATCCATTGTTGTTTATGGCATGCATGTTGGTTGCAACAACTATGGCCTATTTAGTCTCGTATTCAGTTTTCCTTAAGAAAAAGGGCTGGAGTTCAACCATTGAGGTTATGAAGCCGGTTCTTAAGGGTCCTTTAGTTTTTATTAGTTTAATGATGCTTGTCTTCTACCTTGGTCATTTGACTGGGCTCAAATGGAAGAAATATGGTAGCAGGCAAATGAAAGTCAATTTGTCCAAACAGATGCAAACCCTATTAGAAGGTTTGAAGAGGTTGCAGACTGCATATGAGGTAATATTTTGTTTGTTTGCATTTGCTTTTTTTTAATTATTATTGCATTTCTAAATAAAATTTTATATTAAGTAATAAATTTATTTGTTGTGAAGAAAGCAAAGGAAAATACTGAAGTTATAAAAGTAGTGGAGGAAGAACTAGAGCAAACAGAAATTTTTTTGGGCAACATACAAGTATATATACCACTGTGTTATTATTTAAGTAGAGTAATATGTTTTTTTATGAGAAAGAGTAATATTTTTTTTATAAGCGTGAGAAAGAGTAATATGTTTTACCTATACTAATTTAGAGTGATTAATTTGTTTATTCATGTAGGATAATGGAGACGAGCAGCTCAAGCTCCTTCGTCTTATGGTTGGAAAGGATGAAATATGAAGACAGTAAATATTTGTTAGGTTAAGATGTAATTTTAGGATATCTTGTAAATTTTAGCCATGGTTTTCCATTTGATTCAAGACCTATTATCACACTATTTACTTTATATATATATATATATATATAGTTATGGATGTTTATTATTGGTGTTTTCCTATGGTTCCAAACTAACTTGGGAATTCCAATCTTGCATGAAATGTTTATAGATATTTTTTCAAAATGACTAAATTTATAGATATTTTTTTTTCTATTTTTTCAATGCACCGGATAAAAATCTATTAGAGAGTAATAATTTTTAACAAAAAAAAAATCCGTGTAGATGCACTTGTATATAGGAGCAAGAATGTTAAAAGTAGTGCAGGAAATGCAAGGTTGTTGCTGTTTTTCCTTCATGGAAGTAGAAATTGCAAAACTTCCAATCCTTGAAATCCTTCCCATACTTTTTGCCCACTTAGCCGTTCTCATTCTACGTCCAAATCCACTAATGCACTCCTTTTTATATACAACATAAAGATGTTGATCACAATGACAATAAAAGAGGCCACTTCTTTCCTTAAAACTATCAGCCAAGTGTGATCAAATTCTACTGATGGTAATAGAGAATTCAAGCCTGAAATGGTTGAATGAAGGAATGGTTGTTCAAAATCACATCTGCTTGTGAAGAATCCTAAACTAAATGGTTCTGTTAAAAAGAGAAAGGCTCGTGCTAAGTCTGCAAATGGTGTTGCATCTGAGTTAAAAGCCTTTTCAATTGCCGATGCCATCTATCAAACAAAAAAAAAGTAGTAGAAGGTTCTTCCAATGGACGGTTTGAAGCAGGTTTGTCATCTTTAATATTATTTATTTTGGTAACATAGTTATTGAGATCAGTTGTAATGGATAAACCTTGTCCTTAACTGCAGTTCAGGGGAAACTTAACAAGTTGTTGGATGGAAATGGGGGAATAAGCAAAAAAGAAAAGTAAGTATTTTATATTTTCCAAATAGTACATTTATTGGAAGTTTGTGCATGCATCTGCTCTCTGGTGTGTGCTTTTGGCAGTTTATATATGTTCTGTAGCAAAGCAAGAAACTTCAACCTCTACTTTTTAGTATCTTAACTTTATGTTTAGTTATGAGAAATAGTATGTATGTCTTCTGTCTTATTTTCTTTCTTCAGTTTTGTTACTTGATGTTAGTAAGAAACAACAATTGATGTTACACCAAAAGTGAACTAGCTAGGTATATGAACAATTTATTATTGTTTTTTTAAGTTGGACTTACCTGCATAGCTTTGACCAGTAAGGAACAATTAATTGCTTTGATCTGTAGGAAGGAAACTTCTCGTACCAATTCAGTATGAACACAAGCATATCATTGGCTACGAAAGATAAAAGGTTAAAATGCATTCATGTCTACCTAGTCAAACAAATTGACTAACTCGTTGAAAATATATAAAAACTAAATACACAATTTTGTTCCCATTCTTTAGCTAAACACAATATCAGTCTACTTACCTGTTGAGGCGTCATCAGTGTGATAATCGGTAGTTGTATCAGTCTACTTACCAGTTCCAGCAGGAGACTCCACAATGAGGAGGTTAGATGCTAAGAAAAACACAATCGATATATGTACATGATCAGCATAAATAATTGAATTAAATTAAATTAAATTAAATTGTTCTCTAATATCAAAACACAGACTAATTTTGCATACTATACCTTTATTCCAAGACATTGAATTCCTTCGTAGACTGCGTCCATCACCATTAGGATAAAAAGGACCCAATTCAGTAAAGGCACCTCCTCCGATGGATGAACATCCCGAACCGTAAAAATAATAGTACAATAATTAATGCTCCCAATTAAAGCACAATTAAAGATTAAAAAAATGCTATCACTCTTTCATGACTTAGAAGGGTTTCCTTAGGATCAAAAGATTTAAGATTTTTCTATTGAGTGAACCTATTACGCCGTTTCACCCTATGCTTCTTGTAAAGGTCAATAGCTCTCTGCAAATTGGAGAAAATGTTCAAAAATCAAGAGTCTATCACTTCACAATTAGCATTCAACGAATAGACGCCAACCAAATGGGTAACTTCAGGAAGTTGACAATTCTAACTACAGAGAATTTCTGAAAACCATACCAATAACTATCAAGGCGTTTTACCTGGAAGATAGAATTTTCAATTGCTGGAGAAGG